>CM054057.1:232689840-233922340 GCA_028641055.1 Alopecurus myosuroides | reverse complement strand
AAGCTTCTTTCGTAACTCCCAGAATTTCTTCGTAGTGGCTCCGTTCCATGCCTCATTTCATAGGGAAGCCCAAAGTGGCTCCATTTCATTCTATTTCACTTCCTAGCACTTCCTATCATTTAATATCCATCCCTTTGGTCTTATTGACATAAGAGATGTCATTTATAGTCTATCTCTTTCTATATATGGAAAGTCAAGAAATTCTCATCGAAACATCGAGAAATTGTGCATATAGAAAATTCTAAAGAAAGAAAAAAAGGAGACCCATGCCATGATTTTAAAATCTTTTCTATTTAGTAGTCTAAGTTTCTCGATGAGGATAATTAATTCGGTCGTTGTGGTCGGACTCTATTATGGGTTTCTGACCACATTCTCCATAGGTCCCTCTTAGATCTTCTTTCTCCAATCTTGGATTAGGGAAGAAGGAGATATTCACGACTACTGGCGGTTTCATTATGGGGCAGCTCATGATCTTCATATCGATCTATTATCCACCTCTGTATCTATTCTTTCTTAGCTAAACGGGTGGAGGATCCACCCAATTTGGTTATATCATGGACTCAAAAAACTGATCCTAATTTGACTGAAATGCACGATCTTCACAGGTATCACTTTTCACGATACCTAAAAGGTGGAATAGGGATTTTCGAACCATTTCCTATAAGAGAATGGTTTCCATTACTTTGAGAAATGGATTCTTGTATCAAACTATAGCTATTGCAATAAAGAAGAAAAGAAACTAATAGAAGTCAAAGACGCCGAATGATAGTGAATAGAGAGAAAGATTCTTCTGATTTTCTTGTTCCTGAAAATATTCTATCTATCTCCTAGACGCCGTAGAGAATTGAGAATTTTCATGTCTTTCAATTCTCGTACTCGTAATTGGAAAGTTACGGAAGGAGACCCATCATTTTGCAATGAAAACAACATATAAAACTCTGGACAATTTCGAAATCAGGCCCAGCGTCTTAATACATATGCAAAAAAAATCATTATTGGCCCACCATTGATTAGAAGATTTAGCTTGTATGAATCGCTATTGGTTTGATACGAATAATGGCAATCGTTTCAGTATGTTAAGGATACAGATGTATCCACAATTCATTTAGAGTTACTTAATAGCCTATTTCTTATACCATATCTCTATCCCGTGAAATTATCGAGCCGAAAGATGGATGCATATGCTGTGTTTCATTTTGCTAAATGATATCAATTAAATGGTGTATCAATTCCATAAATTGGATATAGCAATAAATAAATCAGCAAAATTCTTTCTAATATTTTAGATAGAAGAAATGTTTCTTCTATCTAAAATATTAGAATGTACTCTTCTATCCAAATCCAATTTGCATCGATAAAATAAATCCTAATTCCAGCAGTAGATGAATAATTGCAAATTTTTGTGTGTACAAGGTTAGAATAACTTCAAAACAACTGACATAATTTTTTATTTTTCCTGATCAGAAAAATATATGAAAAAGAAAGGAGGTAGAAAATTTTTGGGATTTATGATTAAAGAAGAAAAAGAAGAAAACAGGGGTTCTGTTGAATTTTAAGTATTCAGTTTCACCAATAAGATACGGAAACTTGCTTCACATTTGGAATTACACAAAAAAGATTTTTCATCGGAAAGAGGTCTACGAATACTTTTGGGAAAACGTTGACGTTTGCTGGCTTATTTGGCAAAAAAAAGTAGAGTACGTTATAAGAAATTAATAAGTCAGTTGAATATTCGGGAGCAGTAATTTAATCGTTCTAATTTTTTTCTTATTTTCTTAGTAGTCTTATAGTAGTCTTAGATTTTGCATTTTGATGAGCCTCGTTTTGAGGAATTCATGGAATAATGAATTAAGGAAGAAAGGATATGAGTCTACCACTTACAAGAAAAGATCTCATGATAGTCAATATGGGCCCTCAACACCCATCAATGCATGGTGTTCTTCGACTGATCGTTACTCTCGATGGTGAAGATGTTATTGATTGTGAACCCATATTAGGCTATTTACACAGAGGAATGGAAAAAATCGCGGAAAACCGAACTATTATACAATACTTACCTTATGTAACACGATGGGATTATTTAGCTACTATGTTTACAGAAGCAATAACAGTAAATGCACCAGAATTCTTAGAGAATATTAAAATACCCCAAAGATCCAGCTATATTAGGGTAATTATGTTAGAGTTGAGCCGTATAGCTTCTCACTTGTTATGGCTTGGGCCTTTTATGGCGGATCTCGGGGCACAGACTCCTTTTTTCTATATTTTTAGAGAGAGAGAATTGATATATGATCTATTTGAAGCTGCTACCGGTATGCGAATGATGCACAATTACTTTCGCATCGGAGGAGTTGCTGCAGATCTACCTTATGGATGGATCGATAAATGTTTAGATTTCTGTGATTATTTTTTACGAGGAATTATTGAATATCAACAACTTATTACACAGAATCCCATTTTTTTGGAGCGAGTTGAGGGAGTAGGTTTTATTAGTGGAGAAGAAGCAGTAAATTGGGGCTTATCGGGACCGATGTTACGAGCTTATGGAATACAATGGGATCTTCGTAAAGTAGATCTTTATGAGTCTTACAACCAATTAGATTGGAAAGTCCAATGGAAAAAAGAAGGGGATTCGTTAGCTCGCTATTTAGTACGAATCAGTGAAATGAGGGAATCCATCAAAATAATTCAACAAGCTGTAGAAAGAATTCCTGGAGGACCCTATGAGAATTTAGAAGTTCGACGCTTTAAGAAAGAAAAGAATTCCGAATGGAATGATTTTGAATATAGATTTCTTGGTAAAAAACCTTCACCCAATTTTGAATTGTCAAAGAAAGAGCTTTATGTCAGAGTGGAAGCCCCAAAAGGTGAATTATGAATTTATCTAGTAGGAGATGATAGCCTTTTCCCCTGGAGATGGAAAATTCGTCCACCCGGTTTTATTAATTTACAAATTCTCCCTCAGCTAGTTAAAAAAATGAAATTGGCTGGTATCATGACGATATTAGGTAGTATAGATATCATTATGGGGGAAGTTGACCGTTGAAATCATAATAGATAGGGTAGAAATAGAAACTATCAATTCTTTTTCGAAATCGGAATTATTAAAAGAAGTCTCTGGACTCATATCGATTCTACCCATTTTGAGCCTCCTTTTAGGAATCACAATAGAGGTACTCGTAATTGTGTGGTTAGAAAGAGAAATATCTGCATCGATACAACAATGTATTGGTCCTGAATATGCTGGCCCCCTGGGACTGCTTCAAGCTAGAGCAGATGGGACTAAGCTACTTTTGAAAGAAGATATCCTACCATCCCGAGGAGATATTCGTTTATTTAGCATTGGACCCTCTATAGCAGTCATATCTATTTTATTAAGTTTTTTAGTTATCCCTTTGGGATATCATTTTGTTTTAGCCGATCTTAGTATTGGTGTTTTTTTATGGATTGCCATTTCCAGTATTGCTCTTATTGGTCTTCTTATGGTAGGATATAGCTCAAATAATAAATATTCTTTTTCAGGCGGTCTACGAGCTGCTGCTCAATCCATTAGTTATGAAATACCATTAACTTTTTGTGTGCTAGCAATATCTCTACGTGTGATTCGTTAAAATAGGATCTTTTTCCTCTAAAATCGATTAACTATTTATCTTCCTCCGTATTCAGGTTGGTAAGTTAAACTAGATAGCTATATGAGTGAAACAAAACAGCTTATAAATTTGTAGTAAAAAGAAAAAAATCTCATTTCCTACGTACAAGAAAAAGTTGAAGTAAACATAAGAAGTGTAAACTATTTATCCCAAGTTTTTTTTAATTTTTTGAATTAATCATCATATCTTGAAGCGGGCAAGAATAAAGGATTCGCGCTATGGAATTCCATTACTAGAATATTTCTAGTTATTACTAGAACTTATAATCATAAGAAGAATCCATCAAAAGTTAGTGAAGGGTTAGGAACACTAAAGTACATAAAGGATTAGTAATGGGGAATCTAAGACATTAGAGATTTTTTCCCATAAAAGGAATCATAATAAGGACATGAAATTAGTGGAAACTAGATGATTCCCCGCGCGTTGTTGCGGGAGTTATCAAAAAACAGTATATAAAAATGTTGAAGGCATAAAAAAGAAACATGGATACAATTAAACATATATGATCTCGACTTATTTGATACAAAAAGTATGAGCAACTTCACCTTCTGTTCGACACACAAAGATGTGTCATATGTATATGGCTTCTCAATCTAAATAGATAATCTAATTATAGAATACAGCTGGACAAAAAGTTTCTAAATATGTTTTCTCAATCAACCCATTAGAATTCGACAACTCGAAAACTTTTCCGTGTTGTTTTTTAGCTTCGATTTCCAAATTGTCATAGGTAAGTATGCTATGAACAGTCAATTCAGCACTCATAGTAGAGAAAAACAGAAAACTTGCAATTATGCCAGGACGGGTGGAAGAACGCTTAACTGATTCACTGAGCTAAAAGAACAAAAGAATTGATACCTGAAACAACTCTGCATATAGCACGATAATTCCGGTGAGCTTAATATAGATATAATGTCCTTTGGATGTTGGATTGCTCTTACAAATAAATGGGATGCGATGAAAGAATGTACGAAAATGACCAGAAGCTCGGTGACCATCCATATTGCAAATAAATCCCAAGCTTGATCCGCATAGATCATATATGTAGAACCATGTATAGAAGCACTATCTAGAGGCAAACATCCATGATCAAAGGAGGCAGTGACTTACCACGGAGTTGGATTCTTGGAGACTACAGAGCTCTAGAGACAACAAAGAAAAGTTAACGGTACTTCAAACATAGTAACAAAGAACCAACAATCCATGCTGCAACCTGAGCCGCTTTTTTTTTTTGATGTGAACACCTGAGCCTCTATACCAAACTAAATTTTCTATTACTTCTCGGATTTCATAATCATGAAGCCATCACCACCCAGACGATGGTCTCACAATTCCTTTCATTAGTTGTTGTGTGTTGGTAAAGCTCGCGGAGATTTATTCTAGAAGAAGTGGTCTACGAAGGGGCTATGCGGCCAAGGCCAAGTTAAATATCGATCAGTTCTCGCAAAGCAGACGAAGTAAATAATCTACAACTAACTCGTGATCGTTTGAGGAGAGCAAGGGTCGAATAAACTTAGGCATAATTGTCTTAATGTTTTGACAGTTTCAGGAGAGTAAAGCCAATTTACTCATCGGTCGTAACAGTAGAGAGGAAAGTGCACGCTATAGGCAACCTTCCGTAGTCTTAATCAGCTAAAAAAACTAAGACAATGACATGGAAAGCTGATGATGTGGAAGGTTATGATTGCTCAATGTTGTTTGATGAGGTGGATACCTTGTATGTTTAGAGAAATAGACTTAGTGGGTTGCTCCCATTTAGATATTGTAGATTCTCAAGTAGTACTTTCTTCAGATTCCGATCCAGAGTATGTTCGTATTCACTTGTTAAGGAAATGGCTATAAAGAACGAATTAACCCTTTATCCCTTTTTTTCTTTTAAAATACGCCCTACCCAGGGAAAGAAGAGTAGGACAAAAGATATGGAGTGCAATACAAAAAATTGGAATTATTTCCTTCCTATATCCATATTCATAGAGAATTCCTCATGAACTAATGCCCAAATCTTTTCATTTATTAATTAAATTCCTATAACAAGTGTTTTATTCCAAGATTAAGTTATTACTGAACAAAGGAAAAAAATTATATTATAAAGGATGAGATCAATTCGGAAGCGCTTTTTCTTATTCTAGCAGACGGAATTCCTTTGGTCTAATTTAGGACTTTTAAATATTTTTTTTACCTAATTCTATCTATGCCCCGGGGGCTAATAACGAAACGAAAAAGTCCTCTCTTTTTTTTGATCATAGAGAAGCCGTATGAAGCTAAGGTTTCATGTACGGTTTTGGAATAGCGGTGGGAACTGTGATGTTATCATCGACTATGATTCTCTAACAGTTCAAGTACAGTTGATATAGTTGAAGCACAGTCTAAATACGGTTTTTTTGGATGGAATATTTGGCGCCAGCCTATAGGTTTTATGGTTTTTCTAATTTCTTCTTTGGCAGAATGTGAAAGATTACCCTTTGATTTACCAGAAGCAGAAGAAGAATTAGAAGCAGGTTATCAAACCGAATATTCGCGTATAAAATATGCTTTATTTTATCTTGTTTCTTACCTAAATTTATTAGTTTCCTCTTTATTTGTAACAGTTCTCTACTTAGGCGGTGGAATTTATCTATTCCCTATATATCCTTTTTTGATTTTTCCAAATGAATAACGCAGTTGGAATTTTGGAAATGCCAATAGGTATCTTTATTACATTAACTACAGCTACGAACCCGTAGTCCAAGGATGAACTAATCACGCATTACTCCAGAGGAAGGCATGGTGATGTAGAAGCCTCCGCTGATGATCTCCTCTCTGGCAGGGTGCCGGAAACAGCTTCAGAACCCCCCTTATCTAGGGTTGATGGTGACGGCGGCTGTGGAACTTTTCGGGGATTTTTTATCAGGTGTTTAGGGTTTTCCATCCGTGGGATTAAATAGGCGAAAGGGCAAAGGCGGTGGAGCTCTAGGGTCCCCACACCTATAGGTGGTGCGGCCAGGGGAACCCACGCCACCCTATGGTGTGGCCCCCTCTGTTGTCCGTCTTTGACTCCTCTTCGGTGTTCTGGATGTTTCAGGGGAAAAAAGGAACTTCGGGATTTGTGGGGTCCAATGCCGAGAATGTTTCCAGAACAACTTTTCTAAACCAAAAACAACAGAAAACAGGGAAATGGCACTTGGCATCTTGTTAATAGGTTAGTCCCGAATAATGTATAAAAATGCTATAAATAAGGGAGAAAACAAGTAGCAATTAACATAATATGATCATGGAGCATCAGAAATTATAGATACGTTGGAGACGTATCAAGCATCCCCAAACTTAGTTCCTACTCGTCCTCGAGTAGGTAAACAATAAAACAATGATTTTTGAGGTGACATGCTACTAACATAAACTTGATCAATCTAATGTAAAAGCATATGCACGCTGAGATCATAAAACTTTAAACACATACATGATAAATAAAACTTTAATAATAAATCATAGCAATTACTTTGCATCACGAAGAGTAACTCAAATAAAGTATCATGAATAATAATGCAAAGAAAGGTAGACGTTTGTTTCTGGTATAGAGAAAGCATGGCAAAGTGATATTTCGCTAGTCCTTAATAGTGGGGCAAAACATAAATTCCAGGACACCTTCAAAGTTCATGTGGAAGACTAGAACAAATAATTTAAGAACAAATAATATCACATCATGAAGTAATTATTGATGCTTATGGGAAAAATGCACATAGAACTCAGAATGGCAAAAAATGCTCTCTCAACTGTGCATAAAGTTAGAAGATGACGACTCAACATAAAAGTAAAAGAAAGGCCCTTCGCGGAGGGAAACCGGGATCACTCAAGTGTTAGAGCTTTTATTTTATTAAACAAATGTATTAAAAGTTTGACACTGAGTGTCTATATTTTGGGGGATGTATGCTAATGTCAACGAATGGTAAACAGAAAATACAGTACGTCACAAGCCAACTAGATTCACAAGAGTGGCTCCCATGGTGAAGGACGCAACTGGAGTAGAAGGCCATCTCTCTTTCTCTTTTGTTTACACAATTATGCTTTGACTGATAAATCAGGGGCAAAAATAGTGAAGAGAATTTGTTTGCATTAATTTGGGACTGGGCACCCTGCTGCCATCTCTTCTATAATTTGGATAAGCAGATGAAGCCACTAGTCCAGGGTGTGAAATCCAATCAACAAGTGAGATAAAGATTCTCCATTTACGTCCTCATGAGAAAAAGCAGGAACATAAAGCAGGAGTAATTTTGAAGGTTTTAGAGGTAACACATGAGCAATTTACTTTGGAGTGGCAGTTAAATACCACATGTAGGTAGGTATGGTGTACACAATGGCAAAAAATTGGTTTAAGAGAGTTTGGATGCACGAGTAGATCTCATACTCAGTACATGTGGAGGCTAGCAAAAGACTGGGGGCGACAAATCAAGAGAGCATAAGAGCCGTAATCATGCATAGCGACATAAGCATCATTAATTAAAACATAAGCAGTATCACAATTTCAAAAAATAAGTGGTCATGGAGGCTATTCGTGACTGGCTTGTAGTCATAAACATGGTGTGAGCATGCGCCAAGTCAACCAAATAAAAGATTCGAAAGAGAATACCATATATTGATGCTTTACTATGACAAGAACAACTTATGAATCTTTCAATACATATTAAACACTCTCAGCTATTTGAGGCTAATCATGCTACTCAATAACCACAAGGCTTTGAAACTAAAATAACATTTAGCATGGCATGAAAAAGTTCTAGCCACGGCCTATACAAGCTTCTACTAGCACTGTTATAAATTCTAATTCAAGCAACAATTTTATTTCCCCCAACAAGCACCATAGAAAACATTTTTTTTAAGAAAAATACTCTTTATGATACAGCAAGAAAACATGAGAGTACTCACATAAGACTACTAAAACAAAAATCTCTAATAAGAGATGCATGCAAAATAGGAGCTAAATAAATGCATCAGCTAGACAGAGATTAAGAATACAATGTATTCTCATGAAAAAGCGGAGCGTGTCACTCTCCAATAAAAGAATGCTGGGGTCCAACCAAGCTTATTGAAAAAGTAAAAACAAACTGAAAGCAAAAGCAAAAACAAACTTAAAACAAAAATAAAAGACGCTCCAAGTAAAGCACATAAGATGCGACCGAATAAAAATATAGTTTCACTAGAAGTGACATGATAATTTGTTGATGAAGAAGGGGGTTCCTTGGGCATCCCCAAGATTAGACGCTTGATTCTTCTTGGAATTTTATGGGATGTACCACCAGGGTATCCTCAAGCTTAGTCTTTTCACTCTTCTTGGTCACATCATATCATCCTCATCTCTTGAACCTTGAAAACTTCCTTGACACCAAAATTCTCACAATCTTCATTAGCAACGTTGGTGCAATTGAAATAATAAATTCACATGGTTCAGTTTAAACACAAATCTAACACTCAAAAGCACATTAGCTACTATCACAACTTCTTTTAAAACTCTTTTTCTCAAAAGAACACCAAAAGAAAGAGATTAAGATGCAAATGCGATAAATGGCAGAAATCTGTCAAAACAGAACAGCAGATAAAGATCGATTTTTTCAAAAATCTTATGTTGCTCAAATAAAAAAGTGTTCTTCTAAGAAAGTTTCCGATTTAACTCAGTCTTAAGCACAAAAAAACTCAGGTCATTTTGAATTTTCTGTGATTTTTAACTGAATTAACAGTGGACAGCAGAAATCTGTTTCCTGCACAGAAATCCGAAATATCGGCTCAACTTTCCACTAGAGGCTTTACTTGGCTCAACAAAAACTCAAAATAAAATACACAGAGGGGTTGCTAATGAAATATACAACACCCAGGTGCAAAGCACACCAAACAAAATGAAGGAAAACAGGTTGAAAACAACGAAATAAAAACGGGTTGTCTTCTGGTAGCACTTTTCTTTAACGCCTTTCAGCTAGGCATAAAAGGAAAACTAAAGTATTTTCAAGTGAAGAAGCATCCTCTATAACTTCATCTAAAACATTATTTGCAGCAATAGGCATGCTATATGTTTTTGAATATTCAACATGAATGTCACTCTTAGTCTCATTAATTGTTTTAGCAATTTTCAGCACATATTGAGATTTGGGTTTAGCTATCTTAGAAGCATACATGATTTTTTGCTACTTTCCCACAAAGGCTTTCTCCTTTTTGAAATTAAGAGATGAAAAGGTTGAGCTTAAAGTTCCCATAGCATCCTCTAGTTTAACAATCCTAAAAATTTGATTATCATGAGTGTTGCTAGCTTCTAGAGGTGTGATTCTTTTATCAATAGTAATTATTAATTCATTAACTTTGCTAGAATTATCAATAAAGATTGATAAGTTCATTTCCAAAGAGTTTAGTTTATCAATAACATCCTCTAATGTGATCTCAGTTTTAACCGTTGTAATGGGGGTGCCCCTACTAAACTTTCAATCAAATTGCAGGCTTCCAAAGCAGGAGTTCCTAGAAAATTTCCACCCGTAAGAGTATCTAACACATGACTATACCAGCTAGAAATACCAACATAAAAATTTCTCAGGAGTATCAAGGTAGAATATTTTTTTGTGCACCTCTGATGAGCATCATTTATTCTATACCAAGTATCTTTTAAACTTTCTCCCCCTTGTTTCCTAAAAGAACGAACCTCTACTTCAGGAATAATCATTTTAGCAGAATAAAAGCAAGCAGATAAATAACAGCTATGAAGTAAACTAATTTTTTTGGTATTTAAATATAGAAAATAAAAACAAGACAATAAACAAAATAAAGAGGTTTAGAGTGAGAGACTCCCCTTGCCAGAAGATTTCTTCCTCCCCGGCAACGGCGCTAGAAATTCTTGATGCCCTTTGATGGTGTGTTGGAAACCCCAAAAGGAAGGTGTGATGAGCAAGTGGCAAGAATTTCCCTCAGTTAAGAACCAAGGTTATCAATCCAGTACGAGGAAGAGGATCTCAGGAAGGTTGATGCCACTGACGGTGGTGTTGGTGCTTCACCGGTGTCAGCAACAACGTGGAACCTGCACACAACATAACCAAAATACTTTGTCCCAACATTACGGTGAGGTTGTCAATCTCACCGGTCTTGCTAAAAAAAAAGATTAGACGTATAGTGTGTAAAATGATGTATGCTTGCAGAAAGTAAAGAAAGCAGGAAATAGTTGTGGTTTGCTTAACAGTGTGGAAAAATGGACCGGGGTTCATGGTTTCACTAGTGGTGTCTCTCCATAAAAGATAGCATGTTGGGTGAACAAATTACAGCTGTGCAATTAACAAATAAAGGTTGCACCATAGTGCACAATATGACATGATGATTCCTATGATACTTAGTGCGGGCATTACAACAATATACATAGACCGACATCCATCTGCATCTATGACTAATAATCCACCCGCAGGTTATCATCCAAACCCCCTTAGGTATTAAGTTGCAAGAAACAGATAATTGCATTAAACAAAGTGTGTAATGTAAGAAATGATTATGCATGCGGGCACTCTCACCGCTGTTTTCTCCCTAATGGCAACAACACATCTCCCCCCCCCCCTTCACGTTTCTGTCACTCGAGCAAGGTGGTGAGGAGGCATGAACCCACTATCGAGCATAAATACTCCCTCTTGGAGTCACTAGCAACTACTTGGCCAGATCAACCACTAGCAACGGAAAACATGCAAGATCACAAATAGCATATGCAAATAAAGACAATAATCAACTTGGCATAATGTCAATATTCATTAGATCCCAGCAAACACAGCATATAGAATTACATAAGATCAATCTCGATCATGATAGGCAGCTCACGAGATCTAAACATGTAGGCATATGAGGAGAAGACAACCATCTAGCTACAGCTACGAACCCGTAGTCCAAGGATGAACTACTCATGCATCACTCCGGAGGCAGGCATGGTGACGTAGAAGTCTCCGGAAACAGCTTCAGAACCCCCTGACCTAGGGTTGACGGTGACGGCGGCTGTGGAACTTTTCTAGGATTTTTTATCACGTGTTTAGGGGTTTGTGCGTTTTGCGGGGTCCGATTTTTGATCTGGGTGATTAAATAGGCGAAAGGGCAAAGGCGGTGGAGCTCCAGGGGCCCCACACCTATAGGTGGCGCGGCCGGGGGGACCCGCGCCACCCTATGGTGTGGCCCCCTGTTGCCCGTCTTCCACTCCTCTTCGGTGTTCTGGATGCTTCCAAGGAAAATAGGAACTTCGGGCTTTGTGGGGTCCAATTCCGATAATGTTTCCAGGCCAAATTTTCTGAAACCAAAAACAGCAGAAAACAGGGAACTAGCACTTGGCATCTTGTTAATAGGTTACTTCCGGAAAACGTATAAAAATGCTATAATTAAGGGAGAAAACAAGTAGCAATTAACATATTATGATTATGGAGCATCCAAAATTATAGATACGTTGGAGACATATCAAGGCCCCAATCTACATGTTCACCAAGCCGTTCTTCATTTCCCCCTCATTCACTTGAGGGATTTGAGCCTAGGGTTTCCTTGTGGAAAACCTAGGAATCTTTTTACTCACTGGTTTCTTGTAACGAATTCTTGGTGTTCTTGAGAGCCCCTAATTCAGTTGTGGGTGTGTGCCTAAAGCTCACTGTAAAGGCTACGGATTCCACCTCGAAGGATTCCAATAGTGGAAGGTGAACTAGGACTTTGTAGCGAGATTCATCGAAGAATAGGTCGAGGCCTTTGAGGCGTTGAGTAAGCCTATGTGGCAAAACTCACACCCCTCCAACAAGACAAACTCCCTCAAAAGGAGGAACTCGGGAATACATCCTTGTCTCCGTGTACTTCCACTTTGGTTACTTCTATACTTTAGCTTTACTTTGTGCTTCTATCTTGCTTAGCGTAATCCTTGCCATATAGGTAAATGTACCTTACTTGCATATCTAAAGAATTTACCTTTGTGTCGATCCTAAATCGAAAAAGTATTCAAATTTGGAGGTAGGACCTATTCACCCCCCCTCTAGATGCCCATACAATCCATTCATTAACAAGTAAAAGTAAGTTGAGCGCTAACTAACACAACGATATGGAGATGTATCTCGAAGTTCACTTCCCAATGGAAGCTAGTATTCGTTAGAGCGGTGCGATGCCACCAAAGTAGGACACGGCATAGCCATCAAATGACACATTGTATCTCCTTTGTGTCCTACCACCAAAGTGTAGAGGCACAAATCCCTAGGTTGTTGTTGAGGTCGACAACTAGAAAATTCACAAGGATTAGGCACACTCCACAACTTAGAGGGTTATACATCCCAAAAGTATCTATAATTTTTTTTCCATGCTTGTTGTGTGTCATTGCTACATGATTATACTATAGTTTTATATCATTTTAGGGTATTTTCCTGGACTAGCCTATTGACAAGATGTCCATTGCAAGTCTATGTTTTATGCCTGTTTTTTGTTTCAGAAAAATCCTGAAAATCCACGGAGGTCAATTTTTACCCGGAATGGAGACGAAATGCAAAGGGGAGCCGAAGAGGTGGCCCACATCCACAAGGAGGCTGGTAGGCGTAGTCTTGGATGTATGCCCAAAAGGCAATAATATTTCTACATCTGTTTCAAAATTATGATTCATATTACCATGTTATAATTTATATGGCTCTTGAATATAATATTCAGAGGAAAACTCACTCTCACGTGTAGTAACATGAACAAAGTATAAACACTAGTATTGCCTTTTGCGACTAACTCATTGGATGCTTGATGGCTCTGTTTTTTGGTCATGACATTGCTTATATTAGCATCAATGAATAGCATATTGTTGGAAGGGAATAATATGGATGGGTATACCCTAGTAGTTGATAAGCTAAAGATTCCATTTAGACATCTTTATCCTTAGCGACATATCACAACATGGTTATATTACAACATATCCTTTGACCCATGAGGTTATCGGGGTTGTATATTCTGGAGATTTTACTTTGATACTATCTAGAGTCACACCGTAAACTGGGTAAACATAACGGTGGCCACTGGGTATATTATCTTGATGTTCTGAGATGGGAATTACTCCTCCGCAAAAAAGAGAGTTAGAAACCTTGTCATGGAGCACGGGATTAGCCACATGACCACGGATGAAATGATATTGTATTTCAATATGCTTTGTCTTTCCATGGAGGACGGGATTGTGAGCAATCCTTATAGACTTTCATTTTCACATAAAATAGGCACTCAATCTTAATTCCAAAATCCTTCACACATTGTTTCATCCATAATAATTGTGAACAACAACTTTTGGCGGCAATGTACTCAGATTCGGTGGAGGAGGTAGCAATAATTTTTTGTTTCTTTGAAGACCAACACACAAGTGACCTAACAAGAAATTGGAAAGCAACCTAGGTTGATTTTCTATCCACTTTTTCACCTTCCTAGTCTGCATTCGAATTACCTACACTATCAAAGCTTGTACCCGAGGGATACCATATACAATGTGTAGGAGTATCAACCAAGTATTCAAGAATTATTTTAACCGCTATCATATGACTTTTGTCACACCCTAGTTTTTGGATTCTTGTACTGTAGTTCAAGGAGACAAAAATTAGGTCCAACAATTTTTTTTTCTAACAACATGTTTGTGTGAACCAAAATTTTGTATGTGACAAGAATCATATATGCAATGCAAGTTTTGGTTCTTTATAAAACCAATATCAAATTATCCTGAAAACAATTCTATAATTTTTCCCTAATGTTATCCCTGATGTAATTGAGTGCATTTTTATTCCAAAACTTGGATCATACTTGATTGCATTTTGAAATAAACTTTTAGCCTTGTTGGATCCAATAAAAAAAACTTCAAAATGATTTATGGAAGTTTTCTATAGAATCTATTCCCTGAAAATATAGCAAAGTACCTATTTTCCACACCTGTTTTCACTAGGCTATAATATTTCATTTTGTGTTTTCTTGACTTTTATTTGTTCCTTGATATATGGACTACAAATCCATAAGCTTTGTTTTATTTTTGGAATAATAAACATAATATTTTGCTAGATGTTTATGTGGAAGAAAAATAAGACAGAAAAAAGGCATTTTTAGAAAACAGAGAAAAACAGAAAGTACCTCTTTTCCCACTATGTTTTCATAGCCTTTCACTATTCCAAATTTGTTTTCAAAAGATGATTCTAAAAGTTTAAAACACGTTTAACAAATTACAACTTGGAGAACAAAATTTGGAATTCATTTGGTCTCTGAAAACATCCTGAACTTTTTGCTCATTTCTTCTGTTTCCAACACTTAGAAAATTTCTCGAAGTGTTAACTGAATTTTCTGAATTTTACAGGAACAGTTGTAGATACAAATTTTGACAGTTATTTTCAATCACTTTTTGTTCAAAACATGAAATGCCACTTTTTCACTTGTGTTGACCATGGTTTGACTCCACCTAGCATCCTTTCCATTGCTTCTAGAAGACTTGGGGAGGGAAAAAACGAGTAAGACTTTGGAGAGGACAGAGCGGAGTGGGCACTGCCTGTTGGCACTGTACAGTGGGCCATATGGCCATACCTTGGCCTCTCCACCCTCCTAGAGCCATGGTTTGACTGCCCCCAACCCTCTCCTTGCCCCTTGGCATCATGCTATGCCCTGCACTGTCGAGAACACCCCCCAGGGCGCCCCCATGCCGCTCTCTGACATGCCCGAGGGACACCCCCGTGCCATTGACCTCATTCCCGTGGCTATAAGCCTCCTCCTCCGTGTCCCTCTTGCCACTAGCTCCTTCACCACCTCCACTCACGCCTCGAGCAGGCAGACGTGCCCCCAAGCCCTCTCGAGCGAGCCCGAGCTCGAACGCCACCGTCGGCCACCGAGAAACGCCCGAGGTGGTGCACCCGCACCCGTGTCTTCCCGTCCCTCTCTACCGCCCTAGATGGACTCCCCGTGACCTGAGCTACCTCACTGACCTACCCTCGTGGTCGTTCGCTTGCAGGTAGGGCGCCGCCTTCGAGATTGCCACCGTGGCCGTACCACTCGGCGTCGCCGTTTGCATCCGTGCCCGACGCCAAGCTCGACGCTCCTCGACTCCCCTGCACCCCTGCTACCTCCACGACACCGTGCCGCCCCTCTCTGCAGCCCCACGGTGAGCCACCGAGCCTCCCGCATCGTCGTGTACTTCTCGGGAGAGAGAGAGAGGGAGTAGATGGAGAAGACGAACCAGGGGCGTTGATCCAGAGATCAACGACCCCCATTGAACCAACCGTTTCCCGCGCCGCGCGTGCGCCCAGCCTGCGTGGGCTGCCTTTGCGCACTACTTGGGTCGCGCCTGTGAGAAGCCAGCCCGCCCGTTGTTTTTCTTTTCTTTTTTAAAAACTAGCAAAGATTTGTGTGTTTACTTTTGCTTTGTTTAAAATAGCTAGAGTGCAAATTATTTTCTACAAATTTTTGTGGCAATAGTCTAGTGTTTTCTTAACCATGTCGAATTGGTAGATCTATGTTTGCACTTATATTTTTGTTATAATAATTAAAATGCCATAGAATATATGTTTAACCTTTTTGTGTATAACTTTATGGATATGTATAAAAATATTGCAAACCAAATAGTTTTGAGTAGCTAGTAAGTAGATCTATCAATAGGAGTTGACCACACATCCAGGTGAGTTACCAAATGGAAATGCCATCCATTTTGGTATTGGACCAGTAGGCTTTTCTGCGATTTTTAGGAAGAGTTTAAAAATGATTTTTGGGGTGGATCCAATTGGATGAGTTTTTATATGAGTAGATATATGTACTCATAGCTTGGATTAATTTCTAGAGCCCTAGATTATTTTTGGCATGCATTTGTAGAAACATCAGCTTTTCTGTTTTATTTATTATGTGTGTACTTGTTTGAAATAAAATGTTTGATTGTGTGAGACTTGTTTCCTAGCATGAGTATATATGTTTCTACTGGTTATTATGTTGTTTTCTTGCAATACAACTACCTTAGGAAGTGTGTGCATGTTTGGAAATAAAATAGAAATAGAGGTAGCCTTGTGTTGGTTTCTAGTATTTATTTTTGACTAGATTATGTGAGCAAATCTTTGTTTGATTGTGCACCTAAGTTTTTGATGTTGTTGAGTGGGGTCCAGTACCATTTCGGTATTGTTATTTTGATGTTATCATCTCTGTTAGCTTGCACTTTATTTTATAGCAAAGCATGTGTAACTGTTGTTGTTTGATTTCACTAGTATAATACTTGTGTGATGATTGATGTGATAGATTATTTTTGTCAAGTGTGACCAGAGACCTTGTTACCTATAAATGCCTTGGTCAGTGGGCCCATAACCAACTGGTCCCATTGCATTTTGGGTAGGGATGCTGTCGTGGGATAATCACGACAGACGTTACCGGGGGTAACTTGTCTTGGGGCAAATCGAGTCGAGTGTTTGGGAGAGGGTTTAGCTCAAAGGAAACCATGGTGATATGCGATCTGGTAGCCGGCAATCAAGTCGCCGAGTCTACGATCTAAATATATTAGCTCGATACTGGTGTTACAACGGATACTCGAAATCTCTCGATCTAGCGATCGGGTTCTTACTCACGTAAAAGCTTGTCTAACCCTAACCTAGGAGCCGGCTTATATAATATCCGTACCCCCTGGCTTACTCTCCAAGGCGCACTCTGAATCCTACCCGAACACTGCTTACAAACCCTAAACTTCCTTACCGGAACCCACAATCCGGGTTACGAGGCCTTCGTTCCTGGGCCTTCTAGAAGCTTCTTTATCCTAAGCCGGGTCTTGCGCAGCGTCCTTTGGGCCGAGTTACTCCTTGGCATTAGCCTACCGGGTTATCATCCCTCCATCAGTAGTCCCCAGAATAGCTTGGGCTTCACGGGATCCTCCTTGAAGCGCATGCTATTCCCTGCAAAAATAATAAACATACAAACTCATACAGGCCGGGTTAGATTGCTTTAATAAACAGCTAGGCTTAACTCCAATGGTGGTCCATATAATAACCCGGCTTTCTCTAAATCCATATTTAACTTTCCGGGTCAATGTTCCAAGGAGAATGCAAAAGACCCAGCTCACTTTGCTCATTAATTGATCCGAATATCACGGAAGAGATTCCCTTCTTATCTTGTCCGGATATTGCTCTCGGGCACTTAACGCATATCCCCAAAATCTCGGACGGGTATCCCTTATCCCGAAAATTTTGGTTCCCGCCCGTTGGCCTAGGTTCCCCCACCCGTACCTATATATAGGCACCTAGAGGGTGACCTAACCCTAACGGTCCATTGCTTCCATTCTCTTCCTCCTCACCAGCGCATCCCCGTTCGAGCACTTAGAGCACCACCACGGAGATCTCGCGCGCGTCACCGGAGCAAGACCGCCGCCGTCCTCGCTCATCCACGGCTCACCCCGTGCCGCCGCCAAACTCCGCCGCCGCGTCTCCAAGCCGCCCGTCGGGAATCGCGCCGGGGCACCGCGACTGCGCCATTTACCTGTCACATCCTCTTTTGGAGACATGGTTGTAAGGAGAGAAAAAGACCTAGAATTAGGGACCAACAGAAACTTTTCAGTTGATCCTGTTGTTTTTCTGAGTTTTAAAACTCCTGATGTAAACCTGATGTCACCTTTGAGAAATAAAGAGAGGATGGTTATCTTTTGTTCTTGTCACTTTTTGAAACTTGTTAACCTTGGTATTGGATCACCCAAGGAAGAAAACAAGATTTGAATTTGAAATCCCTAAGGAAAAACATGATTTTTTCCTTTTCTTTTTCTAGCTATCACATACGCTTTTCAACCCCATTTAATTCCTTGAATCCAAATTCTTTTTGGATATTTCTTTGGTTGTCATCCATGTTTATGATATGGAGTTGCTCAACATGCTCAAAGAAATATTTTTGAAGCAGTGGAAATAATGTTTTCATGGATGTTTTTCTGCCTAGTTGAAAAAACAGGAAAAAGGAAAAACAAGAAAAACCGAAAACTACCTCTGTTTCAGCCTTGTTTTCATCCACTTCCACACTTTCTAAATTCAATTAAAAATGTGATTCTGAAACTACATAATGTACTCTTTAAAACCATAACTCCACTTTTCCATTTGAAATTTATTTGCTTCCCCAAAACAGCACCTACTTTCTCTATTCCCTGTCTGTTTTCAGACTTGGGAAAATTCAGTAAACCTTAACTGAATTTTCTGAATTACCTGAACCCAAAAATGACAGTGTGCACCCGATCCAAAACTTCTTGAAATCGTTGTTGTTGATCATCCAAGTGCCAAGCACTGTTGCCAAACCACTCAACCTCACCACCAGGTATCGATTCCGGCCCCTGGTTTGGCCTGGGACGCTGCAGAGAAGGAGAACAGCTCCGTGCCAAAGATGGTGCCCGTCGGGCCACTTTGTCATCAGAGCACAGTGATGCTCGTGCTCTGCCCCGTCTCCTCCTCGTTCTAGCTCCTACAGATCGCATGGTAGGGTTGCCACCCATCCCCCGCATGCTTGCACACGTGCTGTCCGTGCCCTGGAACCGAGCGAGGTGGCAAGCTCCATTGCCAGCCGTGGCAAGCTCCCGAACAAATCCCTCCCGTGACTCTCTCGGTATAAGTACCCGTGCACTCCCTCAGCTCGCCGCACACCTCCTCCCATCCACCGCACTGTCCCCCACCCGCTCCCCTCTCGATATGGTTCCTCTGTGAGAGCCCGAGGGCCTCGCGTTCGCCGTTCTGGCCGCGGAAAGGAAACCCAAGCACTGCCTTTGTCTCTCCCTAAACCCTCTCCATTTTTGGTTCCTCTGTTTCCCCTACTCGAGGCGTGCATCCCTGACACCTCCTCTGTCCCGTTGCATTGCAGAGTTGCCGCCGCCGTGCTCGACGCCGTCGGGGACCGCTCGGTGCGCACGAGCAAAGCAGGACGAATCAGGGGTAGCTGCGGCCACGAATCAGTCGCGGAGTCTCCACTGCATCACCTCGTCCCCAACCGCCGACTCCCATCAGGCCCTAGGTGAGCACCCGCCCGTGCGGCTCTCTCCCGAGCTCGCCGTGACTCTATCTCGAGCTCGAGGAAGAAGAAACGGTGTGCACCGCCCGTTTTTAGATCAACGGTTCTGTTTGATTCCCCCAGGATCTAATACTGGCCGTTAGATCTTGATCACACGGCAGCGTACCGGTTCGCTCGCGCGCGCAAGCGAGCTGGGCCGGCCCAGTGCAGCGCACCCTGGCGCGCAGTGGCCGAAGGCCCGCTAGGCCTGTGTTTTCCATTTTTATTCTTTTTCAAAATTCCTGAAAAATGCCTAATCACTTTAATCCTGCTAAAAATACTTAAAACCCAAATCTGGCCACTCCAATTTTTCCCAGTGTACCTGCATGTTTTCCTAACCACATGCAAGTGGCAGATCCACATTTGCATCCCTGGTTTGACCATGAAAAATCTTGCAATCCAGCCTATCTGAGAACTTAAACATGCAATAACTTTTTATTTAGGAATCCAATGGAAGTGAGGTTGATCTCTCTGGATAGGTATTTTTGAGCTCTAACCAGATCAGTTGACCTCACATGCACTTGAGTTTCCTATTTAAAATGACATGCAAAATGGTAAACAACCAGAGAGCCACTAAATGAATTTTATGAATTTTTCTAAAATGCTTTTTGAGACAAATCCTTTTGGATGAGCTTCTGTATGCTTAGATCTATCATATCCTAGGTTTGTGTGATGTTTTGAGTTGTAGAATAATTTTGGCACGCATTACAAGTTTTATAGTGTTCTGCCATGTTTTAAATCTCATGTTTAATTAATTTGCTAAGTGTATGAATGCCTTGTGTGATCTTACTAGCATGTGTAGGAGTTGTTTTCATTGCCATATGGTTGTTATCTTATAGATCTATCATGTTGGAATGAATGTTGTTCATGAAAATGCCATGATTGTCATGCATGTCATTATATATGCCTAGTTTCCATTTTCTTAGATTATTAGAGTTGTTTGCCACATGTACTTTCATGCCATGATTGTTTTCATGCCATGCATGTTTACTATGCCTCTGTTATGTGCATGCTTAGCCTCTGGTTGCATGCTTAGTTGTGTTTTATTATTAGGTTATGCCTTGCATGTGTATAGATATGCTTGTTTTCACATCTCTTGCTAGTTATTTGTGTTCTAGATTATTGTTCCATGCTATGTGCTCATTTTGGTGAATGACCAGAGAGTCATATCACTCCTTATGGCCTTGTATGAGAGTGGTACACCCACTGGACTCATGCCATAAGTTTGCTTCTTGTCTTGTGAAAGACTATGTCATGCCATGCTTATTTCTAGTGATTGTTTGAGAGTTTTAGCATTAGGTAGCATTATTATTTTGTGGTGTTTCTTTTAGATGAATGCTTGCTGTATGTGTGCTGTACTAGCTTGTGTTTGTCCTTGCCTTGTTCTGATTGAGTGTTTTTCTTTTTATCTTTTTACGACGTTAGATAACGAAGAGACTATTGCTCCTGAAGAGGTTTTCTGTAACTCTTGTTTATTTCAAGAGTGTGATCAAGACCAGGACCAAGGCAAGCCATCCTAAATGCTTGCTTCTGTTTTACTTACCATGCATATCTTACTTCTGAAGTTTTTACTTAAGTGTTTCAAGATACTTCTTTCAAAGTAAGACATGGTTTTGCCGCTCTTATTAATTGTCGTAGCCACTCCATAATCTTGGTGTTGCCAAGCCCTTAGGAATTTTGGAGCCATACTTAATCAACTTAAGTCCCTTAGTGGACACCTTAACTTGATGTTTTTGGAAACCAAAAAGAGTCTTGGAAAACCCCGAGGAAAGGTGGGACCTTGTCCGAGGGAAGAAGGATTGTTTTCAGCTTGTTTTCCCAAAAATGACACATAACCTACTCTTCGCCGGACAACCAAGACGTACTGCCACACTACCTCAAAATGGGTACGGGGTCTAGCTAATTGCTTGTCGGTGTTAGTCCGTGCCTACCTCAAAGTGCTATAGGGGTTAGAGTCCCCCGAACCGAATTGTCGCCAGGAGGGAGAAACGGGACATTCACAGTGTGGGATTAAGTTCACTACCGGTTGCAGCAATTGGGTCTCCTGCCATGGCGGTGTGTTGTCAGGGGAAACCGGATCGATACGGCTGACTCACTCGGTGCCGGGGAGAACAAACCCAGTTGAAGAGGTAGTCATTTACTAGCACGGACATAGTGTATGGTTAGGACCAGTTTTCCGATGTTTACATACTGTCTCGGACAGTCCGTGGTTGTTCACGGCGGATGTACTGGATCTTGTGGATTGTGTACACCTCTGCAGAGTAAAACTATTCAGAATAGCCGCGCCCTCGGATATGGGCAGTTGAATGGCCATGTAGCTAGTATTGTGTCAATGTTTTCAAAAGAGCTGAAAACTGTTTTATGATGTTGTACCTGGGAGGTACGTGAAAGGGAACAATTGTACCTTTGAGGTACCGGAGAAAGGTTGGTTCGAAAAGGTTGTTCTTCCAAAAAGATTGTTTTCAAAAGAGTTAAAATTGTTCAACCATGTTGAGTCTTACATTCACCATGGGTAGTACAAGCCTTTAATAAAATAGCTATCCTACTACCACTTGCCATACTTGCATTTGGGGCTGCATTTAGGGTGTCTTGCAGGAGTACATTCAAACGTACTCAGGTTTGGTTTCGTCCCTGGCTATTGTCTTGGTCAGTTTTCGAGGAGCCGTCTCAGGAGGATACCTTTGAGGAGGAGTACTTTGACGATCCCGCTTACTAGGCACGTCTCCCGGTCAGCAGCCTGTGGTGCTAAGGCGTTGACATGGGTTCCGCTCGTCGTGTTTGCTTCCGCTAGAATAAAGCAGCTATGCTATGTGTGTTGCCACTGTCCTGCGTGACAGTTGTTCCAGACTTGGTCGATGGACCATTTGTGTAAGACTATGTTATTCGTGTAATGGATGTGAACTCTGATGTACCATCTCTAAATATGTTGCTCATGACTGTCGATCTGGGATCATGAGTGTATGCATATTGGCGGTCTCGGACATCTTGTCTGGGGTCCCCACAGAGTTGGTATCAGAGCCATCCTGACCATAGGAGACCTTAGTTAGAATGGGCGTTAGCTAGTACTCCGACGTCTACCTTAGATTATATAGTTTATCTTACCTGGTTAACTACATTAAGTTTCTTTTCGCATTAAACTAAAATTTTGCACACTGGTCTTTAACTTAAAAACTTGTGTAGATGGACGTCACCTTCACCGAGTCTCTCCAGCTGGGACTTCTTCGGGACTCTCTGTTCCATTTCGAGAAGGAGATCGTGGAGATGACCAAGATACTTGGGCGTCCACTACCTGAACTTAGAGGAGGGGAGATCACTGGCTCTGTTGAGGGGTTATCATGGTTGGCGGAGTGCACCCTCCGTTCTCCATTGACCGCACCATCTGAGCCGGTGCATGTCTTCCACGCGATTGACCGCTCTTGGGGAGATGCGATTGTCCGTGTGCTCGAGCAGGCTATCGCACGCATGTCTCACATCTATGCGGCTCGCCTGGTGGATACTCCTTTCCAGCGCCACGGGAGGCGTGACGATGATGGCTTCCCAGTCCCTTGTCCGTGTTCCCGTGACATTGTGTGCTCCCACATGAAGGACATGGAGTTTTACCTGCACTACACTCAGAATCACTTGGATTATCTGAAGATCGTTCATGCCGACCTCATCGCCAGGACAAGGACCTTGGAGAACAAGCTGCGGACCACCCGTTTGGCCCGTACTCGTTTCTTCAAGAAGTCCGAGTCACTCGAGAACGCCAACGCCATACTCCGTGGCCGGCTGAAGACGGCTAGGGAGGATATTGCCACAAAGGATTCGACCATCGAAGAGTTAGAGGAAGAGATCGCTGAACTCCGCAAGGAGAATGAGGATCTTCTTCCCGATGACGATGTCCCTTCCGAAGGCATGGATATGAGTGAGCCGAGTGACCAAGAGGACGATGATCACGCCGAAGATGAGGAGGACCCTGAGGAGATCCTTTTCGACGGCGATGATGGAAACGCCTAGGTGATAGGCCGTAATGTTAGCCTGTGCTATGTAAGCACCTAGTACTAGTTGGCTGCGATGACCCCATCTCGCTGCTTTTGTAGTGTGGTTCTTCGGAAACCACTTGTTTGCTAGAGGTTGATGTATGGTGTGCTATGTATGCTGAAACTGCTTGTGCTATGTATGATATGTTTGTGCTTTGACTTCTCTGGAATAAATTACCTAGCATGTCTAAAAAGTTCCATGTTTTCATCTACTTCAATTCTCGCTTGTCGATGTTAGACGAACACATCTATCTGCTCTTCATCTTATATCTTCTTTCATTCAGCATGCCGCGTGATCCACCCCCACCACCGGAGCCAACTGTGGCTCAAGTCCTGGCCTTGTACATGCAAGACCGAGAGGCAATCCGTGCTGAGCGCGCGGCGACTCTCCAAACTCTCGAGCATCTGGCCACTATTGGGACTAATGGTGGAAATGGTCCACGCTCCAAGCTCAAGGAATTCCAGAATACCAACCCACCTGTCTTCTCTCGGGTTGTGGAACCTCTGGACGCTGATGATTGGCTTCGCACCATCGCCAACGATCTGGAAGTTGCTGGTGTCGAGGAGAAGGATAAAGTCCTTTATGCTTCCCATTTTCTCGCCGGTCCTGCAAGGACTTGGTGGGAGACCACTCGTGCCTCCATACCAGCTGATCATGTCACTACCTGGGAGGAGTTCAAGGCCAAGTTTCGCAAGTATCATATTCCTGATGGCGTTATGGGAATTATGCGAGACAAGTTTCTGAAGCTCCGACAAGGTGGTATGAATGTGTCCAAGTATTGGGATGAGTTCACTAGCTTGGCTAGGTATGCTCCCAATGATGTTGACACTGAAGAAAAGAAGAAGGAGAGATTCCTCAATGGCTTACACGATGAGCTGCAATGCACGCTCGTGGTGATTCCTTTCCAAGATCTGGAGTCTCTTGCCAATGCTGCTATCCTTATGGAACATAAGCGGCAGGCAGCCTTTGACAACCGCAAGAGGAAGATGATGCAACAAGGAGGACCAAGTGTCAATAAGGCTCGCAGCTCCCCACCTGCGAGGCCACCCTTCAATAAGGCACCTGGTTATGCTCCTCGTCCAAGTTTTCCATCTTATCCAAGGCCTCCAACTTCTGGAGCTGCTCCTTATGCACCTCGTCCTGGAGGAGGGAATTCTGGTAATACAACTACTCGTGCCGCACCAGCTGCACCCAAGCCCTCTGGAACTTGCTTCTCATGCGGCAAGGGAGGACATTTCTCTCGGGAATGTCCCACCAAGAATCCTGCTCCTACTCGCCCTAATGCGACCAAGATGACTCATGGACAATCTTCCAAGAAGCCTGGAAATATTGCTAAGGGACATCTGAACTGCGTCACTGCAGAAGAGGCTCAGGATAATCCAAGCATGGTGATTGGTACGTTTCCTGTCAACTCCGTACCAGTACCTGTTCTGTTTGACTCTGGGGCTTCGCATTCATTTGTCACCAAACCTTGTGTGAGGAATATTGGATTAAAAGTCAGTCCCATGAATAGAGTAATGCGAGTGCAAATCCCAGGCGATATTACTAGAGCCACCCACTCCTGCAACAATGTGCCTATTGTTATCAGTGGGAAGACCTTTCATGCTGACCTAATAGTATTAGGTGAGAAGGGCATTGAGGTTGTACTTGGTATGAATTGGATGACTAAGTACAAGGGAGTCATTGACTGCCCCACTAAAACTATATCCTTGACCAGTAGCACTGGGGAAGAAGTCAAGTATAAGGCAATCAAACCCACCTCCAAAGCAATCAAACCCACCTCCAAAGCTCACTGTCATAAAAGTGTATCCGACCCCTCTCTTGAACAGATTCCGGTGGTATGTGAGTATCCGGATGTCTTTCCAGAAGAACTACCCGGTATGCCTCCTGACCGGGATATTGAATTCATTATTGAGTTAGTTCCTGGAACCGGACCCATAGCTCAAAAACCTTACCGGATGAACCCGGAAGAACTTGAGGAGTTGAAGAAGCAATTGGATGAGATGTTGCAAAAAGGTTTGATTCGCCCAAGCGCTTCGCCTTGGGGGTCACCTGTCATCTTTGTGGATAAACGGGACGGTACCTCACGACTATGTGTTGATTACCGGAAATTGAATGATGTCACCATCAAGAACAAATACCCGTTGCCCAAGATTGAAGATCTCTTCGACCAGATGAATGGAGCTCGTGTCTTCTCCAAGATAGATCTCCGTACTGGTTATCACCAATTGAAAATACGGGATTCGGATATTCCGAAGACTGCCTTCACCACACGTTACGGGCTGTATGAATACGCCGTAATGTCTTTTGGTCTAACCAATGCTCCAGCTTATTTCATGAATCTCATGAACAAGGTATTCATGGACTTCTTGGATAAATTCGTCGTGGTGTTCATCGACGACATTCTTATCTATTCCAAAGACGAAGCTGAACACGAAGAACATCTGAGATTGGTGCTCGGAACACTTCGGAAGCATCAATTGTATGCTAAATTCAGCAAGTGTCAATTCTGGCTTAGAGAAGTGGGATTTCTTGGACATGTGGTATCCGAAGGTGGAATCTCTGTTGATCCCACTTTGGTTCAGTCCGTCATGAAGTGTAATGCTCCCACCAACCCAACTGAAGTGAGATCATTTCTTGGCTTGGCGGGATATTACCGCAAATTTGTTCAAGGATTTTCCAGTATCGCCAGACCACTCACTCAATTGCTCAAGAAAGACAAGAAGTTTGAGTGGACTGACAAATGTGAGGAAAGTTTCCAAGAATTGAAGAGAAGATTGGTGACCGCTCCTGTTCTTACTATGCCGGATGTCACAAAGAGTTTTGATGTGTATTGTGATGCCTCAAAACTTGGGCTCGGCAGTGTTCTTATGCAAGGCGGGAAGGTCATCTCTTACATCTCTCGCCAGTTGAAGCCTCATGAACAAAATTATCCGACCCATGACTTGGAACTCGCAGCTGTTGTTCATGCTCTCAAGGCATGGCGACATTTCCTTATGGGAAACAGATGTGAGATCTATACCGACCACAAGAGCCTGAAATATATCTTCTCTCAGCGTGAACTCAATATGAGGCAACGCCGGTGGATTGAACTCATCAAAGATTATGATCTGAGTATCCACTATCATCCTGGCAAGGCAAATGTTGTTGCTGATGCACTCAGTCGAGAACCCGCCTCTTTGAATGCTATCATCAAGGACCGACAACCTGAGTTGTGGAAGGAACTTGACCAGCTGGGTATCGAAGTAATCAGCCATGGGATGTTGAATACTATTGAGCTCAAACCCACTCTTATTGATCAAGTGAAACAATCTCAGAAGGGCCAAAAGAGTATTGAGGGTATTAAGAATCGAATGAAGAAGGAACATGTGCCTGGTTTCTCTATCGATTCTGAAGGAATACTCTGGTACAAAGATCGCATTTGTGTTCCGTCCGAATCTGAGCTAAAGCAAGTCATACTCGCCGAGGCTCATGATACTCCTTATTCCATCCATCCCGGAGGAACAAAGATGTATCAAGACCTTAAGGAAAAGTTCTGGTGGCATGGTATGAAGCGAGAGATCGCTTTATACATCGCCAAGTGTGATATCTGTCAGCGTGTGAAGGCAGAACACCAACGTCCAGCTGGTCTATTGCAACCACTCCAAATACCCAAGTGGAAATGGGATGAAGTTGGAATGGATTTCATCACTGGACTTCCCAAGTCAAACCGAGGACATGATGCCATATGGGTTATTGTGGACAGGCTTACAAAAGTTGCTCACTTTATTCCTGTTCGCACCACTCATCGTGGAGACCAATTGGCTGATCTCTATATATCCCGAATCGTGAGTCTACATGGTGTACCCGAGAAGATTGTCTCTGATCGAGGTACTCAATTCACATCTCGCTTCTGAAGGAAGCTACACGAAGCTCTGGGAACCAAGTTGTCTTTCAGTACCGCTTACCACCCGCAAACCGGAGGACAAACCGAGCGTGTTAACCAAATCTTGGAGGACATGCTTCGTGCTTGTGTTTTGTCCTATGGTGCTAAGTGGGAGGATTGTCTACCATTTGCGGAATTCTCTTACAACAATAGCTATCAAGCTAGCCTGCAAATGGCTCCTTTTGAAGCCTTGTATGGTCGCAAGTGTCGCACACCCTTGAACTGGTCTGAGTCTGGTGACAGTCAGATATTTGGTGTGGATACCTTGCGTGCCGCCGAAGAGCAAGTTCAACTTATTCGAGATCGTCTCAAGGCTGCTCAATCTCGCCAGAAAAGCTATGCAGACTCCAAGCGACGCGAAGTTTCCTTCCGCATAGGAGATTTCGTGTATCTTAGAGTCACACCTCTCAAGGGGATGCAGCGTTTTCATGTTAAAGGGAAACTTGCACCACGGTACATTGGGCCATTCAAGATCATAGCCCGACGTGGTGAAGTATCTTATCAACTTGAGCTGCCCGCTGATCTCTCGGAATTTCACGATGTCTTTCATGTGTCTCTACTCCGGAGATGTCTCCAAGCGCCTATTAAGGATCATTCTTATAAGGACATCGATTACCGGACCATTGACATCAATCATGATTTGACTTATCGTGACCGACCACTCCGTGTTCTTGCCAAAGATGTTCGTATGACCAGGAGGCGTAAAATAAATTTCCTCAAAATTCAGTGGACTAATCACACCGAGGAAGAAGCCACCTGGGAACGCGAAGATTATATCAACAAGGAGTTTCCTGATTTCCTCTATGACTAAACCCCCGAATCTCGGGACGAGATTCTTTTAAGGAGGGGAGGTCTGTCACATCCTCTTTTGGAGACATGGTTGTAAGGAGAGAAAAAGACCTAGAATTAGGGACCAACAGAAACTTTTCAGTTGATCCTGTTGTTTTTCTGAGTTTTAAAACTCCTGATGTAAACCTGATGTCACCTTTGAGAAATAAAGAGAGGATGGTTATCTTTTGTTCTTGTCACTTTTTGAAACTTGTTAACCTTGGTATTGGATCACCCAAGGAAGAAAACAAGATTTGAATTTGAAATCCCTAAGGAAAAACATGATTTTTCCTTTTCTTTTTCTAGCTATCACATACGCTTTTCAACCCCATTTAATTCCTTGAATCCAAATTCTTTTTGGATATTTCTTTGGTTGTCATCCATGTTTATGATATGGAGTTGCTCAACATGCTCAAAGAAATATTTTTGAAGCAGTGGAAATAATGTTTTCATGGATGTTTTTCTGCCTAGTTGAAAAAACAGGAAAAAGGAAAAACAAGAAAAACCGAAAACTACCTCTGTTTCAGCCTTGTTTTCATCCACTTCCACACTTTCTAAATTCAATTAAAAATGTGATTCTGAAACTACATAATGTACTCTTTAAAACCATAACTCCACTTTTCCATTTGAAATTTATTTGCTTCCCCAAAACAGCACCTACTTTCTCTATTCCCTGTCTGTTTTCAGACTTGGGAAAATTCAGTAAACCTTAACTGAATTTTCTGAATTACCTGAACCCAAAAATGACAGTGTGCACCCGATCCAAAACTTCTTGAAATCGTTGTTGTTGATCATCCAAGTGCCAAGCACTGTTGCCAAACCACTCAACCTCACCACCAGGTATCGATTCCGGCCCCTGGTTTGGCCTGGGACGCTGCAGAGAAGGAGAACAGCTCCGTGCCAAAGATGGTGCCCGTCGGGCCACTTTGTCATCAGAGCACAGTGATGCTCGTGCTCTGCCCCGTCTCCTCCTCGTTCTAGCTCCTACAGATCGCATGGTAGGGTTGCCACCCATCCCCCGCATGCTTGCACACGTGCTGTCCGTGCCCTGGAACCGAGCGAGGTGGCAAGCTCCATTGCCAGCCGTGGCAAGCTCCCGAACAAATCCCTCCCGTGACTCTCTCGGTATAAGTACCCGTGCACTCCCTCAGCTCGCCGCACACCTCCTCCCATCCACCGCACTGTCCCCCACCCGCTCCCCTCTCGATATGGTTCCTCTGTGAGAGCCCGAGGGCCTCGCGTTCGCCGTTCTGGCCGCGGAAAGGAAACCCAAGCACTGCCTTTGTCTCTCCCTAAACCCTCTCCATTTTTGGTTCCTCTGTTTCCCCTACTCGAGGCGTGCATCCCTGACACCTCCTCTGTCCCGTTGCATTGCAGAGTTGCCGCCGCCGTGCTCGACGCCGTCGGGGACCGCTCGGTGCGCACGAGCAAAGCAGGACGAATCAGGGGTAGCTGCGGCCACGAATCAGTCGCGGAGTCTCCACTGCATCACCTCGTCCCCAACCGCCGACTCCCATCAGGCCCTAGGTGAGCACCCGCCCGTGCGGCTCTCTCCCGAGCTCGCCGTGACTCTATCTCGAGCTCGAGGAAGAAGAAACGGTGTGCACCGCCCGTTTTTAGATCAACGGTTCTGTTTGATTCCCCAGGATCTAATACTGGCCGTTAGATCTTGATCACACGGCAGCGTACCGGTTCGCTCGCGCGCGCAAGCGAGCTGGGCCGGCCCAGTGCAGCGCACCCTGGCGCGCAGTGGCCGAAGGCCCGCTAGGCCTGTGTTTTCCATTTTTATTCTTTTTCAAAATTCCTGAAAAATGCCTAATCACTTTAATCCTGCTAAAAATACTTAAAACCCAAATCTGGCCACTCCAATTTTTCCCAGTGTACCTGCATGTTTTCCTAACCACATGCAAGTGGCAGATCCACATTTGCATCCCTGGTTTGACCATGAAAAATCTTGCAATCCAGCCTATCTGAGAACTTAAACATGCAATAACTTTTTATTTAGGAATCCAATGGAAGTGAGGTTGATCTCTCTGGATAGGTATTTTTGAGCTCTAACCAGATCAGTTGACCTCACATGCACTTGAGTTTCCTATTTAAAATGACATGCAAAATGGTAAACAACCAGAGAGCCACTAAATGAATTTTATGAATTTTTCTAAAATGCTTTTTGAGACAAATCCTTTTGGATGAGCTTCTGTATGCTTAGATCTATCATATCCTAGGTTTGTGTGATGTTTTGAGTTGTAGAATAATTTTGGCACGCATTACAAGTTTTATAGTGTTCTGCCATGTTTTAAATCTCATGTTTAATTAATTTGCTAAGTGTATGAATGCCTTGTGTGATCTTACTAGCATGTGTAGGAGTTGTTTTCATTGCCATATGGTTGTTATCTTATAGATCTATCATGTTGGAATGAATGTTGTTCATGAAAATGCCATGATTGTCATGCATGTCATTATATATGCCTAGTTTCCATTTTCTTAGATTATTAAAGTTGTTTGCCACATGTACTTTCATGCCATGATTGTTTTCATGCCATGCATGTTTACTATGCCTCTGTTATGTGCATGCTTAGCCTCTGGTTGCATGCTTAGTTGTGTTTTATTATTAGGTTATGCCTTGCATGTGTATAGATATGCTTGTTTTCACATCTCTTGCTAGTTATTTGTGTTCTAGATTATTGTTCCATGCTATGTGCTCATTTTGGTGAATGACCAGAGAGTCATATCACTCCTTATGGCCTTGTATGAGAGTGGTACACCCACTGGACTCATGCCATAAGTTTGCTTCTTGTCTTGTGAAAGACTATGTCATGCCATGCTTATTTCTAGTGATTGTTTGAGAGTTTTAGCATTAGGTAGCATTATTATTTTGTGGTGTTTCTTTTAGATGAATGCTTGCTGTATGTGTGCTGTACTAGCTTGTGTTTGTCCTTGCCTTGTTCTGATTGAGTGTTTTTCTTTTTATCTTTTTACGACGTTAGATAACGAAGAGACTATTGCTCCTGAAGAGGTTTTCTGTAACTCTTGTTTATTTCAAGAGTGTGATCAAGACCAGGACCAAGGCAAGCCATCCTAAATGCTTGCTTCTGTTTTACTTACCATGCATATCTTACTTCTGAAGTTTTTACTTAAGTGTTTCAAGATACTTCTTTCAAAGTAAGACATGGTTTTGCCGCTCTTATTAATTGTCGTAGCCACTCCATAATCTTGGTGTTGCCAAGCCCTTAGGAATTTTGGAGCCATACTTAATCAACTTAAGTCCCTTAGTGGACACCTTAACTTGATGTTTTTGGAAACCAAAAAGAGTCTTGGAAAACCCCGAGGAAAGGTGGGACCTTGTCCGAGGGAAGAAGGATTGTTTTCAGCTTGTTTTCCCAAAAATGACACATAACCTACTCTTCGCCGGACAACCAAGACGTACTGCCACACTACCTCAAAATGGGTACGGGGTCTAGCTAATTGCTTGTCGGTGTTAGTCCGTGCCTACCTCAAAGTGCTATAGGGGTTAGAGTCCCCCGAACCGAATTGTCGCCAGGAGGGAGAAACGGGACATTCACAGTGTGGGATTAAGTTCACTACCGGTTGCAGCAATTGGGTCTCCTGCCATGGCGGTGTGTTGTCAGGGGAAACCGGATCGATACGGCTGACTCACTCGGTGCCGGGGAGAACAAACCCAGTTGAAGAGGTAGTCATTTACTAGCACGGACATAGTGTATGGTTAGGACCAGTTTTCCGATGTTTACATACTGTCTCGGACAGTCCGTGGTTGTTCACGGCGGATGTACTGGATCTTGTGGATTGTGTACACCTCTGCAGAGTAAAACTATTCAGAATAGCCGCGCCCTCGGATATGGGCAGTTGAATGGCCATGTAGCTAGTATTGTGTCAATGTTTTCAAAAGAGCTGAAAACTGTTTTATGATGTTGTACCTGGGAGGTACGTGAAAGGGAACAATTGTACCTTTGAGGTACCGGAGAAAGGTTGGTTCGAAAAGGTTGTTCTTCCAAAAAGATTGTTTTCAAAAGAGTTAAAATTGTTCAACCATGTTGAGTCTTACATTCACCATGGGTAGTACAAGCCTTTAATAAAATAGCTATCCTACTACCACTTGACATACTTGCATTTGGGGCTGCATTTAGGGTGTCTTGCAGGAGTACATTCAAACGTACTCAGGTTTGGTTTCGTCCCTGGCTATTGTCTTGGTCAGTTTTCGAGGAGCCGTCTCAGGAGGATACCTTTGAGGAGGAGTACTTTGACGATCCCGCTTACTAGGCACGTCTCCCGGTCAGCAGCCTGTGGTGCTAAGGCGTTGACATGGGTTCCGCTCGTCGTGTTTGCTTCCGCTAGAATAAAGCAGCTATGCTATGTGTGTTGCCACTGTCCTGCGTGACAGTTGTTCCAGACTTGGTCGATGGACCATTTGTGTAAGACTATGTTATTCGTGTAATGGATGTGAACTCTGATGTACCATCTCTAAATATGTTGCTCATGACTGTCGATCTGGGATCATGAGTGTATGCATATTGGCGGTCTCGGACATCTTGTCTGGGGTCCCCACATTACCGCCGCCGTATCCTTCTCCAATCCACACCGGTAAGTTTCTTGCTCCCACTAATTTAGCTTTGGTCTGCGTTATTTGACCTAGATTGGATCTTGGTACGCCGCAAGCGTTCCTTGTTCCGCACCGGATTAGGTCGCATAGTTCCACACTAGATCGTCCAATAGCTTGATAGATGGTCACACATCACTCCCCTATCACTGTTAATCATCAATTTCTCCGCAGAATCGTCCGCAAATTTTCCAATCTAGATTCATTTCGCCCAAATTTTCTGCGGCTGTCATTGATACCCGGAAAATCCACTTCTTCCGGTTCTTTTACCTGCACTAGATACATGGGCAATCAACCTTCTTCCACAAATGCTTGCCAATACGTAAGTACCCCATAGTTTCTGTACTGATACTCGATACCCGGATAATTCGTAATTCTCATATTGTTTATCGATACTCGGAGAATCCATGATTGCCGAGTCTTATGCTTTGTGTCCTTTTGTCTTGTGCTTTTGCAGACTGAACCGATGGCTCCCAAGACCAAAGGGAAGCAGTCGGCTAAGCCCAGGATGACCCAGTCAATATCCGCCAACTGGGCGCGATCCACCGTCACCAAGGCCAAGCTGGAGGAGCTGGCCGAGTTAGGGGTCCTCCCCCCTCAGGAAGATATCCACTGGAGAGTGCCGGGTGAGGAGACCCGGCCCACGCCAAATGCCGACGAGGTAATCTGCTTCGTTGAGCACGTGACCCGGGGGTTTCACCCTCCGGGTCACCCTTTTTTCCGCGAGGTCTTGAACCATTATGGCCTCCGGGTGTTCGACATAGGGCCTAACTCTATGTTGAACATTACCCATTTCATCGTGCTTTGCGAGTCTTATTTGTGCATTTCGCCAAATCTGGCTCTTTTCATTGAACTTTTCCAGTGCAAACCGTGCCGCGAAAGCGGTGACGGGGCGCTCTTATCTTGCGGCGGGGTTTCTATCCAGCGCCGCAAGAACTCGCCGATGCCGACTCTTAATTTAAGCTCTCATGTTAAGCATTGGCAATTGTCCTTCTTCTACTGTCGAGACACCTCCCCACCCGGCGAGAGGAAACTGCCGGGTTACTCGGAGGGTCTCCTAGATATCTCCGACACTTTCAATGCCTTCGCCCCTGAGTCGGACAGGGAAGCAATCCAGCCCCTCCTCTCGAAAATAGCCGTCCTTTTCGCCCACGGTCTCACTGGGCTCAACCTAGTCAAGACTTGGGTAGAATTCCGCATCCAGCCCAATTCTATTCGCCCAAAACTGATGTGCGAATATTCGGGGCACGTTACGGACGCGCTTCGTTACTCCTCAAAGAACTATCCGGCGGGTGATACCAATAAAACCATCAAGAGCTTCCTGACCGAGAAGCTGGAGGTGATAAAGAGCATAGCCGGGTTAGCGCCATTTACCCGGGATAACCCGGTTCCAGCGGTAAAATCCGACACTTACACACTTTCTTATACTTTGACTTGATACACACACTAACTCCCATTTTCATGCTTTCATTTCAGGCCGATAACATTTTCTGGAGTATCGAGACCCCTCCCAACTCGGGTAACCCGGACGAAGAAGAGGAGGAACCGGTCGATACAGACGAAGGTACCACCCGGATTCCAATCACCCCAACCTCTATCACTTTGCTTTCTTTTTCCAATTATACGCATACGCCTTTCAGGGATGGATGACAAGGGTGAAAACGATGACCAGAGGGACTCGGAAGAAACCGAGAGCGACAAAGGCGAAATCGAGCACGAAGCCGAAGCTGGGACCAAGAGGAAAGCCCGCGGGGTCGTCTTCAAGGTTCCATACCGCTCCCTTGCTTCTAAACCATACTCCTTTGCTAACATGTGCGAGCTAAACCGATAATTATCCGACTGGCCGTACTTGAAGGATCTTCCCGCGACCAAGCGCAGAGTGACCCGGAACTTCCCGGGTGAATCCACGCTTAACCCGGGTATTCCGTCATCCCTGGCTCGATGCGCTGGTATTTTTCAATCTCTTCCCGGATATCAAGGTTTTCTTTTTCCGAGTCGCCTCTTAGCAGGGCAATTCCATATCTTACTTTCTCAATGTTTGTCAGCTTCGTCCGGGTCTAGTAGCGAGTTCCCCTCGGACTTCATGGTGAACCCCGGGTACGGCTCTTCTCCTGATGTTCTAATGCCTTTCCATAATTTTCTCCAGTTGCATGCTAACTTCTTATCTATACCATCCACAGAGCCACGGTCACTATCAGTGACCAAGAAAACATGGAAACCGAAGATCCGGGTAAGGAGAACCCGATTGATAATATGACTGCCGCGGCTGGCGGCGAGGAAGGGCGGCAAGCGCCACCGAAGGATCCGGCTAATCAAGAAGCCGAGTATCCTATAGCCTCGCACGCCCGCGAGGAGGAAGAGGCCATAGTCCTTGGTAGGGGGGAGGAGAGCCAAACTCCGATACTCGTACGACTCGGATGCCTTCCCCTGCCAAGGAAAAGACTATGACTCCGGGTTGCCAAGATCCCGGGTCTTCCAACTCGGACAATCACTCCTTCGACCAAATGTTGAGCACCCTCCTTGCCATGAAGGCCACGGAGAACACTATACTAGATCGCATGGCCGCTGAACACCGGGTAATACTAATTGATATGTCATGTTATCCATCTAGTCCCAAAGTTCCGAGTATAACTTGTCGGAGTTACACTCGGTACTCCGTTTAATACTCTTCTGATTATGATATCCGACTGACGTCTAACTTTCCATTCCTTTTAGGCGCAGGAGAGCCGGTCCGAGGAAATTTTGGCCAAGACCAATCAACTCCTGGACGCCGAGGTAAAGCTAAGAAAAGTACTTGAGGCTGAGGTGGAAAACTTGGAAAAAGATGTCACGGAATACAAAGAGAAATACACCACTGCTCAAGCTGCGCTGAAGAAACTATCGGCTCAAGTTGCCAACGCTTATCGTGTCCTCCTTGGTGAGATTTTGTTACTGACTGGTTCGTGTCTTGGTTTTTTGTTTTCTTGATCCATGATACCCGTGATGCTTTGATATAACCCATGTTATTTATATTGTAGGTCCTAACCTTGCGCCCTCAGAAGAGGATGACATCCAGAAGGTAAAAAACTTGAAGAATGTGCTCCGGAGATTCTGCGCCGGCACTAAATGGATCCTGGACACCATACAGTGGCCAACCGATGGCTATCCGGGTATGGAAACTTTGATCCATGCGTGTTCCACTGTACTCGCATGGATTGAGCTCTGGAAACGCTCGGCATGCCGAGTTGGGATGGCTCGGGGGCTAATGTTGGCTAAAGCCTACTTTCCAAAGCTTGATCCGGCAAAGTTGGTGGTCGGGTTTCCAGAATTCAAGGCTGATGGTTCTAGATTCGGCATTAAGGATTTCAAGGCTGTGCAGAGCGAAGTGCGTCACTCAGCGACTACAATTGCCGATTCTCTGGATCTAAGTAACTTCGTGACTTCATACGACGCCAAGGGTAAACCTGTGAAGGAAGATATGCCTTTACCCTTCGATATTCTGGAGAAGTGGAATGCTGACTTAGCCAGGAAGAGGAAGGAAGCTGCAAAGAGGGAAGCCGACTTTAAGTCGAAGCCCTCCTCCTCTACACCGGCTAGCCGCCCTCCTCTTCGTCCTGATGCTGCTCATCCGGGTAACAATGCTGGGAAGGCTACTGGCCAGGACCCGGCTGGGAAGGGCAAGGACAAGATGGATGCCTCGACCCAAAATGCTGAGTGATCTTTTTCTATCCGCTGTCATTTCCTATGCGTCAGTCGGCCAATGGGCCCTTTGAACAATTACTTTTGACGTTGCGCCTGTGCACCTTTGATGCTAGTATCGAGACTTGTAATGCACTTTAATACCTTGATATATCTCGTGGCTCTTCTGGCCTTTGGATGATTTTGATATTTATCTGCCTTTGAGCTCATTTATTCTTGATATTCCGACTTACTTTATGGTTCCTTTTGTGAGACTCGGTTTCCGGGTCTCGTGGGCTCTGACAGGTGGACTTTTCTCTAAGTCCCCAAGACTCGGATTTTTGGGTTTTTGAGCTTAATAGCTAGATAATTTGTTTCTTTTTTCAAAATCCCCAGTCCCCAAGGCCCGAACTTCCGAGTCTAGGGTGTTAGGTCTTTCAAATAGAACAAATTGTCTTTGCTAAAGCCCAAAACCTGGAGCCGTTTCACATAGGTTTTGAAGTTATGCTTAATAAACAGTGAGTTTCCGGTTATTAACCCTGTACTCTGCATAACTTGTGGTTTAGATGACCCTTTTGGCTCTCTTGTACTGTAAGCCGGCTTTTGCATGGATGATCATGTTGCTACATCTATACGAAGACAGGGTCAGGCAAGTCCCATTGGGCATCATGACTGATTGTGATCATATGCGAGCAAATCATGCCACTTTAGTGCGAGTCACATCGAGCTTAAGTAAGAAAAGTCAAGAAAGTTTGGCTCCTTTGTCCGGTTATAAGCTTGCAGCCGTACTCGTTTGCGAGTAGTCGGCCCTTATAACTCATAGGCATCATGGCCGGGTCTTTGAGTTTGTAACTGTGCTATTCAAGCAATCAGCCCCCAAGACCTAAATATACGCAAACTGCTAAAGAAGCTAATGTACTAAAAAACAGTAAACAATACTTACCTGGAACAAAGATAAAAAGCATAACAGAAATAAAAAAGTGATAAAGACACATGAAGAGGAAATAATATATTGTTTAACCATCTCTTTATTGATATGAGAAAAGTTAGGTCAGCAGGCCGCCTCATTAAAAACCCTCCAGTCCCCTTAGGTACCCTGGATAGGAAAAGAGTGCGTCTGAAACCTGCTGCCTGTTACATCGTGCAATTCCACTTTATGAATCTAGGCTATGCTAGGTATAGTAGGGACGCAGCTGAGCCACGTTCCATGGTCTTTCTTTCTCTTGCATAGATGAAGTGGTATGAGCGGTGTCATTAACCGTAGCCGACTCTTTCCGTGCATCTATCAAGTAATATGATCCATTGTGCAGATTCCGGCTTATGATGAACGGTCCTTCCCATGGCGGTGATAACTTGTGTTTTCCTTCCTTTGATTGCACCAGGCGCAAAACCAGATCTCCTTCCTGGAAGACCCGGGTTTTCACGCGCCGGCTATGATACCTCCGCAGATCCTGCTGATATATGGCTGATCTCTCCAAAGCTTGTTCCATGTGTTCCTCTAGCATATCCACGGCGTCTTGCTGGGTCTTCTCGTTCTGCACCTCGACATAAGCCGATACTCGAGGCGAGTCATGGATAATATCACTCGGCAACACTACTTCTGCGCCATAAACCATAAAAAACGGTGTCATCTGGGTAGATCTGTTAGGTGTGGTGTTGATACCCCAAACCACTGAAGGTAACTCCTCTACCTATGCACCAGCGGCTCTAATACACGGGACTCGCAACCGTGGTTTTAATGCATGAAGCAATTCCTGATTCGCTCTTTCCACTTGTCCATTAGCCTGTGGGTGGGCCACTGAGGGTATGTCCAAACGGATGCCATTGTTTCCACAAAACTTCTCCATCTCGCCAAGGGACATGTTGGTTCCATTGTCGGTAATTATGCTGTGGGGATATCCGAACCGATAGATAATCCTTTTCAGGAACTTGACTGCTGTAATTGCTTCACAATTGGTAACTGGCATTACCTCAACCCACTTGGTAAACTTATCAACAGCCACCAAGAGATGCGTCTTTTTGCAAGGTGACATGTGGAAGGGGCCAACCATATCCATACCCCAAACAGCGAACGGCCAGGTTAATGGGATAGTCCGCAGTTCCATAGCCGACACATGGGTTTGGCGAGCGTACCTTTGACATCCGTCACACCTTGCCACCAAGCGCTCCGCGTCTGCTAGGGCCGTGAGCCAGAAGAAACCATGTCGATAAGCTTTAGCCACAAGGGATCTTGTGGATGCATGATGCCCACAATCACCTTCATGGATCTCCTTGAGGATCTGTCGGCCTTCTTCTGGTGCTACACAGCGCAAAAGACTCCTGCTACACTTCTTTTGTACAACTCCCCATTGATGATAGAATATCCTTTTGCTCGTCTCAGAATTTGTCTTGCTAGTACCTCCTGCTGTGGTAACTCGCCCCGTGATAGGTAGGCCAGGAACGGCTCTGTCCACTCGGGAACAGCACGTACTGTGGCCACGAGCTCCAAATCCGGGTCTTGATTTGCCAGTTCTTCCTCAGACTCGGTTTTAACCGATGGTCGCCATAGCTTATCCAGGGAAACATTAGGTGGACCGGCTCTCTGCGCGAGCCGAGTCTGGCGAGTGCGTCTGCTGCCTCGTTTTTTCTTCTGTCTATGTGCTCCACCTCGTACCCGGAAAAACATCCGGCAACCCTGTCCACCTCTCTGCGGTATGCTGCCATAGTTGCGTCTTTTCTATCCCAAGTTCCTGAGACCTGTTGTACCACAAGGTCCGAATCTCCAAAGCATCGTATCCTCTTAATGTTCATCTCCTTGGCTACCTTTAAGCCATGCAATAGGGCCTCATACTCGGCCACATTATTGGAACAATCAAAATGAATCTGCAACACGTAACTTAACTTGTCTCCTTTGGGTGATGTTAGCACCACTCCAGCTCCTGATCCCTCGTACTGTTTGGAACCATCAAAGTGCATTATCCAAGACTCGGAATTTGGAGCCATGGTGGGCATGCCTGTGTGAGTCCAATCGTTAATGAAATCAACCAGAGCTTGAGATTTGATTGCTGATCTGGGCTCGTAGTTGATATGATAATCTCCCATCTCGATCGCCCACTTGGCTATTCTACCTGTTGCATCCGAGTTTCTGATGATATCCGACATTGGTATAGAACTAACCACTGTTATGGGGTGTTCCTGAAAATATGGCTTCAATTTCCGGCTGGCCATGAAGACCCCGAAAACCAGCTTCTGCCAATGTGGGTAGCGCTGTTTTGCCTCTGATAATACCTCGCTGACATAATAAACCGGCCTCTGGACCGGGTGATCTTTCCCATCCTCCTTACGCTCGACGACAACCACTGCGCTAACCGCCCGGGGCCCGGCTGCAATGTATAATAGCATGGGCTCTTTAGGACCCGGGGATGCTAGGACTGGTGCCTCAGATAACTGCTTCTTTAGTGCTTCGAACGCCTCGTCCGCCTCTTGATCCCACACGAATTTATCCGATTTCTTCAAGAGCCGGTACAAGGGTATTGCCTTTTCTCCGAGTCTGGATATAAACCGGCTGAGCGCTGCTACGCACCCTGTGAGTTTCTGAACATGCTTCAAATTTTCCGGCTTTTTCAGACTTTGGATAGCTTTGATTTTATCCGGATTTGCCTCAATTCCTCTCTCAGAAACGATAAAGCCAAGTAATTTCCCGGCTGGGACTCCAAAGACACACTTTGTTGGGTTAAGTTTCATCTGGTACCTTCTCAGATTCTTGAACGTTTCCTTTAGATCATCAATAAATGTCTCCGCTTTCCTGGTCTTGATCACCACATCATCCACGTATGCGTGAACGTTGCGTCCAATTTGGTCCTCAAAGCACTTCTGAATACACTGTTAATAGGTTGCGCCAGCGTTCTTCAATCCAAACGTCATGGTCTTGTAACAGAAGGCCCCAAAAGGGGTTATAAACGATGTTTTCTCCCAATCTTCCTTCTTGAGCTTTATCTGATGATTCCCGGAATATGCGTCCAGGAAACATAATAGGTCACTTCCAGCTAATGCGTCTATGATCTGATCTATCCTTGGTAGTGCAAACGGATCCTTTGCGCAATGCTTGTTGAGACTTGTATAATCGATGCACATTCTCCACTCATTGGTCTTTTTCATTACGAGAACCGGGTTTGCTAACCAGTCCGGGTGAAATACTTCCATGATAAAGCCGGCTGTAAGCAGCCGTGCGATTTCTTCTCCTATAGCCTTCCTTCTTTCTTCATTCATTTTTCTCAGGCCCTGCTTTACAGGCCTGGACTTGGGATCAACGTGCAAACTGTGCTCTGCCAGTTCTGTAGGGATACCCGACATGTTGCTGGGCGTCCAGGCGAACACATCCTGATTCGAACGAATGAACTCCACAAGTGCTTTCTCCTGTTCGTTGTCCAAGTTAGACCCTATAGCAAATTGCTTCGAGGGATCACCCTCGACAAAATCCACCATCTTGGTGTCCTGCGCTGCCTTGAACTTTGCTCTCTCATCTTCGGTATTCGGACTTTTTAACGCTGTTCTGTCATCCGGGTCTACTTGAGGCCGGTAATACTTGAGTTCCTCTTTTCTGCAGGCTTGTTCATCCATTGTTGCATCTCCTTCATCGCACTCAGCCGCTATATCCCGGTTCCCATGTATGGTGATGGTCTGCTTTGGACCCGGGATTTTTAACTCTAGATACACATAACATGGCCTGGCCATGAACTTAGCGTAAGCCGGCCTTCCGAATAGCGCGTGATAAGGGCTGCGCAACTTGACCACCTCGAAAGTGAGCCACACAACCCGGAAATTGTCCTTCGATTCTCCAAACGCTACCTCCAGTGTGATTTTTCCCTCGGGGCACGCCGAGTGACCCGGTACTATCCCGTGAAAAACTGTCGAACTATTTTGTAGCTGGGACTCCTTGAGACCCATGCGTAGAAAAGTTTCCCAATATAAGATATCGATGCTACTACCGCCATCCATTAAGACCTTTTTCAACTCATAACCATTAACCTGCGGCGCAACCACCAATGCTAAGACTCCCGGGTGTTCTATCCTTTCCGGGTGATCCCTTCTGCTCCATGTTACGTCCTGCTCTGACCATCTCAGGTATCTCGGAACGGCCGAGGCAACTGAGTTTACCGCCTTTTTCAGTATCTTTTTATCCTTGTTGGAAATTCCTGTAGTATGTACGTGGTATTGTCCCAACTGCTTGGGGTTGGCCTGGAAACCTCCAGCTCCCCCCTGGTTATTCCCCGGATTTCCACCTGCCGGGTTGCCGGCTGGGGGTGGGCCGTGGCCCGGGTTTCCACCCGGACCCGGTCCTCCTCCCCGACCTGCACCTCGCATAGCCTTGTTTATTTCCTCGTTCTTCCATCTCTGTAGGTCCGCACATTGCTCCAATGAATGGTTAGCCGGCCTACCGTTTCTGCTGTGCTTTGGGCACGCCATCCTGAAGATATCCCAATTGTTACCCGGCCTTGGCGGTCCATGATAATTTCCTCCGTTCTGGTTTCCTCCATTGAAGTTTCCTTCTGCCCTAGGTCTCGAAGACCCGACTTCTGTGCTAGCAACAAACTCGGAGCTTCCCTCAAACGGGCGCTTATTCTGGTTATTCCCATTGTTACCTCCATTGTTACCCGGCGTTGATCCATTGCCGGTTCTTCCATTGTTGCTTGTGTTTGCTTTTGCTTTCTTGTCATCGACATCCTCTTCTGTAGTATCTGTTGCAGCGTGCTTGGTGCATGCATCCATTAGCTCCCCCATCGTAACCTCTGAAGCATTTCGACTAGATTTCATGCGAGTTAACTTTTGCACTAAAGGTATGTACTTGCACGTCTTTGCCATCGCTTGTAATGCATCCTTGGGCTGAATATCCGTAGATGAGTGAAGTATCTCCATGACTCGGCGCACCCAACTGCGCGTCGATTCTCCCTTCTTCTGGACACACCGCTCTAGGTCATCAATAGTAAATATCTTTCTGCATGTCCCATGAAAGTGTTTGATAAACGCAGTTTTCAACTCCTCCCATGACTTGATGGATCCCTCCGGTAGATTATTGAACCATAACTTTGCTGCTCCCTCTGACATCATTAGGTACATGAACTTGGCTTGAAGATTTTCAGTTGCGTTGCGAATTGACATTGCCATCTCATAGCTTCTCAACCATGTTTCTGGATCCATAGTCGGCTCATAATTCACCACTTTACCCGGCTCCTTGAATTTATCCGGGTAAGGCTCAGCCCTAATGTTATCCGACAGACACTTAGGCCCGGCGAGATTAGTCGGAACCGGCCTCACTCGGGAAACGTGTGATCCTGCGGGGGGCGCGGCTGGGCGCGGCACTGCTGCTGGTCCATGCACCGCAGACCCGGCCGCGGCTCTCTCGCTCTGGAACTATCCACAATGGCTTGCGCCGCTGATGCTGCTGGTACTGCTTGAACACGGGGAGGAGGCGGAATTTGCTGCTGCTCTGCCCTCCGTCGCGATGAGCTTGTCTGAATATTGCCGGTATTGGCTCGTTGCTGGCTGATATACGGTGTCCCATGCATTCCACTTCTGTTGTCCGGGTAATTAACTTGCTGTGCCACTGCCGTATGCAATAAATCGATCGCCCGTCGGGTCTGCTCCGCATGGGGTGACTCTCTTACGGGGATCTGATTCAATGCTAACGTTGCAGCATACACGTTATCCATGGGGTTGTTGTAATGACCTGCTGGCGTGCGAAACCGCGATGATGGTGGTGGTGGTAATGTATTGCCGGTAGTAACTCCAGTCTGTAATATGGGTAACCCGGCCTGCGTGTTTACCGGTTGTGCTCCTCCAGTTGCGGGTTGATGTACAGTTCCTTGGTTTGCCGCTGGAATCGGCTGAACCTGTGGTGTGATAAATAGTGTGGCCGGGTTTATAACTCCACCCGTTGCCGGTAATCTGGTCTGGTGTCTTTGACGCACCCTGGTTGTCTCTTCTCGGAGCCGGTTCTCCAATGCATCTAGATCGCGCTGGCGCGCAGCTACCCCTTGTTTTTCTGCTTCCACTTGCCTTCTCTGTTGTTCCAATGCACGACGGGCTACATCCAGATCCCTAACACGTTCCGCCGCGTTTTCCGGGGTTATGACTGTGGCTAGAACGGTGGGATCCAGGATCAGGTTGTTGTTGAACAGGGCCGGGTGTTGCGGATTTGAAGGACCCGCCCCTGGTGTCCGGTTTGCCAGATATCCGAACATGTTTGCCTGCAACTCGCTATCCGCCGCATGGCTTGTAACTGATGCCGATTCTCCGTCGACCCGGGTTAAGACCGGGTTTCCGTCAATCGGATTTTGCGTCTGGGCCAATGCTTGTGTTGTTCCGACAGCGGCCGCGGTCACGATCCCCTGATTAAGATTGGTTGCGGGGGCCGTGTAAACCGCGACCTGGCGCACAATGCTTGGCGCAGATTCGTATTCTTCTTCATCATCGCTGTCTTCCTCGTACCGGTACTCCAGCAGGTGCAGGATAGACTCGGTGTCATCTTCTCTCATAACCCGGCCACGCGGGGTCCATGCCGGCTCCTCCGGCTGTTCCCTCTTCGTGGCGGGCTCTTCTGCCGGATCTATCGTCCCGACTGATTCCTCCCCATCGGACTGAACGCAGGTGGCCTCCGCTGACACAGAATCAAATCCAAAATCGTCAGGAGCTAAACCGGACGTACGTACCATGCCAATGAAGACGTTGATCCGGTCGATTGTCACGACAGATCTGGATTCGAGCAGATCCAACTCTGGCCCCCAGCCAAAATCGTCCACCATCTTCTCTCCTTCAGGGTTGGTGTAGATCTCGCCGACGACGAGGTTCTTCATGTTCTCCCGAGCTTCTCCCGTGATGTAAACACCCTTGGACGTAGGCCCCACGGTGGGCGCCAACTGTCGTGGGATAATCACGGCAGACGTTACCGGGGGTAACTTGTCTTGGGGAAAATCGACTCGAGTGTTTGGGAGAGGGTTTAGCTCAAAGGAAACCATGGTGATATGCGATCTGGTAGCCGGCAATCAAGTCGCCGAGTCTACGATCTAAATATATTAGCTCGATACTGGTGTTACAACGGATACTCGAAATCTCTCGATCTAGCGATCAGGTTCTTACTCACGTAAAAGCTTGTCTAACCCTAACCTAGGAGCCGTCTTATATAATATCCGGACCACCTGGCTTACTCTCCAAGGCGCACTCTGAATCCTACCCAGACACTGCTTACAAACCCTAAACTTCCTTACCGGAACTCACAATCCGGGTTACGAGGCCTTCGTTCATGGGCCTTCTAGAAGCTTCTTTATCCTAAGCCGGGTCTTGCGCAGCGTCCTTTGGGCCAAGTTACTCCTTGGCATTAGCCTACCAGGTTATCATCCCTCCATCAGATGCCAATCCCCTACCATACATTTGTGTGTTAGTAGCATGTACTTTTATATGTGTGTTTAATAATTTCCACCAAGGAAAATGGTTGTTTGTTTTACTTGTTTGATTGAAGTGTTTATTTATACTTTGTGAATCCTAGTATGTTTAGGGGTGATGCATTTCTTGATAGTATGTTCCCTTGGAAATGTCATGTTAAGAAATGTTTAACCATTGTTTGATGGTTTTGAATATTGTTTGCAAGTAGAATGTTTTTCCTAGTTATTCGTAGATTATGTGAGGATATTTTTCCTTGAGTGTTTGGATTTTTTAAAGTGTTTAACTGAGCTTGTGTTGACTGCATAGCTACTGGTTGTATAGCTTGTACTTTAATTGCTTGTTATTTTGATTGATTAGAAAATCATGTATTATTAGCCTTAGCTTGTTCTTGCTATGTAGTTGTTTTCATAGAATTATTTTAGTATGATTGCTTACTAGCATGTGTAAGGTGTTATGTGTTGTTAGTAGGTGTAATTGATTTCATGTATTTCTTGTTTTAAAAAATGCATCCTTGTGGTGTTGTTTGCCTCTCTAGTGATGAACTAGTGTCACCACTGGATATTATAAGTTGCTCTAATATTGTTGTCTTTATGTTTTATGAGTGTATGATTATCCTAGCATGTTTAGGATGGGTTCAATTCGGTTATTATGGCATAGAAATTGTATTTTCTGTTTGTGATTAGTTGTAGAATGCAATTATTTTCTTATAGCATGCTTGTGTAGAATTTTCATACTAGTATGCCATTAGTGCACTCCTGTCACTATGTTGTGTCTAGTTTTATTATCCCTTGGGAATATTGTGTTTTGGAGTGTGTCTTATGACTTGTTACCATTGGTTAAGCTACTGGTTTGTTTAGTTATTTTTCCCGTGATGACTCACCTGTAGTATGATTTCTTGCTGTTTGAAATTGTCTGAGTGTTTACCTTAGCATGAATATTGTACTTATATTATTGTCGTGCTAGTATTATTGTTGTGTTTAGTAGTATCTTGTTATCTATGCATTAAGTTAGTGGTAAACTATTTTGGCGATGATTGCTTGTGTTGTTGTTAATACCCACTGCCATGGGTATTGCTTTGATTGATTGCTATTATTTCAGTAGTCTCACCTTTTGTGTCCACAAGCTATATTTTTTAGCTTCTTGAATATCTTATTATGAGAGTGGTACACCCACTCCATGTATGGTATGTAAGATGTGGGATATGGTTTCTCAACCATATGTTTGTTTGACGACGGTTTTGTACCATGAGAGTTTGTGAGATAGTTTTCGCGATAACCTTTTGAGTGATTGCGCTAGTATGAGTTTGCTTACTATATATATTTCTTTGTGTTATTGTTTGCCTTTTTGGTTCTGAGTGTGTGTCTTTATTTCTTTAACGGCGTTAGAAAATGAAGAAGAAGCATGAGTTTTAGAGTTGTGCGTCAAGTTCAAGATACTTCAAGGCCAGGGACACAAAGAGTTTTAAGGTAAGACATCCTGATGCTTGGTATCATACTACACTTATCATTATCTATCATGCATGTTTTACTTATGAAAGTTTTACAAAAACTTTGATTACCAAAAACTATTTTTGAGTGACTACTACTCCTATTAATATTATATAGTACTATGCCAGTAGTTGATACTTGGTGTTACCAAGCCCATAGACACCATATGGTATTCATTACTATCAAAAGTATAAGTCCCTAAGTGGACACCCTAAAATAATGTTTTTGCAAAACAAAGGATTTATGGAAAACCCGGTGGAAAGGTGAAGCCTTATCTACCGGCGAAAATGTTGAAGTGGTCATTTTTGGGAAAAAGGTGTTTTTACAAAAATGACACATAACCTAGTCTTCGCCGGACAACCTTTACCGTACTCACCCTACCTCAACATGGGCACGGGGCTTAACTTGAAGTTTGTTTTTGTTAGTGTGTGTTCGGTCTCAATTTGCTTTGAGGGGACATACTCCCTCGAACCGAGTGTCGCCAAGTTATGAAACGTGCGACATAAAAAGTGTGGGATTAAGTTCTCCTTCGGTCGCGACAGTTGGGTCCTGACATGGCGGGGTTAGACCAGGTGCCGGGGAGAAACCATGAATCTCCTGTCATGGCGGGGTCGGCCAGGTGCCGGGGATCAAACCCAACCGAATAGATAGGCATATTCTAGCTTGAACATAGTGGATGGTTAGGATCGGTTATCTGATGTTTACATACCGTTTTTACAGCCCGTGGTTGTTCACGACGGATGTACGTAATCTGGTAGATGTGTACACCTCTGCAGAGTCAAACTATTCGGAATAGCCACGTCGTCCGATATGGACAGTTGAATGGCCATGTAGCTAGCATTGTATCAATGTTTTCAAAAGTATGTTTTGAAAAGGAGTTGGAACTTATGAAGTACTGAAAGAAGGAACCTTGTACCGTGGAGGTACCGACGATGAAATTCCATAAGTTGCTTTATAAGAAGTTTTTCAAAGAGAAAACTTTCTTTTAACAAAGTTTTACAAAACCTCTTATACATGCGATATCTACAAGAGAATGAAAATTATATTATTTTCTTTTGAAGTATCTTATTCAACAAAGATACAGAGATTTTCCAAATCAACTATGATATATCTTTCATATATCATGGATAGTGAACCCTATGCATAGCCTACCTACTACACCATATAACCATATTTGCATTTGGTAAGCTACATGATGGGTGTCTTGCTGAGTAGATTCCAATGTACTCATATTGGTTTTGTCCCTGTTATTTACTTGCCAGACTTCGAGAAGGAGCCTCGGAAGGAGATCGACAAGGAGGAGTACTGCCCTGATGGACTTGCGAACTAGGATCGTCTCCCGGTCAGTAGCCTGTAGGTTAAGGCGTGACTTGGGCTCTACTACGTTTGTGTGTGTTAGTCTTCCGATGTGTGTTGTGTGATGCCCTGCGTGCCAATTGTGTTAGGCCTGGTCATCTGACCATGTTCCTCGTGTAAGTGTTTTATGTAATCATGTAATGGATAACGTATATGTGTACCAACTTGATATGTTGTTCACGACTGGTGTGATCTAGGATCGTGAATGTATGCATATCGGAGGTGTCCTTGAACAGTGGTTCTGGGGGACCTTACAGAGTTGGTATCAGAGCTATCCTGACCTTAGGAGACCTTAGTTAGCATGGACGTTGTCTAGTACTCTGAAAAGTTAGTATATAGTACCAAGTACTAAGATGACTATTTACCAAAATATTCTACATACTTCATCCCCTCTGTGTTTTTTTTGAAAACTCTACTTATACTAAGTTACCTTTGAGTATCTTAAAATTTTGTACGCTGTTACATAAATTAAACTACACTTAACATTTTGTGTAGATGGCAGTTGTCTTCACCGAGTCCTTCCGGCTGGGATCGCATGCACCTTGCTACCGCTGCTTTGAGGAGGATTTGCTCAAGATGACTTGCCTTATCGGTCGCCCAGTACCTGAGTTGAAGGGAGCTCGGATTCACCATGATGGACGAGAATTGATCTGGATGGTGGTCTGTACCATTCGTGCACCTTTGCTAGCACCGTCAACCCCAGAGATCACTTATGAAGTGGTGGAGAGCAGTTGGGAAGATGGTATCCTCAGAGTGACGCAGCTGACCATCGCAAAGCTCGCGAACTTCTTTCGCAGCAAGTTTGAAGGCACCCCCTATAGATACTATGGGAGGCGTGATGAGGATGAAAAGACTGTAGATTTCACCGAAGACTTTGTCTTTTCTCGTCACTTTCAGCACATGGAGGGACAGATGTACAATACTCAGTTCTCCCTTGATAAGCTTAGAGGAGATTTTGACCTCTGAGGAAAGGAGATAGACCAGCTGGAGAAAGACCTGAGAGTTTCCTCTTCTACTGAGCGCCGTCTCGGAGCACAGAGGAAGACCATGAAGTACGTCGACCCCGATCTTTGTGCACAAGTGAGAAGCCATCAGTACCAGCTCTCAACCATCCAAGCTAGAGTTGAAGACTTGGAGGAACAGCTATACGCTTCCTCAAGCACTTAGGATTGCCGCAGGATATTAGGAGTTGTGTTGCTCCCACCCAAAAATCTTGTTGTGTTCGTGTTGTGTGAACTCTCCTAACGAGCTATGTGTGTGCTAGATGTGTTGTAAGCCTTATGCTTTTGCCATGTGAACCTTAAGATTATGTTATTCTTGTTGAGACTCTCTCTCATGTGTTTGTTGGTCTTATTGTGATTGGTTCTTAGATGCTTGCTTCTGTTCTGTTACCTACCGTTCTCATCTATGTCATGAGCCGGTATGCTTCACAAGTTTTCAAAACAAAACCACCCTTCATCTGCTCTTGTCTTACGTCATTAATTTCCACAGCATGGCCAGCTATTTACCCCCACCACCGGAGCTGGCCGTTGCCATACTGTTTGCTCCACTAAGGGAAGAACGTGGAGCCACTCGTGCTGACCACCTTGCCACCCATGCTTCCCTGGAGCATTTGACCCAACTTCCCACCACCAATGCTGAGAATAATGCTATCCTCGTGAGAGAATACCAACGCTTGCTTGCTGGAGAGAGTCGCAAAAGGAAGATAGTGACGCCAGGAGAACCTAGTTCATATGAGGCTCGCGGTACCTTACCTGCGATGCCACAACCCCCAAGGAGGCGTGTGAATGTCAGGCCTAAAACCACAGGTTGTTATACTTGTGGAAAGGACAGACATTTTGCTCGCGAGTGTCCCCATAAGAATCATGTTCTAGATCATTCTGATGAAACCCAAGAGACCCAGGGTCCAACCCAAAAGAAGCACAAGAGCCTGATGAGTGGACCTCGATACCAAGATGACATTGCCGAAGCACCTGCAACTCATGTCATAGTTAATGGTACGGTTTCGAACCAAACCTATGATCCCCATAGTTGTGTTTGGCTTCGTACCCTGAGAAATCCGACTTAAATGGAGCACTAGAAGTGTCACGTCGGAATAGAAAAAATATCCTTAAAATTAACAATACTAACGTACGTTATCTAACTTCAGCTTAACACCTAACATCAGTTTTAAAACCACTAACAAAAAAATTCTAAACCAAGGAGAAATGTGCCAAAGGATGTTTGATATAGCTGTTTGACAGAAAGAGGAAGTTGAAGTGAATATTGGATTGGTGACCTATGATTTTACTAGGCAATAAGATCTTTCGTGTGTATATTTTGGAAGAAACGGATTTTAGGAAATAAGATTGTGGAGACTCATTTCAGGTTTAGCTTAGGAGTGAAAGATTAAGGATCACATGGTAATTAGTTGAGTTGAATCATAGTATATATTATCTGGGGCTAACCAGTTGTGGACCCCAAAACTGTGGAAGTTATCGGTAACTAAGATCTGTAGCCTCGAAGAATTGATTTGAGGTTTAGAGATATGGGTGGAAACGATTGGATTTTAGGAAGCACTTGCTACATAATGACGACTAGATTGATTAGAAGTAGTATGTTGAGAATAATTTGGGATATTGGGATGATGATGATCAGATTTTGCATAAGTGATTCTTATATTGGATTTTAGTAGAAATGTTTACTGAAGTATAAAGATTATGTTGGATTTGGATAGAGATTCGATTTTGATAAAAGACATATTGGAGGAATATTGGATTCGATATAAGAAGTATTTGGTGGACTTAAAAGAATGATTTTGGATTTTAGGAAAAATCAATGTGGCTTGGAGTTAGTAGATGATTATTCTGGGTGATATATTTTCGGAGCTTGTTATGCTATGTTGAGATTGTTTTGGGGGAAATGGTTTAGCATTGATCATGATATAAGATTTTGGAGAGTGTGAAAGGATCTATATAAGTAGTACGGAGTTAGTATATGATTGTTGAATTTGATGGTTTAGCTTTAGCAATATGATCATTCAGAAAATAACCTTGATAGAGACATATGATTTTGAGACTTGATTTCCTAGGAGTATATTAGAGTAAGAGGAAGATAGTGGATTTCCTAGATTTTAGGAAATGAGCAATGGAAATCTCATGCTTAAGAAAGATTGGTGGATATCCGTGAATTGAAATATATATAGTGATGAGGGAGTTTATGCCCAAAGGAGAAAATAGTGGAATGAAAATCTTCTGAGTTAGGAAAGCTAGTATTTCTTGTCTAAAGAGTAACCCCTGGATAACTATTACGGTTTTGAGGAACACTAAGTTCGAGGTTTAGAATATGGCACCAGACCTTTGGAAAACTAACCAGCCGGTGGATTTTGGTAAGATTAATCAAAGGGGGGAAGCACCTGTGCTTAATGTTACCAACCACCAGCACATGTTTTTTAGACTAATGTTCTAACAATGTTGTTTTGACCACACCCTCTTTTCGCTTGCCTGCGAATCTCGGGACGAGATTGTTTTAACGGGGAAGGTCTGTCACACCCCAGTTATTGGATTCTTGTACTGTAGTTCAATGAGACAAAAATAAGGGCCAACAAATTTTTTTTATCAACAATTTGTGTGAACTAACATTTTTTATGTGACAAGAATCATATATGCAATGCAAGTTTTGTTTCTTTATAAAACCAATATCAAATTTTCCTGAAAACAATTCTATAATTTTTCCCTGATGTTTTCCCTCATGTACTTGAGTGGATTTTTATTCCAAGACTTGGATCAGACTTGCTTTCATTTTGAAACAAACTTTTAGCCTTTTTGGATCCAACAAAACAAAACTTCAAAATGATTTATGGAAGTTTTCTTTTAAGTTTTCTATAGAAACTATTCCCTAAAATTATAGCCAAGTACATGTTTTCCACACTCGTTTTCACTAGGCTATAATATTTCATTTTGTGTTTTCTTGACTTTTATTTGTTACTTTATATATGGACTACAAATCCATAAGATTGGTTTTATTTTTTGAATAAGAAAAATAATCTTTTGCTTGATGTTTATGTGGAAGAAAAATAAGACAGAAAAAGCCATTTTTAGAAAACAGAGAAAAACAGAAAGTACATCTTTTCCCACTATGTTTTCGTAGCCTTTCACTATTCCAAATTTGTTTTCAAAAGATGTTTCTGAAAGTTTAAAACATGATTAAAAAACTCCAACTTGGGAAACAAAATTTTGAATTCATTTGTTCTCTGAAAACATCCTGAACTTTTTGCTCATTTCTTCTATTTTCCAACACTTAGAAAATTTCTCTAAGTGTTAACTGAATTTTCTGAATTTTACAGGAATAGTTGTAGATACAAAGTTTGACAGTTGTTTTTCAATAAATTTTTTGTTCAAAACTTGAAATGCCACTTTGTCACTTGTGTTGACCATGGTTTGAACTCCACCTAGGATCCTTTGCATTGCTTCTAGAAGACTTGGGGAGGGAGAAAACGAGTAAGACTTTGGAGAGTACAGAGAGGAGTGGGTGATACGTCTTCAACGTATCTATAATTTCTGATGCTCCATGATCATATTATCTCAATTGCTACTTGTTTTCTCCCTTATTTATAGCATTTTTATATGTTTTCCGGGACTAACCTATTAACAAGATTCCAAGTGTCAGTTCCCTATTTTCTGCTATTTTTGTTTCAGAAAAGTTGTTCTGGAAACATTCTCAGAATTGGACCCCACAAAGCCCGAAGTTCCTATTTTCCCCGGAAGCATCCAGAACACCAAAGAGGAGTCGAAGTCGGGCACCAGGGGGGCCACACCATAGGGTGGCGCGGGTCCCCCTGGTCGCGCCAGCTATGGGTGTGGGGCCATTGGAGCTCCACCGCCTTTGCCCTTTCGCCTATTTAATCCCCCCAGATGAAAACCCCTAAACACCAGATCAAAAATCCCTGAAAAGTTCCGCAGCCTCCGTCACCGTCAACCCTAGATCAGGAGGGTTCTGAATCTGTTTCCGGCACCCTGCCGGAGAGGAGATTATCACCGAAGGCTTCTACATCACCATGCCTGCCTCCAGAGTGATGTGTGAGTAGTTCATCCTTGGACTACGGGTTCGTAGCTGTAGCTAGATGGTTGTCTTCTCCCCATATGCCTCAATGTTTAGATCTCGTGAGCTGCCTAATATGATCGAGATTGATCTTATGTAACTCTATGTGCTATGTTTGCTGGGATCCGATGAATATTGAACTTATGCCAAGTTTATTATAGTCTTCATTTGCATATGCTATTTGTGATCTTTCATGCTTTCCGTTGCTAGTCGTTGCTCTGGCCAAGTAGTTGCTAGTGATTCCAAGAGGGAGTATTTATGCTCGATAGTGGTTTCATGCCTCCTCACCACCTTGCTCGAGTGACATAAACGTGAAGGTGGGATGTGATGTTGCCATTAGGGAGAAAACAGCGGTGAGAGTGCTCGCGTGCATAATCATTGCTTACATTACACACTTTGTTTAATGCAGTTATTTGTTGCTTGCAACTTAATACCTAAGGGGGTTCGGATGATAACCTGAGGGTGGGTTATTAGTCATAGATGCAGATGGATTTCGGTCTATGTATATTGTTGTAATGCCTGCAGTAAATATCATAGTAATCATCATGTTATATTATGCACTACGGTGCAACCTCTATTTGTCAATTGCCCATCTTTAATTTGTTCACCCAGCATGCTATCTTTTATGGAGAGACACCACTAGTGAACCTATGAACCCCGGTCCATTTTCCACACTGTTAAACAAACCACAACTATTTACTGCTTTCTTTACTTAGTGCAAGCATACATCATTTTCCACACTATACGTCTAATCTTTGTTTTCAGCAAGACCGGTGAGATTGACAACCTCATTGTATCATTGGGACAAAGTATTTTGGTTGTGTTGTGTGCAGGTTCGACATTGTTGCTGACACCGGTGACGCGCCAGCACCACCGCCAGTGGCATCAACCTTCCTGAGATCCTCTTCCTCCTACTGGATTGATAACCTTGGTTCTTAACTGAGGGAAATTCTTGCCGCTTACTCATCACACCCTCCTCTCGGGGTTTCCAACACACCATCAACGTTTGCAATCAAGAATTTCCGCCACCATTGCCGGGCAGGAAGAAGTCTTCTGGCAAAGGAAGTCTCTCACTCTCAGCCTCTTTATTTTGTTTATTGTCTTGTTTTTATTTTTTGTCTTGTTTTTATTTTTTGTCTTTTTTTTCTTATCTATATCAAAAACACAAAAAAATAGTTCTCATTCTAGTTGTTATTCTTGTCTCTACGTTGTTATTTCTCATCATGTTGTTCCCTAAGTTTACCTTGAAAGATTTGCCGGTAGGAAGTGGTTCTATACTTGGAAAGGACACTGTTAAAGAATTATTTGATCATGTTAGTAAGCATGATAACTTTGGGGAAAAATCCATAGTAGAACTTGCTCCCAATTACGAGACTGCTGCAACTTCCTTAGTTCACATGCTAGAAGCTAGGTTTTGTTAACCTCCATCCCATAATGCAACATATGTTCCTCAACTTGAATAACATTGAAGATGTTGAGAAAAGAAACTTCATCTTAGAAACTATGCTTAAAGAATTTGGAGATGTTGCTATAGAAGCTAGAAAAGTATTTGATCTATTTAATATGCTTAGCTCATGTGTAGACATTGTTGGTTCTCTAGAAAAAACTGAATCTAATAATGAAAACAAGGATAAAATACCAATCCCCTTTAAATTAGTATCACTGCACGAAGCCCAAGAAAAGAATTTTGATTGGATTGTTCCTGAGAATTTATTTGATGAAGATAGTAACCCTAAAAGTACTAAGAGAGGAGCCTCTGAAACTCACTTAGATAAAATACAATGCATTATTAAAGAATTGCCAAATCTTGATTTGAATGCTTCACTTGAAAATACTTGAGTTGCCCTTTTATGCCTAGCTGAAAGGCGCTAAAGAAAAGCATGTGAACTAAGAAACATCTCTTTTATCCCGTTTTATTTCGCTGTTTTCAACCCGTTTTCTTTCGTTTTCTTTGGTGTGCTTCGCACCTGGGTGTTTTCTCTTTCCTTAGAAACATCGCTGTATCTTTTCTTTTCAGTTTTTATAGAGCCAAGTAAATCCTCTAGTGGAAAGTTGAGGCTATATTTCGGATTTCTGCGCAGGAAACAGATTTCTTCTGTCCACTGTTAATTCCGTACAAAATCACAGAAAATTCAGAATGACCTGAGTTTTTTTGTGCTTAATCCTGAGTTATAACGCAACTTTTCTTAGTTGACCACTTTTTGATTTGAGCAACACAAGATTTTTGAAAAATTTGATCTTTACATGTTGTTCTGTTTTGACAGATTTCTGCCATTTATTGCATTTGCATCTTAATCTCTTTCTTTTGGTGTTCTTTTGAGAAATAGAGTTTTAAAAGAAGTTGTGACAGTAGCTATTTTGTTTTTAATTTTTAGACTTGTGTTGTGAATTTATTATTTCAATTGCACTAACGTTGCTAATGAAGATTGTGAGAATTTTGGTGTGAAGGATGTTTTCAAGGGTCAAGAAAAGAGGATGAGATGATGGGACCAAGAAGAGTGAAAAGCCTAAGCTTGGGGATGCCCCGGTGGTACATCCCAGCAAATTCCAAGAAGACTCAAGCGTCTAAGCTTGGGGATGCCCAAGGCATCCCCTTCTTCATCAACAAATTATCAGGTCACTTCTAGTGAAACTATATTTTTATTCGGTCGCATCTTATGTACTTTGCTTGGAGCGTCTTTTATTTTTGTTTTAAGTTTGTTTTTATTTTTTCTTTCAGTTTTTTTTTTACTTTTTCAATAAGCTTGGTTGGACCCCGACATTCTTTTATTGGAGAGTGACACGCTCCGCTTTTTCATGGGAATACTTTGTATTCTTAATCTCTGTCTAGCTGCTGCATTTATTTAGCTCTTGTTTTGCATGCATCTCTTATTAGAGTTGTTAGTTTTAGTAGTGTTATGTGATTACTCTCATGTTTGCTTGTTGTATCATAAAGATTATTTTCTTAAATCATGTTTTGTATGGTGCTCGTTGGGAGAAAGAAAACTGATGCTTGAAGTAGAATTTATAACAGTGCTAGTAGAAGCTTGTATAGACTATGGCTAGAACTTTTTCATGCCATGCTAAATGTTATTTATTTTTATAGCCTTGTGGTTATTGAGTAGAATGATTAGCCTAAAATATCTGAGAATGTTTAATATGTCTTGAAACGTTCATGAGTTGTTCTTGTCATAGTAAAGCATCAATTTATGGTATTCTCTTTCGAATGTTTTATTTGGTTGACTTGGCGCATGCTCACACCATGTTTATGACTACAAACCAGCCATGAATAGCCTCCATGACCACTTAGTTTTTAAACTTGTGATACTTTTTATGTTTTAATTAATGATGCTTATGTCGCTATGCATGATTATGGCTCTTATGCTCTCTTGATTTGTCGCTCCCGGTCTTTTGCTAGCCTCCACCTGTAATGAGTATGAGCTCTACTCGTGCATCCAAACTCCCTTAAAACCAAAGTTTTTCCCATTGTGTACACCATACCTACCTACATGTGGTATTTGACTGCCACTCCAAGTACATTGCTCATGTGTTACCTTTAAAACCATCAAAATTACTCCTACTTTATGTTCCTGTTTTTGCTCATGAGGACATAAATTGAGAATATTTATCTCACTTGTTGATTGGATTTCACACCCTGGACTAGTGGCTTCATCCGCTTATCCAAATGATAGAAGAGCTGGCAGTAGGGTGCCCAGCCCCAAATTAATACAAACAAATTCTCTTCACTATTTTGCCCCTGATTTATCAGTCAAAGCATAATTGTGTAAACAAAAGATAAAGAGGGATGACCTTCTACACCAGTTGCGTCCTTCACCATGGGAGCCGCTCGTGTGAATCCTGTTGGCTTGTGACGTGTTGTATTTTATATTTACCATTCGTTGACATTAGCATACATCTCCCAAAATATAGACACTCAGTGTCAAACTTAAATAATGAGTGATCCCTGCTTCCCTCTGCGAAGGGCCTTTCTTTTACTTTTATGTTGAGTCTCCCTCTTCTAACTTTCTGCACAGTTGAGAGAGCATTTTTTCCATTCTGAGTTCTTTGTGCATTTGTCCCATGAACATCAATAATTACTTCATAATGTGATATTATTTGTTCTTAAATTATTTGTTCTAGTCTTCCTCATTAACTTTGAAGGTGTACTGGCATTTATGTTTTGCCCCACTCTTAAGGACTAGCGAAATATTACTTTGCCATGCTTACTCTATACCTAAAACAAACTTTTACCTTTCTTTGCATTATTATTCATGATCCTTTATTTGAGTTACTGTTCGTGATGCAAAGTAATTCCTATGTTTTTTTATCAAAGTTCTATTTATCATGTATGTGTTTGAAGTTCTATGATCTCAGCGTGCATATGCTTTTACATTAGATTGATCAAGTTTATGTTAGTAGCATGTCACGTCAGAAATTATTGTTTTATCGTTTACCTACTCGAGGATGAGTAGGAACTAAGCTTGGGGATGCTTGATACGTCTCCAACGTATCTATAATTTCTGATGGTCCATGATCATATTATGTCAATTGCTACTTGTTTTCTCCCTTATTTATAGCATTTTTATACGTTTTCCGGGACTAACCTATTAACAAGATACCAAGTGTCAGTTCCCCGTTTTCTGCTGTTTTTGGTTTCAGAAAAGTTGTTCTGGAAACATTTTCGGAATTGGACCCCACAAAGCCCGAAGTGCCTATTTCCCCCGGAAGCATCCAAAACACCGAAGAGGAGTCAAGGACGGGCACCAGGGGGCCACACCACAGGGTAGCGCGGGCCCCCTAGACGCGCCAGCTATGCGTGTGGGGCCCCTGGAGCTCCACCGCCTTTTCCCTTTCGCCTATCTAATCCCCCCGGATGGAAAACCCTAAACACCTGATCAAAAATCCCCGAAAAGTTCCGCAGCCGCCGTCACTGTCAACCCTAGATCAGGGGGGGTTCTGAAGCTGTTTCCGGCACCCTGCCGGAGAGGAGATCATCTCCGGAGGCTTCTACATCACCATTCCTGCCTCCGGAGTGATGCGTGGGTAGTTCATCCTTAGACTACAGGTTCGTAGCTGTAGATAGATGGTTGTATTCTCCTCATATGCCTCCATGTTTAGATCTCGTGAGATGCCTAACATGATCAAGACTGATCTTATGTAACTCTGTGTGCTGTGTTTGCTGGGATCCGATGAATAATGAACTTATGCCAAGTTGGTTATAGTCTTTATTTGCATATGCTATTTGTGATCTTGCATGCTTTCCGTTGCTAATGGTTGCTCTGGCCAAGTAGTTTCTAGTGACTCCAAGAGGGAGTATTTATGCTCGATAGTGGGTTCATGCCTCCTCACCACCTTGCTCGAGTGATAGAAATGTGAAGGGGGATGTGCTGTTGCCATTAGGGAGAAAACAGCGGTGAGAGTGCCCGCGTGCATAATCATTGCTTACATTACACACTTTGTTTAATGCAGTTATCTGTTGCTTGCAACTTAATACCTAAGGGGGTTCGGATGATAACCTGAGGGTGGATTATTAGTCATAGATACAGATGGAGAGACACCCAGCATGCTATCTTTTGTCATAGATGCACTAAATATCATAGTAATCATCATGTTATATTGTGCACTACTGTGCAACCTCTATTTGTCAATTGCCCCGCTTTAATTTGTTCACCCAGCATGCTATCTTTTATGGAGAGACACCACTAGTGAACCTATGAACCCCGGTCCATTTTCCACACTTTTAAACAAACCACAACTATTTACTGCTTTCTTTACTTACTACAAGCATACATCATTTTCCACACTATACGTCTAATCTTTGTTTTCAGCAAGACCGGTGAGATTGACAACCTCACTGTACCGTTGGGACAAAGTATTTTGGTTGTGTTGTGTGCAGGTTCCACGTTGTTGCTGACACCGGTGAAGCGCCTGCACCACCGTCAGTGGCATCAACCTTCCTGAGATCCTCTTCCTCCTACTGGATTGATAACCTTGGTTCTTAACTGAGGGAAATTCTTGCCGCTTACTCATCACATCCTCCTCTTGGGGTTTCCAACACACCATCAACATTTGCAATCAGTGGGCATTGCCTGTTTGCACTGTGCAGTGGGCCATATGGACATACCTTGGCCTCTCCACCCTCCTAGAGCCATGGTTTGACTGCCCCCAACCCTCTCCTTTCCCCTTGGCATCATGCCATGCCCTGCACTATCGAGAACACCCCCAGGGCACCCCATGCCGCTCTCTGACATGCCTGAGGGTCACCCTTGTGCCATTGACCTCATTCCCGTGGCTATAAGCCTCCTCCCCCATTTCCCTCTCGCCACTAGCTCCTTCACCACCTCCACTCACGTCTCGAGCAGCTAGACACGCCCCCAATCCCCCTCGAGCGATCCCGAGCTCGAACGCCGCCGTCGGCCACTGAGAAACGCTCGAGGTGTTGCACCCACACACGTGCCTTCCCGTCCCTCTCTACCACCCTAGATGGACTCCTCATGACCTGAGCTATCTCACTGACCTGCCCTCGTGGTCGTTCGCTTGCAGGTAGGGCGTCGCCTTCGAGATCGCCGCCGCGGCCGCACCACTCGGCGTCTCCGTTTGCAGCCGCACCCGACGCCAAGCTCGACGCCCCTCGACTCCGCTGCACCCCTTCTACCTCCACGACACCGCGCCGCCCCTCTCTGCAGCCCCACGGTGAACCACCGAGCCTCCCGCGCCGTCGTGTACTTCTCGGTAGAGAGACAGAGGGAGTATATGGAGAAGACGAACCAGGGGCGTTGATCCAGAGATCAACGGCCCCCGTTTAACCAACCATTTCCCGTGCCACGCGCACGCCCAGCCTGCGTGGGCTGCCTTTGCACACTAGTTGGGCCGCGCCTGTGAGAAGCCAGCCCGCCCGTTGTTTTTCTTTTCTTTTTTAAAAACTAGCAGAAATTTGTGTGTTTACTTTTTCTCTATTTAAAATAGCTAGAGTGCAAATTATTTTCTACAAAATATTTTGGCAATAGGTTAGTTTTTACTTAACCATTTCCAATTGGTAGATCTATGTTTAAACTTTTATTTTTGTCATAATAATTAAAATGCCACAAAGTGTCTGTTTAACTTTTTTGTGCATAACTATTTGGATCTGTATCCAAATCTTGCAAACCAAATAGTTTTGAGTAGCTAGTAAGTATATCTATCAATAGGAGTTGACCTCACATCAAGGTGAGTTACCAAATGGAAATGCCACCCATTTTGGTATTGGGCCAGTAGGCTTTTCTAGGATTTTTAGGAAGAGTTTAAAATTGATTTTTGGGGTGGATCCAATTGGATGGGTTTGTATATGAGTATATCTATGTAATACTAGCTTGGATTAATTTCTATATCCCTAGATTATTTTTTGCATGCATTTCTAGAAACAACAGCTTTTATATTTTCTTTATTATGTGTGTACTTGTTTGAAATAAAATGTTTGATTGTGTGAGACTTGTTTCCTAGAATGAGTAGATGTGTTGCTACTGGTTATTAGGTTGTTTTCTTGCAGTACAACTACCTTAGGAAGTGTGTGCATGTTTGGAAATAAAATAGAAATAGAGGTAGCCATGTGCTGGTTTCTAGTATTTATTTTTGACTAGATAATGTGAGCAAATCTTTGTCTGATTGTGAACCTAAGTTTTTTATGTTGTTGAGTGGCGTCCAGTGACATTTTGGTACTTTTATTTTGATGTCATCATCTCTTTTAGCTTGCACTCTATTTTACAACAAAGCATGTGTAACTGTTGTTGTTTGTTTTCACTAGTATTGTTTTCATTAGTATGATAGTTGTGTGATGATTGATGTGATAGATTATTTTTTTCAAGTGTGACCAGAGGCCTTGTCAACTCTAAATGCCTTGGGTTAGTGGGCCCATAACCAACTGGTTCCATTGCATTTTGGTTAGGGATGCCAATCCCCTACCATACATTTGTGTGTTAGTAGCATGTACTTTTATATGTGTGTTTAATAATTTCCACCAAGGAAAATGGTTGTTTGTTTTACTTGTTTGATTGAAGTGTTTAGTTATACTTTGTGAATCCTAGTATGTTTAGTGGTGATCATTTCTTGATAGTATGTTCCCTTGGAAAAGTCATGTTAAGAAATGTTTAACCATTGTTTGATGGTTTTGAATATTGTTTGCAAATAGAATGTTTTCCTAGTGATTGGTATATTATGTGTGGATAGTTTTCCTTGAGTGTTTGGATTTTTAAAGTGTTTAGTTGAGCTTGTGTTGAGTGTATAGCTACTGGTTGTATAGCTTGTACTTTAATTGCTTCTTATTTTGATTGATTAGACAATCATGTATTATTAGCCTTGGCTTGTTCTTGCTATGTAGTTGTTTTCATAGAATTATTTTAGTATGATTGCTTACTAGCATGTGTAAGGTGTTACGTGCTCTTAGTAGGTGTAATTAATTTCATGTATTGCTTGTTTTGAAAAATGCATCCTTGTGGTGTTATTTGCCTCTCTAGTGATGAACTAGTGTCACCATTGGATATTATGAGTTCTCTAATATTGTTGTCTTTATGTTTTATGAGTGTATGATTATCCTAGCATGTTTATGATGGGTTCACTTTGGTTATTATGGCATAGAAATTGTAGTTGCTGTTTGTGATTAGTTGTAGAATCCAATTATTTTCTTATAGCATGCTTGTGTAGAATTTTCATACTAGTATGCCATTAGTGCACTCCTGTCACTATGTTGTGTCTAGTTTTATTATCCCTTGGGAATATTGTGTTTTGGAGTGTGTCTTATGACTTGTTACCATTGGTTAAGCTACTGGTTTGTTTAGTTATTTTTTTCATGATTGATGGAGTCCTTAACTTTGGAAGTAGACTTAAGCATAATCGGTAACTAGCTTATTCATTGTAGTATGTTTGCTTGTTGTTTGAAATTGTCTGAGTGTGTACCTTAGCATGAATATTGTACTTATATTATTGTCGTGCTAGTATTATTGTTGTGTTTAGTAGTTTGCTATCTATGCATTAAGTTAGTGGTAAACTATTTTGGTGATGATTGCTTGTGCTGTTGTTAATACCCACCGCCATGGGTATTGCTTTGATTGATTGTTATTATTTTAGTAGTCTCACCTTTTGTACCCACAAGCTATATTTTTTATCTTCTTGGTACACCCACTCCATGTATGGTATGTAAGATGTGGGATATGGTTTCTCAACCATATGTTTGTTTGACGACAGTTTTGTACCATGAGAGTTTGTGAGATAGTTTTCGTGATAACCTTTTGAGAGATTGCTCTAGTATGAGTTTGCTTACTGTATGTTTTGCTTTGTGTTATTGTTTGCCTTTTTGGTTCTGAGTGTGTATCTTTATTTCTTTTACGGCGTTAGAAAACGAAGAAGAAGAAGCAGGAGTTGTAGAGTAGTCCGTTAAGTTCAAGCTACTTCAAGGCTAGGGACACAAAGAGTTTTAAGGCAAGCCATCCTGATGCTTGCTATCATACTACACTTATCATTATCTATCATGCATGTTTTACTTCTGAAAGTTTTACAAAAACTTTGATTACCAAAAGCTATTTTTGAGTGACTACTACTACTATTAATATTATATAGTACTAACTGTCAAAAAAATATTATATAGTACTATGCTAGTAGTTGATACTTGGTGTTACCAAGCCCATAGCCACCATATGGTATTCATTACCATCGAAAGTATAAGTACCTAAGTGGACACCCTAAAATATTTTTTTTTGCAAAACAAAGGCTTTATGGAAAACCCGGTGGAAAGGTGAAGCCTTATCTACCGGAGGAAATGTTGAAGTGGTCATTTTTGGGAAATGGTGTTTTAACAAAAATGACACATAACCTAGTCTTCGCCGGACAACCTTTACCATACTGCCACCTACCTCAACATGGGCACGGGGCTTAACTTGAAGTTTGTTTTTGTTAGTGTGTGTTCTATCTCAATTTTCTATAATGGGACGTACTCCCTTGAGCCGAGTGTCGCCAAGTTATGAAACATGCGACATAAAAAGTGTGGGATTAAGTTCTCCTCCGGTCGCGACAGTTGGGTCCTGACATGGCGGGGTTATACCAGATGCCGGGAGAAACCATGAATCTCCTGTCATGGCGGGGTCGGCCAGGTGCTGGGGATCAAACCCAACTGAAGAGATAGGCATATTCTAGCTTGAACATAGTGGATGGTTAGGATCGGTTATCTGATGTTTACATACTGTTGTTATAGTCCTTGGTTGCTCACGGAGGATGTACTGAATCTAGTGGATGTGTACACCTCTGCAGAGTCAAACTATTCGGAATAGCTGCGTCCTCGGATATGGACAGTTGAATGGCCACGCAGGCCATGTAGACAGTTGTGTCAATGTTTTCAAAAGGATGTTTTGAAAAGGAGTTGGAACTTATGAAGTACTGAAAGAAGGAACCTTGTACCGTGGAGGTACCGACGATGAAACGCCAGAAGTTGTTTTACAAGAAGTTTTGCAAAGAGAAAACTTTCTTTTAACAAAGTTTACAAAACCTCTTGTACATGCGATATCTACAAGAGAAAGAAAATTACGTTATTTTCTTTTTAAGTATCTTCGTCAACAAAGATACAGAGATTTTCCAAATCAACTATGATATATCTTTCATATATCATGGATAGTGAACCCTATGTATAGCCTACCTACTACACCATATAAGCATATTTGCATTTGGTAAGCTACATGATGGGTGTCTTGCTGAGTACATTCAAATGTACTCATATTGGTTTCATCCCTCGTATTTACTTGCCAGACTTCGAGAAGGAGCCACAGAAGGAGATCTACAAGGAGGTGTACTGCGCTGATGGACTTGCGAACTAGGATCGTCTCCCGTTCAGCAGCCTGCAGATTAAGGCGTGACTTGGGCTCTATTACGTTTGTGTGTGTTAGTCTTCCGATGTGTGTGTTGTGTGATGCCTTGCGTGGCAATTTTGTTAGGCCTGGTCATGTGACAATGTCCCTTGTGTAATTGTTTTATGTAATCGTGTAATGGATAATGTATCTTTGTACCAACTTGATATGTTGTTCACGACTGGTGTGATCTGGGATCGTGAATGTATGCATATCGTAGGTGTCCTTGAACAATGGTTCTGGGGGGCCTTACAACTTTCCTTAGGGTTAGATTGAAATCTTGCAGACAAACCCACAGTAAATATAACATTTGGTCAAGATGCACAAAGATAGAGAAAATAACCAATCATAGAGCGATAAAGCTTTTGATCTACTTGTATAACTTCGGGATATAGTTTAAGATTCACATTTGTGTGCATTGGAAATATTAGTGGCTTAGAGTTGCCCATATCGAATTTCTTGAGCATTCTTGGATATATTTTGCCTGGTTAATGAAGGTTCCTTCATAATATTGCTTGATTTCAAACTTAATGAAGAACTTCAATTTTCCCATCATAGACATCTCAAATTCGTTTGACATTATCTTAGAAAACTGATCTACAAAAATCACATTAGTAGACCCAAATATAATATCATCTACATATACTTGGCAAACAAATAATTATCCATCTACTCTCTCGGAAAATAGAGTAGAATCCATGGTATACTAGGAACTTTTTTAAACGATCATACCAAGCACATGGGGCTTGCTTGAGGCCATACAAATCCTTGTGCAGTAAGTAGACATGGTTAGGGAACTTGGCGTCCTCGAATCCATAAGGTTGTTTAAGATACATCAATTCATTGAGTGGACCATTTAGGAATGAACTTTTAACATCCATTTTATTCAAGATGAAATTATTACTAGAGGAAAATTCAAGTAAGATACGAATGGATTCAAGTCTAGCTACAAGAGCAAAACTTCCACCGTAGTCAAATCCCTCAACTAGAGAGAAGCCTTGAGCCACCAAACAAGCTTTGTTGCATATGAATTGCCATGAGAATTTTTCTTGTTCTTGAAAACCCATTTAGTGCCAATAACATTATGATCCTTGGGCCTTTTCACTAATTACCATATTTTGTTGCGCTCAAATTGTGGATCTCTTCATGCATAGATTCAACCCAATATTCATCATCAAGGGCAACATATACCTTGACGGGCTCAATATGTGAGACCAAGGATTGGAATCCAAAAAAAATTAGCAATTGACCACGAGTCAAAACCATTCTCCCCAAGCCTTAAATTATGATCTTTTGACAGAGAGAATTTTGCTGCAAGGTTAAAGCTTTGCGAGTCTCAATGAGAGGGCATCTTAGGGTCTTTCATTTGGGGGAACATCCTCATCATAGCCTTCATCTTCATCATGATCAACCCGCAGTGGAGTTCTTTGTGAGGAATCTCAAAAATATTTACTCGCATTATTCTTGGGGGGATCTTGATCACTTTATTGATGGGTGGTAGAATTTTGGAGGTCCTATTCTTCTTCGTGGTTTTCCGATTGGTCAATGGTTGAGGCAGAGGGTTCCACTTGCATAGATCATATCCCCACCTCCTTCGCCACAAGGTGTCCCTCAACGGGTATAAGAGTATCTATACCCATTCTTCCTATGGCTATGTAGGAACGTTCATCATCTACAACATCATAGTCAATATGCTCCACTAGGGAGCCATGCTCCTCATAAAACTCTATGTTCATAGATTCTTAAACACACCCGATGGATATGTTGTAGATCCTATAAGCAGGAGATTTCATGGCGTAACCAACAAATATGCCTTCAAAAGTTCTAGGTGTTGGAGATATGCCCTATAGACAATAATGTTCAATTATTATTCTATCTCCAAGTCCAGAATTAAGTATATGTCATCATGCTACAACCTCTATAGCACTTGAAAAGTTAGTTTTCAAACGAAAATATTTGTGCGGGTGTAAAGACATAAAGAAACAAGAGTTCCTAATATTGTCTCTAATATTAGATTATGCTTTGTGAGATGGTCTCGTTTTCCTTATCGTGAATGTAAGGACCCCAGACCGGCAGTCTGAAACCCTACGTATTCATACATTCACGATCCCAGAAAGATCAGTCGTGAACAACATACACAGTTGGCACACAGAAATACATCATCCATTACACGAATACATAAAGGTATTACAAAAAGATCACATGATCAAGTTTAACGCAACTGCCACAAAGGGCAGGCAACTTAACAAACACAGCGGAAGACAATTAAAACACAACGTAGTTGAGCCCAAGTCACGCCTTAACCTACAGGCTGCTGACCCGGAGACGATCCTAGTTCGCAAAGCCGTCAACTCCGTACTTCTCTTCATAGATATCCTTCAGAGGCTCCTTCTCAAAGTCTGGCAAGTAGATACCAGGGGCGAAACCATAATGAGTACATTTGAATGTACTCAGCAAGACATCCATCATGTGACTTACCAAACATGCAACTATGCTTATATGGTGGAATAGGTAGGCTATAAATAGGGTTCACTACCAATGGTGTTCATATATGATGACACCATAGTTGCAGTCAGTTTAATCTATATCTTCGTTGGAGAAGATACTTCAGAAGAAAATAATATAGTTTTATTTCTCTTGTAGATATCACATGTACAAGAGTTTTTGTAAAACTTTGTTAAAGAATATTTTCTCTTTGCAAAACTTCTTGGAATCAGTTTCCAGAATTCTTGCTTAGAGTAGAAAAGGTTTTCTTTTGCAAAACATTTTGTTTTGTATAACAACATCTGGCTTTTCATCATCGACGATACCTCCACGGTATAAGTTTTCCTTCCTTTCCGAACTTCACAAGTTCAACACTTCCTTTCCAAAAATTTCCCTTTCAAAAACATCCTTTTTGAAAACATTGACACAATGCTAGCTACATGGCCATTCAACTGTCCATATCCGAGGACGCGGCTTCTTCGAAAAAGTTATACTCTGCAGAGGTGTACACATCCACCAGATCCAGTACACCTCCCGTGAAACACCACGGACTGTAACAACAATATGTAAACATCAGGTATCTGATCATAACCATCCACTATGTTCAAGCTAGAATATGTCTATCTCTCGATTGAGTTTTGTTCTCCCCGGCACCAAGTCCCACCCTGCCTAGCCGGGAGCCTCAATGAATGTATCCGGAGGGAAAATTAATCCCACACTTTATATGCCTCAACATTGGGAGTTTTGACGACATTCGGTTCGAGGGTACGACGCCCCTTATAGCAAGTGAGATAGCACACACTAATAAGAACAAACTACAAGTTAAGCCCCGTGCCCATGTTGGGTTAGGGTGGCAGTACGGTAAAGGTTGTCCGGCGAAGACTAGGTTATGTGTCATTTTTGAAAACACCACTTTCTCAAAAATGACCACTTTCACATTCCTCCGGAGAACAAGGATCCGCCTTTTCTCCGGGTTTTTCCGTAAAGCCTTTGTTTTGTAGAATCACAATTTTAGGGTGTCCACTTAGGGACTAGTAGATTTGATGGTAATAAATACCATATGGTGGCTTATGGGCTTGGTATTACCAAGTTTAACTACTGGCATGATAGTAACCTATAATATAGTATAGTAGTAAATTCCACATCAAAAATAGTTTTGATAATCAAGTTTTTGTAAAACTTCCGAGGTAAAACATGCATGATAGATAATGATAAGTATTGTATCAGCAAGCATCAGGATGGCTTGCCTGGTATCTCCTTGTGTCCCTGGTTTTTGGAGTGACTGGAACTTGAAACACAGCTTCCCGACACTTCCTTCCTCTTCGTTTTCTAACATCGTAAAAAGAATAAAGGACACACATTCAGAACCAATCAAGGAAAGCAACAATACATGACAATACATACAGCAAGGAAATCTAATAATAACCAATCACACAATTATTAATTGAGGCAAACAATCAAACAAACCTACTTGGCAAAGATGCCATTTAATAAGACAGCTTAAGGTTGGAGGAACATATCTCAATATCATGGATTCAGTGGGTGTGCCACTCTCATACCAAGATATTAATAAGCCTAAAATGAACCTAGTTTCACAAGGGTGAGACTATTAAAAGTATATAAAACATGCACAAAAATAATTATGGCAATGGGTCTATCAACCAAACCACAAAAAGAAAAAGGTAGCTATCTTACTAAGTCTAAATTCACATCAAGAATAAATAAGACACATGATTTGCAAAAGTTACTTTTACAAATCAGTGAGCCTACACAAGTGTAACAAGGTAATAGACTCATCACAAAACACACAATTTCTCATAGTGGGAACAATAGAAACAATGGCTAAAAAGGAGGAATCCTATAGACATGTTTCTACTAAAAGTTTGCTATGCAAGCATGCATAATAAGTAAAGTAATAAAATGCAAACAAGGAGCCATGTTATCATAATGGGAATGAAAACATGTCCTCATGCAAGGATACACAAATATCTACCAAACACAAGTTGGCAGAAAAATAATTCATACAAAAACTGCTAAGGAAACTAGTACTACTCACACATGAAGAATCAATGGATGAATTTCAATCAAGTAATTGAAATACAACCAGAGGGTCCATGTCATAAAAACAGGAGTGAAAAACATCTATACTTGCTATAACAAAAATATCCCATTGGATAAAACAAGGTATCATTTTGCAGGGCAACTCCTATATACTAGTGGTAATAAAAAGGGCATTACTAGAGGAATCAAACAACACTCCAAAAATGTAATTTTCCTAGCAAGCCACACATGATTACAACCACTTACAAACAGAAGCATACCCATTTTTGTTTAGCACAAAAATTCCCAAAGCAAAAATACTAGGCACTCATTAGTTATGAAACTACATAAGAGAAATGCATCTAGTTTGGGGAAATAATGTTTCCACCAAAAATGCAATGAAACCAGTGGGTGTTCCACTAGCATAACAAAGCATTAAGAGGTCACAAAGCCTCTGGTCATACTTGACAAAAATTAGCAAAAACCTAAACTAGCATCTAGTGCAATAACCATACTAGTAGAAAATAATAGGGTGCTAAAAACAAGCAAGGTAATGATACTCATGCTATTGTTTTCACACATGTGAAAACTTTAGGGGTCAAGTACTCATAACAACCTTATCAAAATGCTACTGGTCCTATGAATACAACATAAAAATATGTGGCTACTCAACCACAAATATTGTGCTAAAAATTCTACACATGAGAGAATTTTTCCAAACATCCTCATAGTTATGACAAAGCTACTCATGCTTTTCTACCAAATCAAATGCACTATAGCAGAGGTGATAACAACACAATATAAGTACCAACATGATACTGGATCTAATATCTCAACACAACAATTCAATCACTTGCACACAATTTAATCAATCAAAAATTCTATGCAAGTAATAACTAGAGGTAAAACATATTCTATTCCCATAAATCATATTTCTTCTCAACTCAAGTCCACACAATCTAACATGCTAAAATAGTTAAGTAACACTTATAAAACAAGTTCACACAACTTATACATGCTAGAAAACAATATTTCAATACAAAAATATAATCACACAATTTAATTACTTAAAATGCCAAAATGGCAGAAACAGGTGAAACAAAGTTCTGTCCACCAAATTTTGTAGGATGCTTTAAAAATTAAACCAAGCGATGTTGGGATAGCCCTAAACATATACAAGACCATCCAGTTGAGTTTGCATTAAAAATCATTTTTAATAATTTTATAAAAATCACCAAAGTGCTCTCTGGTGTTTTACCAAATTGCATTCCATTTCAAAAATACTAGTAATTTGGAAGCAAGATTAATTGCTCCTGTTAGGTAATTTCAAGGGCTTTCCAATGAAATTGGCCTCACTTCATTTGGGGTTGCGAAATTGAAATTGTGCTCATTTTTCTGTTTCTGGTACCTGTTGCCAAATCATTTTTCATTTCAAACCTATACATCCAAATGTAGATCTACAAGTTGGAGATGGTTTAGATTTTGTTTATTTACATCTGTGAATTTTGGTTTGGTCAAATTCATATTTTAGGTAGGTTTTCAAAGCCAAAAGTAACCATGCACTTTCTCTGTAAAAATAAAATGGAAAATAAGCTGGGATGGGCCAGATCCACAAACGGGCCGGCCAGATCTAGATGCACCGCGGGCGGATCTACCCTCTGCGGCTGACCAGCGGGCCAGTAGCCACGGTGGCAGCCACGCGGGCAAGACCAGGCCCACGTGCAGGTTCAACGCTTCCCACGCGCGGTCACGTACGCGTGACGCGAGCGCGACGTCAGGCCGATGTCACTCGCCGGCGGACAACTCCGGCGAGCCAAAATCGGGCGAATTAGTCCATCGTTTCGCAAACCAAAAGCATCAACGTGTTGCACTCGTTGCGGGGAACCAAATGGGCGCTGCCCCGTTTCCAGGGAAGCACCGGCGGGCGGCGGCAACGGCGACGCGGCAGCGGCCGGAAAACTCGCACGGCACGGCGTCGTTCTAGAGGGTTAGGGAGGGGGAAAAAGGGCGGCGGGGTTACGCCTGCTCACCACGAACGCAGAGGAGGAGTCTGTGCGGTCGGAGGAGGAGCGACGCGGCGGGAATGGCTCGCCGGAGCTCCGCCGGACCCGCAGAGAGGAAAAGGACGGCGCGGCCACCTCGAGTCGCTTTGGCCCGATTCCTTTTGCACGGAGCATCACCACGACGAGGCGGAGCTGCTGGTACCAACGGCTAGCGGCGGCGAGCCCTCCATCAACCTAATCGACGACGAGCCCGAGCTAGGGTTTCGGGTTCTTGAGATATTTTTGAGGAGAGAGAGAGTGTACAGCTCAAGGGGAGAGAGAGGGGGTAGATAGGAGCACATGGGAGGGGTTTTCAGCACCTAGAAGACTTCCACTCGAAGGCAATGGAGCATGGGCAGCCATGCCCTCTACTGCTTGCTACAGGAAGAAGAAGGACATGTGTGACTCAGCTTACATTTAGGTCCTTGGTTATTTACATATAGGTCCTTTTCTCTCTGAAAATGGATGTTTTCACTAAGCAAACCCAGTTTAAATTTAAATTCCTTTTGCCCAAAATTCTTATTAGTTAAGATACACAACATATGTGAAAATTGGCTCAATTGAATAAACTTGATAATTCAAAGTTGTTCAAATTCAAAATCTTACATAAATGGACATTGAATTAATTAACATACTTAGGAGCTTCCAAAAATGATAATTTTTGGCACACATTCCTTATTTGATGTGTTACTTATGTGGTAGAAAATTCAAGTCATTTTGAGTTACTTCATAGAACAAACTTGTTCAAATTTCAAAAAGGTGCTGTCAAGAAAACAGGGGTTTTTGGCAACTTAAACAATTCAAAAACTTGTACCCTTTTGGTTTTCATCCTTATTTATAATATAGAGAATGTGGTATTTATTTCATGGCATTTGGAAAAAGTTTGTAGAACAAACTTGTTCAAAATCCCAATTGTTGCTGTGGAGAAAAACCATGTTTTCAGGGCTTTAATGGATTCAATTTTTGGTCTCCTCTTGTGTGTGTTCCTTATTTGATCTAAGGAAGCAATGGTATTAATTTCAAATCATTTGAGGAAAGTTTCCAATAGTAACTTGTTTTAGTTTTCTGTTTCTGGAAATATTGGAAATTCAATTTAATAAGGCACTTGGCTTTTCTTTAACAATGCTTTGCCAAAATCTTTATGTGACTTGAGATAACAAGTCAATGCTCTCCAATACCTTTGTTTTTAACCTTGCAAGGTTGGAAAAACATTTGATAATATTTTGGTGAAGCATCTAAGAATGCCTCTTTTTCCTGATAATCTTTTATGGAAATTTTATTAAGTGTTTCCTCTTCTTAATTTGGGTCTTGGAATAATATTCAGCAAGTATTGGATTCATAAGATGTTTTTGGAAAACTCTTTGATCAATATTTACTTTAGAAAATATTGCCAAAGTCATTGGAACAATATGTTGAATATTTTTAGTTTACATCTTTGCTATCTTATTAAGTTTGTTTAGTTGCACTCAAACAAACATAACCAAAGTTTAATTGTCAAGCAATTAGCAAAACAAAAGTGTTATCAGGTATTCCAAAATTGGGATGTGACAGGTCTTCCCCCCTTAAAAAGAATCTCGTCCCCGAGATTCGCGAGCGAGGACTAAGGGAGGGCCAACAAACACAATGTTAGTGTTGGAGTGCAGGTGCTTCCCCTCTTTGACTTTTATTGGGAGGCGGGGTACTTCCCTAAATTAGAAAATTAATTCTTAAAAAATACACCAGCACTGTTTTAGGTCCACAACTTTTGTTTCCTAGTTTGAACAAAAATTAAGGTTAGTGCAGAACTACCTGGAAATGTACCGTTAATTATTACATGAGTTCCTAGCTATATCCCACATCTTACATACCACATATGGGGTGGTCTACCACTCTCATAACAAGGTATATAAGAAGCTAAAAATATAGCTTGTGGGTGCAAGAGGTTAGGTTGCTAAGGTAAAACAAACAGACAGAACAATACCCATGGCAGTGGATATTACTCACCACAAGCAACTATCACTTAATATGTTCATGATTTTAGTTGGATGTTTTAGTTTCATAAGATACTCTTAAGCACAATCATAACACAAGTATAAACTCATGCTAAGGTAAAACATTTAAACAAAACCCAATAAGCAAGCAAACAACACCACAGATGAATAGACTATTTATCCACTAGGTTATTGTTTATTAGAGGTTTTGGAACCCATTAATCATGAACAATTGGCAAACAACCAGTAGCTAAAAACCAATGAAAACAATCATAAAGATACTATAAAACACCATCTTCACACAAGATAAAACTCCTATTACACAGGCATAACAAAAAAACAGGACTGCACAAATATCACACTAGTATGAAAAATCTACACCAGCATGCTATAAGAGATAATCATATCCTATAACCATAGAACATGTAACTAAATAATTCATGGCATGATAACAGAAGTAATAACTTCCTAAACATGCTATATCAACACATATACTCATAAAATAAAAAGAGGGTAATACTAGAGCAAAAATCACCATTTTCTAGTGGTGAACTAGTTTCACTCTAGAGAAGCAAACAATGCTATCATGATGTTTAAACTTAAACAAGAAAGTCATGAACATAAATGTACCTAATAACAGTACACAAAACTTACTCATGTTAGTAAGCACAACATCAAAACAATCCCATGATACAACTATTAAACATGCAGAATTTTCTTCTAGCAATTTCTGTTTTTCTTAAACAATTACTAGCAAACAAGCAAGGTATAACTCACACAACCAGTAGCTATGCAATTAATGAAAATTTATCTAAACCTTTTCAAAAATCCATACACTCAATTTAAAATCATTCACAAACAATCTACCAATCAAGAGGAATTTATTTTATTTGCGAACAATTTAATTTCAGCACACGATAGTGAAACATTTCTTAACATGATACCCCTAAGGAATATTATGCTAACAAAAGGATCACACCTAAACACATTAGTATTTACTAATAAGAGATAAACTTCTCACTTGCATAAGTGAAAAGAAACAATTATATTTTCCATGGTGGAAAATAGAAATCAATCACATAGTGAAACATGCTATTTTCACACATGTGTATGGTTGGGGATTTTCATCCTCAAGCCAAAACACAATGGGACCAGTGGGCTATGGCCTACTAATACCAAGGAAAAATAGGTACTAAGCCTCTGGTTACTCATGAAAAACTTTGCATACAAGATAAAAATATAAGGCTATTTAATCTAGTGAAACAATACTAGTGCATATTGATAGCAATGCTTACATATGCTTTACTTTTAAGAGACATGCAAGCTAACATAGGTACAAGCATCAAAATAACAGTACCTAAATGGTACTGGACTCAAAGAAAACATAGCACAAAATTTATTAAAGCATTCACACAAAGATCTAGCTCTCACAATACTTCCAGATAGTAAACTAGAAGGTAACAAATGCTATTTCATTTTTATACGAGTTTCCAATCATGCACACACTTTCTAGGGTAGATTTATTGTAAGAAAACAACATAATAACAAGTCCTAACAACTCCATATAAGTTAGGAAGAAGATTGAATAAAACACAAATTCATTTCAATCAAGAGCACACAAAGAAACAAAAACAGGAAAACTGTTGTTTCCTAGATCTATCATAACCGCTCCATCGTTTACTTAATTTTCTAAACCCCGAATTTCATAGTATCTACAACGTCTACTAAGATTTGGTTTCCAAAGTAGATACACCTGATATCTTGTTGACTAGTAAACGAATAGGTCATCATTTATTTTCTCGTGACTTCTCCTTTTCGCCCACTAGATTAAAAAGGTGTCCTAAGTCACTTAATTTCTTTGTTTAGAAAGAGTTGTCAGTAGTTTGCATGCTTTGGTTAGGTTTCAACCTAAGATTAGAACAAAGCATGTTAGTCTTGTTAGCTTTCTATTTAATCATGTTTGTCCGACAAGATACGACTAGCGTCATACGTCGAATATTGAATTGTGCTCTTTTGATTGGCTTTTGAGGGGGTTACGCATCATGGCATGTAAAGACTTCTTTTTTCACCTTTCTCCAGAGGAGGGAGGTATATAACTTTTGAAATGCAACGTCTAGCCAACAGGGTAAAAAGAGTCTTTTGCAAACAGACAAAACAAAGAGGTTTTGGTCAGTATTGGTTGGTTTTCTTCACGCCTTTTCTTCTTTGAAGGGTGTCATTGTTGGAGCTTTAACTGTTGGAGTGCAGCATTGGTAGCAACGCTAGCAGATCGTGTGGCTTGATGGTCCTCTATTATTAGGCCCAAAGGTGCTTTCATTGATTGTGGGGGAGATGGTGGTGGTTCACGACGGGTCGCATTATAAAGCGAAAACAAGTATAAGTCTAAGCAACAAATTCTTGTTTTTGAATGCTATACAAACATTTTTGCTTGCAAAAATTTAACAGGAGGCGATTCAAAAACAAGAGCGGGGCAATCACAAATTTGCAAAATTTGAGCACCCCACAAACATATAGAAGCCTAGATGAACCAAATTCTACACCACACAATAGCACAAAGTCCTATGGACACACATAAGAAAGCCATAACACACAAACAAGACTCCATTGGAGCTACGTCGAGGGTGGTGACTCATGGAGTCATCGCTAAAATTACTCCAAACTAGACTAATCCAAAATCCTAGAAGTGGCTGAAGAACTATATCTACTGCTGACCATCATCACCGTAGAGCTAGGAAATTATTTTGGTCTCTCGGGACATCGACAAGTATACAAGTTTTTGTATGGAAACAAGATAATAGAAATAAAGTTTTGATAAACCTTTTTAACTCAGAGAGGTAATACTATGCAACAATCTGTTTTTGAAACCCCAACTATTTTCTGGACAGAAAACTTCAAAAATGAGAGATGTTTCAAAAACAGAGCGGAGCAGTTGCAAACAAGTAAGAAATAAACTCTTAACCGAGAGAGATACCAACTCTATAAGGCTCGCCCTTCGAACTACTGTTCAAGGACGCCCTTGATATGCATTTAGAATCTTTTGAAAAGATAATAAGGAGGGAAAATATGCTAAAATTCCCTTAGATAAAAATAATTTAGATAGTAAATAGGTTTTTACTCAAAAATACTTTTCTTTCCTATCTGACGTCCATGCTAACTAAGGTCTCCTAAGGTCAGGATGGCTCTGATACCAACTCTGTAAGGACCCTAGACCGGCAGTCTAAAACCCTACGTATGCATACATTCACGATCCCAGAAAGATCAGTCGTGAACAACATACATAGTTGGCACACAGAAATACATCATCCATTACACGAATACATAAAGGTATTACAAAAAGATCACATGATCAAGTTTAACGCAACTGCCACAAAGGGCAGGCAACTTAACAAACACAGCGGAAGACAATTAAAACACAACGTAGTTGAGCCCAAGTCACGCCTTAACCTACAGGCTGCTGACCCGGAGACGATCCTAGTTCGCAAAGCCGTCAACTCCGTACTTCTCTTCATAGATATCCTTCGGAGGCTCCTTCTCAAAGTCTGGCAAGTAGATACCAGGGGCGAAACCATAATGAGTACATTTGAATGTACTCAGCAAGACATCCATCATGTGACTTACCAAACATGCAACTATGCTTATATGGTGGATAGGTAGGCTATAAATAGGGTTCACTACCAATGGTGTTCATATATGATGACACCACAGTTGCAGTCAGTTTAATCTGTATCTTCGTTGGAGAAGATACTTCAGAAGAAAATAATATAGTTTTATTTCTCTTGTAGATATCACATGTACAAGAGTTTTTGTAAAACTTTGTTAAAGAATATTTTCTCTTTGCAAAACTTCTTGGAATCAGTTTCCAGAATTCTTGCTTAGAGTAGAAAAGGTTTTCTTTTGCAAAACATTTTGTTTTGTATAACAACATCTGGCTTTTCATCATCGACGATACCTCCACGGTATAAGTTTTCCTTCCTTTCCGAACTTCACAAGTTCAACACTTCCTTTCCAAAAATTTCCCTTTCAAAAACATCCTTTTTGAAAACATTGACACAATGCTAGCTACATGGCCATTCAACTGTCCATATCCGAGGACGCGGCTTCTTCGAAAAAGTTATACTCTGCAGAGGTGTACACATCCACCAGATCCAGTACACCTCCCGTGAAACACCACGGACTGTAACAACAATATGTAAACATCAGGTATCTGATCATAACCATCCACTATGTTCAAGCTAGAATATGTCTATCTCTCGATTGAGTTTTGTTCTCCCCGGCACCAAGTCCCACCCTGCCTAGCCGGGAGCCTCAATGAATGTATCCGGAGGGAAAATTAATCCCACACTTTATATGCCTCAACATTGGGAGTTTTGACGACATTCGGTTCGAGGGTACGACGCCCCTTATAGCAAGTGAGATAGCACACACTAATAAGAACAAACTACAAGTTAAGCCCCGTGCCCATGTTGGGTTAGGGTGGCAGTACGGTAAAGGTTGTCCGGCGAAGACTAGGTTATGTGTCATTTTTGAAAACACCACTTTCTCAAAAATGACCACTTTCACATTCCTCCGGAGAACAAGGATCTGCCTTTTCTCCGGGTTTTTCCGTAAAGCCTTTGTTTTGTAGAATCACAATTTTAGGGTGTCCACTTAGGGACTAGTAGATTTGATGGTAATAAATACCATATGGTGGCTTATGGGCTTGGTATTACCAAGTTTAACTACTGGCATGATAGTAACCTATAATATAGTATAGTAGTAAATTCCACATCAAAAATAGTTTTGATAATCAAGTTTTTGTAAAACTTCCGAGGTAAAACATGCATGATAGATAATGATAAGTATTGTATCAGCAAGCATCAGGATGGCTTGCCTGGTATCTCCTTGTGTCCCTGGTTTTTGGAGTGACTGGAACTTGAAACACAGCTTCCCGACACTTCCTTCCTCTTCGTTTTCTAACGTCGTAAAAAGAATAAAGGACACACATTCAGAACCAATCAAGGCAAGCAACAATACATGACAATACATACAGCAAGGAAATCTAATAATAACCAATCACACAATTATTAATTGAGGCAAACAATCAAACAAACCTACTTGGCAAAGATGCCATTTAATAAGACAGCTTAAGGTTGGAGGAACATATCTCAATATCATGGATTCAGTGGGTGTGCCACTCTCATACCAAGATATTAATAAGCCTAAAATGAACCTAGTTTCACAAGAGTGAGACTATTAAAAGTATATAAAACATGCACAAAAATAATTATGGCAATGGGTCTATCAACCAAACCACAAAAATAAAAAGGTAGCTATCTTACCAAGTCTAAATTCACATCAAGAATAAATAAGACACATGATTTTCAAAAGTTACTTTTACAAATCAGTGAGCCTACACAATTGTAACAAGGTAATAGACTCATCACAAAACACACAATTTCTCATAGTGAGAACAATAGAAACAATGGCTAAAAAGGAGGAATCCTATAGACATGTTTCTACTAAAAGTTTGCTATGCAAGCATGCATAATAAGTAAAGTAATAAAATGCAAACAAGGAACCATGTTATCATAATGGGAATGAAAACATGTCCTCATGCAAGGATACACAAATATCTACCAAACACAAGTTGGCAGAAAAATAATTCAATACAAAAACTGCTAAGGAAACTAGTACTACTCACACATGAAGAATCAATGGATGAATTTCAATCAAGTAATTGAAATACAACCAGAGGGTCCATGTCATAAAAACAGGAGTGAAAAACATCTATACTTGCTATAACAAAAATATCCCATTGGATAAAACAAGGTATCATTTTGCAGGGCAACTCCTATATACTAGTGGTAATAAAAAGGGCATTACTAGAGGAATCAAACAACACTCAAAAAATGGAATTTTCCTAGAAAGCCACACATGATTACAACCACTTACAAACAGAAGCATACCCATTTTTGTTTAGCACAAAAATTCCCAAAGCAAAAATACTAGGCACTCATTAGTTATGAAACTACATAAGAGAAATGCATCTAGTTTGGGGAAATAATGTTTCCACCAAAAATGCAATGAAACCAGTGGGTGTTCCACTAGAATAACAAAGAATTAAGAGGTCACAAAGCCTCTGGTCATACTTGACAAAAATTAGCAAAAACCTAAACTAGCATCTAGTGCAATAACCATACTAGTAGAAAATAATAGGGTGCTAAAAACAAGCAAGGTAATGATACTCATGCTATTGTTTTCACACATGTGAAAACTTTAGGGGTCAAGTACTCATAACAACCTTATCAAAATGCTACTGGTCCTATGAATACAACATAAAAATATGTGGCTACTCAACCACAAATATTGTGCTAAAAATTCTACACATGAGAGAATTTTTCCAAACATCCTCATAGTTATGACAAAGCTACTCATGCTTTTCTACCAAATCAAATGCACTATATCAGAGGTGATAACAACACAATATAAGTACCAACATGGTACTGGATCTAATATCTCAACACAACAATTCAATCACTTGCACACAATTTAATCAATCAAAAATTCTATGCAAGTAATAACTAGAGGTAAAACATATTCTATTCCCATAAATCATATTTCTTCTCAACTCAAGTCCACACAATCTAACATGCTAAAATAGTTAAGTAACACTTATAAAACAAGTTCACACAACTTATACATGCTAGAAAACAATATTTCAATACAAAAATATAATCACACAATTTAATTACTTAAAATGCCAAAATGGCAGAAACAGGTGAAACAAAGTTCTGTCCACCAAATTTTGTAGGATGCTCTAAAAATTAAACCAAGCTATGTTGGGATAGCCCTAAACATATACAAGACCATCCAGTTGAGTTTGCATCAAAAATCATTTTTAATAATTTTATAAAAATCACCAAAGTGCTCTCTGGTGTTTTACCAAATTGCATGCCATTTCAAAAATACTAGTAATTTGGAAGCAAGGTTAATTGCTCCTGTTAGGTAATTTCAAGGGCTTTCCAATGCAATTGGCCTCACTTCATTTGGGGTTGTGAAATTGAAATGGTGCTCATTTTTCTGTTTATGGTACCTGTTGCTAAATCATTTTTCATTTCAAAACTATACGTCCAAATGTAGATCTACAAGTTGGAGATGGTTTATATTTTGTTGATTTACATCTGTGAATTTTGGTTTGGTCAAATTCATATTTTAGGTAGGTTTTCAAAGCCAAAAGTAACCATGCACTTTCTCTGTAAAAATAAAATGGAAAATAAGCTGGGATGGGCCAGATCCACAAACGGGCCGGCCAGATCTAGATGCACCGCGGGCGGATCTACCCTCTGCGGCTGACCAGCGGGCCAGTAGCCACGGTGGCAGCCACGCGGGCAAGACCAGGCCCACGTGCAGGTTCAACGCTTCCCACGCGCGGTCACGTACGCGTGACGCGAGCGCGACGTCAGGCCGATGTCACTCGCCGGCGGACAACTCCGGCGAGCCAAAATCGGGCGAATTAGTCCATCGTTTCGCAAACCAAAAGCATCAACGTGTTGCACTCGTTGCGGGGAACCAAATGGGCGCTGCCCCGTTTCCAGGGAAGCACCGGCGGGCGGCGGCAACGGCGACGCGGCAGCGGCCGGAAAACTCGCACGTCACGGCGTCGTTCTAGAGGGTTAGGGAGGGGGAAAAGGGCGGCGGGGTTACGCCTGCTCACCACGAACGCAGAGGAGGAGTCTGTGCGGTCGGAGGAGGAGCGACGTGGCGGGAATGGCTCGCCGGAGCTCCGCCGGACCCGCAGAGAGGAAAAGGACGGCGCGGCCACCTCGAGTCGCTTTGGCCCGATTCCTTTTGCACGGAGCATCACCACGACGAGGCGGAGCTTCTGGTACCAACGGCTAGCGGCGGCGAGCCCTCCATCGACCTAATCGACGACGAGCCCGAGCTAGGGTTTCGGGTTCTTGAGATATTTTTGAGGAGAGAAAGAGTGTACAGCTCAAGGGGAGAGAGAGGGGGTAGATAGGAGCACATGGGAGGGGTTTTAAGCACCTAGAAGACTTCCACTCGAACGCAATGGAGCATGGGCAGCCATGCCCTCTACTGCTTGCTACAGGAAGAAGAAGGACATGTGTGACTCAGCTTACATTTTGGTCCTTGGTTATTTACATATAGGTCCTTTTCTCTCTGAAAATGGATGTTTTCACTAAGCAAACCCAGTTTAAATTTAAATTCCTTTTGCCCAAAATTCTTATTAGTTAAGATACACAACATATGTGAAAATTGGCTCAATTTAATAAACTTGATAATTCAAAGTTGTTCAAATTCAAAATCTTACATAAATGGACATTGAATTTATTAACATACTTAGGAGCTTTCAAAAATGATAATTTTTGGCACACATTCCTTATTTGATGTGTTCCTTATGTGGTAGAAAATTCAAGTCATTTTGAGTTACTTCATAGAACAAACTTGTTCAAATATCAAAAAGGTGCTGTCAAGAAAACAGGGGTTTTTGGCAACTTAAACAATTCAAAAACTTGTGCCCTTTTGGTTTTCATCCTTATTTATAATATAGAGAATGTGGTATTTATTTCATGGCATTTGGAAAAAGTTTGTAGAACAAACTTGTTCAAAATCCCAATTGTTGCTGTGGAGAAAAACCATGTTTTCAGGGCTTTAATGGATTCAATTTTTGGTCTCCTCTTGTGTGTGTTCCTTATTTGATCTAAGGAATAAATGGTATTAATTTCAAATCATTTGAGGAAAGTTTCCAATAGTAACTTGTTTTAGTTTTCTGTTTCTGGAAATATTGGAAATTCAATTTAATAAGGCACTTGGCTTTTCTTTAACAATGCTTTGCCAAAATCTTTATGTGACTTGAGATAACAAGTCAATGCTCTCCAATACCTTTGTTTTTAACCTTGCAAGGTTGGAAAAACATTTGATAATATTTTGTTGAAGCATCTAAGAATGCCTCTTTTTCCTGATAATCTTTTACTGAAATTTTATTAAGTGTTCCCTCTTCTTAATTTGGGTCTTGGAATAATATTCAGCAAGTATTGGATTCATAAGATGTTTTTGGAAAACTCTTTGATCAATATTTACTTTAGAAAATATTGCCAAAGTCATTGGAACAATATGTTGAATATTTTTAGTTTACAGCTTTGCTATCTTATTAAGTTTGTTTAGTTGCACTCAAACAAACATAACCAAAGTTTAATTGTCAAGCAATTAGCAAAACAATAGTGTTATCAGGTATGCCAAAATTGGGATGTGACAGTGAACTTGGTCAAAAGTCTAGCAAAACATAATAGTTTATTGTTAGGATAACAATAGTACTGAACCGATCCAAGTGTACGATCTTGCTAAAAGAGACTAAACAATTGTAATGTATTTAGAAAATTACATATTAAGTTGTCACTGATTATAATTTCTATACTATGAGAATATCGAATGAGCACACGATTGAAATTTATACTTTGGATATCATCAACCGTCTTGACGTAACTAAGGACTATATAATTGATATCTGGGTATAATCTAGAAAGTGTAATAGAACTGAGATCGTTCAATACTAGTACTTAACTCCTCTAGACGATAGAGAGAGAGATATACTCTTGGCCCTCTCAGTATCACCGATATCAACAAATTGTCTGGCCAGACACAGTGTTATTTATCACAAGGACATCCGGGATATGGATGAGAAAAGAGAACAATATCGGTAACGGGTTTATATATGTTATGATCAAAGAGTATGATCAGAATAGATCACATAGTATCACCTCGTGATATCGTTGGTATCGTGAAGTTAAGAGAATAAGTGCAATGAGTAAATTGTAAGGTTCCCTCGATCTTCGTGAACACACAGGAGCCATCATGGGCATCCACGATTCCAATGTTGGTTATTGTTCGGTAAGTTCCCGAACATGTCTATGTGTTATCGAGCCTTTACGGGTCACCCGCTTAAGACATACCGACCATTAATTAAGATAATGAAGATTTTTTATTGGTTTTATGATTTTTTTTAATGTCGATACGATGTCACAGAAACAAGTTCAGTGTCAATCGGAGAGGTTTCGGGGAAGTTACTATAAAGGAGAAATGATGTTGGTGTTAGATAGAATTCTATATGAGAGATAAAAGAGGACATGAGTTGTTCCAGGATGTTAGAAATATGTTTCTAACATCATTAGATAAGGTCGATGATTTTATCTAAAGGGTTCATAAGGTTCTAGAAGAGTTCCGGGCAAAACCCGAGAACGGGGTAGTGTCGGAGGGTGCAGAATTGCCCCCATGGTCGCACCACTTGGTGGGGGCCGGCAAGTGGCTCCGAGGGCCTCCAATCATGGACGATGGAACCTTCGGGAGATTTTCCTCATTTTTCTTGAATGGAAAAAAGAAAAACAAAAGGGAAAAATAAAAAGGGGGAGGTGGAGTTGGACTCCCCAAAGGGGATTCAAATCTGACTCCACCTAGGAAAGGGGGTGCGGCCAAGCCCCCCTTCTAGCTGGAGTAGGACTCCTCCCCCCAAGGCAGGTTCCCCTCCCCTCCAGCTGTAAAAGGACCCCCAAGGCTTGATGCAAATCACATTATTAAGAACTATTGTCTCTCAAGCCTCTCTCTCTAGTAGAATTAGAGGGTCTAATCAGAGCCCCTCTAATTAGATTAGAGTTTCTTCCAATTAGTTTTTTAGGTGTCCTCTCGCGATTATAACTAGATCTAATTACTATTCTCTCTCATGTGTTGAGAAACTTTTAGAATTATTAAGCTCTAATTGCAGTCGATTAGTGACACCAATTATCAATGTCGAAAGACTGTATCTCTTCATCGGCGCCAAGTCCTTGACGGCTGAGCGCTGACGTGTTGACATGAGCGTACGCGTGCACACATAAGAGCGATTACATGTGTGATTTTTGATGAGGCAATCTTAGCGATATCCTTGCAACTATATCTAGTTGTGAGGATCTACGATTATTCAGAACTCTTGTACAACTACATCGAATCCGTTGCTCAGTGAGTTGTGATCTTGATCAATGAATCTATGTGAATGCATCGTTATCTGCATAGTGATCTTGGCGGACTACGTAGGATAATTTTTTAAATTTCTGCAGCATAGACCAGCACTAGGATCAAATTTTGACAATCTAGTCCCTTTAATGTAAACTTGACAAATCACCCAAAACTCGAATGTAATAGAGATTGGGTTTGTTACAAACTAGAGCCCATCATTGGACGAACTTAGAGCCCGTTGGATAGACGGCAAGCGGTGTTGATGGATTCGGCCCAAATGTTCTATGGAGGTTTAAACTCAGCCATCATAGTTCTTTCCATATCAGTAAGTGTTCGGGTCTTCCTCTTCACAACACCATTTTGTTGAGGGGGGTACGCATAAAAATATTGATACCTAATCCCCTTATCACTCAAGAATTCATCCATGGTGTAATTCTTGAATTTTGACCCATTATCACTCATAATGGCCAAAATCTTTGTATCATGGAGGAGGAGATATACATGGACCAGCCAAAAAGGTTCATAGTACCTGGTAGGGGTGTCATGTTAGAAAATTTTAAAGGCCTTTATATGGTTTGAAACAATCTCCTCGTCAATGGTATAAAAATTTAATTCATTTATGTCGTCACATGGCTTTAAGAGGTCTGAATTTGATGGTTGTGTGTACACTAAATTTCTTGATGAATCACCTATATACTTGATATTTTATGTTGATGAAATGTTGGTTGCTACTAAGATCAAGAAATAAATCACTGCGTTGAAGGAACATTTGAGTAGTGAGTTTGATATGAATGATCTAGGTGTCGCTAAGAAAATACTTGGTATGGAGATTACTAGAGATGGATTGTTATTTCTTACTCAGCAAAGTTACGTTAAGAAATTTATTCATCTTGTTAACATGCATAATGCAAAGTCTCTTAGTACTCCCATTACTCCCCACTTTAAATTATCAACATTGCAATGTCCCAGCAATGATGAGGATTATGAGTACATGTTTAGAGTTCCATATTCTAGTGTCGTTGGTTCTTTGATGTATGTCATGGTTTGCTCTCATCCTGGTTTATCATATGCTATAAGTTTGGTGAGTAGATATATATATAACTCTGGCAAATAATATTGGAAGGTTGTTCAGTGGATTTTCATGCACCTTCGTGGCACATCCAATGCTTTCTTAAAGTTTGACAAGGTTGATAAAGAACTGATGGGCTATGTTGATTCAGATTTTGCTGCTGATTTGGATAAGAGGAGATCTCTCACCGATTATTTGCTCATGCTAGGTGGTTGTGACGTGAGTTGGAGGGTAACGTTGAAGTCAGTTGTTGCCCAGTATACCATTGAACCAGAATACATGGTTGTTGCTGAAGCATGCAAAGAATTTGTTTGGTTGAAAGGTTTGTTTGCTGAGCTTTGTGGATATGATACTTGCATTAACCTGGTTTGTGATGGTTAAATTGTTGTTTAACTTACTAAGGATCAAATGTTTCATGAGAGAATAAAGCATATTGATATCAAATACCATTATGAATGTGATGTTGTTGCAGAAGGTGAGCTGAAGGTATGCAGCATAAACACTCATGATAATCCCGCTGATATGATGATAAAGCCGGTCTATATTTCTAAGTTTGAGCTTTGCTCAATATTAGTTAGGATAACTGTTTAGCCAAGAGGTTATTTGGCGCCAAAAATATTTTCTTTGTTTTTTCACGATGAAGGTTCGTTTTGTGCAACAAGAGGGAATTTTTTTCGAGGTGAAATGTTATTTTGATGTGATCCAAATTCATATAAAGATATATTAAAATTGAGGCAACACGAGTTGGAATAACCTCTTGTATGCTACCAGTTTGGAATAAGTTGTAAGTCCCCGGCGTTTGTAATCGCACCCGATATAGTGATTTTTTGCTGGCTTGCGCACGTGGTTTTTTCTCTTCCTCATTGGCAGGGTTTGCAAAGTTAAAGTCTTATATCCCTTGTCGTCCTTGATCTTTTTGTTTATCATTTATTATTGCAATCGTTTATAACAAGATCTTGGCCCCGCTGTTGAATGTGTATGGTCCACACATGATTCCTTTAAGGAATGTGGGTTGATAATGAAACATCCAGAAAACTTGTAGTATTTTAGAAAAGGCACATAGAGTCCGGCTTTAAAAGTTAATAATACCCCATGACTACCCTAGCATACATCAATGCAACGAAGGCAAGTTCAGGATAGCTATTACAAAACAGGGAATAGGAGCCACCAAAGATATAAGAGCAAAGTCCTCCGACAAAAGTTAGATGGCACAAAGTTGGAAGCTAGGTTTGCAACGGTGAAGCGGTGGCGATGAAGAGGGCCTTAAGCATGACGGCCACATCGTCCACCATCTCCAAGATCTTTGGCTTGAAGATGGGTACTTAGCCGCGGATGATAATTTTTATGCTTGTGAAAAAGTAATTCGTCGGTGGTTGTGTCTCAGTTATCAGCTCCAAAGATATCCCAATATCCTTAAATGTTAACAATATTTTGTTATTTGACACCTCACCCACCCTACTACCAAAAGGTTATAAGAGATTCAGTAAGTACTTATGGCAATGAGCCTAGCTATGAGACACATCACACGCATGTGTAATAGAAGGGAAAATAAACTGAAGCAAGAGTGTAACAGAGGAATGCAACTTAGTATCTATCACTTTGAGAGCTAGTAGGAACCGGTCCCTCGATGTGTTTTGTACAAAAAGAAAGTAGGGTTGGGAGGAACTAGGAATAAATCTCTTACGTAATATGGGGGTTTTGCATCGAAGGTTGGTCCCCAAATGCCAAACCGTTCTATTTTTTTTGGATAAACAAAACTGATCCACTTCCATGGAAGTACAATAACATATACTTTATAATATATTATAGACAAGAAAAATGAGTCTATGCTGGAGATAGCCCGGACCACCACCATTAGCCGGGTACATCCAGAATCCAAACATCCTCGCTGGCCTTCTGGTAGCAGGAAAGACCACTGCTGAATCCAACGCGTAGCTCGATGAACAACCTGCAGAAAATGACCAGGTTTCATATTGTTAAAAGTAACATCATTTCTGCAATTCTAAATTGCCCAAATAAAAGCACATACACCTGTGCGTATACTAGATTTTGTAATTTTGTCCACTCCATTTAACAAGGACCCGAAGAAATTAGCTACAAAAAAAGGTGGCGTAATATTGAATGTGAAATGAACTAGTCTCCAGATGTTTCTAGCAAATTCACAACAGATAAAAAGATGAGCAACCGTCTCTTCTTCGTTGCAAAACACACATTTCGTACACCCTGTCCACCTTCTTTTAACCAGATTGTCTTTAGTCAATAATTCCTTACGATAAAGGAACCACATGAAATATTTAATATTAAGAGGGACTTTCAGCCTCCATAGGTATTTGTGTAGAAAACAAGTGTTTCCATTCATTTGATGTTCATAATAGGATTTAACTGAAACACCCTAGACTGTGTTAATTTCTAATTAAACCTATCAGGTTCATCAGTGAGCGAAACATCCATCAATCTCTCGACAAGGTGTAACCACCTCTCCCATTTATCACCAATTAGCGCCCTTCTAAAGGTAATATTAGGATGTTCACTCCCCAGCACCTGTGACACCAAAATATTCTTATGTGCAATAAGGACGGATATTGACGCGATAACGCAGAGCTACCTAACCAACACTACAAGAAATATGTTGATACATGACCCTCAATTTTTGTCACTAGAAGGTCACGTATTTTCATTCATGACCCCTTTTTGACCAAAAATGAAAAGTCACATATCGAGCGTCTTATTTGATCGTCAATGACTAATTGAATAGAATTGTCATAGACTCTATGACTCAATCAGAGGGGTCATAACCCTATGACCAATTGATGTGGTCATGTGATATCCTGCCATAGCCATGCCAGATCCTACGTGGCCAATCCTACGTGGAAAAATTATGACCAACTCACAGGGTCATGGAAGAGATTCAGCCCAATCCACACTGCTCCACTAAACGGGCCAAGCCCAATATTTTGGCCTTTTTGAGATAATTTTATGCATGTTTTATTCTGGCTAAATGGACCAGGTCGAATTTGGTATGGGCTTTTCCTTCATAGGCCATGGCCTTTTCACGCCTTTTTTTGTTATTTCCAAAATACTGGTCCAATATAATTTTATTTTGTTCATTATTCAGAATGTTCTCAGGCTTGGCCCAGTTAGTGTTTATTTTTTACATCACCACGTGCTATCTCAGGTGTAGCACAATTCGGATTAATTTTCATAACAAATGAAATATTATGAAACCCAAAATAATATTACACATAATTGCAACCATTTGTTTTAGCAGTACAAATATTTACAGATTATTCTCCGCAAAATGCTTTGAGCCCAGTGCCCAGCAAAACTGTTCCACACACTATACAGCAAAGACATAAAAACAAAAATTAAGATGATAAAAAATAGCATAAGTTCTTATCGCCCCTCCTCTTCCAGCTTCAGAGATCCACATTGACCTGGAAGTGGAAAAATCATATCATGTAGACAACAGGTATTTAAAATGATGATGACAACAGGTAATTCAAATATATATTAGATTGCCTGCTAGCACACTACACATGCCACTGGGTGTTCCAAATTTGAGAATACATGCACGATACATATGATATGGCAAAGATATGTCAAGGGAGTAGTTTCGGTTTGTTTACCATGATCCATGGACGATTCGAAGTCCTCATGCCTATAGAAGTATGCTGCTCTCTTGCAGGTTCTTTGGCCCCTCGATTCCAGCATGGTTCCAGGAATGTACTGCAAGGGAATAACAAGGTTTGTGTTGGGACTATACAATTGAAGAAAGGGAAAATGCAAAGGAGGTGCTAGGAACTGGGTATCCAGCATATGAATCAGGATTCCATGAAAATTGTAAATAAAGCTTAAAAAGCTCCTAATAAGACATTTTGGCAGAACACATGCAGATTAAGTTCATGTACACATTTCAACAGTATCAATCTACTTGAATATGTTGCCTACTTACTTGCCTTCCATCACAAATCTGATGTATTTCCCAAATCTTATGTTCAGATTTTATAACAATGAATGAGAAAATCTAAAAATGGTTCTGAACTGGAAAGGGAGTGCATAGTATCCAAATCAACCAAACAGAAGCATCACGAACTTGATATGACATAACAAGCTTGGTGGCTAAAGTAAGAAGTAAATTCCAAAACCGAAAGGCACTTAGAGAATATGGAGTACATATCATTTTTGTAGCTGAATTGTCCTCAGCTAACTCGAGATTCAAACCGGCAGCGGCGCTGCACCTTCGCCAGCTATAGCCAATCCATGCCCTGGACATCCTGAGCAGCATTAAACAAAACCTAGTAATCTGCACGTACATCAGTTTCATTACAGGGTCGCAGTGAAGACATTGCAGCCTCCAATACTGCAAAGAAGTGTTCGATTGTCTCTGGTTAGACAGTACCAGCCTCGATAAGCTATAGAGCTAGCTTCGATGACTTTGCTGGATTTTGAAGGATTCCCAATGTGTGACGTTATCTTCTTCACAGCTTCAATGATTTGCATTTTCTGAAGCGAAGGCGCTTCTCTCAGGAACTGCAAAGAAAACATGGTTGTTGGAGTAACAAACTAACAATCAGTCTTGTATGTAGAACAAGTTTAAACGGCACATGAAGGAAGATAGAAACAAGAACAAAGAGAAAAAGAAGAGATGAACCAGCATACCAATTCTTATTGAAGTACAACAAATATCATAAGAATAATATCCCAATGGAGAAGATCATTGCACACTAAAAGATTATATTGGACTCCAAACTAAAACAACGGTACCAACCCACATTCCTTTGTTTTGAAAGGATCAAACTAGTATGTTACAAGACAAAACAATGTTCATTTGAAGACAATAGAAACACCAAGCACCCATTGAACTCACCAAATTAACACTACCATAATCTGTATGGTCAACATTCACACACAGATTGGATATTGCCAATTGCATACACACTGATATCATTGCAGCAGCATCTTGATATCTCTTAAATAAACAAAGAAAGAGATTTGTTTTCAGCACATGGAACACACTGATATTTTGGGTTTGACAGGAATGTACTATCTGAGTCAATATCACTTAAACAAACAAAGAGATGATGGCTCTGATGGGTAACATGGCCACTATTGTTGTAAATTGAAGCAATTGGGTTGACTTGGCTGGGATCAGAACATGCAGGGAAGTAGGCAGGCAGGTTGCAATTATGTAACAGCTGTAGGAGATGAGAGACAACAGGACACGCATTTAATCAATGGAAAAAAGGACTTAGAGAGAAATCAAAGAGACTCATGCAGATCAGTTTCGGGATATACCACTCAAGAAGGAAAATAGCAAGGCATGAAAATTTAGTAGAGAACTAAATAACAGTAAGTACTTACAATGCAACAATAATTGACACAACCAACACAACATAAATAGAGGAAATTTATCTTGATATAGCAGCAACTATGGTACTAAATAACAGTAAGAACTTACAACAGCTATCGTACTAAGAGCACTACCAGTAGTAACAGATGGAGGCAATTTATATTGATACGGCAAAGACGATTGGCTATCAGCAGATCGTACTTCAGGTCTAACTACATGTGCTAAACATAGTTAATCTCAAGTATTAGTTCAGGAAATTCATGACACAAGACTAGATTTATAATAGCTAGTCATACAGGAACAATCATACATGTTTAGCAAGTCCAAACAATCAATACAGGAACAATCATACAGATTTTAGCCAATGCATGGAACAATTCAGATTCTTGTCATATATACAGGAACAATCAGCTCATATTTTTGCCATATATTACTGAACTTGCCATACATGCATGAGTTGGTTTCTACTGAACTAGGAGGCATGAGTAACTTTAGCCAATACACGACCAGTGTACATACTACCTCATTATCAGATCAAAACCTGACCAAGCAGGTGATATAAACAAAACCAATAAACAAGCAGGAGCAGTACAGTAAGCCTGAAGTCATGTTGTGTTTCCTTTGTTTAGTTGAATTTTTATACAGGGAGTGATGTTAATTCTCAAAGGTATCAATGGAAACTCCTTATGAACTGGATGGGAGAAAATTGTAGAGGGGGAGAAGGGGAATTAGATGCGTACGGTGTGGAGGCCTGGGGCATGCTGCCTGACCCGAGAACGTGAGCAAGGAGACAGCCGGACCAGATAATAGAGGAGTGGCCTGCCCCTGAGAATTTCATCGTTAACCGCCGCTTGACAAAGCTCTCCGTGCCCTCTTCTGCAAGCCCGTCGTCATCGGTGTCGTCCTTGCCAGGAGGGGCGGATCCGGCGGCTGCGTCTTCTAAACGAGGTTAGATTTGGCGGTGGTGTGGCCGTGAAGGATCCGTCGACGGCCGTCACTGTTGCAAGAAATACAGAAGACTCAGAGAGGGAGAGAATGATCTAGGAGTTGGGAGAGAAATGGATGGGGAAGACCTTAATGCGAGCCAGCAGGTGAGGAGACGCGTCCTTCGCACGAGGCGCAGAGGCCACGGCCAGCACCGCCGTAGCTGGAGGATCCATCTGTGGCGGGGCTGCCGGCGACGTCCGGGTGGCACCGCTTCTGGAGCGCCCGGTACACAGCCTTGATCTCTGCGTGCGGCGAGGAGGGCTCCACCCTTAGTAGCGAGTACATGTCGTAACCCATCACCCACGGCTCACGTCGTCCCCGACCAGGGTGGAAGCGATGGAGGTCACCCGGCGGCGGATCTGGCGTCGTGGCCATGACGTGCAGCAGGGCGCAGCATCCTGGGGGGAATCGGGGAAGGAGGGGATCCAGGAGGCTCGGCGAGATTCGATCGAGGGAGGAGGGGCACAGGAGGCTCGACAAGATGGGATCGAGATGTGGATCGGGACTGGGGGAGATGGGATCTGGGGATCGGGGCTGGGGGGAGAGGGGATCTGGGGCACGCCTGCGAGAGTGGGGATCTAGGAGAGTTCATCAAGATTTGATCGGCGGGCTGTGGTCGATGGGCGGAGAGAGCAGAGAGGGGCGATGGGGTTTGGTGGGCGGCGGGCTGTGGTAGCGGCGGGGAAGGGTAGGAAGACAGGCGAAAGTTAGGGTTGCCCGCTTCGGTTTCGTCTCCGCGCGCGTTTCCAGTTTTCCCTCCACCTATCCACGAAAAAATTCCACCGCGCGCACTTCACGCAACAGCCGCTGCAGCTGGGACCTGTGTGTTCTGAACCCCACCAAACAGTCCCAAATAATGTCAACTAGAAAATAAGAGAAGTTTCAATATGTGAAAAATAACTCATTTTCTCTATATTATCTAACAACATCAGTACCTACAATTAATAATTAACAATTCTATTTTTGGTGGGAAATTAATAGTGCCATTGCCAATTATAAATTTGCAATTTCCAATTGGTTTGTAATGATGTGAATTACAAGTAATCCCGATAAATAGGCATGAATGCATTTATAAATCATAAACAACACACACACAAAATCCGAGCGACAAAAATATTTATAAATCATAAACAACACATCCATGACATAGTTATAGAAATGAGTTATCTTCTCCAAAGATTCTTTGGTTTCGGGCCAAATGACGGATATTATGGCCACATTCATGGCATAGTTTGTTGAAATTTTCCAATATTTCACACAAAGATGCATATTGGAACAACAAACAATGTTTACGAAGAAATTTTATTTTTCGTTGAATAAAAACATCATTTTCCATTTTCGGAGTGTAAAAAATGCGTTATTTGTGAAGCACATACACAAAATATGACACAAAATTGTACAAAGTAAAATTAGCTATCTCGTACGAAGATTCATGGCTTTCGGGTGAAATGACGGATGTTTTGGCCACATCCATGGCATAGTTTGTTTAAATGTTACCATATTCCACACAAAGATGCATATTGGTACAACTAATAATGTTCATGAAGAAAATTTTATTTTTCGTTGAATACAAATACCATTTTCCCTTTCCGGAGTGTCAAAACTGGCCTTTTTTGTGAAGCACATACAAAAAATATGTTGCAAAAATGTACAAATTAAAATTCTAAATATATTATGTCATATTTGATCTACAAATAAAAAAGTTACTACCTCTAAATAGCTAAAAATACACCTCTTTTGAAAAAGACAAATTTCTGCCGATTCCGTTGAAACCGGGCCAAATTTGAACTACAGGTGCCCCATAGATTGCTCATGATTTTTTGGAAAAATCATTTTTAGGTATCGAAGTACCTATTTCAACATAGATACACCAAGAGTTCATCAAGATTCAACACCTACGTACTAACGGTCATGTCCCCCGTTTTGACCGTTTTCCGAAACCGGCTTTGAAAATTACAGAAAATTCAAAAAAACTCGAAACGATGCAATATATTCACATGGTGTTTTTATATATGTCCTAGTATCCACCAAAAATAATAAACTTGGAATACGACAATTTGGTGGAAAATGTGTTCACAGAAATGAGCTATCTCGTACGAAGATTCATGGCTTTCGGGTGAAATGACGGATGTTTTGGCCACATCCATGGCATAGTTTGTTTAAATGTGACCATGTTCCACAAAAAGATGCATATTGGTACAACTAACAATGTTCACAAAGAAAGTTTTATTTTTCGTTGAATAAAAATACCATTTTCCATTTCCGGAGTGTCAAAACTGGGTTTTTTTGTGAAGCACATACACAAAATATGTTGCAAAAATGTACAAAGTAAAATTCTAAATATATTATGTCATACTTGATCTACAAATAACAAATTTACTATACACCTCCTTTCAAAAAGACAAATATCTGCCGATTCCGATCAAACCGGGCCAAATTTGAACTACAGGTGCCTTGTAGTTTTCTCGTGATTTTTTGAAAAAAATCATTTTTAGGTACCCAAGTACCTATTTCAACATAGATACACCAAGAGTTCATCAAGATTCAACCCCTAGGTACTAACGGTCATGTCCCCCGTTTTGACCGTTTTCCGAGACCGGCTTTGAAAATTCCAGAAAATTCAAAAAAACTCGAAACGATGCAAGACCTTCGCGTGGTGTTGTTATATATGTCCTAGTATCCACCAAAAATAATAAACTTGGTATGCGACAATTTGGTGGAAAATGTGTTCACAGAAATGAGCTATCTCGTACGAAGATTCATGGCTTTCGGGGGAAATGACGGATGTTTTGGCCACATCCATGGCATAGTTTGTTTAAATGTGACCATATTCGACACAAAGATGCATATTGGTATAACTAACAATGTTCACGAAGAAAGTTTTATTTTTCGTTGAATAAAAATACCATTTTCCCTTTCCGGAGTGTCAAAACTGGCTTTTTTTGTGAAGCACATACAAAAAATATGTTGCAAAAATGTACAAAGTAAAATTCTAAATATATTTAGTCATATTATATCTACAAATAACAAATTTAATACCTCTGAATAGCTCAAAATACACCTCTTTCGAAAAAACAAATTTCTGCCGATTCCGCTGAAACCGGGCCAAATTTGAACTATAGGTGCCTCGTATTTTTCTCTTTATTTTTTGAAAAAATCATTTTTAGGTACCCAAGTACCTATTTCAACATAGATATACCAAGATTTCATCAAGATTCAACCCCTAGGTACTAACGGTCATGTCCCCCGTTTTGACCGTATTTTGAAACCGGCTTAGAAAATTCCAGAAAATTCAAAAAAAACTCGAAATGATGCAAGACCTTCGCGTGGTGTTATTGTATATGTCCTAGTATCCACCAAAGATAATAAACTTGGAATACGACAATTTGGTTGAAAAAGTGTTCACACAAATGAGCTATCTCCTACGAAGATTCATGGCTTTCGGGCCAAATGACGGATGTTATGGCCACATCCATGGTATAGTTTGTTTAAACATTTCCATATTCCACACAAAGATGTATGTTGGAACAACTAACAAAGTTCACGAAGAAATTTTTATTTTTTGTTGAATAAAAACACCATGTTCCATTGCCGAAGTGTCAAAACTGGGTTTTTTTGTGAAGCACATACACAAAATATGTTTTCAAAAATGTAAAAAGTAAAATTATAAATATATTATGTCATATTATATCTACAAATAACAAATTTAATACCTCTCAATACCTCAAAATACACCTCTTTCGAAAAAAGACAAATTTCAGCCGATTCCGCTGAAACCGGGCCAAATTTGAACTACAGGTGCCTCGTAGTTTTCTCTTTATTTTTTGAAAAAAATCATTTTTAGGTACCCAAGTACCTATTTAAACATAGATATACCAAGAGTTCATCAAGATTGAACCCCTAGGTACTAACGGTCATGTCCCCCGTTTTGACCGTATTTTGAAACCGGCTTAGAAAATTCCAGAAAATTCAAAAAAACTCGAAATGATGCAAGACCTTCGCGTGGTGTTATTGTATATGTCCTAGTATCCACCAAAAATAATAAACTTGGAATACGACAATTTGGTTGAAAAAGTGTTCACAAAAATGAGCTATCTCCTACGAAGATTCATGGCTTTCGGGCCAAATGACGGATGTTATGGCCACATCCATGGTATATTTTGTTTAAACATGTCCATATTCCACACAAAGATGCATGTTGGAACAACTAACAAAGTTCACGAAGAAACTTTTATTTTTCGTTGAATAAAAACACCATTTTCCATTCCCGGAGTGTCAAAACTGGGTTTTTTTGTGAAGCACATACACAAAATATGTTCCAAAATTGTACAAAGTAAAATTATAAATATATTATGTCATATTTGATCTACAAATATCAAATTTACTACCTCTCAATAGCTTAAAATACACCTCTTTTGAAAAAGACAAATTTCAGCCGATTCCGCTGAAACCGGGCCAAATTTGAACTACAAGTGCCTCGTAGATTTCTCTTTATTTTTTGAAAAAATCATTTTTAGGTACCCAAGTACCTATTTAAACATAGATACACCAAGAGTTCATCAAGATTCAACCCCTAGGTACTAACGGTCATGTCCCCCCATTTTGACCGTATTTTGAAATCGACACACGAAATTGAAAACTTTTGTATGCACCAATGCAGTGCAAACCATGTATGTACTTTTATCGTGTTCATAGAAGTAGAGCCCTCAAATATGGTTAATTTTTTTTAAGAGGAGAAGTTGCAATTCTAAGTATCTTTGGAAAATAAATCAAATTTTTATAATGGCTTAGTTCATTCGTCTAAACATTCCGAATTTAAATTATTCAAATATATATTAGTTTAATGAAAATCAGTAGATTACATTTTTATGAACATTTTGACATATTATTTATAATTTTTCGAGTTACAAGGAATATTGTATGAATTTCTAAATTTTTATTCAATTTCTGCCATTTTCTGTAATTTTCTGTAATTTATGCCATATTATTTAAACCTTTTTTCACATGGGCCACCTTAGCCATACCCACTGACTGGGTGGGCTAGCAGGGACACAGGACATCCAGACAGCTATATGGGCCGTTGGCCCATTCGGCGTAAAAAACGAGACAGAGGCCTCACACATTCATGGCCCAAGCCAATCGAAGGAAAGTATGATTATAAACGCAAAGTGCGGTTCCATATCAGCAACCGTGTGGTGGCCCGGTGGTAATGCCATCGCTGGGCGTGGGCGAGGTCGTGGGTTCAAGCCCCCATCGCCTCCTTATTATGCAGTTTTCTGCTTATATTTCTCATAGGCATAGGGGAACATGTGTATAAATTGCGTTGCGCTCAATATGTATCACGAATGGATCTTGGCCTTGGTGGTTACGGAGTGCGCTGCTCTCGTGGGAGAACAGGGTTCGATCCCTAGGTGTCCCCTTATTTTATTTATTTTCCACATTATTTCATCCGGATGGACAGTGCCTCCCTGACAGGTGTGGAGCCTACCTGGTCACTTGTGGGTCCCGCACGAGGTTGAAATTAACAAATATGCATGACACATAGTCAAAATTGACACGTGAACATGACATGTAGGCAAAAATTGACACGTGAACATGACACGTAGGCAAAAATTGACACGTGAACATGACACGTAGGCAAAAATTGACACGTGGATATGACATGTTGGCGAAAATCACAATCAACAAACGCATGACCAATTAATTTGGTCTTAGTTAAGCAAAAAAAAGGGTCATACACCAGGTATCATGTGCTATGACCATCTTGTTAAAGAAAATCATGACTTTTTTGGCAAAAAAGTCATGTGTTTAGTCCCTCCCAAACATGTCATGACCAACAGATTAAAAATGGTCATGGATCTATGACTAATTCATCCACGGTCATTAAAAAAGGGTCATGTATCAACATATTTCTTGTAGTGCAAACATCCTCCCAGAACCGAACTGAAAGACCATTACCCGGCGTACAGGTGTTGTTAGAAAAGAAATCCCCTTTCATCTTCATTATTCCTTTCCAAAAGGGAGAATCAGAAGGTTTAGACTCAACTTGGGAGAGAGGAACCCCCTTAATGTACTTATTATGTAGCAACTCATGCCACACACCTCCCTCAGTTAAGAGTTTAAAGAGCCATTTTCTCAGTAGACACTTATTCTTAACATCAAGCACCTCAATACCTAGGCCTCCTTGGTCTTTAGGCCGGCAAACAATATTCCATTTTGTTAGACGGTGTTTCTTTTTCTGCTGATCGCTTTGCCAAAAAAAAATTGAGAGCTATAGAAGTCCAGTCTTTTACGTACCCCAACAGGTATCTCAAAGAATGACAAAAAGAACATAGGTAAGCTGGATAAGACCGAATTGATTAAGATCAAACGATCCCCATACGAGAGCATTTTCTCAATCCAAGAACTCAGCTTTTGTTCAAACCGATCCTCTATCAGTTTCCACTCTTTATTTAACAGCTTACGATAATGAAAGGGGATACCTAGATACTTAAACGGGAGTTGTCCAACCTCTCTTAGACAAATTATTTTTTGTCTTCATGTATAAAAAGATACAAAAGGCTACATGGTCAATCTGAAAGTCGAGGAAAAACTGTTGAAATGTGACATCGATGATTCTTCGAGGAAAAACCGATGAAAGTTAACCTCAGACGACCGAACCGATACAAGGTGGTGCATCACGCCATTGCCCTCTTAACGGTGTCGTCGTGGAGATCAGGTCCGTATTTGTTGCAGAATGGCTTCGTCTCGGAATTGCCCTGATCCTACGGGGAAGCTTCTTCGGTTCTGGCATGCGATGGCTCCGTTGGTCTCCTATCTCTTACATGGGACCATGTTGTCATTGTGCATGGGCATCAATATCTGCTGGCACCTGGCAGGATCGGTGCTCTGTGGCCTAGAGTGAGTGGGCAAGCACCCCATCTAGCGATAACATTATAGGTTTGGTACAGTAGGGTCCGGTAGTTTATTAAGGAGGTGTGGTTTCCTTGCTACTCGGTAGTCTAGGTTGCCGAGTGTTACGTGTAGTTTCTCCGGGGGTTTTCTTGCTCGACTTTGAGTTGGTGACGCTCTCGTTACCCTCTCGGATGTTGGCTTTCTTGTGGCATGCTTTGTAAGAGGTTTTCCTCAACACTTTGTATCGACTGAGTCGTTAGGGATTTACAAATCGGTGCGAACATGGGTTTGGGGTATAACTTTTTCTGGATCCCATTTACCAATTACACAGGTAACCATAAAAATGCCGCCATGTTTTGATTCTTAGGAGTCGTGACAGTCAAACCTGAATGGGATAAGTGGAATTCTTGTTTCACTATTCAACAGTCCTAGGAGTACTCTCCACGGTTGTAATTTATGCGATGTGGTTTTGCTGGTACTAGACTTACAACCCATCATCCAATATACAGGGGCTTAAGTTGAAAAAAGGGATCACCGGCTATTCAATTATACCTAGGTACAGTCCTTCTACCAATAAACTAATAATGGCAATCATATATCGATCGGCTCTTTTATTTTCCCCCGTGTGGTCCTTATAAATAGCGGTGCAAGTAGTCTCTGCTCACACATAGAGATCGAAAGTATACCAGAGTGATGACAGTGGAAGTTCCGAAATAACAGAAAATACTATATTCTATTGGTAAAAGATGGACATAGGAGGCCTCATGAACTTATTTACAACTACCACAGAAGAGTGTCTGGTTTCTACAGGTTAGTTAGCCCTAACAACAAAAAAGTTTTGATTTTAAATTGGTTTTTTCCTTACATTCAACTCAAAAGTAGATGTCAGCCAAATTATGTGGTGCTTGTTCAGTTTGAAGCTAAGTGCGCCACAACTTGTCTTTTCATAGTATTTAACCAGCGTTCGTAGATTAAGTCGTGAGCTTGTCTTCTTTTTGTGGCTCGATTAGTAGTGAACCGGTTTAGATTTCGTACGTGGCCATGTCGTAAAACCAAATGTAGTTCGATAAACAGTTCCAACCACCTTACTAATTGCTATGTTTTTCGCCCTGAAATGCAGTCATCCGGTACAGCTTAATCACTCCATGTGGCTAGAAAGCAAAGCGGACTCGAGCGATCATGGTACATAGGGAGGGCGGTGACTAGATCCGCGGCAGCGATGGCTGATCATCGCCGTGCATCTCAACTCGGTACACCTTTGTCTTTCGAGGCCTAATCATTCACGTGGACGCGTTCCGTCTCTACAGGAAGAAGATTGGGATGGGATGGCGAACTAGGTCGACCTGTCACCATTTTCCTGGTGCTCTACATTGCTTGTTCTAAAGTTTTTGTATCTAGTCACCACCTGAATTTGGATCTATCCTAACATTTATATTTTGCTATTCCACGAAGGACAAGAGGGATAGGTTGATAATACTAACTTGTGTTAGTGCAAAACCCTAGGACTAGTTTGCTAGTCCGGGCAGTAGTAAAATCGCTAGTTCGATGAATCGCTACTCGGTGCCTATCGAGGCCCGAGGGTTCCGTTAATATAGGTGAGGCGATGCGGCCTCAAGCGTACAAGTAATCGACTCCTAGTCGAACTCTAATAGGGCCCTAGTCGAATTCACGTACGACTCCAAGTCGGTTTTATATGTAACCGACTTGGTTACAATTATATCTCTAATACCCTCCCTTAATCACAACTTAGTCAAGTTGAGATTACGCTTAAATTCCTCAAAACTATGAACTGGAAGTGGTTTAGTGAACCCATCAGCAACTTGATCCTTAGAAGGAATGAACCGAATCTCTAACTGTTTCTTGAGAACTCGTTCTCTGACAAAATGGAAATCAATCTCAATGTGTTTAGCTCGAGCATGAAACACTGGATTAGCTGATAGATATGTAGCTCCCAAATTATCACACCACAAACATGGTGTTTGTTGGAGCTTGATACCGAGTTCATCAAGAAGAGATTGTACCCAAATAACTTCTGCTGTAGCATTAGCTAAAGACTTGTACTCTGCCTCAGTACTAGACCTGGAAACTGTTGCCTGTTTCTTAGCACTCCAGGATATAAGGTTAGACCCAAGGAAAACAGCAAAACCTCCTGTAGATCGTCGATCATCAAGACATCCTGCCCAGTCGGCATCGGAAAATGCACTAACCAACATAGTGCTTTTTGTGTTGAACGTCAAACCAACAATGAGTGTACCTTTGACATACCGCAAAATACGTTTAGCTGCTGTCCAGTGCAAAGTAGTAGGAGCATGCAAATACTGAGAAACTTTGTTGACAGCATATGAGATATCAGGACGTGTCAAGGTCAAGTATTGTAAAGCACCAACCATACTTCTGTAGTGTGTAATATCCTCTGGTCCTAATAGATGACCATCATGAGCTGTTACCTTCTCCGAAGATGACAAAGGTGTTGGAGCAGGTTTTGAGTGTTGCATATTGACACGAGTAAGGATATCTCGTGCATATTTGGCTTGATGTAACACAAGACCATCATCAGTTTTGTGTACTTCCATACCGAGAAAGAAGTGTAAATCACCAAGATCTTTGAGAGCAAATTCGGAGCTCAATGCTTTTAGCAATGCATCTGTAGCAGCATCGGATGAACTGGCAACTATGATATCATCAACATATATAAGCATGTAGACTGTCATGTGTGGCTTACGATAAATAAATAGAGAGGTATCCGATTTGGATGCAAGAAAACCAAGGCTAGTAAGCTGAGAGCTAAGACGAGAATACCATGCACGAGGTGCTTGTTTCAACCCATATAACGCCTTGTCCAACTTGCAAATATAATCTGGTCTTTGTTGATCTATGTATCCAGGTGGTTGTCTCATAAAGACCTCCTCTTCCAGAACACCATGAAGAAACGCGTTCTTGACATCCAGTTGACGCAAACTCCAACCTCTGGAAACAGCAATAGATAGAACAAGACGAATAGTTGCAATTTTAACCACTGGACTGAATGTGTCCTCATAATCAATTCCATAGCGTTGTTTGAATCCGTTAGCAACCAACCGTGCTTTATACCTATCAATTGTTCCATCAGCTTTCCTTTTGATCCTGTAAACCCAACGACAGTCAATTATATTGGTGCCACGACTTGCTGGAACCAAGTGCCATGTTTTATTTTTCATGAGTGCCATATGTTCTTCATCCATTGCTTGCTTCCAATCCTTGTGAGCGAGTGCTTCCTTTAAATTTACTGGCTCTTCGGTGGAAGCTGAGAGGCACCAACGTATGGTGCCATCCTTGAATTCTTTCGGCGTAAAAATTCCACGAGACGCACGAGTAACGGCGCGTTTCGTATTAGCAGCCGCACGGTCGTGCACAGGAGCAGCAGCCGCAGAGGATCCGGACTGCCTATTGGTAGGACCTGCATGCGTATCTTCCATACGAGATCCGGTCGGAGCTCCGTGGCCTTCGGTGTGGCCACGCACTTGACATCCGGTGGGCGCAGAAGATCCTGGCGTGGGCTGGTGGGTGGGGGACAGCACGGAGGAATCTGCCAAGTGGCGCGTCGCGACAGGCTGGCCTGTTGCCTGCGCTGCTGTCCCTGGCGCGCGATCCGAAGGAGGCGGACTGGCAGGTTCATGATCCAAGGCAGGTTCGTGATCCAAGGAGGATTCTGAACCAAAATCTTCCTCGTTTTCAGTGTTGATCTCGTCTTCTTGTGACATATGATCAAAATCTTCGTTTTGACTCAAATTTTCTCCGTTTTCACTCAAATTTTCACCATTAGCTTCCAAATTTGTTCCTGTTTCCTGCAAGGACTTCAAGACATATCTAGATGGAATATTAGTCAAAATTGAATCATTAGTATGTTCGTCCCCATGCAATGATTTGTCAAGAAGAAGGATATCTTTGCGAAGCAAAGCACCCGCATTTGGATGAAGTTGTTCAAAAGGAAAAATAGATTCATCAAAGACGACATCGCGGGATATATAGATACGACCTGTGGAATTATCTAGACACTTAACACCCTTATGAAGTGGACTATAACCAAGAAACACACATCGCTTTGAGCGAAAAGCAAGTTTTCTTTTATTATATGGACGAAGATTGGGCCAACATGCACAACCAAAGATTCGAAGAGAGGCATAGTCCGGTGTTGAGTTAAGCAAGCGATGAACGGGAGTGTCATAGTCAATGACTTTGCTAGGAAGCATATTGATTAAATATGTTGCGGTGAGAAAGGCTTCATCCCAGAATTTGAGAGGCATGGAGGCGTTTGCAAGTAGGGCGAGTCCAACTTCTACAATGTGACGATGCTTACGCTCGGCAGAGCCATTTTGTTGATGAGCGTGAGGACAAGACACATGATGATCAATGCCTTGTTTTTGGAAGAAAGAGTTCAATTTTTGGTACTCCCCTCCCCAATCAGATTGTATAGTGAGAATTTTACTGTCCAACTTCCTTTCAACAAGTTTTTGGAAGTTTGTAAAGGCAGAAAACACATCAGACTTTCTTTTGAGAAGGTATATCCATGTAACTTTGCTGAAGTCATCGATAAAACTGACATAATAATCATGTTTACCAACAGAAGTAGGAGCAGGTCCCCAAACATCAGTAAAAACTAATTGAAGGGGAGCTGTAGATACACTGGTGGATATAGGGTAAGGGAGTTGATGACTCTTAGCTTTTTGACAAGGATCACAAATAGACTCTATTCTTCTAGTTCTAATGAAGGGAAGTTTATTCTTGCTAATGACTCGCCTAACAATTGCAAACGAAGGATGACCTAAACGACTGTGCCATTTGGCATGAGATGGCTTTGTGACGGCAAAGGCTTGCTTCTGATTGGAGGAGACGGATGAAGAAATAAGTGGATATAGGCCTCCAACACAACGTCCTCTATGAATTATGGTCCTCGTAGCCTGATCCTTAATCAAAAAGAATGAGGGATGAAACTCAATAAATACGTCATTATCGAGTGTAAAACGATGAACAGATAGTAGATTTTTAGATGCATTAGGCACATGGAGAATATTGCTAAGTTGAAAATCATGAGAAGGGGTGCGAACAACTAAATGACCAACGTGACAAATATCCATACCTTGCCCGCTGGCGGTGTTCACTTTGTCTTTCCCCTTGTACTTGTCACGGACTGTGAGATGATTGAGTTCACTAGTAATGTGATGTGTAGCGCCGGTATCGGGGTACCAATTTGTGTCTACACCATAGGAAGCATGATGCACTTCCTTGTCATCATATGTGTCATTGGCATCTTGATCCTCTTGATACCGATGCCAGCAGTCCTTCGCCGTGTGTCCCTCTCGTAGGCAGATTTGACAGGTTACGTCCACCCAAGGACTTGTGCGACGACGACCACGACCGCGTCCTCGGCCACCTGATGGAGTGCCACGGCCACCCATGTAGGGACGCGGCTGGTGATCTTGACGCGGATCTGTGCGATCTTCACGGTGCTGATAGCCACCACGAGGAGGAGGTCGGCTACCGCGGCGATAGTCACCACCACGGGAGCGTAGAGCGGCATTGGCAGAAGATTCGAAACCGTCTTGATGCGACCCTCCCTGAAGCTCTTGGCGCTGATCTTGAGCAAGCACTTGTGCATAAAGATCGGTGACAGAGATCGGTGTCGTCATGAGACCGATAGCACCAACGAGACCGTTATAATCAGGGCCTAGTCCAGCCAGAATAAAGGAGACGATTTCTTCGTCATCAAGTGCCTTCCCCGCAGCTGCTAGCTCATCAGCAATGCCAGACATCTTGGAGAAGTATGCCGGCATTGTCATGTGAAGTTTCTTTCACTGGTAGAAAACAGGCCTACAGTCCCGGTTCGCCAGGCCCATTAATCCCGTCCGGGCAACCGGGACTAGCTACGCGCGACTAAAGGCCCCCCCCCCCTATAGTCCCATCTCTTACGGACCGGGACTAAAGGCCTGTCCACGTGGGCGGGTGGCGGAGCCTGGGGTCGGAGGACATTTAGTCCCGGTTGGCCACATGAACCGGGATTAGATTTATTTCGTAATTTTTTTAATTCATTTGGTTTCTAATTATTTTTCTCACCTTTTTTCACTCCCTTTTTTTCACTCCCTTTTTTTCACTCCCTTTTTTTTCACAATTTGTATTATTTGCTTAGTGTCTAACTAAGATTATCTCTAGTCAAATTAGTTACTCATGGTCAAACTTCCCGCTCGGTCACCCATCCTCCCACTACTCTAGCACTAGCACGCTTAACTTCCGAGTTCCATCCCGTCCCGAATCCAAGTGTTTCTCACGCATGTATATGATAGTAGTATCATATCAATCTTATTAACATATTGGCCGAAGCCACATTTCTTTATTGTTTGAATTTCAAATAAATCTTTTAATAAACAAAAGTAATGATGTAATTAATAATTTTGAATAAATAAATAAACATTAACTTTTAATTTGTATTATTTCTAAAAATACAAATAATATATCCAAAAATTGAGAAAAATAGAACTAATTCATTTTAAAATCTTAAAAATACAAATAATATATCAAAAATGAAGAACAATAATACTAATTCATTTTAAAATCTTAAAATACAAAATATATATCAAAAATTAAGAACAATAATACTAATTCATTTTAAAATCTTAAAAATACAAATAATATATCAAAAAATGAAGAAAAATAATACTAATTCATTTTAAAATCTTAAAATGAAAAAATATATCAAAAATAAAGAACAATAATACAAACAATATTCATTACATGCATAGAGTCGATCACACATAACACAAACGTAGAGTCGATCACACATAACACAAACATAGAGTCGATCACATTTCATAATTAACATATATATATAGAGTCGATCACAAAAGATATCCATTACATATATATACTACTAATTAGATACCCATTACATGCACATAGATATCGAACGCATGCATACATCATCTATGGCCCCGCCGAGTAGATGCGGAACAACTCGTACGCGACATATGCATCTATGGCCGCATACTTGAGGTTCGTCATGCGCAGTGGGGTCTCCTCCCAATAGAAGTGATTCTGCCGGGGGAAATCAGTCTTCATCCTTTCATAGCCCTGGTGGATGAAGGTGCTTGCCATGACAGCCATCCCGGTCTTTGGCCCGGTCAACTGGATAAGAGTCTGAAGATCAACGTAGTGATCTTCAGGTATCATAATACCGATGCGCATCAACTTCACAAGGTCTTGCGTGATGTCGACGCTGCAAAAGTCAAACCCCGAGTTGACAAGAAAATCAACAAGGTCCGGGCAATGCTTCGAACTACTGTAACAACAAAAATAGGATATGTGTTAGATATGTTGCAACACACGTATTGTTCACATGCAACAAAAAAACTCGAAGATGCATGCAAAGATTGTACACGTGTGCTATATATAGCTTCTACGTACCTTGACCATTGGAAAACCAACACCGACTGCTTGAACGATATCTGGATGAGGGCAACATCCTTCTGATTCGCCGTGTACTCCAGATCGAGCCCAAAGAACCGGTGTTCTTCGGGAGCTTCAAAATAGAGATCGGCCAAATGACCTAGAGCTTCATGCAGCCTCGCGGTACTGTTGGTGAAGAGCACGTCCAAATCCTTGCCGCACGGTGTGGTACCATTGTATTGCCTCCAAACTTCAGCCATTTGCGTGCGTGTGCTTGGATCGAAAAGAACAGAGAGCGAGAGAGGAAGAACAGAGAGCGAGAGGAAGAACAGAGAGCGAGCAGTGGAATGGCGCCCTTCTGCCTCGCTCGCGAAATAAAAACCGCCGCGGGGGAGGCGAGACGCTTGATGTTTAGTCCCGGTTGGCCACGGGCACGGGGAATAAAGGGCCATTGGTCCCGGCTGGCCACGGGAACGGGGAATAAAGGACCAATAGTCCCGGGCGGCCAGGTCAACCGGAATTAATTCCCTCCACGCGTCGCAACGCGCTTCCCAACCCGCGACGTCTGACCTTCTGTCGCGGGTCTCCTCCCGACCCGGGACTAAAGACTCATTGGTCACGGTGCGCAACGCTTGGGGACTGATGCTGGCATACCGAAGGCCTTTTTTCTACCAGTGTTTGTGTTGGCAATCGCGATTCTCAGATTCGTGATCTTCGAACGACTTTGCGATGCGAACATATCCTCGACAGCTTTCCAGACCTGAGCGGCATGCTCATAGCGGATGACGTGGGTGAGGATTTCTTTGGAGAGAGAATTAACGAGATAGCTGAGGACTTGTTGATCTCGGAGAAACCAAGCCTCATACTCGGGATTCGCTCGATCTGCTGTCTTAACTTTGCCGTCGGAGATGACTTTGGGAGGCATGGCCTCGGTCCCCGCGGCGATTCCGAACAACTGCGCCCCTCGTAGGGACGGCAGTACCTGTGCCCTCCAGAGCGGATAGTTGGTCCGCGTGAGCTTTTCTGACGGCTTCTCGAGGGAGGAACCGAACGAGCTCGTGGAAGTTGCCATGGTCGGCGGCGGCGGTGGTCGGATGGAGTTGTTTTTCTTGATATTTGGCCGGTAGATCGAACTGGATGTCGGGAAGAGCTAGGCTTCTGATACCATGTAAAATCGCTAGTTCGATGAATCGCTACTCGGTGCCTATCGAGGCCCGAGGGTTCCGTTAATATAGGTGAGGCGATGCGGCCTCAAGCGTACAAGTAATCGACTCCTAGTCGAACTCTAATAGGGCCCTAGTCGAATTCACGTACGACTCCAAGTCGGTTTTATATGTAACCGACTTGGTTACAATTATATCTCTAATAGTATCTACGTCGCTTTCCTTCTTGAAGGTGTTGCCTTGGCACTCGGGGGGTCCTTGGTACATGAAGCGTGGTCGCGGGTTGAGCTCGGAGGATGGCATGGTGGTTGGTTGCCTTCTCGCTTTGTTGTCGGTGCTCCTCGAGTTGTATCATTGTTTCGTTTTTCTTCGTTTCTTATTGGGCATGTTTGTGTTGTTGCCCCAGCATTTCCTTGTTTGTGAACTCTTGTATGGTTATTGTTTTATTTATAAAACGGGGCGAAATCCGGTTTCTAGGACCTATGGATTTGTATTTATTTTTTTGTTTCTCATTGCCTTTCGAATTTGAGCCTGAAGTTTTTGGTGGTTGTAGAAACATTTCTTGTGAATATTAACACTTTTTTTAGAAAAAACTGAAACATTTAGAATTGAATTTTTTAAATGGGAGCATGGTTGCATCTAAAGGGGCCGTAACACTCGATATTCTCTCACGAAGCCTTCTGGGTTCACTTCTTTTCTGATCTTCACCATGGACAACTGTTTGGGAATGAGGTAAGCTTTTACATCTGTAAACAGTTTACTTGTAATTTAGTTGTCACTACCAAGATCGTAGAATACAAGGGCAATTCCATTCCCTTGTACGATGGTAACTTGGATAAATTCATACAACTGCTAATTGTCCGCTCAAAATTCTAAATGAAGTTAGCAGTCAATAGCAATGTATGTTGGACGATCAACCATCAGGATTCTATCGATCTAAGAACGGCACTTCCGATCAGATCAGGACTGCATAAGTTTTATTGTAGCAAGGACATGTATTACATGCCCGGCTGGCTTTCCTCTTCTAACCATTCATCGGAAGATGAATTACCCATAACCATATTTTTGTTCGAGGGATCGAGTGAATATTGGATTTCATGTATAAAAAGATACAAAAGTCTACATGGTTAACCTGAAAGTCGAGGAAAAACTGCTGAAAGGTAAACTCGATGATTCTTCGAGGAAAAACTGATGAAAGTTAACCTCAAACGACCGAACCGATACAAAGTGGTGCATCACGTCATTGCCCTCTTAACAGTGTCGTTGTGGAGATCAGGTCCGTACTTGTTGCAGAATGTCATCGTCTCGGCTTGCCATGATCCTGCGGTGAAGCTTCTTTGGCTCTAGCATGGGATGGCTCTCTTGGTCTCCTATCTCTTACACGGGACCATGTTGTCATTGTGTACGGGCCTCAATAACTGCTGGCACCTGGCAGGATCGGTGCTCTGTTGCCTAGAGTGAGTGGGCAAGCACCCCATCTAGCGATAATTTTATCGGTTTGGTATAGTAGGGTCCGGTAGTTTCTTAAGGAGGCGTGGTTTCCTTCCTGCTTGGTAGTCTAGGTTGCCTAGTGTTACGTGTAATTTCTATGGGGTTTTTCTTGCTCGATTTTGAGTTGGTGACGCTCTTGTTACCCTCTCGGATGTCATCTTTCTTATGGTATGCTTTGTAAGAGGTTATTCTCACGACTTTTTATCGATTCAGTCGTCACGGGTTTACAAATCGGCGCGAACACGGGTTTGGAGTATAACTTTTTTGGATCACATTTATCAATTACACAGGTAATAATAAAAAATGCCGCCATGTTTTGATCCTTAGGAGCCGTGACACTCAAACCTAAATGGGATAAGTGGAATTCTTGTCTCACTGTTCAACGGTCCTATGAGTGCTCTCCACGGTTGTAATTTATGCAATGTTGGTTTTGCTGGTACTAGACTTACAACCCGGGCTGTTTTACGGTACAACTTACTTGTCCCATGGGTACTAGTATATTCTGGACTAGTTTATAAAACTTATTATTGTTAAGGGGGTATGAGTGAATTTGTCCCAATCCAACAGAAGCAAACCGAACCAGACACAGGCTGATCCAACCAAACCGAGCGATCCAGATAGGGCTGCAGCGCGCCGCCACGGCCTGTCGCTGTCGCTGCCGCCGAAGGCTGTGCCGCCACGCCCTGTCGCTGCCGTTCTGCGCCCCCGCCGCACTCCCGCCGTGACTGCGCCCCCGCCGCACTCCCGCCGTCGCCCTTGCACGTGCCCTCGCCGCTGGCCCTGTACGCGGCCGGTCTCCTTTGCACGCTCCGCCGAGCAGCCTGTGTGTGCGCCGTTGTGCCGCCACGCCCCGTCGCTGCCGTTCGATACTGCGCCCCCGCCGCACTCCCGCCGTCGCCCTTGCACGTGCCCTCGCCGCTGGCCCTGTACGCGGCCGGTCGCCTTTGCACGCGCGCTCCCCCCACCGTCGACCTTACGCACGCTCCCCCACCGTCGCCCGTTGTCCAGAGGAGAAGGATTGCCTGGTCGTCCAGACGACAAGCTCGCTCTCCGTCGATTCCCAGGTGCCAAGTGCTGCCAGGTGTGTGTGCTAAATTTCAGAAAATTTCTGTGCCTGTACTGAATTTCAGAATTTGTGAACTATTCTCGAGCATGATTGGACCGCTGGCTTAGCTATTCGGAAAACCGTCAACTTCTTCCGGTGATCAGCATTTGCATCTTTATGCTTGTATTCATCAGCACTTCGATACCCTGTTCCTGTTAACACCAATTATGTAAATTAAAAAAATTGAAATTCTTGCAAATAACTTACTAAAATCCCAATTCATGTGCGGTTTAGGTTAATGACTTACTAAAATTAATTGTGTTCTAGTTTGAAACATAGTGCCAAAATGACATGATTTTCTTATTGATTGCAGTTGGACGATATGGATTTTCACCATGTCAGCATAGAAGAAATCCAAGAGTATTACATGATGGTTAGTCAGACATTCAAGAGCGAAGAAGAATGGTTCGAGTTCTATAACGGATATGCTAAAGCGAAAGGGTTCAGCGTGAGGAAGGCAAACGTGAAGAAGAAGGGAGGCATCAGAACCCAAAGGCTGTACGTGTGCTGCAAAGAAGGATACAGGTCCTTGAAGAACTTTGAGAGGTCCAACCGTATAAGAAAACCAAGGGCGCTGACTCGCTGTGGATGTGATGGTAGGTTGAAGATTGAGCTCAATTTAGAAACTAGCGAGTGGTTTGTCAAGGAGTTCAGGGACCGCCATAACCATGAATTCACTAAGCCTGAGCAAACACCTTTCTTATGGTCTCATCGTGGGCTGAATGATGCTCAAAAGGCCAACGCCGTTGAGTTTGGTATTGGTGGCCTGCGGACTCATCAGATAATGGACGTGATGGAGAAGCAGTATGGTGACTTTGGAAAACTTGGATTCGTGCCCCGGGATCTATACAATTTTATTGCCGAGTATAAGAAGAAGATGATTGATGGTTTTGATGCCCAATATATGCTGAACTATATGGCGGCGCAACAAGAGAATGATTCTGATTTTTTTTACCGGTACAGCACAGATAGTGAGGGTCATCTCCAAAACATTTTTTGGGCAGACGCGCAGTCTCGGTTGGACTACGATGCATATGGCGGCGTTGTCGTATTTGACAGCACCTACCGAGTGAACAAGTATAACTTACCATTTGTCCCGTTCGTTGGATTGAACCACCATCGCAGCACAATTCTCTTTGGTGTTGGTATTGTATCGGACGAGACCGTTGCATCATTTGTGTGGTTGCTCCATTCATTTTCGGAGGCGATGCACCAGGAACATCCCCGGTCAGTTATCACAGATGGAGACCTTGCAATGGCCAGCGCGATCTCACAAGTATGGCCAAACAGTGATCACCGGCTGTGCAGCTGGCACATCGATCGAAATATGACACGCCACCTCCGCGACCCAAAGCTCAGTGACTTTAGACAACTGATCTACCGCAACTTTGAGGTTGATGAGTTTGAGAAAGCCTGGGCCTAGTTTAATAAGCACTACAGAATAACAGAAAAGGACACGTGGATTTGGGTGATGTACAAGCTAAGAAAGAAGTGGTCTACATCCTATACCAAAGGGAGGTACTTCCTGGAGATGAGGAGTAATCAGAGGAGCGAGGGCCTAAACTCTACGCTTCATGTGCATCTGGATAGGAGAATGAGACTTGTAGATTTGCTGCAGCACACTGAGCATTGTGTCTCAATTATGCGAAGGAATGAGGCTCAGCTAGATGCTGTGGCTTCACAGTCTGTGCCGTTCACTGAATTAACCGCCGACCCACTGGAGAAAAATGCATCATACATCTACACTCCTATAATGTTCAAGAGGGTTAAGGAGGAGATTGTGAGGATACCAAAATGGCAAGCCGATGAGAATGTGGCCGATGAAGAAAATGTGGTGAGCTTTGAAGTTTCTCGTAAAGAGCGCAGGCACGTGAGATTTGATGTGAGGTGTGTATATGCGGGCTCGATGCTAGAGAGCGTGAACTGCCAATGTCGGAAGATGGAGAGCGAGGATATTCCGTGCGTACACATATTTGTTGTTCTCAAGTGCCTTGGGTTAGACACTATCCCCAGTTGTTGTGTTGCGAAAAGATGGACGATGAAAGCCAAGCTTGCGTTCGATTCGACCCGGAGCGCAAGTACGCAACAATGGTCAGAACGGATGGACCGGTACCATGATCTGCGTAACCTGGCTACCCTTGCTTTTTTTAAAGCTTCAAAATGCGAGAAACAATCAGAGAGTTTGATGGTAATGCTCAAGAGTATTATTGATGGCGAGGGCGGAAACGATGAGAATCCTAACGCGGCCTCGTTTGGTCCTTTGCCGGCATATTTTTCGGGGGCACACCAAACCTGGACTACGAAAGTCCTAGATCCAAAAACAATTATCCCAAAAGGTGGTCAGTCAAAGGATAGGTTGAAACCATTTGAAGAGACTTTGAAGCGCAAGAAACCGAAACATAAGTTAGTATTTACCTCCATCTGTGTAAATTCACTACCTTTTCCAGCTATTTGTATGTAGGTATGATACTAACGGATTCTTTTTTCTTCACAGTGGAACCCATGCTGCTGATCAAATGGATTAGAGGGCCATGACTTAAAGGTAACAGAGATATTCTATATTATTGGGCCATTGAGCAGATTTTGTACCCTTGATCCTGGAGATATTATAATCTTCACCTTCTTCTTTTGAGATATTATAGAAGGGACTCTGCTCCACAAATGTTATAATCTTGTGAATTTAATTAATACTACATGTCTAAGTCCTTCTGTTACTGCATTTCTCTTTGGCAAGTAGCATTACTGAACAGTATAACATGTAAAACAAAATCTTGAGCAATTCTAAGGATGAGAGTGTATCATACCACCAGAATAAGGCCCCGTAGAAAACTTACACATTGAAATTCTTGAGAGCCGCAACATAGGTCATTGCTCACTTTACACCATCAAGAGACAAGACCCTTGAATTTTCTTTTACACGAAAGTTCAGTTTGGACTTGAGGTTCGATGGATTACTTTCTCATCGGAATAACATGGAAAGGGCAAAGTTGAGATGAATTTGACACCTTCTTTTCAGTTTGGACGCTGCTCAATGGGCAAGGGCGAGTAGAGGGCGTTTCTCTTCCAAGCTAGCTTTTTTTAGTTTCAAGTGCATGTAGCTCCCCGCACCTCTGTTTAGGTTCAGTTTTCAGATTTTTCAGTCTGTACTCTGTAGGTACTATGGTCGTTGTAACTCCTGTAGTTTAGTAGGTGTTTTGGTCGTAGCTGGTGGTTCTATCTCCGGTAAAACTCTTGCCAAGTAGTGGCTTTTCTTCTCTTAATTAATCACAGCCTTTCTCTAAGCTTTTTAGAAAACGCTAAAGTTTCTACATTGGCTTGCACTAATTTAGAATTATTAGGATGGATAGAAATGTTCAGGATTTAATTTTACTTCTATTTTCTTGATAGGAATCATGAAATTTCTATAGATGAGAACGTATTGCCTACAGATGAATTATCGACCTGTCTTTTTCGATATGAACATGGCTACAATTTTAGGATAGTGATATTTTCACAATGTCCATTATTTATAGCCATGTAATACATTTTTGCTGAATGTGTTCAGGGTAAACTCGGGGCAGGTTAGCGCTGTTTTTCGTTACCAATGTTGTTGTCAAGTAAATAATCAATTCGTCTTCCAAAACATTGACTTGGGTTGTTCTTTGTAATCTGTCGATAGCAGTTAGCAATGAAACGACACGCCGTCTGATTCTTACCAATTTGGTTCTCCTTTTATTTTCAAGGTCAGCTGAGCCATGTCTGCTCTGGTTAATTTTGTGATACTTGTCAATCCGTAACATTATTCTACTGCATGTATCATCACCACCTGGTGCATATTTTGTTGGTTGGTTTGGCTTGATACATTTAATTGTTTCTGTGATGTACCAATGTAGGCCTACATAGCAAGTGAATTTGAAAAGGGAGTAGCTGTTTGACATTTTTTCAAGGATACTACTGTTTGACATTTTGAGTACGAGATATACAGCTACTGAAAATTCTTGATACATTTAATTGTTTCTGTGATACATTTAATTGAGTACGAGATATACAGTAGGCCTACATAGCAAGTGAATTTGAAAAGGGAGTAGCTGTTTGACATTTTTTCAAGGATACTAGTGTTTGACATTTTGAGTACGAGATATACAGCTACTGAAAATTTGCTGCTGGCTCGTGCAGGGACGCCGACGAGCAGGATCTGGTGTAGGGATGCTGCCGACGCTGGAGGTTCCTGGAGAAGGAGCTCGCTGATATTATAAGTGACTATTCTGTCATTTTACAACCTGACAATGCACGTGTGCTGCATGGTAATTAGAAGCATAAAAATACAAGTCTGCAAAGTGGAAATTATTGTTCGAGCCAAATACAAGACTACACAACGGGGATTATTATTCGAGCTAAATACAAGACTACCATTAAACAGAAAAGTGCACAATATTTTCTATGTTTGGAGTTATCTTCTGCAAGTATCTTGTTGTGTACACAGCAACAGACGACGGGGCACCAACAGGGCAGATCACAGCCGGTCACCCAAAAACTTTCCAGCAAAGGCAAAACCCTATGTCCGAGACCCCCAAACAGGATCCTGTTTTACCATATATTTATATATATACCTTCTCTGTGTGAAAATGATGGTGATGACATATACACATGTGGGCTACTACAGCAGAACATATAAACAAACAAACAAACCGTATTCCTCCCCCCTACAGCCTCACCCTCTACTTCCCCCCTTGCCTGCGTAGATTACAGGGCCTATGCTGGAGACGACAACAGATTACAGGCTTACAGCAATCTACAACAAAAAACTGAAATTCTATGCGCGCTTGCCCGCGTGCCAGGTACAGGAATGCATCAAAACTTGTGTGGCGACGGATGGATGACCGTGCTCCGATTAGCTCAAGCAGACTTTCTTTTTCTGAGCTGTATCGTCGGGACATCCAGGATCTACTATCCTGCGTGTTAAACGTTCAGCGAGGTCCGAGTCTTGATGGGCTTCAGCTTCACCCCCATGCTCTCGGGCGACAGGAGCTCCGGCGAGATGCAGAACGGGTTTAGAGTGCTCCGGGGGCTGCTGTCGAGCTGGGACGGCCTGTACAGCCCGTATCCCATCAAGAAGTATTCCATCGGAATCAACATCGCGTGTGGCTGCTCCTCGGTGACAAGCGAACCGCATGCCTGAACCTGCAAGTCGCCCCACAAAATACTCCTTAGAACCTGCCTTTTACAATGGGTATGGGCCAACTAATAACATCAATATTCAAACTGTGCAATACCTCAACTAGAGCACAATATCTCCGGTCTAATTTTGTGGTCATGTGGACAGCGTCGGCGTGGAAATGTGAATTCTCTCCAACAAAAATCAGCGTCCGGCACTGAAGCTTCTTCAGTGCTTCAGTCAAGTCACGCCTCCTGATAGATGGAGTGGTCGAATTTTGAGTTGAGTCCAAATCCATTTTCCGCAAATGCACAGCTACACAAATGCCTAGCTAATATATTGTTCACTTACTCGTTTATTGCTTTAAGGAATCGACACACATTAACTCCCCGCCTCTGATCAAGCAACTGCACAAAAAGGTGACCATGGCTTCAGTCATATGTTCAAACAGTAGATATCTCTGTCGCTGGCGTTGAAACAACACCAGGAAGCTGGAAAGGAGACAGAGTACTAACGCTTCTACATGCTTGCACAATCTCTGATTCAGGCTCCTGTCCATTCCCGCGAACTTCCTGCTCAAAGCACAGAGAGATGTTGAGTGAGACTTAAATAGGCACAAGGGGTACAAACAGAAGAAGCTAATGAAGGACCACATACCGTGCTAAAATACCGCTGAAGCAGACATTCATTCACCAGTCCACTTGTCCCACAATAATAAAGCAAGTTCAACAATACCTAAACATGATTTATTTATTTTTGGTTATTACAAAATACACTGAACTTCCAGTACTACGCAAAGAAACAAGGAAGCGATAAAACCAATCGCTCAGACTGAAGTGTAGATCATTACCTTATTGTACAACCACTCACTCCAAGATGGGGCTTTGCATAGAGGTGAAACCAACATTAGGCCAAGAACCCTTTCCCGGTACTTTGTCTAGGATAATATATAGAAGAATTATTAGCAAAAAAATCCAAAGGCAGGCTGTGAAGACTGAATCATGAAAACACTCACTGCAAAGAGGGTAAGCACATAGGCACCAGCGGTGACACCCAGGCACATCACAGACCCTAAACTGTAAACGGAGTGCCATAATGACATCAGAGAAGTTCTTTAGGCAACAATGGTATGTGAAAAAGAATTAGGTCAGTTGTCAGATATAGTACCCGAAGAAATCAAGAACACCCGCGACCTGATCGGCGAGCTTATCAACAGATAGCTCAGGTACATTTGATGGAATTGGAGCTGCTCCCAACTGTAAGACAAGCACATGTCATGAAAGACAGAAATGTCAGAAAAAGAGGTAATCTCAGAAAAATAGCAGATGATCGTGTGAAATAGGAAAAGGAATAATCCAAGAAACCATCATGGCTGACCTCATGGCCTTGAGGAGTAATATGGTAGATACAGAAATTGTGAAGCAACAGGGACGCAGCCTCTGGGCAGAAGAACAATCCTTGGAAGCAAGACATGTCTACCAAACAGGAAGACAACACATGAGCTGTTGAATATATTAGCAATTTAGCACATGATTTAATTCGAAATAGCAGCAGATAAATTGTGACAGTAGCAAATACAGTAATCATGCAAACGTCTAGATCTAGCACAGTAGACAGATTGATACAATCTATTGCAAGTACTAGACATACGAATTCCAGTAACATCTCATACATATGAAAGAGAGATACGTACGATGGAGCGGTAGCGGCACCGCCGTTGTTGTTGTCCCCGGTGTCGGCCATGTCGTTGATGAAGAGGTTGCCGAGGTCGGGGAAGAAGTCGTCGTCGGGGAAGTAGTCGCCGTCAGCAGTCGCGCGAGTGCGCTCCCCAAAAACCTGATCGCCCCTCTCCCGTACAGGATCACAAGAGGCGGGGTTCCGGAGGCCTGCTGTCCCTTCTCGCGGTGCACGCCGGAAGGAGGGATGGAGAAGACTTGATTGGCGGCGCAGTGCTTTGGAACGGTGGTGCGAAACCATATGACGAAGTGGCGGCTAGGGTTTACCGTATGCGCGTATTTATATGCGGGCTGGGAGAGACGTGGGCGTAACCCCACGTCTGAGTCGGTTCGGCTCCACGATCCAGAAAGGAAACGGAAACGGTTTTGGAATTAACGCGTCCGTCAATTACCAAATTAAATGACTCATTAAATTTCCCAATCGACAAAATAAACGCTCTCGGCTCGGCTCATTCCCGCAACCCGCGGCGCGTCGTGACGTGTCGTGACGAGGCGAGGCGAGGCGTGGCGAGGCGGGCGGCGGAGGAGGAGGAGCGCGCGTGTGGCACACCTCTCCTCTTGCCTTGCCTACTCATACATGAGCTAGAATGGCTCACCTTATAAGGTGCTTCCACTCTCTTCAAACTAGCAATGTGGGACTAAACTTTAGTCCCACTCACTCCACTTATTATTCATGAATGGGCCATGACAATTTCAGGATTTTTAGTGGGCTTAATGGGCTAGACATGTGAGCCCATATTATAGCCCATAACATTCCAACAATCCCCCACAAAGTGTCATTAGCACATTTCATAAACTCTGTTCCAAAACATTGTTTATATACCGGTGTTAGTGGAGACTGTTAAGTTGAACTTCCACTTAGAACATCATGCTTCACTAGTTCACAACTTGAATAGTGGACTATGCCTTGAACTACAAGTTTGCTGTGATACCAGTTTCACACAACGTCTGAACCGATACTAGGCTGCCGCAAGGCTTCCCCGCGGTTTGGAGCGTATGCGTCATACTCCGAAGGCCTTTCATGAGTTTATTAGAGAGCACCCGATTCTCATAGACTGCGACGTTTAACAGTCAGACTCATATAGGTGAGTTCCTCAGGAGATGTTCTGTAGGACACATCTCTGCTTATATAAATAAGCCACTTGGAACACATTAAGACAAATGTCAACCTACCGTACAGATCAGGAGAGTATTGCATCTTTTATGGAGTGGAATAAAATATAAGGATACTCTCCTCTCAGCCGACCAACAGCTTGTCTCCCACTTCTAATTCACGGGATCTCCGATCACATAGAGTGGGTTACCACTGTGGGCAACTCATAACGTGGGTCTCAAACCCATCTCCCTCGATGCATTCTCTATCACATTCCGTGATAAACCCTTTGTGAAGGGATCTGCCAAGTTCATAGACGTTTGGATATAATCCAACGCAATAACTCCGGAGTTCTTCAATTTCCTGACAGATTTTAATCTCCTCTTCACATGTCTTGATGACTTTGCATTATCCTTAGAACTGTTCACTTTGACGATCACAGTTTGATTATCACAGTTCATTAGGATTGCGGGTATTGGTTTTTCAACCATAGGCAAGTCCATCAAGAGCTCACGAAGCCACTCTGCCTCAACAGTGGCTGTGTCTAATGCTGCGAGTTCTGCTTCCATAGTTGACCTCGTTAAGATGGTCTGCTTGCAAGACTTCCAGGAAACAGCGCCACCACCAAGTGTAAAAACATAACCACTAGTGGCCTTAAGCTCATCAGCATCAGATATCCAATTAGAATCACTATATCCTTCCAGAACCCTCGGGTTTCCGGTATAGTGAATTCCATAGCTCGCAGTGCCTTTTAAATAGCGCATAACTCTCTCAAGCGCACGCCAATGATCATCTCCCGGATTGGAAACAAACCGGCTCAATTTGCTTACAGCAAAAGAGATGTCAGGCCTCGTGGCACTCGCTAAATACATAAGCGAGCCTATAATCTGAGAATATCTCAGTTGATCTCTAGTAATCCGTGATTCTTTCGAAGCAACAAACTAGCATCATATGGAGTTGAAGAAGGCTTGCAGTCACTATACCCGAAGCGACTCAAGACCTTTTCCACATAGTGAGATTGAAGCAGTGTGATCCCACCATTATCATCTCTCAATAGCTTGATGTTCAAGATAACATCAGCTACTCCTAGATCCTTCATCTCAAAACAGCAAGATAAGAAATCCTTAACTTCCTTGATTAAATCAAGATTGGTCCCAAAAATCAATATGTCATCGACATACAGACATAGAATAACTCCCTCACCCCCACCATGGCGATAGTACACACACTTATCAGCTTCGTTTACAACAAAGCCTTCAGCAGTCAAAGTCCTTTCAAACTTCTCGTGCCATTGCTTAGGTGCTTGCTTGAGGCCGTATAATGACTTCAATAACTTACACACCTTGCCTTCCTGACCGGGTACTACAAAACCATCTGGCTGCTCCATGTAAATTTCCTCGTCCAACTCTCCATTAAGGAAAGCCGTCTTAACGTCCATTTGATGAACGAGAAGACCGTGCGAGGCAGCTAGTGATAGTAGCACACGAATAGTGGTCAGTCTAGCCACAGGTGAGTAAGTATCAAAGAAGTCTTCACCTTCTTTCTGGGTATAACCCTTGGCCACAAGCCTTGCCTTGTACTTTTCAATTGTACCATCAGGCCTCAAGCTTTTTCTTGAACACCCACTTACATCCTACAGGTGTACACCCATAAGGACGATCAGTGATTTCCCAAGTTCCGTTAGTCAAGATGGAATCCATCTCGCAACGGACAGCCTCCTTCCAGTAGTCGGCATCAAGAGATGCATAAGCTTCTGAAATAGTCCTGGGTGTGTCATCCACGAGGTACACAATGAAATCATTACCAAAGGACTTTGCAGTCCTCTGTCTCTTGCTCCTTACTGGAACTTCATTGTCATCCTCCTCGGGATTCTCAACGTGTTCTATCGGAATGGTGGATTCAGGAATCTCAGCTAATTCCTGACTAGATGAAACAGGTTTCTCCTGATTTGATGAGCTAGACATATCCTTCATAGGAAATATGTTCTCAAAGAAAGTCGCATCATTCGACTCCATAATCGTACCAACATGCATGTCGGATACCTCAGATTTTACTACCAAGAATCTATAACCAATGCTATTAAAAGCATAGCCCAGAAGAACACAATCTACGGTTTTAGGTCCAAGCTTGCGCTTCTTGGGAATTGGTATATTGACTTTCGCCAAACAACCCCAAGTACGTAGGTAGGAGAGTTTTAACCTTTTCCTTTCCCATTCCTCAAATGGAGTAATGGTTTTATTCTTTGTGGGAACTCGGTTTAGGACATGACATGCAGTCATTAGCGCCTCCCCCCACCATGCCTTGGAGAGACCTGAAGTGTCTAACATGGCGTTAACCAAATCAGACAACGTTCGGTTCTTTCTTTCAGCCACCCCATTTGACTGAGGTGAGTAGGGAGGCGTCCTCTCATGAATAATACCGTGTTCAGCACAAAAAGAATTAAACTCGTTGGAAAAATACTCTCCACCACGATCAGACCTAAGCCGTTTAATTTTACGATCAAGTTGGTTCTCTGCTTCGGCCTTATAGTTCTTGAAATAAGTTAAAGCTTCATCTTTAGATTTCAGAAGATACACATAACAATATCTAGTGGAGTCATCAATAAGTGTCATGAAATATTTCTTTCCACCTTTTGTCAATACGCCATTCATCTCACAAAGATCAGAATGTATAAGTTCTAGTGGTGCCAAGTCTCTCGCCTCCGCGGTCTTGTGAGACTTGCGAGGTTGTTTAGCTTGAACACACACTTGACATTTGGAACCTTTAATAGTACTGAATTTCGGAATTAAACTCATATTTGCTAACCGCGTCATGCAACCAAAATTAATATGACAAAGTCGCGAATGCCAAACATCACAATCATTATCGTGGCAAACATTATTAATAACTTTGGTGCAAATATCTGACAAGGATAAGCGGAACAAGCCTCCGCACTCATAGCCTTTACCAATAAATTGTCCATACTTGGAAATTACAACTTTATTAGACTCGAAAACCAACTTAAAACCATCTCGACATAAACGTGAGCCGCTGACGAGATTTTTATTGATGGAGGGCACATGATGAACGTTCTTCAGCCGCACGATCTTCCCCGAAGTAAACTTCAGATCGACCGTACCAACACCACGAACAGTAGCATGTGACCCGTTCCCCATCAGCACGGGGGAAGTCCCTGTGACCTGATAAGAAGAGAACATAGAAGCATCAGCACAAACATGTACATTGGCACCTGTGTCAATTAACCATTCAGGTGAATGACAAACTGAAAGAATAGTGGGAACTATACCGTACCCAGAGTCCTTCATCTCAGTGTCAGCCATGACAACATTGGCGGTCTTGCCGCTGTTCTCCTGCTGCTGCAGCTCGTAACGCTTAGGGCACTTTGGAGCCCAGTGGGTCAGTTCACCGCAGACGTGACATGATCCCTTTCTCTTCTTGAAGTTGGTAGAGTGCGACGGCTTAAACTTGCCATCGGGCTTGCCTTTACCCTCGGATTTCTTCTTGATATATTTAGGCTTGTTGGGCGGGTAATGTTTCTTCTGTACCACATGAGCAGAAGAACCTACCTCAGCAACCCGAGCACGTGTATCCTTTGCTCTCGCCTTCTCTTCCACATCAAGAGATCCGATGAGGTCCATTACGGAAAACTCCTGTCTCTTGTGTTTTAGAGAAGTAGCAAAGGTGCTCCATGAAGATGGAAGCTTGGCAATAATGCCTCCGGCCACAAACTTGTCCGGTAACATACACTTAAAGTGCTCAAGTTCTTTAGCGAGTGACTGTATCTCATGAGCCTGTTGAACAACAGAGCGCTCATCAGTCATCCTGTAGTCATAGAACTGCTCCATGACATACAGCTCGCTGCCAGCATCCGAGGCCCCAAATTTGGCCTCGAGTGCAGCCCACATATCCTTGCCGTTATCAAACGACATATACGGATCCACGATGGAATCATCGATAATACCGAGGAGGGCACTTTTAAACATAGTGTCCATATCCTCAAAGGCCTCCAGCTGTGCTGGATTGAGATCGCCCTCAGGCTTGCCCTTGGTGGCCGCATAGCAGCGCAAGGTTTGAAACCATAGCACTGCTCTCGTGCGCCACCTCTTAAAGTCCACGCCCTTGAAAGGGACTGGCCTTGTCGCCGCAATGACAGACGGCGCAGGTGCAAGAAATTGCCTATAATCAGGTTTTTGGATTGTTGAATATATTAGCAATTTAGCACATGATTTAATTCGAAATAGCAGCAGATAAATTGTGACAGTAGCAAATACAGTAATCATGCAAACGTCTAGATCTAGCACAGTAGACAGATTGATACAATCTATTGCAAGTACTAGACATACGAATTCCAGTAACATCTCATACATATGAAAGAGAGATACGTACGATGGAGCGGTAGCGGCACCGCCGTTGTTGTTGTCCCCGGTGTCGGCCATGTCAGAGACGTGGGCGTAAACGCGTCCGTCAATTACCAAATTAAATGACTCATTAAATTTCCCAATCGACAAAATAAACGCTCTCGGCTCGGCTCATTCCCGCAACCCGCGTCGCGACGCGACGCGACGCGACGTGACGTGACGTGTCGTGGCGTGGCGAGGCGAGGCGAGGCGTGGCGAGGCGGGCGGCGGAGGAGGAGGAGCGCGCGTGTGGCACACCTCTCCTCTTGCCTTGCCTACTCATACATGAGCTAGAATGGCTCACCTTATAAGGTGCTTCCACTCTCTTCAAACTAGCAATGTGGGACTAAACTTTAGTCCCACTCACTCCACTTATTATTCATGAATGGGCCATGACAATTTCAGGATTTTTAGTGGGCTTAATGGGCTAGACATGTGAGCCCATATTATAGCCCATAACATTCCAACATGAGCTACCTTGTTATAGCAAAAATTATAGTACCAACCCTAAAGAAAACGACAGCACTTACAATTTAGAGCTACATCCGGGTATGTTATGAGAGCTGGCTTGTCTTCATCTCCGTACACCGAAACAGATACAGAGCCGTATCTCGTTCTTACAGGATGCTCCTGATGAATCACATGGTGCAAAGACATATTTAGTAACACACTGAGAACAACCCTCATATGAGCAATGGTAAAAATAACTATTCTAATTTAGACGACGATTATATTCCGCAATTGGCCAGAAATACATCTTCCGTCGTGAAACCACCACCATTTGTTGCTTAACACACAGGAATACCATGAGCACGCTTCCTGACATTGCTTCGTATGCTACTAGCATTAAAACAGGGGTTTGCATGCCACCATCAACAATGAAATACATGATTCTAAGCCTGATTTTTTCTTGTTTTCCTACTCTTGAGCAGCATTGTAACCATAACATAACTACGAATTGCAAGCAGCCTCACACGATAAAAAACAAGCAACACAGCAACTAATGTTTCTAATCCATACAAATTGCAGTTTTCCCAATAGAGCAAGCATGCTACTGCTATGCTAGAATAGCATCAGCAAATTGCAAATAATTAAGAACATGGGGAGGGGAATAATGCAAGAACAAGCTTCCCCCTCTACCTAAGAACCCCTAACAACCAAACAGAAAGAGCAAACAGAAACCCCGCGGAGCTCGCCCAACACAAATCAGGCCTCCCCACAGGAATGTGCCCACCCCAAACCGGGGGTAAATTAATGATCTACACCAAGCTCTTCCTCCTCGCCTCTGCGGACGGCGGCTCCCTGCACACGGCATAGAGCGTCAACCGTTGCAGCAACAGAATGAAGTTGTGACAACACGAGAGCAGGGTAAATTACCGCCGATGGGGAGCTCGTCAGCAGCAGGTTGGAGGAGTGGCTGGGGAAAAGGTTGGACGGCGGCAGATCGGGCACAAGCAGGGGAGCATGCAGAAGGGCGAACGGGCCGGCGGGGAGGAGAGTACAGGTCGACGCCATACTCCCCTTGTGCGCCCGCAACGGCGGAGAGTGCCAGGAGCGGGCGGAGGTCCTCGACCCCGGTCCGGTCCGCCTAGGGTTTGGCGAAATCCGGTGGATCTGCGGTCGTCCCCCTGCTCCCCTTGTGTTGCTCCGTCCGGCAGCTCCAGACGATTGCCTGTGGCATCGATAGCCAGCACCGGGCGGAGGTCCTCGACCGGGGTCCAGTCCTAGGGTGGGCGCGCCGAGGCGGATGTTGAATGCGGTCGGAGAGGATGGGGGTGGCCGGCGTCGAAGGGATTTGGTAGTTGCGGTGGCCGGCAAGAAAGCGGCGGCGGAGGCGAGGGTGAGCAGAGAAGAAAGGGCATCGATGCGGGAGAGGCGTCACGCGAGTTTTGGGCCCAAAGCCGACTCGCTCGGCCCAAAACCAAATACTTTTCCTTCTAAAATCTCCCGCTCGAAATTTTTGGCTCCCTCCCGCTACGCAAACTTTCCGAAATTTTCTCACTTCCGCAGGCACGTGGTTATTATCTTATTGCTTGTTTATGATAAATGTTTATTTCTCATGCTAGAATTGTATTAACCGGAAACGTTGATACATGTGTGTTTAATAAACAAACAATGGTTCCTAGTAAAGCCTCTCTTTTAACTAGCTCGTTGATTAATAGATGATCAAGGTTTCCTGATCATGAACATTAGATGTTGTCAATAACGAGGTCATGTCATTAGAAGAATGATGTGATGAACACATACCCAATATCAAGATAACAATACGATCAAGTCATTTAGTTTATATTGTTATGTCTTGCGTACGAAGTAACTTATTCCTTAGACCATGAGATCATGTCAATCACTGATACCGGAAGGGTGCTTTGATGTCATCAAACGTCACACCGTAACAGGGTGACTATAAAGGTGCCGTTAGGTATTCGGAAAGTATTAGTTGAGGCTCATGGGTCAAGAGTGGGATTTGTCCATCCAAATGACGGAGAGATATACTCTGGGCCCTCTCGGTGATATCACATTGACACCGCTTGCAAGCACGTGACTAGGTCACAAAGATGTCATATCACGTAAACGAGAAAAGAGTACTTGTCGGTAACGAGATCAAAACAAGGTATGGGTGATACCGATGGTCAGATCTCAGACGACTAAAATATCGCAAGACAAAGGGAATAGTCACGACGTTGATGGTTCACACGATCACGAGAGTCATCGTTGAATACATAGGAGTCATTACGGATCTCCAGATCCCGCTGTTGATTATTGATCGGAGAGGAGTCTCGATCATGTCTATGTTATTCGCAAACCGTAGGGTGACACACTTAAGATTCGATGTTGCATTTGAGAGGATACGAAATATCGGAGAAAAGTTTGGAGAACACCGGAATTGTTTCGGGGTATGTTGAAATAGTTCAAGGTGGTATATGTTAATGTTTGATTAACAAATAGTTCAAGGGGGTAAGTGTTAATGTTTGTTAATAGGATTAACAAATATTAAAATAAAGAAATAAATTATTTTATTTATTTATTAAAGAAAATCCTTGGAATTTGTGTGGGAATTTATGAGAGAATGAGTGGGTTGAGTGGAGACTCCACCCACATGATGAGGGGAGAGGTGGAGGCACCAAAATTTCGTGGCTGCCTCCCCTCCTATAAATAGATGGCATGAGATCCCTCTCCCTCACACACTTGGTGTCATCTCCATCCTCCCGCTGATCCACCTCATGTTCATGCGCTTGGCGAAGCCCTGAACGAAGTTTTCTCCACCACACCACGCCGTCGTGCTGCTGGTTTCCGAGGGATCCTCTACTTCCACGCCCCGCTGGATCGAGGGAACGGAGGTCGTCATCAACCGTACGTGTGACCGATCATGGAGGCACCGCCAAAGACAAATATTGTTTGTCAGAAAAGGTTGATTTCTCGAGAAAGTAGTTTTGCGAAACAAGTGAGTGGGAGGATAGTACAAACTCAACGAGATTAAAGAATCTTCGTTACCATGTCAAGAGTAGCGCAGCACTGGAAGTTATTCCATGTTTTCCTATTTGGACTAAGTAGATGTCGGATATATACTGAATAGGGGTATATCAGATGGTAGTCAAAAGTGCCGGATTACCAGGTTGGCCCAAGTGGTAATGGGCTATGGTCCATTGGGCGGCTCAGTAAGCTGACGCGCAGAAGCCGGATTCTAGAAGAACCCGGATCACGGCCCACGTGATCTGGCTTGGGGTAGAAGGCGGATTCCTTAATTTCCAAGTTAATAGTTACCGTAGTCTTCTAGGTTTCTTACTCTGTATGCCCTAACCCGGCTATTATATAAAGCCGGACGGGAGATATGATAGATAGACAGGAAGCTACAGGCTAACTCGCCGGGAAGTTGATCCTCAGCGAATAGCTAAACAGAACCTCACATTATAATTGTATACACAGGCTTTAGCCCTGATTAGTGAGATTGCAGGAGTAGGAACGCCGTATTACTACGACGTACCGAACCTGGGTAAATCCTGTGTCTTTGTCTTCAACGCGATCCCGTTCCCCCACGTCTCTACCCGTAGTCTCATGGCACCCCCGTCTATGAAAACTACTACGATGTCTCGACAGTTGGCGCCCACCATGGGGAAAACGACGCCAGGCGTTAAGTTCCGATCTGGGATACTCGGCGGAATCGGCAGCTCCATAACTGTCGGAAGCCTGGAGTTCGACGATGACGTCGAACGCTTCCTCGACAATGGATCCTACATACCGCCGCAAAACCATCTGGTAAGTGCCCGCGTATTACCGATCGGATCTGCTAATATCTTTATCGGACTAACCGCAGAGTTCATGGGGTTTTGCGGTGGAAGCAATTTTTTCCTACCCGCCCTATACCCAGTCGAAGATGACTATGATACCGGATTTTGCTCAGATCGCCGACATGAAAGTGATACACACTTTATCGGTATGGTGCAATCCGAGGTCGCCGAAAACACGGACGACGTAAACCCCGTGCAGGAGGCAGACAACAGCACGCCCACCACAGAGGTGGAAGGTCCGACATCCGTCAACATGGCGATGAACTCGGAAGCTGACTCAGTACTAGCCGCCATCGAGGCGAGATTAGAGTCAGAAACCGGATCAGATGACTTTGATTCCGAAGACGAAGACGTGGACGCCTTCGAAAGAAAAGTTAAATATTTTCAGGAGGGATTCCATGAAATACTAATGGCGAAACCGGCTGAAAACACGAACGCCGGCAGTCAGGAAAGCCCAAGAACTCCTCCGCCAGAGGAAGAGAGAGAAGATGGAAGAAATTGCCTATAATCAGGTTTTTGGATTGTTGAATATATTAGCAATTTAGCACATGATTTAATTCGAAATAGCAGCAGATAAATTGTGACAGTAGCAAATACAGTAATCATGCAAACGTCTAGATCTAGCACAGTAGACAGATTGATACAATCTATTGCAAGTACTAGACATACGAATTCCAGTAACATCTCATACATATGAAAGAGAGATACGTACGATGGAGCGGTAGCGGCACCGCCGTTGTTGTTGTCCCCGGTGTCGGCCATGTCGTTGATGAAGAGGTTGCCGAGGTCGGGGAAGTAGTCGCCGTCAGCAGTCGCGCGAGTGCGCTCCCCAAAAACCTGATCGCCCCTCTCCCGTACAGGATCACAAGAGGCGGGGTTCCGGAGGCCTGCTGTCCCTTCTCGCGGTGCACGCCGGAAGGAGGGATGGAGAAGACTTGATTGGCGGCGCAGTGCTTTGGAACGGTGGTGCGAAACCATATGACGAAGTGGCGGCTAGGGTTTACCGTATGCGCGTATTTATATGCGGGCTGGGAGAGACGTGGGCGTAAACGCGTCCGTCAATTACCAAATTAAATGACTCATTAAATTTCCCAATCGACAAAATAAACGCTCTCGGCTCGGCTCATTCCCGCAACCCGCGGCGCGTCGCGACGCGACGCGACGCGACGCGACGCGACGTGACGTGTCGTGGCGAGGCGAGGCGAGGCGAGGCGTGGCGAGGCGGGCGGCGGAGGAGGAGGAGCGCGCGTGTGGCACACCTCTCCTCTTGCCTTGCCTACTCATACATGAGCTAGAATGGCTCACCTTATAAGGTGCTTCCACTCTCTTCAAACTAGCAATGTGGGACTAAACTTTAGTCCCACTCACTCCACTTATTATTCATGAATGGGCCATGACAATTTCAGGATTTTTAGTGGGCTTAATGGGCTAGACATGTGAGCCCATATTATAGCCCATAACATTCCAACATGAGCTACCTTGTTATAGCAAAAATTATAGTACCAACCCTAAAGAAAACGACAGCACTTACAATTTAGAGCTACATCCGGGTATGTTATGAGAGCTGGCTTGTCTTCATCTCCGTACACCGAAACAGATACAGAGCCGTATCTCGTTCTTACAGGATGCTCCTGATGAATCACATGGTGCAAAGACATATTTAGTAACACACTGAGAACAACCCTCATATGAGCAATGGTAAAAATAACTATTCTAATTTAGACGACGATTATATTCCGCAATTGGCCAGAAATACATCTTCCGTCGTGAAACCACCACCATTTGTTGCTTAACACACAGGAATACCATGAGCACGCTTCCTGACATTGCTTCGTATGCTACTAGCATTAAAACAGGGGTTTGCATGCCACCATCAACAATGAAATACATGATTCTAAGCCTGATTTTTTCTTGTTTTCCTACTCTTGAGCAGCATTGTAACCATAACATAACTACGAATTGCAAGCAGCCTCACACGATAAAAAACAAGCAACACAGCAACTAATGTTTCTAATCCATACAAATTGCAGTTTTCCCAATAGAGCAAGCATGCTACTGCTATGCTAGAATAGCATCAGCAAATTGCAAATAATTAAGAACATGGGGAGGGGAATAATGCAAGAACAAGCTTCCCCCTCTACCTAAGAACCCCTAACAACCAAACAGAAAGAGCAAACAGAAACCCCGCGGAGCTCGCCCAACACAAATCAGGCCTCCCCACAGGAATGTGCCCACCCCAAACCGGGGGTAAATTAATGATCTACACCAAGCTCTTCCTCCTCGCCTCTGCGGACGGCGGCTCCCTGCACACGGCATAGAGCGTCAACCGTTGCAGCAACAGAATGAAGTTGTGACAACACGAGAGCAGGGTAAATTACCGCCGATGGGGAGCTCGTCAGCAGCAGGTTGGAGGAGTGGCTGGGGAAAAGGTTGGACGGCGGCAGATCGGGCACAAGCAGGGGAGCATGCAGAAGGGCGAACGGGCCGGCGGGGAGGAGAGTACAGGTCGACGCCATACTCCCCTTGTGCGCCCGCAACGGCGGAGAGTGCCAGGAGCGGGCGGAGGTCCTCGACCCCGGTCCGGTCCGCCTAGGGTTTGGCGAAATCCGGTGGATCTGCGGTCGTCCCCCTGCTCCCCTTGTGTTGCTCCGTCCGGCAGCTCCAGACGATTGCCTGTGGCATCGATAGCCAGCACCGGGCGGAGGTCCTCGACCGGGGTCCAGTCCTAGGGTGGGCGCGCCGAGGCGGATGTTGAATGCGGTCGGAGAGGATGGGGGTGGCCGGCGTCGAAGGGATTTGGTAGTTGCGGTGGCCGGCAAGAAAGCGGCGGCGGAGGCGAGGGTGAGCAGAGAAGAAAGGGCATCGATGCGGGAGAGGCGTCACGCGAGTTTTGGGCCCAAAGCCGACTCGCTCGGCCCAAAACCAAATACTTTTCCTTCTAAAATCTCCCGCTCGAAATTTTTGGCTCCCTCCCGCTACGCAAACTTTCCGAAATTTTCTCACTTCCGCAGGCACGTGGTCAACATATTTTTGCACTCCTACTCGGTTATGTGCACGTGCTACCAAAGAATTGTCTCCTTGCAAATACGTACAGGTGCATAAGTTGCTGATCGAATATCGTGGATACAATCCTAGCTAGCTATATATCCATATCTGGTATGATCGATCCACGCCATTGGATCATGCATTAACAAGAAATACATGCAAGAGCATGCATTTTCTTACCATGGATCATCAACAAAAAAATACCATGGATCCATGCATTAACAATTTTCTACCATGCATCATGCATTAATAGATCTAGGGTGGCGAGTACGACCGATCTAGCGTGGTAGTGGCGAGCACAGACAATCTAGGGTGGTAGTCGAGAGTACGGAGGATCTAGCGTGGTAGTCGAGAGTACGGAGGATCTACGGTGGTAGTGGCGAGCACGGACAATCTAGGGTGGTAGTCGAGAGTACGGAGGATCTAGGGTGGTAGTGGCGAGTACGGAGGATCTAGGGTGGTAGTGGCGAGTACGGACGATCTAGGGTGGTAGCGGCGAGCATGGACGATCTTGGATGGTAGTGGCGGGTCCGGAGGATCTGTGGTGGTAGTGATGGGTACGGATGATCTAGGGTGGTAGTGGCGATTACGGACGATCTACGGTGGTAGTCGAGAGCACAGACGATCTACGTTGTAGTGGCGAGTATGCACGATCTAGGGTGGTCGTGGCGGGCGTTAAGCAAAAGAGTTATTTCCCGAATGTTTTGGTTCGGGGTTAGAATGTGAATTTTCTGCGCCAAAAGATTATTTATGTAAAAATTTACCCGGCCCTGGCTTTTGCATCCCGGCCCAACGTTTGCCTACATGCAATCTAAGAGGGTGTACGTACAAGGAAATATTATCACGGATTGGTAGTATAAGGAATGACAAGATATGGTAATCAATATTATGACAACAAATAAGACTCGAAAGGAAGTATTGTCACGGATCGGTAGTATAAGGAAATGTAAGATATGGGATTACCACGGATCGGTAGTATAAGGAAATGTAAGATATGGGATTACAACGAATCAGAGTACAAGGAAAGATATACATCGTGCATGGTATGTCCCTACGCCACATTAATTTGAAAAACAAACAAAAATTGACACACATGGTAACTTTTCACCTGGCGCCGCAATATTATGATAGCAAATATGATTATATGGAATTTTTTACATCGTTCTTGGCGTCACAATAATTGGCAATCTCGAAATACCAAAAAAGTTATGCACGGGTACAATATATACTGCCTGTTCACGCCAATAGTAGCCAACAGCCGCCGCCCTGTAGCCCCTGTCCGCCTCCGCCCTGTAGCCCCCGTCTCTGCCTCAGCCTCACCGCCCTGTAGCCCGTCTCTGCCACCAGCCTCCGCTCTGTAGCCCCTGTTTCCACCGCAACCAGCATCCATGAATCCTAACTTCCACCCATCCACTCCAGCGGCGTCCACGACGAACAAAGGGAGACCGATGAAGCCGCCCAAGCAACGATCTGCATCTGTAAATCCTGTAAGTAATTTCTTGAACTCAGACATGATGTATCACGTAATCTTGCTGCATGGTAAGGGATAGCAGTGGCCGAACGTTTGCCCACGTGTAATCTATATAGCTTATATTAAGAATCTTGATGCATCACGTAATCTTGAAGTGCTTCTATTTTGATATAGTTTGCTAGATAGACATCTAGGCATGCATCATCAATACTTTTGTAATTAAAATTTATGTTAGATTAATATTTGTATTGCCTCTATTATGATATAGTTCAATTCTCATTGCTAGATAGACATCTAGGCATGCATCAGCAATACTTTTGTAATTAAAATTTCTGTTAGATTAATATTTGTACTGCCTCTATTATGATAGTTCAATTATAATTGCTAGATTGACATGTTGGCATGCATACTATATATTTTTGTAATCAAACCTTAGTTAGGAGATGTTACCTGTTCCAATCAATTCAAAAGTACGCTTAATTAGGTGCTACATATGAGCAGAACTCTCTCAGTACTTGTTCTAAAATCATGTACCTAGTGACAGTGCATCAAGAATTCAGTCCAAATGACTGAACAATTAGCTTATTATAAACACTGTCAGATTCTACTTGCAAGATTGTACTACTTCTTTTGTTGTTTAGTTCCTAAATAAGATTTCTTTGTACTGCTCAATATGCAGGGTACACAAGTATGCTCACAGAAGGCATATTATGATGTAATTGCCGGCCTAGATGACCAGCAACGACTCTTGGTGCAACTGGCTGGCATGGGTGACATGCTGCTTATTCCAAGGATGAATATCAGGCGTACGCTATGTCAGCAGACTGCGCAGCGATTTGACCCGGAAACGGATGCATTTGATTTTGGGGGAAAGCATGTCCAGATGAAGTTAGATGAGGTTCAACACCTCATGGGTCTGCCTGCTATAGGCAAAGAGTTCATTCCCATCCAGCGGGATGATCTGACTGAACTGTTTGAAGAACTCAAAGACCCGGAGGAGAACAAAATAACACTGAAAGGCCTAGTTCAGAAAATTAAGAATACAAAGGGGGCAACATTTATACGTTCTTTCGCTATGTATTCTGTAGGCATGATATTCTGTCCAACGACGCAGAGATACGTCAGTGCCAGCTAACTACCCCTGGTAGTCGACATTTCAAGAATTCATACAATAAACTTGGCACTCATGACACGGAACTTTCTTATATCTAGCATAAGAAAGTTTAAAGCACAAATTTGGAGGGCAACCTCCCGTTGCTTCAGGTTGAGTAGCACTCACATTCTATTGTGTTAATACAACTATCCATATGTGCTTATTCTATTTCTCTTTTATGTTTTAGGTGTGGGTATTTGAGAAGGTCCGTGTTCATAAGTTTGACTCGACCATCGATTACACACCCCGTACGAAGCCCTTGATGCAGCACTGGACAGAGAAAAAGGCCCAGAAGGTGGTTGCTGTATTCGAGAAAAACAGATTCGGAGTTGGGCAGGTACTCAAAGCTTACAGAATATAAATAGGATTTTTTTAAATCCATATCGTCACCTAAATTCCTATAATGGTTACCACAGGTTGTTGATGACCTTTTAGAGCCATTCATGGCAGCGAAGCAATCTTCTAGCTGTGAAAACGTTCATTCAGATACGAAAGAGCCGTACAGCAATAATCTAGTGGTACGTTTTCCTACTATTGTTCATCAATGTTGACTTTTATAAATTATCTCACATTTTGGTACAAAATTGCTATTCCTAGTCCATGGTCGGTAGGCTGATCAACCTAGTGTCAGAGCTGAAGCCACTTTTGCTAAGGCAACATGCTGAAAACCACAGTAAGTTTGCTCATGCTGACCTCAGCATGAGCGACATCTTACACCATTCAAAAAGCATGGGATTCAGGCTGGAGGATCTCATATCAGACTATACTGTAAGTTCCTATAATCAGATTATTACTGTAAGTTCCTAAAATCAGATTATTACTAACGGAAATATTTGTATACTAACGTCTATCTTTTCTCGATAGGACCATCGGTTTGGAGTCTTTAAATCAAAGAAGCCCACCTTCAATTCATCTCTTTTCGAGAACATAGAAGACGGCAAAAAGACTTGCCGAAACCTCTCCCAGGAGTTTAAGGTTACCCCTCTAAAATATGAATCAATTATTTTCCCCATCCGTGGCTACTGATACTAACGCCATATTATTTAATAATATTGTTTACAGGCTGCTGCTTCTAAAAAAGCAGAAAGCAAAGCGCCAGAAGTTGGCATAAACCTCTCCCAGGAGTTTAAGGTTACCCCTCTAAAATCTGAATCAATTATTTTCCCCACCGTGGCTACTGATACTAACGCCATATTATTTAATAATATTGTTTACAGGCTGCTGCTTCTAAAAAAGCAGAAAGCAAAGTGCCAGAAATTGGCATAAACCTCTCCCAGGAGTTTAAGGTTACCCCTCTAATTTATGAATCAATTATTTTCCCCATCCGTGGCTACTGATACTAACGCCATATTATTTAATAATATTGTTTACAGGCTGCTGCTTCTAAAAAAGCAGAAAGCAAAGCGCCAGAAGTTGGCATTACACTAGATGAGTCAATTGGGAACAGCCTAAGAAAAAGGGTACATCGGTGAAGGGCGACAAGAAGAATAGCGGGAAGAAAACTACATCATTCCCCAAAAATGCTACAAAGAAGGACGGCAAGAAGATGTCCCAAGACCTGTCATCGCAAAAGGAGGTACTAACTTACTTAGTGATTTTTAATTTTTCAAATCCATGACTCTTCTAACGCCCATATTTACCATACAGAGCAAAAAAGGTAAAATCCAAGGCTCAAATGATGAAGCTGAAGAGGAGTCAATTGGTGAGAGGGTGCGCAAACCGGATGCCAGAAAGAGAACGTCATCCTTCCTAAAAAATAAGGATTTCCTTTTTTATGAAGCACCACAAAACAAGAAATCTAGGAAGAACAAGAGCAACCTCGGAGAAGGAGCCAATGAAGAGAGAGATGAAGAGAAAGATGAAGAGAAAGATGAAGAGGATTTCATAGATGACGAAGGAGTGTTAAAACTTGTTAGAAAATCGCCAATCTTTAAAAAGTTGGTCAACATTGATGATATATTTCTTGAGCAAAGGCACATAAGCGTCCTCACAAAGGAAGATGTGAAGGATCCTAGAGATAAGTGGATGGGGGACGAGGTAAATTAGTACATGATATAAACTATTTAAGTTGAGTTTAAAATAGATATATCATTACTAACAAACTGACTATAGTGCTAACTATGTTTTATTTTGCTTTAGCTACTTGATGCATCCATCGAGTGGCTCAGGGACATCAAGCAGGATGACATAAGGGAAGATGGCAAAGTCTATTTGGAGCGAGTTGTCAACACACAGCTCCTAATGGGTGCTGCAAATGATGACACAAAGAAATCAATTTTGGCTGGAAAATACGGCACTAAGCAAGGGTCTAATTACCTTGCTAGTGAGTTGGTAAGAAAGAATATTATACAAAAAAAATGTATAATTGGCCGCCCCATTAGGATTAAAAGTTCTGAAACTTTTGTAAGGTGGACCGATGCAAATTATGACTAATAAATCATACTGTATCATGTTTCTATGGAAGATTAATTGGAAGACGTTTAGTTGACACAATATCTGCTACAGGCTTACTGATAGCATGGTAATAATTATAATGCTATATCAGAAAGCCTAAATGTGCTGTAGAAACTACAGGACAATCTCATGTGTATAGCAACATACATATTTCAGGCAAGTATGGCTGAAGTATCACATATGAACAAATATTGCATTCACCAAAGAATATAGAAGAGCTTTGCCAAAAAAATTGTAGAATATTGTGAAGCAAAAAATTCCAGTTCATGTTGCCACTACCAATAGAAGTTTTGCTCTGATTTGTAACCATTCCTCAAAATGCATAGCTGAAGAAAACATTACAATGGTCAAAACTTACATAATTTTTCATATTTAAAATCTTAAACGTAATGGGGACAATTGTTTATGGAAGGACCATTGCAGAACAGACAAATGCATGGATGACCAACTTGTTTCATATACCTTCCACACTCTCTATGTAAATTTCTTTAGCCTTTTCTATCTGGAGTCCTGGAGTAAGACAACACGCATATAGAAATAGTTAGAAGTACTCACATGTCGTAGAAACGAACAAGAGATTGTGCAGTGATTAGTGTGTTACCTGGGGCGTACGAGGACATGCACTCGGAGGCGCCGCCGTAGGTTGGTCTCGCAGACGAGGTCGATGCAGACGCCCTGAGCTCGACGCAGACGCCCTGACCGGCTTCGGGCTCGTCCTTTGCTGCTTCAGCTCGGGGAGGCCAGAGCTGCAGTCATGAAGGAGCCCGGCCATCCTCCCTGCCGCTGTAGTCTTGAAGGAGCTTGATGTAGAACCACCACCACCATCCATGCCGCCCGCAGATCAACCACCGTCGTCAGAGAGTAGAGCCGCCACCGTCTGCCGCCCAGAGATCAACCACCGTCGCCAGAGAATCTGTGAGCGATACCAGCCAGTCCGCGTCTTCTCGAAGCGGCTCTGTCCTCGCCGGTGAGCCCGATGCCCGTCCACGTCTCCGCCATCCGCGGAATCGACGTAATGGGCGGCGACGGCGGCCTGGAAGAGGCGGTCGCGTTGCGGAGGGCGGCTCCTTGGGCAGACGGGGCGGAGGCGGCCTGGGGCGACGTAGTCCAAGATGCGGACGGCGGCGTCGGCCTCGCCGGTGAGCCCGCTGCCCATCCACGTCTCCGCCATCCGCGGAACCGACGTATGGGCGGCGACGGCGGCCTGCGCTGCAGAGTGGCTGTGGGATCGGCCGCCGAGTCCGTGCGGCGGTGGCTCCTTGGGCCGACGGGGCGGAGGCGTCCTGGGGCGAAGTAATCCAAGATGCGGACGGTGGCGGCGGCCTCGCCGGTGAGCCCGCTGCCCGTCCAAGATGCGGACGGCGGCGGCGGCCAGGAATTGGGTTGTGGCCGGGAACTAGGGAGGCGAACCGGGGCGGGGAGAATGGCGGTCGAAAGCCTCGGCCCGCGGCAGCAGGAAGGAGGCGGCGACCGGAAATGGGGCGGGATGGCTCGCTCCGCCGAGCGAGTGTGGGGATGGCCACCGAGCGAGTGTGGGGATGGCCGGATGGGGATCGACGCTAACCCTAGCTTGGGGACAATTTGCGAAGAGGCCCTGCTGGATGTCGAAATTTTGTTTTGGGCATGATATTTTGTCTTACCTATTTTACCCTTCGGTAGAAATATACTTGTGGATGTTTTGACTAGTATGGACCAGGCAAAGCCCTCCGATCGGACGCCCTGGACGGTTGAGGTTTCTCCGGCCTTACCGTAAAACAGCCCATCGTCCAATATACAGGGGCTTAGGTTGAAAAAAGGATCGCCAGCTATTCAATTATACCTAGGTACAATCCTTCTACCAATAAACTAATGATGGCAATCACAAATGGATCGCCTCTTTTATTTTCTCCCGTGGTCCTTATAAATAGCGGTCCAAGTTGTCTCTGCTCACATAGAGATCGAAACTATATACCGGAATGATGACGGTGGAAGTTCCGAAATAACAGAAAATACTATATTCTATTGGTAAAAGATGGACATAGGAGGCATCATGAACTTATTTACAACTACCACAGAAGAGTGTCGGGTTTCTACAGGTTAGTTAGCCCTAACAATAAAATTTTTTGATTTTAAATAGGTTTTTCCTTGCATTCAACGCAAAAGTAGATTTCAGCCAAACTATGTGTGGTACTTGTTCAGTTTGAAGCAAAGCGCGCCTCAACTTGTCATTTCATACAGTAGTATTTAACCAGCCTATGCAGATTAAGTCGTGAGCTTGTCTTGTTTTTGTGGCACGATTAGTAGTGAATCGGTTTAGAATTCTCGTACGTGGCCACGTGGTAAAACCAAATGTAGTTTGATAAACAGTTCCAATCACCTTACTAGTTGCTATGTTTTTCTCCCTGAAATGCAGTACAGCTTATCCACTCCATGGTGCTACAAAGCACGACGATGATCAGCTTATCCACTCCAAGTGACATAGGAAGGGCGGTGACTGGATCCGCGGCAGCGATGGCTGATCATCGCCCTGCATCTCAACTCGGCACACCTTCGTGTTTCGAGGCCTAATCATTCACGTGGACGCGTTCCGTCTCTCCAGGAAGAAGATTGGGATGGGATGACGAACTAGGTCGGCCTGTCAGTTTGCTAGTGCTCGACGTCTCGCCGGCCGGCCGGCCGGAACCGCGAAGGAACGATGCGCGGCCGCTACCGATTGGGCGTATGTTTCTCTCTTCCGCGAGCTAGAGGATTTTGGGATCGATTGAGCAGCAATTTTTACAGAAAGATCGATTAATTTTGTATTTTTATTTGTGCGCGTGCGGTGAATGAAAGGCCTAGGAATGAGCCGTGTTGTTTCTAGCGTGAGACAGATTGATCATTGATCTTTGTTTGTGTATACTGCTAGCTATTGATCTCTGAAATCAATCGGTGTGCTGGTCTTGGCTACCTCACGCCCCGCGATGGTTAAGCTCTCAAATCGCCAACTCCCTGGTCAAGCATAACCGCATATGGTAGCATGTACTACCTGGCCAACTTCCCAACTCTATAAAATTGATCGTAACTTTGGGCAATCTGAGTTCTACTTCAAACTTGAGAGGGAGGAAACAGCGGAATAAAAGTAGGCGTACTACCTGCTCATGATGGTGTAAATTTTCCACCTACGTGTGCATCTGGGATTAATCTTCTTATTACTGTCTTTGTATTAAGAAGACGATAAAAATATCCATTATAACGATGGCTTGGCTGTCAGGGAAAGAAATAGTGAGTAAAAAACACCTAAATTGTAGTGACGAGTAGAGTCGTTGCCCTACCTTTTCTTGCTTAATTTAATGTTCACTCCATAAACTCCTGCAAGCAGAGAGCATATTTATGCTTCATGGACGAAAAACTGTTTTTTATAAGTCAAATGTGCTTGCATAGCTAATTTTATACTTTTCTGTATTTTTCCGTGTGGTTGCATCGGCTCATGTCCAATTTGTGGCAAAAGGTCAAATTTGCCACATTCTTTATATGTTTTCGTAGACTTTTAATTATCAACTTAGCTCTTTATGTGTTGGCATTCATTGCAATTATAGAACACACAAAAAGAATGAAATAGAGGACGTGGATCATTGTGGGCAGGGGTGGAGGGGCCTCCGGTCCTGCTTATTGGGTTACGGATGTGTGTTTTTTCTCCCATTGCAACGCACGGTCATGTTTGCTAGTACAAGTACATTTTAGAAACAAAAAGATGGTGCAACACGACAGTAGCAAATTCCAAGTACTAGATGGAATCTCTGGTCTTTGGCAAAGCATAGCTAACAGACGTGTACAAAACCAAACGGAATCAAATCCGTTGTCATTATGTCTATTGGAAAATATGGCTTCAACGAAACTTTGGATCTTCAATGGCAAGATCAAGGAGGCACCGTTGCAAAATGGTAGAGTGAACTTTGCTACAAGGTCAAGAGAAAATTGGGGTATTTTTTTCTAAGTATCATAACATTTTAGCACGAATCTCGAAAATAGTAAAAATGTTGGAAAGGGAATGGTAGACGAATCTCAAAACCAAGAACGTCGAGGAATTGTACCTGTTTCGGTTTTTGACACTGGGCACTAGCATTTTTCTTCTATCCGCCTCGCATTGTTGTTGCTCTTATAGTGATGGATCTGCTTCTGTCGTCTTCTAATCGCTCAGGACAGCTTCTCCCTACAGAAATAAGTGTATTTATAGGTTTGTCATAAGGCATAGTTTTAAATTCTAACTAACTTTATAAAATATTGTAGCAATATGAATGACTTTAAATTATTACATTATGAAACTAAATTTCAAGATGGATTTAGTAATATTAATTTGGTGTTAGGAATACTAGCACAGTACCCGTGTGTTGCTACGGACTATAAAACGATGACTATATATACTATCATTTGGTTATCGATCCATCACAAGAACTCAGAGCACCTTTGTAACCTTTTGCCTCTGCCTCCCATGTTTCCCTCCAGACATTGGGAACTATTTTTATGTTGAGTCTTTATATATCTTATTTAAATCACAAATTAGGAGAGAGCATATTTATCATTCTGAGTATAATATGTATTGTCCCAAAATATTATTGATTGAATTATGAGTGTGTTATTGCTTGTTCTAAAAACAATGTATCTAGTCACCACTTGAACTTGGGAGGTGTCCTAACATTTATATTTTTCTATTTCACGAAGGACAAGCGGGATGAATCGATAATACTAACTTGTTTAACTGCAAAATCCATATTCGTCTATGCTACCATATATGTATATGAAGGGAATATGCCCGAGAGGCAATAATAAAGTGGTTATTATCTTATTGCTTGTTTATGATAAATGTTTATTTCTCATGCTAGAATTGTATTAACCGGAAACGTTGATACATGTGTGTTTAATAAACAAACAATGGTTCCTAGTAAAGCCTCTCTTTTAACTAGCTCGTTGATTAATAGATGATCAAGGTTTCCTGATCATGAACATTAGATGTTGTCAATAACGAGGTCATGTCATTAGAAGAATGATGTGATGAACACATACCCAATATCAAGATAACAATACGATCAAGTCATTTAGTTTATATTGTTATGTCTTGCGTACGAAGTAACTTATTCCTTAGACCATGAGATCATGTCAATCACTGATACCGGAAGGGTGCTTTGATGTCATCAAACGTCACACCGTAACAGGGTGACTATAAAGGTGCCGTTAGGTATTCGGAAAGTATTAGTTGAGGCTCATGGGTCAAGAGTGGGATTTGTCCATCCAAATGACGGAGAGATATACTCTGGGCCCTCTCGGTGATATCACATTGACACCGCTTGCAAGCACGTGACTAGGTCACAAAGATGTCATATCACGTAAACGAGAAAAGAGTACTTGTCGGTAACGAGATCAAAACAAGGTATGGGTGATACCGATGGTCAGATCTCAGACGACTAAAATATCGCAAGACAAAGGGAATAGTCACGACGTTGATGGTTCACACGATCACGAGAGTCATCGTTGAATACATAGGAGTCATTACGGATCTCCAGATCCCGCTGTTGATTATTGATCGGAGAGGAGTCTCGATCATGTCTATGTTATTCGCAAACCGTAGGGTGACACACTTAAGATTCGATGTTGCATTTGAGAGGATACGAAATATCGGAGAAAAGTTTGGAGAACACCGGAATTGTTTCGGGGTATGTTGAAATAGTTCAAGGTGGTATATGTTAATGTTTGATTAACAAATAGTTCAAGGGGGTAAGTGTTAATGTTTGTTAATAGGATTAACAAATATTAAAATAAAGAAATAAATTATTTTATTTATTTATTAAAGAAAATCCTTGGAATTTGTGTGGGAATTTATGAGAGAATGAGTGGGTTGAGTGGAGACTCCACCCACATGATGAGGGGAGAGGTGGAGGCACCAAAATTTCGTGGCTGCCTCCCCTCCTATAAATAGATGGCATGAGATCCCTCTCCCTCACACACTTGGTGTCATCTCCATCCTCCCGCTGATCCACCTCATGTTCATGCGCTTGGCGAAGCCCTGAACGAAGTTTTCTCCACCACACCACGCCGTCGTGCTGCTGGTTTCCGAGGGATCCTCTACTTCCACGCCCCGCTGGATCGAGGGAACGGAGGTCGTCATCAACCGTACGTGTGACCGATCATGGAGGCACCGCCAAAGACAAATATTGTTTGTCAGAAAAGGTTGATTTCTCGAGAAAGTAGTTTTGCGAAACAAGTGAGTGGGAGGATAGTACAAACTCAACGAGATTAAAGAATCTTCGTTACCATGTCAAGAGTAGCGCAGCACTGGAAGTTATTCCATGTTTTCCTATTTGGACTAAGTAGATGTCGGATATATACTGAATAGGGGTATATCAGATGGTAGTCAAAAGTGCCGGATTACCAGGTTGGCCCAAGTGGTAATGGGCTATGGTCCATTGGGCGGCTCAGTAAGCTGACGCGCAGAAGCCGGATTCTAGAAGAACCCGGATCACGGCCCACGTGATCTGGCTTGGGGTAGAAGGCGGATTCCTTAATTTCCAAGTTAATAGTTACCGTAGTCTTCTAGGTTTCTTACTCTGTATGCCCTAACCCGGCTATTATATAAAGCCGGACGGGAGATATGATAGATAGACAGGAAGCTACAGGCTAACTCGCCGGGAAGTTGATCCTCAGCGAATAGCTAAACAGAACCTCACATTATAATTGTATACACAGGCTTTAGCCCTGATTAGTGAGATTGCAGGAGTAGGAACGCCGTATTACTACGACGTACCGAACCTGGGTAAATCCTGTGTCTTTGTCTTCAACGCGATCCCGTTCCCCCACGTCTCTACCCGTAGTCTCATGGCACCCCCGTCTATGAAAACTACTACGATGTCTCGACAGTTGGCGCCCACCATGGGGAAAACGACGCCAGGCGTTAAGTTCCGATCTGGGATACTCGGCGGAATCGGCAGCTCCATAACTGTCGGAAGCCTGGAGTTCGACGATGACGTCGAACGCTTCCTCGACAATGGATCCTACATACCGCCGCAAAACCATCTGGTAAGTGCCCGCGTATTACCGATCGGATCTGCTAATATCTTTATCGGACTAACCGCAGAGTTCATGGGGTTTTGCGGTGGAAGCAATTTTTTCCTACCCGCCCTATACCCAGTCGAAGATGACTATGATACCGGATTTTGCTCAGATCGCCGACATGAAAGTGATACACACTTTATCGGTATGGTGCAATCCGAGGTCGCCGAAAACACGGACGACGTAAACCCCGTGCAGGAGGCAGACAACAGCACGCCCACCACAGAGGTGGAAGGTCCGACATCCGTCAACATGGCGATGAACTCGGAAGCTGACTCAGTACTAGCCGCCATCGAGGCGAGATTAGAGTCAGAAACCGGATCAGATGACTTTGATTCCGAAGACGAAGACGTGGACGCCTTCGAAAGAAAAGTTAAATATTTTCAGGAGGGATTCCATGAAATACTAATGGCGAAACCGGCTGAAAACACGAACGCCGGCAGTCAGGAAAGCCCAAGAACTCCTCCGCCAGAGGAAGAGAGAGAAGATGGAAGAAATTGCCTATAATCAGGTTTTTGGATTGTTGAATATATTAGCAATTTAGCACATGATTTAATTCGAAATAGCAGCAGATAAATTGTGACAGTAGCAAATACAGTAATCATGCAAACGTCTAGATCTAGCACAGTAGACAGATTGATACAATCTATTGCAAGTACTAGACATACGAATTCCAGTAACATCTCATACATATGAAAGAGAGATACGTACGATGGAGCGGTAGCGGCACCGCCGTTGTTGTTGTCCCCGGTGTCGGCCATGTCGTTGATGAAGAGGTTGCCGAGGTCGGGGAAGTAGTCGCCGTCAGCAGTCGCGCGAGTGCGCTCCCCAAAAACCTGATCGCCCCTCTCCCGTACAGGATCACAAGAGGCGGGGTTCCGGAGGCCTGCTGTCCCTTCTCGCGGTGCACGCCGGAAGGAGGGATGGAGAAGACTTGATTGGCGGCGCAGTGCTTTGGAACGGTGGTGCGAAACCATATGACGAAGTGGCGGCTAGGGTTTACCGTATGCGCGTATTTATATGCGGGCTGGGAGAGACGTGGGCGTAAACGCGTCCGTCAATTACCAAATTAAATGACTCATTAAATTTCCCAATCGACAAAATAAACGCTCTCGGCTCGGCTCATTCCCGCAACCCGCGGCGCGGCGCGTCGCGACGCGACGCGACGCGACGCGACGCGACGTGACGTGACGTGACGTGTCGTGGCGAGGCGAGGCGAGGCGAGGCGTGGCGAGGCGGGCGGCGGAGGAGGAGGAGCGCGCGTGTGGCACACCTCTCCTCTTGCCTTGCCTACTCATACATGAGCTAGAATGGCTCACCTTATAAGGTGCTTCCACTCTCTTCAAACTAGCAATGTGGGACTAAACTTTAGTCCCACTCACTCCACTTATTATTCATGAATGGGCCATGACAATTTCAGGATTTTTAGTGGGCTTAATGGGCTAGACATGTGAGCCCATATTATAGCCCATAACATTCCAACATGAGCTACCTTGTTATAGCAAAAATTATAGTACCAACCCTAAAGAAAACGACAGCACTTACAATTTAGAGCTACATCCGGGTATGTTATGAGAGCTGGCTTGTCTTCATCTCCGTACACCGAAACAGATACAGAGCCGTATCTCGTTCTTACAGGATGCTCCTGATGAATCACATGGTGCAAAGACATATTTAGTAACACACTGAGAACAACCCTCATATGAGCAATGGTAAAAATAACTATTCTAATTTAGACGACGATTATATTCCGCAATTGGCCAGAAATACATCTTCCGTCGTGAAACCACCACCATTTGTTGCTTAACACACAGGAATACCATGAGCACGCTTCCTGACATTGCTTCGTATGCTACTAGCATTAAAACAGGGGTTTGCATGCCACCATCAACAATGAAATACATGATTCTAAGCCTGATTTTTTCTTGTTTTCCTACTCTTGAGCAGCATTGTAACCATAACATAACTACGAATTGCAAGCAGCCTCACACGATAAAAAACAAGCAACACAGCAACTAATGTTTCTAATCCATACAAATTGCAGTTTTCCCAATAGAGCAAGCATGCTACTGCTATGCTAGAATAGCATCAGCAAATTGCAAATAATTAAGAACATGGGGAGGGGAATAATGCAAGAACAAGCTTCCCCCTCTACCTAAGAACCCCTAACAACCAAACAGAAAGAGCAAACAGAAACCCCGCGGAGCTCGCCCAACACAAATCAGGCCTCCCCACAGGAATGTGCCCACCCCAAACCGGGGGTAAATTAATGATCTACACCAAGCTCTTCCTCCTCGCCTCTGCGGACGGCGGCTCCCTGCACACGGCATAGAGCGTCAACCGTTGCAGCAACAGAATGAAGTTGTGACAACACGAGAGCAGGGTAAATTACCGCCGATGGGGAGCTCGTCAGCAGCAGGTTGGAGGAGTGGCTGGGGAAAAGGTTGGACGGCGGCAGATCGGGCACAAGCAGGGGAGCATGCAGAAGGGCGAACGGGCCGGCGGGGAGGAGAGTACAGGTCGACGCCATACTCCCCTTGTGCGCCCGCAACGGCGGAGAGTGCCAGGAGCGGGCGGAGGTCCTCGACCCCGGTCCGGTCCGCCTAGGGTTTGGCGAAATCCGGTGGATCTGCGGTCGTCCCCCTGCTCCCCTTGTGTTGCTCCGTCCGGCAGCTCCAGACGATTGCCTGTGGCATCGATAGCCAGCACCGGGCGGAGGTCCTCGACCGGGGTCCAGTCCTAGGGTGGGCGCGCCGAGGCGGATGTTGAATGCGGTCGGAGAGGATGGGGGTGGCCGGCGTCGAAGGGATTTGGTAGTTGCGGTGGCCGGCAAGAAAGCGGCGGCGGAGGCGAGGGTGAGCAGAGAAGAAAGGGCATCGATGCGGGAGAGGCGTCACGCGAGTTTTGGGCCCAAAGCCGACTCGCTCGGCCCAAAACCAAATACTTTTCCTTCTAAAATCTCCCGCTCGAAATTTTTGGCTCCCTCCCGCTACGCAAACTTTCCGAAATTTTCTCACTTCCGCAGGCACGTGGTCAACATATTTTTGCACTCCTACTCGGTTATGTGCACGTGCTACCAAAGAATTGTCTCCTTGCAAATACGTACAGGTGCATAAGTTGCTGATCGAATATCGTGGATACAATCCTAGCTAGCTATATATCCATATCTGGTATGATCGATCCACGCCATTGGATCATGCATTAACAAGAAATACATGCAAGAGCATGCATTTTCTTACCATGGATCATCAACAAAAAAATACCATGGATCCATGCATTAACAATTTTCTACCATGCATCATGCATTAATAGATCTAGGGTGGCGAGTACGACCGATCTAGCGTGGTAGTGGCGAGCACAGACAATCTAGGGTGGTAGTCGAGAGTACGGAGGATCTAGCGTGGTAGTCGAGAGTACGGAGGATCTACGGTGGTAGTGGCGAGCACGGACAATCTAGGGTGGTAGTCGAGAGTACGGAGGATCTAGGGTGGTAGTGGCGAGTACGGAGGATCTAGGGTGGTAGTGGCGAGTACGGACGATCTAGGGTGGTAGCGGCGAGCATGGACGATCTTGGATGGTAGTGGCGGGTCCGGAGGATCTGTGGTGGTAGTGATGGGTACGGATGATCTAGGGTGGTAGTGGCGATTACGGACGATCTACGGTGGTAGTCGAGAGCACAGACGATCTACGTTGTAGTGGCGAGTATGCACGATCTAGGGTGGTCGTGGCGGGCGTTAAGCAAAAGAGTTATTTCCCGAATGTTTTGGTTCGGGGTTAGAATGTGAATTTTCTGCGCCAAAAGATTATTTATGTAAAAATTTACCCGGCCCTGGCTTTTGCATCCCGGCCCAACGTTTGCCTACATGCAATCTAAGAGGGTGTACGTACAAGGAAATATTATCACGGATTGGTAGTATAAGGAATGACAAGATATGGTAATCAATATTATGACAACAAATAAGACTCGAAAGGAAGTATTGTCACGGATCGGTAGTATAAGGAAATGTAAGATATGGGATTACCACGGATCGGTAGTATAAGGAAATGTAAGATATGGGATTACAACGAATCAGAGTACAAGGAAAGATATACATCGTGCATGGTATGTCCCTACGCCACATTAATTTGAAAAACAAACAAAAATTGACACACATGGTAACTTTTCACCTGGCGCCGCAATATTATGATAGCAAATATGATTATATGGAATTTTTTACATCGTTCTTGGCGTCACAATAATTGGCAATCTCGAAATACCAAAAAAGTTATGCACGGGTACAATATATACTGCCTGTTCACGCCAATAGTAGCCAACAGCCGCCGCCCTGTAGCCCCTGTCCGCCTCCGCCCTGTAGCCCCCGTCTCTGCCTCAGCCTCACCGCCCTGTAGCCCGTCTCTGCCACCAGCCTCCGCTCTGTAGCCCCTGTTTCCACCGCAACCAGCATCCATGAATCCTAACTTCCACCCATCCACTCCAGCGGCGTCCACGACGAACAAAGGGAGACCGATGAAGCCGCCCAAGCAACGATCTGCATCTGTAAATCCTGTAAGTAATTTCTTGAACTCAGACATGATGTATCACGTAATCTTGCTGCATGGTAAGGGATAGCAGTGGCCGAACGTTTGCCCACGTGTAATCTATATAGCTTATATTAAGAATCTTGATGCATCACGTAATCTTGAAGTGCTTCTATTTTGATATAGTTTGCTAGATAGACATCTAGGCATGCATCATCAATACTTTTGTAATTAAAATTTATGTTAGATTAATATTTGTATTGCCTCTATTATGATATAGTTCAATTCTCATTGCTAGATAGACATCTAGGCATGCATCAGCAATACTTTTGTAATTAAATTTCTGTTAGATTAATATTTGTACTGCCTCTATTATGATAGTTCAATTATAATTGCTAGATTGACATGTTGGCATGCATACTATATATTTTTGTAATCAAACCTTAGTTAGGAGATGTTACCTGTTCCAATCAATTCAAAAGTACGCTTAATTAGGTGCTACATATGAGCAGAACTCTCTCAGTACTTGTTCTAAAATCATGTACCTAGTGACAGTGCATCAAGAATTCAGTCCAAATGACTGAACAATTAGCTTATTATAAACACTGTCAGATTCTACTTGCAAGATTGTACTACTTCTTTTGTTGTTTAGTTCCTAAATAAGATTTCTTTGTACTGCTCAATATGCAGGGTACACAAGTATGCTCACAGAAGGCATATTATGATGTAATTGCCGGCCTAGATGACCAGCAACGACTCTTGGTGCAACTGGCTGGCATGGGTGACATGCTGCTTATTCCAAGGATGAATATCAGGCGTACGCTATGTCAGCAGACTGCGCAGCGATTTGACCCGGAAACGGATGCATTTGATTTTGGGGGAAAGCATGTCCAGATGAAGTTAGATGAGGTTCAACACCTCATGGGTCTGCCTGCTATAGGCAAAGAGTTCATTCCCATCCAGCGGGATGATCTGACTGAACTGTTTGAAGAACTCAAAGACCCGGAGGAGAACAAAATAACACTGAAAGGCCTAGTTCAGAAAATTAAGAATACAAAGGGGGCAACATTTATACGTTCTTTCGCTATGTATTCTGTAGGCATGATATTCTGTCCAACGACGCAGAGATACGTCAGTGCCAGCTAACTACCCCTGGTAGTCGACATTTCAAGAATTCATACAATAAACTTGGCACTCATGACACGGAACTTTCTTATATCTAGCATAAGAAAGTTTAAAGCACAAATTTGGAGGGCAACCTCCCGTTGCTTCAGGTTGAGTAGCACTCACATTCTATTGTGTTAATACAACTATCCATATGTGCTTATTCTATTTCTCTTTTATGTTTTAGGTGTGGGTATTTGAGAAGGTCCGTGTTCATAAGTTTGACTCGACCATCGATTACACACCCCGTACGAAGCCCTTGATGCAGCACTGGACAGAGAAAAAGGCCCAGAAGGTGGTTGCTGTATTCGAGAAAAACAGATTCGGAGTTGGGCAGGTACTCAAAGCTTACAGAATATAAATAGGATTTTTTTAAATCCATATCGTCACCTAAATTCCTATAATGGTTACCACAGGTTGTTGATGACCTTTTAGAGCCATTCATGGCAGCGAAGCAATCTTCTAGCTGTGAAAACGTTCATTCAGATACGAAAGAGCCGTACAGCAATAATCTAGTGGTACGTTTTCCTACTATTGTTCATCAATGTTGACTTTTATAAATTATCTCACATTTTGGTACAAAATTGCTATTCCTAGTCCATGGTCGGTAGGCTGATCAACCTAGTGTCAGAGCTGAAGCCACTTTTGCTAAGGCAACATGCTGAAAACCACAGTAAGTTTGCTCATGCTGACCTCAGCATGAGCGACATCTTACACCATTCAAAAAGCATGGGATTCAGGCTGGAGGATCTCATATCAGACTATACTGTAAGTTCCTATAATCAGATTATTACTGTAAGTTCCTAAAATCAGATTATTACTAACGGAAATATTTGTATACTAACGTCTATCTTTTCTCGATAGGACCATCGGTTTGGAGTCTTTAAATCAAAGAAGCCCACCTTCAATTCATCTCTTTTCGAGAACATAGAAGACGGCAAAAAGACTTGCCGAAACCTCTCCCAGGAGTTTAAGGTTACCCCTCTAAAATATGAATCAATTATTTTCCCCATCCGTGGCTACTGATACTAACGCCATATTATTTAATAATATTGTTTACAGGCTGCTGCTTCTAAAAAAGCAGAAAGCAAGCGCCAGAAGTTGGCATAAACCTCTCCCAGGAGTTTAAGGTTACCCCTCTAAAATCTGAATCAATTATTTTCCCCACCGTGGCTACTGATACTAACGCCATATTATTTAATAATATTGTTTACAGGCTGCTGCTTCTAAAAAAGCAGAAAGCAAAGTGCCAGAAATTGGCCATAAACCTCTCCCAGGAGTTTAAGGTTACCCCTCTAATTTATGAATCAATTATTTTCCCCATCCGTGGCTACTGATACTAACGCCATATTATTTAATAATATTGTTTACAGGCTGCTGCTTCTAAAAAAGCAGAAAGCAAAGCGCCAGAAGTTGGCATTACACTAGATGAGTCAATTGGGAACAGCCTAAAGAAAAAGGGTACATCGGTGAAGGGCGACAAGAAGAATAGCGGGAAGAAAACTACATCATTCCCCAAAAATGCTACAAAGAAGGACGGCAAGAAGATGTCCCAAGACCTGTCATCGCAAAAGGAGGTACTAACTTACTTAGTGATTTTTAATTTTTCAAATCCATGACTCTTCTAACGCCCATATTTACCATACAGAGCAAAAAAGGTAAAATCCAAGGCTCAAATGATGAAGCTGAAGAGGAGTCAATTGGTGAGAGGGTGCGCAAACCGGATGCCAGAAAGAGAACGTCATCCTTCCTAAAAAATAAGGATTTCCTTTTTTATGAAGCACCACAAAACAAGAAATCTAGGAAGAACAAGAGCAACCTCGGAGAAGGAGCCAATGAAGAGAGAGATGAAGAGAAAGATGAAGAGAAAGATGAAGAGGATTTCATAGATGACGAAGGAGTGTTAAAACTTGTTAGAAAATCGCCAATCTTTAAAAAGTTGGTCAACATTGATGATATATTTCTTGAGCAAAGGCACATAAGCGTCCTCACAAAGGAAGATGTGAAGGATCCTAGAGATAAGTGGATGGGGGACGAGGTAAATTAGTAACATGATATAAACTATTTAAGTTGAGTTTAAAATAGATATATCATTACTAACAAACTGACTATAGTGCTAACTATGTTTTATTTTGCTTTAGCTACTTGATGCATCCATCGAGTGGCTCAGGGACATCAAGCAGGATGACATAAGGGAAGATGGCAAAGTCTATTTGGAGCGAGTTGTCAACACACAGCTCCTAATGGGTGCTGCAAATGATGACACAAAGAAATCAATTTTGGCTGGAAAATACGGCACTAAGCAAGGGTCTAATTACCTTGCTAGTGAGTTGGTAAGAAAGAATATTATACAAAAAAATGTATAATTGGCCGCCCCATTAGGATTAAAAGTTCTGAAACTTTTGTAAGGTGGACCGATGCAAATTATGACTAATAAATCATACTGTATCATGTTTCTATGGAAGATTAATTGGAAGACGTTTAGTTGACACAATATCTGCTACAGGCTTACTGATAGCATGGTAATAATTATAATGCTATATCAGAAAGCCTAAAATGTGCTGTAGAAACTACAGGACAATCTCATGTGTATAGCAACATACATATTTCAGGCAAGTATGGCTGAAGTATCACATATGAACAAATATTGCATTCACCAAAGAATATAGAAGAGCTTTGCCAAAAAAATTGTAGAATATTGTGAAGCAAAAATTCCAGTTCATGTTGCCACTACCAATAGAAGTTTTGCTCTGATTTGTAACCATTCCTCAAAATGCATAGCTGAAGAAAACATTACATGGTCAAAACTTACATAATTTTTCATATTTAAAATCTTAAACGTAATGGGGACAATTGTTTATGGAAGGACCATTGCAGAACAGACAAATGCATGGATGACCAACTTGTTTCATATACCTTCCACACTCTCTATGTAAATTTCTTTAGCCTTTTCTATCTGGAGTCCTGGAGTAAGACAACACGCATATAGAAATAGTTAGAAGTACTCACATGTCGTAGAAACGAACAAGAGATGGTGCAGTGATTAGTGTGTTACCTGGGGCGTACGAGGACATGCACTCGGAGGCGCCGCCGTAGGTTGGTCTCGCAGACGAGGTCGATGCAGACGCCCTGAGCTCGACGCAGACGCCCTGACCGGCTTCGGGCTCGTCCTTTGCTGCTTCAGCTCGGGGAGGCCAGAGCTGCAGTCAGAAGGAGCCCGGCCATCCTCCCTGCCGCTGTAGTCTTGAAGGAGCTTGATGTAGAACCACCACCACCATCCATGCCGCCCGCAGATCAACCACCGTCGTCAGAGAGTAGAGCCGCCACCGTCTGCCGCCCAAGATCAACCACCGTCGCCAGAGAATCTGTGAGCGATACCAGCCAGTCCGCGTCTTCTCGAAGCGGCTCTGTCCTCGCCGGTGAGCCGATGCCCGTCCACGTCTCCGCCATCCGCGGAATCGACGTATGGGCGGCGACGGCGGCCTGGAAGAGGCGGTCGCGTTGCGGAGGGCGGCTCTTGGGCAGGACGGGGCGGAGGCGGCCTGGGCGACGTAGTCCAAGATGCGGACGGCGGCGTCGGCCTCGCCGGTGAGCCCGCTGCCCATCCACGTCTCCGCCATCCGCGGAACCGACGTATGGGCGGCGACGGCGGCCTGCGCTGCAGAGTGGCTGTGGATCGGCCGCCGAGTCCGTGCGGCGGTGGCTCCTTGGGCCGACGGGGCGGAGGCGTCCTGGGGCGAAGTAATCCAAGATGCGGACGGTGGCGGCGGCCTCGCCGGTGAGCCCGCTGCCCGTCCAAGATGCGGACGGCGGCGGCGGCCAGGAATTGGGTTGTGGCCGGGAACTAGGGAGGCGAACCGGGGCGGGGAGAATGGCGGTCGAAAGCCTCGGCCCGCGGCAGCAGGAAGGAGGCGGCGACCGGAAATGGGGCGGGATGGCTCGCTCCGCCGAGCGAGTGTGGGGATGGCCACCGAGCGAGTGTGGGGATGGCCGGATGGGGATCGACGCTAACCCTAGCTTGGGGACAATTTGCGAAGAGGCCCTGCCGGATGTCGAAATTTTGTTTTGGGCATGATATTTTGTCTTACCTATTTTACCCTTCGGTAGAAATATACTTGTGGATGTTTTGACTAGTATGGGACCAGGCAAAGCCCTCCGATCGGACGCCCAGGACGGTTGAGGTTTCTCCGGCCTTACCGTAAAACAGCCCATCGTCCAATATACAGGGGGCTTAGGTTGAAAAAAGGATCGCCAGCTATTCAATTATACCTAGGTACAATCCTTCTACAATAAACTAATGATGGCAATCACAAATGGATCGCCTCTTTTATTTTCTCCCGTGGTCCTTATAAATAGCGGTCCAAGTTGTCTCTGCTCACATAGAGATCGAACCTATATACCGGAATGATGACGGTGGAAGTTCCGAAATACAGAAAATACTATATTCTATTGGTAAAAGATGGACATAGGAGGCATCATGAACTTATTTACAACTACCACAGAAGAGTGTCGGGTTTCTACAGGTTAGTTAGCCCTAACAATAAAATTTTTAGATTTTAAATAGGTTTTTCCTAGCATTCAACGCAAAAGTAGATTTCAGCCAAACTATGTGTGGTACTTGTTCAGTTTGAAGCAAAGCGCGCCTCAACTTGTCATTCATACAGTAGTATTTAACCAGCCTATGCAGATTAAGTCGTGAGCTTGTCTTGTTTTTGTGGCACGATTAGTAGTGAACTCGGTTTAGAATTCTCGTACGTGGCCACGTGGTAAAACCAAATGTAGTTTGATAAACAGTTCCAATCACCTTACTAGTTGCTATGTTTTTCTCCCTGAAATGCAGTACAGCTTATCCACTCCATGGTGCTACAAAGCACGACGATGATCAGCTTATCCACTCCAAGTGACATAGGAAGGGCGGTGACTGGATCCGCGGCAGCGATGGCTGATCATCGCCCTGCATCTCAACTCGGCACACCTTCGTGTTTCGAGGCCTAATCATTCACGTGGACGCGTTCCGTCTCTCCAGGAAGAAGATTGGGATGGGATGACGAACTAGGTCGGCCTGTCAGTTTGCTAGTGCTCGACGTCTCGCCGGCCGGCCGGCCGGAACCGCGAAGGAACGATGCGCGGCCGCTACCGATTGGGCGTATGTTTCTCTCTTCCGCGAGCTAGAGGATTTTGGGATCGATTGAGCAGCAATTTTTACAGAAAGATCGATTAATTTTGTATTTTTATTTGTGCGCGTGCGGTGAATGAAAGGCCTAGGAATGAGCCGTGTTGTTTCTAGCGTGAGACAGATTGATCATTGATCTTTGTTTGTGTATACTGCTAGCTATTGATCTCTGAAATCAATCGGTGTGCTGGTCTTGGCTACCTCACGCCCCGCGATGGTTAAGCTCTCAAATCGCCAACTCCCTGGTCAAGCATAACCGCATATGGTAGCATGTACTACCTGGCCAACTTCCCAACTCTATAAAATTGATCGTAACTTTGGGCAATCTGAGTTCTACTTCAAACTTGAGAGGGAGGAAACAGCGGAATAAAAGTAGGCGTACTACCTGCTCATGATGGTGTAAATTTTCCACCTACGTGTGCATCTGGGATTAATCTTCTTATTACTGTCTTTGTATTAAGAAGACGATAAAAATATCCATTATAACGATGGCTTGGCTGTCAGGGAAAGAAATAGTGAGTAAAAAACACCTAAATTGTAGTGACGAGTAGAGTCGTTGCCCTACCTTTTCTTGCTTAATTTAATGTTCACTCCATAAACTCCTGCAAGCAGAGAGCATATTTATGCTTCATGGACGAAAAACTGTTTTTTATAAGTCAAATGTGCTTGCATAGCTAATTTTATACTTTTCTGTATTTTTCCGTGTGGTTGCATCGGCTCATGTCCAATTTGTGGCAAAAGGTCAAATTTGCCACATTCTTTATATGTTTTCGTAGACTTTTAATTATCAACTTAGCTCTTTATGTGTTGGCATTCATTGCAATTATAGAACACACAAAAAGAATGAAATAGAGGACGTGGATCATTGTGGGCAGGGGTGGAGGGGCCTCCGGTCCTGCTTATTGGGTTACGGATGTGTGTTTTTTCTCCCATTGCAACGCACGGTCATGTTTGCTAGTACAAGTACATTTTAGAAACAAAAAGATGGTGCAACACGACAGTAGCAAATTCCAAGTACTAGATGGAATCTCTGGTCTTTGGCAAAGCATAGCTAACAGACGTGTACAAAACCAAACGGAATCAAATCCGTTGTCATTATGTCTATTGGAAAATATGGCTTCAACGAAACTTTGGATCTTCAATGGCAAGATCAAGGAGGCACCGTTGCAAAATGGTAGAGTGAACTTTGCTACAAGGTCAAGAGAAAATTGGGGTATTTTTTTCTAAGTATCATAACATTTTAGCACGAATCTCGAAAATAGTAAAAATGTTGGAAAGGGAATGGTAGACGAATCTCAAAACCAAGAACGTCGAGGAATTGTACCTGTTTCGGTTTTTGACACTGGGCACTAGCATTTTTCTTCTATCCGCCTCGCATTGTTGTTGCTCTTATAGTGATGGATCTGCTTCTGTCGTCTTCTAATCGCTCAGGACAGCTTCTCCCTACAGAAATAAGTGTATTTATAGGTTTGTCATAAGGCATAGTTTTAAATTCTAACTAACTTTATAAAATATTGTAGCAATATGAATGACTTTAAATTATTACATTATGAAACTAAATTTCAAGATGGATTTAGTAATATTAATTTGGTGTTAGGAATACTAGCACAGTACCCGTGTGTTGCTACGGACTATAAAACGATGACTATATATACTATCATTTGGTTATCGATCCATCACAAGAACTCAGAGCACCTTTGTAACCTTTTGCCTCTGCCTCCCATGTTTCCCTCCAGACATTGGGAACTATTTTTATGTTGAGTCTTTATATATCTTATTTAAATCACAAATTAGGAGAGAGCATATTTATCATTCTGAGTATAATATGTATTGTCCCAAAATATTATTGATTGAATTATGAGTGTGTTATTGCTTGTTCTAAAAACAATGTATCTAGTCACCACTTGAACTTGGGAGGTGTCCTAACATTTATATTTTTCTATTTCACGAAGGACAAGCGGGATGAATCGATAATACTAACTTGTTTAACTGCAAAATCCATATTCGTCTATGCTACCATATATGTATATGAAGGGAATATGCCCGAGAGGCAATAATAAAGTGGTTATTATCTTATTGCTTGTTTATGATAAATGTTTATTTCTCATGCTAGAATTGTATTAACCGGAAACGTTGATACATGTGTGTTTAATAAACAAACAATGGTTCCTAGTAAAGCCTCTCTTTTAACTAGCTCGTTGATTAATAGATGATCAAGGTTTCCTGATCATGAACATTAGATGTTGTCAATAACGAGGTCATGTCATTAGAAGAATGATGTGATGAACACATACCCAATATCAAGATAACAATACGATCAAGTCATTTAGTTTATATTGTTATGTCTTGCGTACGAAGTAACTTATTCCTTAGACCATGAGATCATGTCAATCACTGATACCGGAAGGGTGCTTTGATGTCATCAAACGTCACACCGTAACAGGGTGACTATAAAGGTTCCGTTAGGTATTCGGAAAGTATTAGTTGAGGCTCATGGGTCAAGAGTGGGATTTGTCCATCCAAATGACGGAGAGATATACTCTGGGCCCTCTCGGTGATATCACATTGACACCGCTTGCAAGCACGTGACTAGGTCACAAAGATGTCATATCACGTAAACGAGAAAAGAGTACTTGTCGGTAACGAGATCAAAACAAGGTATGGGTGATACCGATGGTCAGATCTCAGACGACTAAAATATCGCAAGACAAAGGGAATAGTCACGACGTTGATGGTTCACACGATCACGAGAGTCATCGTTGAATACATAGGAGTCATTACGGATCTCCAGATCCCGCTGTTGATTATTGATCGGAGAGGAGTCTCGATCATGTCTATGTTATTCGCAAACCGTAGGGTGACACACTTAAGATTCGATGTTGCATTTGAGAGGATACGAAATATCGGAGAAAAGTTTGGAGAACACCGGAATTGTTTCGGGGTATGTTGAAATAGTTCAAGGTGGTATATGTTAATGTTTGATTAACAAATAGTTCAAGGGGGTAAGTGTTAATGTTTGTTAATAGGATTAACAAATATTAAAATAAAGAAATAAATTATTTTATTTATTTATTAAAGAAAATCCTTGGAATTTGTGTGGGAATTTATGAGAGAATGAGTGGGTTGAGTGGAGACTCCACCCACATGATGAGGGGAGAGGTGGAGGCACCAAAATTTCGTGGCTGCCTCCCCTCCTATAAATAGATGGCATGAGATCCCTCTCCCTCACACACTTGGTGTCATCTCCATCCTCCCGCTGATCCACCTCATGTTCATGCGCTTGGCGAAGCCCTGAACGAAGTTTTCTCCACCACACCACGCCGTCGTGCTGCTGGTTTCCGAGGGATCCTCTACTTCCACGCCCCGCTGGATCGAGGGAACGGAGGTCGTCATCAACCGTACGTGTGACCGATCATGGAGGCACCGCCAAAGACAAATATTGTTTGTCAGAAAAGGTTGATTTCTCGAGAAAGTAGTTTTGCGAAACAAGTGAGTGGGAGGATAGTACAAACTCAACGAGATTAAAGAATCTTCGTTACCATGTCAAGAGTAGCGCAGCACTGGAAGTTATTCCATGTTTTCCTATTTGGACTAAGTAGATGTCGGATATATACTGAATAGGGGTATATCAGATGGTAGTCAAAAGTGCCGGATTACCAGGTTGGCCCAAGTGGTAATGGGCTATGGTCCATTGGGCGGCTCAGTAAGCTGACGCGCAGAAGCCGGATTCTAGAAGAACCCGGATCACGGCCCACGTGATCTGGCTTGGGGTAGAAGGCGGATTCCTTAATTTCCAAGTTAATAGTTACCGTAGTCTTCTAGGTTTCTTACTCTGTATGCCCTAACCCGGCTATTATATAAAGCCGGACGGGAGATATGATAGATAGACAGGAAGCTACAGGCTAACTCGCCGGGAAGTTGATCCTCAGCGAATAGCTAAACAGAACCTCACATTATAATTGTATACACAGGCTTTAGCCCTGATTAGTGAGATTGCAGGAGTAGGAACGCCGTATTACTACGACGTACCGAACCTGGGTAAATCCTGTGTCTTTGTCTTCAACGCGATCCCGTTCCCCCACGTCTCTACCCGTAGTCTCATGGCACCCCCGTCTATGAAAACTACTACGATGTCTCGACAGTTGGCGCCCACCATGGGGAAAACGACGCCAGGCGTTAAGTTCCGATCTGGGATACTCGGCGGAATCGGCAGCTCCATAACTGTCGGAAGCCTGGAGTTCGACGATGACGTCGAACGCTTCCTCGACAATGGATCCTACATACCGCCGCAAAACCATCTGGTAAGTGCCCGCGTATTACCGATCGGATCTGCTAATATCTTTATCGGACTAACCGCAGAGTTCATGGGGTTTTGCGGTGGAAGCAATTTTTTCCTACCCGCCCTATACCCAGTCGAAGATGACTATGATACCGGATTTTGCTCAGATCGCCGACATGAAAGTGATACACACTTTATCGGTATGGTGCAATCCGAGGTCGCCGAAAACACGGACGACGTAAACCCCGTGCAGGAGGCAGACAACAGCACGCCCACCACAGAGGTGGAAGGTCCGACATCCGTCAACATGGCGATGAACTCGGAAGCTGACTCAGTACTAGCCGCCATCGAGGCGAGATTAGAGTCAGAAACCGGATCAGATGACTTTGATTCCGAAGACGAAGACGTGGACGCCTTCGAAAGAAAAGTTAAATATTTTCAGGAGGGATTCCATGAAATACTAATGGCGAAACCGGCTGAAAACACGAACGCCGGCAGTCAGGAAAGCCCAAGAACTCCTCCGCCAGAGGAAGAGAGAGAAGATGGAGAAACTTCTCCAATATTCCCCAATGTCAAAGAATTGACAGAGGATGAACCTGCTAAAAAGCCTCCCTCTTCCAAGAAAAAGCACAAAGCCGCTAAAAAACTCCAATACAAACTCCGGAAGAAGAAATTGGCTGATCCAGCTGATGAAAGCCCGGAAGTAGGAGATGCAAGCGGAATAAAACTTGCGGAAAAGAAAACAAAAAAATCCTTGCTCCGCCAATGACAGAGCAAGAAGAACAGGAATTGTTACAAACACCAGTGGGATTGCATGAACCCCCTGAAGTGCTAGAAGCCAGGAGACAAGCTCTCCAACGGCAACAGCAACATCTATTCAGAACTCGTGAACACCTCCAAAAAACCCAGGATGACATCAAGCTCATGAAGTAAGAAATCGAGGAGTACGGGAAAAAGAATAGATCTGCCATTAAACCTACAAGGTTACCCGGAATCGTAAGACTGGAAGTACTGCCGCCAAAAGAAAGGTTTCACAACCCATCTTGGCAAAAGCAGGTAAACGGCAAAGATGCCAGAGGCGAACCAATATACAAAACCGCAGCAGAAAACGCGGAAGCAGCATTTGCCATCCTCAACAATGACATGTACTCCAACGGTGAAAAACTCCAAGGGGTGTATGCTTTCCTAGGAAAAGCATTGCAACAACAACAGCGGGGCCAAGAGCGATCAGGGAAGCTGCACGACGACTCCGCCCTATGCAAAACAACTACTTGCACCGCTGGAGCACCTGGACCGGAAGAACCTGGAGATTCCGACAATTCAAAGGATAAGAAAGCGGATCCGAGAAAAGACAAGAAAAATCCCGACAATAGGGATGAGGCGTCTAGAACTGGATCTCATCTCCCGAAAGGTGGACGCAAACCCCACGATCGAGAAGAAAAACACCGGAATGATGGCAAAGCAATGCCACCTCCGAGACATCCTGCTGAAAAAGCCGGAAGACATGATGTACCTCACAGGCGTGAGAGATCTCGGACACCTCCCAAGGATAAAGAAAGGCACAGGAGTAGAACTCCGCCTCATCCAAAAGGGCGTGATCTTGAAAGAAATAGAAACAATCCCGGAAAAGCGCGTCCGTGCAACAATGGAAAAGAAAGGAGTAGATCCCCTTCTGTCCATTCAGCCGGGAGATACTCCGCACACATGGATAGGGCGAAAAAGGATGATCTGTACTTTGGACCTAAGTGTTTCACTGATAGGATCCGAAGGATAACCCTGCATTCTGGCTTTGCCAAGGTCGGTCCAACGTACCAGAAATACACCAGCAGTACAAACCCGGATACGTGGCTCTCAGACTACTATACAGCCGTCCAGATTAACAATGGGACAGACCTGGAAGCTGTAAAGTTTCTTCCCCTAATGTTACTGGATGGAGCTAGAGATTGGATCAATGGATTGCCATCAAGAACTGTCAACAGCTGGGATGATATGGCTCGAGTATTCACTCAGCATTTCCGGGGAACTTATAAACGCCAGAACAGCATCAACCAGCTAAACCGTTGCACCCAGTTCGAGGATGAACCATACGTGGATTTCATCTCCAGATGGACTGCAATGAAGAATAGTTGTTCTGGAATAACTGACGTACAAGCAATGCATGCTTTCTTCAATGGCCTAAAACCCGGACTTGTACCGTTCATGGTTGGTTCCAAACAGCACAAAGATCTCGGATCTATGCTTACAACTGCCAATGAACACGCTGCAGCCGAAGACGACATCAGAGCAAGAGGAGGCAATATCGATGCGCTGATATTGGCCAAGAAAAATCCTCGCCCTGAGAAAAAAGGAACTTCAGATGCAACACCAAAACCCAAAGAGGTTAACATAGCCTTTGGAAGTGAAAAAGGGAACAGATGGAAAGGACGCAGTTCAGAACCAATCAACTACACTAAAGAAGAATGGGAGAAGATTAAGTCGGAACCCTGCGTCCAGCATTCGCAATTCGGGAAACCCACCCATACAAACGCACAATGTCGGCTGAATAAGCACATGAAAGGCAGTGCAGGATCCAGAAACAAGAGGAAGAGTTCCAAAAGGAAATTCTCTAAACAAAAGCCAGAAACTGAGAAAGAAGACAATGAATCGGACACTGACGAAAAAATCCAGGAACAACAGTGGAAAGGCGAACCCAAGTTTCCGAGAGTTGATGGAGAGTGCGCCCTAACTTTCCTGGCAACTCCATCAGCAAAATTGGCAAAAAGAACACTTCGAGAAATAAACGCGGTTGTTCCGGCAACCCCAAAATTCTTGAAGTATTCGAACACACCAATCACATGGGATCAGTATGATCATCCCGGAAACATCCCTGAACCCGGCACACAAGCTCTTGTTGTAAGCCCTATTGTCCAGAACACTAGGCTAAAAAGAGTGCTGATGGACGGAGGATCCAGCATCAACATAATGTACCTGGATACGTTGAGACATCTGAAAATCTCCGAGACCCAGCTCAATTACAGCAACATACGCTTCCATGGCATTGTTCCTGGCAGGCAAGCACGATCTCTAGGAGAAATTTCCCTAGATGTCACTTTCGGAGAAAAAGATCACTTCTGTCAGGAAAAAGTATCCTTCGAGGTGGTGCCGTTCGAAAGCGTGTATCACGCGATACTCGGACGTCCAGCTTTCGCCAAATTTATGGCAAGATCATGTTATATCTATAACAATCTGAAGATGTCAGGGCCAAAAGGAGAAGTAATCACCATATCGGGAGACTTCAAGTTGGCAAACAAGCTGGAAAAAGAAAACACCCTTTGCGCCGAAAAAATCATAGCAAAGGAAGAGTTGAAGGAGCTGGCCAAAGAGGTATCGCCGACAGAAATGTCGGCAGGAAAAGAAACCCGGAAGCCAGCAGATAGCTTCAAGGCATCCGAGAATACAAGACAGGTAATCCTAGATCCCAAAGATCCGACAAAATTTGTCGTAGTAGGAACTGGGATGACCGACAAATAGGAAGGCGAGCTCATCAAGTTCCTCCGTGAGAACTGGGATATTTTCGCCTGGTGTCCGGCTGACATGCCAGGCGTACCCAGGGAACTTGCTGAGCATCAACTCAAGGTGATTCTAGGCTCTAAACTTGTCAAACAAGGTCTCCGTCGATTTGACGGAAGAAGACGGAAGGCTGTTGGCAAGGAAATTATCCGGCTTTTAGCAGCAGATTTCATCCAGGAAGTAATACACATTGAATGGTCTGCAAATCCGGTATTAGTACCGAAGAAAGACACTACTGTTCTTAGAATGTGTATATATTACACCGGCTTGAACAAACTGTGTCCAAAAGATAGGTTCGCGTTACCGCGAATCGATCAAATAATAGATGTCACCGCAGGCTCTCAGCTTTTATGCTTTTTGGATGCATATTCCGGGTATCACCAAATACGCATGAAAAAGGAAGATCAAATCAAGACTTCTTTTATAACCCCGTACGGGACGTATTATTACATAACCATGCCATTTGGCCTGAAGAACGCAGGTGCAACTTACCAGCGTTGCATGCAACGTTGTTTGCATAGTCAGATTGGCAAAAATGTCCACGTGTACGTAGACGATATTGCTGTCGTAATCAAGGAAAAAGACACGCTCCTTAAAGATCTGTGAGAAACCTTCGAAAACTTGCGCACTTATAAGATGAAGTTAAATCCATCAAAGTGTGTATTCGGGGTTCCCTCAGGAAAACTTCTGGGTTTCATCGTTTCTCACAGAGGAATAGGAGTCAACCCGGAAAAGATCAAAGCAATCTTGAACATCTCCAAACCCACGTGTGTGAAAGATGTCCAAAGATTGACGGGTTCCGCCGCTGCCGTCAGCAGATTTATTAGTCGGCTGGGGGATAAAGCCTTACCACTCTATAAGCTGTTGAAAAAATCCGACAAATTCGAGTGGACATAAGAGGCAGATGCGGCGTTAACCCAGTTGAAGGAAACTTTGATGAAAGCTCCGATTTTGGCATCCCCAAAAGACGAAGAACCTATGTTGTTGTACCTCACGGCTACAAACAGGGTTATCAGTGCAGTCATTATTGTGGAACGGAAGAAAGACGAACAAAGCATACCAGACAAGCATCCGGTATATTACATAAGTGAAGTTTTCTCCGAGTCCAAGCAAAGGTACCCACACTACCAATAACTGGCATATGGCGTATTCTTCGCATCTAGAAAGTTGCGCCATTACTTCCAAGGACATTCCATAACAGTGGTATGTAAAGCACCACTAGGGGATATAATAAACAATGCGGAGGCAACGGGCCGAGTAGCCAAATGGGGTATCGAGCTAGCAGCCTTCGACATTAAGTATCAGCCAAGGACGGCAATAAAATCCCAGGTTTTGGCAGATTTTGTCGCCGACTGGACGGAAGCAATGGAGAAAACACCAATGCCGGAGTCCGAGTACTGGATCATGCACTTTGACGGATCCAAGATGAAGGAGGGCGCTGGAGCTGGTGTAGTCTTAAAATCCCCCAAAGGAGACACAATGGAGTACGTATTACAAATACACTTCAACGCCAGCAATAACATGGCAGAATACGAAGCTCTGCTTCATGGCTTGCATATTGCAAAAGAAATATGGGTTAAGCGCATCTTGTGCTACGGCGACTCGGATTTGGTACAGCATCAGCTTAACCAAACCTGGGATGCAAAAAGCCCTATAATGGCCGAATACCGAAGAACGGTGGACGAGTTCGCCATTTGTTTTTTCGGATTCGAAGTACTCCACGTTAAAAGGGAGGAAAATTGGAACGCGGATGCGTTAGCCCGCATGGGGTCAGAGAGAGTAAAAATCCTACCACCAGGTGTATTCGTCCAGCATTTGTACGAACCATCCATAAAAGGTGGAGATATATACTATCCTCTGGCTTCCGAGTCAATTGAAGTTATGATCGTCAACCCGGACTGGACAATTCCATATTTAAACTTCTTAGTAAACCAGAAGTATCCGGAAGGAGCAGACGAAGTCTTGCAGAGACAAATCCAGCGTCGATGCAAAGGATACACGGTAATTGACAATTGCCTGTATAAACGCAGTACTTACGGAATTTTTCTGCGATTTATTTCACCAGAAGAAGGACGAGAAATCCTGCAAGAAATCCATACTGGAGATTGCGGACATCATGCTCAATCAAAAAGCATAGTTAAAAAAGCATTCCGTGCTGTTAGCCAAGGCAGATGCTGAGCACATAGTAAATACATGTGCAGGGTGTCAATATTACGCCAAGCAGACTAATATGCCTGCCCAAGCACTCAAAACTATCCCCATTACATGGCCGTTTGCGGTCTGGGGGCTAGATATGATGGGACCATTCAAAACTGCGTGAGGCGGACTTACACATCTACTTGTAGCTGTGGATAAGTATACCAAATGGGTGGAGGCTAAACCCATCAAAAAGCTTGACGGTGTAACTGCGAGAAATTTCATTATTGACATAGTCATGAGATACGGCGTTCCACACAGCATAATAACCGACAACGGGACAAATTTCTCCATTGGAGAGTTGGCAAAATATTGCCGACAAACGGGAATTCGCCTAGATCTCGCATCTGTGGCACACCCGCAATCCAATGGACAGGTTGAGAGAATGATAGCTCAATCCTGCAAGGAATACGCCCAAGACTCGAATCTCCTCTTCATAGAGCAGCTGGAGCATGGGTAGAAGAGCTACCTTCCGTGCTTTGGAGTATTCGAACGACGCCAAACAAGTCAACTGGGCAAACCCCGTTTTTCCTAGTTTATGGTGCGGAATCTATCCTTCCAACGGACATGATCCATGATAGCCCAAGAGTGCGGGATTTCGACGACTCGGATGCCGAAGAAGCACGACAGGATGTCGTCGATCTTTTAGAAGAGGAACGAGAGCTTGTGCTTCAAAGATCAGCCATTTACCATCAAGGTTTATGACGTTACCATAGTCGGAAAATCAGGCATCGTTCTTTTAAAGAAGGTGACCTAGTGCTGAGATTGGTTCAGCAAAGGACGCACAAATTGGCCCCAGTATGGGAAGGACCATTTGTCATTAGTAAAGCCATGAAGAATGGATCATATTATCTTGTCGACATTCGAGATACGGAAGATGATCCCGAGAAGCCGAATCGCAAAAGAAAGAGAAAGATAGATGTTGAGCTAGGAGAGACAAAGAGGCCCTGGAGTATCCAGCAGTTACGTCCCTTCTATACTTAGTTCAATTTCTATGTAAACATCTTTGAGATCATGAAATAAAGTTGTCGGAATTCTTATATCCATGTTTTTACAAGTTTATTATAGTACAAAACATGATTCCACCTTATCTATTTCCCAATGATTTTACAAAATACTCAATGTTAACCCGAATTGTGCCTGCGTGCTCGGTGTTTAAAAGCTGAATGATTTTCAGCCTACTAACGGCTAAAGGAAACTCGGATTGTGCCTGCGTGCCCAAGTTTCATTCAAAAAATTCCTTACTTTTCTCTAAGTATTATCTGATTGCTTATGTGTTGGGTCACTGGAGCTAGTTAGTAAAAATGCCCTTAGTATGATCCATGTTTCCGAGTTTGAACTGATTGGTTTTACCCAGTAATTCGGCATGATGATTCATAGTACTATTGAGCCATTTCAAACACTAAGGACAGTTAAAACACATAAGCCAGAGAACTTAGAAGACAAAGGAATATTAAAACCCGGAAACCTTGCAAAGAATTTCATAATTAAAACTGCAAAAGGCGGAGTTCTTGTTTATACAAAAGGAATGGAAGCATTACAATATAAATTACATTGTAAAAGTGCAGTAATGCTCCTATTGTCCACTTCCACCATCCAGGTTAAGGACAGCCCTTCAAGCATCCGAGTCTTCTTCGCTGCTGTCATTCTCGGGGGCTTCGGGGATCTTCTCTTCTGGATAGGTGATGGAGATGTTCACCATGGAGGCGATCTTGGTGGCGTGACCTTTGATTTCATCAAAGATGGTGGTCCGTTGGGCTTCCGTGTATCCGTGAGGGATACCGGACGCCACGCGCCAAGACTTGGCACCAGGGTAATGCATACGCATAAGGCCGAGAGCCATGCGTGCACCACCCCGTGCTGCGGAGCGTAAGGTGGATTCCTTGGACTCCGCCACCTCCAGGATAGCTCCCGGAAGTTTTTCAACTTCCGAGAATTCCCCAGTCCTTGTGGGAAGGAACTTGTTGACCAGATGCATTCCGGCAGCTCGGATCGCAGTCCACAACTTCCCAAAGGCTCGGATTCTCTCAATCCGAGTAAGATCTGGGTTATCTCCTGTTTTTTCAGACAAAATAGCCAAAAGGTTAAGTGAAAAAGTAGAGAAAGAAAGCAAGACATAGGAAAAATCGGTAAATGAAATAAACTTACCGAGAATCTTGTCGAATTCGGAGCCTTCCTCTAGGCGCAGGTTTAAGGCATTCTCCAAGTCCTGAATAGTGGACTTGTCCTTTTCCGCCTGGTCGGAAGCCTTGGATTCAGCAATTCCAAGGGCCAGATTGCTGGCTTCCAGATCTTTTTTGGCCTTCATAAGTTGCTTATGAAGGTCCAGGTTCTCCTCACGGAGACTGGCAGCGTTACCGGCATCTTCAGCTATTTCCTTGGCCTTAGCCAAAGCACCTGGAAAGCAAGGAAAAAATTCCGAGTTTAGACAAAATTCGGGAAAAGTACTTAGACAAAAAGCTGAATCAAAAAACTGCAGAGGAAAAAGTATACCTGTTGTTTCCGACAGCTGTAGCTGAGACGATGCCAGCTCCGCCTCTTTCACATCAAGAATAGAAAGAAGATTTCTAACCTCTTTGTTCTTGACGGAAAGTTTATTGAAAACTTGCATGTTAATGGATTCGGCGGTTTGCTGGGACACGATAAGGAAAAAAGTCACTAAAAAGCATCAAGGCGAAAAGTATACATTTTGCTTAATGCTTGGGGGCTAGAGTTAATACCTGGCTCATCCGCTGCAATACTGCCAAGTTTTCATTGAACTCTTTTGCGTATTCCGCAAAAAGAATTCCGGCCGCGCTTAGGCCATCGTTGATGTTCTTGAAGTCCTTGTCAAAGGTGGGGATTTCTTCCTCGGTTGTCCGAGAAGAATTTCCCACCTCAGGAGCCGCCCTTTCCCTCGTGTCCGTGTTCGGCACAATGGGTTGGCTGGGCTCCAAAGACTCGGTGGTGGGAGCTGCAGCATGCTCTTCTGCCATCGTGGATGGCGTGTCCGGTGCGATGACGGGAGAGGGTTGAGAGCCTCTGCTGGATACAACCTTGTGCCTCTTCAGCTTTTTGGGCTTTAGGGTAGAGGGAGGCGGGCTAAACACAAAACAAAAAGCCGGAAAAAGTTAAAACTCTGAAGGCAAAAGAAAATTTCGGCAAAGGAAAATAACCCGGATGTTCTAACCTGGAGGTGGCGGCGGGAACCCCGTCAAGATCAATGATTTCCTCAGACGAGGAGATCTTCTTGCGCTTTCGCCCACCTGCAAAAGTGGCGCGCAACGCCTCCAGTCCGGCTTCAGAGGCAAGCTCCGACTCAGGAAGGTCGGCAATCTATAAAAAAGAAAAAGCAGAGTTAAAAGCAAAAATCCGAGAAAACATGGAAAAGTTAATCCCAAATGACGGAAAAAATACCTTGGGAGCCGGATTGTCGGCCGTATACATTGGCCGACTCGCTTCATATTGGTCGCGGGATGCGACCAACTGGTTCACGCGCCTCCGCAAATCTCTCGCGGCCCAGTCTTTGCTGGTTGTCCGCATCTTGTCGTCGGTGCCCGTGTACTCGCAAAGGAGACGGCCACCATGGTTGGCTAACGGTTGGATCCGCCTATCCAACCAGCAAAGGACTGTGTCCATGCCGGTTAGAGGCGGATCAGAGGAGGTGAGTTTTGCGATGCGCCGCTTGATCCTTAGAAGATCAGGCGGTAGAATTTGGACGGCTTCTGTTCCCCAATTTTCCTGGGGAACAGCAGCAGTGTTCGAGAAAGGTGGAACCCCGATGGCCTTTTTTGGGAAAGGGACATCGGGATGATAAAAGAAGGAACCCGTCAAAAATTTGACGGATTCCGAGGTTTTTATCTTGGGGAACCAATCCTCCCTAAATCTCCGAAGAGTGAAGGAAATGGTTCCGCAAGTCGGGAGTGCGCCCTCCGAAGAGTTCCGCTTAACCCCGAAACAATATAGCCAGAAATCTAATCTAGGTTCTATGCCTAGATAACCCTCGAAAAGGGCCTGAAAGCCGGCCATATACAGAATAGAGTTTGGTGGTAGGTTATGAGGTTGGATATTGTAGTGGGAGAGAACTTGGAGGAAGAAGGGAGAAGGTGGCAGTCCCATACCTCTCAGAAGGTGGGAGGAGAGAAGAACCCGTTCTCCGTTGTTCGGCATGGGTTCGTTCTCGTCCTCAGGAAGCCGCCATTTCCCTTTCAGCACTAACCCCTCCTTCTCCATGGTTGGAAGGAGGGATGACGGGATGATGCAGGAAATCCAATTGCCGGCAGTCTCCATCTCTTCATCGGCTCCGGCGGCGGCGGACGCGGCGGCCTCCGCGGCTGCAAGCTCGTCGCCAACGAGCGTGATTTTCTCCTCCGCCATCTCGGGAGCGAACGGCGGAGTAAGCGCAGAGCTCGAACCCGCAAGATCCGCGGCGGCGGAAGTGTTTCCCTCGTCCGCCGCGGTGCCCGCGGTCTTCACCGGCTTGTCACCGGCGTGCGCTGGGGAGTCCAACATAGGTTCCATCGTGTTGATGATATCCTCGATGTCTTGCGCGATGGTGCGGGCGGGCGAGGACGACGGAGAGGCCATTGGGTGGCGGCGCTGGTTCGCCTCTGGTGAGGACTTGGACGCGGAGTGCGTTCGGGAATTTCTCTCTGTTGGATGCTTGGGCGCTGTAATGGTGTTCGAAGTGGGAGCGGAAGGTTTTTCGAGAGGACGAAGAAGGCTATTTATAGCCAGAAATCCGTCACGATACGTGCTAACGGCTCTTTTGACCGTTGGATGATCAACGCGTGTCACTCGCCGGAAAATCTGGGGAATGAATCGACGGGGTGATTATGGCTATCTCCTCGTTTCCCGCGAGGATCTGTCAGAGATATCTTTCTGGGTTTCCCGCTTGAAACCCAAACGTCCCTTACGTTAGCAGGATTAAAGCGCTGACGTAAGAAGTTCCTTCTCCGCGAAGAATCGTGTGAGAAAAGCCGGATTTCCAGGATCCCGAGTTTAACGTTACCATCTCTTTTAAAGAAGGATAAAAAGAATCAAAACTGCTGGCCAAAATTTCTCGGACAATATCCATTTGGCGAAAGATGGCGAATCAGAGTTTTAATCCTTCTTGGGGGCTACTGTCGGATATATACTGAATAGGGGTATATCAGATGGTAGTCAAAAGTGCCGGATTACCAGGGTGGCCCAAGTGGTAATGGGCTATGGTCCATTGGGCGGCTCAGTAAGCTGACGCGCAGAAGCTGGATTCTAGAAGAACCCGGATCACGGCCCACGTGATCTGGCTTGGGGTAGAAGGCGGATTCCTTACTTTCCAAGTTAATAGTTACCGTAGTCTTCTAGGTTTCTTACTCTGTATGCCCTAACCCGGCTATTATATAAAGCCGGACGGGAGATATGATAGATAGACAGGAAGCTACAGGCTAACTCGCCGGGAAGTTGATCATCAGCGAATAGCTAAACAGAACCTCACATTGTAATTGTATACACAGGCTTTAGCCCTGATTAGTGAGAGGAGTAGGAACGCCGTATTACTACGACGTACCGAACCTGGGTAAATCCTGTGTCTTTGTCTTCAACGCGATCCCGTTCCCCCACGTCTCTACCCGTAGTCTCATGGCACCCCCGTCTATGAAAACTACTACGATGTCTCGACAGTAGAAGACAGTAGATGTGATTGTAGATACTTCGAATGAGTTTGCGAACTGAACCACAAAAGTCCTAAAACTTTGTACTTGGACCAACTTATGGTTTAAGAGTAAAGTATTGTTTTGACAACAAAAGGATCTGGACCTTATAAAGGAAGCAAATGATGGGCCCTGACTTCGTAAAATTGACTATGAGTCATTACATCCGCCATAGTATCCTTGCATGAATATCAAGTATGTGACTTGGTAGTCCTTTCGATAGGTTTGATGCCTAAAGATAGAAAAAGGGTCTATATAGCGACAAAGACATGGATTTTTACATCCTTTAAAAAGTTGTACTTATCGAAAAGTTGTTTACGACGAAGTTCAAAGAGTTGACTACTACAAGATTTTCATCTTCTGTAGTGATGTTTTAGTCTTTGCGGATAGTTCTAGCAAAAGTTACATATTATGATATGGTAGTTGAATAACAAAACCAACTCTCCTCTCGAGGAAGTTTGATAGAGAATGTGTACTTGACACAGTATAAGAGTTTGGTAAAATTCAAAAGGTTGCTAGAAAGGTATGCACACTTCAATGGTTGAAGTGAGCATAACGAAGTTGAAATCTTTACCTTAATGAAGTTATCAAAAGAGTTTGATTCCATCATGAACGATAAAGATGCTTGTAGAGTTACAAGAAATTAAGTGGGAGCGCTATAAAATATTTCCAATACTTTATGTAGATGACATATGGTTGATTGGAAAATATGTATTTTAAATTAACACGGTTAAGATTTTCTTATTGATGAAAGGCTTAGAAGATATTGGGCATCGATATCTATAAAAGATGGATTGAAGCGCCTGATATGATTGAAGCCAAATTACATAGATGAAATATTGAACTAAGTCAATATAGAAATGACAATAAAGAGTTCTTGTCACATGGGAAATAATTGAGATTTCTAAGTCATGTTTCCATGCTATGTACACAACCAGATAAGTCCTATGCTATAAAATGTTATAGCAGGATAATTCATATGATGATTAGACAACAGTGGGAGAGATCCTTGTGTCATTTTAGAAATGCTAAGGATATGTTTTCCTATGTAGTAATGAAAAAATGTTAGTTGTAATATGTTACACTAATAGTCTTGTCATATATTCAAATAAATTTATCTCAATTAAAATGCGTGATGAAAGGTAGCACAATAGGCTGTAAGAAAGTTCCATGCTAGATTTGAATGATATTCAAAATTAAAATATTGTGACAGATACTACAACAAAGGCTAAAGTATATCGTTGTGTTGACAACTGATAATAAGCGTATTTTGTGTCAAGGAGTTCTTTATTGAACTTGGTGAATTTCCAAGAATGCTAACACTATGAAGCTACATTTTCACAATGTTAGTGATAATGGTTTAAGCTGAGGAATTCAGGTTTCACTGATTGACCATATATATACAAAGTCATCTCATTAGAGAATGGGTGATGCATGTAGACGTAAAGAACATGCAAATACAATAGGACCTGAACAGTTCAGATCTTTTTTATGATGTTTACCACATGCAAAGCATAGTAATAACACTGGAACACCATATGTGTTAAGTGCTTATAGACTAGATTATTGACTCTAGTGCAAGTGGGAGACTGAAGGGAATATGACCGAGAGGCAATAATAAAGTGGTTATTATCTTATTCCTTGTTTATGATAAATGTTTATTTCTCATGCTAGAATTGTATTAACCGGAAACATTGATACATGTGTGTTTAATAAACAAACAATGGTTCCTAGTAAAGGCTCTCTTTTAACTAGCTCGTTGATTAATAGATGATCAAGGTTTCCTGATCATGAACATTTGATGTTGTTAATAACGAGGTCATGTCATTAGAAGAATGATGTTATGAACACATACCCAATATCAAGATAACAATACGATCAAGTCATTTAGTTTATATTATTATGTCTTGCGTACGAAGTAACTTATTCCTTAGACCATGAGATCATGTCAATCACTGATACCGGAAGGGTGCTTTGATGTCATCAAACGTCACACCGTAACAGGGTGACTATAAAGGTGCCGTTAGGTATTCGGAAAGTATTAGTTGAGGCTCATGGGTCAAGAGTGGGATTTATCCATCCAAATGACGGAGAGATATACTCTGGGCCCTCTCGGTGATATCACATTGACACCGCTTGTAAGCACGTGACTAGGTCACAAGGATGTCATATCACGGAAACGAGAAAAGAGTACTTGTCGGTAACAAGATCAAAACAAGGTATGGGTGATACCGATGATCGGATCTCGGACAAGTAAAATATCGTGAGACAAAGGGAATAGTCACGACGTTGATGGTTCACACGATCACGAGAGTCATCGTTGAATACATAGGAGTCATTGCGGATCTCCGGATCACTCTGTTGATTATTGATCGGAGAGGAGTCTCGATCATGTCTATGTTATTCGTGAACCGTAGGGTGACAAACTTAAGGTTAGATGACGCATTTGAGAGGATACGGAATATCGGAGAAAAGTTTGGAGAACACCGGAATTATTTCGGGGAATATTGAAATAATCATCGGAATTGTTTCGAGGAATATTGAAATAGTTCAAGGTGTTATATGTTAATGTTTGATTAACAAATATTTCAAGGGGGTAAGTGTTAATGTTTGTTAATAGGATTAACAAATATTAAAATAAAGATATAAAATTATTTTATTTATTTATAAAAGAAAACCCTTGGAATTTGAGTGGGAATTGATGAGAGAATGAGTGGGTTGAGTGGAGAATCCACCCACATGATGAGGGGAGAGGTGGAGGCACCAAAATTTCGTGGCTGCCTCCCCTCCTATAAATAGAGGGCATGATATCCCTCTCCCTCACACACTTGGTGTCATCTCCATCCTCCCTCTGATCCACCTCATGTTCATGCGCTTGGCGAAGCCCTGAACGAAGTTTTATCCACCACACCACGCCGTCGTGCTGCTGGTTTCCGAGGGATCCTCTACTTCCGCGCCCCGCTGGATCGAGGGAACGGAGGTCGTCATCAACCGTACGTGTGACCGATCACGGAGGCATCGCCGGATTGCGGTGCACATCTTCTCCTATCGGGATCGTTGTGAGTACGACTACGCCAACAACGAGATTTGATCTCGTAACGCTTTGTGTCTTCGAGGGTATGTGTTCTCCTTAACCCTCTCTTTGCTCGTTGCACTTCGTCTCCTAGATTAGATCTTGGACTTTCGGGTGTCTCTCGCGTAGGAAATTTTTTGTTTTCTATGCAACGACCCCTTCAGTATAGAGTAGTACTATACCCTATACGGTATCCCTTCCTTGTACGCCAAGCCTGGGGCTTTTCAAGGATCATATTAAAACGCACCAGATCCTCTAACGAGGGTATCAGTTCCCTCGAACTCCAACATGGTAATCAAAAGTGATTCCTCTTCCCATCTAGCTGCCGCCACGAACGCGCTCACAATCTTCCGATCTGGCACGGCCATGACTGCCGCTGTCGTTGCTTCTCAAACCGCCATCGCCGCGCCCACGATCAGGATCGCCGCTGTTGCTGCTTCTCAAGCCCGCCGCCGCCACGCCCACGACCAGGATCCGCTTGATCACTGATCGGGCTCACACCCTACAACCCCACCCTTCCCTCCCCAAGAATCGATGGCATCAACGGCCTCCGCCTCGGGCACGCTTGACGCGCCGCCCTCCATGAAGCTCACCCGCGAGAATTTCTTGTAGTGGAAGGTGCAGGTTCTTGCCGCACTCCATGAAGAAAGGGTCATGGGATTCCTTGAAAGTTCTGATCCGGCTTCGCCTGAGTATCTGGAGGTTGAAAAGGATGGCAAATGAAGACGACTTCCATTCCGTCCTATGATGCTTGGATCACTCGGGATCAACATGCGATGAGCTACCTCATGAACTCGGTGTCCGAGGACGTGTTGGCCCAGGTCTTCGGGTTAGAGCATGCATCGTAGGTCTAGATGGCGCACAATGAGCTCTATTCCACGCAGTCCAAGGCTCGAGTGTCCACTCTCTGCGGCACCCACATGAACAACCAAGAAACTGGACATGTCAGCGACCCTTTTTTATCTCCAAGATGAAGGGTTTTGCCTCGGAGCTAGATGCCGCTGGAAAGGAAGTAGATGATGACGAGCTCAAGGATTTCATCCTTAATAACTTAGATGGTACCTTCAACCCCTCCCCCCCCCCCCCCCCCCCCCCCCGCGTTTCCTCCATGAATTTCGTGTCCACTACAATACTCAATGACATCTTCTCTCCATTACTCACGTACGAGTACTACGAGCATATGCTTGCTTCCTCTAGCTAATCCATGGGCACGCTTTACCTCCTCGGTGAATGCCGTGTCACGGCGTCCTGACTCTAATCTTGGGGGCGGTCAAGGCTATGGAGGCGGATATGGAGGAGGGCAAGGCTACAGTGGGCAAGGATCCCACATGATGTATCATCATCATGCATTGTCTGCGGAACTTATGGATATCAATCATACCGAGTGGGCCCAGGTATGTATCTCTCTTTTTCGGAGAAGTAATTACCATCGCTGAACATCAAGGTAATATACTCCTTTAGAATTATTCAGTAGCTACATTTTTGTTCGCCCATTTTATGGTATAACTCTTGATAGCACCAAAGTAAAACCCATAGAATATAATTCCGATAACATCATGGCCAAATGATGCATTGTAATATAACCATGTTGTGATATGATTCTAAGGTCAAAATTGTCTTAATGGAATCTCTTAGCATATCAATCTACTTAGGGAATACCCAGCCATATTTTTCCCTTCCAACAATATGATATTCATTGATGTTGACATAAACAATGTCCATAACCAGGAAAACATAGTCATCAAACATCAAATAAATTAGTCGTAAAAGGTAAGATTAGGGTTTATTTCTGTGTTCATGGTACTACACGTGAGTGTGGGTTTTCCTCTGAATCTCATATTCAGGAGCCATGTCAGTTATAGTATAGTAATATGAATCATAATTATGAATCATAATTATGAAACATATGTACAAATATTATTACCTTTTGAGCATACATCCAACATGCACTGTCCTGAGAATACCAAGTTAAGGTATACTTCCAAATATAAATTCGGACGCACAACCATAGAACGCATACAAGCTAGCTGGTAGAACCTAGAGATCTACCGGGACGTGGACGTAGTCTGTAGGGGAAGGAGGGGGTTGTGTGGAGGCGTGGCGCGCGCGGCCGGCGGCTGGGCGCCGTCGCGCGAGAGCTAGGGGAGGGCGGCGGCTAGGGCAGGGGCGGAGGCTGGGAGAAGGCCGACTCCTCTGGGAGTCGGCAATAATGATATTGATTATTGCTTGTTCAATCACGATGGGTTACATGTGTTTATATAGGAGGACGGCCTCCTCTAAACCCTAATTTACTTGGGCTAAGCCCCTAATTTACTTGGGCTAAGCCCACAACTAAACCGACCATAACATCTCTCCCCGCCTTCTCAAACAGCTCGTCCTCGAGCTGAACTTCTGGAAGCTGCTGGCGGAACTCATCCCGGATCGGCGTCGGTCTTGGAGACAGCTGCATTGGCCGGCCCAGCGGTGACGACATTAGCCGCCACGTCGTCTACGGTCTCCAAGTAGAACAGGCGTGGGCAAACGTGGCCCGGTATGTAGAGCTCGTCGCAGTTGAAGCACAACCCTTTACGGCGGCGCTCAAGCTGTTCGGCCGTGGTCAGCCGAACAGCTTGGTAAACCCATGGCCGGCTCTTGCCCGGCCGTGGGAAAAGATCCCCACGGCCGGCTCTCCCGCGCCCTCGCAGCTCTCTCTCCCGCTCAAACCCTAGCAACCATAACATTTGGTATCAGATTCCTCGGTTGCGATGTCTTCGGGACTGTCCACCGCCTCCGCCGCGATCGCCTCGTCGGGCGCACCCACCACCATGGCGCCGCCGCCGGCGTCTGCGGCCCCGGCCGCGCCGGCTCGGGAGCCCGCCCCCATCCTCTCGATCCAGGAGCTCTCCACGCGCCTCCGCGACCTGACCGAGTCGGTCTCCGACATCAAGCACGTCATCGCCGTGCTCCTCCAGCGGACGGAGCCACTCGACGCCAGGCTGCTGTCGTCGCCGCCACTCGACGCCAAGCTGCTGCAGCCCCCGCTGCCGCTGTCCGTCTCCGGGCCGATCTATACGGCAGCTTGGGCGCCGCCGCACATCCAGTCACCACCGGCGCCACCCCAACAGTACGGCGGGCCCTCCCGCTTCGCCTGTACTTACGCCGCTCCCGACGGTGCGCCATTCCACGGGGGGTCCTCCATGGTCGCAACACCGGCGCCGACCCCCGCAGGGCCGCCGCCCTCGGTCGCGACCACGGCGCCAGTCATCACGTTCCAGCATGGGATGCCCTACGACGGGACTGCGACGACCTCGTTCTCAGCAGCGCCACCGCCGTCCCATGACAATCCCATCCAACCGATCAAGTTCCAGCCGTCGCCGTCACCGCGTCCGGCTTCGATCGCTATAGACGACGTGTCAGCGGCGGTGAGGCTGCAGGCTGCTGCGCGCGGCCTCCTAGCGCGTCGGCATGTGCGGGAGATGCGTGATTTGCAGCTGCAGCTCCTCCAAGTTGCGCTTCGCGGTGCAGCAGACCTCGATATCGTCCGCTGCGTGGGGAATATTGGGCATGCGGTGCGGAGGGCATGCTGTTTTTCCCACGGGCGACGACCTTCAGCCGGCGGGGAGAAGACCTGGTGTCCCCGACAGGAGCGCACTGCAGTCCACCGCCGGCCGCCGCGAGGGCTCCCTTGGTCCCGATGGCGTCTTTGGGATCCAGGGGGCTGCAAACGCACAAATTCGGCGCGCGGAGGATTCTCTTATCGTTCGGAGTCAAAAATAAAGAGTCGGAGTCTCATTCGGGCTAGCTTATTTCAGGTCAATAAAATAGGCCGAGATGTAAAAGGCTTGTTTTTTTTAGGCGTTAGGTTTGTGTGGGGTCGAATCGTCGTCAGGTTGCAGCTCGAGGGCGAGCTGCATGTCCAGGTGGGGTGTAGTGTTAGAGTACGTGATGGGCCTGGGCCCATTAGTCTTAGGGTTTGCTTAGGGGTCAAGTAACCCTTGCTTGGGAGTCAAGTAGACCTCTCTATATATGGAGAGGAGATGTATCAATCTAATCAAGCAAGAATTAAGAAGGAAAACCCTTCCCTCTTGCCCGGCCGTGGGAAAAGATCCCCACGGCCGGCTCTCCCGCGCCCTCGCAGCTCTCTCTCCCGCTCAAACCCTAGCAACCATAACACTAGCATCATCATATGTTTAGCGAATATGGCATGATTTGTTAGAACATCTGATGCAGTAGTTAATTAAAATAATCCTTTTGTCCGGATCTATTTGGATCACTTTATTGCCAGTCGTACTGATATTCAGATGACAAGCATATTGGAGGTCCGGCAGATCACCGTCTTGTATGGTAGGCAGCCCATGACGACTCAAATGCGATCTCGATACTTTGATTTGACGTATTCAGGTGAGACACTACCTACACCGGGAAGAATACATGGAATGAGAAAAAAAAGGTGACCGTTCGACTCTAGTGAAGGTGTGCTGCAGTATAAGGATTGAGAAGTGGCGGACAATTCTAGAATCGTATCAGTGAACAAACAAGCGAGGAGTTAGAGCAGTACTACAACAAGTCCACAACAAACCATCTTAATGTCTCCAAGCATGGATCTAGCAAAGTACCTACAAATTTAGACAGCCAAGTTCTTGAAGCTTTATCAACAAAGGAAGGTATATGAAGAATCTTATGCGCTCTTATTCATGCGCTCTTACATGTTATGAGAGTTTTTTACAATATAATCCTGACCAACTTCAGGAACTTTAAAAGAAAATGTGGTATTCCTATGATATCTATCTTATTGCTTCGACGGAACCTGTTAATTCTACTCCTTCTGTATCAAAATGTAAGATGTTTTAACTTTTTATAGATAAAATGTATCTAGACATTCTTTAGTGTATGATGCATATGAATCTACACACTAAAACTTGTCTAGATACATTTTTTCTAGGAAAAGTTAAAGCATCTTATATTTTTATGTGAAGGGAGTACTATTCTTGGGTCAAATTCTGCAGTTTGAACGAGACAAAGCATAGGTTCAAAACATGCTGCATAATTTAAAAGGCTCCAATAACATAGATCAAAGAGAGAGAAACTTACCACTAAGATATGCCTAAAGCTGAGCTGGTGAATCACCGTTCATGATCAACTGCGATAAACAGTGGTTTAATCTTGATATCATTCTTGGAATCTATGAACCACAAAATAGATGTTCCCAAGAGATCATGAAGATAGCAAATAACATGTGCAAAATGCAGAGTTCACCTGCATGAGTGTGCGACGACTGACCTCAGCGCGTCGCCGCCGGAGAACGGCGTTTCGGAGTCCACGGACGACACGGCGCCCTTATGGCATTACCCGTACGACGAGATCTTCCACGGCCAACTCCACTTGTGCCCCTTCCTCCGTTGGTCTTAGCCTTGTTCGGAATGTTCTGACGAGTGCGCGACTAGCGAGGTCGCTACCAGCGCCACGAACGCCTTGCAACCTCCCTCCGACTTATACCCCATGATGTTCGGCGGCGCTGGCACTGCATCGGGCGCCTTCGTTCCTCCTTGACTCCGGCAGCGCAAGCGGCTAAGGGGAGGAGACGACAAGGATGGCGGCAACGTGCAATGTTGTGCAGAAGTCATTCAATCTAGTTGGATTTTGGAGGAACGATAACAATTAACGTACATAGTAATTTTTTCTTGGGCCGGTGCCCATCTACGGTCTTGGGCCAGGGCCCAGCTGCGGGATTTTGTTTGGGGTTCTGATTTGAGCTACTAGTATGATTTGTACTAGTCACAGTTTAACTAGTAGTATGAACTACTTTCAGCCTTTGGATTAACAAAATGGATGGTTGTTGTTAATATGGGGTACCACAGAAGGCCTCAACAATTTGCTAGCAGTAACTTTAAGACAATATGCTCTTAGAGAAATATTCAAATAAATGTATGGTTGAAAGACATGAGCGGAAATAGAACCCACCTACACACAACCCTTATTATACTAGCCATAATGGGTACATACCTACTAACATTTGACTAGCCATAACGTCTAGAACCCACCTACACACAGCCCCTATTAGACTAGCCATAATGGGTACATACCTACTAACATTCCATAATGGGTACATAAAGATGGCATACTTGTGTCTTGTTCAAATGTTAACATGCTTGCCTTCATGTAGTGTATCCTCTGTTCAAAATATTTTAGATTATGCTATCAAGTTCACCCTCTCGTTGAAAGCTGATTTCCTGTTGTTTCAAGGTATACAAAAGAAATGAGAGCAGATAGCTTGGAGAGCATACACTTATTATGAACAGTGTATAAAGTGGAGTATAAACTCTTGGACTAAATGCGGTTTTTGACTTCCATGACTCATTGGGTACCAGCTTCAGTTTGTGTGAGTCGAAGTTCTGCACTGTACAATTTCAGTTCTAAAAGATATAGATACTAGTGTCTCGTTTAACTTGTAGGAATAGCCGTGTTCATCATGAATGCGAGTTCAACATGTATGAATAGCATTCCATGATATCGATGTACCTTTCCTTTGGTATATATATTGATGTACCATTGGTTGGGTTTGATTATCTCATGTCTTATATAGCATTCATACTGGCTGGTTTAATTTGGTGGTTAGTGCATAGATGCTTTATCTCCATTTAGACCTTCAGATATGTATGTGCATAGGTTGTTTATTTTCCCCTCCCATGTTAGGAAGTAGGATGATAATGAATTAGTTCCTTTCCCAATATGTTTGTCTTTCATATAGGCAACAGATAAGTTAGAGCATGATTTTTCAGAGTTTGATGCACAAAACAATGTGACGGAAGGCATACAACGCCTGACTGGAATTGTTGACATTCTATAGTTGCAGGTAAAAGTTGTGCACATATAATAACTTTGGATGTAGTTCATAGTCTGGTATCTGTGAATTTTTAATGCTTATTGGTACTTGCAGAATCAAGCAATGCAGGCAGAAAAGCCTGGATGTAGTACATATTGCTGGTTCTATTTTTCCGCTATGGATTGTTACAGTTGAGTTGGATGTCACTGTCGAAAAAAAAAATCTTGAATCTATGATCAATTTGTTGCATACTCGTGTTAAAGGAACCATGGATTGTTACACTTGGGTGCCATCCTATTTGGGGAGTACAATTTTTGGCAACTATTTATCCTAGAATTGTTATAGATGATCAGTTTTCATCCTATAATCAATCAGGATGGAGTTTTCTGAAGTTTTCATCTTATAATCTAGGTGTTTGTCTTTTTTAATGTTTTTCCGTGCCACATACTATTTTTGGAAGAGTCACAATTTAGCCAAAGAAAATGCACGTGCACTATGTATCCCCGCCAGTCCCATGGACCACGAAACCTTGTGATCATGTCCTTATGGGGCAGGAAACTTCCACGTTTTAATCCGCCGGGTCGTCCCGTCAAACCTGAATCATCGCGTCATAGAGGAGCCCAACAATACATGGTGGCCCTTAGGATTCACCACACCGCCCTAGTGTTTACTAGGACCAAGCACATGCGGAGAGAGGCGTAGAACAAAATCTCGCTGGAACTTCTATGCACCAGATTTCGTGACCAGGTGAGGTCGGGTGCGAAATTGCTCCTCTCATGAGTTTACATTTATAGTTGGCCATGCCATCTTAATTAATAATCCTAGATCTATTGAAGATATGGTCGAAACAGTCATAGGGGCAAGCAGGGACTACCATCATAAGGAAAATAGGGTACCATGTTCATCCAAGTTCAGCCATGTGAACCAATCTTTGAGCTCCTTCCACGGTCATCATGGAGGGCATGCCATTTCATGCTTAAAATACATCACATCTTAGGTTTTCGTTAGCTAAGTATTTGATCGATAATTATTTTATTAGTATACAACTTAACATATAATTGATGTCATTAGATTCGTGCTAAAGTATGTATTTGTTATTCTTATTCTATATCACAAAAATTACGTAATAATGTTGTAATTATTGGTCAAAAAGAATTCATAATGAAACCTAATACATAATTTATTTTCAAGCGGAGGGAGTACGCATCTAAAACTGCATCTTCCATGTTTCCTGATCAATCCGTAAATATAAGGCCCGATACTATGATTAAATAGTGACGTTGCATCATTGTTTTCTTAAAGACTGCCTTTTTTGTACCTTCAGATTTCGGCCATTGAATGTGTATGGTCCACACATGATTCCTTTACGGAATGTGGGTTGATAACAGAATAGCCAGAAAATTATAGTTATTTAGACAGAAGGCACAAAGTGCCCGCTTTCAAAATTAATAAAGCCCCACCGCTACCTATCATATAGCAATGCATCGAAGACAAGTTTAGGAAAGCTATTACAAAACAGGGCATAGCAGCCACCAAGGATATAAGAGCAAAGTCCTCCGACAAAAGTTAGATGACACACAGGTGGAAGCTAGGTATGCAACTGTCGCACCCGGACTTCTAGAGGATACTCGCAGTTCCGTTGAACAGTAGTGGATTGGATTACGGGGCTTACCGGCACCCGCATCTCTTACGAGTAGGCCATCACACGTATGTGTGACAACCAACCCCTACTGTTCATCGTCTACGCAAATCATCCCATAGAAATCAGGATACTACCATTGACGTACTTCATACCATACACACATGGTACGTCAACGGCATTTAACAAAATGATAACACAACATATCTCTAAGACACAAAAGATTGAAATAAGTTGCAAATAGCTCTCACTAGAGCAGAGATAGCAAATACAATCATCCAGAGGACACATGTCCCAACATAACATCATTACATCTCAGCGGAAGCATTCAAAGGGTCTGAGTACAGACAAATCCAAATAGGCTTAAGAAGCCGGGAATGAAAAGAAAACGGAGCCCATCCACGATGTCTCGGATCCTGCCCAGGTCCGCTATCTACTCGTCAGCAGCCTCGTCAAACTCCACGTAGTAGCCGTCACGGGGATCCTCGTAAGCGTAGTCTGCGGAAACCACAGCCCCAAAGAGGTCAGTACATAAACGTACTGGCAAGCAAGACTCACAGTTCACCAAAGTGTAACCCGTCAACACCAAGCACAGATGCTTTGGGTTCAACGGAAGAAAGGGGGTGATACAAAAGATGCGGCAGCTGGCTGCACTAACCAACTACAGAACATACTACAACTTCCGGCTAACAGAAAGGAGATAAGGTAGCGTATCGTAACCAACTATAACTAACCACCAAACAAACCCATCCTGGATCTCGCCCCTTATCCAAAGAAGCAATCCGAGGATAACTCACACGGTTGGATTAATGATGGATCAAGTTATTGTGGCAATAAGGCTATTACTAGTCAAGTTATCATTAGTTAGATGTAAGTTGTTATGAGTACTTGTTAGCCAGTACTTTCACCAAGTTTACCATAACCGCGGAAAACACGGCTTCTCGAGAAGATTTATCCCTGCAGGGGTGCACCAATTTGGCCGTACACGTAAGAATATCCCGCCAGACGGGAATCAAACCCACCAAGCGAGGCACTCTACACAACTCAACTCTTCTTCGCATCAAGCCCAAAGCACCACGTGCTGTGCATGCGTGGCTAATCGAGCCCCACGAAGAAAAGGGGACCCTCATAGCACTCTAAGACCACGCCGCCCTAAATGCCGACTACAAAAGTTCCACCCTGGCCTCGGGTTCGTACCTGCATATGAGTGCATCAAATGGAAAGGCCGAACTAAGTGTGGCGATTTGGACGAGATGCGAATCGAATCAAATTGAGGGGGGCGCCCATACACGCTTCCCACATGCGGATAGTGCGCTCATCATGGATCAGTAGACAAGACCCTTTTCCTAATTAGGGTCGACACTAGCAGGCCTCAAAACCACGCCGGGCCTCCTGCCGGTGCCTTATCATCAAATTATTATTACCTCAAAATTAACAGGTTGTTGTTTAACATCGAGCCCCAGAACATAACAGAAATATAGGAACAGAAAGTAACGGGTAACAGACTCGAGCAGAAACAACCCTAAGCATGCTAGTAAGACACGAGCAACAAGCAAGGGGGTTATATGTGTGGAGGTGAGGCTATCTCAGGTTTAAAGGATAACATGTGATAGGTTTGTAACAGAAGCAACTATTCATAGGGCTAGCAGAATAGACAACGGAAAGTATCGGTATCCAAGGTTGAAAGGAACACAATGGTTCATGTGAGTGAATACTTGCCTGCAAACTCAGCAGCCTGGTACTGAGCTAGATCCTCAGAAGGGGTGTCGTAAGTATCGTCTGTCTCAACGTCGTCGTCTATTCGACAAGAAGCAAACAAACAACGCAGAGAGATAAACAATCAATAACATGGCATAGTGCACAATCATGGGATGATGCATGACCATTTAATTGAGGCATAGAAATAACCTGGTTGACATGGTAACATAACATGTTTAAATGGACCCATATGCAATTTGAGTTGCATATGAAAAGTACCTGAATTATGGTTGAAACAATTGTTTTACAACTAACCAACAGGTGAAAGTGGATTAGTATGATGCATGGATGAGGAAAACAGAAAAATAACAACAATAGAAACAATTGGAAATAAGGTTTACCAAGTTTAGAAATTTATTTATTAAGTTAGGAAATTTTGGTTACTTAAAGGTGTTACACAAGTATTTGTTGTTTTCACCAATTCAAATTGTTCAAAACAAATAACAAAATTCATATTTGGAAAGAGCACAAAATTTTAGGTGGAATACATGTTTCAATTATTGAAAAAGGAATTAAGAGGAATTATTTATGAATTAAACAAGTTTAAACAAGTTTTAATTGAATTTAATTAAAGTATGAATATTATTTGAATTTTATTTGTTCAAAACATAAATTCAAATTCATATTTGAAAAGGTTATACTTTTCTAGTTTGAAAACATATTTTACATGTTCAAAAATAATTTAATTTGAGCAAGTTATGAATTTAGCAAATTTAAATGATTTAAACAAGGTTTAAATTATTTAAGCAATTTTAATTATTCAAAACATGAAACAAAAATTATATTTGGATAGATGGTTCAAAATAGCATGGAAAACATATTTTATTTGTGTTGTTTGAATTAAGTATGAATTTCTTATGCATTTAATCAAATTTTAAATGAATTGTTTGAATTTGAAATTTGAATGCATTTGAACTATTCAAAACAGAAAACAAATGTTATAAACAGGTAGAGAATTAAATTTGGTTCAACAAACATATTTTATTTTTATTTTTTGGATTTATAAAATAAAAGTTATTCACATTTTAAATTTGAGGACCAATCTGTGAAAGAAAATGGATTAAATTGAAAAAGAAAAGGCTGAAAAGTTTGGGGATAAATCCCGCGGGGCAGGGCTCGAACCTGCACCCTGAGGAGCGCGCGCTAGTGTTGCAACCAGTGCGCTGCGGTTTCAGTTTTGATAGTATACGCTATGCAGTGAGGTTATTCTTCAGTTCGTGCTCGCTACTGAAACTGACGAAAACCTGCACCTTTTCTGAACCTGACGGAGAACGAACGCCGGCGGCGAGCTGCTGTCGCGTGCTTGCTGCCGTGCTGCTGAGGTGTGCTGCTAGCGTGTGGTGCTGCGACGCGATGCAGAGAGGAGGAAGGAAGGGACGGAGGGGATCGACTGCTCACCTCGAGGGACAGAAGGTGGTGGTCGACGGCGAGGTGGACGGCGCGGACAGTAGCACGGACGGCGACGGCGTTGTTGAACTGCTCCGGGCTCGCTGAGGTGTCCAAGAGGCAACAGGAGGTACGGGAGGCTGATCCCTGGGGTTAGCCCGAGGGGAGGAGGAGTCCACCGGCGGCGATCATCGGATCTTCAGAGAAGGTGGCATCGGGGTGGTTGCCGAGGTTCAGAGAGGGGGGAAAATTCCGGCAGAGAGAGAGGAATTGGCGGCGCAGCTCGAGGGAGGAGGGAGGTAGGTGGCTAGGGCTGCGCTCGGGGGGCCTAGGGTAGGCTATATAGGGCTGCGGGGCTACGCACGGCCGTCTGCTCGCGACGGCGTCGACGTGGTGTCGCTCGATGCACTGCCGTACGCGGAGAAGAAAGAGGAGGGGGTTTACGAAGGGGTATCGAGCCGTGGAGAAGTGGTGGGCTGGTGGGCGCAGCCCACCTGGCTTGCCCTTCTCCCTCCGTTTGCTTTTTTTTATTTTTATTTTTCCTTCTGTTTTTTTTTTGCTGCAAGGGATTAGGGAGAAAAAGGCTAGAATTTTGGGGTTAGAAAATTTTAGAATAATTTTGGTATGGTTCAAATATGTAACAGAAACGCTTGCCAAGTTTTGTTTTCCAAAAAGTTCAAAATAAAAGGGCTGTTTGTAATTTTGATTCAAATTTGAATGATTTTGAGATTAAGTGATTATTGAAAACAAAATTTAAATAGGGTGAACATATAGTTTAAAATGGAACAAAAGGATTAGAAATGTTTTGGTAATTTTCATAATTTCAAATTGGGTGCTGTTTGTAATATGTGATTTGAATTTTGAATGCAATTTGTATTAAGTGGATTATTAAGGAACAAATTAATAGTTGAGCTTTTTATTTTCCATGGAAACAATTGGAAGTTTAATTTGAACCTTTTTATTTGGAAAGATGTAACATAATAAGTATGAAATAAAGGTTTGAAATATTGTTTGAACTTCCATTGTGAAAACAAATAAAACAGATGCAAACAAAAGGAAAACAAATGCAAACAAGGAATGAGTATGATGACATGATGCAAAACTTTAATAAAACAAGAAACAAACATTCTAGGGATGGTTTTTCATACTTGGGATGTTACAAAACGCCCCCCCCCCCCCTTGAAGGAATCGCGCCCCGAGATTCCTTACTGAGAAGAGAAAAGGTACGGGTACTTCTTGCGAAGATCCTCTTCGGTCTCCCACGTTGCCTCTTTATCGGAATGATGGGACCACTGCACTTTCAAGAACTTGGTGCTCTTGTTGCGAGTCTTACGCTCGGTCTCATCGAGAATTCGAACAGGGTGCTCCTCATAAGAGAGCTCATCTTGAAGTTCAATGGAATCATGATCAACTGCACGATCTGGATCTTTGAAACACCTCTTGAGCTGTGACACGTGAAACACATCGTGCACCTTGGATAGTTTTTCTGGAAGTTCAAGACGATAGGCATTTTCCGCACGCCTTGAGAGAATGTTGAAAGGACCAATGTATCTTGGTGCAAGTTTTCCTTTCACACCAAAATGATGAGTGCCTCTGAGGGGAGTTACACGGAGATATGCTTTGTCACCAGGCGCATAGATCATCTCCCTGTGCTTGCTGTCATAGTAGCTTTTCTGACGAGACTGAGCAATCTTGAGATTGTCACGAATGATGCGACCTTTCTCTTCGGCTTCCTTAACAATGTCAGGGCCTAAGAGTGAACGTTCACCAGCTCCAGACCAATTGATTGGACTCCTGCATCTACGGCCATAGAGTGCTTCAAATGGTGCCATGCCTAGGCTTGCCTGGAAGCTGTTGTTGTAGGAGAATTCAGCATATGGAAGGCAATCCTCCCATTTCATGCCAAAGGAGAGACCACATGCTCTGAGCATATCCTCTAGAATCTGATTGACTCTTTCGACTTGCCCTTGAGACTGAGGGTGATAGGCTGTGCTGAACAGAAGTTTGGTGCCCAAAGCTTCTTGAAAGCTTTTCCAGAAATGAGAAGTGAATATGCTTCCACGGTCTGAGCTTATTTCCAATGGAACACCATGAAGAGGAACAATCTTTGCTGTGTAGAGCTCTGCTAACTGACTAGCTGAGATTGTTTCTTTGACAGCAAAGAAGTGAGCTACTTTAGTGAGACGATCAATAACAACGAAGATTGCATCGTTGCCCTTCTTGAACTTTGGAAAACCGGTGACGAAGTCCATTTCAATCATGTCCCACTTCCACTCAGGGATTTTCAGAGGTTGTAGAAGACCGGCTGTTTTCTGATGAACTGCCTTAACACGTTGACAAACGTCGCATTCAGAAACGTATTGATCAATTTCACGTTTCATGCCAGGCCACCAATACAGTGTTTTGAGATCCTGATACATCTTTGTACTTCCAGGGTGGATGGAGAGAGGAGTTTCATGAGCCTCCTTGAGAATAACATCTTTGAGACTTTGAACTTGAGGAACTGCAATGCGTCCTTCGAAGAACAAAGTTCCTTTGTCATCAATTGAGAAGGACTTAAATTTCTCCTTGCCTTCTTTGATGTGTTCTGCCATCTTCTTGATTTCAGCATCACGAAGTTGTTCAGAACGAATCTTGTCCTCGAGAGTTGGACTGGCTGTCAAGCTCGCAAGATAGCCTTGAGGAACAAGACCAAGGTTCAGCTTCTGGAATTCTTCATGAAGAGGAGGTTGGCTTTCCATGATCATGAGATTATTGCAATACGACTTGCGACTGAGAGCATCGGCCATAACATTAGCTTTGCCTGGAGTGTAACAAATGGTAAGATCAAAGTCTTTAATATTTTCAATCCATCTCCTTTGCCTGAGGTTTAGATCTGGTTGAGTGAAGATGTATTTCAGACTCTTATGATCGGAAAAGATTTCAGTGCGGTTACCCAACAAGTATTGTCTCCATTTCTTGAGGGCAAACACAACTGCTGCAAGTTCAAGGTCATGAGTGGGATAGTTTTGCTCATGTGCGTTCAACTAACGTGAAGCATAAGCCACAACTTGACGTTCTTGCATAAGAACTGCACCTAGACCTTGGAGAGAAGCATCACAGAATATCTGGAAAGGTTTGGTAGTATCTGGGCCAACTAGAACTGGTGTAGAAGTGAGTTTAGTCTTCAGGAGATTGAAACTTTCATCACATTGTGGAGACCAAACGAACTTCTTGTCCTTCTTTGTGAGATCAGTGAGAGGTTTGGCAATCTTGGAAAAGTTTTGGACGAAACGACGGCAATAGCTAGCCAAGCCAAGAAAACTTCTGACTTGCTTCACCATTTTAGGAGGTTTCCAATCAATAATTGCTTTAACCTTTTCTGGATCAATGGCTATGCCCTTGGCAGAGATGACATGACCAAGGTAAGCAACTTCTGGAATCCAGAACTCACATTTGGAGAATTTGGCATATAGACGATGCTCGCGAAGTTTCATGAGAGTGAGACGAAGATGTTCTTCGTGCTCTTCCTCGGATTTTGAGTAGACTAGAATGTCATCAAGATATACCACAACGAACTTGTCGAGGTATTCATGGAAGACAGAATTCATGAGTCGAGAGAAAGTCGCCGGTGCATTTGTGAGACCAAAGGACATGACGGTGAATTCATATAGACCGTAGCGAGTGGTGAAGGTTGTCTTTGGGATATCCTCTTTTCCGATCTTTATTTGATGGTAACCCATTCTCAAGTCCAACTTGGAGAATATTGAGGCTCCAGCAAGTTGATCAAAAAGATCATCGATACGAGGAATTGGATACTTGTTTTTGATGGTTTTCTCGTTAAGAGGACGATAGTCAACAACGAGTCTCTTTGTTTGATCCTTCTTCGAAACGAACAGAGTTGGGCAACCCCAAGCCAAGGAACTAGGTTGAATGTAACCTTTTTCCATGTACATATCGATTTGCTCCTTTAACAGTTTCAGTTCAGGAGGAGCTATCTTGTATGGATGCTTAGAGATTGGAGCAGTACCTGGTTCAAGCTCGATCACGAACTCAACTGCTCTGTCCGGAGGCATCCCTGGCAACTCTTCTGGAAAGACGTCAGGGAATTCACAAACCACCGGAATATTTTCAAGTAGAGGTAGAGGTTTTGTATCGAGGGTGTATAGCTGGATAGAACTTGATTCATTTGGAGAATAGACTATCTGGCTAGAAGGGTGGAACAGAGTTACTGACTTCTGAGCACAGTCAATCGTAGCTTTATTGGCCTTCAACCAATCCATGCCAAGAATAACATCAATGTCAGAATTGCCAAGCAGTATGAGAGAAGCAAGGAATATGTGACCTCCAATTAGGATCTGATTTTCATGACTGATCTTGGAAGTTTGCATCGTTGCTCCAGGGGAGTTTACTACTAGCGGGGAACCCAAACCAACAAAAGGGAGTTTAATTGATGTCGCAAAGATCTTTGACACGAAAGAATGCGATGCCCCGGTATCGAACAACACTTTAGCTGGAAAAGAGTTTACGGGGAATGTACCGAGAACGACGTCAGGAGCTTCCTCAGCTTTGTCGATCTTGACATGATTCACCCTTGCGGTCCTCCCGACAGGCATGTTGTTGGAGTTGAAGGCTTTAGGCGGGGGAGCACGCACCATTGCCTGGTTTGTGTTGGGACGAGGTGGTGGTGGAGGTAGCTGCCTCTGAGTGCACTTGTCAGCGTAGTGCCCCGTCTGCTTGCATTTGTAGCAAGTGACGACACGAGGAGTATCTGGCCTTGGCTGCCCCATTGAAAACCTCTGACCTTGCATGTGAGCTGGGTTGGGTGGGCGGGGAGCAAAGCCTGGAGAAGCTTGGGCATATGGAGCCCTAGTGACAGCACCATTTGGCACCCAGATGCGGCGCTTCTGCGGAGGGGTGGTCATGTTGGAGGAGGAACCACCCTCACGCGAGTGCTTTCGAGACTCCTCGAACGCCTTGCGCCCATTTTCTTCATTGAGCGCGGTGTTCACGAGCTCCTTGAAGTTGTTGGCCTTGATGTTGGTGAGGGCGTACTTGAGTTCCGGGTTAAAACCTCTGCGGAACCTTGCCATCTTCTTAGCCTCAGTGGACACCATATCACCAGCGTAACGAGCAAGGCGATTGAACTCACTCTGATAGCTAATGACGTCCAGCTTGCCCTGCTTGAGAGAGCAAAACTCTTCACGCATCCTTTCCATGGGACCATCTGGGATGTGGTGCTTCAGGAAAGCTTCCTTGAAACAACCCCAGGTGATTGGGTAGCCAGCTCTCATGGTCTGGTAGTTCTCCCACCAAGTAGCTGCCTGACCCTTCAGCAGATAGGATGCATACTTGACCTTGTCTTCCTCAGCAACGTGAGCAATCTCCAAAGCCCTAGCTATCTCACAGATCCAGTCATCAGCATCCAGAGGCTAGCGTGTTGCCACGAAAGCTCTCGGCCCCAGACTGAGAAACTCCTTGATACTGACTCATGGAGCATTCTGATTGTTGTGCTGATTAGTATGGAACTGGGCCATTTGTGCCATGACTTGGGTCATCTGAGTCAACAGCTCCGTGATTGGCGGTGGCTCAGGCGGGGTGTTCCTTGTTGGCGGCATCCTGAATGGAAATGCATTTTAGCACAACAATAGAAAAGGATAGACTTGGAAACCGAAAGCGAGATTATTCCGACGCATGAATAGATAACCAACAGGTACATCATCACATGTTCAAATACATCAGAATATCCAACACACCACAAATGGTTCGAAAGCCAAAGGATAACTAAACATAGCTAAGAATGGATACATCGGTACTCCCATGCTCATCACGCAGGACGGCGGTAAGTAGTACGACGAGAGGTACGGTGAGGAGCACGCCCACGAAAGTAGGTAGAACGACGATCCACATAGATATGACGTGGTCTGAGAGCGACTCTAGGTGTGGTGAAGTACATAGCGTCGACTCCCTGTGCTCCAAAGCGTGGTATCCCAGTGTAACCAACACCGAGGTTGAGGAGTGGACCTCTGATCGGCTCGTAACCTCCAGCATCTGGCAGACGACGACCAACTGGCTGATCGAAACATGCAAAGCGCTCGTCTCCAACAAAGTCTGTGGTGTAAGACGCCAGACGAGTCAAAGCAAGATAGAGCTGCTCTCTGACTGAAGCCAACTCCTGAGATAGTGTGCTGGCAACTGCGTCACTGTGCCTCACAAACTGAGCGGTGGTGTGCAGCCTGGAGTTATCATGCTCGTAGACATCCAGGTTGTCGTAGAGAGTGAAGTGAGCTCCCTCCGAAGTGATGTAACCACGGGGGATGTGGCGATAGATAGAATCGTCAAATCCCCAGTAGTCAGCACGAAGGACGGTGAGACTCACATAAGCTGGCTGCTGCACGGCCATATCCATTGTGGAACCTACTGCCTCGTAGCGGTGGACGACGATCATGCCATCATCTGACAGAATGTAGACGATAGCCTGGTAGTAGGTCTGGTCAAACTCTCGCTGCTGCTCGTAGACCTGGTACTCTGGTGCCCAACGGAACCCCAGATAAGTGACCATGTCTCTCAGCATCTCCGGATAACCGGCAGTGCTCTCGCAACGAGTCATCCGAACCACCTGCGGGTAGAACCTGAGATCCATCTGCAGATGATTGGGGAAGTTTTGATTATATGCCGGTAGAAGGACTGAAGTGGAAAGCAACAACAAGGTTTCAACGGAAGAAAAGGATGTTGCGAAGAACAGGATATCGAAGCAACAACGGGAAACACGAGACCAAAAACTCCTGAGGTACTACGGAAAACCCCATCCGGGCTTCTGAAGGATAAATATCTACTGCTTAAGGAATAGAGGATCCGCTTCCGGGGCTTACACGCCTCCGTTCTCAATCATGAGTAGGCAACATGATAAATCATGTCACAACCACCTCCATTCCTATGGTCTAGTAGATATAACTATCCTAGAGAAACCAGGATACGTGAAAACCTAACTTGAAAGTTTAGGTGAGAAGGAAAAACAACGTTGCACTTCCTTACCAGAAAAGGGTGGGTGGGTGGGGAAAGAAGAAAAATGACAGAATTCCTACTCTCACGTTTCATTTTTCCTATATAGCTACAAAATAGTTTCTAGACTCAACTGCGACCAGTAAAAGGGATCCTACAGGCAGACAGGCTCTGATACCATTTGTCACACCCGGACTTCTAGAGGATACTCGCAGTTCCGTTGAACAGTAGTGGATTGGATTACGGGGCTTACCGGCACCCGCATCTCTTACGAGTAGGCCATCACACGTATGTGTGACAACCAACCCCTACTTTCGTCGTCTACGCAAACCATCCCATAGAAATCAGGATACTACCATTGACGTACTTCATACCATACACACATGGTACGTCAACGGCGTTTAACAAAATGATAACACAACATATCTCTAAGACACAAAAGATTGAAATAAGTTGCAAATAGCTCTCACTAGAGCAGAGATAGCAAATACAATCATCTAGAGGACACATGTCCCAACATAACATCATTACATCTCAGCGGAAGCATTCAAAGGGTCTGAGTACAGACAAATCCAAATAGGCTTAAGAAGCCGGGAATGAAAAGAAAACGGAGCCCATCCACGATGTCTCGGATCCTGCCCAGGTCCGCTATCTACTCGTCAGCAGCCTCGTCAAACTCCACGTAGTAGCCGTCACGGGGATCCTCGTTAGCGTAGTCTGCGGAAACCACAGCCCCAAAGGGGTCAGTACATAAACGTACTGGCAAGCAAGACTCACAGTTCACCAAAGTGTAACCCGTCAACACCAAGCACAGATGCTTTGGGTTCAACGGAAGAAAGGGGGTGATACAAAAGATGCGGCAGCTGGCTGCACTAACCAACTACAGAACATACTACAACTTCCGGCTAACAGAAAGGAGATAAGGTAGCGTATCGTAACCAACTATAACTAACCACCAAACAAACCCATCCTGGATCTCGCCCCTTATCCAAAGAAGCAATCCGAGGATAACTCACACGGTTGGATTAATGATGGATCAAGTTATTGTGGCAATAAGGCTATTACTAGTCAAGTTATCATTAGTTAGATGTAAGTTGTTCTGAGTACTTGTTAGCCAGTACTTTCACCAAGTTTACCATAACCGCGGAAAACACGGCTTCTCGAGAAGATTTATCCCTGCAGGGGTGCACCAATTTGGCCGTACACGTAAGAATATCCCGCCAGACGGGAATCAAACCCACCAAGCGAGGCACTCTACACAACTCAACTCTTCTTCGCATCAAGCCCAAAGCACCACGTGATGTGCGTGCGCGGCTAATCGAGCCCCACGAAGAAAAGGGGACCCTCATAGCACTCTAAGACCACGCCGCCCTAAATGCCAACTACAAAAGTTCCACCCTGGCCTCGGGTTCGTACCTGCATATGAGTGCATCAAATGGAAAGCCCGAACTAAGTGTGGCGATTTGGACGAGATGCGAATCGAATCAAATTGAGGGGGGCTCCCATACACGCTTCCCACATGCGGATAGTGCGCTCATCATGGATCAGTAGACAAGACCCTTTTCCTAATTAGGGTCGACACTAGCAGGCCTCAAAACCACGCCGGGCCTCCTGCCGGTGCCTTATGATCAAATTATTATTACCTCAAAATTAATAGGTTGTTGTTTAACATCGAGCCCCAGAACATAACAGAAATATAGGAACAGAAAATAACAGGTAACAGACTCGAGCAGAAACAACCCTAAGCATGCTAGTAAGACACGGGCAACAAGCAAGGGGGTTATATGTGTGGAGGTGAGGCTATCTCAGGTTTAAAGGATAACATGTGATAGGTTCGTAACAGAAGCAACTATTCATAGGGCTAGCAGAATAGACAACGGAAAGTATCGGTATCCAAGGTTGAAAGGAACACAATGGTTCATGTGAGTGAATACTTGCCTGCAAACTCAGCAGCCTGGTACTGAGCTAGATCCTCAGAAGGGGTGTCGTAAGTATCGTCTGTCTCAACGTCGTCGTCTATTCGAGAAGAAGCAAACAAACAACGCAGAGAGGTAAACAATCAATAACATGGCATAGTGCACAATCATGGGATGATGCATGACCATTTAATTGAGGCATAGAAATAACCTGGTTGACATGGTAACATAACATGTTTAAATGGACCCATATGCAATTTGAGTTGCATATGAAAAGTCCATGAATTATGGTTGAAACAATTGTTTTACAACTAACCAACAGGTGAAAGTGGATTAGTATGATGCATGGATGAGGAAAACAGAAAAATAACAACAATAGAAACAATTGGAAATAAGGTTTACCAAGTTTAGAAATTTATTTATTAAGTTAGGGAATTTTGGTTACTTAAAGGTGTTACACAAGTATTTGTTGTTTTCACCAATTCAAATTGTTCAAAACAAATAACAAAATTCATATTTGGAAAGAGCACAAAATTTTAGGTGGAATACATGTTTCAATTATTGAAAAAGGAATTAAGAGGAATTATTTATGAATTAAACAAGTTTAAACAAGTTTTAATTGAATTTAATTCAAGTATGAATATTATTTGAATTTTATTTGTTCAAAACATAAATTCAAATTCATATTTGAAAAGGTTATACTTTTCTAGTTTGAAAACATATTTTACATGTTCAAAAATAATTTAATTTGAGCAAGTTATGAATTTAGCAAATTTAAATGATTTAAACAAGGTTTAAATTATTTAAGCAATTTTAATTATTCAAAACATGAAACAAAAATTATATTTGGATAGATGGTTCAAAATAGCATGGAAAACATATTTTATTTGTGTTGTTTGAATTAAGTATGAATTTCTTATGCATTTAATCAAATTTTAAATGAATTGTTTGAATTTGAAATTTGAATGCATTTGAACTATTCAAAACAGAAAACAAATGTTATAAACAGGTAGAGAATTAAATTTGGTTCAACAAACATATTTTATTTTTATTTTTTGGATTTATAAAATAAAAGTTATTCACATTTTAAATTTGAGGACCAATCTGTGAAAGAAAATGGATTAAATTGAAAAAGAAAAGGCTGAAAAGGTTTTCTACCTCGCAGTGGCTAGCCCTAGCCACTGACGAGGGGGCCCAGGGCACTGTGGCCCGCGTGGACGCACGCGTGGCAGCACAGGCCGCTGACGGGTGGACCCTGCCTGTCAGCTGCTTGCGCTAAAAAGTTTGGGGATAAATCCCGCGGGGCAGGGCTCGAACCTGCACCCTGAGGAGCGCGCGCTAGTGTTGCAACCAGTGCGCTGCGGTTTCAGTTTTGATAGTATACGCTATGCAGTGAGGTTATTCTTCAGTTCGTGCTCGCTACTGAAACTGACGAAAACCTGCACCTTTTCTGAACCTGACGGAGAACGAACGCCGGCGGCGAGCTGCTGTCGCGTGCTTGCTGCCGTGCTGCTGAGGTGTGCTGCTAGCGTGTGGTGCTGCGACGCGATGCAGAGAGGAGGAAGGAAGGGACGGAGGGGATCGACTGCTCACCTCGAGGGACAGAAGGTGGTGGTCGACGGCGAGGTGGACGGCGCGGACAGTAGCACGGACGGCGACGGCGTTGTTGAACTGCTCCGGGCTCGCTGAGGTGTCCAAGAGGCAACAGGAGGTACGGGAGGCTGATCCCTGGGGTTAGCCCGAGGGGAGGAGGAGTCCACCGGCGGCGATCATCGGATCTTCAGAGAAGGTGGCATCGGGGTGGTTGCCGAGGTTCAGAGAGGGGGGAAAATTCCGGCAGAGAGAGAGGAATTGGCGGCGCAGCTCGAGGGAGGAGGGAGGTAGGTGGCTAGGGCTGCGCTCGGGGGGCCTAGGGTAGGCTATATAGGGCTGCGGGGCTACGCACGGCCGTCTGCTCGCGACGGCGTCGACGTGGTGTCGCTCGATGCACTGCCGTACGCGGAGAAGAAAGAGGAGGGGGTTTACGAAGGGGTATCGAGCCGTGGAGAAGTGGTGGGCTGGTGGGCGCAGCCCACCTGGCTTGCCCTTCTCCCTCCGTTTGCTTTTTTTAATTTTTATTTTTCCTTCTGTTTTTTTTTTGCTGCAAGGGATTAGGGAGAAAAAGGCTAGAATTTTGGGGTTAGAAAATTTTAGAATAATTTTGGTATGGTTCAAATATGTAACAGAAACGCTTGCCAAGTTTTGTTTTCCAAAAAGTTCAAAATAAAAGGGCTGTTTGTAATTTTGATTCAAATTTGAATGATTTTGAGATTAAGTGATTATTGAAAACAAAATTTAAATAGGGTGAACATATAGTTTAAAATGGAACAAAAGGATTAGAAATGTTTTGGTAATTTTCATAATTTCAAATTGGGTGTTGTTTGTAATATGTGATTTGAATTTTGAATGCAATTTGTATTAAGTGGATTATTAAGGAACAAATTAATAGTTGAGCTTTTTATTTTCCATGGAAACAATTGGAAGTTTAATTTGAACCTTTTTATTTGGAAAGTTGTAACATAACAAGTATGAAACAAAGGTTTGAAATATTGTTTAAATTTCCATTGTGAAAACAAATAAAAACAGATGCAAACAAAAGGAAAACAAATGCAAACAAGGAATGAGTATGATGACATGATGCAAAACTTTAATAAAACAAGAAACAAACATTCTAGGGATGGTTTTTCATACTTGGGATGTTACAGCAACGCTGAAGCAGTGGCGATGAATAGGGCTTTAAGCATGGCGGACACCTTGTCCACCGTCTCCACGATCTTTGTCTTGAAGATGGGTCTCCACAGCTGGGTCCTTAGCAGCGGGTGATAATTTATTTCCCTATGAAAAAGTAAGCCATGAGTGGTTGTGTATCACTTATCTTCTCCAAAGATATCGCAATCTCCTTAACTCGTAACAATCTTTTTTCATTTGACACCTCACCCACCCTTCTACCAAAAAGTTATAAGATCTTCAATATGTACGTGTGGCAAGGAGCCTAGCTATGAGAAAAATCACACACATGTAGAATAGAAGTGATAATAAACTAAAGCAAGAGTGTAACAGAGCAATGCAACTTAATATCTATCACTTGCGAGAGCTAGTAGGTTATGATCCCTTGATGTGTGTTTTCCAAAAAAAAGTAGGACTGGGAGGAACCGGGAATAAATATGTTGCGAAATGTGGGGGTTTTGCAACGAAGGTAGGTCCGTAAATGCCACAACGTTCTATTTTTCGGCTAAACAAAACAGATCTGATACCATAGAAGTACAATAACATATTCTTCGTAACATACTATAGGCAAGAAGAATGATGTGACGCTGGAGTAAAGCAAGCAGGGTGTGCGCAGAGTCAATTGAATATAAGTTCTCCTGAACTCCCAGTTTTGTTCGTGGTTCTACTGCCTCTACCATCTCCTCCTATTGCATAGTGGAAAACAAGCACAATACTTATTCACAACATGATCTCTCTGCCTGTGTTTGTGCTTCATTTCTTCGGAGTAGATTTTCTGTCATGCACGTGAGATACAGTGCATGTATCTGTCGTCCATTGGTGCTTGGAGATTTATGTCAACATTTTATTTTTTTCCAATACTTGTCATGTTTGGGAATAATAGATAATGCTTCTCTTGAGTTTATTCTAATTTTGTCGGGGTTTCCTTTGTTTCAACATGTATCATCATGCATCCTTGTGTTTCAACAAAATTTGAGTCGCACGAATATCCAAACGTAATATATGGTGGAACTTTTCATGTTATCTACCTTGCATTGTAGAAACTCATTTCTTGCATTCTATATTCACTTTTGGCGGCTGTGAAAGGTCGGGAAAAGTAAGTTACTAGAAGCGAAGTGGAATCTAGTGCTACCACCTCTTTTATACTACCATGCTTCCATTTCATGGAAATTAATTTTAAATGTTTGACCTGAAAATATTCCAGGTCCAAATTTGAAAGCCACTTTGAGAATTAAAAAAAATACAAATGTAGTATGGATAGTGTCACAAAAATAAAAGGAAAATTTGACACAACCAACATATGAATTTTTTTTTTTGTTTCTCATTGCCTTTTTAATTTTTTGGCCTGAATATTTTGGTGGTTGTAGAAACATTTCTTATGAATATTCACACTTTTTAAGATAATTTTGAAACATTTAGGATTTTTTTAATGGAAGCATGGTAACATCTAAAGGGACGATAACACTAGATATTCTCTCGCGGATCCTTCTGGGTTCACTTCTTTTCTGATCTTCACCATGGACAACTATTTGTTAATGAGGTGAGCTTTTACATCTAAAACAGTTTATTTGTAATTTATTTGTCACTACCAAGATCGTCAAATACAAGGGCAATTACATTCCCTTGTGTAACCGTAACATGGATAAACTCATACAACCACACATTGTTCGCTCAAAATTCTAAGTGAAGTTAACAGTCAATAGCAATGTATGTTGTGCGATCAACCATCAGCATTCTATGGATCTAAGAACAGCACATCATGTCAGATCAGATACCGCATACGTTTTATCGTAGGGATGACATATATTACATGCCCAGTGGGATTTCTTTTTCTAATCAGTCATCAGAATGTGAATCACTCATGACTGTATTTTTGTTCGAAGAATTCAGTGAACCCTGGTTCTCATGTATAAAAAGATACCAAAATGTACATGGTTAACCTAAAAGTAAAGGAAATACCTATGAAAGGTAACATCCACGATTCTTCGAGGAAAAAAAGATGAAACTTAGTCCAAACGACTGAATCGATACAAAGAGGTGCATGTTGTCATCAACCTCATAACGATGTCGTTGTGGAGATTAGGTCTCTACTTGTTGCAGAATGTGATCGTCTTGGACTTTCCCTGATCCCGAAGTGAAGCTTTTTCGGCTCATTCATGGGATGGCTCTATTGGTCTTTTATCTCTTACACGTGATAACGTTTCCATTGTGCATAGGCCTCGCTATCTGCTGGCACCTGGCAGGATCGGTGCTTCATGGCCCGGAGTGTGTGGGCAAGCGCCGCATCTAGCGATAACTTGATGGGTTTGGTACAATGGGGTCTGATGGTTTCTTAAGGAGGCACGGTTTCGTTCATGCTTGGAAGTTTGGGTTGCCTAGTGTTACGTGTAGTTCTCGTGGTTTTTCTTGCTCGATTTTAAGTTGGTGACGCTCTTCTTACCCTCTCGGAAGTCAGAAATTCTTGTAGCAGGCTTTCTAAGAGATTTTCTTCGCCACTTTATATTGGTTTGGCCGTTCCGGGTTTATTTACAAATCGGCGCGAACGCATGTTTGGAGAATAACTTTTTTGGATCTCATTTATCAATTACACAGGTAGAAATAAAAAATGCCGCCATGTTATGATCCTTAGGCGTCGTGACACTCAAACATAGATGGAATAGTTGGAGTTATGTTCAGCAGTCCTAGGAGTGCTCTCCGTGGATGTGATTGGTGCAATGTTGCTTTTGCTGGTACCATACTTAAAACTAGGGGTGGGCATTCGGTTCTTTCGGCCTTTTTGGTTCGGTTTTTCGGCTTTTTTTAATAATTCGGTTTTTTGAAAGTGACACCCGAATTAACCTATCATTTTTTAGAAACCAACAATTCGGTTCTTCAAAAATTCGGTTCGATTTTCGGTTTAAACCAAATTAACCTAGATTGTAACATGCATAAAATTCAAATCAAGAATTAGATAGCAAAAATTAGTGGATAGGGTGTGGTTGCATAGGGCTGTTGTGAAAATCCTTGGGCAGAGTGTTGCACTGGCACACCTAAGATGACCTCACCTTCATTACTAGCCCGCTAGGATGCAGCAATCAAGCTTAGCCCGCGAGAATGGAGTTGCGGAGCCTCGTCGGGACGACATGGACGTGTGAACCTAGTGTCGTGGCAGCTAGTATTACACGACATGTGGATGGGTATGTCTTTGTTGTAAACTTTAATTGCAGTTGCATAAGAGAAAGCAATAAATAGGATTTGGGTGGAATCGTGTTGGCAATAATAGTTATTTTTAATTGGATAACTGATTTATTAATTGTCGCATGGTCTTGAAATATTTGATTACATGATGAATCGGTTCTTTCGGTCAGTTCGGTTAACATGGACTAAAAATCGAACCAACTAATATAATTTCGGTTTTCTAAAGTTAGGAACCGATATATGGACCGAAAACCAAATTAACCTTATATTTCGGTTTGTTCGGTTCGATTTCAGTTCGGGTTCGGTTTCTCGGTTTTTTATACCCACCCCTACGTAAAACCCATCATTCAATATGGCTTAGTGAGAACAGGGACCGTCAACTATTCAACTATACCTAGGTACAATCCTCTACCCATAAACTACTAATGATGGCAATCACATATCGATCGACTCTTTTATTTTCTCCCGTGGTCCTTATAAATAGCGGCGTGAGTAGTCTCTGCTCACATAAAGATCAAAAGTATATACGAGAGTGATGACAGTGGAAGTTCCAAAATAACAGAAAAATACTACTATATTCTATGGGTAAAAGATGGAATAGGAGGCATCATGAACTTATTTACAACGATGACAGAACATTTTCGGGTTTTTGCAGGTTAGTTAACCGTAACAACAAAAAAGTTTTGATTTCAAACCGTTTACTTTTTTCCCTTACATTCAACGCAAAAATAGATTTCAGCCAAATTATGTGGTGCTTGTTCAGTTTGAAGCTAAGTGTGCTGCAACTTGTCATTTCATAGTATTTAACCTACATACATAGATTAAGTCGTGAGGCTGTCTTGTTTCTCTTGCACGATTAGTGGCGGGTCGGTTTAGAATTCTCGTACGTGGCCACGTGGTAAAGCCAAATGTAGTTTGATAAACAGTTCCAATCACCTTACTAATTGCTATGTTTTCTCCCTAAAATGCAGTCATCCGGTATAGCTTATCCACTCCATGTTTCTAGGACATAAAGGGGGTCAGGATTGACTGATCATCGTCTACAGGGAGACTGGATCCACGGCTGCGACGGCTGATAATCGTCGTGCATCTCAATTCAGTACATCTTCGTCTTTCGAGGCATAATCATCCACATGGACGAACTAGGTCGACATGTCACATTTTGCTAGCGGTCTATAAAAAATAGGGCATAATGTCTCATGTCAAACCATGTTGGATAGGTCGATACTACTAACTTGTTTTGGTGCAAAATCCCGGTTTGTCTAAGCTACCATATAGGTATAGAGTAGTACTCTACTCTATACTATATATATCACTTTCTTGTACGCCACGCCCTGGTGCTTTTCCAGGCTCATATTAGTACGCACCCATCCTCTAACAAGGGTATCGGTTCCCCCAAACTCCAACATGGTAATAAGAGCAATTTCTCTTTCCATCTAGCTGTCGTCGCCTCCGTGCTCACGATCTTCCGATCTGACATGATCAGGACTGCCACTGCTTCTCAAGCCGCCGCCGCCACGCTAATGATCAGGATTGCCGTCATCGCCGCTTCTCAAGACGCCGCCACTGCGCCCAGGACCAGGATCCTCTTGAGCATATGATCGGTCTCACACCATACAGCACTACCCTTCTCTCCCCAAGAATCGATGGCATCATCGGCGTATGCCCCGGGCACGCTTGGCGCGCCACCCACCATGAAGCTCACCCGCGAGAATTTCCTAAACTGGAAGGCGCATGTTCTTCCTGCACTCCGTGGAGCAAGGGTCATGAGACTCCTTGAAGGTTCCGACCCGGCTCCTCCTGAGTATCTGGAGGTTGAAGAAGATGGCAAAAGAAGACGACTCCCAATCCGGCCTATGATGCTTGGATCACTCGAGATCAACATGTGATGAGCTACCTCGTGAACGCGATGTCCGAGGACGTGCTGGCCCAGGTCTTCGGATTAGAGCACGCATTGGAGGTGTGGATGGAGCTCACTGAGCTCTATTCCACACAGTCCAAGGCCCGGGTGTCCACTCTCGGCGGCGCCCTCATCAACACTAAGAAAATGGACATGTTGGCCATCCTTTTTATCTCCAAGATCAAGGGTTTTGCCTCGGAGCTCGAGGATTACATCCTCAATGGCTTAGATGGCACCTTCAACCCCCTCGTTGCCTCCATCAATGTCATGCCCACTACAACACTCAATGACATGTGCTCTCAATTGCTCGTGTACAAGTACCGCGAGAATATGCTTGCTGCCTCTGGCCAATCCACGGGGACGTTTACCTCCTCGGTAAATGCCACGTCACGGCGTCCTAACCCTAATTTTGGGGCGGGCCAGGCTACGGTGGCGGGCAAGGGTATGGAAGCGGATATGGAGGAGGGCAAGGCTACGGTGGGCAAGTATATAGCGCCGGCCACCATCAGCAAACTCGCCCACCTCCACAACAGCCACAACGCCATGAAAAAAGTCCTCTTCGTCGCAATGATGGCCCGAACCAGAACCAAAGGGGAGGGGCGCTCGGAGCCACAATGTCTGGATCAGCCTCGCCGCCCCAAAGGTGGACGTGGCAAGGGTCGTGCCCACTACAGGACCTTGAAAATATTTAGTATTGCTGCTATTTCCTGAGAACAAAAGGATTGGTCCTTGATGAGTCACTTTAGTTGCATTTTCACCTCACTCCTGTAAAACATGTGTATCTTATGAGCAGGTAGAAGCGTCCATCCATGTAGCTCATGAGCATGAGATACACTTTAATAGTAGTACTTCGATATTGTAATCCTATCGGGGTTATTTGTGTGGCTCTTGTATGAACTTCAAAATGGGCGGAGGATGCGAAAATTCGAGCACCGAAACTCGGCAATTGAATTGGATATTTTTGTATGAGGGACTCGCGTCCATCCATTTTATAGCTTTGCGGAACAGGCAAAGCAGATTTCATACAGAACATCGGCCGTGTTGTTTGTCCTGACAGAGTTTGTGTCGCAACAGAGGTGCATACAGATTATGCAGACAAACTTGAGTTCGTCTGAAATACATGCTTTATGTATACACAATGGAGAGAGCAGGATGCACAGGCACAGCGGTTGGCATCAGCTCGACACGGCTCTCTCGGCCAACACTACGCATCAACAGTAGCTACCAGCGGGCAGTGGCACTAACACGGCCATTAAGCTGTTGTGGTTGGAGTCGTTGGGGAGGGGAGTACCCAACTGATAGGTGATACTAGTAACTATCGGAGTATCGGAGCATGTCATGTTGCGTTCACAGGTGCTATGTTGCGTTCACCGGTGCTATGTATCTTTGTTTTTATCTTTTGCCATTAGTTTAGAGATAGTCTGGTGGAGGTGCTGTTGCGAGGCATATGGCCTCGGGTCTGTTTACTTTGTACTTCTTCGACTCTTATATTAATGGAAAACCGGCTATGTGCATCAATTTGATGCAGAGCCTGGGGTAGTTCCCGTTTCAAAAAAAAAAGTTAAATCCCTCACTATCATGTTAGCCGCATCAAGCTCATAGGTGCTATTCACGGATTGTCACATCCTAGTTGCGTGCAAATTTCAGGTGCACGTGCAAAGTGTACGAGAGAGAGCAAAAAACATGTGTCTTGGTATATAATTCAGAAGAGTTACAATGGTGTCCTTCCTTCAAAACGGCTACCGATAGATGGCTCGTAGATGCTGAAATACGACATACTCACTCCGTTCAACAATAGATGACTTGCATTTGTCTATATATGGATGTATCTAGACACTAAAACATGTTTAGATACATCCATATCTAGATAAGTGGAAGTCACCTATTATTGAACGGAGGGAGTACTAGAGAACAAACGACTCGACAATATTGTCTTGCACCCAAATATTTTCGCGGCGGGATGAGCGCATGAGGATGGGATCGAGGGGAGGAGAAGATACAGTTGGGTGGGTTTGCCTCGTGACTTTGTTTGTTCGCTCATTTTTTCCGTTTTGTTACGATGTGGTTTCTGAATAAGTATTTAGAAACTCTTAAAGGGGTTTCTAAGAGCTTCCACAACGCGGCTCTTGTTAGCCGGCGCCAGGATCAAATTCCTCCTCGTTTAGCAGTTTTGGACTCCAATCCCGGGCGTCCGATGCCTATTGTTTCGCCCGACGCTTCTGCTTCTTTGGCACGTGTAACCACTTGTATTAGAGACCGGAATAAGCGCCCAGCATTGCACAGACCGACGCTTAGCTGGTAAGATGATTTCTAGGAATTATTTTAGTTACTTTAAGCGGCTATATAAGCGCCCTGCATTGTGGATGCTCTAAATAGCTCTGTCCAGTTACCTTAAAGGGTATTTTTCCGTTCTGCTATGAGGTGGGTTCTATATATACTACTTAAAGAGTATATTACTTTTTTCTCATCTACTAACCATATTTTGAAACAAATAGTCCGTTCACATTGTGTTCCAAATCTAGGAGAGGAAGGGGAGGGGGGGATTGGCAACATAATACTAGTACCTAGAGGTAACAGCTCGACTCTCCGTTCTCCTCCAACGAGTGCAGCAGATTAATGCATAGCAAGAAGTATACCGAGTGTATGTTAGCTTTCCGCGGTGCTTCCGTGTACTCATTTTTCTTTTTCTTTTGAGTGCCTGATAGGTTTTTTTTCTGAAAAAAAGTGGCCGTTACGTACATACAGTAATCATATTCATTCGGGGGCTCAAGTGGGTGGGCTTGGCTTCCAAGGGAAGGCGACTAATTGATCCCTTTGTTCTTTTCCATTCTTTTCTAATTTCAAGCAATCACCTATTAGAGCTTAGCAGGCTGTAATGAATTAACTAGTATATTTTTGCTAAGGTGGAAGAGAGAGAATAGGAGAGAGAAGAGAAGCGGGTTGTAGATTAGTAGCCTAGCTGTAACACGTGCTCCTAGCCAGTGTATGAGAGTGGCAGGTGGGCCAGGAATAACTAAAGTACTATATGTTTATTTATTTTTTGAGGAAAGGGCAAACCATTTGCCTTTTATATTGATATAGGAGTAGTAAACATTTGGTGGACTAAGCCAAAAAAGAAAAAGGGCCATATGAGGCCCAAAGGAGAAAAAACAAGTTAGGCAGCAATCTCCCCAAGGTGCTTAGCTCCTGCCGTGATCCAATTCCTACCCTCGTCCTTGATCTTTTGGAAGAGGTCCAAAGGCACGGTGAACTTGCTGTTGAACAGTCTAGCATTTCCCTCCTTCCAGTCAATCAATAGAATGGCCGACTTCAGGCCCTTTGGGTGAGAAGTTGGCATTGAAGCCAGAGCCTGCCAGTAGAGGAGAACAGTAGGTCTACCCGCGCCCAGACCCAACCAAAGGTCCGGGCAGGAAAGCCAAGCACCCACCGCTTGCCAAATGTGCTTGGAAAACCTACACTCGAAAAGGATGTGCCTGTTGACACCTGCAAAGCTGACATTGCGGGGAGTGAGACCACCCCCTAATGGCAAGACGGTCCGAGGTACAAAGCCTGTTTTGTAGCACGAACCAAGCGAAAAATCTGCACTTTGGCGGAGCCCACACCTTCCGGGCCAAATTCCCGAAGGAAACCGTTGTCAAACCCAGGAACTGCGCTCTATAAGCCAAGCCCGCTGAGTAACACCCATTCGCAGTCAGGGACCAAACTATGGTGTCTTCGACGTCATGAGTCAGGTTGACCCCCTGAGTAGGTCCCATATGCTAATGAATTGCGCAATGTGATCCACCGTGAAGGAATCCACAGAAATGTCATCCATCCAAGTTTGGTTGGTCAAGGCCTCAAAAACGGATCTCTTCTTGCGCCTGGAAGTAGAGAATATCAAAGGCGCCAAAGATCTAGGGGAATCCCCGTTGAGCCACGAGGAATTCTAGAAGGAGGCCTTTTTGCCATTTCCAACCGTAACCCTAGTGGAAGCATTGAACGGTCCCCAATCCCGCTGATCATTCGGAATCTCCATGTCGACCCAAGACTTGCCGGGAGCCACCCATTCATACCAAAAGCCAGCGAAGGTGAAGATCCCTAGAAATTTTTTCCAGGTCCAGAATCCCCAGTCCCCCCAGCTTCTTAGGGCGACAAACCTTAGTCCAGCTGACCTTGCACTTCCCCCCAGTGACCGCCTCACTGCAGGCCCAAAGCATACCTCGACGGATCTTGTCCAATGCTTTTATGGTTCTTTTGTCCACCTTGATGGTCGTAAGCAGGAAAATAGGCATATGGAGGTGAGCACGGATTTGACCAGTTCCAAGCAGCCGGCCATGTTAAGGAACTTGGCCTTCCAAGGGTTTGGCTTTGAAGCCGCCTTATCGATGTAAGGCTGCATTTTGACCTTGCGCAATCTTCCCAAGGAAAGCGGTAAACCTAGGTAGTTGATGAGGAAATGTGCCGGAGCAGCTGGGAAATTTTATAGGATGGAGGTAAGATCAATGTCATCGCATCTGATAGGAGCCACAGAGCTCTTTGCCACATTAGTCACCAAGCCCGTGACCTCCCCGAATTTTTGAAGCAGGGCAGAGAGGTTGTTGATGTCAGCAGCTGTGGGGGACAGGAAGATTACATCGTCGTTTGCGTAGAGAGAGACACGGGACTTGAGAAAGTTCCCCGGCAAGGGTTGCAATAAGCCCGCCTCGGTGGCCAGCTGAAGGACTCTTCCCAAAGGATCTATAGCAAGATCAAAGAGCAGCGGAGAAAGCGGGTCACCCTGCCTGAGGCCCCGACTATGAACAAGATCCTTGCCTGGAATCCCATGAAGGAGCACCCGGGAGGTTGAGGTAGTCAGGATGAGGGATGCCTAGGCCCGCCACCTACGCGGGAAGCCCCGCCGCTGCATAAGATCCAGAATGTAATACCAGCGCACGGAGTCAAACGCTTTGGCGATATCCAGCTTAATGAGGAGGGCTAGAGTTTTCTTCTGGTGGAGGCAGCGCGCGGCGTTACGAACGTACATGAAGTTGTCATGAATGCTTCTGGACTTGATGAACGCGCTCTGATAGTTGGAAATGATGTCATTCATCCTCGAGCGAAGACGCAAGGCCATAGCTTTAGCGATTATTTTAGGAATCATGTGAATGAGGCTAATAGGCCTAAAGTCCGAGATACTGTCGGCTCCCTCTTTCTTTGGTAACAGAGCAATGCAAGCCGTGTTGATCACAGTGAAGTTATTTATCGTGATTTCTAGGAAGGCATTGATGACACTCATCAAATCATCCTTTATAATAGACCAGCAATATCGGAAGGAGATGTTCAAAAACCATCCGGTCTGGGCGCTTTATCAAACAACATCTCCTCAATAGCAGTTTTGACCTCCTCCACCGAGAAAGGGAGACCCAGGCTGTCCAGATCTTCCAAGACAGGGTCGATGGTGTTCCAATTGAAGTCCCTCTGACGTGGTGGCTGAGCGCCCAAAATCGAGGAGAAATGATCTTGGATTAGGGATTCTTTCTCAGCATGGTTGACGACCCATCCCTCATCCCGCTTCAGCCTCTGGATGATATTCTTCCTCCAGCGAGAGTTGAACCTTAGATGAAAGAACTTCATGTTAGCATCGCCCTCTTTGAGGAAAGAGATCCTTGAGGCCTGACGTTTGCGATATCTCTCCAAAACCGCCAGACCCAGCAGACGGCGCTTAAGGGCCGCCTGAATTGCCCTTTCAGCCTCAGAAAGGGCTCTGTTCTCCTGCGCAATGTCAAGATGGAGGATGACCTCCAGGGCCATGATGAGTTGTTGCTTATGGTTAGAGAAAAGGCTTTTCCTCCAGCGGCGCAAACTCCTGTCAGTCGCCTCCGGCTTGTGGTTTAGAATATGCACCGGTTGCGTGTGCGTGGAGGGCCCCTCCCAGGCGGCAGCCACCACATCAACAAAACCCGACATCTTCACCCAGAAGTTCTCGAAACGGAAAGAGGTTGGCTTACGGGGACAACCATGGTTAGACAGTAGGAGAGGGCAGTGGTCGGACAAGGAGAACGACAGAGCATGCATGGTGTGTTTGTCGAAAGCCAGATCCCACTCTGCGTTACAAAAAGCCTTGCGAGCTTGACCAAAGTAGGGTCCTCTCTCTCGTTGCTCCATGTGAAATTCCGATTTAGCAACTTGATTTCCTTGAGCTGACAAGTGCTGAGAGCCTGACGAAATTTCCCCATAAGCTGCAGATTAAGGTTTCCGTTATTTTTATCCGCAGCCTGGTAGATGAGGTTGAAATCCCCAAAATCATCCATTTTGAATCATCAGTTGGAGCTACCTTAATTGCCTCGTCTAAGAAGTTCCTTTTATCCGCATCGGCGCAAGGGCCGTAAACTGATGTGATCTTTAACATGGTTCCGCAAGCACGAACCGTCACCTCCGCCGAGATCAGGTAAGTGCCAATATGTATGTTGGAGATGGCAACGTGATCATCGTCCCAAAGCAAAAGAATGCCGCCCCGAGTGCCAGTGGCAGGGCGGTGAGCGAAGGACCGAAGACGGAAACCCCCAATGTACCCCGCCACCTGATGGTCAATGAAATCCAACTTGGTCTCCCGGAGACAACCAATGTGGCATGTAGTGTGCGCGAGAAGGGCATGAACGGCGTCTTTCCTGGCTTGATCATTCAAGCCCCGGACGTTCTTGAAGATGATGTCCAGAAAAAGGCCTAGCATTTTATCACAGTGAATATCGAAGAAGTGAAAGCCGAGGAGAATATCGTAGCCATATCTCGGTGCCGGGGGAGAGGAGGCGTAGACGTAGATGTAGATGCGTAGAGTTTAAAGTAGAGTCGAGGGAGCTTTGGCGAGGAGTTGCTTCGGCGATTCTGGAACTTATGGAGCGAGGCGTTGCGTCGCTGGATAAATAAGGAAGAGTTGCACCCATTGTAGCTTTCAGGTCGGCGAAGCCTAGACAACGTGCAGTACGATTTTAGGAGGTGACAAGCCCACCTCCAACTGGTTGTGGACATAGAACCAAATGACGCCATAGAAGAAATAGCAGGTCTTGAGCGGAGAGAATAACAATCAGGAAAGAGCATCCACGGCCACAGGGACAGTGAGCTTAACTCCTCCAGAACCGGCGAGGGAGATGAGGGCCTCATCGGAGTCCGAGAACGACGGGAGCTTGAGCTTGAAAAGGGACACCAGGGCGTTGACAGTCATTTCCGGGAGGGCCGCTTTGAAGCCTTCGACGAATTTCTTCCGCGCCGCGTCAAGCGGCCTGCCGCTAGACTCGATCCCCATCTTTTTGTGCAGGACGTGCAGCGCCTTGTCCATAGCCGGCAGATGGGGCTTGGAAGCCAGCCGGCTACTGCTCCTAGCGGCAATCGGGGCGGTCTTCAGTGGGCACGGCTTCGGGAGCCTAGGCGCAGGGGTAGGCAGCAAAGGCGCGGGCGGGCGGACAAACAACTACATGTTTATATCTAACTATTATACTTGCTGGCTATTAAATTGGCTATAGTTGACGTGGCAACATGCTATAGCCATCAATCGGCTATACTACCGCCAATTGCTCTTAGCAGCCTGTCGATCAGCCGCAACAATAGTAAATACAAACAAAGGGGATCAATTTGTGCGTTAGTGTAGAAACATGAGCAATAAGGCACTTACGCCTTAGCGACTGCGTCACTATCTAAATCCGTGACATTTTCAAAAAGTGCATGTGTGTTTCTCGAAAAGTACAGGTCATGGATTTTTTTTTTTTTGATAAAGAGATTTTATTAAAAGGTTTGAATATTATACCCGGCATCTGCATCGTAATAATGTACACAGCCGAAATCCAAAACTGAAAGGAAAAAAGACGACAAGTCTAAACAACTCCAACAGATGTAGACTGTCGATGCTATGGAACTGCTATCCGTAGATCAAGCGGCAATCCATACGAGAAAAAAATTAATCTTGTCATTTCTACATGGCCAGAGCGACCAAATAACGGCTAGCGCTCCTACCCTAATAATAGTCTTGAAATATTTATCTACACCATTTAACCAGTTGTCGAATATATTCGCAACGGATGTGTGCTGATAAAGGTTCGAAACCATTTGGATAGCGGACCATATAGAACGCGCAAAAGTGCAATCAAAGAATAAATGCGTAATCGTCTCATCATGAGAACAAGAAACACACTTTGAACTCCCATGCCAATTACGTTTGACAAGATTATCTTTTGTGAGTATGACCCCTTTACGAAGATACCATGCAAAGATCTTAATCTTTAGCGGTACTTTCATACACCATAGATTTTTGAAATTATCGACTGGCATGTCTGATTAGATCATAGTCCTATACATGGAATCCACCGAGAACATTCCGTCCTTATTGATTTTCCAACGAAACTCATCAGTGCCTGGTGTTAGAGTAACCGTAGTTAACCTATTAACCAGGGTCTGCCAAGAAGCAACTCGTGGCCCGATTAAATCTCGTCTGAACGTCACATTAGGAGGTGATGTTTGCATGAGCGTAGCCAGCGTATCATTCTTATGTCGCGCTATAAAGAATAATGATCGATACGTTCTCTGAGTGTGGTATTACCTAACCACTTGTCCTCCCAGAAATGTATCTGCGATCCATCCTTAATCTTAAATAGCACATAGCGGAAAAACGGGTTTTTGTTCGCCATAAGTCCAGCCCAAAAGTGTGAATCACCAGGTTTCCACATAACTGGTGAGACTGTTTTCGAACCTATGTATTTTCATTTAAGAAGGGTTTGCCAAACGTCATCTTTGATTAATAGTTTGAACAGTCATTTACCAAGTAGGGATGAGTTCTTGACTTGTAAGTCACGAATACCTAGCCTCCGTGGTCTCTTGGGCGAAAACTACGTCCCATCTGGCCAGCCGATATTTCTTTTTCTCGCTGTCATCATGCCAAACAGGTCATGGACTACCTAAATCCATGACATTTTGGAAATAAACTTATATTTCTGACCGGCTCATCCTTACAACGGCTGGGGGTCAGTATTCTGGCAGATGACAAATCCGAAAAAAACTTCTAACTTCTGATGCAAGCCATGCGCACGTCGTTACCCGCAGGAAAAGAACCGGCCGTGCCTATTAGCGGCCGTGTGCAAGGACTCGGACACTCCTAGAGCCACTTCTTGGTACGAACCATTGTGCTCTGGATCTGAGATTCAGTAATGGTGTTCAGACTGGGTGTGTGAACATGGGCCAAACAGAACATAACCTGCTACGGGGCAAGCCACGTAACACAGTAGATGGGCCAGATTGATATCAGCATTGACAACGTCTCAGTGCTCTAAAATGACGAGATTCAGACATTGCTCCTCCACCACAGAGAAATGACATTCAGATATAAAACAGCGTGTTCATATTTTGGATTATAATGGCGCAGATAGGTAGATTAACGTTTATTCGTTGGGTGTGCTTTTTGCTGAAGATTACGTGGTCAGAAGTTGACTGAGAACAAGATTGGTTTTTATGTTTTTCACTTGTTCAGACTGTTTTCTTCTGTGCATATACTCATCCCCACGGTTTGAACGAACGTGTGAAGTTGTGGTTACGATAGACCATCTCCTAACCACAGGTTACGATAGACCATCTCCTACTTGGCATCGGAAAAAGGGACGGCCGTTGTCTCTCGGATCGATAGACCATCTCCTAACCACAGGTTGACCACAATCGTACATGAACATAGGAGGTGCGGCTTCCATGGCGAAAAAAGGAGAACCGAGGGGGGGGAGGGGGGAGCGTGGTGATGCTTGGGCCGGGCAATCCTACAAAATGGGAATGGTATTGGTAATTGGTAGCAATCTACGCGCCGCGTAGGATTCAAAACCGGGTGGTGGAACGTTTGACCAGTCACATGTGCAACTGCAATCTCAACACGATATGGATGACCATGTTTGCTATGACTAGGAGATGGTTTCATAGGAAAGCGTTTGACTCTCTCATGCTCAATTTTATAATTTTCACGGAAATTGTTTTGAAATATCTTAGATATAGTATATGAAAATATTCAGACGGAAAAAATATGACACGTACCTCCGTACGGTAGTATATGAGACGTGGGTGTAGCTACACCCGGGAGTAGAAACCATTCTCTCTCTCTCTCTCTCTCTCTCTCTCTCTCTATATATATATATATATATATATATATATATATATATATATATATATATATATATGTATGTTACTACCTCCGTTCCGAATTAATGGTCGCACATTCACACAAGGCTTAGGCAAAATTTTGCCTAGCCATCCGACCATTAATTCGGATCGGAGAGAGTACAATTTTTTCTGTGCGTGCAACCTATCTATATCCTCAGTTTTCTGTTTGTAAGGTTATACTGGTTAGTACACCTAATATTGCTGAGCCTTCACAATTACCGCATGATATGTACAATATTTTATTGATGAGTTTTGACCACCCCTCGCCCACCAACTTCAGTCGATTCTATATATATCTTCCTCTACAATCTCATTATCTCATTGTGTGTTGTTTAATTGAATTTTGTGAAGAACCAAGAATACACCAATCAATTCATATATAGTCTCCTTCAAGAGTTCAGCCTAATTAAAACAAGTATACCAATACCATGCGCTAGGAACGAGAAGGGTTAGGAATATTAATATACCATGGATTCATGTGATATATGACAGACGTTGTGTTAGCAGGCTCCCTGACGGGCCGCCAACCCTAGCCAGGCCAAGGCCCACAAGGACGAGGAAGCCCAACCCACGCAACACGGGCAACGACTGGACAAGGTGATGATAAGAGGCGCGTGCGGCAAGGAGGAGGTATCGAAGATCGATCAGGACGAACGGCGGCGGCGGCACTCTTCCTTCCCATCTGATTCTGAATCCCACCTCCCTTCCTGCTATTTCCCTTTTGCATCTGGTGTTTGTATCGGATCTAGATCCTGAGCTTGTATCCCGAACCCATATACTACTACCAATTAGCAGTACCAGTGAGGTGTTAACACTTGGTATCCAGAGCCACAAAAATTCCCCACCACACCATACCCTGGCGTCGATCATCGAAACTCGGCAACAGAAAGCAAATCGGTTGGAGAAGGAGACCATGGAGGCGGTGACCAAGGCGGATCTGAAGGATCTCTTCCGGGAGTTGAGGGAGGAACTCAAGGCCGATCAGCAGGCGGAGATCGGCAAGTGGAAGCCGGCGATCGACGCGCAGATACAAGGGCTGCGAGTCGCGGTGGATCTTCTTCAACAACACGTCTTCCGCGATCCCTCCCCGGAGTTCCACGATGCAGAGGGGGCATCGATGCGGGATCTCGGCGATCCTGCGTTGTCGAGGACGCCATCACCTCCGGGTGGCCTCCCGGCAACAGACACTCCTCGGGCCAATGGCCACGGCGCGGCAACATCTCCTCGGACGGCGGTCGGAGGGGCCCTAGTGGTCCCATCGATCCCTCCGGGCAATGGTACGATCGATACCCAAATCCCTAGTAATGCCTTGGTAGATCTAGGGGATTCGAGTCATATGATTCCATCGGGCGTTCAACAACCACCTACGATGCCATTTCCACAGTTCGATGGGGAAAATCCTCACTTATGGAAGGATCTTTGTGAGCAGTACTTTACAGTGTATGGTATACAGGAATCATACTGGGTCCAAATGGCTACGCTTAATTTTTCTCCTACAACCGCAGTGTGGCTACAGTCAGTGCGAAAAAAATTATTAGGATGTACCTGGGAGTCTCTGTGTAGCACTCTGTGTCTTAGATTTGGTCGAGATAAGCACCAGTTATTGATTCGTAAATTCTTTGCCATAAAACAAGTAGGTGGGGTACAGGATTACATTGATTGGGTCGAGAAAACAATGACAATTCGAGTGCCAGAGGGACATGTTAAGCTACAGAGCAATTGCAAAAACACAGTGCAGTGTGAGATTATTTCTGGGGAGCAGCTTCAGTGCATGATTGAGCAGCAGGACATCGAACACTTGGTCTTTGTCTGCACACCAGTGGAAGAGGCAGGGAATCACAAACCATCAGAGATACCAGTAGCAGTCCAAGAGGTGGTCGACAGGTTTCAGCAATTATTCATTGAGCCAACAGAATTGCCTCCTCGGAGAACTTGTGATCACAGCATACCTCTTATACCAGGAGCACAACCAGTCTCCATCAGGCCTTATCGCCATTCCCCGGACACAAAAGATGAGATCGAGAAGCAAGTCAATGAACTCCTGGCATCTGGAGTCATTCAACGAAGCAATAGTACCTTTGCATCACCAGTGATACTCGTACGCAAGAAAGATGGGCAGTGGCGCATGTGTATAGACTACCGTCGACTGAATGCTCTGACAACACCTAGTAAATTTCCTGTTCCAATCATAGAAGAACTACTGGACGAACTCAAAGGGGCATCCTGGTTCAGTAAGCTGGACCTTCGAGCAGGGTACCATCAGATAAGGATGAAAAAAGGGGAAGAATTCAAAACTGCTTTCCAAACTCATTCGGGCCATTACGAGTACAATGTGATGCTGTTTGGATTGGCTGGAGCACCTGCAACCTTCTTGAGTGCAATGAACGACACATTGCAACCAGTTCTCAGGCGTTGTGCATTAGTATTTTTTGATGATATCCTGATTTATTCTAGCTCCCTGGAAACACACATTGAACACTTGACAGAAGTCCTGCAATTACTTCAACGAGATCAGTGGTGCATTAAGAAGACCAAATGCTCTTTTGCTCAACGCAAACTGGCATATTTGGGGTACATTGTTAGCAGTGAGGGAATTTCGACAGAACCAGACAAAATTGAGAAGGTGCAAAAATGGCCAGTACCAGTGACAGTCAAGGAACTACGGCAATTTCTGGGTTTGGCCGGCTATTATAGAAGGTTCATCAGGCACTATGGGATAATAGCCAAACCCCTTACACAGCTACTCAAGAAAAATGTACCATTTATGTGGACTAGCACCTGTGATACAGCATTCGAGACTCTCAAGCAAAACCTCACAAGTGCACCGGTGTTGGCACTACCAGACTTTCATCGACAATTTGTGGTAGAGACAGACGCCAGCGATTTAGGCATTGGTGCAGTACTGCAACAAGAAGGGCATCCCATCGCCTACATCAGCAAAGCGTTGGGGCCACGCAACAGAGGACTCTCCACTTACGAGAAGGAGCTCATGGCAATTTTATTTGCAGTGGAACACTGGAGGCCATACCTGCAGGCATCTGAATTTGTCATCAAAACGGATCAGAGGAGCCTGGTGCACATGGAAGATCAGCGGATCCACACGCCATGGCAACAGAAGGCCTTTACAAAACTACTAGGCCTTCGATACCGTCTCTGCTACAAGAAGGGGACAGAAAATGGAGCCGCGGACGCATTGTCACGCAGACCCAGCACCGATGAGGATACTCTCAATGCAATCTCCTATTGCCAGCCTCAATGGCTCGCAGAGGTAAAGGCTGGCTACGCAAACGACCCTCACTCAACAAAGATCATTAATGATTTGGCAGGATATCCTAAATCGCACTCCCACTTCAAGTTCGATGAAGGGATTCTCAAATACAAGGGCCGTGTGTGGATCGGACACAATACTGAACTGCAGCAATCAATTATGCAAGCAGGACACGACACGGAGATTGGGGGCCACTCTGGGGCACCAGCAACTTACCAACGTCTGCATCAGCTTTTCGCTTGGCCGCGCATGCAAGCAACAGTCACCAGCTATGTACAGGCCTGTCCCACCTGTCAACAAGCTAAACCTGACCGCAATCGCTACCCAGGGTTGCTGGAACCTTTACCAGTGCCTAAACAAGCTTGGCAAATGGTCTCGTTGGATTTCGTCGAGGGTCTCCCACAATCTGGACGTGCCAACTGTATCCTCGTGGTGGTGGACAAGTTCTCAAAATACAGTCACTTTATCCCGCTAGCACATCCATTCTCTGCTTCGTGGTGGCCACTGCATATATCGACAACGTGTATAAATTACACGGCATGCCAGAGTCGCTGATATCAGACAGGGATCCAGTATTCACAAGCAGATTCTGGAAGGAGTTGTTTCGTTTGACAGGCATGACACTTCGCATGAGCACACCGTACCATCCGCAAACTGACGGCCAAACCGAAAGGGTTAACCAATGCATGGAGACATTCCTCAGGTGCTTTGTCCACTCTTGTCCGAAGAAATGGCGCTCTTGGCTACCCCTTGCAGAATATTGGTATAACACTACCTGGCATAGTTCTCTCGGCAAATCACCCTTCCTTGTCTTATATGGGCATGAGCCTAGACATTGGGGAATTGAGGCTGCCACGGCAACACCAATTGAGGACCTGAATGTTTGGCTTGCTGAGAGGAAGACCATGACAGAACTCATCAGGCTACATCTCCTCAGAGCAAGGGATCGTATGAAGATACAGGCAGATAAGGGGAGGTCTGAAAGGACGTTTTCAGTTGGGGATCAAGTCTATATCAAACTACAGCCCTATGTTCAGAGCTCGGTGGCCAGGCGTGCTTGTCACAAGCTATCGTTCCGCTACTTTGGACCGTTTCCTATTGCAGAGCGCATCGGCCAAGTGGCTTACAAGGTGACATTGCCAGCAACATCAACTATACACCCAGTCTTCCATGTGTCTCTCCTCCGCAAGGCGCTCAAGGAGACGGACCAGGTATCCACTGTTCTCCCAGACGCCACTAACCAGTTCATGATTCCCATGCAAGTGTTGGACCAGAGACAGCAAGCAAAGGCCAACAGGCTCGTCGAACAAGTCAAGGTGAGGTGGTCTGATGAAGCAGTTCCGGATTCTTGGGAGGATCTCGAGGAACTCCAGTCCAGGTTTCCCTACGCAGCGGCTTGGGGGCAAGCCGCAACTGAAGGAGAAGGGGGTGTTAGCAGGCTCCCTGACGGGCCGCCAACCCTAGCCAGGCCAAGGCCCACAAGGACGAGGAAGCCCAACCCACGCAACACGGGCAACGACTGGACAAGGTGATGATAAGAGGCGCGTGCGGCAAGGAGGAGGTATCGAAGATCGATCAGGACGAACGGCGGCGGCGGCACTCTTCCTTCCCATCTGATTCTGAATCCCACCTCCCTTCCTGCTATTTCCCTTTTGCATCTGGTGTTTGTATCGGATCTAGATCCTGAGCTTGTATCCCGAACCCATATACTACTACCAATTAGCAGTACCAGTGAGGTGTTAACACGTTGTGTAACAAAAAGCGGCTGTTAAGATTCGTTGTTGTCTGCGTAATAGCCACCTGCACGTATCTTTACTGGAGTATGTGCTAGCGCACTGGTATCCCCTGCCTCGATGATGGTCACTGCATCATGTCATATGAGTGATAGAGTGACACCTATAACTAGGATTGAGGACCACAAGTGTCAATTGGCATGTTGTTATGGAAGAGCATCTTTCGCCAAAGATAAACCTCATATTACATTGAAATATCAAAGCCCGACTTTCCTCACTGGCGATTCCATCTCTTGTCAGAGTTTTACTTATTAAGTTTGATATCTTGAAACAATAAGTTTAATTGTATGCTTCCCCTCCTAGCTGATACTCTTAAGTAATGAAGCTAATTATACAGCGTACGCGTTTCCTAAACAAGTTTGATTTTTTTTAGGATATATGTCCCGATGATTTTTTTTAACATTGCCATGGATATGCACCGGAAACATTGGTGAAACCATCTCAATTACCACAAGATATGTCACGCGGACCAGCTTTAGTTCAGAAAACACTCATGCCTTCACGAAATATATCGCCCCACATGGAAATACAAAAGTGTTTCACCATGTTGAAAGTTGCCCGTGATTTTTTCACATGGCAGTTCCTTCGAAGGAGCATCTTCGGCTTAATATAAAGTTCATACAAGCATCTTCCTAGTTATCCTTCTACAAAGTCCATTCTCATGAGTTCCCTGTGTGATAGAAGATTTATGTTTTATTAAAAAGATAATATAATAATATCATGAGAATGCCAATTTCACCCGCACTACTACAAAACGATGCTAAGGACACCGCTCTGTGTAACCTAAAAGGCCAAGGATTAGACGAGCCCGTGCTAGCAATCAAGTAATGATGTCTAGCCATATTTAAAAGGATGCACCATTGTGGAGGACTTTAGCTAGATTTGTGATACTAATTTAGTGGTGAATTCTTATAATGTTGTGGCCTATTGAGAAATACAGCACACGTTTTACTTTTATTAATCACTAGCAAGTGTGCCCGTGCGTTACAAAGGAAGAGAGAATCAACTTTTGAACAAAACCATAGATGGGACCAAAAAAATTAGAGAAAACCATTGATGGGGTGAACCATTTGGGGGTAATGGCAGATCCGTTACGCCGGCCAAAGTAGGGTGGTGGCTCCTATGGTAGAAATCGAAGGGCCTGTGATGGTGTGCAACTGACTGTGTTTTTTGGAGGTGCTCATCCTTTTCGGTGGGTTTAGCATGACAAATTTCGATGGTTGAAAGGGAGACTTATGAAATTTAGTGAAGAAACACTCCGCCTTTGTACGTTTCTATAATTTGACAGTAAGCGAGACAGGCAGTAATTTCAGTATCACGAGCCGGAACAATCCAACTAGAAAGCCATGTATCATATAGGCCTATTGGATTTTCTAACAACAAAATAAAAGCAACATAATATGAAATGTGACATGTCTCTATGTTTATATTATCTTCAACATTGTTTTTCCTCTGTCGGTATTTATAATAAAACTGGCAAAATTGGAGAAATAAAATTTTTAGCAACTTGTTATGTAGTATTGTGTATTCTATCGAACATGGATTTAAAGAACATACATGAATCGAATTACTGAATTCATTTTTCACATCTCAGACATAAAGACAACAGTAAAGAAATACGTAAAATCACGCAGAAAACACAAAAAATAAAAAATAAATGGACGAAGAAATACACAACATGGAATTCTATAGAACAGAACATCATCCTTCATATATTCCAAGAACTCCCCATATTTATATAGAAAACAAGGAAAACAATATCTAAACGATCAACACCACCCTAAACAGGCTTTTATGCTCACACAAAAATGATTTTCGCCTAGTCGGGTTTACAAATATAAGTGACCAACAAATGTGGTGCACCAAACTAACGACATACCTGCAATGAATTCTCATAGCTCTGACCGGCGTATGGAGGACCATCAGTAAACCCATACCGGGAGAATGTTGCCCCCAGAAACACTCATCTTAACTAGGAAGCGTGATGCGAAACACATGAAACTGTCAACAACTAGTGTACTGATGTTCCGACAGCCGAAGAGCTGATCAACATAAACGTAAAGCACACGGACAAAAGACTGAAATACCTCCCGACCAAAACCTAATGGCGCTACTTGCCAGAAAAAAAATACACGCAATAAAAACATGCTTAGACACCGAACCGAGAACGACTTTGAGATGCTAACAGCTGCTCCACATAGGGGGGGTCTATGATCCGAAGAACACTCCGCTAAAAATAGAAACACATTAAACACCAGGAAGCGAAAAAATCAGAACGCAAAAAAAAACAGAAACAAAACAAACCTAGAAAAGAAGATGACAAAGGGAACAGACAACACACACCGAGATCCAAGGCCACGCGACCAAAATGGAAGGAAACTTCAAGATAGAGAACGACATGTAGCCCAGTTGAAAGCCTTGGAAAACTGGAGGGTCGCCCTAGGAAAGTACATGCCCGACTCGAAAACAAACAACAAACTTATAGTGAGCAAACAACAGGCTCCTGCCACACAGACCAAATCCACCGATACGAAAAACATAACGCTACAGAAAAGTTAAGGACACTAAGCAACATTAAATGAGCTCCCCAAACATAGAAGAGTTTGAACATGCATAACGGACATACATAAAGAATAGAATAAACCAGAACAACATGTAGAACACGCAGAAATTAATCTATCCAATAAAAAAATTGCGAAGAAGGGCGAGAAACCAGCATAGTGACACCGGAACAAAGAAAACAAAGCAGCGATGAATAGGTCGGCTCAGCTGAGCTCGCTCTTTTCATTCCCAAAATATAATGACGAATATATAACTTATATCTCTGTGGAATATGTTGCATTTAATTGAGTCGAATTGGTGGGTAATATATTGCACAATGTTCACTAAGAGAAAGTAAATCCTTCATTGAAAATAAATATGCTAGGCAAACTCGCAATCTGATAACCAACCAAAGGACCAGGCTATTGACTATGGCACGTCTACCTACTGCTCTACTCCAAGGATACAAGAATTCATGACAATGTCTACCATAGAATCCTTATATAAGGATAAAGTGTCCCTTTTTTTAGAAATGGGAGCCTGTGCCCCGGCCTCTGCATCAAGTTGATGCACACAGCCGGAAGTGTCCCTTAACCAAACGAATATCAACTCATTTCTCATTTTACTTATATAAAAATATGTTAGAATTGTCGGGTTCATTCTTGTGCACCATTGTTGTTTAACTTGACATACAAACTATGAATATTGTAGATATGGGCATATAAGGTGCTGTGAATTACTTATGGAGGACACACATATGGATTTGTACACCTGCCCCATGTTGCCAACATGGATGTCGGAATGGAGGAACATCGTATCAATAACCAAGAAAAATTAAATGTCATATTTTTGACTCAAATATTAGGACGACTACCGCTAAGATATTTTAGTGAATCTTCTGAAGTTCTATTGGAGTGCACCTACTTTTAGAGGGATATTACCAAAACAATAACTAAGCAGAGTGGACACAACATTACTATCATACCCACTTTGGACGCACTTTAGACATGTTTGTAATTTACTCTGTTGTACGGATTTTACGGTTTTTTTTAGTATGCAATGCGTTAGTAATGCACATGAGAGTAAACTACAAAGTGGAGATTGATTACATGAGAGTCATGGATTGGGCCTGATTTATGTATGGTTGCGGTATTTTTTTGTAAAGGGCTTTTATTACTTATAGAAATCAAATACACCCGGCCTCTGCATTATAGAATGCACACAGCCAAAATCCAGTAACTGAAATGGAAAGAAATGGAAAAAAGACGACAAGTCTAAACAAATCAAGTAGACGTAGACTGTCATCTCTATGGAGCTGCTATCCGTAGATCAAGCGGACATCCATGTGGGATAAAAATATCCCTCGCCACCTGCTCCAGCCGTGCAGACGACTCCATAAAACGGCCTCGAAATTCTCCCTTACTGTAATATGGACCTTGAACGGAGAATACATGTGCATCGGAATAGAACCTGCATACGAGAAAAAAATTTATCATTGAAAATCTTGTCATTTCTACATAGAGAGAGCGACCAAATAACAGCTAGTGCTCCTACCCTAATAATAGTTTAAAATGTTTTATCTACTCCATTTAACCAGTTACCGAATATACTCGTTACGGATGTGGCCTGATAAAGATTCGAAGTCATTTGGATAGCGGACCATATAGAACGCGCAAAAGTGCAATTGAAGAATAAATGTTTGATCCTCTCCTCATAAGAGCAAGAAACACACTTTGAACTTCCGTGCCAATTACGTTTGACAAGATTAACTTTCGTTAGTATGCCCCATTTACGAAGATACCACGCAAAAAGCTTAATCTTCAGTGGTACCTTCATAAGCCATACATTTTTGAAAATATCGACTGGCATGTCTGATTGGAGCATAGACCTATACATAGAATCCACCGAGAACTTTCCGTTCTTGGTGATTTTCCACCGAAACTCATCAGTGCCTGATGTTAAGGTAACCGAAGTCAACCTACTAACCAGAGCATGCCAAGATACAAGTCTTGGTCCAATGGGGTCTCGTCTAAACGTCACATTATGACACATTGCTCACGAGATGCCCCTGGAAAAGACATGGCAAGCCCATTACATTATATAACACAAAGCATTTAGCCACTGTCGCACCGCCCTTAAACGAACGCAATAGACATGACTCCAAAACTAACTCCTAGCTACTCTATTACTCCAGATTTTTGCTACTGCTTAGGTAGAACTCAGAGATGACCATCTATCAGGCACACCACGGTCTTCACGTCGCCGACCATCTCCTGCAGACTAACCAGAAGCAGTACGCGGTGGTCCGGCTGGTGTATGCGGACACCGAGGATGTTGCACTACGGGACAGCCACTTAACACCGACGGCCGGAGGCCCTCGGGGTAGGCCATTTCCCCATCGGCGTAGGTCTACGCCGACGGCCCCCCTCGGCGTAGCCCCGTCGGCGTAAACGCCTCTCGGCGTAGCTACATTGGCCGTCGGCGTAGAGTTTCCCGTCGGCGTAGGCTTCAGTGGGACCCACTGATGTCAAAACGGAATCCGTTCGACGGATTACAAACGCCGACGGCCAGGATCCCCCCTCGGCGTTTTGAGGGCCACGTGGAGGCCCCTGCGGGCCTGGCCCAAAGGCTACGCTGACGGGCCCCCCTCGGCGTAGGGGTCCATACGCCGAGGGCCTCCCCTCGGCGTAGGCACGGAATTATTTTTAAAAAAAAATCAAAAAAATTCAAAAAAAAATTGAATTTTTTTTCTTAGTTTTTTTCTGCATTTTTTTATTTCACTTATTTAACCACTTAATCACACTATAGTCACAATTATCTTTATATTTAACCATATTTAATTTTAATCTAAATTACTCGTTTCTACTAACACTTCCCGATCGGTCACCCATCATGAGATTGCTCCAACCCCAGCACGCTTAACTTCGTAGTTCCTTTCCTGAGAGCTACCTATAAACAACGGATGTGTTGTTGACAATATTATCCAATCTATCCTGTTAACCTTAACCCTTGGACCATCAATGTCACACTCTTTTATTTTGTGAATTCAAACAATTATTTAAGTAAAAAATAATAACTACTAATAAATTTGAATTCAAATAATCTTTAATTTAAATAATAATTAACATTTTGCCTTTTCTATTTAATATTGAAAAATTCATATCTATAAATCCGTAAATCGAAATTTGGCAAATAATATGTCTATATCGATTAGAAAAATGAGAGAAATTCAAATATGACATCCATATAATATTTTCCATCATATATAAGACTTTTGTTTTCTTTTCATTGTAAAAAAACCATTTTCCATTTTACGAGTGTAAAAAATGGGTTTTTTTGTGAAGGACCTACCACAAATATGTTGCAAAACTTGAGAGCTATAATTTTTGAAAATACTAGACCATGTTATATGCACAAATAACCAAATTTGTTTCATATTAAAGGTTTCCATCCACCTTTTTTGAAAAACACAAGTTTCTGCCGATTCCGCTGGAAACTGGTCAAATTTGAACTACAGGTACCTCATAGTTTGCTCATGATTTTTGGCAAAAATCATTTTTAGGTACAAAAATACCTATTTCGTTACAGATACACAAAGAGTTTCTCAATATTCAACCCCTAGATACGAACGGTCATGCCCGCCGCCTTGACTTTTTCCTTAAACCGGCTTAGAAAATTCCAAAAAATTCAAAACAAGCCAAAATGATGCAAGATCTTCGCGTGGTGTCATTTTATAGGTACGAGTATACACCAAAAATAATAAACTTGGAGTACGACAATTGTGTTGAAAATTTGTTCACAAAAATGAGCTATCTCCTCCGAACATTCTAGGGTTTCGGGCCAAATGACGGGTGTTATGGTCATATCCATGGCATAGTTTGTTCAAATGTTCCCATATTCCACACAGACATGCATCTTGGAAGCACGGACAATGTTGACGGAGAAAGTTTTCCTTTTCACTGAAGAAAAAAATCATTTTCCATTTTCCGAGTGTAAAAAATGGGTTTTTTTGTGAATGACCTACCACAAATATGTTGCAAAACTTGAGATCTACAATTTTTGAAAATACTAGACCATGTTATATGCACAAATAACCAATTTGTTTCATATGAAAAGGTTTCCATCCAGCTCTTTTGAAAAACACAAATTTCTGCCGATTCCGTTGGAAATTGGTCAAATTTGAACAATGCTCATGATTTTTGGCAAAAATCATTTTTAGGTACACAAATACCTATTTCATCATAGATACACAAAGTGTTTCTCAATATTAAACTCCTAGCTATGAACGGTCATGCCCGCCGCCTTGACTTTTTCCTTAACCCGGCTTAGAAAATTCCAAAAAATTCAAATCAACCCATAATGATGCAAGACCTTTGCGTGGTGTCATTATATAGGTACTAGTATACACCAAAAATAATAACCTTGGAATACGACAGTTGTGTTGAAAATGTGTTCACAAAAATAAGCTATCTCATCCGAACATTCGAGTGTTTCAGGCCAAATGACGGGTGTTATGGTCATATCCATGGCATAGTTTGTTCAAATGTTCCCATATTCCAGACAAACATGCATCTTGAAAGCACGGACAATATTGACGGAGGAAGTTTTCCTTTTCATTGAAGAAAAAAACATTTTCCATTTTTTGAGTGTAAAAAATGGGGGTTTTTGTGAAGGACCTATCACAAATATGTTGCAAAACTTGAGAACTATAATTTTTGAAAATACTAGACCATGTTATATGCACAAATAACCAATTTGTTTCATATGAAAAGGTTTCCATCCACCTCTTTTAAAAAACACAAGTTTCTGCCGATTCCGCTGGAAACTTGTCAAATTTGAACTACACGTACCTCATAGTTTGCTCATGATTTTTGGAAAAAATCATTTTTATGTACACAAATACCTATTTCATCATAGATACACCAAGAGTTTCTCAATATTCAACCCCTAGCTACGAACAGTCATGCCCCCTCCGGTGAAACCCTAGACCCGCTGGAGAAATACCGGACTTATACGAATACACGCGGTAACGGCGTCGAATGGGGGTAGCAATGTGGAACTAGTTGCTTGGATGTGTTTGGGTAGGCCATAGGAACACAAAACACAGAGGTAGAACCCAACTCTTCGGAAGATTCTCGACGTTTCGTCCGATAAGGGAGTTTCAGCCTATAAGCGCATGTAAACTCCGTAGAGAGAAGTGGATGCCGGTGAAGCGGGTCACACCCCTGAGTGCAATATTTGCCATCCAAAACACACAACACACCTATACTAACATGGTATGGCACACCCTAGCTTATGCCAGGATCCGGACGCTCCGTAGCCTCCCTCCGGTGAAACCCTAGACCCGGTGGAGAAATATCGGACTTATACGAATACACGCGGTAACGACGTCGAATGGGGGTAGCAATGTGGAACCAGTTGCTTGGATGTGTTTGTGTAGGCCATAGCAACACAAAACACAAAGATAGAACCCAACTCTTCGTAAGATTCCCGATGTTTCGTCCGATAAGGGAGTCTCAGCCTATAAATGCATGTAAACTCCGTAGAGAGAAGTGGATGCCGGTGAAGAGGGTCACACCCCGGAGTGCAATCTTTGCCATCCAAAACACACAACACACCTATACTAACATGGTATGTCACACCCTAGCTTGTGTCAGGATCCAGACGCTCCGTAGCCCCCCTCCGGTGAAACCCTGGACCCGGTGGAGAAATACCGGACTTATATGAATACACGCGGTAACGACATCGAATGGGGGTAGCAATCTGGAACTAGTTGCTTGTGTTGGGAATATGCCCTAGAGGCAATCATGTATGATGTAATTCCCAATGTATTCATAAAGTTATTAAGTTGTCATTTGGTTTGAACATCTGATATATGTCATTGAATATGTGATTCGATTGTGGAACTATGTATTCATGTTGTTCATACTAATTGTCCTTGGTCGTTAAGGTTGTGATGGACACACACCCTAGACTAATGTGAGTGTTGGCTGATGACACAGTTCCACTTGTCATGGGTATGGTGATGCCATTCCAACGTTCACAGACTTGGCTAAAGAGTTTAGCAAGTCGGGCTGACCCACATTGAGATGCAACGATCAAGTCGTCATTTGCATGTCTCAATCAATGTAATCCTTAGACCTGAGGTTTGTCGCACAATCCGAGTTGTGGATCACCGACTTAGGTTCTGTCAAACATTGTTCTGTGACAAGGCAACTATAAAGGCAGAGTTCGGGTCGAATGAGAAGCAAACTGCGTGATGTGGATAATCAAGATGGGATTTTGCCCCTCCGAATGGAGAGATATTTTCTGGGCCCTCTCGAGTGATATGATTCAGGAAGCATGGCCATGCGCAACTCAGTTAAGTGTTAACTGTGTCTGTTGACTAAGAGTTAGTCAGGTGAATCACATATCACAGATCGAGAAGAGAGTTGAACTATTAAAGGAATGACGATAAATCGCCTATAGGTCGACAAGGTATATCGTGAGGCAAAAAGGACTAAGATGAATATCACATTGAAAGGTATGTCGTCATGACTCAATGGGACTTGGGAGTCGGCACGTTCTGGTAGGAGCCGCTACCGATTGATCGATTGGGAGTAGGACTCCAATCGTGTCCAAGTCGCCATGAGCCTGCAAGATCGCACACTTAAGAGCGGGAGAAAGTATTGGTTGGGTTGGACCCGAACTGGAAATGGACTGATTTTGTGAGTCGGACTCACAGAGGGAATGGGCCACAAGTGTTGTGAAGCCCAATACCATTCGCTATATAAAGAGGGGCGCAGGTTGCCCAGCGGGCACGTTAGTCCACTCTCCCATGCGTTGGGAACTCTAGCCCCACTTAGTCCAACCGTCGCACCAGACCTAGCAGTCTGCCGTCGGAGCTCCTCCTCGTACGTGTGGATACCGGTAGAGGTGTTGTACGTTCAGCACTTCGACGTTCGAGGGATTGGATCGGCCGGACCGGATCGTGGGACTGCACTGCCCCGACGCGCTTCATCGATAATCCGCAACCGCGCGTCTAGTGGTAATCATCGTGGCCTTCTACCTCGGCTAGATCTTGGAAGTACCGCGTAGGAAAAAGTTTTGTTTATCTCTACGCGTTCCAACAGCTTGGATGTGTCTGGGTAGTCCATAGCAACACAAAACACAAAGGTAGAACCCAACTCTTCGGAAAATTCCCGACGTTTCGTCCGATAAGGGAGTTTCAGCTTATAAGCACATGTAAACTTCGTAGAGAGAAGTGGATGCCGGTGAAGCGGGTCACACCCCGGAGTGCAATCTTTGCCATCCAAAATACACAACACACCTATACTAAGATGGTATGGCACACTCTAGCTTGTGTCAGGATCCGGACGCTCCAGAGCCCCCCTCCGGTGAAACCTAGGCCCGTTGGAGAAATACCGGACTTATACGAATACACGCGGTAACGACGTCGAATGGGGGTAGCAATGTGGAACTAGTTGTCATCCAAAACCCTAGCTTGTGGTAGGATCCTGACGCTACGGACCCCCTCTTCGGTGAAACCCTAGACCCGCTAGAGACTAAAAAAACCTTATAAGACTACGACCGGCAACGATGTCAAAATGGGGTAGTAAACTGGAACTAGTTGCTTGGTTGTGTTTTGGTGGTCCCTAGAAAGCATAAAAACAATAGCATGGACCAAATCTTCGGAAGATTCCCTCCCATTTGACCGCTACGGGAATTTCTAGGCGTGTTGTGAGAACAAGAAACCGCGAACCTCCCGCTACGGATCTACCCCAATGAATCTTCTTGAATTCTGGGGCCACACTTGTCTTACATGTTTCTATAACCTAACCATGCATAAACACTGAATGTTCTACTATTCTGCCGTCCTTCGATGCCCGTCTATGGGGGTACACGATGCAGTCGCAAGTTCCAGGGTTTCCCAAAAGAGGGGCGCCTGCGGGGCCTCGGGATCCGTACAAATTCATTTATGTTTTTAATATTAAGGTTTAGGTATATCATATAATAAGTATGTTATTTAGTTATTTTAGATTAATGTGTTGTACGTACGGTCGGCTCCGGGAGATTTCACCGTGTTATTTCATGGGCGCGGGTGGCGGTATACTCACATTCGGAGGTATACAACCACTCCTATTAACTTAGAAATTATAAATATATTAAAATCATATAGGGAAATAAATAAAACTATATTAATTTTAGACAAATTTGTTCGACACGAGTGGGAAAAAATTGCAGCCTAGGCCTACGCCGACGCCCCCCCCCCCCTCGGGGTAGCTTATGGCGTAACGGGACGCGTTCGAATCCCGTTCTGGGCAGCACCTACGCCGACGGGGTTATCTAGGCCGACGGTGGCCCTCGGGGAAAGTTCCATACGCCGAGGGGGTAATAGACGCCGACGGGCACGTGGTCTACCGATCCTACCGACCACCCTACACCGAGGGGGCTGACCTTTGGCCGTCGGCGTAGTGGACGGCCGTCGGCGTCTATGGAGTTTCCCGTAGTGTTGACATATGGACAAGGCTAGTGTCGGCATGCAAGTGGTCAGGACCAAGAAGTACATCTGCCGGGTGGAACGAGGACCTCCAGCTCATCCTCGTACTGTGCTTCTCGACCACGCCAGCGTGAACAAACCTTGATTGGGGAGTGAGAAATTAGCAAAGATGGCGATGAAGCAGAAGATGGAGCTCCACACCGCGAATTTCATTGCCGGTGTGGCGAAAATTTGCGCCCACGGCAACCAATTTCACGTACACGCTGGAGCCCTCCATAAACCCCAACTGCTCATACTATGTTACCTGGTTGAGGCGTTCCAGGATTGTGTTTATACACGCATTTTTTTGCTTGTAAAATAAGGTGTTCTTGCGGTGGTGCATAGGTGGACCTTTGTAGTGCAAAAGTGGCGGAAGAATATATTCCGCGCTTTTCCTTCGGTGTCCCCCCTAAACCAAAAAGTTGATATAAGAATGGTTGAGATTGCTCGGTACTCTTCCGTCAACATGGACGGCTGTGAATAATTAAGTCGTATTAAGGCGTACACAACTCTGTATAAACTCGTCAAGGCTATTTTAATTACGTTCTTTGCATATAAGTATTTGCACAAAATTTATATGTCGCCGTGGGCACGTCGTTGCCTCGCACATGATTAGGAGTGACGGACGGACGGTTTATAATTCGGGTACGTGTATATACATAATATGTCCATATACAGGCATGGGCAGTACATCGAATTATCACAAAAAATAATTTTTTGCTGTAAAATATCGATGATGCCCTTCCACCAAATAGGGGAAGGGGGGGACACCGAAGCACAACCCTATATTCCGAGAGAGAGGGAATGGGGTGAACTGCAGTTAAATCAAGAACCATGGGAGACTAATTAGTCCTTGTCACAATCTCACTGCACTGCGTGACAATAATTGTTTCCAAACTTATTTTTTCCTTTTTTGTTCCTTGTAACATTTTCGCCATTTCAAGCTGTAAGATTAAAAAAAGCAGCTCCACGAAAAGGAAATTTCTGAGATTCTCCAAGTTTTCCTATTCCTGTCAGGGCGATAAGTAGGTCCGTAAAATAAATGGCATACATGTGCTCAACAAAATTTATTGGCAAATTGGATCTGATATGATCCCTTAAAGTTGGTAATCCGCTGGAGGTAAATTCTTGGTTCTTCGATTCTAACGGATACCATGCAGAATAGAGCATGACGATCACATCGTCATAATTTTGTGGATATATGAGTATTTCATGATTCCTCATATGCGCACATCTATAAAATAACATAACCCTGATATGCAGAGGCAAAGAGGATAATGCACCAAATAGGAATAGGCAATTCAAATATATGCAAGTATTAGGGATGGTTTGTTCTTTATAAGTCCTTGGATCATTGGTAGTGTGTGTGTGACGCCGTTCATCATCCGGTAGGTCAATAATTAAAAATACATTGAAGCATTTGCTTACGAGCTTGGTCTCAGGTAGGTCATTGGCTATGAGTGATTTTGTCTGTCATTTGACCAAAAAAGACGAAAAACGCGTCCACTTTTATTTTTATGAATTGGGTTTGGAATTTTATGATTGGAATTGGCTCTGGAAATATGGAACCACCAAATGTTCTCGAATTTTAGGTTTGGAGTTCGCAAAGTTCATTTATTTCTTATTTTGGCTAATATTATAAGACTCGCTCATATTTTTGTTATTTTCTTATATATAAGCCAACCAGTAAAACAAAAAAAAACAAAAAACAAAAAGATACAATTACAAGATGTAAAGAATATACCTTCAAGCGCTAACCTATCCGGCAACAGCACCATAAAAAAGATTGATGTTATTCGCACATAGGATGATTTATAATGTCACTTTATTTTCAGAGAATATTTAGGTGTGAAATTATTGCTAAAATAATAACATACAAACCCAGATGTCTAACTTTCATTTCCATGTGAATTGCTAGCACAAATAGCTAAATTACAACAATCTATAGTCAAAATCAGATTCTATCTAAATTGGTTTGGACCTTATTCGATCGGATAAAATAATATTCTTGAATACAAGAAGGATGTTCTGATTTTATTAAAGAACTAATTTGTAATCTAAACTCTGTGTTCCTCTTCTCGTAAATAAATTTCAATCAAACATAATTCATGGGTTGCTGGAAATAAGCCAATATTTTTATGATACTCTTTCGAATGTAAAACCACATACATGTATATATGCTAAATGAGGAGCAGAGGGTCTTTGGTGCTGTCCGCGGAGACAGAATTGGTGTCTAATCAGTTGGTGAACTAGGATTGTTAGCAATAGAGATCACGCAGGGAGAAACCCGTGTGGTAGAAATTGTGATGTAACAAGCAAATGAAATAATAAAAATATTGGCCGTTGGGGGACGAACACAATTTTGTTAGACAATAGAATAGGAGGTGGCAGACACCACATCCTCCAGAATTAGATCACATGCTAATGGTGCAGCGGACGGCATTGGGACGTCACAGTCCTCAGAGGCAGTCGCAGGCAACTGGACTGTGGGCGACGTATGCTTATTTCTTCCGTGGTGACGACATAGATTCCTAGAAAAATTTGAATCAGAAATAATCGTAACATTTGTGATATATCGTTAATTCCTGACGCCTTCTATGTCCATATCTATCAAGTCATCTATCCAATGAATAGGAGACAATAAATTATTCGAAAAATGGGATTGATAAATTCCGAGAAACAAATGTGAATGGAAAATAATCTAGTCAATATTTTTGTGAAAAAGTCTTCATTATAAAATACATGGATAACACGGAGTGTCACTTCTTCCGGTAGGTCAATAGTGAACCATCCCTTCATTATGAGATTGTTCCTTGGCTAGGTGAGTTTGTAAAATTTACTTTCAAATAGTGTAAAGAGAATATGTAAATCCTCACACAATGTTCGGAAGACACCACATCCTCAAGAATTAGATCACATTCTAATGGGTCCACATATCCTCAAGAATTATGCACAAGGGGTGTCTTCTAAGTGCCGGACCCAAATCGGTGCAGGTTGGCCCATGGAGCCGGTGGACTTTGGCTGGACCACTTTTTAGTGCAGATCTGGCATTTGCGGTTTCGCACCTAGGAAAGAATATGAATACAAACTCGGTGGTGTGATGACGGAGTCGCCCTCGGTGGTGTGATGACGGAGTCGCCCTCGATGGTGTGATGACGACGGTGCCGGTGGAAAACCTCGACGTCGACTTCGCCTTCAGCGATGTGTGTGTGGTTTTCTCTTGGTAGCCAGGGTGGTCGTTTGGGCCCTCGTGACGGTCGTGTTCCATGACTTTCGGCGAGTGGTTTTGTACGGTTTTCGACCGGATACCCGTTAATTAACCGGCCATCTCTCTTCTTCTTAATTAATGAAAATGGCAAGTCTTTTGCCTCGTTTCAAAAAAATAGAAAAAATATATGAATATGCGTTTTGTGATCTACGAACAGTGATATGATCGGCTTTGGAGATCTGTCGAAGATATCGGCCACCGTGTCTAATAAGTCCGTCAGCGAAGTCTCGATGCCCGGGAGGGGAGGCGAGTGAGGTGGTGAGCGCGGCCCCGAGAAGCACCGCTAGTGTTGGGGCTGGCGATGCACAATGTGAAGTGGAAGGTGTACTAACAGACTACCGAAATCGGTGAGCACGGTGCAGCGCGCGGCATTGAGACATCACAGTTCTCGGAGGCATTAGCTAGGAATTGGAATGTGGGCCATATATGATTCTTTCTTCCGTGGCGACCACATAGATTCCGAGAAGAATCTAGATCAGAAATAAACATAACATTGGTGATATATCCTTAATTCCTGGTGCCTTTCTATGTCCATATATATCAAGTCATCTATCTAATCAATAGGAAACAATGAATTATATTGAAAAATGGGATCGATAAATTCTGAGGAACAAACGCGAAAGGAAAATAATCTATCCAATATTTTCGTGAAGAACGCTTTAATTAGAAAATAATTGGATCGTACAGAGTGTCACTTCTTCAGGTAGGTCAATAGTTAAACATCCCTTAATTATGAGCTTGTTCCTTGTCTAGATGAGTTTGTAAAATTTACTTTTAAATAGTGTAAAGAGAATATTAAAATCCTGACACGTTGTTTGGATTAAATGCAATGCATCTTTAATATTATAACTATGATATGATTCTAGAAATACTATTGTATCGAGGGCAATTTAATTGAATCTTTTTCACTATCAGCAAATAATGAAATGGATTGTGTGGGTCTCACACAATGCAGCACACATGCCCGCATGGACCTACCAGATCCACATGCCTGCAGAGACAATTTAACAAGGTATGAACATGATAATTTTAGAGCCATGGTTTTATGAATGTCGCCCATTGAAGTTACTTGCATGAATTTGCAAAAAGTGAATCCGAATTTTTTTAAAGCTTCTTTTAAAGACGCTGAAAATGTACGTAAATTTGAAATAATTTTGTGATGTTTTTTAGTGTGGAGGTGAGGTTTACTCCTACGCAAGGAAAAATATGTATATTTTTTGAAATGGGAGCCATGGCCCCGGCCTCTGCATTAAAACGATGCACATAACCAGTTATTAAAAGAATATGAAAACATATATCCAAATACAGTTCACGATCACTCAAGGTGGAAAAAATATGTATATATGTAATGGCAATATACAAGAGTTGCATGTGATTCCTATCAGTAATATGTTATAATCAACACAAGAAAGATACACTCTCAATGTTCCCCATGTTCCCACCAGGACTCCAGGAGTAGGAGGCATGTACAACCTATAAAGAAGAGGACTCCTCGTTCTACAGGGGCGGCAATGCACCTTGAGTCACAAAGGCCCTATTTGTTTCAGGAGTATTAGCGGGGATTAGTGGGGTTTACCCCTAGGGGATTAGGTGAAACCCCTCCCCACACCCAATCCTCACTAATCCAAATCCCCTAGGGGGGAGGCAACGTGACAGCCCCCTCCCAGAGAATGGTGATTTCTGTTGATTCTAACGTAAACATAATGTGCTGCAACTGAACGTACAGTACTACAACCTTTTTTTTGGTGCTTATTAAACAAGAGATATTAGCACCCCACATACACGAACTTGCGAGGTGGGAGCAAATTCATACAAAAACTTGCAAAAGTGTACTAACACATACACGAACTTGCGAGGTGGGAGCAAAAACATACAAAATCCCCCTAATGACGCCACATAAGCTGCCACGTGGGCAGTTTTTTTGCTAAAACCCCCCTACGAATGTTTGACTCTCAAGGATTTGTTAAGTGGGTAGAATTAAATGCCAGGTGCCCCGTTTTCTTCCATATTTATGTTCCAGCCCCTGGCAGTTATTACGTGAATAAGGCCCGACAGAGTTTTCTTCCCCAATTTATCGCCACTTCCCTTCCGTGCCCGACCATCGTCGCCACTTTCCTCGATAGTCCCCGCCGTCGCCGTCATGAACCTTCGTCGCCTCGCCTCCCCTCAATGCTGGACATGGAACCAGTCCTTCGCTACGACATGGAGCCTCCCGATTACGGTGTGCACGCCCTCCTCTGCCCCTTCTTCTCTGTCTCCTTTGCTCTTCGCACGCGGCCATGGCGGGTGGGGGTTAGCTAGCGTTCCTGGATTGAACGATCGTAGAGGAAACCGGCCATTGCGGATGGAATCGGCGCATGCTCTCAGTGATGGCTAGGTTGAGACTCCAAGTGCAGAGTGTGTAGCTAGTGGCAAGCCTTCTTCCCCACGAGGGTGACTCGAGGGTTTATATTGAACTCTTGGGGAGCCAGTATTTCAGAAGTTGTCTTCCAAGCTTCCTCCAGGATCCTGCAAACAAGTAGAGAATTGTGTGCCCTCAACCTCACCATGTGGTTGTCAAGCACAAGGTGTGAGACTTCTAAATCGCAATGCAAAACTGAAAGTAAATGTGCAATAATTAAATCTACTACTAAATGCAAATGAGAAAATAAATATGCAATGGATTGTTTTTGTATTTTTGTTATGTAAGTGGTGATGGAGATAATGTAAATTCGAATTGGAGATGCAAGTAAAGTAAAGTGCAAGTAAAGTAAATTGCAGCAAAGTAACTGGAGTGTTTTCTTATAATTAAAATAGGACCGGGGTTCATGGTTTCACACTTGCATTCTCTCAAATAAAGTAGTAGACGGTGGACATAAAGAATTACATGTGAGATTACAATAACATGTTTAACATTGAGTACTTTCATATGGGCATCACGTCCTAGCATAGAGATCTCTACGGTCATATTGATCCCTCTTATACTCCACCAAGATGCGAAATAAATCATAACACCTCGATAATTAAGGAAAAACCAGAGTATAGCTTTAAGCAATGTGACATGAAGTTGAAGTAAGAACTTGCTAGATCTAGTCATGGAGATTGATTAGTGTCACTTCAAATCCCCGATAACAAGGTAATCCTTTTTATCCCAAGTGAGGTAACTAAGAAAGGTTTAACAAAACCTAAGTGGATCGCTGAACTTCTGTCACTTTCATAGCAATAGCCACCCCCCGTTACTCCAACTAATGCACCCATCACCCCACACACGCTCTCAAGAACTAGATTGATCAAAGCTAGCAAATAATAACGGGGTACATAAGATACATCTACTCAAATAACTCAAGAGAAACAATTGCAATCTCAGATTCAATAACTCATAGAAAAGATCCACCACATAGGAATTACAACGGTGCCCGTAATCATGTGAGGCAGCTCATACGGATCTAATTAGTGAAGCACATAGAGAGAGAGATACAAGTGCTACTTCCACAAACCCATAGCCCTGGGGTGGACTACTCCCTCTTCATGGAGATGTCGATGGTGATGACGTTGGAGGGGTAGGAGATCACACCGGCGGCGCCCCGCCGGAGTTTTCCCCTCCAATCTGGAACTTCTGGTCTCTGTTTCGGTGTTTAGGCGGCGCTCCTCTCCGTAGGGGTACGGGGGACCCTTTTCATAGTCGGTTTTAGGTCAAGACGGAGTCGGTAAGTCGAAGATGGAAGGAATTGGGGCCACAGGGGCCAAAAGGGGGCCTCTCACGCGGCCAAGGAATCTGGCCGCGTGGAGGGTCCTCTTTTGGGCCTCCTTGCCCAATTATCGTGGATCCTTCGCCCGCAAGTATTCTCCTTCCAAGAAAATGACCCCCGCAGATTTTCAGGTGATTTCGCGGAAGTTTGCCCCCTAAAACGTCAAAAATATAGAAAACGGGGTTTCTGACAGGCAGGGTTAATTCCATAAAAGTTGGGGGACTTTGTAATTTAACCCCAAAATACTATAAAACATTGAACTATACCCTTATATGATGCAATATGTAATAGAAAGCCATGTGAAAATATGCAAAATTCATCTATGCATTTTACATGCATCAACATCCCCAAGCTTAACCCATGCTCGTCCTCGAGTATGAAGGTGATAAAACTAAGATGGGTTTTGCATATTGAAACAATCATGGGATATCAAGGAGGATTATTCATGCTACATATAATCAAACGATTAATACTAGAAATGAGTAGCAATATACAATTCATGTTGTAAGAAATATCAAATATGCAAGCAAAGATGCTTCATGAAAGTTCACAAAGTGTATAATGAAATAAAAGCACTATGGACCAAATGCATACACAAAATGAAAAATAAAATCCTATATTGGTCAAAGAATAGAACAATGGAGAATAGAAAATATAGTGGACACTTTGGAGAAAATTGAGTAGAGGTAAAACATGATCAAGTCTTATTTAGCCTCTAAATTATTCAACTAAAATTACTAATTGAAATGTGGTATCCATTGATCTAGGACTCTCATTGCCCCTTTATCACTAGCACCTTAAAATTGTGAGTATTGAAGTAATGAGAATGACAAGGTGGTTGAAAGCCTCATGCCCCGTGAGTGTGAAAACCTACTCCATGATTACTCAACTTAAGATTCCTAATAAGCTTTGTACAATCATAATAAGTATTAATGACATCATAGAGAACCGCAAAGAGGTTCCTCTTGCCCCATGACATGGAAACAAGCCCATGTTACAATGACAAGATGAACAAACGGAGTAGACTCATCATCCTTTTTATTTTCATTCACTATTATGCATAGCTTATTATTTTATTATAGGATGTGTTGTAGAGTCACTCAAGCTGTAAGTAAATTTCCACCATGATAAAGCATGGCTTGGGTTAGCGGCCCAATGCGTTTCTCTAGTCATATAGATACTTACTCATCAAAACCTACTATTCCTCTATTTCATTTCGGCATGGCAGGATTCCAAAAACAAAAGTACATGATATCAACCAAATGTAATTTTTTTTGTGCAATGTTGAAAGCTTTCCGGTGATACACGTTTATAGCTAGCTCCCAACCACACACTTATCAAACGCAAAACTTGTGGCTCCCATTATTGGGTCATGTTTATTATATGCATAAAAAGTAAAGTGTGCCTTCAAAATTTCGTGAGAGTCCTATCCCAAGTTCAACCCATGACAATTAATAAAGTGAATATATTAATTTAGAACATAAATAACACAATAACATGGTGAACATACTCGGAATAGTAATGAAGTTAATGGGAAGATATGGTGGACTCACTGGAAATACTTGGATAAGGAGTGTTGGAAACAAGTTTTTACTTGTTGGAATTTTTAAATTTTTGGGCTAGCAAGAGGGAGATAGTTGACCAGCTACTATGCATGCATATGTCCATAGAACTACTCATTTCATGACAAACTAAATAAACCAGCAATTAACATCAAGGACATGAATAAGAGATAGCTCAAGACAACATTATTGCAAATTTCTACACATAAAAAGCCTATAAATCATGCAAACATATGTAGCTCTTCAACCATGGCATCCCTATTCTAAGTCATAATACTAGCATCCAATACATTCCAACCCCAAACTCCAGTAGCTCAATCTCATATAAAATGATGGTGGTGATCTTATCAAAACAAAAATAAAAACAAAAACTAGACGCTTCAAGTCTCTACGATAAATGCTTTGCTTAGAAAAACAGAAAGTAGACGTGTTCTAAACAAAAGAGTGTAGCTCCAGTGGGGTGTTCATCACATCCCCAAGCTTATGGCTTTCACCATTCTTGGATGTCTTGAGGCGCAGCTCCTCTATTCCCTGTGAAAAAACTTCACAAAACATGTTTCTCCCATTCTTTTTCTGTGGGGTGAGATTAGCAAGGACAAACAAATCACATGCTTGCTGTGCAAAATTCCAAATCAAATGCTCCATTAGACAGACAATAAGGTTCATTATGTTGTATGTTCACACTCTTGGTTTAAATAATCATGGAAATTCGATTCCCAAGCCCAAAGAGTGCATAAAACAAAAGAAGGCAGAATCTGTCCAGAAAAGCAGCAGCAGCAGCAAAACGAACGTTTTTCCCTAAGCTAGACTCGTCAAAAAATTAAGCCAATTTTTTTGCTTACATAGGACAAAAGGTTGCAGAACATACTAAAAAATTAGCTCAATACGACATACCAATAAAAAAACGTAAAATCATACGGGGAGCAGACTCGTGCTGAAACAGAAATTTCATGCACTAGGATAGCAACTTATAAGTCCAAATGGGTTTGACTTGACTCTTTATTGAAAACTCCAGAATTAAAACAAAAAAACTAATATCTTGAGAAAGCAAGAGGAAACTAGGAAAATCCAAACAAAAACAACCGGGTTGCCTCCCGTAAAGCGCTTTCTTTATAGCCATATAGCTAGGCTTTACTTACTTGATAATCAAGAGGGATAAAGCTCATGAGGGAGCTTGTTCTTCAGCGTGCCCCTCTTCCTTGGGAAGTGCTCCATGCTTTTCTTGTGAGGGAACTGAAACTTGACATTCCCTTCCTTGGAGTCTATGATTGCACCTGTAGTACGAAGAAAAGGTCTACCCAAAATAATAGGACTAGGGGATTCATCCCCCATATCCATAATAATGAAATCAACGGGTACGAAAGTCATGTGCAATTCAATCGTAACATCTTTTACTTGTCCTACAGCATGTTTAGTAGAGTTATCAGCAAGGACAAATTCACTTGAGCATTTTTCTAAATTTTCTAGTTCTAGCAATTCATATAATTCTTTAGAGAGTACCGATACACTAGGACCTAGATCTAACATAGCATGGTGAATTTCTTTTCCAATTGAAACTAGCACCTTGGGGATCCATCCATCCCCAAGCTTAGGAGGTATCATGGCCTCATTCTTGTACCTAGCAATTTTTTCTTGCAAGACATGATTAGCAATATAAGATCCAAAGCCAGGTTGATTAACATTTATAGTGGGATCACTAGCAAATTTTTGTAGAGTAGCAATAAGTTCTTGCAAGCTACTTTTTTCTAAATCAAGCAATGGATCCTTAATTTCAGTAAGCATCATAATTTCCTCTACTTTTCCTTTTCTATTATGCATATTAAAAATCTCATAGCGATCATCAAAAATATCCTCGGGTACTTCAGCCTTTTTTAAGCTCTCTTTAATGTTAACCTCTAAGAGCAAACTTTCAAGCAAAACATGGGTATTTGCAGCATTAGTACTAGTAAAAGATCCCCCACATTCATTATCTAAAAAGGCTCTAGAAGTTTCAGAAAGTCCCTTATAAAACATATGCATATGTATCCAATCTCTAAAGCCATGCCCTATTCCATATGCTCTACTTCTAAATCTCTCCCATGCTTGTATCATTGATTCATCTTTTTCTTGTTTAAAGGTAATGAGCCATTGTTTAACATTGTAATTATTTTCAGCGTGACAAAACCTTTCAATAAATGCAGCCCTTAAGTTGAACCAAGTAGTAAAATTGCTAGGAGGCCATCTTAATATCCAATCTAATGCTTTGCCTTCTAGTGAGTAGGGAAAGAGTTTAACTTTAGTAGTGTTGATGTTTGCATGATTCAAGTTCAAAGTTTTACATCTTTCATCAAATTTCTTAAGATGGAACAAAGGTTCTTCTTTAGGCTTTCCATAGAAACGAGATTCATAAATCATTTTAATAACACTAGGATCTACCTCTAATTTTTCAACGGGAATATTTAGCTCTTGAGGGAAATTCCTAACACTGAATGGCCAATAAGTTCTCTGCTCCATTTTCCAAGTTTTTATGTAGTTTTTAATTTTTTACGCAAAACTGAAAAGTAAAGTAACTAGGAAAATTCGAAATACTAAAATAATCTAGATAACTAAATGCAAAACTAAAATACAAGCTAAAATAAAATATGCAAGACAAAACAAAAACAAGAACAAAAAAAAAACAAAAACAAAAACAAGACAAGAAACAAAACAATCTACTTGAAAGAAGGTGGAGATAGAAAGGACGGTACTCACGTAGGTGCAACCTCCACAAGCTTAGGTGTTTGCACACCTTGTTGGTGATGAAGAATTCTTGTGAGCTCCCTTGGACAAATCCTTCACCTATGGCTCCCCGGCAACGGCGCCAGAAAAACGCTTGATGGCTAGGTTGAGACTCCAAGTGCAGAGTGTGTAGCTAGTGGCAAGCCTTCTTCCCCACGAGGGTGACTCGAGGGTTTATATCGAACTCTTGGGGAGCCAGTATTTCAGCAGTTGTCTTCCAAGCTTCCTCCAGGATCCTGCAAACAAGTAGAGAATTTTGTGCCCTCAACCTCACCAAGTGGTTGTCAAGCACAAGGTGTGAGACTTCTAAATTGCAATGCAAAACTGAAAGTAAATGTGCAATAATTAAATCCACTACTAAATGCAAATGAGAAAATAAATATGCAATGGATTGTTTTTGTATTTTTGTGATGCAAGTGGTGATGGAGATAACGTAAATTCGAATTGGAGATGCAAGTAAAGTAAAGTGCAAGTAAAGTAAATTGCAGCAAAGTAACTAGAGTGTTTTCTTATAATTAAAATAGGACCGGGGTTCATGGTTTCACACTTGCATTCTCTCAAATAAAGTAGTAGACGGTGGACATAAAGAATTACATGTGAGATTACAATAACATGTTTAACATTGAGTACTTTCATATGGGCATCACGTCCTAGCATAGAGATCTCTACGGTCATATTGATCCCTCTTATACTCCACCAAGATGCGAAATAAATCATAACACCTCGATAATTAAGGAAAAACCAGAGTATAGCTTTAAGCAATGTGACATGAAGTTGAAGTAAGAACTTTCAAGATCTAGTCATGGAGATTGATTAGTGTCACTTCAAATCCCTGGTAACAAGGTACTCCTTTTTATCCCTAGTGAGGTAACTAAGAAAGGTTTAACAAAACCTAAGTGGATCGTTGAACTTCTGTCACTTTCACAGCACTAGCCACCCCCGTTACTCCAACTAATGCACCCATCACCCCACACACGCTCTCAAGAACTAGATTGATCAAAGCTAGCAAATAATAATGGGGTACATAAGATACATCTACTCAAATAACTCAAGAGAAACAATTGCAATCTCAGATTCAATAACTCATAGAAAAGATCCACCACATAGGAATTACAACGGTGCCCGTAATCATGTGAGGCAGCTCATACGGATCTAATTAGTGAAGCACATAGAGAGAGAGATACAAGTGCTACTTCCACAAACCCATAGCCCTGGGGTGGACTACTCCCTCTTCATGGAGATGTCGATGGTGATAACGTTGGAGGGATAGGAGATCACACCGGCGGCGCCCCGCCGAAGTTTCCCCCCTCCAATCTGGAACTTCTGGTCTCTGTTTTGGTGTCTCGGCGGCGCTCATCTCCGTAAGGGTACGGGGGACCCTTTTTATAGTCGGTTTTAGGTCAAGACGGAGTCGGTAAGTCAAAGATGGAAGGAATCGGGGACATAGGGGCCAAAAGGGGCCTCTCACGCGGCCAAGGAATCTGGCCGCGTGGAGGGTCCTATTTTGGGCCTCCTTGCCCAATTCTCGTGGATCCTTCGCCCGCAAGTATTCTCCTTCCAAGAAAATGACCCCCGCAGATTTTCAGGTGATTTCGCGGAAGTTTGCCCCCTGAAACGTCAAAAATATAGAAAACGGGGTTTCTGACAGGCAGGGGTAATTCCATAAAAGTTGGGGGACTTTGTAATTTAACCCCAAAATACTATAAAACAATACACTTATATGATGTAATATGTAATAGAAAACCATGTGAAAATATGCAAAATTCATCTATGCATTTTACATGCATCACTCAGTTTCAATCGTTATTACGGCTTGATTTGGACGTAGCAGCTGGATTTTTGTGTTGGTTCCTTTCGTCCAATTGTGCACTGTTATGTGGATGATTTAGGTGTAAAATTAGGTTTTGTGTTGTGAATCCTTGGTGGGTATGTTATGAGTTGTGTTTTAGATGTGGAGGGTAGTGATTTCGAGCATGCCCTGTTTCGGCATATTTTGGATAGTTCATGCTCATTGACAGAAAAGATGATATTTTTATAGATTTGTGGCTTCGTTTTGATGCAGAAATGTGCTTAGATTGATCAATTATGAATTTACTTAGCAGATGACACCTTATGATCTGCATATTTGTGCACACTATGAAGTGGGAGTTAACTGAATTCACATACTGCAAGTGTTCACTGAATTTACTGCAAGTGTTAACTGAATTGTACTGAAATTTGGTTGTGATGCTTTTGTGTCTGTAGGTGGTGATCCTGATAAATTCTCAGTTCAAATAGATCACAATGGCTTTTTTGTTGGTTTGAGAGGGAAATTGAGCTATGATGATGGCACAACTCACTTGTTTGACCATTGTGAATCAGACACATGGTCACTGCTGTGGATTCATGATCTGGTGAAGCAATTAGGCCATGAAATTGAAGCAAGGACAAGGGTGTACTGGTGCCTTCCAAATAAAACTTTGCAAGATGGCTTGATCTGCATTGAAAATGATGCTCACACAATACTAATGACTGAAGCTGCAAAGGAGCATAAGACACTGAGTTTGTTTGTGGATCACACAGATTTTGTTAGGTTTTTCAGGCCTGATATTCTTGCAAATGTAGGTCTAGGACTACCCACTGTTAACATTGCAGACCAAGATGGGGCAGACAATGATGTTGATGAACCAGAGCAAATGCAAGAAGACCAGAGCAAATCCAAGAAGGAAGAGTGAGGACACCTAGAAGAAGAACTGCAGCTGATGGTCAGGGAGAAGATGAGAAGGATGATGATGACTCGGAGCAATATGGGACATACAATGAATTTTATGACAGTGATTGGGATGCTGAGGATGGAGATGATGACATATTTTTATCAACTGTTGACATGGAAGTCAATGACAACAATGAAATGGTTGCAGTAGTAGAAGAAGAGGATGATGCATGGCTTGATCATGAATACCTCCATTTGACAAAAGAACAAGAGCAGGAGCTCAAGTACAAGTTCAGTGTGTTCAATCCATAGGTTGACATGGCAGCTCCTGTTTTCAAAGTGGGTCAGGTGTTTAGTTGTATGAAAGAGATAAGAAGTGCAATCAAGGCTTACAGTGTTAATGAGAGAGTTAAGTTGTTTAAAAAAAGGAATGAGCCAACCAGGATAGATGTTGTGTGTGAGGGAGAATGTGAAGGGGGATGCTCATGGTTCTTAAAAGCATCACAGGACAGCAGTACTGAGGCAGTGGTTGTGAAGAAATATTGTGGCATACATAGATGTGTGAGAGCTTGGGAGGTGAAGGACTTGACAGCCAACTTCCTGACAGAATTCTTCATGGATGAATTCAGAGACAATCAAAAGATGGATTTGCAGACTTTCAGGAACAAGATAAGAAGGAAATTCAACATGTGTTCCAAAAATTGGAAGTTGAGGAGAGCCAGGAAAGCTGCTTTGCTTAGAATTCATGGTGATGAGGCACAACAGTTCAGCTTGCTATGGGACTATGGTCAGGAGTTGAGGACATGCAACCCTGGCTCTAAATTTTTCCTGAGCACAAACAAGTCAAATGAAAATGGAGAAGTGAAGGAGCATTTGGCAACATTGTATTGGTCTTATGATGCCTGCAAAAGAGGTTTCCTTGAACGATGCAGACCAGTGATTTGCATTAATGGTTGTCACATTAAGACAAGGTATAAGGGCAATATACTCACTGCAGTTGGTATTGATGCCAATGACTGCATATTTCCAATTGCAATGGGTGTTACTGAAGTGGAGTGTACAAGTTCTTGGGAGTGGTTTTTAACTACACTAAGAGATGACCTCGACATCACTAATAGTGCTCCTTCCACAATAATGAGTGACAGGCAGAAGGGCCTGATCAAGGCAGTGCAGAAAGTGTTCCCTGATGCAGAGCACAAGCATTGTGTGAGGCATATATATCAGAACTTTCATAAGAAGCACAAAGGGGAAACTTTGAAGAATGATCTATGGGCCATAGCTAGGTCATGCAATATACCTACTTGGGAAAGAAATAAGAAGAAGATGGAAGTGGATTGCAAAGAAGCATTTGATTGGGTTGAGGAGTTGCCACCAAATACCTTCATCAAGGCCTTTTTAGTGATTTTCCTAAGTGTGACATGCTTCTGAACAACCACTCTGGAGTATTTAACGGTTATATTCTAGATGCAAGAGAAATGCCAATGCTCTCCATGCTAGAGAACATATTCTACAAACTAATGCACAGGATTGTTGGAAAAAGTAATGAATGTCAGTCATGGCCTGGAAGGATCTGCCCTAAGATTAAGAAGAAACTGGATAAATTCACTGAATGGGCAGCAAACTGTGAAGTGTTGGTAGCTGGTGGAGGGATTTTCAAAGTGACATCACTAGAATTTGAGAGAGATTACAGTGTGGATTTCAATATAAGGAGTTGTGACTGCAAGAGATGGCAGCTCACAGGCATACCATGTCATCATGCAATAGCATGCTGCAGAAATGAGAGAATTGACCCTGAGCAAATGGTTCATAGCTGCTACACAATTGAAACTTACAAGAAGTGTTATGCTTACAACATGGTCCCTCTCAGAGGCAGGTGCCACTGGCAGAAGCAGAATGGGGTTTTTGTGCATCCTCCACTTTTCACCAAAGTGTTGGGAAGGCCTAAGAAAAACAGAAGAAAAACACCTGAAGAAGTTGAGAAAGATGGTGCCAAGAAGATTTCCAAAGCTGGTGTTCCAATGCACTGTTCCATTTGTAAGAAAGAAGGCCACAACAAAAAAGGGCATGCTAAATTCATGTCAGAGCAGGCTAGTGGGTCTGTTCTAATTGAAGATGAAAATGGTGATGTGGATAACCCAGCAATTTTGCAGGTAAATTATCTTATTAGGGTTGTCCATTGTCTGCAACACAAATTTATAACTCACTCTCATTCATTTTGACAGCACATTGTTCCACAACCTGTCATCCCTGCCTTGGATCCTACTCATCAGAGGCACATGATGGTACATAGAATGGGGCAAGAGGTGCTTTTTCTTTGTCAATTATTTCACAAAAGATTTCATATTGCACAATACTGAATGCAAAACTGAATATCATTGTGGCTTACAGGACAGAGCATTGCAACCAATCCCCAGGCCTACTGTCCCTTTGCCTGAGGAGAGTGCATTTGTGGTAGGTGAAAGGAACTCCCTTCCCCAAACTAGGGTAACTACATCAATGAACAGAGGAGGCATCTCAAGTGCAAGTGCAAGTGCTAGGGGAAGAGGGAGGACCAGCACAGTTGGAAGAGGAAGGGGAAGGAACAACAACTCTGCACCTAATGGTTCTGAGGAAGCAACACAGCAAGAACCACCTTCAAGTAGAAGTGCAAGTGCAAGAGGAAGAGGCAGGACAAGAGGAAAAGCACAGAAAGAAGAAAGCTCATCTCAATCAAGGCCAAACAAAAAAATCCAGAAAGACACACCCTACAGGGCCAGGCTTTGCCTACTATTTGCTGTTTGGTGATGACACCCAGCAGAGAGTGATACCAGATCTGAATGAGGCAGCTCCAGAAGAGATCATCAGTACACAAAATGCACCTCCACATGATGTTTAGATGCCGATGATGTGCTGAGCCTTTGTACTGAATTTTTTCAAACTTTGGCAGACCCACAAATTTTGTACTGAATTTATGCAAATTTTGGCAGACCCACAATTTCTGTACTGAATTTATGCAATGCAAGACAAGTAATTTAAGAACAAGCATTACATAACATATATAGATACTAGTACTTCAAGTACTGGTTCAGGTTCATTACATAACATATTACATACCACATTACAGGTAGATACTAGTACTGGTTCCTTATATAACAGGTTCAACCATTACACACAAACTACATAGAACATTTCAGGTAGCATAGCAGAGTGGTACTACATGTAGCATAGCAGGTTCATAGGGCATCTTTCACACTCCAGCACTTGCAATGAGAGCATAGTGGTACTGGATGTCAAACCCAAAGCTTCCAGGCTCAATCCTGTCAATATAAAGCTTCAACTTCTTCTCTTCATGGGTCCTCCTAAACCAAAACATGAGGACCTCACCCTCACCATAGCCCTGATCAGCAACAACTTCCATCCACTTAGATGTCATGATGGCACACTTCCTGGCCTTATCCATCTTCATCTTAACTGGAGTCATTTTCTGTGCATGGTCATAGTAGACCCTCATTTCATATCCAGACCTGGTCAGGTATTGCTTCAGGTAGGTCTGGGTGAAATCCTTGTTGAAGTACTACAAATGAAACAATAAAAAACAAGTAAGTAATAACATTCTAGGCTGAGTAACTGAAGAAACCAACAAATAAAATTCAATGCATAACCAACCAACCATTTTTCCCTTGTTCCTGTCTTCAGATATTTGTCCCTCTCTCATGGTGCTAACATAGACAGGGATTCTAGGCTTCTGCAGATCACATATGTCCTCCAGAAGCACTACCTGACGTGGCTCCAAACCAACACGGTTGGAGTACACGCAATACTCATCATATGGGTCCTGGACTTCCCACTCTGGCCCTACATCACACATAAAATAGCACCACATGAACATAAATAAAGATCTGGCCCTACATCTTTCGGTACAAGCAACATGCAGAAGTACAAATAAATCTTTCAGTCAGAACAATACCTTTGATAGTAATGTTCAGATCCCTCTCCATCTCGCAGACTGGACATGAAAAGTCAGTGCTCTCTGTACTGCCACCATCTGAAGAGGAGGAAAGGTCCACCACATCCACATTGGGGTCCATCGATCTAAGATAAAAACAAAATTCAGACAAAACCATCAACAAAATGATTCAGAAGAGGAGCATCCTTCAGACAAGAATAAAAGGGCTCAACATCAAAGAAATGAAGCATACTACAAATGCACATTACCTGGATGCTTCTTGGCAACTCGATCCGGTGTTGTTTCTTGGTTTCTCCGGTGAAAAAGTGAGAAGGGGACAGAGAAGTGAAGTGACTGAGGAGAAACGGGTGTGTGAGAGAGAGAGTGGGTGGGTGCAGTTAAGAGGGAAGAGGAGTGCGTGGGTGGCCGGTTGGCCTTCTATTTCGCTGACAAGTGGGTCCACCTCAACTTGCTCTCTCACTTGCGCTGACACGTGGCTTACAAGGCCTATGTTCAACAAAATTCAGTACAGTAATACTCAGTCCAAACAAACAAAAAACAGTTCAAATGCATACTTCCACAAACACATTTGAAAATGGCAATTGTTCAAACTGAAATGCATCTCACATAACAAACAACAGACCAACACAATTCTCTCACATAACTAACAACTAGAAGTACATGTTTCAGAGCAACAGACCAGCACAATGCATCTCTGACAGACAACAAACCGGCTCAATGCAAAAGCATTTTCCCTAACACTAATCCTACAACAAAGACAACAAACAACATCATCACATTCTTATTTTTCCACTTAAGTGCATTAATCTCTTCTTTCTGCAGCTTCAACTGTTCTTGCAGAGTCTGAACATCCTGCACATTGCCTGCAAGAACTGGACCATCCACATTGCCTCTAAGACCTGGAGCTTCATGCACAAAATCACCTATGAAATCCTCATTGCCAGCTACACTGCCTTGACCTCTAAGCCTCCAAACTTCATCGCGCAAGTCTCCAATCAAATCACTAAAGAACTTGGGCAATTCTCCATCATGCCACTTCACAAAGCCGCAACCACCTTGGTGTTACAAACAAAATCAACACCCTTTTCATCCACAAGAATAACAAACAGAGCAACAGAGAGAAGAGCAGAGAGGAGAGAGCAGAGAAGAGAGCTCATCATAGCGTCCACGCAGGCGTAGTACCGCCTGCCAGGGTTCATCCTGCTCCAGCTTATCCATCTCGGCGCCTTCCTTCGCGGGTTGCAGCGGCAATACAACGCCGACTCGTAGTCCACGACGCCCTCTCTGTACGGGACAGGGGACCGCGAATCGCTTCCACCATCCCTCCTCCCACTCGCGCGACGGAATCCAGGAGCGGAAGCACCAGAGGAAAGAGACATCGCCGTCGTCGAGCTCCTGCTGCCGCCGCCGTCGAGCTCCAGTACCTCGGTCGCCTCCAATGCCTTAGGGTTATGTCGGAGAGAATGGGGAATTGATGGCCAGGGGATTTTGGTCGGGAGGGATAAGTCCAGGGGGTTTTCAGCAAAGAAATCGTGCCTGTCGTGACAACAAACCAATCCGCGACAACTAACTACTCGCAGGGGGTTCTCAGCAAAAAATAATCCTACGTGGCAGCTTATGTGGCGTCATTAGGGGGGTTTTGTATGTTTTTGCTCCAACCTCGCAAGTTCGTGTATGTGTTAGTGCACATTTGCAAGTTTATGTATGTATTTGCTCCCACCACGCAAGTTTATGTATGTCCCATGCAAATATCTCATTAAACAACTGAAACATACAATGCTCTGTCGGCAACAACTGAACCAAAGACCGTGACAGCAAATGAACTCACGCATGCTTTGTCGGCAGGTATATTATTATTTCCAACGGCCTGATCTAACTTATCTAACCAAATAAGTTAAGCAATATCCAAATCAAAAATATATATATTAGGCAACAGCCTTATCTAGCAAAATAAGTTAAGCTGGCATATTATATCCAAAAGTAAACAAGCTCCATCTGCAGGTTCAAGTTTGGAGCCAACTCTCTTCACCAAAGAACATGCAGCTACACCACCTCTTGTAAGCGTGTAATCAAGGAGTTTGCACCAAACTTCGTGGACAAATCTTAGCTATCAACATCTCCAGAGTAATTTGCAAAGTTGAGCAGGCAATCCTGAAAACAACAAGCTTCGAGTCATCAAGTTCTGTAGTAATTTCCCATTCCAGACAAGAGGCAGTAGAAGGCACTCCTAAGTACAACTGCATGACCCAAGCCCATAGAAAGAAGCATTTATCTATCTATTTTGAGAAAAAAAACAGAATGACACTAGCAGCATGATTTCCTAGCATAAAGTAAACCAGGATTGACCAATAAAATGATTAGAACCATGTATTTGAAAAGTTACACAACAAAAAGAAACAGGTTAAACCTTGTGTGAAACTTATTGTGAGATCAACTACCACTGGATGCTTATATATTTTTTTAGAGCAGTTGTCAGGTTTCCCCATGGTAGTTACATGAAACATGCGCACAATATGAAAATAACCTTAGACTGAGCAAATACAAACTTCACAGGCCACACTAGAACGTAGAAAATGGTTTTCTAGCCAAAGTTGTTGGGACACTACACATCGTCATGATACAAAATGCATGGAGAACAAGTAGCAGCAACCAGCTAGATAATTACAGCAACTAGCTACATAATTTTGTCACCAGCTCTCTAGCAAAGATAACAAAGTTGGTTAGAGATTGAAAAAAAATTCTAAGGTAAACATTTGTAACATCAGTCTGATGTGAAGACAAAATACTGACTCAATTTTTAGGAGCAGCATCAGTTGAAACAGTACACAGCAAAACCTGTTACCAGATTTAAAATCCAATCGGCGAAATGAGATCAATCCACGGTCAGAACTTTTTTAGAGGGTAATGGTCAGAAAACTAACTCTCAAAAGAAAAGAAAAGAAAAGAAAAGGCTAGCTAGCTATAACCGGCAGCACAACTGTTGTCTGTTGAACTAGTATAGTTCAGCGTTAAATATGTATTTGGTTAACTTGAACCGAATCTGTGACTAAATAAAATAAAAGCTGTCTGAAAAGTTTATTTCTGAAACTGATCAAAAAAACGGAAGCTAAGAAACTAACTAAATCGAACTCTGTTTTGTCAGTAGAGTGGAATCCACAGCCAACAAGATCCTATCGTGGTGACTTCAGTTCGAACTGTCATTTGGGAAAAAAAGCAGATCGTGGCAGAAAATATACAAAAAGTAAACAGAAAATGTCAAAGAAAAACCAGATGTGCCGCTATGTATTTTGCTACAGCTACGTAGCTCCGGTGACCAGGGTAGCTTCAGTTCTCGGCTACCAAGTGCCTGGAAGGCGTAGGAACGGGAAAGGATGCATGTACATGTTTTTCTCTTGATCAAATAAAGGTAGCACAAGGAGAGACAGAGCACCAGATCCTGCCACTAACTTTAGGCCTGCCATGATCCATTAATAGAAAGTTGGCTATGATTTTCTCACTTTTACTTTTCATGAATGTTCTTATCTGATCAATCTGTAACTAGTGTAAGTCTTGCCTCCAGGTGGGCCAACGACCCCAAAAAACCCTTGATCTAAGGAAGAAGACACAAAACCAACCAAGCTAGCAGTAGCAGAGGTTACACTACGGGGAAATTTTAGTGCACTAGCTGTACTTTCATGCTTGCAGAGGCCAAAAAACAGAGTCGCCTAACTTGGTAAAATTCAGAAGTAGCATCTTTGCCATTCACTATATGTCTAAATACATATCCACATTTTGATAAATTCGTGACAATTTTTGAGACGGAGGGAGTATAAGACTTATGCTTCTGAAACAAATTTAGCTGCTACTCCATTATGTGGTGTAATAATCTTAATCAACAGAACTCCATTACTGCGGTGTATTGGAAACTAGAGAGACAATAATCATACCTCAATGTAAGTTACCATCTCCACGTGAAGCCAATCGAGAGCACTGCCGTCATTGTCCACGCGAAGCCAATCTTGGCTGTAATTAAGTATGTTGGAAAGATATCTTGGCTCCTGTAGAAATTTTCGCCAGTAATTTCCCGGATTCCCATCATTTCTTAACAAGCAAAGACAGCAAGCAAATCCCAGGGAGATTCAGTTACAGCAAACGTGCTCCTTTATATAAAAACGAGACAAGAGTTTCAGCCGAGCGTTTTACACTGAATTTCCCATCCCACGCCCATCATTCATCTATCAGGAGCAGTAAAAACGATCGATCCATCAGGCGACGAGCTCGACGCTGAAATCACCTTATATAAACAACAAGCAGAATTAAGATTGAGCAATAGCTTCTCAAGGGAAAGCGTACTCCAGTGCAGGACTCGGAGGCAACAAGGCAGTCGAGTAGCTCGTCGGTCTCCTGGACTCAGTATCATCAGGAAACTATATTGCTTTTCTCATGTTTTTTATGGTTGTATGCAGGTTGCTTACAAGCTGCAAAGCATTGCTGCTTGTCAAGGTTAGAGTAAGAGTGGTCAGATAATGCCCCGTCAATATGGTTATTCTCTTAAATACATAGAGATAACGATAGTCAAGAGATTCAGCAATGTATGTCGCTTCCTATGAACACTATAGTGCTTCAAATTTTCTCCGGTCAACTTTTTTTTGGAGTAGTAAAAGCTTATAGTTTGACTGATTTATTTTAGTTTTATCAATGCTACTATCACTTAAAACTCTATGTTATTTAAGATGTGAATGTGAATATTCTGTGAGTGGAGATTTGATTTATCTGGACACCGATGATACTGCTAATTAAAAAATTCAAAAATCATATTTATGAGTTTTAAAAAAATTAAAAAAATCAGCATGTAGCCAATGGTGCATCATACATATGTGCAAAAAAATGATTTCAGATACTTTCTATTTTGAACTATGACAGTAGTGTGGATCTGAGTATGTCTATTTTCAAATCTCTAAATTTTATCATTTTTATGTAGCCCATACTATTTTGTATTTAAAACTAAAAATTTGCACGTTTGTGGGATACGCCATCACAACATTCAGATTTTTTTCAGAATCTTTTCAAACTCGAAATATATTTTTAGATTTTTTTAAATTGTGGGAGCATGGTACTCGAGACCAAAAACATTTTCCTATATTATATGCACTGTCGACTTACCTAAACATTTTAAAGAAAAATTACATGAAAATCGAGGGTGTGTCGCCTTCGACCTTTGTGACGTATACTTTGTAAATATTTGATGATCGTCTATATGCTTATTTTACGGTAGCAACCCACCGGTATTTTTTTTGAGGCTGTCACCGGAGGGGGGGGGGGGGGGGGGAAGGCTCCCCACCTGAATTTTACTCAAAACCAGAATCACGTGTTACAAAGGGAGAGATGGGCGCGCTACAGATCGGCGGCCTCTCTATGTTCCGTTGTTTTAAAACTGTGTGACCACAATGTCAAGTCCTGAATAATGTTATGATGGTAGAGTTACACGGTTGGTCAATCATTCTGAAGACCATTGCGTTCCTCGCGTCCCAGATCTTCCATAGGATGATCAAGGCCATCGACGTCCAAATGCTGCGTGGGAGGCCATTGGGCAGAGTGGCGATCCAAATCTCATCGGCGGAGATGTTGTGTACCTGGAGGCCAATGGTGGTCCATACGAGATCTGCCCTGGAAGAACAAATGCTCCCTGTCTTCCATGGGTGCAAGGCATCTTGGGCAGCAGGAGTAGTCCACAATATGTTTGTGTTGGAGGTTCTCGCGAGTGTTGAGCCTATCGAGCGAGAACAACCAACCAAAGATCTTGACCTTGCCCGGTACTGTTGACGTCCAAACGTGTTGGGCGTTCAAGTTAGGTGGCAACAAAGTCATGGCAGCATAGGCCCCTCTTGTAGAGAAGGGGGACCCATCCATGAGAGTGCGACGGTCCGTTCCTTCGGAGAGCGTGAAGTCCTGCAACAACAAAGAGAGCGAAACTAGCTGGCCCGCAGCCGCATTGGTTAGCCTATTCTGGAGGTCCACTTTCGACCCCCTTTTGCAGAACATTCGCCACAACGTCGAATTGGTTAGTATGGTGGGAGTAAAGAGCCGGAAAAGCAACGGCTAGTGGCTAAGTGAGCAGCCAACGGTCCTGCCAAAAGAAGGTGGAGGAACCGTTGTGGACCACACAAGAGGTAATGTGCGAAAGTATGGGGGTATATCAAGTGATATAGGGAGCAAATGACAGACCGGCCTACTTTGCGAAATTGCTGGAAAAAAGTTGCAAGGGAAGTTTTTTCGAGTAAGAAGGATCTCGGTTGCGTGAATACCAAGACTAGCTATGTAAGAAAACACAAGGGTTAATGGAATCAGATGATGGAAAGAAAAAAAATGGGAGAAAACAAGCAAAAGGTGGCTGGAAGAAAAAAGACGATGGTAAGTGCTATGGAAATTTGGGACATGGTGTTGTGTTTTCTTTCTAAGTTCTATTACCTTTATCTTTTCTTGGGAAAATAACATGTCTTGTAGCCCTTTTGTCGTTTATCTAGCTTAGAACTCGGCTTGTCTCCTCAAATTACTTTGCTCGTGCTGTGATTTGGCCGATACTTTGTAATGTCCGTCTCGTTAATGAAATCAGGGATGAATCTTTTTCATCTATTTTTTGGAAATAATTTCCCTTAGTGATTATAACTGTTAAGGTTTACTTGGATCGTCTAAGATTGGGTACAACAACTAGTTGCCCCCTTGTTTTCTATGCATGTCACATCCGGTTAGCTTTTACTGAAATACAAATCGAGAAAATTTCCATCTTAAGTTTTTATATTTATCTTGATAGACTGTGGCAACGCACGGGCACTCAGCTAGTTCTAGCATAATCCATATTGTTGAGAGAGTGTGTCTATCCACAAGAATTGTCGTGATCACATAAGGAGTACAGATCATCTCTATGTACGCCTAGTTGGAATAGTGCTCGAACGATGACAAAGCAAAATCGACCACATCTCACCCGAAATGGACGCATCACGCACCTACCTCAGTTGATCGGTGCACGTCAGAGATGTACAGCTCGTGAATCACCAGCTGGGTAGGGCTCCAAAACAAAAGCGCTGCAAAGCTAACTTGGAGCCATTCCATGCATGAACATCGACTGGACAGTGCCAAGCTAGCCCAGCTAGCCTTGGCCCGTACGTGGCGCGGCACGCTAGCAAGAAGACACGCAACGTCAGGTGAATGAATGGTGCACGAAGACGCGCTGATAAATAGACTCCAGAAATCAGAACAGTCCACACACTGACACACACACACAGGAAACTGAAAGCCACACCTAAATCGATCATGGCGACCAAGAACAACAGCAGCAGCTCCCACGACGCGCTGCCGTCCGTCCTCGCCGCCGCGCGGCCGTTCCTCCGCGGCGACCTCGGCGCCGTCGACCCGGAGCTCCCCTCCCTGGTGTCCGTCCTCGTCTCCGCCGGCGCCGGCGAGTGCTACCACAAGCACGGCACCTTCCTGGCGCACCTCGTTGACGTGTACCGCGTGCTCAGCCTGTGGGGCGCGCCCGACGCCGTGTCCCGCTGCGGCCTCTTCCACTCCTCCTACTCCAACTCCTACGTCAACCTCGCCATCTTCGAGCCCGACGTGAGCCGCGCCCGCGTCCGCGCCATCATCGGCGCCGCCGCCGAGCGCCTCGTGCACCTCTTCTGCGTCGTCCCGCGCCACGCCCTCATGCACGAGGACCTCCACCACCGCTACACCGACGCCGAGCTCAGGGACCACCTCGCCGCCGCCGAGGCCTCCCTCGTCAAGGCTGCCGGCGGCGAGTACGCGAGGTCGGAGGCGTGGCGGGTGAAGCTGCGGGAGGTGGTGCCGGAGGAGGGCGTTGTCGCGCCGCACATCCGGACGGGTGAGCCGGTGGCGCTGTCAAGGAGGGTGCTCGCGGTGTTCGTGCTCATGACCGTCGCCGACTTCAGCGACCAGTACATGGACTACCAGGACAAGCTGTTCGGCAACGAGGACGGGCGGCTCGAGTTCGCCGGCGACAACTGGGCCGCGCTCTGGCCGGGCACCGGCAAGCCGGGGCTGTGGATGGCCGCCATGTCCAGGCTCGCGGCCATCTACCGCCTCATCGCCACCGACGAGCGCCTCCGCCGCATGGAAGGCGTCGTCGAGGAAGACGACGATGACGCGGGGCTGGACCTCTCCGTCCCGCCAGTGTTCGACCGGTGCAGCAAGGTGCTGGACCCGGAGGAGCAGATCGCGGCGAGGGACCTGTACTGGGAGGCGATCTGCAGCGACGTGAAAGGCGGCGACGGGGACTGGACGGAAATAGAGTCGCTGCTGCGGCAGAGCATTGGTAAGAACCCGTTCGTTGGGGAGCCGTGGCTGGTGCTGGCGCAGGTGCTGCTGAACATGAACTGCGGGAGGTGGGATGAGGCGGCCGCGGCGGCGGAGGAAGGGCTGAGGCTGGTGCTGGAGTGGGGAAGCAGCTGGGACAAGAGGATGACGTGGGAAGGGTGGGTGTCGTGGGGGAGGGTGATGAGGGACAAGGCCAAGGACAAGGAGTGGCCGCGCTCTGCCTGGGGCATCATCAACCTCGGACTCGTCAAACAGATCCACAAAAACTAATCAATTTAGCTGCCTGGCTCCTACACCTACTCTCGGCTCTCGCCCATGGCTCCATGCATCATCCCACTGAACTTCCATCGGCAGCGTCGGCAAGGAAACGGAAGAAAGAGTGGTCAATGCCTGGGTATCCTGCCTCTGCCCCGCCCCCGCTGAAACTTAAAATTTGTAGTGGTTATTGCTCAGTGTGTTTAAGTTGGACTATGATGCATGATGTGTTATGAAATAAATTTGTAGCTTTCTGAACTTTGTAATAAAATGGTTGTGTGTATCGTTTCGATTACAGGTCGAGGCTTTGTTCCCCATTTCGGAAAAATATCATGAAATAAATGTATCCTCTCACACAAAACAAATCCTTGCAGAAACAATGTATGCCCGATATCATATATGTACTCTTTGTTTGGTGATATCATTTGGAAAATCACTTTTGAGAGCTTTTCATTATTGAGAAAATGCTCCGGCCCTTTGCCACCCGCCTCCCTAGGGCGACCGGGGCGACCGCTTGTTCCTGGTGTCTTCTACCTCATCTTCCCTTCTTCCCTCCTGCCGGCGCAGGCAGGATCTCCTCTACCCGTGTTCCGTGGACAGTTTGGAGCGGCCCTAGCATTGTGGTGTTGCAGCTTCGCAGTGGTGTAGCTCGGGCGCCGGTGCGCTCACTCTGACGGGCTGTGGGCCTTGCGATTGCGATGAAGGTGGGACGGGGTGGTTGCAGCCTGCGTGCCTAGGTCTGGCCTGGTGGAGCTCTGTCGGCTGTGTGCATGATGGCTTGTGAACGATTTGGAGGCGCTACGTTCGTCGTACTCACCTTCCTCCGATGGCCCGCCATCTCCTATGTCGCACACAATTGGGCTAGATCTGAGCTAGATGGGCTCGGATCTAACCGTGCTCATCCCTACCCTTTCAACGGGGTGGCCGGTTCGTTGGTGCGAGTTTGCATGCTCGGGCACCCCCCCCCCCCCCAAAGGTAGACTGCGTGGACGGCACTATGGCGGTGGCGATTGTTCTATCCTTGGATGTGTGGATGGCCAGGAGCGGGCGCCGGGGGACACTAGTTTTGTTGGCGCTGTAGCAAAGGCAGCTCCCGGATCGCGTCATGGAGGCATGGGTTGGTGATAGAAGGTGGTTCAAGGTACCAGATTGCCAAGCGAAATGTCGTAACCTCTAGGGGCACGGTTGTGGTTACCTTCCGCTCGTTAAGGCTCCATGTGAAAATCCTTGACCATCTCTGTCTCGACGGAGGCGACGTGCTGCATCGTCATCCTATTGGGGGGCTCGTTGGGGAGCTCCCGTACTCCTCGGTCTTCTTCTGGTGTCATCGTGGACAAATTTAGATCATGTCTTGAGACGCATTTGTGCTAACGTGGGGCATTCTCGACGGCCTCATATCTTATACATGTGATTAATTATGTATTCACCACTCTCCGTCCTAGTTGTTTGCTGGCAAGATCAGCGCTCCACGGCCCAGAGCGAGAGGGTGTGTGATGTCTACGCACGCTTCTATTGTTGTAGACAGTGTTGGGCCTCCAAGTGCAGAGGTTTGTAGAACAGCAGCAAGTTTCCCTTAAGTGGATCACCCAAAGGTTTATCAAACTCAGAGAGGTAGAGGTCAAAGATATCTCTCTCAAGCAATTCTGCAATTATGATACAAGAAGTCTCATGTGTCCCCAACACACCTAATACAATTGTCAGTTATATAGGTGCACTAGTTCGGCGAAGAGATAGTGAAATACAAGTAATATGGATGATTATAAGTGATAATAACAATCCTAAATAAAAATGGCAGCAAACAAACATGTAGCAGAACTGGTTGTAAACGGTGTTTCAATGCTTAGAAACAAGGCCTAGGAATCATACTTTCACTACTGAACACTCTCAACAATAATAACATAATTGAATGCATAAATCATCTCTTCACTATGCTACTCTGAACCACTCTCCGGTCGGATAACAAACACCAATCATTGCGTAGGGCTATAAAAGCACTCCTTAGAGTTCGCATTTCCCCATCTAGGTAACCCTCACGCTATCACCATGAGACCTAGATGGTTCCAAACAAACACCACAATTTCATAGGGTCAGCTAACATAAAAAAATATCATGCTAAACCACACGGTGCACACACTGTCACCTTTACACCGTGATCAAAGTGTCTACGGAGATCTCATAACAAAACCACCTGAGTAGCATAATAGATGAAGAGTAACATCTACTTATTCAACTAGATTACAAAGCTCATGATCACATAAAGACCACACCATGGGAGAGAGAGACGAGACACATAGCTACCGGTAGAGCCCTCAGCCCCGGGGGAGAAGTACTCCCTCCTCATCATGGGAGTCAGCAACGACTATGAAGATGGCAGTGGAGTCGATGGAGATGGCTCCGGGGGCACTTCCCCGTCCCGGCTGGGCGCCGGAACAGAGATATATGTCCCCCAAAACTTGTCGGCGGCGGAGCTATAGAACTTTTCATGGAAGGAGGCTGAATGTTTTAGGGTTTATGCATCAGGGGGATTATATAGGCGAAAGGGCGATGTCGATGGGCGCTCGAGGGGCCCACACCACCAGCTGGCGCGGCCGGGGGACCTGCGCCCCCTATGGTGTGGCTCCTCCTCTGCCCCCCTCCGGGTCTCCTTTGGACTCCGTTGACGTGCCGGAAATTCTAAGACTCTGGGATTTTGTTTCGTCCAATTCCGATAATATTTTCAGAACAACTTTTCTGAAACTAAAAATAGCAGAAAACAGGAACTGGCTCTGTGGCATCTTGTCAATAGATTAGTCACAGAAAATCCATAAAAATGACATAAAGTGTATGGGAAACATGTAGCATATGGAATGAAAACAACATGGGACATTAGAAATTATAGATACGTTTGAGACGTATCAAGCATCCCCAAGCTTAGTTCCTACTCGTCCTCGAGTAGGTAAAACGATAAAGAAAAATAATTTCTAAAGTGACATGCTACCAACACAAACTTGATCATATAAATTGTAAAAGCATATGCAAGCAGAGATCATAGTACTTTAAACACATGCATGATAGATATAATTCTAACAATGAAATTTAGCAATCATGTTGCATCATGAAAGGTAACAAAAATAAATGATCATGAATAATAATGCACCTGAAAGTTATACGTTTGTTTCGAGCATAAAGAAAGCAGGGCAAAATGATATTTCTCTTGTCCTTAAAAGTGGAGCAAAACATAAATGCCATGACACCTTCAAAGTTCAAGTGGATGACTAGAAACAAATAATTTGAGATAAAGTAATGACACATAATGAATAAATCAATAATAATCTTTGGGACTGATGCACATTAAACTCAGAATGACAACTATGCTCTCTTAATTGTGCATAAAGTTAGAAGATGGAGACTCAACATAAAAGTAAAAGAAAGACCCTTCGCAGAGGGAAGCCGGGATTAACTCATGTGCTAGAGCTTTTTATTTTATAAACAGAGGTGTTAAAAACAATTTTTTAGAGAGGTGTATGTTTATGTCACCGAATGGTAATAGAGTTCTTGTCATCTTCCATACTAAACAAGTTGAGAGAGGTTCTGAATTATTTATATTAAGCATTTATAGCATGCTCTTTATATAGTATGGAACTCCTCCCCACCTTGCTTTCGCAAACCATGGCTAACCGAATCCTTGGGTGCGTGCCAACAATCTCATACCATGGAGGAGTGCCCATTTATTTGTTTAGCTTTTTGATGTTATAATGGTCTAACCAGATCTTTGCAAAATCAATGACGAGCAAATGAAGCATGCAAGTGAGGGTACTTAAATATTATGGAAGACAACAAACTCAACCACTACTTCCTCATGAGCTAAAACAAGAATACAAAACATGAATAATTTTGAAAGTTTTACAGGTAGCACATGAGAAATATACTTGGAGTGGCAGTTAAATACCACATGTAGCTAGGTATGGTGGACACGTTTGGCAAGCTTTGTTTTTTGGGAGTTGGATGCATGAGTAGATCTCATACTCAGTACAAGTGGAGGCTAGCAAAAGACTGGGAGCGACAAATTAAGAGAGCAGTAATGGCCATAATCATGCATAGCGACAAAAACATTATTAATATAGAATAAATGGTATTACAAGTAAAAAAAAACTAAATTATCATAGAGGATATAAATGACTGGTTTGTATTCATAAACATAGTGTAAGCATGCGCCAAGTCAACCAAATAAAGTATTCGAAGGAGAACACCACAAATTTATGCTTCAATGTGATAGAAACAAGACATGATTCTTTCAATGCTACACTAAGCACTCTCAGCAAGTCATGCTACAACAATAACTAATAAGCATAGAATTAAAATAACATCAAACGTGACATGAAAAAGTCATGCTACAACAATAACTACTAAGCATAGAATTAAAATAACATCAAACATGACATGAAAAAGTCTAGCCACAGTCTATACGAGCTTCTTTTTGCATCGTTATAAGCACGAAAATTGTACTACTGCTTTCCAACACCAATCATTTTATACTAAACAAAAACTCTCCAAGAGATATAGCAATGAAACAAGAGAGTAATAATACTACTCTATTAGAACTAACAGCTCTGAATAAGAGATGCATGAAAAACAGGAGCTAAAAGGATTTGCAACAGCTAGAAGAAAAACTAAGAATACGAGCATGATAGGAAACGAGTATTCACATGAAAAAGCGGAGCATGTCTCTCTCCCACACAAGAATGCTGGGTTCCAACTAAGTTTATTGCAGCAAGGAAAATAAAACAAAACAAAAAAAAAACAGACGCTCCAAGTAAAATGCATATGATGTGACCGAATAAAAATATAGTTTCACTAGAAGTGACCTGATAAATTGTTGATGAAGAAGGGGATGCCTTGGGTATCCCCAAGCTTAGACCTTCATTCTTATTGGAATTTGCTGGGATGAACCACGGGGGCATCCACAAGCTTCGGCTTTTCACTCTTCTTGATCACATTATTTCACCCTCTTCTCTTGACCCTTGAAAATTTCCTTCACACCAAACTCAAAGTAATTCTCATCAGAGGGCTAGTGCACAATAAAAAATTCACATGTTCTCCTTGGACACAAGCATTATTAATACTTTTTAAACATTAGCTACATCCACTGATGTTTTGTGGAGAAAATAAATCCATCCAACACGGTAAAAGAGAGAATGCAAGTAAAAAAGGCAGAATCTATCAAAACCAGAACAGTCTATAAAGACGAATCTTTTTGGGGCACTTACGTTGCTCAAATCGAAAAACGCAAAGCTTCAAAAAGTTTTGGAAATAGCTGATGATTAAGCACAAAAATTTGCAGGTCGTTTTGATCTTTTTGTGGATTTACACGAATTTAACGGTGGACAACAAAAATCTGTTTCATGCGCAGAAATCCAAATCTAACTTCAACTTTCACTAGAGACTTTACTTGGCACAAAAAATACGAGAAAATAAAGATACAAAGGAGTTGCTACAGAAGTAAACAACACCTTGACTCAAAGAAAACATAAGAAAACATTGCAAAAATAAAAACATGGGTTATCTCCCAAGAAGTGCTTTTCTTTAATGCCTTTTAGCTAGGCATGATAATTTTGATGATGCTCACATAAGGATAAGAGTTGAAAAATAAAAGAGAGCATCAAGAAGCATATATAAAACATGTTTATACCTAACACTCTTCCTATGCATAGGAGCATTGTAAGAAAACAAATCAGTTAAGCATAAAGCTAGCATAGGAAGGCAAAACAGGTGCAACTTCAAAACTTTTAACATAAAGAGAGGAGACTTAATATTAATGAGATATATGAAACTGTGTCTTCCTCTTTCATAATGACTAGTGGGTCTTAAAGAAACCAACATATAGAAGGAACACAAGAGAAAGCTCAAAACTTTCATCATAAAGAGAGGGAATTTAACAACATGAAATTTTCATAACCATATTTTCCTCTCTCAAAATAATTCTCAGTAGCATCATGAATAGACTCAAAAATATATCTATCACATAAAGCATTTTTATCATGATCAAGCATAAAATTATTATCATTACTCTCCACATAAGTAAATTCCTTCTCATTATTAATAGTGGGAGTAAATTCAACAAAATAGTTATCATTATTATTCTCATCACCATAATCATCAAATATAGGAGGCATATCATGATCACAATAAAATTTATCATCAATAGTAGGTGGAACTAGAATACCACAATAATTATAATCATCATATATTGGAGGCAAACTATCATCAAAGTAAATTTGTTCCTCCGTGCTTGGGGGACTAAAAAGATCATTTTCATAAAAACTAGCTTCCCCAAGCTTAGACTTTTCCCTAGCATTAGAAATAATGGTATTCAAAGAATTAATGCTAATAACATTGCTATCACTATTATGCAAACAAAATTCCATAGGTTTTTTAACTTTCTCTTCAAAAGCATCATGTCCTAATTCAAGATAAAGATTGTAAGGCTCTCCCATATTTTTGTTGTTTTCCATTGATCTTAACTAGTTTTTTTAATGATACGTCATGGATAGACGTATCAGTTTCATAGAAGAAAAGGCCAATAGGCCATGAAAATAAAAACAAGAAACAAAAAGATATAGTTGCTGAATCTAAAGGAAATAACTTTGAGCACTCACACCCGAGGATGTGAGTACCTTTTAACTTACCTCCCCGGTAACAGCGCCAGAAAAGAGCTTGATGTCTACACACGCTTCAATTCTTGTAGACAATGTTGGGTCTTCAAGTGCAGAGGTTTGTAGAACAACAACAAGTTTCCCTTAAGTGGATCACCCAAGGTTTATCGAACTCAGTGAGGTAGAGTTCAAAGATATTCCTCTCAAGCAACCCTGCAATTACGATACAAGAAGTCTCTTGTATCCCCAACACACCTAATACAATTGTCAGTTGTATAGGTGCACTAGTTCGGCGAACAGATAATGAAATACAAGTAATATGGATGATTATAAGTGATAATAGCAATCTGAAATAAAAATGGCAGCAAGCAAACATGTAGTAGAATTGGCTGTAACGGTGTTTCAATGCTTAGAAACAAGGCCTAGGGATCATACTTTCACTAGTGAACAATCTCAACAACAATAACATAATTGAATGCATAAATATCATCCCTTCACTATGCTACTCCGAACCACTCTTCGGTCGGATAACAAACACCAATCATTGCATAGGGATATAAAAGTACTCCTTAGAGTTCGCATTTCCCCAACTAGGTAACCCCACGCAATCACCATGAGATCTAGATGGTTCCAAACAAACACCACAATTTCAAAGGGTCATCCAACACAATATATACCAAAGTGTCTATGGAGATCTTATAACAAAACCACCTGAGTAGCATAATAGATGAAGAGTAACATCAACTTATTCAACTAGATTACAAAGATCATGATCACATAAAGATCACACCATGGGAGGGAGAGATGAGACGCATAACTACCGGTAGAGCCCTCAGCCCCGGGGGAGAACTGCTCCCTCCTCATCATGGGAGTCAGCAACGGTGATAAACATGGTGGTGGAGTCGATGGAGATCTCCGAGGGCACTTCCTCGTCCCGGCAGGGCGCCGGAACAGAGATTTCCGTCCCCCAAAACTTCTCGGCGGCGCGGTGGAGCTACGGAACTTTTCGTGGAAGGAGGCTGGATATTTTAGGATTTATGCATCCGGGGATTATATAGGCGAAAGTGCGATGTCGGTGGGCACCCGAGGGGCCCACACCACCAGCTGGCTCGGCCGAGGGGGACCCGCACCCCCTATGGTTTGGCTCCTCCTCTGTCCCCCTCCGGGTCTTCTTTGGACTCCGTTGTCGTGCCGGGAATTCTAAGACTGTGGGATTTTTTTCGTCCAATTTCGAAAAATATTTCTAGAAAAACTTTTCTGGAACCAAAAACAGCAGAAAACAGGAACTGACTCTATGGCGTCTTGTCAATAGGTTAGTCCCAGAAAATCCATAAAAATGACATAAAGTTTATGGGAAATATGTAGCATATGGCATGAAAACAACATGGAACATCAGAAATTATAGATACATTTGAGAGGTATAAGCGTTCGGCCTCCTCTGGCGACAACTTGGTGAGTGTGGTGTGACTATGTCTGATGATTTCACAAGGAGACTCAGTGGCACATGTAGTTAGTAGTCTCGGGGTGTTTCGACGGGGTGTGGATACTCATGTACCTTTTGGTTCTATTTGATCTACTTTGTAAGAGTGTTCCCTCATCACTTTTTATCGGTTTGATCGTGTTTCTTTATTTACAAAGCGGTTCGAAAGACAGTTTCAAGATAACATTTGTATAGAGGAGTCATATTTAATATTAACTTATTGTGTTGTGAATATAAAACCCCACTCCCAGTTTTTTGGCTCCTCTGCGATGTTCTCCTATTTTAGGTAGTGGTCACGACGATGTAGCTCACTCGCAGCTTGGTAATTTTTTTTAATTTAGCATAATACAAAAGTAATTTTCAATCACACATCACAAATCTACACCAAATTACACTACAAATAATACTTAGCAACATTGTTAGATATTTGGTTTGGTATGCAATGTAAGTAACATAAAATTATACTCATTACTATCGTTAATGCTAAAAGCATGTTCTATATAAGTATAAAAGTTTTATATAAATTGTATTTATATTAATTTTCCCTTGGTCCATATATTGGTAGAATCAGCTGTACAAGGTTTGTTTTCTAATGGTGCAAACCTTAGAAGGATTATAACTTATTTTTACATCAAAGGCCACAAGTGGAAGACTAGATATGTTCAGACACCGAAAAGAGAGTTTATTTTTATTATATGGATGTAGGTTGGGCCAACATGCACAACAAAAAACCAATGTTCAAGATATCGCTTATCGGGAACTTATCGGTTCACCCCCGATAAGTGATAAATCGGCCGATTTTTCGGAATATCGGCCAAAATATCGGAATATCGGCAGAAATATCGGAATATCGGTCGAAATATCGGCTAATTTATCCTATCGGCCAGACACCGATAAGCGATAAATCGGCCGATTTATCGGAATATCGGCCGGTATTTTGAACAGAGCCAAAAACACATAGAGAGCCATAGTTTGGTGTAATGCCTAGAAGCTTCTGCGTGTGAGTGTTAAAATTTAAGACTTTGGGAGGCAAAATATTTATGAGAAAAGTGGTTGTAAGGAAAGCATCATCCCAGCACTTCAAAGGCATAGAATAATTTGCAAGCAGTGCAAGACCCACTTCAACAATGTGGTGGTGTTTGTGCTCTGTAGAGCTATTTTGTTGATGAGCATGAGGACATGATACATGATGTGTGATGCCTACTTTTAGGAAGAAAGCATTGAGTTTTTCATATTCTCCTCCCCAATCAGTTTGCATGGTAACAATTTTGCGCTCAAATTTGTGTTCAACAAATTGTTGGAAATTAAGAAACACATGATAAACATCAGAACATTTATTAAACAAATAAATTCATGTGAATTTACTGTAATTATCAATAAAACTTACATAATAAGAATTTTTACCTAAAGACAAGGGAGCAGGGGCCCATACATCAGAAAAAAATGTTCCAAGGGAACAATGAAGCACTAATAGAGGCCGGATAGGACAATTGATGATTCTTGGCTTGTTGGAAAGCATCACATATGTAAGGATTTATTTCTAGCACATACGAGAGTTTATTTTTCCTAAGAATTTGTTGAACAATAAAGGATGACGGGGATGTCACGACGATGCCACGAGGATGATGAAGGCTTGATGGTGACAAAAGCATGCTTGGAAGAACCCGTGGAGACTGGAACTAGGGGATAGAGCCCACCATGACATGGACCTTTAAACAAGGTTTCTTTTTTTCTGATCCTTAATTAAGAAAAATAAATAATGAAATTCAATAAAGGCATTATTGTCTAGGGAAAATTTATGAGTATATCTAAATTCATGGAGGAACTAGGAACATGCAAAACATTGCGAAGATGTATAGAATTATGCGGGGTGTGCAACCTGAATGACCAATGTGTGCAATAGGCATACCTTGTCCACTAGCATTGTGGACTTGATCATGTCCCTGATACGTGTCATGGGTGGTGAGCTTGTTCAGTTGTCCCATGAGATGATTGGTAGCACCAGTATGCATGTACCACTTTGTATCGATGTCGTAGGAAACCTTGACCTTGGTGAGCGGTGTATCCTCATCATCAGAGTCATCATTGAAGGGTTTCACGAGATAATTACGAAAAAATTCTACATAGCGAACACCAAAACTAGTCAGGGTCTATCTACTAGTAATGTGGTGACGGTTATGGGATGTTTCGATAACATATCTCTGTGTAGACCGAGCCGGGTATTACGCCCTCGCACAGGTGTTGCTGATGAAGACGATGAAGCCGACCTCAAGGTCATGAAGAACTTGGTGTGTCGGTGAAGTCCCCGATGCAACGATGGTGGTGCTAGCGGCGAAAGTATAGCGCCTCGTAGTACTCGCACACGTACAGTGTTGGCGACGATCACCGGCCTCCGATCCAGCGGAGGTTGCGGAAATAGATCTCCTGAAACGGAATTCCCAGCACGACGGTGCGCTGGAGTAGAGAGAATTCTCCCGCGCGCAACCCAAACTCGAAGCCACAGGGTGCGGAAGAGAGAGAATCGTGAAAATTGGCTAATTAAATCAATTTTCTGTGTGTCTAAAATTGCCAATAGGCCCCCATAAATATAAAAGGGAGGGGTTGCCTTTTTCACCGACCTTCCGATATGGGACTAAAAAGGAAAGGAGGGGGATGCGGCCAACTCATGGCCGCACCACCCGATGTGCCTCATGGGCTCTTGGCCCGAAGGTGGCCGGCTACCCACTTTTGGCCGTAACTTCTTTTTACTTTTATTATTATTTATTTAATATTAAATTAATTGATCAATTAAATAAATATATTTAAATATTATTGAGTTCTATTTAACATTAAATTAATACATGAATATGTTTCATTCATAATTAAGTATATTTATATATTATTTAATATTAAATTAATCTATACCTAATAATAAAGATATTAAAGTTTCTGCCAAAATTTTCGCCAATATAAAATGACCGTTTTGCCCTCCCACCAAATTGCATATTACTCTATTGCCGCTGGTAAAGCAAAAAGCACTTGGAGAAGAAGTGAAGAGACTACTCGCTTCAAAGTTCATCAGATAAATAAAGATATCCACTTGGTTAGCAAACCCAGTGCTGATCCCGAAGAAAAACACTGACATCCTTCGCATGTGCATCGACTACACGTCGTTGAACAAACACTGCCCCAAGGATAACTTTTCCCTACCACGTATCGACCAGATCGTGGACTCCACCGCAGGCTGCCAGCGCCTCTCCTTCTTAGATGCCTACTCGGGTACAATCAGATAAGGATGAAGAAGGAAGACGAGGAAAAGACACCATTCATCACACCTCACGGTGTCTACTGCTACACGACAATGCCCTTCGGGCTAAAAAACGCAGGCGCCACATATCAGCGCTGCATGCAAAAATGCCTCGCCAAGCTCATTGGCAAAAACGTACAGGTGTACGTTGACGACATCATCATCAAGACTCGAGTGGAGGACACGCTCCTCGAAGACATCAGAGAAACATTCGACGCTCTGAACGCATACAGGATCAAGCTCAACCCGACCAAGTGCGTCTTCGGCGTCCCTGCAGGACAACTTCTCGGGTATCTGGTGTCCGCTCGAGGAATCGAAGCCAACCCGGAGAAAATCCAAGCGATCTTGGCGATGAAGGAGCCAACCAATCTCCGCGGTGTGCAGCAGCTCGCAGGACGACTAGCCACCCTGAGAAGATTCATTGCAAGATTAGGCGAGCAAGCACTGCCCTTCTACAAACTGTTGAAGAAGACAGATAAGTTCGAGTGGACACCCGAAGCAAGGAAGGCATTCCTCGATTTGAAGCAATTATTGCAGAGCAAGCGCGTCCTGGCAACGCCACAAGAGAAGGAGCCCTTATACCTCTATCTAGCCGCAACCAACCAAGTCATCAGCACGGTCATCGTGGTCGAGCGGCCAGAAGAAGGGAAGGCGTACGGCGTCCAAAGGCCAATATATTACATCAACGAGGTGCTTTCGCCATGCAAACAACGATACCCTCATTATCAAAAACTCGCATATGGCGTGGTACTCCCAACTCGAAAACTCAAGCACTACTTCCAAGAAGATACCGTCACGGTGCTAAACGATGCATCACTCGGTACTATCATGAACAATCCCATGGCATCTGGAAGAATTGCAAAGTGGAGCATCGAGCTCGGCGCCTGAGACATCATATATGCAAGACGCAACTCGGTGAAATCGCAGGTACTCGTGGAATTCCTAAGCAAGTGGTCAGAACTGCAAACACCAGGACCGCCAGAATACTCGAGTAACTGGATCATGTACTTCGACGGGTCGAAGAGGAACGAAGGAGCTGGAGGCGGAGTCATCCTCATATCCCCCAGGGGAGACAAACTGCAATACGTCCTAAGATTGGATTTCCCACCCGATAACCCGGCATCCAACAACGACGCAGAGTACGAGGCCCTCCTTCACGTCATGAAAATGGCGATCGCCTGCGGAGCCACCCGATTGATGATCTATGGAGACTCAAACCTCATCGTACAACATACGATGAAGGAATGCGATGATATCGCAGATAACATGGTCGCCTATCGCGACATGTATAATCTGCTCGAAGGAAGTTTCAAAGGGTGCGAACTGAAGCACATCGCGCGATCCAACAACGAGGAAGCGGATAAACTGACAAACATGGGATCTACAAACACGCCCATACCACCAGGGATATACTTCGAGCGAATGATCAAGCGTTCAGTCAAAGTCAAAAAGCCAGCGGGAGCACCCGCAACATCGGAAACAGACGTCAGCCCGCAAATAGATGTCATCGAGCTCAGCCACAATATCTCCAGACAAGTTTTTCTGGTCGAGCCAGTATGAACGCAGAAGTAGCTCGACTACTTGTCCAACAAACAGCTCCCAGCAGATATTCGCAAGGCTCGACAGATAGTGCGACGCAACAAAACTTTTCGGGTGTTAACGGAGAGCTATACAAATAGAGCATATCAGGAATACTGCAGAGATGCATAGCACCGGAAGATGGCAAGGAACTGCTGCAAGACATACACCAAGGGGATTGTGGGCACCACGCCAGCTGGAAGACAGTTGTAGGCAAGGCTTTCCGGGCAGGATTCTACTGGCTCACGGCTGCCAGAGACGCAAGGGACCTAGTCGACAAATGCAACGCATGCCAGAGATTCGCGCCCAAGCCACACGCCCCCGCAACAGACCTCCACATTATACCTATCGCGTGGCCCTTTGCCCAATGGGTGCTGGACATGGTAGGACCACTGCGCAAACCAACGCCTGGCGGATACACTCACCTACTGGTGGCAGTCGACAAATTCACAAAGTGGATAGAGGCCATGCCAGTCACCTCCGCACATGCAGAGTGCGTCGTGAGATTCCTCAATTCCATCGTGTGCAGATTTGGTGTCCCTCACAACATCATCACGGATAACGGGAGCAACTTCATGGCCAAGGAAACACAATACTTTTGCGAGAAAAAAGGAATTACTCTTAGCTTTGCCTCGGTGGCTCAACCACAAACAAACGGCCAAGTCGATCGATCCAATGGATTAGTTTGCACTGGCCTGAAGAAACGACTACTCGATACACTGCACCCAGCAGCAGGGCACTGGGCCGAAGAACTTCCATCGGTGCTATGGAGTCTGCGTACAACTCCGAACCGGTCAACAAATTACACGCCATTTTTCATGGTATATGGAGTTGAAGCTGTTCTTCCCGAAGATGTCAAATTCAGCGCTCCAAGAATCGTCGCATACAGTGAAGAAACCTCAAACAGGGCACTCACCGAAGATGTGGACGCACTGGATGAGATACGCGATATCGCACTCGCAAGATCTGCAGTATACCAACAATCGCTGCGCAACTACCACAGTCGCCGTATACGCCATAGAGCTTTCGTGGTCGGAGATTTGGTGCTGCGGCTCAAGCAGAAGGAAGGACACAAGCTCGAGCCACCTTGGGAATGACCCTTCCTAATACACGAAGTTATCCCAGGTGGCGCGTACCGACTGAAGAACCCGAAGACTGGTGGCATCTACTCCAACCCGTGGAACGTTGCGCACCTCCGCAAATTCTACCCTTAGGATTATTCTACTCACAAGAAATAAGGCTCTACTAGCCACTCTGTAGCTCGATCAAATACAGGACTTCTCAGTCATATCAATAAAAACATGGTTTCTCAACCATAGCTATTCGCATCTTCGATTTTTTACATGCTATAAACAACAGGTATACACCCCAAACACATGGGGGCTACGCCTAACCAGCATAAAAAAACCATCTCAGAAACACAAGGTTCAACAAGGTACACACCTTATAAACACCTTAAAAACACATCGAGTGAACTATACAGAGTTTATAAGGCTACGCCTTCAAAGACATCACAATCAAAATACAGGATATCTACATCCTATAATTACATCTGATGACGAGCAGTCGCCTCGGCAAGCATTTGATCAACCTCCTCGGAAGTCAGTCGAATGATCTCGTCCGCTGCAGGATGAACGACTACATAATGAGGGGAAAATCGACTGGAGAATTGGGAAGCCTAGCCACAGGGTTAAAATTGACCTCAGGATGCCACACCCGAACAAAGGTGAGCGCTACTTGAGAACCGCAGATAAGCTGTTGGCGAACACACTCGCGAACTTCTCCCACTCGACCAAAAGATCCTTAGTAGATTGCTCAACCCTTCTGGAACGGTGCCCAACGGATAGAACGTCCGGTGCACAGAAGACAAGGCTTTGCAACAGGAATCGACAAGTATCTTCGCCTGGCCAGCCCGATACTTCAAGGTGGCCAAGATAAAGCCTCGATTGCGGTCAGACCAGAAATTGTTCGCATGCGGCTATGAGCTGATATGGGGTGGCCCAATCTTCTCAATGAGCTTCTCTCTCTTTTTGTATTTTTCTGATATGTGCATAACTAGTGCTACACTGAGACCTCTCACTCAGCTGACCCCTGTTGCCAATGCAACAACAATCAAGCTCTTTGGATATTCTCAACTACACACTCTTGCACAAGTAATCAAAGATCACAAGTGGTCCTGTATCCCCCTATTCCCAGATGGAATAACAAGGTATCACGCAACTTTACAATTGGTAAACTTCAAGATGAATGCTTAACAGCAATACAATCTAGAGGCTAGGGTTGTTGGTTTTTGGTTTAAACTGGTTCTACCTAAACCACACGCAGGTGGTGGACATATATAGGTGGAGGGTGCGGCCACAAGGGGCTCCTTGCGCAAGTCCCCTCCTTCTACTAGGACTAGGAGTCCAACTATGACTCAAAGAGAGATACAAACCGATCCACCATTAAGGGATTCGGCCAATTATGGTATACAAACCATACCTATTACGAAATAGGATTTCTATGGCGCATTTGACTTAGTGGAGGCGCCTATCCCCTTGTCTTGAAGAATAACAATTGTTTTATTGACATAACAATTGTTATTTATTTGTTTTCTCCATCTTGGATACTTGTTTTCTCCATGGCACCATTGTTTTCACCATCTTCTATCATTGTTTTCACCATGGCTCCTTTGTTTTCACCACTTGAATAATCATCTTCTAGCTCCTCTTGATTGTTCTCCTCCATCATGCTTGTGTTATCAATAAACCTAATCATACATAAATGCATAGACTTAGGTAGTATAAAATTCTCATAATCAAAAATAGCATAATCAATGAGGATTGAATTCACATGTTGTTCTAGTAGCTTGGTCCTTGATCTTGTCATTGGTCCAAGTCTCACTTCATCTTGTTTAAGTGGCAATGTACTAGGGATGTCCTCATCATCATCCCCCCCTTGAAAAGCCTTGATGTCCACATCAAGGTTCTCTCCATGATATGGTGTCAAATCAGAAACATTGAAGGAATTACTCACTCCAAACTCATCAATTGGAAGATCTATCTTGTAAGCATTGTCATTTATTTTTGCAATCACTTAGTAAGGACCAGCACCTCTTGGAAATAATTTTGATTTCCTTAGCTTAGGGAACCTATCCTTTCGAAAGTGTACCCATACCAAATCTCCCTCTTGAAAAATAACCTCCCTTCTCTTTTGATTTCTCCTTTGAGCAATATCATTCCCTTTCTTCTCTATTGCATCCATTGTTTTCTCATGTATCTTCTTCACAAAATCAGCCCTTTTGGATGCATCCATGTTAACTCTCTCTTGAATAGGAAGTGGTAATAAATCAAGTGGTGTAGTAGGTCGAAATCCATAAACCACCTCAAAAGGACATAGTTGAGTAGTTGAATGCACAGCTCTATTGTAGGCAAACTCCACATGTGGCAAACAATCTTCCCACTCCTTCAAATTCTTTTTGATCATAGTTCTCAACAATGTGGACAAAGTTCTATCCACCACCTCGGTTTGTCCATCTGTTTGAGGGTGACATGTTGTAGAAAACAACAATTTTGTTTCAAGCTTCCCCCATAATGTCTTCCAAAAGTAACTCATGAATTTCACATCTCTATATGAAACAATTGTCATTGGTACTCCATGTAGTCTTACTATCTCCTTGAAAAAGAGAGTAGCAATGTGGGAAGCATCATCACTTTTGTGGCAAGCAATGAAGTGTGACATCTTTGAGAATCTATCCACCACCACAAAAATTGAGTCATGTCCCCTCTTTGTCCTTGGCAAGCCTAACACAAAATCCATGATTATATCTTCCCATGGTGTAGTTGGTGTTGGCAATGGAGTATATAATCCGTGGGGCTTCAATTTGGACTTGGCTTTATTGCATGTAATACACCTTTGCACAAATCTATAGACATCTCCCCTCATATGTGCCCAATAAAAAAATTCAGCCAACATAAGCAATGTTTTCTCTCGTCCAAAGTGACCCATCAATCCACCACTATGAGATTCCTGTAATAACATCAAATGCAAAGAACACTCGGGAATACATAGTTTTTTAGCTCGAAACAAAAATCCATCATGTATATGATATATATCCCAAGCCTTCACATTAGAACATTTACTATAGGGTGTAGAAAATTCTTTATCTTGAGCATATAGTGGCTTTAATTCTTCTAAACCCAAAACTTGCACGTCCAATTTGGTGAGTAGCATATTTTTCCTAGACAAAGCATCAGCTACCACATTATCTAATCCTTTCTTGTGTTTAATAATGTATGGGAAAGATTCAATAAATTCTACCCATTTAGCATGTCTCTTATTAAGATTGGATTGATTCTTTAAAAATTTCAATGCCTCATGATCAGAATGTATAATAAATTCCTTTGGCCACAAATAATGTTTCCAAACCTCAAGAACTCTAACAAGTGCATACAATTCTTTATCATAGACAGAATAATTCAATTGTGCTCCATGTAATTTTCAGAAAAATAAGCAATTGGTTTCTTATCTTGCATTAACACTCCTCCAATACCTATGCCACTAGCATCACATTCAATCTCAAATTGTTTATTAAAATTAGATAGCATCAATAATGGACCCGAAATCAACTTATTTTTCAAAGTGTCAAAAGCAATATCTTGAGCAACCCCCCACTCGAAATTTACACCTTTCTTAGTCAAATCATTTAAAGGGGCAGCAATAGTACTAAAATCTTTCACAAATCTTCTATAAAATCCAGCTAGTCCATTAAAACTTCTTACTTGACTCACATTCATGGGAATTGGCCAATTTTTAATTGCTTCAATTTTAGATTCATCAACTTCTATCCCATGTTTAGAGACAACATAACCAAGAAATATGACCTTATCTTTGCAAAAAGTGCACTTCTCTAAATTTCCATACAATTTATTTTCTCTTAGCACATGCAAGACTTGTCTAATATGATCAATGTGTTGATGTTCATTGTGGCTATATATGAGAATATCATCAAAGTAAACAACCACAAACTTGCCAATAAAATCTCTCAAAACATGGTTCATTAATCTCATGAAAGTACCAGGTGCATTAGTTAATCCAAAAGGCATTACTAACCACTCATATAAACCAAATTTTGTTTTAAAGGTTGTTTTCCACTCATCCCCTTCTTTCATTCTTATTTGATGGTAACCACTACGCAAATCAATTTTAGAGAAAACAACACTACCACTTAGTTCATCTAACATGTCTTCCAAACGTGGTATAGGATGGCGATAACGAATAGTGATATTGTTAATTGCTCTACAATCTACACACATGCGCCAAGTACCATCTTTCTTAGGAACTAATATGACAGGAACAGCACAAGGAGATAAGCTTATTCGAATGTAACCTTTATCAAGAAGATCTTGTACTTGTTTCTGAATTTCCTTTGTCTCTTGGGGATTTTTCCTATAGGGAGCTCGATTTGGTAATGAAGATCCAGGAATTAAATCAATTTGATGCTCAATCCCTCTCAATGGTGGCAATCCCGAGGGCACTTCTTCTGGAAAAACATCATCAAATTCCTGCAAAACATTAGAAACACCAATAGAAAGAGGTGGCATGTCGTTAGAAACTAAAATTTCCCCCTTGTGCATGAGCACTATAGGTGGTAGGCTAGGATAATCCTCAAACTCTCTCAAATCTTCTTTGGTGGCTAACATTGTCAAAAGGCTCACTCCCTTACTTTTTCCACTCGACCTTGGTTTGTTTTCCCCCATGGAAGTAGTGTTTTCACTCATATTTTCCCTCTCTCTCTCCTTTTCAACATTTACTTCCACTTTTTGTCTTGATTCATTCACTATTTGTTGGGGTGTCATAGGCCTCAATATGATGTCCTTATTGTTCCAATTCAATTGGTAAGTGTTTGCTCTCCCATTGTGTATCACCTTTCTATCAAATTGCCATGGCCTTCCAAGTAATAGATGGCAAACCGATATGGGAACAACATCACGCTCAATAGTATCCTTGTATGGTCCAATTTGGAACTCCACTCTCACAATTTGGCATACTCTTATTTCCTCCTTCTCATTGAGCCATTGAATATAATATGGATGTGGGTGTGGAATATATCTCAACCTTAGCTTTGCACATAACTCCTTGCTTGCTAAATTTCTGCAACTCCCTCCATCAATGATCACCTTGCAAGCCATGTTAGGACCAACAATTGCCTTGGTTTGAAATAAATTGCATCTTTGGCTCTCATCATTGCTAGGAACAATACTCAATGCTTTGGTGCAAACAATAGTTGGATAATTTGTAGCATAGGCATCAATAGGACCATCATCATCATCATCATATGCATCCTCCTCATTGGGATCAACATCATCTCCAGTCTCATACTCATCATTAGCATTGAGGAACATAACTTTCTTGTTTGGGCAATCCCTCTTAAAGTGACCTTCTCCTCCACAAGTATGGCAAGTCATATCTCTATTACTTGTAGGAGGTTTAGCACCACTAGAACCCGAAGTAGATGTAGTAGTTTTCTTGGAATTTGTTGAATTTGGCTCGGGTTTGGAACTAGAAGTCCCACGGGTAGTAGTAGTTGGAGGTGTAGGTGATGAAAAATTGGATTTTGTGAAGGAAAACTTCTCCTTGCACTCACTTGTAGCTCTTCTTGCAATCTCTTTTCGGCCTCCCTTGCTTGATGTAGTAATTTGCTCATATTGTTATAAGGAACATGCCTCACAATGCTTCTCACTTTGAATTGCAATCCACTCAAGAATCTTTGCATTGTTTGTTCAGGAGCCTCTCTAATCCGAGCCCTTTGAATGATTAATTCCATCTCCTTGTAATAGGCATCAACTGTCTTGGATCCTTGCTTCAATTGTTGTAATTTGTCATAGAGAGTTCTAATATAATTCTTGGGAACAAATCTCTCTCTTAGCAATTGTTTCATCTCTCTCCATGTGTTCACTTCCTCTTCTTCCTTTTCTTCTCTATCTTTTGTAATGCCATCCCACCACAAAAGAGCATAGCCATCAAATGAATAAGATGCAAGGTTCACTTTCCTCTCCTCGGGGTACTCATGGAGTCTCCATAATTTCTCAATTTTTAGCTCCCACATCAAGTACTCTTCCACATCTTCAGAATCACAAGCAAGACTAGGGATAGAGAATTTCGGTTTCCCCAAGCCATCATCCTCTCTATTATTTTCCAATGGTACTCTTCTTGCCACTCCTCCACGGCCTCCATTAATATTTCCTCTCCCATCATCAATTGGAGCAATAGCTTGAGGTCTTTGTTGAAATTGTTCCACTATATTTGCAATTTTAGTCACTTGTTGTGTCAATGTCCTCAAAGTGTCCTTAATCTCATTGACAGATTCTTGAGATGCACAAGCTTCTATCTTCAAATCAAGGGTAGTCATCTCTTCTCTCAAGAGGTCATCACTTTTTTCAACCACATCAGATATTATTTTGTACATATGATCTCTCAATGCCTCATACTCATTCCATTGGACAGCATCCTCGGGTTTCTTCTTTGCCTACACATCAACATCACTAAAAAGAACTCATGATTAACTTGTTAGTAACAAAATAATCAATGGGTTTGTGGTGCCTCTCTCAACTCACCCAAAACCAAGCAAAAATTGCTTCACTTGATGTTCCAAGAGAGAAAAAGATCAACTTACCAACAAGGAGCAATGAATAATGTGCTTTGGTGTGAGAAGAGAATATCCAAGCTATCAAGTATCACAATGCAAACAGGGTTTTTGGTGGGGCTTGGTTGGGAATCCTAACAACACCAAAATAACAACTCCAATGCACTGCTTAATGTGATAAAAATTACTAAGGAAACACACTCACACTTGGAGACAATTGTGGCTTAGCAAATATATGGTAGAGATTTTGCAAGCACTAGAAAGACACTAGCAAATACTTAATGAAACAGGCACAAGATTGCTCAATTTGTCCACAAAATTTCCAATATGAAATAGCTTCCACTATTGATAAGTAGCACGGCCTCTTTTGATTTTTTCTTTCTTTCTATTTTTTTTCCTTTTTCTCTATTTTTTTCAATAGCCTCAACTAGGAGCAATAAGTAGATGGAAAACAAAAATAGTGGACACATTTGATCAAATGAGCAGCCTGCAGAGCAATTAAACAACTAGTCTTATGGGTTTTGGTACGTAAAGTTTGCTGTAGAAAGGCAGTGGCTAAGGCTTATCAAGGATCAGAACAAGAACCTAGAGATAACAAGGAAGAAAACAAAAGAAAAACTAGGAAAAACAAGCAAGAAACGAGCTCACGGCAGCGAATTTGGCTCACGGCAGCAAAACCCGCAGTTTTGTACCGTACGGCAGAGAAAACGCGAGAAAAACAGCGCGCGGCAGAGCTCACGGCAGCGTTTGCGCGTGTGTTGCGGTGGGGTGTGCGGGTGGATTTGCGGGTGTGTGCGCAGTAAGGGATTTGTAGGCGCGGGTAAGGCGAATCCGATAGCGGGTGGGAGGGGTGCGCGCAAGTGGCAGCAGCGGCGGCAGCGTTTTGGTGGCGAATCAGATCCACGGCAGGATGCCGAGTGCGAGTAGGAAGTGGGTTGCGGCAGCGATTTTTGTGGCTACGGTAGGAACCCAACTGCAATCCAATTGTGACTAGGTACTCAAGCACAAATAGAACCAATTGTCCCGCAAGAAGAACAACTCGAAAAACTAGATCACCTTGGAACAAGATGTAGGTCTAGACTTCCCCGAGAGATAACCCGCACAGCTAGAATTATTTTTGTGATGATTTTCGGTATAGATGAAAAACAGAAATAACTAGAGGAACCCTAACCCTAAAAGATGAAAATCTAAAAACAGAAAAACAGAAACACAAATCAACAAAAAACAGCAACTAGGTAGATGCAATTTGGTGTTGATCTAGGCTCTGGCAAATTCTAAACCTAATATTTTTGGCTTTTTCTGGATAGGAATAAAAATAACTGAAAGTAAATATAACTTGCTCACCGAGGCAACCTGAGAATCTGATGCCAAGATGATATGGGGTGGCCCAATCTTCTCAATGAGCTTCTCTCTCTTTTTGTATTTTTCTGATATGTGGATAACTAGTGCTACACTGAGACCTCTCACTCAGCTGACCCATGTTGCCAATGCAACAACAATCAAGCTCTTTGGATATTCTCAACTACACACTCTTTCACAAGTAATCAAAGATCACAAGTGGTCCTGTATCCCCCTATTCCCAGATGGAATAACAAGATATCACGCAACTTTGCAATTGGTAAACTTCAAGATGAATGCTTAACAGCAATACAATCTAGAGGCTAGGGTTGTTGGTTTTTGGTTTAAACTGGTTCTACCTAAACCACACGCAGGTGGTGGACATATATAGGTGGAGGGTGCGGCCACAAGGGGCTCCTTGCGCAAGTCCCCTCCTCCTACTAGGACTAGGACTCCTACTAGGACTAGGAGTCCAACTATCACTCAAAGAGAAATACAAACCGATCCACTATTAAGGGATTCGGCCAATTATGGTATACAAACCATACCTATTAGGAAATAGGATTTATATGGCGCATTTGACTTAGTGGAGGCACCTATCCCCTTGTCTTGAAGAATAACAATTGTTTTATTGACATAACAATTGTTATTTATTTGTTTTCTCCATCTTGGACACTTGTTTTCTCCATGGCACCATTGTTTTCACCATCTTCTATCATTGTTTTCACCATGGCTCCTTTGTTTTCACCACTTGAATAATCATCTTCTAGCTCCTCTTGATTGTTCTCCTCCATCATGCTTGTGTTATCAATAAACCTAATCATACATAAATGCATAGACTTAGGTAGTATAAAATTCTCATAATCAAAAATAGCATAATCAATGAGGATTGAATTCACATGTTGTTCTAGTAGCTTGGTCCTTGATCTTGTCATTGGTCCAAGTCTCACTTCATCTTGTTTAAGTGGCAATGTACTAGGGATGTCCTCATCATGAGCTACCCGCCTCATGGACTGTAACATCCACCTTTTTGTAATAAAGTGGTTGTGTGTTTGTGTTGGTGCTCATGTCATGTCATGCATGCATTTTTGAACCCATGTTTGGTTTTAAAACAATTGCACTAATATTTAATACCGGAGTTTATTAAAATCACTTAAAAGTGCCACATGAAAATGATGGTTTAAAACGGTGCAATTTTTGTCAAACAAAAATATGTTGAGGTTGTAAATTTAACAAGGATCCCAAAAATAATTTTTACCAATTTTTGTTCTTTACAGAAAAGCCCTAAAAAATGTTTTAGTGTGCTGTTTTAAAAGGAGAGAGGCCTTTTCACAGTTTCTGGTTTTCCAGGGGGGTTTTCGAAAAACTGGTTCTTGTCTTCTTCTTCCTCACGACAGTAGGCAGAAGAACGAAGACGTCGCCGCCTTCCCCTGCCACCTCATGCTTCCCCTCCGCGAGGATAAGGCTGAGGAGAGTTCCCCCGCACCCCTCTATCCCCTCCTCCCCTCGGTGCCTCTCCTCTCTGTCCCTCCCGCCCGCAGAAAACCTAACCCTACCGCCCGCCGGTAACCGCCGCTCACCGCCGGCGAATAGGCCGCCTCCGGCCCTCCCCGAGCATCTCCCCGTCACCGCCATCTTCCCCTCCCCCTCCTCGAGCTTGTGCGGCCCCGAGGAGCCCCGGGAGGCCCTCAATTTCACCGCCGGAATCCCCACGGCCGCCGCCGGATTTCTGCTCGCCGCCGGCGTTTTACGCCCCCACTCGCTTCCCCGACTCCGCCATCAGGTTCGCGGTGAGCCCCTGCACCCGCTGGTGCCTCCCCTTCTCTCCCTTTCCGTCCGCAGCTCCCTGTCGCCGCCGGCCGTGGTCCGCCGCCGCGCCCGAGCTCGCCGGCGCGAGCTCCGGCGACCATACGCCCAACCGAGACCACCCCCAGCTCCCACGCGATCTCCTCTAGCTTGTGGTGTGATTGAATTCGGAAATCCCGCGCTAATTTCGTCGATTGCTTCCGTTCTGTGAGGAGTTGGCCACGGGTGATGTCAGCCCGACGTCAGGCATGCGTCATAAGGCAGTTTTTCTGCTTATTTTTCTTTTAGTTGGAAATGTGCTGCCACGTGGACCCCACCTGTAATTTAATTTCAGAAAAAGAATTAAATTTAAAAATGCAATAATTTTTGATTTATAACTCAGAAAAATATGTTCAATATACCATTTTGTTCAGAAAAATGTAATCTACATGTTTATGTCATTTGCACACATTTTTGACAAAGTTGAATTTTAAGTATTATTTAAATCATTTAAAATAAAGAAAATAAGTTTTTATTCAAGAAAATTAGAAAATTAAAAGTTATATGTCAAAATGCTTAGAATTTCAAATGCAACCTAGTTATGGTGTTCTCAACCCTATTTGAGCACTTTAACTTGTCGCATCTCTAGGTTTTTGCCCGAATCGGCCTCCGAGGTCCACTTCGGGACTAATTTCACTAAAACTGTTTTCTTAACATATGAACCCTAGCAACCCATGAGCCATGTTTAGGGCTTATCTTTAATGCATTCAAATGTTCATTCATACATATTGAGCATTGCATCGATGCCTGTTTTGAGTGTTGTTTTCTTTCTTTCCGGTGTTTGCTCTTATCGGTAGACCTCGAATACGGAGTGAAGTTCGACACCCCTGTTGCCGAATACTTGGTCTAAACAACCAAGTCAAGCACTTATTCCTGAAGCTTTACCCGGTTTTCTTGAAGCAAGGCAAGCATAACCTCTTATCTGCCCATATATGTTTTCGAAATGTCTTCCTTCTTGTACAATGCATGCTTTACAAAGTATCTTGAGTCAATAGATAGAGTTATCCTATTTATTTGCATAAACCAGATATCATGATTCCATGCTCCTAGCAGACATAGGATTTGTTTGTGTGTATCGCCAAAGCCTCATATATGCCATGCTTAGTCATACATGTCTGTTGATCTCTGCTCCATCCGGTTGATGAATCAGAGTTACGAAATGAATCTAGTATGACAGGATAACGTGGTAAGGTTCGAGATGTGTGGTTAATATGATTAAAGGCTTGGATGAGTTGCCACATGGAATGTGGTGATTTGCCTCGTTCATGCCCCTAGGAGCGAGTTCTCGCCTTTGAAGCCAAGACTGATCGTGCAACCACACGGGGATTGGATTCCCCTCGGTTTCAACTTGTCTAGTTTGTTCCATGAGTTGCCTAGTTCGGGCGTTCCATTTGGATTTGCTGGGGATATTAAAACGTTTTAAAAACTAGGACGTGGTGGTGTATAGGCGCTCTGCGGGTAGGTAACCGTCGAGCATTGCGCACAACGATAGAGACCCGGCAGGAGATGGCCACTCCCTATTGGCGGTCCATCTCTACTCGGAGCGACTCATGGAATAGGCGAAGCAAGGGAAAGATCGTGGTCAGCCACCCTCTGCCGGCACATCGTCGGAATTGTGCCAATAGCTTGGCATTAAGAGTCGGTTGATACGTGTGGGTAAAGTTGTACACCCCTGCAGGGTTTAATCTTTTCGAAAAGCCGTGTCCGCGGTTAAGGACAACTTGGTGACGGATCCTGAGATCATAGATAACTTGAACATGACGTAAAAGATGTCGGCAATGAATGTTTAGTTTTAAGAGGTGGTTCCAGTTATCGGTGCTGAAGATGATGCTTCGAAGGTTCTGAAGGCAATGCCCGTGACAGGGTATTCTTTTAAAAGATTTGTGAAAAACTTCTCTATCTCCCTCTATTCGAAACAAAGTTGGCTTTACGCAAAACAACCTTCATAAACCCTTTATGAACAAGCAGATATATAATAGGTTAGTTAAGTCTTGTTGAGTACCTCCCGTACTCATGTTTGCTTCAATTTGGTTCAGGTGGAGTTCCATACCTTCGGTGGTGATTCAGCGTGGACATCGACGGATAGTTTGGGGTTTCCCAGGTAGCAGCCTGGAATCTTTGGGCTGGGACGTCGCCTTATGTTGCGGCCTCTTAGGCCTTTTTGGTTCTTGTTGATTAGCAACATAATTTGCTTTCCGTTGTCTGATGTAATGTTGGGTCGTGTGACCTCTGTTTGTAAGCTATATTCTAGTATTACTTGCTTAATAAAGCTTCATGTTTAGAGTACTGCTTTGATCGGTTGTTGGTGTCGAGCCCGTTGTTATACAGTTTTGGCTATGCCTGCATAGTTGTCGCAGTCGAGGGGTTGTGGAGCCGATGATCCATGTCCGAGCCCGCCTGTCGATTTGATCGGCCTGGGGCGAGGTAACCCCAGTAACCCTCGATTGTTGTTGCACTTTCTGGACACATAGCAGCTCTGTATAGCTTTGGTCCCGTTCCTTCAGTTTCATCCGACTCGTGGACGCTTGGGTATCCATATCTGGTTATGACTAGCATGGACACAAGGAGTAGTAGATCGGGGATCCGGACTACGTGTCGATGAATCCGGTCTGCCTGCCGTTGTTTGTTGCGGCCGGGGCTGGTAACCCTGAAGCCCTTGTGAGTCCATTGCTAGGAGCACATAACAGTATGTATATCTCTGGGTCCGGGGTCTGACAGGTCTTGGTATCAGAGCAGGACTGCCTGTAGGAAAACCCTTGCTATTGGTCGATGTTGAGTCTAGAGTTTGTGAAAACTATTTTCGAAATGACAAATGAGTTGGAAAAACCTTCTTAGGATTTCTTTTTACTCCTTACCTGGTATCGTTCTAACTCTGAGTCACCGTATCTCATTTGATTTCAAATGTTTTACCTCTCACCTGTTAACTTCAAAGTTAGGAGCAAAATCGTTGGGTGTTTTTCCTAGTACTCCGTGTCAGGATGTCCGGGAGTATTCAAGATTCCGTGGAAAGTGGTCATATCGAGGGAGAGTCGTCGTCTTCCTTAATGACGCAAGTTCTTCAGGATATCGAGACCACCCGCCTGAGAAATGAACATCTCCTTGAGCGTGTGGCGCAAAACATTGAACGTCATCACGACGAATGCGTTACATTTGGGGATTTAGTTCATGCTAAGCTTCCATCTTTCAGCAGTCTCAAGGAACCCATCGATGCTGATGATTGGCTTCGTACCATCGAGCGCAAATTTAACGCTCTCCCTGTTCCAGAAAGTGACCGTGTGGACTTCGCCGCCTATCAGCTAGAGGGTGAAGCTGGTTCATGGTGGGAAGGTTTCTTGGCGTTGCAATCGCCGGGACATAAGGTTACTTGGGAGGAGTTCCGTAAAGAGTTCCTTGCTGCCCATGTTCCTGAGGCAGTTATGGACTCCAAAAGAAAAGAGTTCCTGGATCTGACCCAGGGACATATGGATGTTGAAACTTACGGGCGTGAATTCACCCGTTTGGCTCGTTATGCACCCCGAGATGTTGCAGATGATGCGGATAAACAAGATTTGTTCCGCAAAGGTCTGGATTCCGGAGTTTGCTATGAGCTACTCCCTTTCCAGTTTCCAACCTTCCAGGACCTTTATAATCAGGCTCTTACCTTGGAGCGTGGCAAAAAGGAAATGGAAACCTCTTTGAAGCAGATTTCTGGAGAGTCACGTGCGTCTTCTTCTGGTTCCAAGAAGCGTCGTGTGTTCGTTCCGTACAACGCCATTCCATATCCATCAGTTGTTCAACAAGGTCACCTTGGTGGGCAATCGAGAGTTGTTGGTGGTAAGAAACGGCTGGTGACATGTCATGTATGTGATGAACTTGGCCATTACTCCAACAAATGTCCCCAGAGGACACCTTCTACACTACAGGCCGTTCCTACACGTGTTGTTAACCGTGGTCGTTTGAACCATGTTCTGATTGAAGAAGCTCAGAAAGCACCTGATGTCGTGTTGGGAATGCTTCGTGTCAATTTAGCTCCAGCATCTGTTCTGTTTGATTCCGGAGCGTCACACTCATGTGTATCAAGAGCCTTTGTGGTGTTGCTTGACATACCTCTTGTGAGTATGGTTCCTCCGTTAATAATTTCCACCCCAGGGTCCTTCTGCTGGTCTAATCAGTGTTGCCCTGGTGTCCCAATGGAAATAGGAGGTTTGGTGTTTCTTTCTACACTTGTCATCATGGACTCAAATGACATCAACGTCATACTGGGCATGGATTGGTTGTCAACACATCATGCCATGATTGAATGTGGAGCCAAGTCTGTTACCCTGATTCATCCATATGGTCAGACAACTCGGTTGTTGTTTCCTTGTGGGACAGTTCAACCACAGCCATGTCCTCAGCTCAATGCAATCGAAGTTCGACCATCTCTCAACATTCATGAGGTACCAGTGGTGTGTAAGTTCCCGGATGTCTTCCCGGAAGAGCTTCCTGGTATGTATCATGATTATTCAGTGGAATTTGTTGTTGAACTAATTCCTGGAGTGGCTCCTACTTCTGAAAGACCATACCATATGTCTCTAGAAGAGCTGGTTGAGTTGAAGAAGCAAATAGAGGAGTCAGAAGGGAAAGGTTTCCCTCATTCCAACACATCTTCTTGTGGATGTCCTACACTCTTCGTCATGAAGAAGGATACCACAGTTCCTCAGCTGGCCAGTGAATATTGTCCGTTCAATGATGTGGCAATAAAGCACAAGTGTTCTCTTCCTCGGACAAATGATTTGTTTGACCGTCTGATTGGTGCCACTGTTTTCTCCAAGATACACTTAAGTCTGGGTTATCATCAACTTCAGACTAAGTCCGGGAATGTTTCTAAAACGGTTGTCAAAACTCGTTATGGTCTTTACGAGTACACTGTTATGTTTCCCGAACTCTCCAATGCACCAACCATGTTGATGGGGCTTACGAAATCCATTTTCTTGGAGTATATTGACAAGTTCGTTGTGGTTTACCTCGACGATGTTATAATCTACTCCAAGTCCGAAGAAGAACATGTTGAACATCTTCGGCTAGCTTTGACAAAGCTTCGTGACCGTCGTCTCTACGCCAAATTCTCCAGATGTGAGTTCTGGTTGAAAGAGCTCATATTTCTAGGCTATGTCCTATCTGCCGACAGAGTTGCAGTTTCCCCTAACAAAGTTCAAGCCATATCTGACTGGGAGTCACCTAAGTCCATCAAAGAGGTTCGAAACTTCCTCGAACTTATCGGTTGTTATGACCGCTCTATTGAAGGTTTCTCCAAAACTGCCAAGCCAATGACTGATCTTCTTAAGCAAGATAAACAGTTTGTATGGTCAAGAATGGCAGAAGAAAGTTTCCGGTTGTTGAAAACCAAGCTGGCTAATGCCCCTATGCTTGTCCTTCCGGACACGTGCAAGGACTTCGTCACCTTCTGTGATGCCTCTCGTCAAGGTATCGACTGCGGTCTTTTGCAAGATGGTCGTGTGGTTTCTTATGCTTCTCGACAACTGAAACCACATGAGCTCAAATATCCAACTCATGCTCTTGAGTTAGCAGCTGTTGTGTATGCCTTGAAACAATGGCGTCATTATCTGCTAGGAAATCAATGTGAGTTCTACTTCCGCCAGCAGAGTTTCAGATATCTTTTTACCCAACCAGACCTAAGTCTCAAACAAAAGAGATGGTTGGAACTAGTCAAAGAACCCAATGTGGAGGTCAGTTGTCAAACCGAGAAAGGTAAAGTCATGGCTGACACGACAGTCCAGAAGTCTTACTGTAACAGCTTGATGATACAGCAAGATCAACCTTCTCTCCACAAAGAATTCTGCAATCTTAATCTTGAGGTTGTTCCCTCTGGTTATCTGGTTAATCCGGAAGTGAAACCATCCTTTGAACATCAAATCAAGGATGCCCAAAAGCAGGATCTAAGCATTACCTTAGTCAAGAGAAAGATTTCTCGTGGAATTCCTACATGTTTCTCTGTTGATGATCAAGGTACCGTTTATTTTGGTGAACGTCTTGTTGTGCCAAAGAAATGGAGTCTGAAACAACTGATCCTCCGTGAATCTCATGAGTCACTTCTCTCTGCTCATCCTGGTAGCACCAAAATGTACCGTGATCTACGTCAAAGGTTCTGGTGGACCAAGATGAAGCGAGACATCGCTCAATTTGTGGCTGAATGCGATGTTTGTCGTCGTGCTAAAGCTGAACATCAAAGACCAGTTGCTACTCTCTACCCCACACCTATTCCTGTTTGGAAGTGGGATGAAGTTGAGATGACTTTCATTGTTGGTCTTCCAAGAAATGATCAGGGACACACCGCTATATGGGTAGTGATTGATCGTCTGTCAAAGGTTGCTCATTTTGTTCCTATCCATCAGGGCATCAATGCTAAACAACTGGCAGATTTGTACGTCTCTCAGATAATACCCCTTCATGGTGTTCCTAAGAAGATCCTTTTTGATCAGGGAAATCTGTTTACTTCCAAGGGCTGGGCAAGTTTCAAGCAAGCTATGGGAAGTCGTATACACTTCACCATAATCTATCAATCATCCCGTAATGATCACCTCGGGAGTCTGAATCAAACACTTGAAGACATGCTTCGAGCTTGTGTTGTATCCTTCGGTAATGATTGGGAGAAATGTCTTCCATCTGCCGAGTTCGTTTACAACAACTGCTTCCAAGTTATCTTAGAAAAATCTCCGTTTGAGGTTCTCTACAATCGAAGCTGTTCAATTCCGTTAAATTGGTCAGAAACCGGTGAAAGACAGTTCTTTGGACCGAAGAATCTGATCAATGAGACTGAAGAAACAGTTCGTCTCATCCGTGAACATCTAAAAACGGCTCAGTCTCGCCAGAAGAGTTATGGTAACCGTCAACAAGATATTCGTTATGATGTTGGTGGACAAGCCTATCTTCGAGTCACACCTCTGAAAGGTGTTCATCGTGAGGTCATGAAGGGAAAATTACCGCCTCGCTATGTTGGTCCTTTCCCTGTTCTTGCAAAAAGTGGGAATTTTGCTTATCGTCTCCATCTACCTTCAACGTTCCCACAGGTTCATGCTATATTCCATGTCTCACAACTCCATCGTTGTTTCAAAGATTCCAACCGTGGTGTTGATCATGAAACCATTGATCTTAAGGATGATCTGACCTACCGAGAATGTCCTGTCCGTATCCTCGAGGCAGCTGAACGAAAGATCCGATGCCGAATCATCAAGTGCCTCAAAGTTCAGTGGTCTCATCATTCTGAAGCTGAAGCAACCTGGGAACGAGAAGATCGTTTACGATCTGAGTACCCGTCCTTCTTTGCTAAAACCTAGGAATCTCGGGACGAGATTCTTGTAAGGGGGGTAGACTTGTAACATCCACCTTTTTGTAATAAAGTGGTTGTGTGTTTGTGTTGGTGCTCATGTCATGTCATGCATGCATTTTTGAACCCATGTTTGGTTTTAAAACAATTGCACTAAAATTTAATACCGGAGTTTATTAAAATCACTTAAAAGTGCCACATGAAAATGATGGTTTAAAACGGTGCAATTTTTGTCAAACAAAAATATGTTGAGGTTGTAAATTTAACAAGGATCCCAAAAATAATTTTTACCAATTTTTGTTCTTTACAGAAAAGCCCTAAAAAAATGTTTTAGTGTGCTGTTTTAAAAGGAGAGAGGCCTTTTCACAGTTTCTGGTTTTCTAGGGGTTTTTTCGAAAAACTGGTTCTTGTCTTCTTCTTCCTCACGACAGTAGGCAGAAGAACGAAGACGTCGCCGCCTTCCCCTGCCACCTCCTGCTTTCCCTCCGCGAGGATAAGGCTGAGGAGAGTTCCCCCGCACCCCTCTATCCCCTCCTCCCCTCGGTGCCTCTCCTCTCTGTCCCTCCCGCCCGCAGAAAACCTAACCCTACCGCCCGCCGGTAACCGCCGCTCACCGCCGGCGAATAGGCCGCCTCCGGCCCTCCCCGAGCATCTCCCCGTCACCGCCATCTTCCCCTCCCCCTCCTCGAGCTTGTGCGGCCCCGAGGAGCCCCGGGAGGCCCTCAATTTCACCGCCGGAATCCCCACGGCTGCCGCCGGATTTCTGCTCGCCGCCGGCGTTTTACGCCCCCACTCGCTTCCCCGACTCCGCCATCAGGTTCGCGGTGAGCCCCTGCACCCGCTGGTGCCTCCCCTTCTCTCCCTTTCCGTCCGCAGCTCCCTGTCGCCGCCGGCCGTGGTCCACCGCCGCGCCCGAGCTCGCCGGCGCGAGCTCCGGCGACCATACGCCCAACCGAGACCACCCCCAGCTCCCACGCGATCTCCTCTAGCTTGTGGTGTGATTGAATTCGGAAATCCCGCGCTAATTTCGTCGATTGCTTCCGTTCTGTGAGGAGTTGGCCACGGGTGATGTCAGCCCGACGTCAGGCATGCGTCATAAGGCAGTTTTTCTGCTTATTTTTCTTTTAATTGGAAATGTGCTGCCACGTGGACCCCACCTATAATTTAATTTCAGAAAAAGAATTAAATTTAAAAATGCAATAATTTTTGATTTATAACTCAGAAAAATATGTTCAATATACCATTTTGTTCAGAAAAATGTAATCTACATGTTTATGTCATTTGCACACATTTTTGACAAATTTGAATTTTAAGTATTATTTAAATCATTTAAAATAAAGAAAATAAGTTTTTATTCAAGAAAATTAGAAAATTAAAAGTTATATGTCAAAATGCTTAGAATTTCAAATGCAACCTAGTTATGGTGTTCTCAACCCTATTTGAGCACTTTAACTTGTCGCATCTCTAGGTTTTTGCCCGAATCGGCCTCCGAGGTCCACTTCGGGACTAATTTCACTAAAACTGTTTTCTTAACATATGAACCCTAGCAACCCATGAGCCATGTTTAGGGCTTATCTTTAATGCATTCAAATGTTCATTCATACATATTGAGCATTGCATCGATGCCTGTTTTGAGTGTTGTTTTCTTTCTTTCCGGTGTTTGCTCTTATCGGTAGACCTCGAATACGGAGTGAAGTTCGACACCCCTGTTGCCGAATACTTGGTCTAAACAACCAAGTCAAGCACTTATTCCTGAAGCTTTACCCGGTTTTCTTGAAGCAAGGCAAGCATAACCTCTTATCTGCCCATATATGTTTTCGAAATGTCTTCCTTCTTGTACAATGCATGCTTTACAAAGTATCTTGAGTCAATAGATAGAGTTATCCTATTTATTTGCATAAACCAGATATCATGATTCCATGCTCCTAGCAGACATAGGATTTGTTTGTGTGTATCGCCAAAGCCTCATATATGCCATGCTTAGTCATACATGTCTGTTGATCTCTGCTCCATCCGGTTGATGAATCAGAGTTACGAAATGAATCTAGTATGACAGGATAACGTGGTAAGGTTCGAGATGTGTGGTTAATATGATTAAAGGCTTGGATGAGTTGCCACATGGAATGTGGTGATTTGCCTCGTTCATGCCCCTAGGAGCGAGTTCTCGCCTTTGAAGCCAAGACTGATCGTGCAACCACACGGGGATTGGATTCCCCTCGGTTTCAACTTGTCTAGTTTGTTCCATGAGTTGCCTAGTTCGGGCGTTCCATTTGGATTTGCTGGGGATATTAAAACGTTTTAAAAACTAGGACGTGGTGGTTGTCGGATATATACTGAATAGGGGTATAGAAGATGGTAGACAAAAGAGCCGGACTACCAGGGTGGCCTACATGGTAATGGGCTTAGGTCCATTGGGCGGCCCAGTAGTCCGACGCGCAGAAGCCGGATTCTAGAAGAACCCGGATCACGGCCCACGTGATCTGGCTTGGAGGAGAAGACGGATTCCTTACTTTCCAAGTTACAAGTTAAACGTAGTCTTCTAGGTTTCCTGTTCTGTAAGCCCTAATCCGGCTATTATATAAAGCCGGACGGGAGATAGATTAAACAAGTTAAGTTAGACACAAGCTAAAACTCTACGCAACTCGCCGGGAAGTTCATCCTCGTCGAGTAGCTAGATCTATTCCCTCACATTGTAACCCTGTTATACGGGCTTTAGTCCCAATTAGTGAGAAGTGCAGGAGTAGGTACGCCGTACTGTCGCGACGTACCGAACCTGGGTAAAATCCCGTGTTCTGTGTTACTACGCTATCCCGTTACCCCACGTCTCTACCGTAGTCTCATGGCACCCCAGTCTATGAAAACTACTACGATGTCTCGACAGTTGGCGCCCACCGTGGGGCAAACGACGTCAGGCGTGAAATTCCGATCTGGGATACTAGGCGGAATTGGAAGATCGATCACTGTCGGAAGCTTGGAATTCGACGACGACGTCGGGCGCTTCCTCGACAATGGATCCTACATACCGGCGCAAAACCACCTGGTAAGTGCCTGCGTTTTACCGATTGGATCTGCTAACATCTTTATCGGATTAACCGCGGAGGCAATGGGGTTTTGCGGTGGAAGCAAATTTATCCCACCCGCCCTATACCCAGTCGAAGACGACTATGATGCCGGATTTTGCTCAGATCGCCGACAAAGCAGTGATACGCACTTTATCGGCATGGTGCAATCCGAGATCGCTGAAAACACGGATGACGGAAATCCCGTGCAAGAGGCAGATAACAATACACCCGTCACAGAGACGGAAGAACCAATACCCGTCACAGAGACGGAAGATCCGACATCCGTCAACCAGACGATGAACTCGGAAACAGAGTCCGTGCTTGCCGCCATAGAGGCGAGATTGGAGTCGGAAACCGGATCGGATAATTTCGACTCCGAAGACGAAGACGATGATGCCTTCGTAAGAAAGGTTAAGTCCTTTCAAGAGGGATTCCATGAAGTGCTAATGGCAAAACCAGCTGATACAACGGGTGCCAACAGCCAGGAAAGCCCTAAAACCCCTCCGCCAGTGGAAGAGAGAGAAGACGGAGAAACTTCTCCGATATTCCCTAATGTCAAGGAGATGACAGAGGATGAACCTGTCAAAAAACCTCCATCTTCCAAGAAAAAGCACCGTGCTTCTAAAAAACTCCAGTACAAACTCCGGAAGAAAAAGTCAGCTGATCTCGCTGATGAAAACCTGGAAGTTGGAGATATTAGTGGCACAAAGCCCGCGGAAAAGAAATCTAAGGAAATCACTGCTCCGCCAATGACAGAACTGGAAGAGCAAGAACTATTACAAACTCCAGTGGGACCCAATGAACCCCCTGAGATGCTGGAAGCCAGGAGACAAGCTTTCCAACGGCAACAGCAACATCTGCTTAGATCTCGGCAACATCTCCAACAAACCCATAACGACATCAAAATCATGAAGGAAGAAATAGAGGAGTACGAGAGAAAGCATAGATCTGCCTTAAAACCTACTAGGTTACCCGGAATTGCAAAACCGGAAGAATTGCCGCCGAAAGAAAGGTTCTATAACCCATCTTGGCAAAAGCAGTTAAACGGCAAAGATGCCAAGGGCGAGCCAATATACAAAACCGCAGCAGAAAACGCGGAAGCAGCGTTCGCCATCCTAAACAATGATCTGTACTCCAACGGGGAAAAACTCCAAGGGGTGTATGCTTTCCTAGGAAAAGCATTACAGCAGCAACAGCGAGGCCAAGAGCGATCAGGGAGGCTGCATGATAATTCCGCCCTCTGCAAAACGGTTACTTGCGCTGCTGGAGCACCTGGACCGGAAGAACCCGGAGATTCGGATAAAAAAGAGGATCCGAGAAAAGACAAGAAAAACCCCGACAACCGGGACGCAGCGTCTAGAACCGGACCTCATCTCCCGAAAGATGGATATAAACCACACGATCGGGAAGACAAACACCGGAATGACGGCAAAATAATGCCACCTCCGAGAAACCCAGCTGAAAAAGCTGGAAGATACGATACACCTCACAGACGTGAAAGATCTCGGACACCGCCTAAGGATAAGGAAAGGTACAGGAGCAGGACTCCACCTAATCCCAGGGGGCGTGACAACGGAAGGGATAGAGATAACCCCGGAAAAGCGCGTCCGCGCAACAATGGAAAAGAAAGGAGCAGATCCCCTTCTGTCCATTCAGCCGGGAGATATTCTGCACATATTGATAGAGCAGAAAAGGATGATCTATACTTTGGTCCTAAGTGTTTTACTGACAGGATCCGAAGGATAACCCTGCATTCTGGCTTCGCCAAAGTTGGTCCAACCTACCAAAAATATACCGGCAGTACAAACCCGGATACCTGGCTTTCAGATTATTACACAGCCGTCCAAATCAACAACGGGACAGACCTGGAAGCTGTCAAGTTTCTTCCCCTAATGTTGCTAGACGGAGCCAGAGATTGGATTAATGGTTTACCTTCAAGAACTGTAGACAGTTGGGATGATATGGCGAGGGTATTTACTCAGCACTTTCGGGGAACATACAAACGCCCAAATAGCATCAACCAGCTGAACCGTTGCACCCAATTTGAAGACGAACCATACGTGGATTTCATCTCCAGATGGACTGCAATGAAGAATAGTTGCTCTGGAGTAACCGACGTACAAGCAATGCATGCTTTCGTCAATGGCCTAAAACCCGGACTTGTACCGTTCATGGTTGGTTCTAAAAAGCACAAAGATCTCGGATCTATGCTTACAACCGCTAATGAGCATGCTGCAGCCGAAGACGATATCAGAGCAAGAGGAGGCAATATTGAGTCACTAATACTCGCCAAGAAAACCCCTCGTTCTGACAAAAAAGGAACTCCAGAGTCAACAACAAAGCCCAAGGAGGTTAACATAGCCTTTGGAGGAGAAAAGGTGAACAAGTGGAAAGGCCGCAGTCCAGATCCAATCAATTACACTCCCGAAGAATGGGAGAGAATTAAGTCGGAACCCTGCGTCCACCACTCTCAGTTTGGGAAACCAACCCACACAAACGCGCAATGCCGGCTAAACAAGCATATGAAAGGCAATGCAGGATCCGGAAATAAAGGGAAGGGTTCCAAGAGGAAACCTGCCAAACAAAAGCCAGAAGCTGAAAAAGAAGACAGTGAATCGGACACTGATGATAAAATCCAGGAACAGCAGCGAAAAGGAGAACCTAAATTTCCGAGAGTTGACGGAGAAGCAATGTTAACTTTCCTAGCAACCCCGTCAGCAAAGGTGGCCAAAAGGACACTTCGAGAAATAAACGCGGTTGTTCCTGCAACCCCAAAATTCTTGAAGTATTCCAACACACCGATAATCTGGGATCAGTCAGATCATCCCGGAAATATCCCTGAACCCGGCACACAAGCTCTTGTTGTAAGCCCTATTGTTCAAAACACTAGGCTAAGAAGAGTGCTGATGGACGGAGGATCCAGCATCAACATAATGTACCTGGATACACTGAAGCACTTGAAGATCTCCGAGTCCCAGCTCAACTACAGCAATATACGCTTCCATGGCATTGTTCCTGGCAGGCAAGCACGATCCCTAGGAGAAATTTCCCTAGATGTCACCTTCGGAGATAAAGATCACTTCCGGCAGGAAAAAGTATCCTTCGAAGTAGTGCCGTTCGAAAGCGTGTATCACGCAATACTCGGACGTCCGGCTTTCGCCAAATTTATGGCAAGATCTTGCTATATCTACAACAAGCTGAAGATGCCAGGACCCAAAGGAGGAGTAATCACCATTGCCGGTGATTTCAAACTGGCAAACGAGTTGGAGAAGCAAAACGCCCTTTGCGCTCAAAGAGTTATAGCTCAGGAAGAACTGAAGGAGTTAGCCAATGAGGTATCGCCGAAAGAAATGCCGGCAGGAAAAGAAACTCGGAAGCCAACAGATAGCTTCAAGGCGTCCGAGAATACAAGACAGGTAATCCTAGATCCCAAAGATCCGACAAAATTCGTCGTTGTAGGAACTGGGATGACCGACAAATAGGAAGGCGAGCTCATCAAGTTCCTCCGTGAGAACTGGGATATTTTTGCCTGGTGTCCCGCTGACATGCCAGGCGTACCCAGGGAACTTGCTGAGCACCAACTCAAGGTTATTCCCGGATCAAAACCCGTCAAACAAGGTCTCCGTCGATTTGACGGAAGAAGACGGAAGGCTATTGGCAAGGAAATTATCCGGCTTTTAGCAGCGGATTTCATCAAGGAGGTAATCCATACTGACTGGTCCGCAAATCCGGTATTAGTACCGAAGAAAGACACAACTGCCCTCAGAATGTGTATAGATTACACAGGATTGAACAAGTTATGTCCGAAAGATAGGTTCGCACTGCCGCGAATCGATCAAATAATAGATGCCACTGCAGGCTCCGAGCTTTTATGTTTTTTGGATGCATACTCCGGGCACCACCAAATACGCATGAAAAATGAAGATCAAATCAAGACTTCTTTTATAACCCCGTACGGGACGTATTACTACGTAACCATGCCTTTTTGGCCTGAAGAACGCAGGTGCAACCTACCAGCGTTGCATGCAACGCTGTTTGCATAGTCAAATTGGCAGAAACGTCCATGTCTACGTGGACGATATCGCTGTCGTAACCAAGGGAAAAGATACACTCCTTGAGGATTTGCGAGAAACCTTCGAAAACTTGCGCACTTACAAGATGAAGTTGAATCCATCTAAGTGCGTATTCGGGGTTCCCTCAGGAAAACTTCTGGGTTTCATCGTTTCTCACAGAGGAATAGAAATCAACCCGGAAAAGATCAAGGCAATCTTGAATATCTCAAAACCTACATGTGTAAAAGATGTCCAAAGATTGACGGGTCCCGCCACAGCCGTCAGCAGATTTATCAGTTGGCTGGGGGCTAAAACCCTACCACTCTTCAAGCTGCTGAAAAATTTCGACAAAGTCAAGTGGATTGCGGAAGCCTGGGAACGTATAGAAAGTTATGTACCTTTCCGTACTTAGTTCAATTTCTATGTAAACATCTTTTGAGATCATGAAATAAAGTTGTCGGAATGCTGTCATCCATGTTTCTTATAAGTGCAAAGTGTTTCCGCCTCATCTATTTCCCAATGATCTTACAAATTTCTCAACGTTAACCCGAATTGTGCTTGCGTACTCGGCGTTACATAACTGAATGATTTTCAGCCTTTTAATGGCTAAAGGAAGCTTGAATTGCCTGCGTGCCCAAGTTTCACTTAAAACTTTCCTTGTTTCTCTAAGTCTTATCTGATTGTGTGTGTGCCGGGTTACTGGAACTAGTTAGTAAAAATGCCTTTAGCATGATTCATGTTTTAGAGTTTCAAAACTGATTGGTTCGTCCCCAGTTACTCGGCATAACGATTCATAATGCTATTTGAGCCATTTCAAACACTAAGGACAGTTAAAGCATATACACCAGAGAACTTAGAAGATAAAGGAATGGTAAAATCCAAACAACTTGCAAAGTAATTTCATAAGTTTAAACTGCAAAAGGCGGAATTCTCATTAATATAAAAGAAGCATTACATTTCAGATTACATTAAAAGGACAGTAATGCTTCTATTGTCTATTTTTTCTATCCAGGTTCCAGGTAACCTTTCAAGAATCCGACTCCTCCTCGCTGCTTTCTTCGTCGGGGATTGGAGGATCTTCCTCTTCTGGATAGTTGACGGCGACATTCACCATGGCGGCAATCTGGGTCGCGTGGCCCTTAACTTCACCAAAGATGGTGGTTCGTTGCGCATCCGTGTATCCCTGAGGGACACCGGTGGCCACACGCCAGGATTTGGCACTAGGGTAGTGCATGCGCATAAGGCCTAGAGCCATACGCGCACCACCCCGTGCAGCGGAGCGGAGAAGGGACTCCTTGGACTCCGCCACCGCCATGATGGCACCCGGAAGTTTTTTAACCTCCGAGCATTCCCCAGATTTATCGGGAAGGAACTTCTCTATGAGCTGCGTCCCGGCAGCCTTAATCAAATTCCATGTTTCCCCGAAAGCTCGGATGCCTGCAATCCGAGTTCCATCTGGGGTGTCTCCTGTTTGATCCAATAAAACATACAAAAGCGTTAAGCAGGCAAACAGAGAAAGCAAAACATGGAAATATGAGGAAAAGGGTAAGAAATTTACCGATGAGCTTGTCGATCTCGGAAACTTCCTCCAGGCGAAGGTTCAGAGCTTCGGTCAAATCCTGAATGGTGGATTTGTCTTTTTCCGCCTGTTCGGAAGCCTTGGAATTAGCCATTCCAAGAGCCAGGTTGCTGGCTTCCAGGTCTTGTTGAGCTTTCACAAGATCCTTGTGAAGCTCAATGTTTTCATTGCGGAGAATTTCGGCGTTGCCAGAATCTTCCGCTGCCTGCTTAGCCTGAGCTAAGGCAGCTGAAAAGGAAGGGAAAATCCGAGTTGGTCAATTTCCTCGGGAAAAAACTCAGACAAAGACTCAAATAAGAAATTTCAAAACGAAAATGCCTACCTTTCGTTTCTGTCAATGCGAGCTGAGAGGATTCCAGCTCCGCCTCCTTCTCCTCAAGAATAGAAAGAAGACTTCGAACTTCTTTATTCTTGATGGTGAGCTTCCTGAAAACTTCCAGGTTTATGGCTTCGGAGGTTTGCTGAAATGTAGCAAGGAAAAGTATAGTTACAAAAAACATCAAAGCAAAAAAGCATGCATTTTGTTTAATGCTTGGGGGCTAGAGTTATATACCTGGCTCATGCGCTGCAAACCTGCTAAGTTTTCTTTGAATTCCTTCGCGTATTCCGCGAAGTGATTTCCGGCTGCGTCCAAGCCGTCATTGATAGCTTTAAAATCCTTGTCAAAGGTGGGAATTTCCTCGTCAAAAGTCTGAGAAAATTCCCCCACCTTCAGGGCCGCCCTTTCCCTCGTGTCCGACTCGGACACAACGGGCTGGCTGGGCTCTGGGGGCTTGGTGGTGGTGGCTGCAGTAGGCTCTTCGCCCTTGTGCTTGGCGTGTCCGGGGCGACGGCGGGAGAAGGATGGCTGCCTCGGCCGGAAGAAACTTTGAGTTTCTTCAGCTTCTTCGGCTTCAGGTTGGAGGGGGGTAGGCTAAAAACCAAAAACCCGGAAAAGGTTAAAACACCGAAGACGGACGAAAAAGATCCCATGAAAGAAAAAGAACCCAGAAGAAGGAACCTGGAAGTGGCGACGGGGATCCCGTCAAGGTCGATAATTTCATCCGAGGAAATTATCTTCTTGCGCTTGCGTCCACCTGTAGCGGCGGTGCGCAGCGCGTCCAGCTCAGCCTCAGACACCAAGTCCGAGTCTGAAAGATCCTCGAACTGTCAAACAAGCAAAAACCAAAGTCAGAAGCTAGGAAATCCGAGATAAAATAGAACTGTACCCAAATGACTGAAAAATTACCTTGGGAACCGGATTTTCGGCCGTGTACATTGGCCGACTCTCTGTGTATTGGTCGCGCGATGCGACCAACTGGTTGATGCGCCGCCTAAGTTCCTTTGCGGGCCAATCCTTAGTGGATGTCCGCATCGGATCGTTGATTCCCGTGTATTCACACAGGAAACGTCCGCTGTGGTTGGCTAATGGCTGGATCCGCCTAATCAGCCAGCATAGAACCGTGTCCATGCCGGTTAGAGGCGGATCCATGGAGGTGAGCTTGGCGATGCGCCGCTTGATCTTTAGCAGATCTGGCGGCAGAACTTGGACGGCCTCTGTTACCCAGTTATCCTGGGGAACGGCGGCGGAGTTCACAAAAGGTGGAACCCCGACGGCCTTTTTAGGAAAAGGCACGTCGGGATGATAGAAAAAAGAACCCGTCCAAAATTTGACGGATTCTGAAGTTTTGATTTTGGGGAACCAATCCTCTCGGAATCTCCGAAGAGTAAAGGAAATGGTCCCGCAATTTGGGAGTGCGCCCTCCGAAGAGTTACGCTTGACCCCAAAGCAATACAGCCAAAAATCTAACCTAGGCTCTATTCCTAGGTAACCTTCGAACAAGGCCTGGAAGCCGGCCATGTACAGAATGGAATTGGGAGGAAGGTTGTGAGGTTGGATGCTGTAATGTGACAGAACCTGGAGGAAGAAAGAGGAAGGTGGGAGCCCCATACCTCGTAGAAGGTGGGAGGCAAGAAGTACCCTTTCGCCCTCTTGTGGCACGGGTTCGGTCTCCTCTTCCGGGAGCCGCCATTTCTTTTTGAGCACCAAGCCCTCCTTCTCCAAGTTTGGAAGGAGAGCCGGGGGAATACTGCAGGCACTCCAGTTGCCTGCAGTTTCCTCTTCCTCATCCGCTCCGGCGGCGGCGGCGGCGGCCTTCGCGGCGGCGAGTTTCTCGCCAAGGAGCTCGATTTTCTCCTCCGCCGTTTCAGGTGCGAACGGCGGAGTTGTTGTGGCGCTTGGGCCCGCGACGTCTGCGGCGGCGGAAGCGTTTCCTCCGCCCGCCGCGGATGCCGTGGCCTTTTCCGGCTCGCCGCCGGCATGCTTGGGCGACCCTAGCTGTGGATCTAGGTCGCCCAAAAGTTCGTCGATGGAGGCGCGAGCCGGTGAGGACGACGGAGAGGCCATCTTTTTTCGGTGGCGAGTGAGCGCTCCGGCGTGCAAAGAGTTCGTCGGGGCAAGGTCTTGCTCTCGTGCTCGCGTTTGCGTCAATGGCGTGGGCGGTGTGGAGTGAGGAAAGATTTCCGATGACGACGAGGACGGCTATTTATAGCCTGAAAACCTCTAGATACGTGCCAACGGCTCTTTTGACCGTTGGATGTTCGACGCGTGTCGCTCGCCGGAAAATCCGGGAAACGGAACGACAGAGGAATGATGGCTATCTCCTCGTTTCTCGTGAGAATCTGTCAGAGATACGTTGCAGGGTTTCCCGCGTGAAACCAAGCGGCGCTTGCGTCAGCATGATTAAGGCGTTGATGTCATAAGTTCCTTTTCCGCGAAGGATCGCGAGAAGAAAAGCCGGATTTTCGTAGTTCCGAGTTTTGTGTTACCATCTCCTTCAAAAGGAAAGAAGAAAGAATCAAGACTGCTGAATCAAGTTTTCCCGGACAAAATGTATTTGACGAAAGGCGGAGTTTCAGAGTTTTGATCCTTCCTGGGGGCTACTGTCGGATATATACTGAATAGGGGTATAGAAGATGGTAGACAAAAGAGCCGGACTACCAGGGTGGCCTACATGGTAATGGGCTTAGGTCCATTGGGCGGCCCAGTAGTCCGACGCGCAGAAGCCGGATTCTAGAAGAACCCGGATCATGGCCCACGTGATCTGGCTTGGAGGAGAAGACGGATTCCTTACTTTCCAAGTTACAAGTTAAACGTAGTCTTCTAGGTTTCCTGTTCTGTAAGCCCTAATCCGGCTATTATATAAAGCCGGACGGGAGATAGATTAAACAAGTTAAGTTAGACACAAGCTAAAACTCTACGCAACTCGCCGGGAAGTTCATCCTCGTCGAGTAGCTAGATCTATTCCCTCACATTGTAACCCTGTTATACGGGCTTTAGTCCCAATTAGTGAGAAGTGCAGGAGTAGGTACGCCGTACTGTCGCGACGTACCGAACCTGGGTAAAATCCCGTGTTCTGTGTTACTACGCTATCCCGTTACCCCACGTCTCTACCGTAGTCTCATGGCACCCCAGTCTATGAAAACTACTACGATGTCTCGACAGTGGTGTATCGGCGCTCTGCGGGTAGGTAACCGTCGAGCATTGCGCACAACGATAGAGACCCGGCAGGAGATGGCCACTCCCTATTGGCGGTCCATCTCTACTCGGAGCGACTCATGGAATAGGCGAAGCAAGGGAAAGATCGTGGTCAGCCACCCTCTGCCGGCACATCGTCGGAATTGTGCCAATAGCTTGGCATTAAGAGTCGGTTGATACGTGTGGGTAAAGTTGTACACCCCTGCAGGGTTTAATCTTTTCGAAAAGCCGTGTCCGCGGTTAAGGACAACTTGGTGACGGATCCTGAGATCATAGATAACTTGAACATGACGTAAAAGATGTCGGCAATGAATGTTTAGTTTTAAGAGGTGGTTCCAGTTATCGGTGCTGAAGATGATGCTTCGAAGGTTCTGAAGGCAATGCCCGTGACAGGGTATTCTTTTAAAAGATTTGTGAAAAACTTAACTATCTCCCTCTATTCGAAACAAAGTTGGCTTTACGCAAAACAACCTTCATAAACCCTTTATGAACAAGCAGATATATAATAGGTTAGTTAAGTCTTGTTGAGTACCTCCCGTACTCATGTTTGCTTCAATTTGGTTCAGGTGGAGTTCCATACCTTCGGTGGTGATTCAGCGTGGACATCGACGGATAGTTTGGGGTTTCCCAGGTAGCAGCCTGGAATCTTTGGGCTGGGACGTCGCCTTATGTTGCGGCCTCTTAGGCCTTTTTGGTTCTTGTTGATTAGCAACATAATTTGCTTTCCGTTGTCTGATGTAATGTTGGGTCGTGTGACCTCTGTTTGTAAGCTATATTCTAGTATTACTTGCTTAATAAAGCTTCATGTTTAGAGTACTGCTTTGATCGGTTGTTGGTGTCGAGCCCGTTGTTATACAGTTTTGGCTATGCCTGCATAGTTGTCGCAGTCGAGGGGTTGTGGAGCCGATGATCCATGTCCGAGCCCGCCTGTCGATTTGATCGGCCTGGGGCGAGGTAACCCCAGTAACCCTCGATTGTTGTTGCACTTTCTGGACACATAGCAGCTCTGTATAGCTTTGGTCCCGTTCCTTCAGTTTCATCCGACTCGTGGACGCTTGGGTATCCATATCTGGTTATGACTAGCATGGACACAAGGAGTAGTAGACCGGGGATCCGGACTACGTGTCGATGAATCCGGAGTGCCTGCCGTTGTTTGTTGCGGCCGGGGCTGGTAAACCTGAAGCCCTTGTGAGTCCATTGCTAGGAGCACATAACAGTATGTATATCTCTGGGTCCGGGGTCTGACATGGACAATATGATTATCGACCCAGTGAGTTTCGCAAGGACCATCAGGCTCAACAACTGCAAAATCAGCACAAAGGGTCAAAACTGAAAAGGAAACAAACAACAAAGTGCTAGGGGGCTCGCAAGCTTACAAAGCATGTCTTTTGCAACTACAGCCAGCTCCTCCATCACGAACTGCTCGCGCTCAGCCGCAAGTTTCGGCTTTGATTTGGCCACATCAGCCACTCCCCGCAAAGCCTTTAGTTTGTGTTCTCCATCCGCAACACAGTCACGGAGTGAGGAGAATGTGCTGGTGGCAGCAACAAGGGAATTCACCTGTACGGTAGAGCCACTCGAAGACCCTACACTGGGATCAAGTACCTAGAAAAGAAGAAAGTTCAAAAAAATAGCAAGACCCCACTAGACAAAACACACCACCCATCTATCGGGTGCTCGGGGGCTACTCCCATCGGGAGCACATAACAGCGAAATACAACAATCAGACACTGAAGATTTCAGCAAACACTTTTATTACGCAAATACGGGAATACATCCCAAGGTTCATTACATGGACAAACCAAAACAAATTTAAAACTAGCCTAAGGAGCTACAGAAGTATTGCCACTCGCAGCAGGCTGCCCCTTGCGACCAGCACGGGCAAGCACTTCAGAAAGCTTCTTGGCAAGGACTTCAGCCTGAGCGCCAAAGGGACGAAGCGCTACCTTTTTGCCCGAGGCGTCGTAGGGAAGGCTCGAGAACACCTTCTCCAGACCATCCTTGACTCCGTGCGCCAGCGCGAATTGGATAGCCGTCCTAGCTCCGCACTCAGACTGGGCGACTGAATAGGCCTGGAGAAGATTTTCATCGTCCAGGAACACTTTTAGAAGGCCGTCGAGCGTTGGCGGAACCGCCACGTCCACCAGCAGGCGCTCGTGGAACTGCGTCAACACTCGGGTGGCGTCACCAACGAGGGAGCAGATCCCACTCGCGTGCTTCTGGAGCTGGGCGCAGGAATCCATCAGGGCGTCCAATCTTTGGCTCCCAGGTAGCTCCAGTGCAATGCCAAGGACATCTACAAAAAGGACATCGTAAATTTGCGAGATAGCCAATTAAAATGCATTGCAACAGAAGAACAGTCAAGTGTGGCTTACCCGCAAATTGCTGAGCCAGAGGGCGGATGATGCTAACAAGATCATTATCATGTTTGGCACCAGCCTCCTCCAATTGCTTCACCGCCTCTTGGGCCTCGACAAGTTTCCCCTCAAAATCAGCCGAGTGCTTGCGAGAGGACTCCAACTCCTTTCGGGTGGACTCCAACTCGGCCTCAAGGGTTTTCACCTTAGCGACAACTTCAGTTTTCTCGACCCTCAGGAGGTTGACTTGATCTACAGAGCATCGAATACAGCTTAAGCAATTTTTCATGATCAATGTGAACAGTAAAATGGAGCGGCTTAACTTACCTTGAAGAGCCTGGCCGTCCTCGACGAGTCGATCACAATCCACCCGAAGGGAAATGCAATCCTCCTCAGCCGAGCGCACTCGGCGACCGATGGCAGCAAGGGAGCCGAGAAGAGACTGCAACAGCATGCGACAAAAGTTCGAGTTATGGGCAAAATCTCTTGAGCCTATTCTTGACTGTACACGGTCGAGTATAGCCTCGGGGGCTACTCCCATCAGGAGCACTGCCGTGCACCCGATAAGATCAAGAAAAGTAAGAAAGAAAAAAGCTTAAACTTGAGTCCGTGGCCAATCGCAAGCGATTAACCACGACCTCGGGGGCTACTCCCATCGGGAGCACTGTCATGCACCCGATAGAAATCATGATCAAACGAAGCAGAAGATACAGAAGAGGCGGCAAGATTTACCTGGCCTTGAGCGGTGGATAGAGGATTCGAGCTACCCGAAACTTCTTTGCTCACCGAGGCTCTACCCGCGAAGCTGGGCAACCTGTAATCTGGAGCCGCAGCTGCCGGTGCTGGACTCGGAGACTTTTGGGTGGCCTTGACAACTGGAGTTTCACCCGCAGCCGCTTCTTTTCTCTTCACAGAAGGAACAGAAGAGGCGTACTGGCCGGGGCTGATGGTTTGAAGGCTGCTAAGGAAGAAAAAATCAAGCAAAGACATAAGGAAAAGGAAGAAGATTTTTGACTAAAGAACAACGCGAAAGAAAAAATTACTCATCATCGTTGTCATCATCCAGCATATCCATGTTCCAGGCGGTAGGAACATTCAGCTTGAAGCTCAGGGGAGGAAGCACGTTTAGAGGCGCCACCTGGAGAGGTTCGGTCGCCTTGCCGGATCCGCCACCCAAGGAACTATCTTTGGAGGTAGCTTCATCATCCCTCTGCCTACGACGTTTGCGGTGATGGAGCTGATCGCTACCCAACTCTTCCGCATCGTCCGAAGAGCCATGCTCGGAGCTCGAGTCGGCTTCAGCGACACTGGTGTCGAGAGGGGCCTCAACGTTGCTCACTAGGAGGTCCGAGGCATCTTCGGCCGAGACTGGCGGGTAGCATGTTGCTACTTTCAAACTCTACGAAAGAAGAAGAAGAAGAAAGAAGAGAAACCTCAGTCGATAAAATTTCGGATGGCAAAAAGAATAAAACATAGACGAGAAGAAAACTTACCTCGGCTGGAGGGGGCTTCGAAGCCTCGAATGGCTCAAGAGAGCAGGTGGCGAAGAGCTCGCCTACCTTCAACTTGGTGATAGCCGCAATCTTCTTCTCGAATTCGGCATTCGAGAGGATATCTTGGCAGACGCGGATAGGGTCTTGAACGCCCTGGTACTCCCACATAGTCGATGGCCTCTCTTGAAGAGGCTGGATCCTATGCCGGAGGAAGACGCTCGCCAGGTGCAAACCATTCAAGGCGACCTCCGTTGTCTGATCGCGAAGGATCTCCACTTTCGCGAGTAGCGGGGAGACGATCCGGCCATCTTTGACTGAGAGTTTGTGCGCCAGGACTTCCTTCGCTTCAAAACAGCGAACGGGTGGAATTCATGAGCCCCACCCGCGTTGTCGTCAACGACGTAGAACCACTTCCTCCGCCATCCTTGTGCGGAGTCGACGAAGTGCATCTCCAGATAGGAGTTGTCCGTCTTCGCCTGGATCCCGAAGCCGCTGGTGCGCGGTGTTTCTCCAAGTTGGTCACCTACTCGCGACTTCTCACGGAAGACCTGCACTTTGAATAGGGCCTTTCAAAGGCCCTAGTGCGAGCGAATTCCTAAGAAGCACTCGCAAAGTACGATAAAGCACGTGATGTGCTGAATCGCATTTGGAGGCAGGTCATGGAGTTGTATGCCATAGACATACAACAATCCAAGAAGGAAAGGATGAAGAGGAAGGGAGAGGCCGCGCGAGATGTGATCCGCGAAGATCACTCGCTCGTTCGCGCGAGGATTCGGTACCTCCTCCTTCTTGCCCAAGCGAACGCGCTTGTCGCCCGTCCTCACGGCGGGTGGCGCGGGGACGTCCTCAGCCGCCTTCGATGACGACACGGCCGTGCCGCGCTTCTTCCCTCCAGCCATGAGAGCTCGTGGGTTCTTGCAGAGAAGGAGGTGTGTGCGAGGAAGAAGAAAGAGAGCAAATGGCCGAGAAAGTTTACTCTCTGCCTAAGGACGGCTATTTATACACGGGCCAAGCTAACCTGGACTGTAGATCTAGCAACGTGGCATCCATCACGGCTGCCACGCGTGAAGTGGAAATGAAGCAGCGGTGGAAAGTTGTTTTCTGCCACGATCTTAACAACGGATCGTGCGTATTTACTGCACGTGGCTCGCGGGAAAACCGGAAGCGACCTCTAGTTTCCGGTGAAAAAGCTGACAAGGTGGGCCAGCGTGCTCTGTTTTCACTTCGTCACGTCCCAACGGGAGGAGGCAGAACGAACAAGTGCGCAATGATATCATTGCATACCTCATCAAACCTGAAAATTTGCTCGGGTAGGATCCCTGACACGAAATTTTCTTCGTATGGGCATATCAAGACGCGAAAACTCTTTCGCATAAAAAACCCTGACACGAAATTTTCTTCGTATGGGCATATCAAAACGCGAAAAATCTTTCGCATAAAAGCCTCTGACACGAAATTTCTTTCGTATGGGCACAACAAGACTTCCAAACACGAAAAATCTCTCGTATGGACAAAAATTGCAAATGAAAAAATCCTTTTGCGTAAAAACAACAAGGGAGATTTCTTTACTCGAAATATCTCAAGACAATATTCGCGAGTGCGCAGTACCTGCCATTCTTTCACACGATGTATACACATCCTTACATTGGATCGTTCAGCCGACTAGGCACCAGATCCCGTATTCTCTCGAATACGAAGGTAAGACCCAAAAGATCTCTCTTATGGGCCTGGAATCGCACTCAAGCTACGTCCTCCGGTAAATTTCCATGTAAACAACACGAATAAAAATCCTAGCGGACGCCGCGGGTACCCCTATAGGTTAAGTTCGACTCGATAAGACCTCCACGGCTCAGTCGCAATGATCACCTCATCGGGTTCGAGTCGGAGGTCTCGAATCTGTGTAGGCCAGAACTGTCTTTGCCCTTGATGCAATTAATTGGCCCTGAGCTTTCGGGAGAGCCAAGCAACTGAGCCATATCCTTCTGCGAAAACAGCCAAAAAACACAGGCACTTCCATCACTCGATGCTCGAGTATGAAAAACTCAACACGTACAGGGTATACGCCCTCTAAGAAGACAAATGGTCAAAGCAACCAGTCGAAAGAATCCAAGACAAGATTTTGAGCGTCTACCCGACATAATTCTCAATCGAGTAAACGCTCGGGGGCTACTGATGAAGATATGAATCCTGGACCTATCGGGTGAGGATACCAGGTCCAAGGCCCAAGACCTAAGCCCAAAGGGGGACGCCATAGATCATTCTAGAAGGCCCAGTTAAGGCCCACTCGCAAGGCCTTGCGGGTCAAGTAAGGAAACTGTAACCGACTTTAGGTTAGGATTTGTAACCCCCCCCCCCCGGTACGGTTTGAGACCTGGCCACCTATATAAGGCTAGGAGAACCACCGGGAGAGGGACCAACCAATACCGCACCACCAAAGACTTGAGATTGAGATATACTCTCGACTCAAGCACCCCCACTGTAACCGATCTATTGTGCGAATACAGATCGACAGAAACATGAGTAAGGGTTTTACCTCTACGAGGGCCCCGAACATGGGTAAATCGTGCCCCTGTTAGCCGACGATTGTCACCAGCGCCTACACGTTCACCTAATCAAAACCCTATCAGTTCACCCAAGGGACTTGTTGAGATGCATATTCGATAGAAAACCCGGATACGACCTATCGTTTCCGGTCAAAAAGCTGACAAGGTGGGCCGGCGTGCTCTGCTTCGCTCTGTCACGTCCCATCGGGAGGAGTCAGAACAGACGAGTGCGCAGTGACATCACCGCATACCTCATCAAACACGAAAACTCTTTCACATAAGCTCCCTGACACGAAATTTCTTTCGTATGGGCATGACAGGACGCGAAAACTCTTTCACATAAATATCCACACACGAAATCTCTTTCGTATAGGTACAGCAAGGCGCGAAAACATCTTTCGCATAAAATCTCCAGACACGAAAACTCTTTCATATGGGCAAGATATTACAAACACAAAATTATCTTTTGCATAAGTACAACAAGAAGGAAAATTTCTTCATTCGAAAATTCTCAAGATGACACTCGCGAGTGTGCAGCTCCTGCCACTCTGTCACACGATGTATTTGCACATCCCTACCCTCGATTGTTCAGCCGACTAGGCACATCCGGATGTCGTATTCTTTCGAGTATGAAGGTAAGACCCAAAAGATCTCTCTTATGGGATTGGAATCGCACTCAAGCTACGTCCTCCGGTAAATTTCCGTGTCAACAACATGAAGAAAAATCCTAGCGGACGCGCCGGGTACCCCTATAGGTTAAGTTCGACTCGGTAAGACCTCCATGGCCCAGTCGCAATGATCACCTCGCGGATTCGAGTCGGAGGTCTTGAGTCTGTGTAGGCCAAAACTGTTTTTGCCCTAGATGCAATTAATTGGCCCTGAGCTTTCGGGAGAGCCAAGCAACTGAGCTACATCCTTCTGCGAAAAAAAACCAAAATACACTCACATTCATCACTCGATGCTCGAGTACAAGAAGCGCATCGCACACAGGGTATGCGCCCTCTAACAGCAAGCGGTTGAAGCAATCAATCGAAAGCAATCAAGACAAACTTTGAGTGTCTACCCGACAGATTCTCAATCGAGTAAACACTCGGGGGCTACTGACGAGGGGATGATTCCTAGACCTATCAGGTGAGGTACCCGGTCCAAGGCCCAAGACCTAAGCCCAAAGGGAGATTCCATCGATAGTTCTAGAAGGCCCAATCAAAGCCCACCCGCAAAGCCTTGCGGGTCAAGGAAGGAAACTTGTAACCGACCTAAGGCTAGGGTTTGTAACCCCCCCGAGTGCGGTTTGAGACCTGGACACCTATATAAGGCCAGGAGAACCACCGAGAGGGGGACCAAGCAATACCGCACCACAAAAACCTTGAGATTGAGATCATACTCTTGACTCGAGCACCCCCCATTGTAACGGATCTATTGAAAATACAGATCGACAGAAGCAGGAATAAGGGTTTTACCTCTACGAGGGCCCCAAACCTGGGTAAATCGTGCCCCCTGTTAGCCAACGATCGTCACCAGCGCGTACACGTTCTCCCAATCAAAACCCTATCGGTTCACCCGAGGGACTTGTTGAGATGCATATTCGACAGCCTACAACTTCATTTAGAGTCTTGTTACCGTGTATGGGCCGGCCCAGGAGGTGGCTAAGACAGCTTTTCTCTGTGAAATGGTAAACTTGGCAAAAGATAATCCTCATCCTCTAATCATTGGAGGGGATTTCAACTTGCTTAGGTTTCCATACGAGAAGAGTAAGGGTGGGTTCGACAGCCGTTGGCCTCTTTTGTTCAATGCAGTCATTGACAGTTTGAACCTAAGAGAGATCACAATGGTCGGGAGACAGTTCACTTGGGCTAACTCTCTTCCTGAACCCACCTACGAAAAGCTAGACCGTGTTCTAATGGATACCGATTGGGAATCTAAGTTCCCACTGGTGTCAGTACGGGCTCTAGAGCGTATTGAAGGTTTGCCGGATCATGCTCCCATTCTATTGACCACTGGAGTGCCTAGACCACAATGTAAACCATGTTTGAAGTTTGAACTTGGATGGTTACATCGGAAGGGGTTTCATGAGATGGTTAAAAGAATTTGGGAAAGTCCGGTGGCTAGTGTCACGCCAATATAGAGGTGGAACAATAAGATTCGTGCTTTACGTGCACACCTTGTCGTATGGGCTCGCTATACCACTGGTTTACTTAAAAAAGAAAATAAACGGCTATCCTCGATCATTGATGCTTTAGAGGCATTAGCAGAATTTTGTTTGTTATCTATGCAAGAGATTGAGCTAAAGAGCCAATCGAATGCACAGATAGCGCAACTCCTCCGTGAGGAGGAGTTAAATGTATCAAAGATCCAAATCTCAATTTATCCTAGAAGGGGATTCGAATACCCGCTATTTCCATAGTGTTGACAATGGCAGACACAGAAAAAAGCGTATTCATTATCTAGTCCAGGAGGAGGGAAAGATCGAAGGCCATGAACAACTAAAGTCGTATATTATAAATTATTATAAAGGCTTGTCCGGGGCCCCATAGGAAGGCAACTTCACACTAGATGAGTCGCGAATAGAGGATATACCTCAAGTTTCAAATGAGGAAAATAGCTTACTTACCAAACCCTATTCAGAGGATGAAGTGAGAAAGGCGGTTTTCCAAATGGAACACAATAAAGCACCTGGACCCGACGGTTTCCCAGCCGAGCTTTATCAGAATTTTTTGGATGTCATCAAGTCTGATTTATTACAACTGTTTGCTTGTCTTCACGATGTACAACTAGAGTTGTTTCGACTAAATTTTGATGAGATTATTTTACTACCTAAGGTTAATGAGGCTGAGAGGATACAACAATACGTACCTATATGCCTTCTTAACGTTAGTTTCAAAATATTCACCAAAGTCGCAATTATTTGATTGAACAGTGTGGCAGATCATGTGGTTCGTCCGTCTAAGACGGCGTTTATGCAAGGTCGTAATATCCTGGATGGGGTGGCGATCTTACGTGAAACGGTTCACGAACTACATAGGAAAAAGCTGAATGGGGTAATTCTTAAAATTGATTTTGAGAAAGCCTATGATAAAATAAATTGGTCTTTTCTTCAGCAAACACTCAGAATGAAAGGTTTTTCTCCTAAGTGGAGAGCGTTAATAGATAGCTTTGTTTCGGGAGGAAGTGTATCCATCAAAGTAAATGATGATACAGGCAAATTCTTCCAAACAAAAAAAAGTCTTAGACAAGGTGACCCGTTATCGTGAGTACTATTTAATATAGTGGCTGATATGTTGGCTATCTTGATCGAACGCGCAAAAGCTGAGGGCCAAATTGAAGGCGCGATTCCACATCTAGTCGATGGTGGTTCATCGATTCTTCAATATGCCGATGACACAATTCTATTTATGGAACATGACATCGAAAAAGCTCGTAACTTAAAACTGATTGTGTCAGCATTCGAGCAACTTTCGGGTCTTAAGATTAATTTCCATAAAAGTAAGTTGTTTTGCTTCGGCAAGGCTCAAGAAAATAGCACCTTGTATGCTGAAATTTTTGGCTGTGAACAAGGTCAATTTCCTATCAACTATTTGGGTATTCCGATTCGTTATCGGAGACTTACAAATGCTGAGTGGAAAAAGGCTGAGGAAAGACTACAGTTAAGACTAAATAGTTAGAAAGGAAAACTCCTATCCCTTGGTGGAAGATTGGTACTCATAAATTCGGTACTAACAAACATGGTATTGTATATGATTTCATTCTTCCAACTTCCTAAAGGAGTCTTAAAAAGATAGGATTATTTCCGATCTAGATTCTTTTAGCAAGGGGATGGTGACAAGAAGAAATATCGAATGACTAAGTGGACCTAGCCATGTTCTCTGACGTAGCCATGTTCTCGCAGGCTGACGCGACGAGATGCACCTTCCTGCTAAAAGTGCGCAGCGAGTTGAAGGATGTTGCGAAGGGGAGCATCCTGCAGCCACTCTCCTGCAAGTACCACTGCAGAGATATACCAGCTAACGAGCTTAGGGTTCGGGTCGATCTGGTGTTATCGGGATTCCAGGACTTGTATCCTCCTAATCAACCCGCCGATGCCAACATAGAGCTGAATCTAAGACAACTCGACAATGAAGTCTTTCTATGGCTGAAAGTCCTTATTCGGCTGAACACCACGTCAGGGTCGGCGCCAAGCCAATGCATGGTCGACACTACACCTGTTGCGCCCGCTTCAAGCCAACAAGACACGGTTGTCCCTCCACCAGCAAGCCAACATGAAAGGTTCTCCCTCCACCGGTGGATCCTCCTCCTCTTGAGCACGAGACACATGACGAGCGCGAGACACATGACGACTACATGGATATTGAACTTGCTCATATTGATGATTTCATAGCTCAGTTAGATGGCGAAGAGGGTCCTCCAGAGTTACCCACCAGAAAGCTTGATATCCAGAAGAAGCTACATGGCGAAGAGGGTCCTTCTGAGTTACCCACCAGAAAACTGGATATCGAGAAGAAGCTAACATATTCCCAAGAAACTCTCGAGGAGGAGACCTTTACGCCTCCACAATTTATGGCTACCCCGAATACACTCCGTACTACGGCCGAGGAGGCGGTAAAACAAAGCGGCACTCCCCTGTACTTGAGGGCGATAAAGCATCGGAAGAGGCAAGCCAACAAGAAGAAAGGTGGTACCTCCTCTAGTAGCCAGCCATCGGCCGCTCGAGTTCTAGACCATTTGCTGCCAGAGGTTGTCAATGTCATGGGTGGTGACATGAGGAGCATCCACGACGGAATTTTGCAAAAAGAGACGAAACATCTATCAATGAAACATCCCTCGTACCCGGTACACGTGGTCAAGGGGCCCTGATCCACGGGATTTGTGGATACAAATCCCGCATAGGTGTTCTTCATTAGATATGAAGATGTATTTAGGGTCTTCCACTTGGGAAAGCTCGACCAAGGCATTGTCCGCCTGGTATCGCTCAGCATGGTGCACGATATCGCCATGGAGAATACCCGGAACATCGTGATTATGTACCCCTTCTACATGGTTGAGGACTACTTGCGGTCAGCTGCGGACTGGGTTGTTATCACGAACTATATCACAGGTTTTTTGATACATTACAAGTATAAGAATGCCATTCTCATGCCATACTTTCCCCTGTAAGCAGTCCTCCGCTTCCCATCATTACATTCTTTCCAGAATCTCCTTAGTATGCGATGATGATTGCTTGTTCGAAATGTTCTGCGCAGAAAAGGAGGATGCACACTCATCATCATGGAACCGCATTGGTTGCAAGTGACTTATCTTGATGCGAGTAGGGTGGTGTAGAAGGACTACAGAGACATCAGAGCTATTCTTAATAGTGCCCTCAACGACTTCACCTCCGAGTTAGGCAAGCCCCTAAAAAGGGAGAAAATATTCCGAGGTGCCTACGTGTGCAACCACGTAATCAACTTCCCCTGCCTCAAGAAATCGATGGAAGAATCTGGGTTGGAAGCTTGGTATGCCATCTTTCAGATAAGAGAGTACTTAAAGGATGCACAAGAGGTATTTCTACCAAGTGATCTCTGAGACAAGACCACAAAGATGGCCAACACCCCCGATGAGTATGTGAGAGCTGAGTTCGGTCGCATCCAGCGGAGGATCTACATGATACCCAAGTCGGATGTAATCACTCGGGGTGGCTTGTTCTTCCACGACCGCGCACCACCGAGTAATCGTGACATAGAAGCACACCTACGACAACAACGTGACATCCGGACATTCAGCATGCTCGAGGGCGTTCGTTCGTTCCCGCCGAGACCATAGGATGGATGAAATGTTAGTATACACTGGATGCTTTACTTTCCAATGCATAGAATCCATATAAACTTGCATCATATCAATGTTAGTCCTTTACTTGTCTTGTTTCATTCATAAACCTTGATGATTTTACTCTTTGCATTGTTATTTGCTATCTCTATCAATTTCCATGCTAACCGTATATCATTTTTATTGTGCATAAATGACGTGGTATGTCGAGTACAAGGGTAGGGTTACCGGAGTCTACGACGACTGGGAACACTGCCGGAGACAGGTGCACGGTTTCAGCGGCAACAACTACAAGGGGTACGAGACCATGGTGGAGGCGGAAGCTCGATACTCCACTTATCTAGCGATAGAGAAGACGTAGACGACAAGGGCCCGGATGACCACCTTCGCCATCGCCGTGCTGATACTCCTTGTTTTGATGCTACTTATTCTAGTGCTTGTCTAGCTATAGCTACATTTAGGGCATTGAACTATCTTGAGAGACTATGGTGTCTAAACTTGTATATTTTGTGTTGATGATCGATGTTATGTAATGACTACTAGTTGTTGATGATCGATGATGGAATCCTATCTTTCTAAACTTAGTGCCAATTGAGTGTATATTATTTTGTGCATCTATGTCATTTTGCTCTAATTTCTTGTAATTTGTGCCAATTGAATGTATTTTGCTTTCTGTTTTTCTTGGCACGTATAAAACTTAGCACATGTGCATATACTTGTTACCTCAGGGGAACAGGTACCCCAGTCGCATAGGGCTTGTTCGCCAACGCAGTGTGGAGATACCGCAGGAGAATATCTATTGAAGCGCCGGTGCTACGTGGAGATACCGCAGACTAATACCACGGTGCGACAACGGTAAACGCAGTAGCGCCGGCGTGGTGGTCGCAAGCGAACGGTAATGCGCCTGCGGTAAGACCATTTTGTTCACCTGTGGTATGGTTTTCGCTAGTAGTGCGTAGTCTCACTAGTAGAAACCGGGCCAAAGGATTTTACCTTTAGTACCAGTTCAATTACGAACCCGTACTAAAGGTATAATTAGTACTGGTTCTAGAGCATAGGGCGCCGAAAACTTTCAGCACCGGTTCGTTCGGGGTTTTTAGTACCGGTTCGTGACACGAACTGGTACTAAAGGTTTTCGCTCCAAATTTGCTGCGGATGTGGGGCCAACGTTGTACCTTTAGTACCAGTTCGTGTCACGAACCGGTTCTAAAGGGTTTCCATCCTATTTGTCAACACGAGCACACCCGAGAGCACAGCTAGCTCTCCAATTTTTCATTCCAGCACACTTCCAGAAAAATTCTCTCCTCTCACACTCCAACAAATCTTCATTTTTCTCCACCATTTTGTTAAGATTGGCAACAACCATCAATATAAGGGTTAGCAACATTATTCTTTCGTCTGGCATTCCTAATTTAGCTCATTTCCTATAGTTTAACTTGTTTCAATTTTTTAGTGCTAGCAACGTGTTTGATGAAATGTCTAAGTTAGGAATTTCATTCGTTTTATATGCAATTTGAGCTTAAATTAAAATATGTTTTGTTGGTTTTAGTATCTTCCCTGTCCTACCGCCATCGATCGCCAGCGTCGTCCCTAGCCGGCATCACCTCGGTGAGCCTATTTGTTTTTATGTTTTATAAAAAAACTTAGTTTTATGTGATAGATGCATACATATTACTTTATAATTTTCTTATCTGTATGATTTTTTTTATGTATAGCGTCATGGTTTTGATATCCGTCCCTGTCGGCCCTCGTTCGGTCTATGCTTCGGATGTGGTACAATTTTATAACTATTTGTTTCATTTGTTTTATGACAATCACTACAACAAATGGGATAATCTGTGACGCTCATTCTATGACGATTTAGTTGAGAAAGTCATAATTTGTGAAATTAAGATGATTCCCTGACGTATTTTCACTGAATCGTCACATAATGTGCGTCACAAATTATCACATTTGTTGTAGTGAATTATACCGACCAACTTGACATAGATATTTTATCTAGGAGGTAGTTGAACCAGATATTCCAATAGACCCTCTGGTCGAGATGCTAAATTTATTTGAGAAAGAAAATAATGATTTGAAAGAAAAATTGAAAAGAAGTGAAGATCTTCGTCTGCAATGCCTAGAAGAGAAGATCAATTTGGACTTGAAGCTTGCCGACGTCGTCGATGATCACCAGATCAAGATGGATGCAATGCTCTTGAAGATTAATAAAATTAGAAAATATGCCATTAATCAAGAGGATTGGTATCATTATGTTGTAGGTTCAGTAGTTACCTTAGTTGTGATTTTCATCGCATATTTTGTTGGTTTTAATTTTTTTTAGATAGTTGTAGTTTGAGTGTATGTTTTATGAGAACTATGTATTACATTTGGTCAGTAATATACCTTACTTTTAATGGGATGGACCTGTATATTAATTAATTTGGTCACTCATCTATGATGTAGTAGTGCAATGAATGATTCTTAATATACTTATATAATGCAGATGAACCGACGATGGATGTACGGTGATCGACGTTCTCCCGAGTTTCTTAATGGCATGCATAATTTTATCCACATGGCTGAGGCGAGCAAGCGGCTGAATGGTTTCATGTGTTGTCCATGTAGTGTCTGTAAGAATATATGAAGGATTACTCTAACTCAAGAACTATACACTTCCACCTGTTTGAGAACGGTTTCATGCTCTGCTATAATTGTTGGACGAAGCACGGAGAAAGAGGGGTTATAATGGAAGACAACGGAGAATAATAGGATAATGAAAACTATGCTATGTACACTGAACACAGTGATAGGACAATGAGGGAAGACAAAGATGAAGAAGAGCTCATTTTTATGAGCCCGATGAGGTCGGGCCATTCGTGATGTCAAGATTAACTGCGGAAGTGGAAACGAGAAGTTGAAGTTGGAGAGGATGTTAGAGGATCACAACAAATTGTTGTACCCAAATTGCAAAGATGGTCAGAAAAAGCTGGGTACCACACTGGAATTGTTGCAATGGAAGGCAGAGAGTGGTCTAGCTGACAAGAATTTTGATAAGTTGCTGAAACTAATAAAGAAGACGCTTCTAGGGGAGAACGTATTGCCCTCTAGTACGTACGAAGCAAAGAAGGGTGTCTGCCCTCTGGGATTAGAGGTGCAGAAGATACATGCTTGCATCAATGACTGCATCCTCTACCGCGGCGGGAAGTACGAGAATTTGAATTCATGCCCGGTATGCGGTGCATTGCGGTATAAGATCAGACGAGATGACCCTGGTGATGTTGAGGGCGAGCCCCGACCCAGGAAGAGGGTTCCTGCCAAGGTGATGTGCTATGCTCCTATACTACACGGTTGAAACGTTTGTTTCAAAACAAAGAGCATGCCAAGTTGTTGCGATGGCACAAAGAAGACCGTAAGAAAGACGTGATGCTGAGACACCCCGCTGACGGGTCGCAGTGGAGAAAAATCGACAAAGAGTTCAAGACATTTGCAGATGACGCGGGGAACTTAAGATTTGGTCTAAGTACATATGGCTTTAATCCTTTCGGGGAGCAGAGCTCCAGTCATAGCACCTGGCCGGTGACTCCATATATCTACAACCTTCCTCCTTGGTTGTGCATCAAACGGAAGTTCATTATGATGCCAGTGCTCATCCAAGGCCCGAGGCAACCCGACAACGACATTGATGTGTACCTGAGGCCATTGGTTGAAGAACTTTTACAGTTGTGTCCTGAAGATGTGTGGGATGAGAACAAACAAAAAGAATTTAACCTACGAGGGTTGTTGTTCGTAACCATCAATGCTTTTCCTGCTCTCAGTAACATTTCAGGACAATCAAACAAGGGATACAATGCATGCACACACTGTTTAGGTGATACTGACAGTATTCACTTGGGAAACAAGAATGTGTACCTAGGGCATCGTCGATTTCTTTCACAACAACATCCCGTAAGAAAGACATGAGGCAAGCATTTCAGAGGTGAGACAGATAACCGGACAAAACCTACCCGCCCTACTGGGGATGTTATATATGATACGGTCAAGGATTTAAAAGTGATCTTTGGAAAGGGTCCTGGTGGACAATCTGTTCCGAATGACAGTGCCAGACATGTACCCATGTGGAAGAAGATGTCTATATTTTGGGAGCCACGCTATTGGAAAATCCTAGAGGTTCACTCTTCAATCGACGTGATGCACGTGATGAAAAATCTTTGCGCGAACCTGCTAAACTTCTTGGGCGTGTATGGGAAGACAAAAGATACACCAGATGCACGACAGGACCATCAACATATGCACGAACGAGACAAGCTGAATCCAGAGAAGTATCAAGGTCTTGCCAGCTACGCTCTTACCAAAGAAGAGAAGGGGATATTTTTTGAAGCCCTGAGCAGCATCAAGGTCATGTATGGCTTGTCGTCGAATATAAAGGGAATAATAAACATGACAGAGAAAAAGTTTTAAATCCTAAAGTCTCGTGACTGCCACATCATTATGACACAATTACTTCCGGCTGCATTGCGGGGGCTTCTGCCTGAAAATGTCCGAGCACACATTGTGAAGCTATGTGCATTACTCAATGCAATTTCTCAGAAGGTGGTCAATCCACTAACTCTATCAAATTTACAGAAGGATGTGGTGCAATGTCTTGTCATCTTCGAGTTGGTGTTTCCACCATCGTTCTTCAATATTATGACACACCTCATAGTTCACCTAGTCGAAGAGATTCATGTTCTCGGTCCTGTATTTCTACACAACATGTTCCCCTTTGAGAGATTCATGCGAGTCTTGAACAAATACGCTCATAACCGTGCTAGCCCAGAAGGAAGCATCTCCAAGACCTATAAAACAAAGGAGGTGATTGAGTTTTGTGTTGACTTTATTCCCGACCTTAAGCCGATCGGTGTTCGTGAATCTTGCTATGAGGGAAGACTGTGTGGAAAAGGCACGCTAGGAAAGAGATCAAAAATAGGTATGTACGAACATTCTTTCACTAAAGCACACTACACAGTCCTACATAATTTCATCTTGGTGGCTCCGTATATAGCAGAACACAAGAATATTTTGCGCTTAAAATACCCAGAGCGAGGTGAAGATTGGACTGATGGAGAACACCAGAAGACTTTCGGTGGTTGGTTGCAAACACATCTCATTAATGACACCACTGTTGAAGAACAACTATACTTGTTGGCCAAGCAACCATCTTTTCGTATATTGACTTTTCAAGGGTACGAGATAAATGGGAATACATTTTACACGATCGCCCAAGATCAAAAGAGCACCAACCAAAACAGTGGTGTCCGCTTTGATGTAGCAGATGACAATGGGAAGAAGGTCACATATTATGGGTACATAGAGACTTGACTATGGATCTACTTTCAAGATCCCTTTGTTCCGGTGAAAATGGTTAAACCGGAAAGACAGGGTACATGTAGACCCATAGTATGGAATGACTACAGTGGATCTGAAGAATATAGGATACGAGACCGAACCATTCGTGCTAGCGAGTGAAGAGGATCATGTTTTCAATGTGAAGGACATGTCTACAAAAACAAAAATATAAAAGAAAGGCAAGAGGAGACATCATATGATGAGACAAAGCGCCACATAGTTCTTTCAAAAAAAAGAAACATCGTGGGAGTGGAGGATAAGACAAACATGTCAGAAGGTTATGATAAGTTTGAGTACATTGCACCCTTCAAGGTTAAAACTAACCCAAGCATCGTGTTAAATAACGAAGAGTGTCCATGGTTGCGTCGCAATCAGAAGAAAGGGAAACACACGAAGAAAACTCAGAAGACTAGATAGAGATGATGTTCTTGGTGATGTGTAATAATAAACTAGGAATACGACAGTTCTGTTGAAAACGTGTTCACAAAAAAGAAGTTGTATCTAACCTTTTATGCCGGAGATAGAACAAAACAATCGGTATCGCCAACATACAGCCCGACTGTGGCTCTTGAGTGCGTATATGCATATAAAATGCACGGGCGGACGTATGCAGGCGAATCCGGATGATTTGTATTCACAGTCGATGAACTGCATGATGTATCACACCTTTTGTCAAACCTTTTATACCGGAGGTAGAACAAAACAATCGGTATCGCTAGCATACATCCCCACCGTGGCTCCTAAGTGCATATATGCATATCAAATGCACTGTAGGACGTATGCTAGCGACTCCGGATGATTTGTATTCGGTCGATGAACTGAATTATGTATGTAGGAAATCTGAGAGGTGGGCTATATATAGGGTCCTCTGGCTCACAAAGTGTTGTGCTAGGGTTTCGATCGATCCAACGGTTAAAGCGCTCGAAAGAAGCACACACATGATCCGACGACTCACAAGAGGTACAAAGAAACACACGATCCGTGTGATTCTTCCTGATTGGTGGGATTCAATCGCTCGAGAACTGTCACTGATCCAACGGCTCATAAGAGCTACAAAGAAACACACCCCCTGATCCAACGACTCACATGAGCTAGAAAGAAACACATGACCTGTGTGATTCTTCCTGATTGGTTGAAAAAGTACACACCCCCTGATCCAACGAATCATTTTTAGGTACTCAACTACCTATTTCAATAGAGATCCACAATGAGTTTTTAGGAATTTATTTTTATAACTGAATAAAAAAACTATTTACCATTTTCGGAGTGTCAGAAATGGTTTTTTTTGTGAAGGACCTACCACAAACCTGTTACAAAACACGGGGGCTTAATTTTTTAGATATGCTAGGACATGTGATATGACCAAATAAACAATCTGTTTTTTAAGAAAAGATTTCCATCCAGCTCTTTTGAAAACCACAAGTTTCTGCCGATTCAGCTGGAAATGGGACAAATTTGAACTGCAGGTACCTCGTAATTTGCTCATAAATTTTGGCAAAAATCATTTTTAGGTACTCAACTATCTATTTAAATAGAGTTCCACAGTGAGTTGCTGAATATATAACCCGTAGCTAAGAACGGTCATGCCCGCCGTCTTGATTTCTTCTAAAACGGGCTGAGAAAATTTTAGAAAATTCAAAAAAACCCTAAGACCCCGTTTGTTTCTCAGTTATTTTTAGGCTTTGGTGAGTTTTTTCCCGGCCCAATCCCGAAACCCGGCAGATCATTTTTGGGCCGTTTGTTTTTAGAGTTTTTGGGCCGGTAATTTCGCCCCGTTTCCCTGCCTTTCCCCTGAAACCCGTCTGATCGGGAACGCGAGCCCTAGCTCGCGCATCATCCCCGTCCCCGGACAACACCAAGAGGCAGCGGCGTCCGAGGCGAGCGAGACGGCGGCGAGCCAGGCTACATACATTGGCGAGCAAGGGAGTCCACGGTATGCGCCTCTCTCTTTCTCTCCCTCCCTCCTAGCCACGCCCTCGTCTCACCCATACCGCCATGGAGGCCGGCCGGCCTTCTCTCTCTGACGGCGCAGCTAATTTCGAGGCACTCGGCAGCACAGCGCAGCGGCGCGGCGGTGGCCGGTGTGAGGTCGAGCTTGACACCGTAGCAAAACTTGGCGGCCAGCTCGAACGGCTCGGCGCCGCCGGGGAAGTCCAGGAGGCAGATGCGGTGTGCGTCGTCCTACTCGTCCGCCTCCATTACCACTTCCTCCTCTGTGATTTCCTCCTCCTCTGCTTCTTAATCGTCCTGCTCCCCGCCCCATCTGCCTGCTTGACCAGGCTCGACTCCCTGTTGGTGATGAGGTCGTGAATCTTCTTGCTCTTCGGCATCGAATTCAGCTTCTTCCTCCTGTGCGCTTCGGAATACTTGCTCCTTTGCGCTTCTTGCTCCTGTGCGCTTCGGAATTCAACTTCAGAATACTACACTACACCTACACCTGCAGTTAAAATCAAGTCAATCATGGTGGGCATCAAGGCATCACATAAAAGTAGTTAGTACTGCATCTAAGTTGATCACGGTGGATCATAGAAAATAGCACCGGTGGAGGGGATTGAAAATTTTCAAGATGTAGTCAACAAATGGATATGGAGTGGGCGATGCCGGAGCGAGTAATGTATGGACTTAGTGCCGAAGGTTCGGCCAGCGTGGAGGGCATCGACGAACACGGTCTGCGTCTCCACTGCTCCATGATGAGTAGAACTGCCGTGACCTTGTCGAAGCAAATGGCTAGCGTCTTGTCGTCCCTGCCATGCCATGATGAGTATAGCGTCCGCCTAGCGTACTCCTGATAGTACGCCTATTGCGCTGCCGGGACAGCATTAGGTACACCTTGTTGCGAACCTTGGCCAGGCAACATACAATACGTTAGAGACGGCATCCCCATATTTGGTCCGGGGGATTGTAGCGGTGATTGTGGCTGGTGTTTACGAGTGATTAATGCATATTAATTGGGGTAATTAATGCAGATTGGGTGCGGAAAGCTGATGGATTGCGCTGATGGTTTTCGGTGCTTAATTGATCGTGTAGTAATCGATTTATTTTGGCCCATTAATTGCGGACATGGAGTTGACAAATGAGGATGTGCAGGGAATAAAGGCAATAATGTGCAGGATGCTCGACGAAGGACGGGCAGAGTGCTTGAGAGGGCCAAGACGGAACACAATTTTCTTTTTAGATAGGAGAGATTAAGATAGGTAACTCTGATGTCTCAATGGTCCCCCTGTGGTATCCAATGTCAACATTGCAAACAAGTTTTATGATATTGAATTTACCAGGGAGATTCCTGTGAGTAAGCAGAATAAAGGTGCAGCTTCTGAACCTGATGCTAGAGCTAAAGATGGGGGCAACCATGGTGGAGGTGACTCTCAGCACACTCCCAAGAGGGCTAGGCAAGACACCCTAGCTCTAATAGAACTCTTTCCAATACAGCTGTTGGAGGTTTCATGAGGGATGTCAGGGCTTTTTATGGTGTAGTTCAATCCCGATAGTGCAGAGCAAGGACTTAACAACTGATGAGAAGGGCAAGAGGAAGGCACCTGAACTATCTGTGAGCTCCCGGGAAGATAGTGATGAGGAATCTTTCTCTGCTCAGATTCACATGCTTGGTTTCAATGTAAATCATGACCAAAAGCAGTTGATTCCAATGTCTGGAGGAATTTCCAACTCCAGGGTTCAGGTTGCCCCTGCTGTCGATTATTACAACATGTATTTGGAATTTTTGGCTAACCCCAAACTCCTAACTGCTAGGGTGGTGGAAAATCCCGAGTAGCCTTTGCAAAATGAGCTCACTTATGAGGAGTTCCTCAAACAACTCATCAAGTTTAGGAGTGACAAGAAGCACTTGTGGAAGGGGATACTTAATCAGATTCCTGGTGCTGAGTTACAACCTATCATTGAATCTCCTGACACTTCTGTGAGTTCTGATGGGTTATTTAGATCCATGTTTGTTGTGTCTTCTGACTAGTGATATCCAACAAGTGCATCCCTTTGAGGTGCACATTACTGAAGTCGCTCACATTCCTTCTCTGGATGGATGTTCTCATCCTATAGGGGTAACTCCATCTTCCATTACTTCTGCTCAGCCTGCCCCCTCTAGGGCCAGTGCAAGAATTAATGCTACTGGGAGGGCCAATGAAAGTATTCTCCAGAGAGCTTCTCAGTTTGTTGCCAGAAGGGATGAAGGTATGCATGTGTGTTCAAACTCCTTTTCTGTGTTAGCTGATAATGATTTTATGGATAAAGCTCTTGAACTAGACATTGATCCTTCATCCTTTACTTTATAAACTCTCAATTTACTTCTAGATTGGGAGGTTGCTAGGGCTAATTTGTTAAATAAAAGGAAAATTTATCTATCTCTAATCGTGAGGGTCCTGTTGCACCCCTACACCCTAGTGAATCTGTTCCATTAAGTTTGCCTCCTATTGAGGATCAGGTCAGGGACTCCTCATCTGATAGTGACCCTACCCCTTTTACTCTTGTTATATCTAAAAAGACCTCTAAAAGGCTAAAAAGAAATATATGTCTAAGGTCAAATCTTCTCAGGTATACCCCTTGGTGGTACTTCTGCCCTTTGTAGGGTCCAAGGAAACCACCCTCAGAGTGGTATTGTTGATGGACTAAGGATAAGATCAAAAACTAAGAAGTTATTATGATTGGAGTCTTCCTGAAATGTAGTGGTGTGGGTAAGAAAGGTTTCTCTACTAACCTCCTTGACATGATTAGAGACTTTGAGTTTGACTTCATTGGATTTCAAGATGAAATCTGTTGTGGGTCCTGAGGTTTGGAGAAAATTTGATCCGGAGGGTATTTACTTGTGGCACTGGTCCCCCTCTGTTGGTAGATCTGGGGGCATTTTATGTGGTGTCAAATCCTCTAGATTTGACATTATCAATGCTTCAGTTGACAGATTCTTTGTTAAAGCCCATGTATTAGACAAGAAAATAAAAGGAGCTTATCCTTATGGTGGTGTATGGGGCTGCTCAGGACAACGATAAGACTGACTTCCTTGCTTCTTTTGCTTGTGTTTGTTCTCACTTGTCTTTGCCTGCTCTTATTGGGGGGGGGGAGGGTTTCAATATTTTGAGATTTTCTTTTGAAAAGAATAAACCAGGAGGGGTCAGCAAGTTCTCGGATGTTTTCAACTCTATTATTAAAAATTATTGCCTCAGGGAGGTGGATATGTCTGGGGGCATGTTTACCTGGACTAACAATCAGAAAATCCTACTCTAGAGAAACTTGATAGAGTCCTCATGAGCTCTGATTGGGAAAGCCTTTCCCCCCTTACAAATGTTAGGAAGATACCTAGGGTCATCTCACATCACAATCCTCTGATTGTTGATACTGGTGAGGTGGTGATCCCTAAGCAGAAAGAGTCTAGATTTGAAAAAATCGGGTTGTCCCATCCTGATTTTGTTGAAAGAGTAGAAAAAGCATGGGATGTCACTATTCCCTCCGTGGATAGTGTCTCATCCTTACAGGTGAAACTGAAAAGGTCAAAAACATTTTAAAAGGTTGGGGGGACAATATTAGGGGGGACTCTATTAGGCTAAGGAAGGAGCTTACTCTTGAGCTTGAGTCTCTGGAATAGTTGGAAGAGCAGGGGGAGTGGTCTGCTGGCCAACATGAGAGAAAATGATTTATCCATGGTGAGTTGATGAGGTTATGTGTCGAGGAAGAAAAATTCTGGCATGAAAGGTCCAATGAGAGGTGTCTCCTGCAAAAAGACTCAAATTTTGCTTTCTTCCATAGAAATGCTAATGGCAAGAAAAGGAAAAATACTATGTATTCCTTGGTTAATGGTGACAATTGTAAGGGACTGCTGCGATTTTAGTCCATGCCACTGATTATTATAAACAACCGTTTGGGCCTGGGGAAGGAAACTTGATGAGATTCTCTCCTGATGTTTGGGGGGGAGGAGAAATTGTCAGCTGCTGATAATGATGTGCTTGATAGTCCTTTTTCTGCTGATGAGGTCAAGATTGATATTGATTCTATGGTTAGAAACAAAGTTCCTGGCCCTGATGGAATTCCTATTGAGTTCTTCCAAGCCCGCTGGAACATAGTAAAGAGTGATGTCATGAGGCTATTCAGTGATTGGTACCTAAGAAACCTTAGTCTCTATAGACTGAATTTTGGGATGATAATTCTGCTTTAGAAGACTCTTGATGTAGACTGCTTGCAGAAATATAGACCCATCTGTCTATTGCAGGTAATCTATAAAATCATGACTAAGGTGGCCACCCTCAGAGTGGAACCTTATATGGAAAAGCTTATCTCCAAGTGTCAAACTGCCTTTATCAAAGGGAGAAACATTATGGATGGTGTTATGTCACTTCATGAAATTGTACACGAGTCTAAAAAGAGGAAGAAACAAGGTGTGGCGTTTAAGATAGATTTTGAGAAAGCCTATGATAAGGTTGATTGGGCCTACTTATTGCACTGTGTATCTTTGAAAGGCTTTATCCCACTCTGGAGAAGACTCATTGAGGAAATTGTCAGAGATGGGACTTTGTGTGTGAAAATCAACAACACCAGGGGAAAAGATTTTGGCATTCATAGGGGTGTGAGGCAAGAGGACCCTTTCTCACCCTTCATGTTCAATCTTGCAGCAGAGGGGTTAGCTAAATTGATTCAACAGGCTTAGGAAAATGGCCAAATTGTTGGTTTGGTCCCATATCTGGTTGACAAAGGGGTTGTTATCTTTCAGTATGCCGATGATACTCTTTTGATGGTCCAAGATGATGTTGACGAGATAAGACAGCTAAAACTGATTCTGTATTTGTTTGAAGCTATGTCTGGCTTGAAAATCAACTTCATGAAAAGTGAAGTGTTTTTGGTTCTGGAAGATCCTGTCAAGGGGGGTTTATAGTCTGATATGTTGAATTGTCAGTTAGGTCACTGGCCAATGAAGTACATGGGAGTCCCTTCAGTGGATCTAGAATTTTGGTTTCTGACTTAAAGCCCCTTGTGGAAAGGTTGGGGAAGAAATTGATGACTGGGCTGGAAACAATTCTTATATTGGGGGGAGGCTCACTCTAATTCAGTCTTCTCTCAGCAGTATTCCTATTTACCACATGTCAATGTATTTAATCCTTAAGACTTGCCTAGAGGAAATGAATAAAATTATTAGAAGGTTCTTCTGGCAAGGAACCAGTTCCAAGAAGAAGTACTACTTGGTAAGGTGGAACATTATCAACAAACCCAAACTAAAGGGGGTTGGATATCAAGAACCTGAAACTTTTCAACATCAGTCTCCTTTGCAAATGGTGGTGGAGGGTGGAGATGGAGGATGGTTTGTGGCAATGTTTGGTTAAGAAAAAGTATGGCATCTCTCATGGGATTTGGAGGGTTAACATGAGGCAACAAGACTCACCTGCGTGGAAAAATATTTTAAAAGTTAAACAGTGGTATATCTAGGGGAGGTTGATGATTGTTAATGGGGGAGGATAAACTGATTTCTGGCATGATCAGTGGTGTGGGGCAACTCCTCTTTGTGACAAATTTCCTGATCTTTATGAAGTTTGTTCTCTCCAAGTCCACACTGTCAAGAAAATGCATGACATGGGGTGGCACTTTGATTTTAGGAGGTGGTTGAGTGTTGACTTGCAACATCAAGCTGCAAACCTAAGAAATCTTCTTATGATTGTGGCTTTGGGAGTGGGCCCTGATAGGCCTAGATGGGAATTTACTAAATCTGGAAAATTTTCTGTCAAATCTATGTACAATCACCTGTCCTCCTCTGTCGTGGACAAATCTTTTGCACAGTTATGGAAAGTTAAAATCCCTCTAAAAATCATGTTTTGGTTGTGGTTGATCTGGCACAACTCTTTTGCCACAAAGGATAACATGAAAGGAAGAAACTGGAAAGGGGACTACTCCCGCAACTTCTGTTTAGTTTTTGAATCTATTCATCATATGTTTTTCTCATGCCCTGTGGATATTTATATGTGGGGGGTTATTTGTTCTGTTCTGGGGGCTCTTAATAGACCTTCTAATTTTACTCAATATTTCTGGTGGATTACTAAATTCTTTCCTGCTAAAACAAATCCGCACATTGTCGGGATTGTTTCCTTTTGCTGGGCAATCTGGAAGACTAGGAATAAAGTTTGTTTTGAGAAGAAATTCATTTCCTCTCCCGTGGAACTTATCTGTTATATGTGTGGTTTTCTTCGATACTGGGCAGGTCTACAAGCTACAAACGACAGGGCTTATGTTGAGGAAGGAGCCAGGATGATCCAAGATTCGGCGCGCTGAGGCAATATGCTCGCAACGAAGCCAGGGCGCGCACGACTACGCTCCCAGAGGCCGATGATGATGAAGAGGTGGACGTTGTTGGGTGATTCTTCGTCTTTCTGTCGGTGTTTGTTTGACTGCCTGCGTGTAGTTTCGTCACTGTCTGGTGTGGTTTGAACTTTTTGTTGTCTTTTGCGTTTGACATGGCTGCTTGGGGGCTCTCCCCCTCCCTCTGTGTGGGGGTGTTGTCTGTTTCCAAGTATTGCTGTGTTTTCTCTTTCTCTCCTTTCTGGTATTTGTTTTTGTAAATAAGAGCTCTGTTCTGTTATTTCTCGATAGTGGAACCCGACTCGTTTGTCGTTTGGAAAAAATGTGATCATGCGTTACTTGGAGTAGAGATTTTGAAACGGAGGAAGTATTATTTAGCAAAGTTTAAATAAATAAATAAAATGGTCTATAGCCCGACTGTCCGAGAGGAAAAAGAGAGAGAAAAAAAAATCCAACGTTAACGTGTAAATGGGCCAAATTCGTACCCAAATATAATAAGCTAGGGTCTGTACATGCAACCCCCTAAACCCTCAAGGAAACCACATGTCTCGCTAGAGTTCCCTCTCACGGTCTCACCACCGCCGCCGCCAACCTCACGCTCGGACGTCGCCGTCCTCGCCGCCCCCACCCCCGTTCTCGTCGCCTCCGCTCGTCTTTGTGCCAGAACCCTTGTGAACGCCGCCGTCGCCCCTGTCGAAGACGCTTCCATCCGTGCTATCGAGGCCGCCGTCCACGACTCCCAGCGAGGCCGCCGTCACCGACTTGCCCCGCCTCCGCCGGCGAGATGGGCGGTGCGCGCTCGCAGGTGAACAAGGCGCACAAGACCCGCTTCGCCTCCAAGGCCTCCCGCCATTCGCACAAGATCGGTACATCCCTACTCCCCGTTTTATCCATCCCTTCCGCCCTTCGTGTAGAAGTCCATATCTCACTGGCGGTCTGCAGATAAGAGGAGTGGGAAGCCGGAGGGCAGCCACCGAGCCGCAGTCAAGGGCGCCCGTGCTGCACGCGTCCAGCGGAGCAAAGTGGTCAGATTCTAGCTCTGCGAGCTGCCCCCCTTTTCCGCTCTAGCTGCTATTTATGCGATGCATGCCTGAAATGCTTAGCTTGATTATCGCAGATCCGTGATCAGAAACGCGCTGCCTTGCTAAAGGAGAAGCGGTCATCTACTGGGTCTTCAAGTGCACCCCGTGTTATTGTTAGTATTTTTGGGCTTTCCTCTCATTGTCCTACATTGATGATCACTTTTATTGTTTCTTGCTGTCACATAATGGACATAAGGTAATATCTGATTATTGCAGGTTCTTTGTGCCCTTTCGTCAGTCTGCAAATGTTGGATCACTTGCCGAAGATCTTCTCACATTTGCAGCAGGAGATGAGAAGCTGACATCCTGTACCGTTGCCTCTGCCACCTATAAACTTCGAACCACGGTTAGTTCAATAGGAATAAAGCACTAAAGGTGCCGGGACATAGTGCGAACATTTATTTCCAACCATTCTACCTTGTGGCTGTTATCGCATCACTTTGTTGTAGATGCTTGAACCATAACTGAGCTGCACATAGTTCTCAATCCTGTGTTCTAGGTGTTCATTCTTGGCTTCTTTATAAATCTACTTGTGTTGATTTGTTAGTGTTCTGCTTTCCATTAATTGAATTTAGTTGGTTTAACTTCGTCGTTTAATATTCATGATACCTGCGAAGGTACTGCAAGCACCATATGGCGATCTTGCTTCATGCATGGAAATGGCAAAGGTATGCTCTTCTACCAACTCAGTAGAATTTTGTTTCTTAGCAATTTCGTAACTCTAATGTGAAACATGCAAATTGTATTTTCCTACCTAGGTTGCTGATTTGTTAGCGTTGGTAGTGTCAGCAAATTCATTGTACAACAACGATTCAAGCAGCCCAATTGATGAGTTTGGAGAGCAATGCCTATCTGTGTTTCGAGCAATGGGCTTACCTAGTACAGCTGTTCTCATTCGAGTAAGTTTGCCATCATGAGCTGTTCTCGCTCAAGACGCTATCTTGTGATTATCTCTTTAATTCTTTCTTAATATCGCCAGGATCTTCCATCAGACACCAAAAGTAGGCAGGAATTGAAGAAAGCAGTGGTTTCTTTCGTTTCACCAGAGCTGCCTGAAGATTCCAAGTTCTATGCAGCAGAAACTAAGGATGATTTGCATATGGTATTTTTTTTAATAACATAGCAAAAGATGACAACCTTTCCTTCTTTTATTTATTGTTTACGCCTAATGCTCCTTTTGATTATCTGCCATTGACTTAAATTTTCCAGTTCATGCGGCTTTTCAAGGAGCAACACCTTTCATCACCACATTGGAGAAATCAGAGATCTTATGTTATGTCTGAGGAGGTTATGATGACTTCCTACACTTTGTGTCTCTTTCATCGAATAGTTGTGAACTGTTATCTAGTTTTTTAACATGAACGTTTGCAGTAAAAAAGAACTGTCTTAGAGTTTCCCATATTAAAAGTTTGTTTGGAATACTATTTCTTGATATCAAGCATGGTTCCATTAAAACACTTGGAATAAAGCACATTTTTCGAGAAAACGCAAAGGACCTTTGTGTTTCATGTATTGAAAAGATAGTTTAGGCTTACAAGCCTTGTAGGAGGTGGGTTACAGCATGAATAAAGCACATTAACTCATAATCTGTTGATCTTACTCAGTGGTAATGCTGGATTATGCTCTAGCTCAAAATTTAAAACTCAGGTTATGATTTGTTACATTGGCTTTGGTTCCAAATTAATTAGTCTCAGTCCTAACAATTCAGAAATTATAACTCATGGACCATGCAAGTTCTAGGCTACTGACTGCATTTCCACTAATTTTGTACACAAACAACTCCAACCAAGTCGGTGCCATAAGGATACACATACTTCACATTAGAGTTGCCATCAAAGCTTCTCATGTATTATTGCATGATCATACTGCAATATCATCCAAGTTTACGACCTGTGCAATAAAGCAACTTTAGTTCTTGTCTTCTTGCAAAGTTTCTGTGCATCTGTCTTCTTTTTTTCTTTGATAATTGATGATACTAAGTTATGATCTTCTTTCAGGCCTGCATAAAACCTGGCGAAAGTATGGGATTGTGCACCTTGCTTGTGTCTGGGTATTTGCGGACCCACAATCTTTCAGTGAATCAGCTTGTAGGTGATCTTTGTTTTATTTTCTCAATGGTGGTCTTAGCTTTCTATTTCTACTAATACCTGCTCCATCAAAGGTCCATGTGTCAGGGGCTGGTGATTTTCAATTAGAGCAAATTGATGTCCTCAAGGATCCATTTCCTGTCAGTGAGAGGAAAAACTCAGATGTAATGGATTCGGACGATAATCAGATTCAGGTGTGTTATATAGGAAATGCACAGTTTTAGAAATTAAATGATGCAGGTGTACATATATTATGGCATAAAATCATCCAGAATAAATAGTGCTTTGCTGGGGAATCTTCACTTATATGTTCTTTTTTTTTTCCATCTTAGGTGCTGTTTTTTTTATTCATGCTTCTTTAACTTCTCATTATTTGGTTGTTTCAGGTTGTTGACACCTTTGTTCCAGATCCCTTGAGTCAGGAGCCCTTACTTGTTGAAAATATCCCAGATCCTCTTGCTGGAGAGCAGGTGATAATTTTCCAGATCCAGTTTAATCGATAGATGATTTTGATAAGTTAGTTTTCAATGATCTTGCACTTGTGTTGAAAAACGAAATAAATAATTAGATTTTCAACTATTAATGAATACTTAATGTTCCAATACTAATGAATAGTTCTCTCAGAACTTGAATTTAGTGCTTAATTTCTATTCAGCAGTTACTTCCAATTTTAATCACGCGTGACAGTGAGGTGTTCCTTTTCTGGGTTCACAAATTGTGTCTTTACATGGGATGCTTGGCAGATGGCATATTGTTTCTGTATTGGATGTGTTGTCACCTCATCTATATGAGCTTTAAGTTCTTAAAATATGTTCTATTCCTTCAACAAATGCAATACATGTTTCAGTAGATACTGTATATGCTTAAGCATAGCGAATTTAGTGCTATGTTTTTATCTGCTGGGCATATATTTTATAAGATCATTTGTGGATTCTCGTGAACTGCACTGATTTATTTTTTCACTTCGCATAACACATTAAGTCAAGAGTTTACTGTTTATCATCAACGACAATATTTCTTTTTACAGTACAAGCGAAAATAAGCAAATATATTTTAAGTGCTAACTTGCAGTATTATTTATATTTTATTAGACTTGGCCAACGGAAGCTGAGATGGAGGAAGCCTATGAAAACAATAAACAGAAAAAAGTTGTAAAGAGGAAACTTCCTCGAGGCACTTCAGAATACCAGGTTCTCAAGGCTATTGAAGATTTAAATTTACTGTTAATATTGCATTATTGCTCATAATTATTTAATTGAAAATAGCATACCAATGTTATTGGCAGGCTGCTTGGATTGTTGATGATACAGATGATGAAGGTGATGATTCTGAGGATGATAACACAGATGGTGTTGGAATGGTAATTGATGAGAAAGATGACTCAGAGCACGATGGTGATAGTTCAGATGTAGATGCAGCATCTCATTTCACGGAGAAATTCGATCAAGAAACTGTTGGGGGTTCTGAGATGGGAGTAAGTTACCTTATACCTGTCTTTGATCTGATAATGCTGTACATTTTAGAGCACTTGCTCCATTCAACGGGAATTGGATGATTACCGGGCCCTTGTTGGAATCTGCCTTGTACTGATTTAGCTGTGGGACATGCCATAAATCTCTTGCTCTTGTAATTTTTATGTTGTTTCTACTCCAAATTTTGTTTGCCGTGTTTTTTTTGTCTAAGTCAATTGCACAGTACACAAAACTGGAAGAGAGGGATAGTACCAAGAAGGATTTCGCATAAAAACACCAATACCCCTACTAAGAGCACTATAGTTCCAAGTATGAATTGGACTGATATTTTCCACCTGATCTGGATTCCGTGGGGAATCTTTGCGGGGAACATTTTTAGTCCTTGTTTACTTCTAGTGTATTGGAAGTGTATTCTAGGGGATTTGAGAGGATAATCCCGGATCCCGGAAAATCCCCAATAATCTGTTTACTACTCCGGTTTTGGAGGGGATAACCCTAGATAACCCCCACCAACCACCTCATTTTTGCCTAAATTAAAAACTCTACCCTATGCTAGTGTATTTCGTGGGGAAGAGTATTTATTGAGTGAAAGCAAAAATTTCACCAAATCCCCTCCCATCCCGAATACCCTTGGGGATGAATATACCCCCCAAGTAAACAAGGCCTTAATATGCATGGATACAGATAGGTCACCACAGGTGTAAATCTTCCCTGCCACATGCCATTGTACAAAATTATATTTGGAATAGGGGATCCAAATCTAGACTACGTACTCAACACAATGTTTTTACACTATTTGCTCAATTAAATCAATTAAAAGAAAATTAAGTAATTCACAAAATTGTGAGGTGTGCCTGCCGTGTTGGCCTTTTGAAATTATTATCTTCTCTTCTTTTACCTTGTGGATTCATTCTTCTGTTTATACTTGTAAGGAAAACCGTCTTAAAAACTAAATGTATCCTTTGTGCGTTTGCAGGATGATGAAAATCTGACCAAAGAGCAGATAGAGGCAGAGATTAAGAAAATCAAAGAATCTAACGCCGACGATGAAGGTATAGGTTTTCAATGGCCTTCAAGTGTTAACGATTCTTTTTAGTAAGCACACCTTCTGCAGGGTCTAAAACTTGTCTCCTTTTGTTATACTGGATTGTTGATACATGTTTCCAGCTAATTCCCAGTGAGATCAATATGTAGGAAACCATAGACCGATCCTTTCAATACTGGCACATAAAATGCGAAAAATCCATCTGTCAAATGATGACTTGACTGATTCTTATCTTGCCAATTATTGGAATTAATATTTATGGACTACTGTGTTGTCCATTTGAAAAGGAATAGGAATTTGCAGTCACAACTCGTAATAACCTGGCAAAACTATTGAGGAGAATGAAATTGCAATATTCTTATTTTTTTTTTGGTTCTTTCTGGGGACAGTACATGTTTCAAATGGCACATTTCTGTCCTAATAATTTGTGCTGTGGAATTGGGTATGTTAGACATCTGTAGTGGTATGAGAGATGACAACAGGAATTAGAAATTATTGGTGCGTTATTCATTAGTTTTGAAGAGTTGTGGTTGCATTGAGTTTCTTGCAGAAGACCATTAGTAAAATTTCATGCAACCACGATTTTTCGGGCAATGGTAATGCGGCCACTATTTTTAAATTTCACTGTCGTAATCCCTAGACACTACCACTATTGATCACAGTCAATTGTTAGCGTGCCTGACGTGTGGGATGGAAGTGGGTCCCATGTGTACCCCTTATTCGTGTCAGAATAATTGTTTCAGTGTCATAGCTCCATGGAGGGATTACCTACCCAGGAAGCAACTTAAGTTTGTAGTCTTAATTGTTCCAATTGATGCCTGTCTGGTTGACTTCTAGCTTCCAGGTTCAGTACTAGACCTATACCTTACGTGATCCTACATATGACATACAAATCTTATATACTGTTTCAGAATTTCCTGATGAAGTGGAGACGCCCTTAGATGTCCCGGCAAGAAAACGTTTTGCAAAATACAGAGGACTAAAATCATTTAGGACATCATCCTGGGATCCTAAGGTGAGCATGATTTTACTATTACTGGTTAGTGCAAATTTAATAGAAACCCTACATATTTCATGTGACATGGTTGTGTCTCCCTATTTTGTGAACCTCAGGAATCTTTGCCACCTGAATATGCCAGAATATTTGCATTCGATAACTTCACACGAACACAAAAGCATGTCCTTGCTAAACTTGCTGATCTAGATGAAGGAAGCTCAAAGGATTGTGCTCGAATAGGATCATATGTCACGCTTCATGTGAAAAATGTTCCTACAGATGTCGCCTCCAAACTTTGCCATCCATCTAGGAGATCACCTGTTGTTGTTTCTGGTCTTCTTCAACATGAGTCAAAAGTTTCAGTTCTTCACTTCAGGTATTCATCTTTTCTTTCTACTTGACAAATTCACATGGTCCAATTTTCTGAAAGTATGTACAGTAACTATTGCATTTGTATTTATTGATGGATCCTATAAGCAGTTTGCTTATATAAATTATTGCCATGTTAAGGTGAATGGCGGAAACTCAGTTTCGGTCCAAGCATTTATACTTTTATAGACAATGCAATGTAATTTGAAGGTTAGGTTACTGTAGAGAAGTTAGTGAATCTGCACTAATATGTCGTGTAGACTATAAAGTTAGACTTGTATTAGTTGTATATGACCTTGGTACTAACTGAAAAATAGTAAGCCAGTGAACCTGCACTGGCTTTGTGTTTGATTGTTGTCATGGTGTACACATTGTCTTGGATTTCAAGATTTGTATTGTTTTGCTAAATGTATTATTGTGCTATATAATACTATAGTGCTGCTACACTGAGGTTTAATTGGCGCTTCTAATATTTATTTCAGCATAAAGAAGCACGACTCGTATGAAGCTCCAATCAGAAGTAAGGAGCCTCTTATTTTCAATGTTGGGTTCCGGCAGTTTACGGCAAGGTAATGAAAGTTGAGCCATAGTAATGAGAATATACACAATTGCGCTTTATACCCAGAGCTTGATTGTTTTTTGCCCTTTACTAGGCCACTGTTTTCATCTGACAACATCAATTGCAATAAGCACAAGATGGAGAGATTTCTACATCATGGGCGGTTTTCTATTGCCTCGGTGTATGCTCCAATTTCCTTTCCACCGGTTCCTCTGATTGTTTTGAAGAAGAGAGATGGGGAGCAACCTGCCATTGCTGCTGTAGGGTCACTGAAAACTGTGGATCCTGACCAGATTATTCTCAAGAAAATAGTTTTGACTGGGTAAGCATATTTTTTTTACCCCCTGAATTTTGCTTTTTGTTTCCGTTTCATATAATACATGCTGGCTTATTTGTGCAGGTATCCGCTGAGAGTCACAAAACTTAAAGCAACAGTTCGGTACATGTTCCACAACCCCGAAGATGTCAAATGGTTTAAGGCAAGTATTTCCGTGTTGTATTGCTATATTATTATATCAATTCATGTCGAGTGATATGACTCCATTAATTATTTTTGCAGCCTGTTGAGCTGTGGTCAAAACATGGCCGACGTGGCCGGATCAAAGAGACAGTCGGCACCCATGGTATGTTTTCTGACCAGGCTGATGTTCTTGGATCCAGTAGTTTTCTTCTGTGCCTTTACTCACTTTATCCTCCTTGCCGTCAGGTTCAATGAAATGCATATTCAATACCAGCGTTCAGCAGCATGACACCGTATGCATGAGCTTGTTCAAACGAGCTTTCCCCAAATGGCCAGAACAGCTCTATCAGATCTAAGAATACCTGTACGTTTGCATTCCATCTATCAATAGGATTACAAACGAGCATCTGGCTCTTAGTGGATTAAGTGTATCCATAGTAGCAGTGGAGCGGTGGCAGATGCTTATTGATGCAGCTCATAGAGGTCTGGCGAGATAGAACGCAACCTTTACCAGCCGAGATGTAGAAGCTCAAAAGAAGTGGCCCAGAGCTTGCTGTGAGCATCTTGTCTGTATTGTCGTTTTGTCCGTTTCTTTTACCAACAATTTGTGCCAACATGGCTGAAATTTTGGGCATACCTCTCAGTATAATGTATTATCTTACCTCTGATGTTTAATGTTGCCTTGCACACATCCCGAACAACTTTTTATATGCAAAGAAACTACAGTAAATAGATTAAATATGGTAAGCCCTGCGCGAGGAGGATTAGGGGCGAGGATACCACTTTCGGTTAGGGTATCTACAATATCTAAATGGGAGCAACCCACTGAGTTGATTTCTCTCAACATCCAGGAGGTACACATCAGCAATCATACGATTGGTCCACGTCATCCTCTCTCGGTTTCTGTTTGCTCTATTCAGTTTATTTCTGCCATGTCCGACAGATCTGGGCATTGATTGGCATGCAGCCCACCCATTGCCATATTTGGCTGCAAATTTTTTGAACCCACGTCATCAGGCACCACACGTTTTGCTCTTTAGTTTCTATACGTATACTAGACTAGAGTACTGTCGACACACATGGTTTTCTATCGTCTTCTACGGCGTCTCATCGCTTCCTCTTCCAACTACAACTACCGATATTTCACCCAGCCTGCTTGGCTTCAGCTCCACTATCACAATTGTCCACAAGAAACTGAACATGCATTGATGCGGAAGAAAGGAAGGGTGAAAGCCCAGCAATCGCTGCTAGCCTCTAAATACCTTCCTATGTGTTACGATCTATGAAAAAAATGGCGTGCTAAATTCCGCTTTTAGCGTGCTATAGCCTAATTGGACAGAAGACGCTACATTTAGCCATTTGAACTCGCTACAGCGCTAAGCGCGTTTTAGCGACGCTAAATATGCTATAGCGAGAGTAGCGTGTGTCGTCGCTATCCTTTCTACGTCAAAATAGCGGCAACTCATCCCACGCCACATCGGCCCAAAACCAAGTCCAAGAATACCCATCTGTGTAACCTCACGTAACCTGGATCCAATTCGGCAGTTCCCCAATCCACACCCGAGTGAATCAAGTTTGACTGCGGCGGCGGCCGTCCTCCAGCTTGGCCGGCGGCAGAGGCTTCCTCAAGACTGGCCGGGGTAGCGACTCCCTCCGCCCCTCGAGCTTGGACGGCGGCGGCATCCTCCTCCAGCTTGGCTAACGGCAGAGGCTTCCTCAAGCTTGGCCGGGGAACCGACTCCCTCCGTCCCTCGAGCTTGGCTGACGGCGCCACGCCGGAACCTACTTCCTCAATTTTGACCGGCGACGACATCCTCCAATACTGATGTGGATTTCGACATTTGTCCACTACCGTACAAATGGAGCGGTCGAACAAATGCTACTCATCTAGATTTGGTTGCCAAGACGTGAGTCGGCAGCTCTAGTTCCTCCATGGGAACTCACTCGGTGCCTAGACATTATTGTTTCAATCTGTCCATATTCAATTTGTTCCTAATTATGCATCTCAACTTACTGTTGCAATTTTTTGATTAATGCATAGTGTCGAGAGGATCTATGGTGTTTGTTGTTCCAAGGATCTCATCCTTCTGGCTGTCTAAATATTTTCTCAGGAAATTGAGATGAGACGAGAATAATAGACTAGTTATGGTGAGTGTCAGAAAAATGGTCTTTGGGAACACATTATTAATTTTTTCCACCTTTTGCCGAGGCAAATTTTGCATGATAGGAAGTTAGACTTAGGTTAGTGAGATATTACTGAAAATGTGTGTGTCACATAGTGAAAAAATTGTGTAAACATGACATTGTTTTATGTTACGAAAGAAATCTCTTATTCATGTGTTCCGAATACATATAATAGAACTATGAAACTATGAATGTGAATTGCTCTTTCAATAAAAACGAAAAATGTTAATTGTAATCAGTTGATAAAAGAGAAAAGTTTATTGTGTTAACCAAGCCACACGGTTATACAGAGATCTCAGTTAATAATGAGGTCAAATTAAAGTTTCTACCTCTTTGACAAGGTCTCATCAGCAATGGGCACGCAAGCATTGTGAGCTCTTCACATCTACGACAGAGTCGTGGTGAAGAGGGCATTCTCTGTGGCTGTGGCTGATGGGTTGACCCATAACCATAATGTCGCTCGGTACTAGTGGTTAGGGCGGTATCATGGCCCATTTGTCTGGCTCATAATGGTATAGTTTTTACTAACATGTTTGTAGCTCAACCTGTTTAATAACATCTTCAGACTATTTATACTTCGATGTGGTAGACAATTCTCAACCATGATCTATAGAGTTCATCTTCTTGCTTTTCTTGTGACTAGTCATTTGCATTTTATTTCGAGCATTTGCCCCTATCTCGTCTCAATTTGGAATAGGAAGCATCAGGGAATACTATGTTATTGAGCGTATCTTTTCTCGGTAAAAATCACTTCTATGTTGCCTCCTTATTAAGATTTTTCTTTTCCGAAATGACAGCCTTGGTACCAAGATCTGTATCAAAACTAGTTAGGAAGCGCGGCTTGCCGTGCGAGACAGATGAAGTATTATTCCGAACCCCCGATAATCCAAGTGGTAGTAGAAATCATTTAGAGAGAGGTGGTGGTAGCGAGTGATTAGGTAACCTCGGACTCGGGAATTCATTACACAATAAACAGAAAAGTAATTGGCCTTAGGCTACATAGAGGCTCTAAATACATAGGTACAAAAGTGATAAGTTTGAGAGGAGAGATTATGCAAGGAGGGAGAGGTCTCGGGATTTTGACTAAATCGACCGAAGGATAGTTGACTGATTCTTTCATCAAATTGTACGTTAGGGCACAATGTCGTGGCAGAATAGCTGTGATGGCCTGATATATGTGTTCATAAGATCAATAAAGATAGACAAAGAAATTCATAATATGTATTTTGTTTAAAGAATCAAGCAAACTGACTCAAGCACGCCTTAACCAGCCGTGAAGAAATGTTTTCAAAGATAAAACTAAGATAGGCCGGACCTTTAGGTAGTGGTGGGCATGCATTTCAGGCATACACTCATATCTCATAATTTGAGCAGACCGACATAAAGGAAATCCAATGAAAAAACAAACAACGAATAACAAATATATGTATAATCCATTTTCCTAAGACAAAGTCCTTGGTCAAATAACATACAAAAGACATTACATAATGGCAGTCCACATAAGAGGCAAATATGTCTGAATAATTAATGGTGCAAGGGCCCCAACTTGATCAATGGTACAATCATACTAAGCATCCTAGGATACATACTATGCTGGAGCATGATACATAGGAGGCAACATGACATGTCAAGCACATTCACAGTTATGTTGGTGGGTTGTGTCAATGATGTAACCTCGAGAGATAACACGGGATTTTACATGAATAAATAGGTTTCCCATCTCGTGAGTTATAGGTTGAGCGCTCTTATAGGTTGTATGAGAGAGATCCATGCTGGGATAATGAAGAGAAACCCTACACATTAAGAACACAAGGGCCATTAGTAATCTTTGATGCATAAAGTAAGCAACCGAAATAGATTAAAACATCTTACTATTACCTCGCTTGTCAGAGTCCGAAATCTAAGGCTTGAATTACATGAAAAGTTTAGATGTCACAATATGTCCCGCAAAATAGGTTCCTGCACATTACGGATAATACACCCAAATTAGGCTTTATGAACATTGTAGATTACCTACAATCACCTAATGAGTGAATGGTGCTGCAATGAAAGACGCAAAGACCATTCTCAAAGGGTAGACCAAGGGAGAGGCATGGTCCGGTAGTAACATCCACCTGTAGGCAAAGCATATGTTGCATCCCAAACACGCCAGGGATATTAAGAAGAGGCATGGCATAAATCTGAGCATAAGTTACCTATAGCTATCTACGAAAAAAATGGCGTGCTAAAACGCCGCTTTTAGCACGCTATAGCCTAATTGGACAGAAGACGCTACGTTTAGCCATTTGAACTCGCTACGGCGCTAAGCGCGTTTTAGAGACGCTAAATATGCTATAGCGAGAGTAGCGCAGGATTGCTCCTATGCGGGTGATCGTTCCCACGGTCATATCCCACGGATGGCACTTCCCCTAATCCCCTTCCTTTTCATCTGACATAAATACACCTGCAAATGAGTCCCTGGGTGCAGCCCACCCACATGCACAATTAATTTTCCTCTTCCTCCTAATACTCTTTCCTTACTTCGTTGATTGATTTTCATTACTTTGTTATTTTGACCAATACATTGCTACTTTGTTTGAACTAGGAATATTTTCTTATGTACCAAAATAGAAAATAAACAGAACGTACTCTGCGCAAATGGAAACTACATGTCCGAATTTTGACCCGACCAAAGGTCACCCGTAAGCTAGCCTCCCCTAGAGTAGCTTGTGTCGTCGCTATCCTTTCTACGTCAAAATAGCGGCAGCCCATCCCACGCCACATCGGCCCAAAACCAAGTCCAAGAATACCCATCTGTGTAACCTCACGTAACCTGGATCCTATTCGGCAGTTCCCCAATCCACACCCGCGAGTGAATCAAGTTTGACTGCGGCGGCGGCCGTCCTCGAGCTTGGCCTACGGCGGCGGCCGTCCTCCAACTTGGCCGACGACAGAGGCTTCCTCAAGCCTGGCCGGGGCAGCGACTCCCTCCGCCCCTCGAGCTTGGACGGCGGCGGCATCCTCCTCCAGCTTGGCTAGCGGCAGAGGCTTCCTCAAGCTTGGCCGCGGAATCGACTCCCTCCGACCCTCGAGCCTTGCCGACGGCGCCACGCCGGAACCTACTTCCTCAATTTTGACCGGCGACGGCATCCTCCAATACTGATGTGGATTTCGACATTTGTCCACTACCGTACAAATGGAGCGATCGAACAAATGCTACTCATCTAGATCTGGTTGCCAAGACGTGAGTTGGCGTGCCTAGACATTATTGTTTAAATCTGTCCATATTCAGTTTGTTCCTAATTATGCATCTCAATTACTGTTGCAATTTTTTTTGATTAATGCATAGTGTCGAGAGGATCTATGGTGTTTGTTGTTCCAAGGATCTCATCCTTCCGGGTGTCTAAATATTTTTCTCAGGAAATTGAGATGAGACGAGAATAATAGACTAGTTATGGTGAGTGTCAGAAAAATGGTCTTTGGGAACACATTATTAATTTTTACCACCTTTTGCCGAGGCAAATTTTGCATGATAGGAAGTTAGACTTAGTTTAGTGAGATATTACTGAAAATGTGTATGTCACGTAGTGAAAAAATTATGTAAACATGACATTGTTTTAAGTTACGAAAGAAATTTCTTATTCATGTGTTCCGAATATATATAATAGAACTATGAAGCTATGAATGTGAATTGCTCTTTCAATAAAAACGAAAAATGTTAATTGGAATCAGTTGATAAAAAAGAACAGTTTATTGTGTTAACCAAGTCACACGGTTATACAGAGATCTCAGTTAATAATGAGGTCAAATTAAAGTTTCTACCTCTTTGACAAGGTCTCATCAGCAATGGGCACGCAAGCATTGTGAGCTCTTCACATCTACGACAGAGTCGTGGTGACGAGGGCATTCTCTGTGGATGTGACTGATGGGTTGAACCATAACCATAATGTCGCTTGGTACTAGTGGTTGGGGCGGTATCATGGCCCATTTGTCTGGCTCATAATGGTTTAGTTTTTACTAACATGCTTGTAGCTCAACCTGTTTAATAACATCTTCAGACTATTTATACCTCGATGTGGTGGACAATTCTCAACCATGCACTATAGAGTTCATCTTCTTGCTTTTCTTGTGACTAGTCATTTGCATTTTATTTCGAGCATTTGCCCCTATCTCGTCTCAATTTGGAATAGGAAGCATCAGGGAATACTATGTTATTGAGCGTATCTTTTCTTGGTAAAAATCACTTCTATGTTGCCTCCTTATTAAGATTTTTCTTTTCCGAAATGAGAGCCTTGGTACCAAGATATGTATCAAAACTAGTTAGGAAGCGCGGCTTGCCGTGTGAGACAGATGAAGTATTATTCCGAACCCCCGATAATCCAAGTGGTAGCAGAAATCATTTAGAGAGGGGTGGTGGTAGCGAGTGATTAGGTAACCTCGGACTCGGGAATTCATTACACAATAAACAGAAAAGTAATTGGCCTTAGGCTACACAGAGGCTCTAAATACATAGGTACAAAAGAGATAAGTTTGAGAGGAGAGATTATGCAAGGAGGGAGAGGTCTCGGGATTTTGACTAAATCGACCGAAGGATAGTTGACTGATTCTTTCATCAAATTGTACGTTAGGGCACAATGTCGTGGCAGAATAGCTGCGATGGCCTGATATATGTGTTCATAAGATCAATAAAGATAGACAAAGAAATTCATAATATATATTTTGTTTAAAGAATCAAGCAAACGGATTCAAGCACGCCTTAACCAGCTGTGAAGAAATGTTTTCAAAGATAAAACTAAGATAGGTCGGACCTTTAGGTAGTGGTGGGCATGCATTTCAGGCATACACTCATATCTCATAATTTGAGCAGACCGGCAGAAAGGAAATCCAATGAAAAAAAGAACAACGAATAACAAATATGTATAATCCATTTTCCTAAGACAAAGTCCTTGGTCAAATAATATACAGAAGACATTACATAATGGCAGTCCACATAGGAGGCAAATATGTCTGAATAATTAATGGTGCAAGGGCCACAACTTGATCAATGGTACACTCATTAAGCATCCTAGGATACATACTAAATATACCTAGTTAAGGTAATTATCACCACATAATATGCTGGAGCATGATACATAGGAGGCAACATGACATGTCAAGCACATTCACAGTTATGTTGGTGGGTTGTGTCAATGATGTAAACTCGAGTATTAACACGGTATTTTACATGAATAAATAGGTTTCCCATCTCATGAGTTATAGGTTGAGCGCTCTTATAGGTTGTATGAGAGAGATCCATGCTGGGATAATGAAGAGAAACCCTACACATGAAGAACACAAGGGCCATTAGTAATATTTGATGCATAAAGTAAGCAACCGAAATAGGTTAAAACATCTTACTATTACCTCGATTGTCAGAGTCCGAAATCTAAGGCTTGAATAACATGAAAAGTTTAGATGTCACAATATGTCCTGCAAAATAGGTTCCTACACATTACGGATGATACACCCAAATTAGGCTTTATGAACATTGTAGATTACCTATAATCACCTAATGAGTGAATGGTGCTGCAATGAAAGACGCAAAGACCATTCTCAAAGGGTAGACCAAGGGAGAGGCATGGTCCGGTAGTAACATCCACCTGTAGGCAAAGCATATGTTGCATCCCAAACACGCCAAGGATATTAAGTAGAGGCATGACATAAATCTGAGCATAAGTTACCTATAGCTATCTACAAAAAAATGGCGTGCTAAAGCGCCGCTTTTAGCGCGCTATAGCCTAATTGGACAGAAGACGCTACGTTTAGCCATTTGAACTCGCTACGGCGCTAACCTCGTTTTAGCGACGCTAAATATGCTATAGCGAGAGTAGCGTAGGATTGCTCCTATGCGGGTGATCGTTCCCACGGTCATATCCCACGGATGGCACTTCCCCTAATCCCCTTCCTTTTCATCTGACATAAATACACCTGCAAATGAGTCCCCTGGTGGAGCCCACCCACATGCACAATTACTTTTCCTCTTCCTCCTAATACTCTTTCCTTACTTCGTTGATTGATTTTCATTACTTTCTTATTTTGACCAATACATTGCTACTTTGCTTGAACTAGGAATATTTTCTTATGTACCAAAATAGAAAATAAACAGAACGTACTCTGCGCAAATGGAAACTACATGTCCGAATTTTGACCTTACCAAAGGTCACCCGTAAGCTAGCCTCCCCCAGAGTAGCGTGTGTCGTCGCTATCCTTTCTACGTCAAAATAGCGGCAGCCCATCCCACGCCAGATCGGCCCAAAACCAAGTCCAAGAATACCCATATGTGTAACCTCACGTAACCTGGATCCTATTCGACAGTTCCCCAATCCACACCCGCGAGTGAATCAAGTTTGACTGCGGCGGCGGCCGTCCTCCAGCTTGGCCGGCGGCAGAGGCTTCCTCAAGCCTGGCCGGGGCAGCGACTCCCTCCGCCCCTCGAGCTTGGACAGCGGCGGCATCCTCCTCCAGCTTGGCTAGCGGCAGAGGCTTCCTCAAGCTTGGCCGGGGAATCGACTCCCTCCGTCCTTCGAGCTTGGCTGACGGCGCGACGCCGGAGCCTACTTCCTCAATTTTGACCGGCGACGATATCCTCCAATACTGATGTGGATTTCGACATTTGTCCACTACCGTACAAATGGAGCGATCGAACAAATGCTACTCATCTAGATCTGGTTGCCAAGACGTGAGTCAGCAGATCTAGTTCCTCCATGGGAACTTACTCGGTGCCTAGACATTATTGTTTCAATCTGTCCATATTCAGTTTGTTTCTAATTATGCATCTTAACTTACTGTTGCAATTTTTTGATTAATGCATAGTGTCGAGAGGATCTATGGTGTTTGTTGTTCCAAGGATCTCATCCTTCTGGGTGTCTAAATACTTCTCTCAGGAAATTGAGATGAGACGAGAATAATAGACTAGCTATGGTGAGTGTCAGAAAAGTGGTCTTTGGGAACACATTATTAATTTTGCATGATAGGAAGTTAGACTTAGTTTAGTGAGATATTACTGAAAATGTGTATGTCACGTAGTGAAAAAATTGTGTAAACATGACATTGTTTTATGTTACGAAAGAAATTTCTTATTCATGTGTTCCGAATATATATAATAGAACTATGAAGCTATGAATGTGAATTGCTCTTTCAATAAAAACGAAAAATGTTAATTGCAATCAGTTGATAAATAAGAAAAGTTTATTGTGTTAACCAAGCCACACGGTTATACAGAGATCTCAGTTAATAATGAGGTCAAATTAAAGTTTCTACCTCTTTGACAAGGTCTCATCAGCAATGGGCACGCAAGCATTGTGAGCTCTTCACATCTACGATAGAGTCGTGGTGACGAGGGCATTCTCTGTGGCTGTGGCTGATGGGTTGACCTATAACCATAATGTCGCTCGGTACTAGTGGTTGGGGCGGTATCATGGCCCATTTGTCTGGCTCATAATGGTATAGCTTTTACTAACATGCTTGTAGCTCAACCTGTTTAATAACATCTTCAGACTATTTATACCTCGATGTGGTGGACAATTCTCAACCATGCTCTATAGAGTCAATCTTCTTGCTTTTCTTGTGACTAGTCATTTGCATTTTATTTCGAGCATTTGCCCCTATCTCGTCTCAATTTGGAATAGGAAGCATCAGGGAATACTATGTTATTGAGCGTATCTTTTCTCGGTAAAAATCACTTCTATGTTGCCTCCTTATTACGATTTTTCTTTTCCGAAATGAGAGCCTTGGTACCAAGATCTGTATCAAAACTAGTTAGGAAGTGCGGCTTGCCGTGCGAGACATATGAAGTATTATTCCGAACCCCCGATAATCCAAGTGGTAGCAGAAATCACTTAGAGAGAGGTGGTGGTAGCGAGCGATTAGGTAACCTAGGACTCGGGAAGTCATTACACAATAAACAGAAAAGTAAATGGCCTTAGGCAGATAGAGGCTCTAAATACATAGGTACAAAAGAGATAAGTTTGAGAGGAGAGATTATGAAAGGAGGGAGAGGTCTCGGGATTTTGACTAAATCGACCGAAGGATAGTTGACTGATTCGTTCATCAAATTGTACGTTAGGGCACAATGTCGTGGTAGAATAGCTGCGATGGCCTGATATATGTGTTCATAAGATCAATAAAGATGGACAAAGAAATTCATAATATGTATTTTGCTTAAAGAATCAAGCAAACTGATTCAAGCACGCCTTAACCCGCCGTGAAGAAATGTTTTCAAAGATAAAACTAAGATAGGTCGGACCTTTAGGTAGTGGTGGGCATGCATTTCAGGCATACACTCATATCTCATAATTTGAGCAGACCGACAGAAAGGAAATCCAATGAAAAAACAAACAACGAATAACAAATATGTATAATCCATTTTCCTAAAACAAAGTCCTTGGTCAAAAACATACAGAAGACATTACATAATGGCAGTCCACATAGGAGGCAAATATGTCTGAATAATTAATGGTGCAAGGGCCACAACTTGATCAATGGTACACTCATACTAAGCATCCTAGGATACATACTATATATACCTAATTAAGGTAATTATCACCACATAATATGCTGGAGCATGATACATAGGAGGCAACATGACATGTCAAGCACATTCACGGTTACGTTGGTGGGTTGTGTCAATGATGTAACCTCGAGAGATAACACGGGATTTTACATGAATAAATAGGTTTCCCATCTCGTGAGTTACAGGTTGAGCGCTCTTATAGGTTGTATGAGAGAGATCCATGCTGGGATAATGAAGAGAAACCCTACACATTAAGAACACAAGGGCCATTAGTAATCTTTGATGCATAAAGTAAGCAAAGGCTTGAATTACATGAAAAGTTTAGATGTCACAATATGTCCCGCAAAATAGGTTCCTACACATTACGGATGATACACCCAAATTAGGCTTTATAAACATTGTAGATTACCTACAATCACCTAATGAGTGAATGGTGCTGCAATGAAAGACGCAAAGACCATTCTCAAAGGGTAGACCAAGGGAGAGGCATGGTCCGGTAGTAACATCCACCTGTAGGCAAAGCATATGTTGCATCCCAAACACGCCAGATATATTAAGAAGAGGCATGACATAAATCTGAGCATAAGTTACCTATAGCTATCTACGAAAAAAATGGCGTGCTAAAACGCCGCTTTTAGCGCGCTATAGCCTAATTGAACAAAAGACGCTACGTTTAGCCATTTGAACTCGCTACGGCGCTAAGCGCGTTTTAGCGACGCTAAATATGCTATAGCGAGAGTAGCGTGTGTGTCGTCGCTATCCTTTCTACGTCAAAATAGCGGCAGCCCATCCCATGCCACATCGTCCCAAAACCAAGTCCAAGAATACCCATCTGTGTAACCTCACGTAACCTGTATCCTATTCGGCAGTTCCCCAATCCACACCCGCGAGTGAATCAAGTTTGACTGCGGAGGGCAGCCGTCCTCGAGCTTAGCCGACGGCGGCGGCCGTCCTCCAGCTTGGCCGGCGGCAGAGGCTTCCTCAAGCCTGGCCGGGGCAGCGACTCCCTCCGCCCCTCGAGCTTGGACGGCGGCGGCATCCTCCTCCAGCTTGGCTAGCGGCAGAGGCTTCCTCAAGCTTGGCTGGGGAATCGACTCCCTCCGTCCCTCGAGCTTGGCTGACGGCGCCACGCCGGAACCTACTTCCTCAATTTCGACCGCGACGGCATCCTCCAATACTGATGTGGATTTCGACATTTGTCCACTACCGTTTAATTGCTTATGCATGTATTATTCTACATAATTCTTTAGTTGCTGAAATCCTTAGTATAAATGATAATTGTTGCTAGACCTGTCATTTTTTTTTAATTATTTTGCAAAACGCTATTTTGAAAAATAGCGCGCTATTAGCATGTTATAAATTGCACAGCGTCTAGAGAAAGGCGACGCTATTTTGTTTAGCGCGCTATTTTTTTTGTAGGTTACGAGTCCTTCCTGCTTTAAAATACCCGTCCCTGATTTTAGTGGACTTGGCTACCAACGGGGCTGGACAAGGAGAATTTGGAGTCCGGGTTGACGCTATTGATGACGCGGCGGCTCTAGGTCGTTCTGGACGCGCGCTTCTGCGGCCGAGCCTGTGGAACTCTCTAATGGTGTCTCCACCAGGAAGAACACCATCTGCATAAAGGACAAGTGCCCCTAACACTCTGGCGGGCAGGATTTTTCTGTGAACAGGTAACTAACTACACAAGTTTATCCCCGATTAAATCTTCTAATTAAGTTTCTGTTGTGTTGATTTCACTTCGCTCATGAGCTGATGCGCCTCACAGCTTTAACACCACAAGTTCCAGATTCCTCCATGGTTGTATGGCTCGATTTCAAATCCTCCTACTATCTTGCTACTTCGCCCGGAGAGTATTCTGCAGGATTGTTGTTTGTTTTCTTCCATGGCTGGTGTAAATATGTTCATATGTAATTGAATGGCATGTTATTTGACACCCCATGATGCATGCTAATTGGTTGCTCCTCTAGATCGTTAACTCTTTGATCTGATTCCCAGTTTTTGTTCTGCAAATAAATTAGTCGTTCGAGCAAAATATTACCCACAAGGCAATATTGTGGATACGGTTTTCAGTGGTAACCCGTCCTCTTCTTGGACGGCAATAGCATATGGACTGGAGCTGTTAAAAAAAAGGCATCATTTGGAGAATTGGAAACGGAAAGTCTGTCCGCATGTGGGGTGACAACTGGATCCCGCGAGATTATAATCTTAAACTAATTGGTCACCGTGGACGGTCAAGGTTGAATAGAGTGTCAACTTTGATTGATGAGAGTGGTGCATGGAAGGAAGATGTTGTTAGGAAAACTTTTCCACCTGTCGATGTGGAGGTAATCCTGAAAATTAAAACATCACCAAGGAGGGAAGAGGATTTCTTAGCTTGGCAACCAGAAAAGAATGGGGTGTTTACTGTCCGAAGTGCATATAAATTATCCTTGGCTATGAAACAACAGGAGATGGATACAGTGGCATCAAGTGATGCATGTTACCGAGAGTAGTTTGGAGAGAACGATCGTACCCAACAGAGGGGGATCGGTATGATTATTATAGGAGGCCATCGAGGCTTACAGAGAGAGTACGGGTCGGAGAGGGGAGGCCATCGAGGCTTACAGAGAGGGTATGGGTCGGAGAGGGAGTCCGTACCCGTACAGGATAGGTAAACCAAGTACATGTCCAACACCCCCCCTTAATCTAAACCTTGCAAAGGTTAAGATTACGCTTAAACTCCTCTAACTTTTTAGTACATACAACTTTAGTAAAACCATCTGCTATCTGATCCTTGCTACTAATGAATCTGACTTCTAGTTGTTTGCTAGCAACTCGTTCCCGAACGAAATAGAAGTCGATCTCAATGTGTTTGGTGCGAGCATGAAACACTGGATTTGCAGAGAGAAAAGTAGCTCCAAGATTGTCACACCATAGACGAGGTTTTTCTGGAAGAGTGACTCCAAGCTCACGCACAAGTGCCTCGACCCATATCAACTCAGCTGTAACATTAGCCAACGCTTTGTATTCTGCTTCAGTACTTGAACGTGACACTGTAGGTTGTTTCCTGGCACTCCAAGACACAAGATTAGGGCCAAAGAAAATAGCAAAACCTCCAGTAGATCGTCTATCATCCATATCACCTGCCCAATCAGCATCTGAGAATGCACTGAGTAATGTAGACGGAGATTTCTGAAACGTAAGTCCAAGTGTCCTAGTACCATTAATGTACCGTAGAATCCGTTTTACTGCCGTCCAATGAGTAGTAGTAGGTGTTGGGAATATGCCCTAGAGGCAATCATGTATGATGTAATTCCCACTGTATTCATAAAGTTATTAAGTTGTCCTTGTTTTGAACATCTGATATATGTCATTGAATATGTGATTCGATTGTGGAACTATATATTCATGTTGTTCATACTAGATTGTCCTTGGTCATTTAGGTTGTGCTGGACACACACCCTAGACTAATGTGAGTGTTGGCTGATGACACGGTTCCACTTGTCATGGGCATGGTGATGCCATTCCAACGTTCACGGACTTGGCTAAAGAGTTTAGCAAGTCGGACTGACCCACATTGAGATGCAACGACCAAGTCGTCATTTGCATGTCTCAATCAATGTAATCCTTAGACCTGAGGTTGTCGCACAATCCGAGTTGTGGATCATCGACTTAGGTTCTGTCAAACGTTGTTCTGTGACAAGGCAACTATAAAGGCAGAGTTCGGGTCGAATGAGAAGCAAGTTGCGTGATGTGGATAATCAAGATGGGATTTTGCCCCTCCGAATGGAGAGATATTCTCTGGGCCCTCTCGAGTGATATGATTCAGGAAGCATGGCCATGCGTGACTCAGTTAAGTGTTAACTGTGTCGATTGACTAAGAGTTAGTCAGATGAATCACATATCACGGATCGAGAAGAGAGTTGAGCTATTTAAGGGATGACGATAAATCGCCTATAGCTCGACAAGGTATATCGTGAGGCAAAAAGGACTAAGATGAATATCACATTGAAAGGTATGTCGTCATGACTCAATGGTACTTGGGAGTCGGCACGTTCTGCTAGGAGCCGCTACCGATTGATCGATTGGGAGTTGGATTCCAATCGTGTCCAAGTCGCCATGAGCCTGCAGGGTCTCACACTTAAGAGCGGGAGCAAGTATTGGTTGGGTTGGACCCGAACCGGAAATGGACTGAGTTAGTGAGTCGGACTCACAGAGGGAATGTGCCACAAGTGTTGTGCAGCCCATTACCATACGCTATATAAAGAGGGGCGCAGGTTGCCCAACGGGCACGTTAGTTCACTCTCCAATGCGTTGGGAACCCTAGCCCCACTCAGTCCAGCCGCCGCACCGGACCTAGCAGTCCGCCGTCGGAGCTCCTCCTCGTACGTGTGGATACCGGCAGAGGTGCTGTACGTTCAGCACTTCGACGTTCGAGGGATTGGATCGGCCGGACCGGATCGTGGGACTGCACTGCCCCGACGCGCTGCATCGATAATCCGCACCTGCGCGTCTAGTGGTAATACTCGTGGCCTTCTACCTCGGCTAGATCTTGGAAGCATCGCGTAGGAAAAGTTTTGTTTATCTCTACGCGTTCCAACAGTAGGTGCATGAAGAAACTGACAAACTTTATTGACAGAGAACGACAAATCTGGTCTGGTCAAAGTTAAGTATTGTAGAGCACCAACTACACTCCTGTAACTAGAACTGTCCTCAGGACCAAGAGGAGAACCTTCATGAAGAGAAAGTGTGTCATTGGTGGACAAAGGCGTAGGACACGAAGTGCAAGTAGTCATACCAACACGTGTAAGAAGATCATTGACATATTTCTCCTGAGTAAGAAGCAAACCATCTGGCCGTTGATGTACCTCAATCCCCAAGAAAAAAAATGAAGAGGGCCAAGATCCTTGAGAGCAAAATCAGTACTCAAGCTATGTAGTAGGGCTGAAATAGCTGCATCTGAAGAGCTCGTCAGTATGATATCATCAACATAGATTAACAAAAACATCGAGATACCTGACTTGTTGAAAAGGAATAAGGAAGTATCAGCCTTAGAAGTAACAAACCCAAGCATACGAAGCTTAGAACTGAGACGTGAATACCAAGTCCGAGGTGCCTGTTTTAATCCATAAATTGCTTTGTCCAATCTGCAAATGTAGTTTGGCGTAGCGGAAGACTCAAAACCTGGTGGCTGTCGCATATATACCTTTTCTTCCAGAACACCATGTAAGAACGCGTTCTTTACATCTAGCTGTCGTAGGCTCCATCCATGAGAAACGGAAAGAGATAGAACAAGTCTGTTAGTGGCTGCTTTGACAACAGGGCTAAAGGTGTCCTCGTAATCAATCCCATATCGTTGTTTGAATCCCTTGGCAACCAAACGAGCTTTATATCTGTCAATCGAACCATCAGCACGTTTCTTGATTCTGTACACCCATTTGCAATCAATCACGTTTTTGTTTGAACTTGGAGGTACTAGACGCCAAGTGTTGTTAGCAAGCAGTGCATCATACTCATATTGCATTGCATGTCTCCAATTATTGTCACCAAGGGCTTCTTTGAGATTTTGAGGTTCTCCTGTGGAAGTAAACATCACAAAATTCTTTTTATACGGGACTGTACCATCGGTGTATTTGCGCGGATGTTGAATACCCTTCTGTAGACGTGTTCTCGGTTGTGCAGCAGGAGATGACACACCGGAGGTGGGCGCAGAAAATCTGCTAGAACCGGTTCCCTGCACGGAAATGGGAGAGGAATCTTCCTCGTTCTGCGCCTGGTCATCCGTGCGCACCGCACAGAAATCATCACCTGCAGTGGGGCCGGTGGAGAGGTCATCTCGCGCTGTAGCGTCCTCGTGATCCGTCTGCAGCTCACGGTCATCATTGCATGCAGTAGAGGGGCCACCTGGCGCGTCGGGAGTGGCAGACCCCGAAGGGAAAAGCATACACGCAAGTGGCTGTCCCCTGCGCGCACTGGGCCTGGTCCCTGGCGATGTGGCAGACGCAGACGGGGACTCGGGAGGCGAGGCGGAACATTCCGCGTCAGATCCAGCAGACGGGGAGGGGCCCGAGGCAGATGCGCCTGAATCTGCATGGGAGTCAGCAACATTTTGTCCTGGAGTATAATTAGCACTGGTTGCTCCGTTTTCACTCGAATTTGCATCAATTGACACCGAATTTTCAGCAGCACCTGTATCCTGCAGAGGAGCAACAGTAGGAACTATTTGCAAGTAATGATCATTAGTATGCACACCCCTATCCTGCGAAGTTGATGGTGATGTGTCATGAGGAATAAGAAGAATTTCTTCTCGTAATCGACGACCCGTATTGGGATGAAGTGTAGCAAAGGGAAAAATATTCTCATCAAACACAACATCACGTGAGATATACACACGTCCGGTGGAGACATCTAGACAATTGACACCTTTGTGAAGAGGACTGTACCCGAGAAACACACACTGTTTGGAACAAAAAGACAGTTTGTGTTTATTATATGGACCTAGATTAGGCCAACAAGCACAACCAAACACACGAAGAGAATCATAGTTTGGAGTAATATGAAGGAGGTTTTGTGTGGGGGTTTCAAAATTGAGAACTTTAGTAGGAAGAAGATTGATAAGAAACGTGGCTGTTAAGAAAGCATCGTCCCAATATTTCAATGGCATAGAAGCATTAGCAAGGAGTGCAAGCCCAACCTCAACAATATGACGATGTTTACGTTCGGCTGACCCATTTTTTTTGGTGTGCATGTGGACATGAGACATGATGAGTAATCCCAACTTTTTGAAAGAAGCCATTGAGTTTCTCATACTCACCACCCCAATCAGTTTGCATAGTAACAATTTTCCTGTCAAACTTGCGCGCAACATATTGTTGAAAATTGAGAAACACTTGATATACGTCAGAGCGTTTCTTAAGCAAATAAATCCATGTAAATTTGCTAAAATCATCAATGAAACCGACATAGTAAACATGTTTACTAGCAGAAGGAGAAGCAGGACCCCACACATCAGAAAATATTTGTTCCAAAGGGACAGTAGACACACTCGTAGATATGCTATAAGGTAACTGATGACTCTTTGCTTGTTGACATGGATCACAAATATATGGATTTATCTCGGGAGTAAAAGACAAATTATTCTTCCTAAGGATTTGTTGAACAATAAAAGACGACGGATGTCCTAAGCGGCGGTGCCAAGTGGAGGAGGAGGGCTTGATGGTGACGAGGGCATGCTTGGAGGATCCCATTGAAACAGGAACAAGGGGATATAAGCCATCATGACAAGGACCTCTAAACAGAGTTTGCTGCGTTTCCTGATCCTTTATTAAGAAAAAGAAAGGATGAATTTCAATAAAGGCATTATTGTCAAGAGCAATTTTATGAGCGGAAAGTAGATTCATGGAGGAGGTAGGAACATGCAAAATATTGCGAAGATGAAGAGTACTATGCGGGGTGTGCAAAACTGAATGACCAATGTGTGCAATGTCCATACCTTGTCCACTAGCATTGTGAACTTGATCCTGCCCATGATAGTTGTCATGAATTTGAAGCTTGTTGAGTTGTCAAGTGACATGGTTTGTAGCACCAGTGTCCACATACCAATTTGTGTCTACTCCATAGGCTCCTTTGTTCCCCGGTGGCGTATCATCATCATCATTATCATCACCGTAACACCACCAGCAATCATTTGCAGCATGTCCCTCTTTCTTACAAATCTGGCAGAACACCCCCTCCTGCCAAGGAGTGGCAACACGATCACGTTTACCTCGTCCCGCTTTAGGGCGACGGGGCTGGTCTTGCTTTCCTTGCTCCGGACGCGGTCGGTTTTGAGGAGGGCGAGGTGGATAGTTTTGTGGACGTGGGGGCTAGTAATAGGTGGGTTGTGGCGGGTAGTATGGGTAGGGGTTATGCGATGGATATGGGTGCATTGGTGCGGTAGGATAGTATTGTGGAGGTGGAGGCATAGGGTATGGCGGCTGGTGTGGGGCGGGTTGGAAAGGTGGCGGATTGGGTGGGTGGTATGGGTGCGTGTTTTGTATTGGGGGATTTGGTAGTAGTGGGGGATTTGGTAGTAGTGGGGGTTTGGAGGGACCAGCACTATAGCTAGGAGGCGAGCGTCGAGGAGCTGCATTAACATAGGAGGTAGAAGTGCCTGTGCTTTGACCAGAAGCGGCAAGCATATTCTCACGGTATTCATAGGAAAGCAGTTGAGAGCACAAATCATTGAGCGAGGTTGAGGGAACTGCATTGATAGACGCAACAAGCGGGTTAAAGGTGCCATCAAGACCATTGAGGATGTAGTCCTTGAGCTCATCATCATCAACTCCTTTTCCCGCGGCAGCGAGTTCAGAAGCAAATCCCTTCATCTTGGAGATGAATTGTTGTGCCGGCATATCAAGCTTCTTTGTGTTGGTGAGAGCACTACGAAGCGAAGAAACCCGAGCCTTGGACTGTGTCGAGAACAAGTTATTGATGGCTGACCAAATTTCCGATGCATGCTCAAGACCATAGGTGTGCGTGAGAACATCTTCGGAGAGCGAATTGACGAGAAAGCTAACAACTTGTTGATCCTTGACAACCCACGCATCAAACGCTAGGTTAGGGACAGTGATTTTCTTCTGATTATCATCAAGAGCTTCAATGAACTCATTCGGGGCAAGATCCTTGCCTTCAAGCAACGGAATGACAGGGGCTCCACGGAGAGAGGGTAACACTTGCGCTTTCCATGACAGGTAGTTCTCACGTGTGAGTTTTGTGGCCGGAGGAGATCCAATCCCAGCCGAAGGGGAAGAGGATGATGCCATCGGGAGGGTGGGAGGGGTTTCGAAGAAGCTAGGGTTTCGGGTTCTGATTGTTGTCTAGGGTCGTGTTTGGGGGATCGTCGGGTGTGGCTTCGATTTTTGAGGGAGAAGGACGGAGAAGGGAAGGGAGGCTTGGTGCGGCGGCGATCAGGTGACCGGCGGCGGCAGTTCTGCAGCTAGACGTCGGGAAGAAAAGGGGCTCGTGATACCATGTTACCGAGAGTAGTTTGGAGAGAGCGATCGTACCCAACAGAGTGGGATCGGTATGATTATTATAGGAGGCCATCAAGGCTTACAGAGAGAGTACGGGTCGGAGAGGGGAGGCCACCGAGGCTTACTGAGAGGGTACGGGTCGGAGAGGGAGTCCGTACCCGTACAGGATAGGTAAACCAAGTACATGTCCAACAATGCACCCAATGGGAACAAAACATTGTGGAAGATAATTTGGAAGACTGAGGTCCAGAGAAGGTTCGCATTTTCGCGTGGAAGGGCGCTGATAACGCTCTAGCCACAGAGGAGAACAAACTTCGCCGTAACATGCGAGTTACAGGCACCTGCCTTGTGTGTGGAAAGGAGCAAGAAGACATCTCGCACATGCTGTTTCGATGTCCACATGTTGTAGCACTTTGGCAGGCTATGCGCGAAGTATGGCCAATTCCGCAAATAGACAATTTAGCTGGACCACGAAGGCTTTGGATGGAGGAATTGCTACTCTCCAGTTCAAAGGAAATGTGTGTGTATTTGTTGATGGTCATGTGGCGAATTTGGTATGTTCACAATGAAATAACGCATGATAAGCCGATACCTAGCACTGAGGGATCGAGAAGATTTTTATGCAGTTATATCTTGTCTCTAAAGAACATCTGTCAACAGAGTACAGAGGAAGTGCTAAAGGGCAAGCAGCCGACGCACGTACCGGTACTGATGCTCCTAGCGCACCACATGAGGATGTTGCTGCTCGGTGGGTGAGGCCTAAAGCCGGCACATTGAAGTTAAATGTGGACGGGTCATTTATGCAGGAAGACAATACCGCAGGAGCGGGCATGATTCTGCGGAACAACGATGGTACAATCATTTTCTCGGCTTGCAGAGCGCTTCGTCAATGTGGATCAGCCCTTGAAGCAGAACTATGTGCACTAATGGAGGGAACCGCTATGGCACTGGATTGGTGTCAGGAGCAGATTTTGGTAGAGACGGATAGCTTAGAGATTGTGAAAATGATTGGAAGCAAGGAAAAAGATAGGTCCCCTTTAGGTTACCTGATATCTGAAGCAAAGACCTTGATCAACTCTGAACGCATTTTAGGCCTCTCCAAGGTGCCGAGATCACATAACCGGGCTAGTCATGAGATAGCAAAATTTGGTAGATTGAGTAACCATACAGGGGTATGGTCTGGGTCTGGGCCAGAGTCTATTCTGGACTCCCTCTTAAGGGATTGTAATAACAATCTTATTTAATTAATACAATCTTTTTACCCCCGCAAAAAAAAATAGTCGTTGAATGTATGAATAACACAAAAAAAAAACTAAGTACATCAGATTGTCAAAGACATCGTTCATCACTGCAAAAGAATCCCACTGATTCCTCAGGGTAGCAGCCTCGGCTTCACCAGAGATCATGAAGCTCGGTTATGAAGGTTAGTTCATTCTCAAACTGCTCCCAGTATTTTTCTCAACGTTTCTTCTTATTTTTGGTTTCTAAAATTTTACTCTTATTTCTGTTTCTTGCAAGGCTTCCAAGCACAGCCCAGGTAAGTAACAAAACTATTGTCTTTCTGTACCTGTAATCCAAAATTCAAGCCGCATGTTGAAAAAACTACCATACATCAGCTAGCTACATGGTAATTTACCCTATGTAATATACTTATCTCATTATATATCGCTTGCTGATTCTAATTTCTAATTAGTTATTTTTGAAATACATGTTTTTGAAGGCAAGGTACAATATGCAGTTGTAAACCTTTGTTCCTCTCTTACTGTTGTGTATGTCCATTAGTGCTCTCAGTTTGCTCATGTCTTGTGCTTAATTAGTGACTCCATAACCAGGTGAATATAATTATCTCCTTTGAAGTCGCCATAAGCCTGTTGAATATATTAGCAATTTAGCACATGATTTAATTCGAAATAGCAGCAGATGAATTGCGACAGTAGCAAATACAGTAATCATGCAAATATCTAGATCTAGTACAGTAGACAGATTGATCCAATCTATAGCTAGAACTAGACATATGAATTTCAGGAATATCTCATACAGATGGAATAGATTTACGTACGATGGAGCGGTAGCGACACCGCCGTTGTTGTTGTCCCCGGTGTCGGCCATGTCGTTGATGAAGAGGTTGCCGAGGTCGGGGAAGAAGTCGTCGTTGGGGAAGTAGTCGCCGTCAGCAGTCGCGCGAGTGCGCTCCCCAAAAACCTGATCGCCCCTCTCCCGTACAGGATCACAAGAGGCGGGGTTCCAGAGGCCTGCTGTCCCTTCTCGCGGTGCACGCCGGAAGGAGGGATGGAGAAGACTTGATTGGCGGCGCAGTGCTCTGGAACGGTGGTGCGAAACCATATGACGAAGTGGCGGCTAGGGTTTATCTTATGCGCGTATTTATATGCGGGCTGGGAGAGACGTGGGCGTAACTGAGTCGGTTCGGCTCCACGATCCAGAAATGAAACGGAAACGGTTTTGGAATTAACGCGTCCGTTAATTACCAAATTAATGACTCATTAAGTTTTCCCAATCGACAAAATAAACGCTCTCGGCTCGGCTCATTCCCGCAACCCGCGGCGCGTCGTGACGAGGCGAGGCGTGGCGAGGCGGGCGGCGGAGGAGGAGCGCGCGTGTGGCACACCTCTCCTCTTGCCTTGCCTACTCATACATGAGCTAGAATGGCTCACCTTATAAGGTGGTTCCACTCTCTCCAAACTAGCAATGTGGGACTAAACTTTAGTCCCACTCACTTCCCTCATTATTCATGAATGGGCCATGACAATTTCAGAATTTTAGTGGGCTTAGTGGGCTAGACATGTGAGCCCATATATGTAGCCCATGTAAAATTCTAACAATCCCCCACAAAGTTTCATTAGCACATTTCATAAACTCTGTTCCAAAACATTGTTTATATACCGGTGTTAGTGGAGACTATTAAGTTGAACTTCCACTTAGAACATCATGCTACACTAGTTCACAACTTGAATAGTGGACTATGCCTTGAACTACAAGTTTGCTGTGATACCAGTTTTACACAACGTCTGAACCGATACTAGGCTTCCGCAAGGCTTCCCCGCGGTTTGGAGCGTATGCGTCATACTCCGAAGGCCTTTCATGAGTTTATTAGAGAGCACCCGATTCTCATAGACTGCGACGTTTAACAGTCAGACTCATATAGGTGAGTTCCTCAGGAGATGTTCTGTAGGACACATCTCTGCTTATATAAATAAGCCACTTGGAACACATTAAGACAAATGTCAACCTACCATACAGATTAGGAGAGTATTGCATCTTTTATGGAGTGGAATAAAATATAAGGATACTCTCCTCTCAGCCGACCAACAGCTTGTCTCCCACTTCTAATTCACGGGATCTCCGATCACATAGAGTGGGTTACCACTGTGGTCAACTCATAACGTGGGTCTCAAACCCATCTCCCTCGATGCATTATCTATCACATTTCGTGATAAACCCTTTGTGAAGGGATCTGCCAAGTTCATAGATGTTTGGATATAATCCAACGCAATAACTCCGGAGTTCTTCAATTTCCTGACAGATTTTAATCTCCTCTTCACATGTCTTGATGACTTTGCATTATCCTTAGAACTGTTCACTTTGACGACCACAGTTTGATTATCACAGTTCATTAGGATTGCGGGTATTGGTTTTTCAACCATAGGCAAGTCCATCAAGAGCTCACGAAGCCACTCTGCCTCAACAGTGGCTGTGTCTAATGCTACGAGTTCTGCTTCCATAGTTGACCTCATTAAGATGGTCTGCTTGCAAGACTTCCAGGAAACAGCGCCACCACCAAGTGTAAAAACATAACCACTAGTGGCCTTAAGCTCATCAGCATCAGATATCCAATTAGAATCACTATATCCTTCCAGAACCCTCGGGTTTCCGCTATAGTGAATTCCATAGCTCGCAGTGCCTTTTAAATAGCGCATAACTCTCTCAAGCGCACGCCAGTGATCATCTCCCGGATTGGAAACAAACCGGCTCAATTTGCTCACAGCAAAAGAGATGTCAGGCCTCGTGGCACTCGCCAAATACATAAGCGAGCCTATAATCTGAGAATATCTCAGTTGATCTCTAGTAATCCGTTGATTCTTTCGAAGCAACAAACTAGCATCATATGGAGTTGAAGCAGGCTTGCAGTCACTATACCCAAAGCGACTCAAGACCTTTTCCACATAGTGAGATTGAAGCAGTGTGATCCCACCATTATCATCTCTCAACAGCTTGATGTTCAAGATAACATCAACTACTCCTAGATCCTTCATCTCAAAACAGCGAGATAAGAAATCCTTAACTTCCTTGATTAAATCAAGATTGGTCCCAAAGATCAATATGTCATCAACGTATAGACATAGAATAACTCCCTCGCCCCCACCATGGCGATAGTACACACATTTATCAGCTTCGTTTACAACAAAGCCTTCAGCAGTCAAAGTCCTTTCAAACTTCTCGTGCCATTGCTTAGGTGCTTGCTTGAGGCCGTATAATGACTTCAATAACTTACACACCTTGCCTTCCTGACCGGGTACTACGAAACCATATGGCTGCTCCATGTAAATTTCCTCGTCCAACTCTCCATTAAGGAAAGCCGTCTTAACGTCCATTTGATGAACGAGAAGACCGTGCGAGGCAGCCAGTGAGAGTAGCACACGAATAGTGGTCAGTCTAGCCACAGGTGAGTAAGTATCAAAGAAGTCTTCACCTTCTTTCTGGGTATAACCCTTGGCCACAAGCCTTGCCTTGTACTTTTCAATTGTACCATCAGGCCTAAGCTTTTTCTTGAACACCCACTTACATCCTACAGGTTTACACCCATAAGGACGATCAGTGATTTCCCAGGTTCCGTTAGCCAAGATGGAATCCATCTCGCAACGAACAGCCTCCTTCCAGTAGTCAGCATCAAGAGACGCATAGGCTTCTGAAATAGTCTTGGGTGTGTCATCCACGAGGTACACAATGAAATCATTACCAAAGGACTTTGCAGTCCCCTGTCTCTTGCTCCTTACAGGAACTTCATTGTCATCCTCCTCAGGATTCTCAACGTGTTCTATCGGAATGGTGGATTCAGGAATCTCAGCTAATTCCTGACTAGATGAAACAAGTTTCTCCTGATTTGATGAGCTAGACATATCCTTTATAGGAAACATGTTCTCAAAGAAAGTCGCATCATTCGACTCCATAATCGTACCAACATTCATGTCGGATACCTCAGATTTTACTATCAAGAATCTATAACCAATGCTATTAAAAGCATAGCCCAGAAGAACACAATCTACGGTTTTAGGTCCAAGCTTGCGCTTCTTGGGAATTGGTATATTGACTTTCGCCAAACAACTCCAAGTACGTAGGTAGGAGAGTTTCAACCTTTTCCTTTCCCATTCCTCAAATGGAGTAATGGTCTTATTCTTTGTGGGAACTCGGTTTAGGACATGACATGCAGTCATTAGCGCCTCCCCCCACCATGCCTTGGAGAGACCCGAAGTGTCTAACATGGCGTTAACCAAATCAGACAACGTTCGCTTCTTTCTTTTAGCCACCCCATTTGACTGAGGTGAGTAGGGAGGCGTCCTCTCATGAATAATACCGTGTTCAGCACAAAAAGAATTAAACTCGTTGGAAAAATACTCTCCACCACGATCAGACCTAAGCCGTTTAATTTTACGATCAAGTTGGTTCTCTGCTTCGGCCTTATAGTTCTTAAAATAAGTTAAAGCTTCATCTTTAGATTTCAGAAGATACACATAATAATATCTAGTGGAGTCATCAATAAGTTTCATAAAATATTTCTTTCCACCTTTTGTCAATACGCCAATCATCTCACAAAGATCAGAATGTATAAGTTCTAGTGGTGCCAAGTCTCTCGCCTCCGCAGTCTTATGAGATTTGCGAGGTTGCTTAGCTTGAACACACACTTGACATTTGGAACCTTTAATAGTACTGAATTTCGGAATTAAACTCATATTTGCTAACCGCGTCATGCAATCAAAATTAATGTGACAAAGTCGTGAATGCCAAACATCACAATCATTATCGTGGCAAACATTATTAGTAACTTTGGTGCAAATATCTGACAAGGATAAGCGGAACAAGCCTCCGCACTCATAGCCTTTACCAATAAATTGTCCATACTTGGAAATTACAACTTTATTAGACTCGAAAACCAACTTAAAACCATCTCGACATAAACGTGAGCCGCTGACGAGATTTTTATTGATGGAGGGCACATGATGAACGTTCTTCAGTCGCACGATCTTCCCCGAAATAAACTTCAGATCGACCGTACCAACACCACGAACAATAGCATGTGACCCGTTCCCCATCAGCACGGGGGAAGTCCCTGTGACCTGATAAGAAGAGAACATAGAAGCATCAGCACAAACATGTACATTGGCACCTGTGTCAATTAACCATTCAGGTGAATGACAAACTGAAAGAATAGTGGGAACTATACCGTACCCAGAGTCCTTCATCTCAGTGTCAGCCATGACAACATTAGCGGTCTTGCCGCTGTTCTCCTCCTGCTGCAGCTCATGACGCTTAGGGAACTTTGGAGCCCAATGGGCCAGTTCACCGCAAACGTGACATGACCCATTTCTCTTCTTGAAGTTGGTAGAGTGCGACGGCTTAAACTTGCCATCGGGCTTGCCTTTACCCTCGGATTTCTTCTTGTTATATTTAGCCTTGTTGGGCGGGTAATGTTTCTTCTGTACCACATGAGCAGAAGAACCTACCTCAGCAACCCGAGCACGTGTATCCTTTGCTCTCGCCTTCTCTTCCACATCAAGAGATCCGATGAGGTCCATAACGGAAAACTCCTGTCTCTTGTGTTTTAGAGAAGTAGCAAAGGTGCTCCATGAAGATGGAAGCTTGGCAATAATGCCTCCAGCCACAAACTTGTCCGGTAGCATACACTTAAAGTGCTCAAGTTCTTTAGCGAGTGACTGTATCTCATGAGCCTGTTGAACAACAGAGCGCTCATCAGTCATCCTGTAGTCATAGAATTGCTCCATGACATACAGCTCGCTGCCAGCATCCGAGGCCCCAAATTTGGCCTCGAGTGCAGTCCACATATCCTTGCCGTTATCAAACGACATGTACGGATCCATAATGGAATCATCAATTATACCGAGGAGGGCACTTTTAAACATAGTGTCCATATTCTCAAAAGCCTCCAGCTGTGCTGGATTGAGATCGCCCTCAGGCTTGCCCTTGGTGGCCGCATAGCAGCGCAAGGTTTGAAACCATAGCACTGCTCTCGTGCGCCACCTCTTATAGTCCACACACTTGAAAGGGATTGGCCTTGTCGCCGCAATGACAGACGGCGCAGGTGCAAGAAATTGCCTATAATCAGGTTTTTGGATTGTTGAATATATTAGCAATTTAGCACATGATTTAATTCGAAATAGTAGCAGATGAATTGCGACAGTAGAAAATACAGTAATCATGCAAATATCTAGATCTAGTACAGTAGACAGATTGATCCAATCTATAGCTAGAACTAGACATATGAATTCCAGGAATATCTCATACAGATGGAATAGATTTACGTACGATGGAGCGGTAGCGGCACCGCCGTTGTTGTTGTCCCCGGTGTCGGCCATGTCGTTGATGAAGAGGTTGCCGAGGTCGGGGAAGAAGTCGTCGTTGGGGAAGTAGTCGCCGTCAGCAGTTGCGCGAGTGCGCTCCCCAAAAACCTGATCGCCCCTCTCCCGTACATGATCACAAGAGGCGGGGTTCCGGAGGCCTGCTGTCCCTTCTCGCGGTGCACGCCGGAAGGAGGGATGGAGAAGACTTGATTGGCGGCGCAGTGCTCTGGAACGGTGGTGCGAAACCATATGACGAAGTGGCGGCTAGGATTTACCGTATGCGCGTATTTATATGCGGGCTGGGAGAGACGTGGGCGTAACTCCACGTCTGAGTCGGTTCGGCTCCACGATATAGAAAGGAAACGGAAACGGTTTTGGAATTAACGCGTCCGTTAATTACCAAATTAATGACTCATTAAGTTTTTCCAATCGACAAAATAAACGCTCTCGGCTCGGCTTATTCCCGCAACCCGCGGCGCGGCGCGGCGGGCGGCGGAGGAGGAGCGCGCGTGTGGCACACCTCTCCTCTTGCCTTGCCTACTCATACATGAGCTAGAATGGCTCACCTTATAAGGTGGTTCCACTCTCTCCAAACTAGCAATGTGGGACTAAACTTTAGTCCCACTCACTCCACTCATTATTCATGAATGGGCCATGACAATTTCAGGATTTTAGTGGGCTTAGTGGGCTAGACATGTGAGGCCATATATGTAGCCCATTGTAACATCCCAAGTATGAAAATCATCCCCTTAGAATGTTTGTTGCATGTTTATTTAAGTATTGCATCATATCATCATTTTGTTTCCATGTTGTTTGCATTTGTTTCTTAATTGTTGCAATTGTTTTCCACTGTTTTCACAACTCAAATTCAAACCTTTTTCAAACAATGGTTTCATACTTGCTCTGTTACAACATTTTGAATAAAAATTACAAATAATAAAAACCATTTGGTTCCATGTTTTCCATAGTGAACACTTGTGAAAGTGATGGTTTTAAATCAATTATTTATTTTTCCAAACACATTTAAAAATTCAAATCCAAGTACACAAAACAGAACCATTTTGAAATCATGTTGTTACCAAATCAAACCAACTCAAATTGTCTATTTTACCATAGGGGTTACCCTATTTAAATGATTGATTTTATTAATGATCTTTAATATTAAAAATTTCACCCACATTTGGTTTAAATTTAAACAGCAATCAAACATTTAAATTTTTGAGATTAAAAGCTACCAAATGTTTGCATTTGGCCTAAGGAATTTATCCTAATTTTTCCAAATTTTTCTCTAACCTAAAACCTATGTTTTTCTTCCAAAAGCAAAAGCTACAAAAAAAAAACAGAGAGCAAAAAAAAAAATAAAAGCAAAACCTTGCGCGCGCGACAGCTACCCTAGCTGGCCCAGCCCGTTCCCTCTCTATCTACCGCGCGCGCCAGGCCCAGCCCACCTAGCCACCACTTAACGCTTCAAAAAGCATGCTGATCGTCTTGTTGGCGTACGGCAACGCATCCGTGCCGCCACCGCGACAGCGCGGCGACTCCGGCGGCCAACCCCTGCTTCCGCGCCTATAAGAAGCGCCCTAGACCCCGTACCTAACCCTAGGCCCCCTAGGTTACCCTGTTCCCCTCTCCGCCGCCGCCGATCGCCACCTCCCCGTCGAGTTTTCTTCCTCTGCTCCACCTCGCCGGAATCCGCTCCTCTGAATCCATCCATGGCGCCGCCACCTCCCACTCCTACCTAGCCACCCACCACCTGGAATCAGAAGGCCTCTGCTTCCTCTACGCCTTGGACACCGGAGCGCCACCGGAGCACGGCTACATCTGCGACGCCGTCCACGTCTTCTCCGCGGCCGCCGTCGTCATCCTCCGTCAGCAGATCGTCCCCGAGCCGCTGCCTCCTCTACTCCGGTGGTGACCCACCGTTCTCTTCCACCCTCTCCCTCCTCTCGCATCCGCGCACATCTCTGCACAAGTCCACGCACCACCGCAGCGAGCACGGCCGTGGATCAACGCCGGCGAACCTAGTTCTGTCAGTCGAGGAAACGATGGTTCGTCAGTTAAATTCAGTTAACGTGGCGTATGAACGATAACCTGTCCGCGTCGCTATCTCTGTCAACTGAACGAGCACAGCGCAGTGGTAGCCACTCTCTGAATCTCACCCAAGGTGCACGGTTCGAGCCGCAGCGCCCCACTTTTTTTGGGTGGAATTCTTTCCACGCGCAGGAGGCCCACCTGTCATCGACTGCCCCTGCCACGCGTGCGTGCGCATCGCCACGCTGGCCTCTGGCCCACGGGGCAGTGACCGTGGCTAGCTACCAGCGCTGTAACAAAAGTTTCATGCGAATTTCTGTAATTCCAAAATCATTTTTAAATAGCAGATTTAAACATGGAATTTCAAACCTTAATATCTTTTATTCTGTAAATCCAATAAATAAAAAGTTTCTATGTTTTCTGCTCCAAATTTCATAAACTTTCCAAATAATCAATTTGTGTACTGTTTTGACAACTCCAAATGTATTTAAAATTCAAACTTAAATAATTCAAATGCTAATTTCTAAAATCAATAACTAATTATTTATTAATCCAATAAATGCAAATAAAATATGTTTTCAATGCTAATTCAAATAACCTATTCAAATATAAATTTTGTTTTCTGGTTTGAATAATTCAAATTTCCTAAATATTTTAATACTTGTTTAATTTATTTAAATTTGATAAAATCATATCTTTCTCAATATGAAATATTTTTGAACATGCAAAATATGTTTTCAACCCATCAAAGTGTGAACTTTTCAAATGTGAGTTTGAAATTATGTTTGGAACAAATAAAAATTCAATTAAATTCAAACTTGTTTTAAATTCATTTAAAACTTGTTTAATATTGTTTAATTCATAATTAAATAATCCAAATTCCAATTTCAAAATTTGAAACATGTAATCCAACTAAAATTTGATGTTCTTTTCAAATATAAACTTTGTTATTTGTTTTGAACAATTTAAATGGTTGAAAACAACAAATACTTGTGTGTCACCTTTAAGGCACCCAAAATTCCCTAAATTAATAATAAAATTCTAAATTGCTACACCCTATTTTAAATTGGTTCTAATGTTGTTATTTTGCTATTTTCCTTTTGCATGCATCATACTAAACCACTAGCACCTGTTGATTAGTTGGAAAACAAATAATCTAACCAAAATCCATGGGCTTTCATATGCAACTCCAATTGCATATGTGTCCATTTAAATTGTGTTATCATATCAATTAGTTTATTTTGATGCATCTATTAACTTGTCATGCATCATATTTGATTGTGCACTGTGCCATGAGAATGATTGTTTATATTTCTGCCTTGTTTATTTGCTTCTTCTCGGATAGACGACGACGTTGATACCGACGACCTTTACGACACCCCTTCTGAGGATCTAGCTCAGTACCCGGCTACTGGGTTTGCAGGCAAGTTATCACTCACATGAACCATTATGTTCCTTTCAACATTGGTTACCGATACTTTCCGTTGTTCTTTTCTGCTAGCCATAGTGGTAGTTGTTTCTGTTACGAACCTATCACATGATACCCTAAACCCTGATATTGCCATCACCTCCAGTCCTAAAACCCCGTTGCTTGGGCCCGTGTCTTACTAGCATGCTTAGGGTAGTTTTGCTCGAGTCTGTTATCAGTTACTTTCTGTTAATATATTCTGTTATATTCTGGGATCGATGTTAAACAACAACTTGTTAATTTGAGGTAATAATCATTTGCTGATAAGGCACCGGCAGGAGGCCCGGCGTGGTTTTGAGGCCTGCTAGTGTCGACCCTAATAGGAAAAGGGTCTTGTCTACTGATCCATGATGAGCGCACTATCCGCATGTGGGAAGTGTGTATGGGCGCCCCCCTCAATTTGACTCGATCCGCATCTCGTCCAAATCACCACACTTAGTTCGGGCTTTCCATTTGATGCACTCATATGCAGGTACGAACCCGAGGCCAGGGTGGAACTTTTGTAGTCGGCATTTAGGGCGGCGTGATCTTCCAGTGCTATGAGGGTCCTCCTTTTCTTCGGGGGGCTCGATTAGCCGCGCACGTGGTGCTTTGGGCTTGATGCGAAGAAGAGTTGAGTTGTGTTGAGTGCCCCGCTTGGTGGGAAAGGCCTTCCCATCTGGCGGGTTATTCTTACGTGTACGGCCAAATTGGTGCACCCCTGCAGGGATAAATCTTCTCGAGAAGCCGTGTTTTCCGCGGTTATGGTTGACTTGGTGAAAGTACTGGCTAACAAGTACTCAGAACAACTTACACCTAACTAATGCTAACTTGACTAGTAATAGGCTTATTGACACAACAACTTGATCCATCATTAATCCAACTGTGTGGGTTATCCTCGGATTGCTTCTTTGGATAAGGGGCGAGATCCAGGATGGGTTTGTTTGGTGGTTACCTGTAGATGGTTACGATACGATATCTTATCTCTTTCTGATACACAGTAAGTGTAGTATGTTCTGTAGTTGGTTAGTGCAGCCAGTTGCAGCATCTTTCATACCCCTTTTCTTCCGTTGATCCCAAGGCATCTGTACTTGGTGTTGACAGGCTACATTTTGGTGAACTGTGAGTCTTGCTTGCCAGTACGTTGTTGTACTGACCCCTTTGGGGCTGTGGTTTACGCAGACTACGACTACGGCTACGATGACCACCAGGATGGCTACTTCGTGGAGTTTGACGAGACTGCAGACGAGTAGATAGCTGGACCAGGGCTGGATCCAGGACCTACGTGGATGGGCTTCGTCTTCTTTATTTTCTCCGGCTTCTTAAGCCTGTTGGATTTGTCTGTACCCAGACACCGTTGATTGCTTCCGCTGATGTAATGAATGCTATGTTGGGACATGTGTCCTCTGGATGATTGTATTTGCTATTTCTGCCTTAGTGAAGGCCATTTGCAACCTTATTTCAATCTTTTGTGTCTTAGAGGCATGTTATGTTATCCTTTTGTTCAAAAACCGTTGACGTACCATGTGTGTATGGTATGAAGTACGTCAATGGTAGTATCCTGATTTCTACGGGATAGTTTACATCGACGGTGAACAGTAACGGTTGGTTGTCGCACATAAGTGCTGGCCTACCCGTAAGGGGACGCGGGAGCCGTTAAGCCCCGTAATCCAACCAAAATACTGTTCAGTTCGTACGGTGAGTATCCTCTAGAAATCCGGGTGCGACACCCATGTAAAATTCTAACAAAGCCAACCGAGTGTACTAGACTTATTTGAATGCTCTTATAAAAAAAAACCGAACAGGGACATGAATGTAATAATAGTTTCATTGTTTGTAAGTTTCTAAAATTAATTTCTTCAACATGTGGATGTGAATATCAGGATTTGCATTGATCTCTACATGCCATACTTCATGTTCTTTTCGTATGATGTAAAACCCTTTTTTTGAAGCCGTTCATCATACTTTTTGCTCTTTAATTCCATCAAACTGGAGAATTAAAAAAAAGTCCCGCAGCAACGTGCGGGGTATTATCTAGTTTTTTAAATAAGTAAAATTGAAAACCACTTTCGGTCAGGATATTTTTTATCGCTGAGCAACACCAGCGAAGGGTTGAGAAGTTTTCTAAGCTCTTCGTGATAGAGGCCTTGCTTTAGATCAGTTATTATTATTAATAATTATTAGGTACTCCAGCGTTGATAACAACAATGTCGCACCTTATGGTAAAAGAGTCATCTACGAGAGGTGCTTGAACTTCTCGAGGTCCTCCCTTTCGTTAAACTTGGTAGGTCCCCAGGAACAATGCCGGCTGTCGAAGGTGTGTCTACTTCCAACGAAAGGTGCTCCTCCATGGTCATGCTGTCCATGGAACTGAACATGGCCTGGTTCTTTACTTTCCTGATGACAATTTCGCCGAGTATGAAGAACAGGGATATGGAACCGGTTCAGTCGCCATTGGGGTAGTAGCGGATGCTATTATAATGCTAGATGCTAATATTTCGTAAAGAAAACTGTCCTTGCCAAAAACTTTTTTAACTATTACATATCAATAATTGCAACTTGTTTTCGTTTGGAATTTGTGTGCACACGGCCAAACTTTTTTCGCGAAAACGCAAAAGCTTTGCGTTTCGATGCATTGATAGAAAAAGAAAGTTGTTATTTACATAACCCTCCATGGGGCGACCCCACACCGTACAACTCGACCCAAGAAAACTAAGCTAGGGGAGGATCTGACGGAGGCCTCGAGCTCCCGCGAGCGCCCAGTCACGTGCACACGGCCAAACTGAATAAGCTTTCTGAAAAAATTAGCTTCAATTGATTGACACTTTATAGAGTCACCTACTTTATTTCTGAGAGTTCAGCTCGTAGGTCCTATCTCCCTTGCATGTGCTTGATAAAAGAGAACATGAGCAACAAACCCCTCTTTTCCAAAGAAAGGAAGTGAAATCGTTCTAGCTCCAACAAAACAAAGGTAGGTAGCATGACATAGGAACAGTGCTAGCAGACAAAACAAGGTGAAACGTTTAACCAAACATTTGTCTCCAGAAAGGAAAGTGACCGTGCTTGATCACTAGCTATGACTCATTCTTAGATTTTCTGCGTGTTTGCTCGCTACGTGTCTAAGTCTGAATGTCTGATTCATGCCATTTGGGGATGTGAGGCTCTGGGAACAATCAAGGGAAGAAACACGGGAGAAGTGGCTCGACTGAGGTGGATCATCCCCGGCCTTTGTCTAAGTAATGCGATAGAACTTGTAGTCGTGTGCGATTGAGCAGTTCTTTTGGTAAACATACCTTTGGGCGACACTATGGTACGATGCTCTATCGCAATGGAACCGGGGAGGTTGCCTCTCGGATCATGCAGAAGAGTCAGCTGATGGAAAAGACAACGTTCGCGAAGCATAATGGACAAGGTCAAGGAACCTGCAAAGACATTTTCTGAAATGATCTACATTATCATTTGTTTAGCCTTTTTACTCTTTATCATGCACTTTCAGTTGGGCGGGGTATCATGACCATCTCAGTTCGCCGTTAGTTTGGCGATGGTCGAGCATCACCCAACTCCTTCTTGTCAAGCCCTTCCCATTGCCAAACCGGAGCACAGGACCTCTCTCGGGCTAAATTATGCTAGAATTTTCATTCCTCGTGACGAGAGAGACCTTAGGAAAACTTTGATTCTTTGAACTCAGACTCTTGTTATGTACTCCCTCCGTCTCAAATTGATTGTCGCAAAGTTTGACCAATATGGATGTATCTAAACATAATTTAAGTCAATAAATTTAAGACGGAGAGAGTACATGTTGATTTGAAGTCCAATGCTCACCGTTGCATATAAGTCAATAAATTTGCAGTTGCAGTGACAGAATTGTGCTTTATGATGCTATTTTATTGTTGGATTAAATATGACTGAGATCTCACGAAAGAACATTTCTTTGACAACGTTTGCATATAAACAATTTATTCCATCAATTCGACAACAAAAACTAAAGTCCAATAAGCTGTTATAGTACTATAGATTTTACACCGTGCAATGAGCGCAAGAAGCTGCAAATGATGGAGCTTATCCCACGGCAGCTTGTTAACTTAGAGCTTATTTGAACACTTGGCTTATGCACAAGCTAAAGCGGCCGGTTCCAAACTGGAGTAGCTAAACTATTATCTCTTACATGCAATCGAAAATTACCTAAATTTGTTAACTATCTCTTGCGTCGAAACGAAATTTCAAAATATCATACAATTTTGCTAAATCGAAACTAATATATATTTTTCTCCATAAGTATTATCAGTAGCACCGAGAACATGAAAAAATACTGCAATCGGTAATACACCGTTAGGATGAGCACAGAAATAAAGGATTATTGCAGTCAAATATTGCTAGCCTTCTCATTAAAACTACCAGTGAAATCCAACCCAGTCAATTCCAAGGTCCGACAGAGTGGTGTTGATTCATGGCTGCCAGCTTCACCAATGATGAACTGATGTTCGCCATTTACGCGGCTTTGCTCATTTGAAAGAGCGATGTTGTTGTGTATTCCAAGAGTAGACGCCAAAGTTCTAAACGAGACCCGGGTAGTTACCTTATCAAGGATGACCTGCCAACATTGGGATCCTATCCGTCAGAACTAAAGCGCAAACAGGAGTTGATGAAGACACGCAATGATCCTGATAATGGTGAGTAACTCACCTAGTTAATCTGGTTTCTCTATTTCCTTGATTTTATTTTCCCTTGTTTTTTCTCTGTTTGCAGAAAGTTTCTCTTTACCATCCTGGAAGCTAAACTGGAAGACTTGGGCGCCACCAAAGGTGAAATTCTTCATCTGGTTAGCGTGCATGGACCGCTGCTGGACGGGGGAAAGGTTGGCGAGGCGCGCCTTACCGCATCGCGCGCTGTGCCCTCTCTGTGATCAGGAATCCGAAACCATGGCTCATCTCCTCACGGGTTGCGCCTTCTCCCGGACAATCTGGCACGAGGTGCTCTCTTGGGTTCGATCCACTTTCAGGGCCCCGCTTGTGGAGGATGACTTTACAGTCTGGTGGTCGCTGGTCCTTCAATCCACACCCAGGTCGCTGAGGAAGGGTACCTCTTCGCTGATCATGCTCACAGCTTGGTGGATCTGGAAGCAGCGTAACGCAGTCATCTTCGACAATGCGAGCCCGTCGGTCGGCGCTTTGGTGGGAACCATCAAGACCGAGGCTAGGGATTGGGTGAGCGCGGGGGCGACTGGCCTCAGACAGCTTCTCCCTTAGTGGTTCTTGGGTCGAGTTGTACTGTGTGGGGTGGCCTGTCCCTTAGGCTTTGTACATAAACTCTCTTTCTATCAATGCAATGAAACGCAAAGCTTTTGCGTTTTCGCGAAAAAAAGAATCGCTTTATCTTGAATTGGGAACAACTACAATTTTCCTGAAAAAATAATTTTCTTTTGTGCCAAATACATCTAGACACGTGGGCACTCAGAGAGAACAAAAAAAAAAAAGTAGGCCTCGCTCTCGGCGGCCCCATAGCTCAAAGTTTTGAGAAATCTTGGTGGGACCTATAGAAAAGCCAACCTTGTGCCGCCAGAATACAACCATGTAGTCGAATAATGGTATGGCAGAGTGTGTTGGGGTTAGTGTGGCAGCTATGAAGTGGTCTGCCATGATATATATCATTATTTCTACACGTTGAGAAAGATTACTCCTTCTGTTCCATAATATAAAACGTTTTGGCAAGCTAAGGTAGTAATATAAAAAAGAAAATGCTTTATCACCCGGGAGAGCTAAAGCAAGACGTCCCGAGCTAGCTACATGCGCATTTCTGTAATACATATCGGGGTGAGGTCTGTCATCGTGTGATGTCAAAGGTTTTTGGCCTTAACGTGCCTAAAGTGCTTGATGCAACTGGTCTATGGAAGTGGGAAGTCTAGAAATGACCTTTGAGAAGACAGGCTACACTCCTCTTACAGTGGGCGGCCACCTGCTCGAGGCGAACTGTTGGGCGATAGTACATTGTAGCACATCGATGCCATAGGATCCATGTCGATATGTATATGACACCTCGTAATGCTAATGCAGGTTTCATGCATTCTGCTCTGCCTAATCGCACTCCACGCCGTCGTGCTTCCTCGGTGCCGCGTGCTGTTACACCTGGAGTGACGCAAATCAAAGAAATGCAGTGCATTGGTGTCGATGACAACATCAACCCAAAAGAACTCACTGAAGCATTCATTGCAAAAAAAAAAGAACTCACTGAAGCACGGCTTCGTCAGACGAGTGGTGTTTGAGTGTGACTATCTAGATATTGATGGCTTGGTACCTATCTATGTCAGTCGTATCGTCGTTATTTCTACTCGGTTGATGGTTTGTGGTGTGAACCTTGTGTCTCGATGTCTGTCTATCTGAACATCGTTTTGGGTGTGTCTCTCATATTGTCTGATGGATCGTTCTAATCGGCTATGGAGAATTTTATGTTGGAACATTCGTGGTCTGAATGGTGCTGCTAAATGGCCTTTGATTAGAAACAAAACTGAAGAAAGCATAGCATCTATCCTATGTTTTCAAGAAACAAAAAGAGGTGCCATTGATCTGTCATTTCTACGGAATTTCTTACCCAAACGATTTTATCGATTTGCTTATGTCCCCTCTGAGGGTGCTTTGGGGGGCCTGTTAGTTATTTGGGCTGGGAACCTCTTTCTGGGTCGTGTCTTACAAAAGGAGAGTTTTGGCCTAGTCCTTAATTTCACTGCTAAGGCTTCTTTGGATTCATTCACTTTAGTCAATGTTTATGGGCCATGTGAAGGTTTCGATAGGGACAATTTTATCGGAAACACTATATAGTGCTCATAGCACTCCATAATACAGCACGCCCATGTAAACTTTTTAGGTGGGCCGGCCCATTTAAAGGGAATTAATCTACGAAAATAGCATCTATCCTATGTTTTCAAGAAACAAAAAGAGGTGCCATTGATCTGTCATTTCTACGGAATTTCTTACCCAAACTATTTTATCGATTTGCTTATGTCCCCTCTGAGGGTGCTTTGGGGGGCCTGTTAGTTATTTGGGCTGGGAACCTCTTTTTGGGCCGTGTCTTACAAAAGGAGAGTTTTGGCCTGGTCCTTAATTTCACTGCTAAGGCTTCTTTGGATTCATTCACTTTAGTCAATGTTATGGGCCATGTGAAGGTTCTGATAGGGACAATTTTATCGAAAACACTATATAGTGCTCATAGCACTCCGTAATACAACACGTCCATGTAAACTTTTTAGGTGGGCCGGCCCATTTAAAGGGAATTAATCTACGAAAATAGAGGTAAATGTGCGGGGGAGGGGACTCGAACCCGCGCCCTCACCTTGCGCCCGGCGTGGCGAAGCCACTGGGCCACGCCGCGGCTTTGTGTATAGTAAGCTTTTTTACCTTTTTATAGTTTCGCTTTTTCTATTTTTTCTTTTTACCATTTCTGTTATCTTTTTTTCCGTTTTATTTTTTTTCTTTTCTGTTTTCTTTTTTCTTTTCCTTTCTATTCGGGATTTTTTCGTTTTGAAATATGTTCCAACAAAAATTTGATTTTGAACAAATTTTGAATGTGAACAAATTTCGAATTTGAACAACTTTCGAATGTGAACAAATTTCGAATTTGAACAAATTTTCAATTTGAACAATTTTCGAATTTGAACAAATTTTCAATTTAAACAATTTTCAAATTTGAACAAATTTCATATTTGAACAATTTTCAAGAAAAAGAAAAAAAGGTAAATGGGCCGGCCCATTACGCGTAGGACATGGGTGATCCTTAATATGTAGTGCTATAAGCACTACATAGGGGAACCCCAATTTTATTGCCTGGTTATTTAGTCTGGATATTCCGATGGATGAGCATTGGATTATTTTGGGCGACTTTAATTTCTATCGATTTTTGCTCATAATCGTTATAAGCCAGGGCCCAATATTGCTGACATGGAAACATTCAATGAACTAATCAGCTACCAAGGACTCATTGAGCTCCCTATTAAGGTATGGCCCAACTAGCCTGGTTCTTTACTTCCCCTCAATGGACCTTAAAATTTCTTAATTCTACGGTTAATCCCCTAGCCAAACCCACCTCTGATCACACGTCCTGTGTCGTTGCGATTGGCACTACGATCCCTAGAGCTAGGGTATTTCGTTTTGGAAACTATTGGACTAAAATGCCGGGTTTTCTCGATGTGCTCAATAACATATGGAATATCCATTGCCATAGTGATGCTGCCAAATGTATTTTAGCTAAACTTAAACTCCTTCGGAAAGGATTGAAGATTTGGAGTTCTAGTCTATCCGTTATGAACTAGTTAGCTGAAACTGCTCGACGATTATCTTACACTTTGATGAGGCTGAGAAGGCCCGTGCCTTACACATCACTGAATGGAATTTCAGAAACATTGTGAAAGATAAGTTAGCCCATTTTCTGGATTGTAAGCAGGAATTTTGGAAAAAACGATACACAGCTAGGTGGGCCAAGCAGGGCAGTGAGAACACTTCCTATTTTCACTCTATGGCTACCATTTGATACCGTCATAATTCTATTGCTTCTCTCCAACGGGAGGATGGATCGATTGCTACTGAGCATGTGGAAAAGGCGGGTATTCTACGTCAAGCATTTAAGGACAGACTAGGCACCATTGTTCCTATTAAACGATCTTTCTCCTTTGCTCAACATATCCATGCTCACCCTAATTTGGATTCTGTGTCGGTCCCATTTTCTCATGAGTAGATTGATGATGTTGTTGCCAACATACCGACTGACAAAGCCCATGGTCCTGACGGTTTTAATGGGCCTTTTATGCGAATTTGTTAGCCCATTATTAAATATGATTATTATAGGCTATGTGAGGAATTCTAGAATGGTTCAGTTAATTCACATAGTATAAATGAGGCATTCATCACTCTCATTCCAAAATCTAATTCACCAGAAGGTCCCAATGATTACCATCCCATTTCTCTATTGAATTCCACTTTTAAGATGCTTACCAAGCTCCTTGCAAATAGTCTTCAAGGTAAGATCTTGGGTCTGGTTCATGCTAACCAATATGGATTTTTTGAAAAGTAGGAATATTCAAGATTGTATTGCTTGGGATTATGAGTATATTCACCAAGTGAAGCCGGATGGGGTCAAGTCTATTATTCTGAAGTTGGATTTCTCTAAAGCCTTTGATGTGATTGAACATCAAGCTATTCTTTAGATTCTCAAATGCTAGGGTTTTGCTGACAGATGGATTGGATGGATTAGAGCTATATTTGGCACAACTACCTCTTCTGTCCTATTGAATGGGGTGCATGGTAATTTTTTTGCTTGTAAGCATGGAGTTCGTCAAGGTGATGCCCTCTCTCCAATCCTATTTGTAGAAGGGGAAGACCTACTCCAAACATGCATCAACCAATTGGCCATCAACGGTGTGATCAATGATTCCTTCTCTCTACCTGGACTAGACCTTCCTATCATTCAATATGCTGACGATACTCAATTGATTCTTCAAGCCTGTCCCATTCAATCAACTATGATTAAGGATCTTCTTCAAGGTTTTGCACTAGCCACTGGTCTGCGTATTAATTATGCTAAAACATATATGATTCCTATCAATATTGATCCCTCACAGTTATCTGATTTGGCTGCTATATTTGGATGTGTTATTGGATCACTACCTTTCACGTACCTTGGCCTCCCTCTTGGTTCCACTAGGCCTACGGTGTCTGATCTATCTCTCCTGATTACTCAAGTAGAAATGAGATTGAATGCTTGTGCTAGGTTCCTTGACTATGGTGGGAGACTTACCCTTGTGCAATCGGTCGTGTCCTCTCTACCCACCCATAACCTATGCTCCCTCAAACTCCCCAAATCCATCATCAATTTTTTTGATCGGGCTCGACGTCACTGTCTTTGGGCTAAGGCGGATGGTGAAGGAAAACCTCATTCCTTGGCTCCTTGGCATATGGTCCGTAAGCCTAAAATGCGAGGTGACCTCGGTGTTATGAATTTAGAGCTCCAGAACAAAGCTCTATTGCTTAAACACCTTCACAAATTCTTCTGTTGGGTTAACGCCCCCTAAGTGACCTTGGTTTGGTCCCTTTATTACCAGGGTCCTCCACAGGCACAATCCATTCGAGGTTCTTTCTGGTGGCGAGATATCTTCGGCATGTTTCATCTATACTGTAGTATCACTACTTTTTCAGTGCATGATGGAAGGTCTACTTTATTTTGGAAAGATCACTGGTTGGGCTATTATGTGATTCTTTTCTTCACCTATACTCGTATGCTCTCAATGAAGATTCATCTGTTGCTGATTTGATCAGATCCTTTGAGCTATCAGAGCACTTTGCTCTGCCTCTCTCGGTTCAAGCATTTGGGGAGTATGAATCCAGCTGCCAACTCATCCACTAGATTCCTCAATCGAATGAGGAGGATGTGCACGTGTTTCCATGGGGCAACAACACCTACTCTGCTGCCATATTTTATAAATTCCTTTTTGCACAGGTTCATTGTGATCCACTGATCCACAAGATTTGCGAATCTAAATGTCTACCCAAGCTTAAAGTCTACCTTTGGCTTCTGGTTCATGGCAGATTAAACACTAGAGATTTGATGAGGAGAAAGAATTGGACCATCACTGAGGATTGTAACTGTGTGTTGTGTCAGTCCAATTCACTTGAGACTTGTGATCACCTCTTTTTCGAGTGCTCTTTTGCACGTGACTGTTGGTAGGCCCTGGATCTTCATTGGGACCTTGATTTACCTACATTGCCTCGATTGGCTGGCTCGAGAAGTATGTTTTCTCGACCATGTTTTGTGGAGATTTTCACATGTGCTGCCTAGAACATATGGAAGCTCCGTAATGACCTCATCTTTCAACATCTACAACCTTGTTTGAGCAGATGGAGAGTTAAATTCAAATTTGATGTTTTCCTTCGCCAATTTAGAGTTAAGAGCTCCCTTGTTCATCCACTTCTGGAGTGGATCAGTGATTTAGTATTGTAATCATGTTTCTTCATATTCTTTTCAGACCACCTTGATGTAATCACTTTATGTTGGGTAACCATGTTGGTTAACCCCCTACATATTTTAAAATCATACCATAGGGATTTTCCCTATGGTCACAATTTCATAAAAGAGTATATGACTCAGAACAATAGTGGACCCTTCGGGAAGAAAGCTAGTATCATGCACACGACCACCAATGATGGAGCCAACGATCTCCACAAAAAACAGTCGGGCTACTCACCGACGTAGTAGAGGACATGTCTGCCAATTTCGTAGTTACTTAGCATTCATGCATAATTATATGTCATTTATGCTAGGTTTTAAGTTATAATAAATAAAACGTGTAGAGTGTGTCTTTCCACCACTTACACAGCTAGAAGGGCTATACATGTTTCTGTTAAGAAATAACATGTTTCAAATCTTAGACACTAACTTTGTTTCACAAAGAACAAATGCGACAAGTAAGACTAAATATCAAGGTGTATGTATTTACAATGTAAAAACTCAAACCAGAATAAGAGAATATAAGATTCGTATGTTTTATGTGATATATAAAGTTATCATGGTATGTGCATATGGTAGAAATTATATTACTAGCTAGGTTATCATGATGACACAATCTAATTAAATTTCGCATAAAGAGAAACAATTACACCATAATGCAGTTAATTTAATATTAGATTCGAGCTGGATGGAATTATAACCCATTAACACATCCACCTATTGTGAACTGCCAAATACTATTGAAAAATTACCACCGTAAGTTATGACTCAAACATGCACCGTAGAAATAATATAGGCAACTAGAAAGTTTTGCAGCACCAAAAAGACAATATTTCAACATTACTGGGCACATATGCTCTCATGTGCAAGCAAGTTCAAGATGCCAAATCCAATATCTAGTTATTGGCATGCTACAAAAGTATCCATCATATTGATGGCTTTTAGATTGACTATAGATGAGGTGGCACCAAGATAAAGCTACTAGTTGGTTCTCTTATTAATCATGCACTTATGGTGCCAGAATGTTAAAAGGAAATTTCTTGACTTCATATTGTTGTATTCATACACCAAAAAGGAATTCTTATAATTTCCTAATTTCAGAAGGGCGCAACCAGTGCCCTACCGGCTAAGGCAAATATGAAGTGAGAAGCGGCTGGGAATACAGTAAAGTAGACACAAGCTTCTTCCCTACACCTAGGGTGCTATAGGGTGTCTCCAATGCTTATGTCCGAGCTTAAGTTCATATTGGAGGCCATAGTTTTCAAAAAACGGACCGGTAATCTAAGTGGAGACGCCCTAAGGACGAAAATGGATTCATCGTTATGGTCTAGTTGGAAATGAGTTCCATTTCCCCCCCAAAATTTGGCAATTGTAGAAGGCATTTCCTACCATGATATCATTCTTGAGATCTCTTCCTTTGTCTACACCAATAGCCCTCATGTATTACCGTGCAAACATTATCTCTGAATTTAAACACACGTAAGAAAGATGGTTAGTGATGGCTGTTGTCTGTAATGACACCAAACTCATATAGAACATCTGCTAGGCTACAGGGACCTCGTTGGCAACTCGGTAAATATATCTTCTTGTATTAAGTAACATCTGCATCTCGCAAGGTGCTCAATTGTTTCATACTCGGCATGGATATATCTTGCAAATGCCTTTGCGAGCCCAACCTCAGGTTCCCAATTAGTCAGCTGGATCTTTCAAAACAAAAATAGTAAGATGTGAAAGATTTCATGTGAAGGAGAAGGCAAGTAAAAAATCTTTTATTCTAGCTCATCTTCTTTCAGCCAAATTTCTGTGCCGTAAAATATTTAGTTATTTTCATAAACTTATATAAAACATAAATATGTATGGTGTCAATGTATATTATCCAAATCTTTAAACTTGTATAGTGTAAATTCATAAACCTATATGAAGTAAAATTGTAAATATGTACTTGATACATCTACTACTGTAAAAAAATTGTATAGTGTAAATGTGCTTCCACGTTACAAGATATAAATTGTAGTAGTTAAATTTATAAGATATACTCTTGTGCTTCTATGACATTAGATAAATTTACATAGTGCAACAATTTGCTTCTATGATACAAGATATTTTATATAATTAAAATGTGTGCTTCCATGATACGGTAATTTATATAGTGTTAATGTTTGTATCCGTTATATTAGATAATTTTGTATCGTGTAAATTTAAAAAATATATACTGTTATTAGTGCATAATAGGTAAAGTTGCATTCATATTTGGTGATGAAAATCCGGGGCTCGGCTGTAGGTTGGACCTGTCATCATTCGCATGTACAATATTTTCTTCTTGAATACTTTGCTTGGAAGATGTGTATTTTATTTTTATTTTTGTCTTTTTACCATATTGTTAGTGGTAGCCTGGTGAATATACTATCATGAGGCATGTGGCCTCGATTTTTTTGTATCTTTCTAAACTTGGAAATAAAATGGTGGTGTGCATCGTTTCCATGTAAAGGCTTGGACATGCTCCCCATTTAAAAAAACAATGTTTGCATTTATTCCTTATCAAAATCGGAGATAGAGTTGCATCATTGACGTAACTAAGAAATCAACGGTTTTTCTTTTCTGTTTTAACTTAGGCTTGTAGAACTGTCATCTAGATGGACAATACGAATGGTGAACTAGAGTCATGTGTGTTGGTCTGTCAATATGAATTGTATTATAAAAATGATATGAATGTTATGAACTTGATATGCATGTTTATTGAGAAAGTACTATCTTCGGAATTGAACCTGTGTGATGTGAAAAATTCTTCAAAATAATCTGTTAGGCACATGACATATGTGCACATGGGAAATAGTCATCCTCGTTTGCTGATATGCCTTCCACATCAGTGGCATGCATATTTTGATGGTTCATATCTCAATTTATGAGTATGGTTTTGGCCCCTATCCGATGAGGCGCTCTGTGTTGGTGGTTTTCTTCTTTTCTCAGAAGCACTACATACATGCTCACTGTGATTTTTTCATAGAGGACGCTAATTAGAGTAGTAAAAAACTTAGAATCTTATGATCGACCGATAGATCTATACAAAATCTTCCCTATTCATACGTGGTGCCATGATAGGAGTCTTCAATTGGTAGATATAAGATCTGAAGTTTTATGATCATTTAACATGGAATGCGTACTTACCTATCAAGCTGATTAGCACAACTTTAACTAATGTTTTGTGTGTACATTGGCATATTCTATGTTTGGCTTTGTTGTCATTGGAAGCAGTAGAGGTGGAAACATACATGATAGCTATCTGTCTCGGTTCAGTTCTCGTCTCAAAACTATGATATTTTTCCTATTGACCATTGCCTCTTCTTCTATGATTGTACGTCCATATATGTCAGTGCTGTTAGTGTTGAGTTTTTGTGGCCTATGATTATTTCATATTTTTGGTGCTCGTACTATTCCAAATTTATTGTTCGACAACATTACTTAAGAGGTGTATCCTTGTCGCAATGTGTTAGCAACTTCTTAGGATCTGACATTTTGTGGTTGACGTCTCATGCAATTTTCCAAACCGTTGAAGATAGTCCATCTTCTCCCGATGTAGTATTATGTAGTTTCCTATTTTCTTCACCAGAGAAAACTGAAAGAACTTCGTGGTGCAAAATAAGAAGTTAGAGATACCGACTTAAGAGGACCCTTATGTACCTATGTGTTCTATTAAGAATATTTCCGTTCATGTTTGTTTAATTTCTTTCGTATCTTTTACCAGGTTCTCATGTCTAATAACATGAGGTCATTGGACACAAACATATTAGAAGTATGAAAATTGTGATCATGCCTCTGATTTGTAGAAGAATAAGATAGTACTGGGTGAGAGTAGACCTTGTACACGTAGGTGCGATGAAACAATTCAGAATGTATATTTATATGTTTTAACAAAAATAAGTGCATTTTTTGGTGGCGTACATTATATTATGGAGTGTGGTCCTACCAAATTTGATCCTCCATAACTACTATGAAAATATTTGACATTCATATTGCGATACTTGACTACTTTATTGTAACCCTACTTTTCATGTCGAGGACACCACTCTTCATGAAGCGCACCCCTACTTTAGAAGAAGTCGCAGTTACCTACTCATGTTGCTCTTTGCCCCACAATCATGCATATTACCTTGATGAATGGAAGATGAGCCCCACATTGGTTTATGATAGCTGATCTCTCCAAACCAAAGGCTATAAAAGTAAATGTTTTATCACTAGCGATTTCTAAATAAATTAAGATGTATCTATATGTGTTTCTCTTCCGGAGGTGTCAAAAATTCTCTTATGCTCAAGGTATTCTCCCTCCGTGCATCTACAAAGGTGCAACTATTTTATGGAAATGAGAGGCTTAGGAAAAATTCTGGGAGGAGTTCATATATGTGTTATTGCGTCCTTTGTCAATGCACTTGTTCAAGAGCATGTTTGCTGCGAGTTCTAAATAAGCACATGTGAGGCTGTAGCACGTCAGTGAAGCAGATACCTCATCGATCGAGCCTATTTTGTGAGGTTACACTCATGGACGATCCTCCCCTGGAGATTCCCAGGGATCTGCTAAGACAATGCATGGTTCTTTCGGCGGAGAAGAAACACTCGGCTTGGCCTATATGCTCCGTTATTTTGACTGTCGCCGATTCCACGTAGCCGACAGCAGACTAGATGTCACATGCTGATGAGAAAACCCAAGGTTAAACCATGAACTAGCGTGGCCGAGAGACGAAATTTGTACTATTTTTTTAAGAAATTTGAAAATAATAAGTGGTACAATAGATATTTTCCGATTCTAATATTTTATTCATGTTTTTACACAACCGTAAGATAAATCTTATGTAAGGTATAACCCCTTCTTTACTCTCCATGTGGTGCCATCAGGAGTAGGCATATGAAAACATATCATGTATTCCAGTGCACCCGTATTACTTGGCCTACGAATAAAAGTTGCTAAAAATTGTGAAATAAATGCACAACCATAATGTGAAATGTATCTATCATGTAACAAAATACTAGTACCCAAAATAATATGTAGCTTTAAAGAAAAAAGAAAAATTCCGAGTATCATTGAGGGGCGGAATTCAAAAGCCAATTTGTATATGCAGCCATATTTTTTTATGTTTTGTTTGTAAAGATATGTTTGGATCTTGAAATCGAGTTTTTTGTGACATGATTGAAACATATGCCATCTATTTTTGTGACATGATTCAGAGCCCAACTAGTATCCGAAGATGCGATTTGGATTTTGGCTGTACAAGGATTATCTCAAAAGTGAGAGTACATGGTATGTTCTCGAGGTGTACAATGAAAGAACCCATTTTCGGAGGGAGTTTGTGCGTCTAATGTTTGAATTTGCTTTTCCTAAAACAATGTAAACTGAAAATATTGTGATTTTTTTCTAAAAATGAGCATAGTTCTTTGGTAGGCTCTTGACCGGTATTTCTACATGAAGGGTATATCTCTGACCATTTATATGTGTTTCTCAACTTAGTATGTGTATATTTCTCATATTCATGTATGTACTTACCCATAGACGTGTGGATGTTTTTGTGTGTCCGTTTATATCTCGAGTATGTTCGTGTGTACTCCCTGTGTTTATGTGTACTTCCCAAGTTAGTGTATGTATTTTCCAAATTAGTATGTGTTGTTTTCAATAGTGTCCGTGTTATTCTAAAAACTAATGTATGTAATTCATGTCGGTACTTCAAAGCTAGTGTTTTAGTAGCCCTATTTACGTAGGTTGCTTCAATGTAACCTAAGAGAGTACGAGCATTATGTCGATGTTATTATCGAGTAATATTATATGTAACTAACAATTGGGGATTCTAGGAAAAAACTAGCTATCACGCTTGACTTCCGAAATGTATGGACTATAGTTTTATTTATAAATCAAACTTTATTATACTACAAACGTTTGTATGAAGGTGATACACTTAAAAAGTATCTACACTCTTCCTCTAGATATTCAGGACACACATATCTGCTAGAGAACAAAGAGAAAAAGAAACATAGCAAAAATATAATGGCATGCATGTCTAAATTGAACCTATGGCTATGGAGGGCCAATCAGAAGACTATGTTGTAATCCATGTGAGGTAGAGATATCATTAGCCTCCTGCTCTAGTCGTATACACCCCTACATAAATAGCTCGTGTGTTCATGTCGATGATGTGGCAACTATCATAAACCACCATAAGCCGGAAGTATCGACTATGTGCAATGGGCTAATGAATCTTATTGTTGAAATCCCTAAAATAACGCTATCCGGTAAAATTTGCTAAAAGTAAGTTTCCTCCAATTGTAGCAGGTATTAATTAAAATCTATTACAATCTCAAAGAGTTCAATTTTAACAATGTGAGTTACTCTTATAATACTAATGTATTATATAGGCATAAATGGATGTGTGGTAGTGATTTGTAATAGGTGATAATTCAGTCATCGCAAAATAGTACGTAAATGAATAAAATTCAAGGTTATAGAAAAGAGACATAAAATTTAGAAACAATATTCAATAATTAATGAATTTAAGATAAATGTGGAAAAAACTAAGGAACATTTGTGTGTATCACCTTGATTGTTCCTAGACTTATATTTGAGCTTTCTTCCTGTAACACCTGGGGTGTTACCCTAGATAGAAAGTTGGTTGTTGCATTGCATCATATGCATCACATTGCATTGCCCATGTTTGCATCACAACTGAAAATTCAAAACAATTTTAAACTTCCACACCTTGCTCAAAATTTCCAATTTTAAAATTGCAAACTAAACCCCTTATTTGTTTTGCAATAGTTGAATTTGTTTTAATCCAATTGCTTGCTGTTAAAATTTCCTTTTTTGTTAAAACCCTAATGGCAAATTAAATTTCAAATCAATCATTCTTATTTGACATAATCCAATGGTGGTGTAACAATTTAAAATCTTCCAAACATTTTTAAAACTCACCAAATTCATAGTGTTGATTTTATTAGATCAACAATTGGTTATTTCAAATCCCAAGTGAATCCCTATTTGAAAATTCGACTAACAATTTAAAATTAAGTTAACATCTCAAAGTTCATGGAAATGTTGGTAACATTGCTTGATCTACTGTTTGCAAACTATTAAAACAGTTCATAAAAATTAAAACACCCCACCCTATCTCTATCTTTCTCTCTCTTTATCCCTTACAAAAAAAAAATATAATGAAAAAATAAATAAAAAGAAAAGCACAACAAGGAGAGAGGGAGCAGCCCTTTCCTCCCCAGCCCATCTATTTCCCCACCTAAGCCCATACCTCTTTCCCCTCTCCCCTAGCCCAGCCCACCAGGGCTTTCTTCCTCGTACGGACGCCGAGAAGGACAGCGCTGTCGCTGTCCCGAGCGCCCCCACCTCAACTGCTCCCCCCTCGCCCTTATCTCCCCCTCGAGGCTCCCTCCAAACCCTAATCTTTCCCCCTCCTCTTCCTTCCGCCGCCACCTCCCTCTCCTCCCCACGATCCCTCCTTCTTCCTCGTTTCCACTCTGAAATTTTCTTCTGAACTTTGCCACCTGCCGCCATGGCCGTGAGTTGACGGTGAAGCCACGGTGGCTGTGGTCATCGACGGGAGCTGTTCTCCGCGGGAACGGACTCCCCATGTCAACCTCTCCCTCCTCGTTTCCAGGGGAGGGCCGGAGAGGCCGTGGATCGTCGCCAAGGCGCCGGCCACCTCGACTGTCGCCCTCGTCACCTCGCTGCAGAACCCGAACCCGGTGGTGAGCGCCCCCCTTCCCCCTTCCTCTCTCCCTCCCGCTCCGATCTGCCGCCTCCACACACATCGCACGCACTAGTGCCCCGCACCTGCACGCACCCACGCTCACGCTCGGCCGCAATCGCTGTAGTCGCCGCCGGCCGTTGTCCTCGACAGAGTTCCGTGTCTGAACTTTGTTCAGTTCGGTTATCACGCGAGAGATCACCTCAAAACCCCACGTCCCCTAGGTCCATCACAAGCGCTCGATTACCCCAGTGGTTCGGTCCCTTGGTGCGGCGCAGCAAGTCGCGAGTTCAAGCCCCCGGGGAGGCAAAGCCTCCCCCTTTTTTCTTCCTTTTCCGCGCGCACGGACAGGGTCCACCTGTCGGTGACCCTGGATGCCCAGTCAGCCTCCACACCCTCCACCTCTGCGCCAATCCGGCCTGGCCCCACTGGTCAGCCCCTCTGGGTACGGTACAGGGAGTAGCCCTGGATCTGAAACCCAGACCTAGTTTTTCTTCCTCTCAACTAGGTCCCTGTAAAATCACAAATCAGTCCCTGGTCTTTTGCAAATAAAACCTAAAAATTCAAATGCTCACAACTTTCAAACCACAAATCCAAATAACACAAATTTTATATGTATTCCAATCAAAGTTCCATGAACTTTTCAAATATAACATTTGTTTCTGTTTTTGCACAATTCAAATTGTTTCAAATTTCAAATTTAAACAATTCTTTTCCAATTTGGTTAATTCCATAATTAATTCATAGTTAATTCAAATAACACAAATCAAATATGTTTTTCAGTCCAAATTCAATGTACTTTCTGTTTATCCACTTTGTTTTGCATTTTGGGCAATTAAAATTAATGTTATTTAATAATCCTTAGTTTGGTTAATTAAATGGCATAATTAATAACTTTCAAATGGTTGCTCCAAATTAAATACTCAAAACATGAAATCCATCCAGAATTGAATGCCACACTTGAATATCAACTTTGTTTTCTGGTTTGCAACATCTAAATTGAATAATTGTTTCACCTCTTATTTAATGACACTGAAATTGCCAAAATTCATAACTAATTCATTTTAATTCCAAATCAAACAAATAAAATATGTTTTCCAATCAGTTTCATGTCCTTAACATGTTCATGCCATCCATATCTCTGTTTGCATCTTATCTTGTGCATTTTAGGTTTTGTTATGCATGTTCATCTATATGACAACATATGGAATGTGTGGGCTAATTAATTCCAACTGTTGCCCCATTCCATTTAAATTGCCTAACTCATCTACTTTATTGTTTTCCATGCTAAACAACATTTAACTTGATGGTTAGATAAACAACTTGAACCAATAATTATTTGTTCGGACTCCGGTTCCGATTAAATTGCTTAAGTTGTTTCCTCTCCGTTGCATCTTGCCATGCCATGCATATAAAATAGGATCATGCTGGATCTTTTGCCGTAGTAGTAATTGTTGCATCCGGTGTTTCTTTTAGTTCGTTGCTTCTTCGTGGATAGGACGTTGAGATGATGTGAGCAACGACAAGTTCTGCTACCTTGCGGGATCTCAGGCAAGTATACTCACTTGCTGCCATATGGCTGCCTTTCATCACTTGTTACCGATTCTTCCCGTTGTTCTTATTCTAGCCTGTTGTTACGATGCTTGTGTCTCGATCCTATTATTGTTTACCTTGCAGCCATGATATAGCCTTTTCCTTCCACTTCCTATTAACTGTTGCTTGTTTACCCTGTTGGCCCTCGTGTCGTAGTTGCATGCTTAGTGTTGTTTGCGCTCGAGTCTTGTTGTCCGTCTTATCACCTGTTTAGTTTGATAGTTGGGTTTCAATTCAATCAAAAACTTGTTATTGTTTTGGGTAATAATAATTTGATGTTAAGGCACCGGCAGGAGGCCCGGGTTAGGGTTTTGAAGCCTGCTAGTGTCGAACCTAATTAGGAAAAGAGTCTTGTCTACTGATCCATGATGAGCGTGCTCACCGCATCCGGGTGGTAGTATGGGACCCCCCTCGACTTAGACCTGATTTGCAGCTTGTCCGAAGAGCCACACTTAGTTCGGGTGTTCCATTTGCTCCTTGCATAATGGGTTGATCACCCATGGTTACTGATGATGATGATGCATATAGGTCGAGGCCTGTAGTGCCGGGGTGTTGTGTCCTGCGGGAGTTTTGCACACCTGCGCTGAGTATTCGGCTGCGTGGCTGGGACCTTATAGCTCCGTGGCTCCTAGGATGGGTTGTAGAGATGGTTTGGGTCGTGTCAAGCCAACCTGAGTTTTTGTTGGTGGCTTGAGTGTGTACGGGTACTGGAGCACACCCCTGCAGGGATAAATCTTCTCGAGAAGCCGTGTTTTCCGCGGTTATGGATTACTTGGTGAAAGTACTGGCTAACAAGTACTCAGACAACTTACACCTAATGATAATAATTTGACTAGTAATAGTCTTATGGACACAATAACTTGATCCATCATTAATCCAACCGTGTGAGTTATCCTTGGGTTGCTTCCTTAGTAGGGGGTGACATTGGATGGGTATTGTTTGGTGAGTAGTCGTAGTTGGTTACGATACGCTATCTTATCCCCCTCTTTTAGCCGGAAGTTGTAGTGAGTCTCTGTAGTTGGTTAGTGCAGCCCGCTGCCGCTTATTTGCAATAACCCCTTCCTTTCCGTTGATCCCAAAGCATTTGTATATTGTGATGATCGGATTACGCCGGTATCTTGTGAGTATGGGTTTTATTCCACTTGCCATTACTTAACCGTACTGACCCACGAATCTTTTTCGTGGCTGCATATTCAACATTGCAGTCAACAGGTTTGAAGTCTGACGACGTTAGCTTGGGAATCCCTCCGGCTTGGCCTGGGCAGGGATTGGACGCCTTCGGTTATCTTCAGGACTCTTAGTCCAATTTGGATCTTGTCCGTAGCCGGACACTTTGTTGTTTTCTTCCGCTGTTATTTGGGATCTTTGTATTGTATCAGTTGTATCCTTGACTCGTTTGAGTCCTCTTGTATATATCTTTTCTGTTGTTGTTGCGGAATATTCATGAACTGTTGTAATGTTATCACAAGTGGCAACCTGGAATCGGTTATTATGTGGATTTTGGCGGGAATGCTGAAATCTGCATAGTGCCCGATCTCGGGGCGTCACAAATGGTATCAGAGCCTTGGTTCCGATTCCCGATATTGTTTCGATACAAATGGTTATCGAAGCAACGGGTCCGCAAAGCCTGTAGGATAACCTAGCTAACGGTCGTTGTTTCTAGAGTGTCAAAAACTATTTCTGCTAAACTAATTTGGAAAAAACATCTCAATAGGATTCTTGTTTTCTCCTTACCCCTATTCTATTTTCCCTCCCATCTTATTTGTTTTGGAGTCTACTCTCGTACTCAATCTTTCAAAGTGTTAGGATCCTACGTGGGTGGACGTTTTCTGAGCCTTTAACCTAATAGGATTCGATCATCGGAAGCTTTCCTGGTGGAAGAACATCGTCATCAGCCCGAGCAAGAATCCCTTGTTAGTGGTGTCGAGGAGATCAACTGGAAGCACGAAGAATCGATAGTCGAACTTCTTTCCCCTCCCGGGTTAGCAGGTGGATTGCGAGGGCGCAATCCCTTGTTAGTGGTGTCGTCTGTAACACCTGGGGTGTTACCCTAGATAGAAAGTTGGTTGTTGCATTGCATCATATGCATCACATTGCATTGCCCATGTTTGCATCACAACTGAAAATTCAAAACAATTTTAAACTTCCACACCTTGCTCAAAATTTCCAATTTCAAAATTGCAAACTAAACCCCTTATTTGTTTTGCAATAGTTGAATTTGTTTTAATCCAATTGCTTGCTGTTAAAATTTCCTTTTTTGTTAAAACCCTAATGGCAAATTAAATTTCAAATCAATCATTCTTATTTGACATAATCCAATGGTGGTGTAACAATTTAAAATCTTCCAAACATTTTTAAAACTCACCAAATTCATAGTGTTGATTTTATTAGATCAACAATTGGTTATTTCAAATCCCAAGTGAATCCCTATTTGAAAATTCGACTAACAATTTAAAATTAAGTTAACATCTCAAAGTTCATGGAAATGTTGGTAACATTGCTGGATCTACTGTTTGCAAACTATTAAATCAGTTCATAAAAATTAAAACACCCCACCCTATCTCTATCTTTCTCTCTCTTTATCCCTTACAAAAAAAAAATATAATGAAAAAATAAATAAAAAGAAAAGCACAGCAAGGAGAGAGGGAGCAGCCCTTTCCTCCCCAGCCCATCTATTTCCCCACCTAAGCCCATACCTCTTTGCCCTCTCCCCTAGCCCAGCCCACCAGGGCTTTCTTCCTCGTACGGACGCCGAGAAGGACAGCGATGTCGCTGTCCCGAGCGCCCCCACCTCAACTGCTCCCCCTCGCCCTTATCTCCCCATCGAGGCTCCCTCCAAACCCTAATCTTTCCCCCTCCTCTTCCTTCCGCCGCCACCTCCCTCTCCTCCCCACGATCCCTCCTTCTTCCTCGTTTCCACTCTGAAATTTTCTTCTGAACTTTGCCACCTGCCGCCATGGCCGTGAGTTGACGGTGAAGCCACGGTGGCTGTGGTCATCGACGGGAGCTGTTCTCCGCGGGAACGGACTCCCCATGTCAACCTCTCCCTCCTCGTTTCCAGGGGAGGGCCGGAGAGGCCGTGGATCGTCGCCAAGGCGCCGGCCACCTCGACTGTCGCCCTCGTCACCTCGCTGCAGAACCCGAACCCGGTGGTGAGCGCCCCCCTTCCCCCTTCCTCTCTCCCTCCCGCTCCGATCTGCCGCCTCCACACACATCGCACGCACTAGTGCCCCGCACCTGCACGCACCCACGCTCACGCTCGGCCGCAATCGCTGTACTCGCCGCCGGCTGTTGTCCTCGACAGAGTTCCGTGTCTGAACTTTGTTCAGTTCGGTTATCACACGAGAGATCACCTCAAAACCCCACGTCCCCTAGGTCCATCACAAGCGCTCGATTACCCCAGTGGTTCGGTCCCTTGGTGCGGCGCAGCATGTCGCGAGTTCAAGCCCCCGGGGAGGCAAAGCCTCCCCCTTTTTTCTTCCTTTTCCGCGCGCACGGACAGGGTCCACCTGTCGGTGACCCTGGATGCCCAGTCAGCCTCCACACCCTCCACCTCTGCGCCAATCCGGCCTGGCCCCACTGGTCAGCCCCTCTGGGTACGGTACAGGGAGTAGCCCTGGATCTGAAACCCAGACCTAGTTTTTCTTCCTCTCAACTAGGTCCCTGTAAAATCACAAATCAGTCCCTGGTCTTTTGCAAATAAAACCTAAAAATTCAAATGCTCACAACTTTCAAACCACAAATCCAAATAACACAAATTTTATATGTATTCCAATCAAAGTTCCATGAACTTTTCAAATATAACATTTGTTTCTGTTTTTGCACAATTCAAATTGTTTCAAATTTCAAATTTAAACAATTCTTTTCCAATTTGGTTAATTCCATAATTAATTCATAGTTAATTCAAATAACACAAATCAAATATGTTTTTCAGTCCAAATTCAATGTACTTTCTGTTTATCCACTTTGTTTTGCATTTTGGGCAATTAAAATTAATGTTATTTAATAATCCTTAGTTTGGTTAATTAAATGGCATAATTAATAACTTTCAAATGGTTGCTCCAAATTAAATACTCAAAACATGAAATCCATCCAGAATTGAATGCCACACTTGAATATCAACTTTGTTTTCTGGTTTGCAACATCTAAATTGAATAATTGTTTCACCTCTTATTTAATGACACTGAAATTGCCAAAATTCATAACTAATTCATTTTAATTCCAAATCAAACAAATAAAATATGTTTTCCAATCAGTTTCATGTCCTTAACATGTTCATGCCATCCATATCTCTGTTTGCATCTTATCTTGTGCATTTTAGGTTTTGGTATGCATGTTCATCTATATGACAACATATGGAATGTGTGGGCTAATTAATTCCAACTGTTGCCCCATTCCATTTAAATTTCCTAACTCATCTACTTTATTGTTTTCCATGCTAAACAACATTTAACTTGATGGTTAGATAAACAACTTGAACCAATAATTATTTGTTCGGACTCCGGTTCCGATTAAATTGCTTAAGTTGTTTCCTCTCCGTTGCATCTTGCCATGCCATGCATATAAAATAGGATCATGCTGGATCTTTTGCCGTAGTAGTAATTGTTGCATCCGGTGTTTCTTTTAGTTCGTTGCTTCTTCGTGGATAGGACGTTGAGATGATGTGAGCAACGACAAGTTCTGCTACCTTGCGGGATCTCAGGCAAGTATACTCACTTGCTGCCATATGGCTGCCTTTCATCACTTGTTACCGATTCTTCCCGTTGTTCTTATTCTAGCCTGTTGTTACGATGCTTGTGTCTCGATCCTATTATTGTTTACCTTGCAGCCATGATATAGCCTTTTCCTTCCACTTCCTATTAACTGTTGCTTGTTTACCCTGTTGGCCCTCGTGTCGTAGTTGCATGCTTAGTGTTGTTTGCGCTCGAGTCTTGTTGTCCGTCTTATCACCTGTTTAGTTTGATAGTTGGGTTTCAATTCAATCAACAACTTGTTATTGTTTTGGGTAATAATAATTTGATGTTAAGGCACCGGCAGGAGGCCCGGGTTAGGGTTTTGAAGCCTGCTAGTGTCGAACCTAATTAGGAAAAGAGTCTTGTCTACTGATCCATGATGAGCGTGCTCACCGCATCCGGGTGGTAGTATGGGACCCCCCTCGACTTAGACCTGATTTGCAGCTTGTCCGAAGAGCCACACTTAGTTCGGGTGTTCCATTTGCTCCTTGCATAATGGGTTGATCACCCATGGTTACTGATGATGATGATGCATATAGGTCGAGGCCTGTAGTGCCGGGGTGTTGTGTCCTGCGGGAGTTTTGCACACCTGCGCTGAGTATTCGGCTGCGTGGCTGGGACCTTATAGCTCCGTGGCTCCTAGGATGGGTTGTAGAGATGGTTTGGGTCGTGTCAAGCCAACCTGAGTTTTTGTTGGTGGCTTGAGTGTGTACGGGTACTGGAGCACACCCCTGCAGGGATAAATCTTCTCGAGAAGCCGTGTTTTCCGCGGTTATGGATTACTTGGTGAAAGTACTGGCTAACAAGTACTCAGACAACTTACACCTAATGATAATAATTTGACTAGTAATAGTCTTATGGACACAATAACTTGATCCATCATTAATCCAACCGTGTGAGTTATCCTTGGGTTGCTTCCTTAGTAGGGGGTGACATTGGATGGGTATTGTTTGGTGAGTAGTCGTAGTTGGTTACGATACGCTATCTTATCCCCCTCTTTTAGCCGGAAGTTGTAGTGAGTCTCTGTAGTTGGTTAGTGCAGCCCGCTGCCGCTTATTTGCAATAACCCCTTCCTTTCCGTTGATCCCAAAGCATTTGTATCTTGTGATGATCGGATTACGCCGGTATCTTGTGAGTATGGGTTTTATTCCACTTGCCAGTACTTAACCGTACTGACCCACGAATCTTTTTCGTGGCTGCATATTCAACATTGCAGTCAACAGGTTTGAAGTCTGACGACGTTAGCTTGGGAATCCCTCCGGCTTGGCCTGGGCAGGGATTGGACGCCTTCGGTTATCTTCAGGACTCTTAGTCCAATTTGGATCTTGTCCGTAGCCGGACACTTTGTTGTTTTCTTCCGCTGTTATTTGGGATCTTTGTATTGTATCAGTTGTATCCTTGACTCGTTTGAGTCCTCTTGTATATATCTTTTCTGTTGTTGTTGCGGAATATTCATGAACTGTTGTAATGTTATCACAAGTGGCAACCTGGAATCGGTTATTATGTGGATTTTGGCGGGAATGCTGAAATCTGCATAGTGCCCGATCTCGGGGCGTCACACTTCCCCTGATTTTCTTCGAAGGACCCTGACGAAGATATGGACCCTGGACCCTGCGGGTAAGGACACCCCCTCTCAGGCCCAAGGCCAAGGCCCAAGAAGAGGCGCCCTTGGAGTACTCCAGAAGGCCCACGTGAAGCCCACCCGCACAAACTTGCGGGTTAAGTTAGAAAACATGTAACCGACCTAACTAGGGTTGGAGTCCTCTCCGGGTGGAATTCGAGACCTGGCCATCTATATAAAGCCAGGAGAGCCCCCCTAGGGGAGGACCAAGTAAGACCGCACGACCAAAAAGCCTTGAAGCTCGAGATCTACTCTCGATTCGAGCACCCTGTAACCGATCCAATCATCTAATACAGATCGACAGAAGGCAGGAGTAAGGGTTTTACCTCTTCGAGGGCCCCGAACCTGGGTAAATCTCGCCCCCTGTCTAGCCGACGATTCCACCAGCGCTCATGACTTCTCCTAGTCGAAACCCGATAGGGTCACCTAAGGGATTTGTAGAGTCAGAGATTCGACAATTGGCGCCGACCGTGGGGACCGCGGGCGCTGGATCACCGGCATATTCGGCTTCATCGACGTCCAACTCCCGTTGGAAACCATCGACTACGGCTCCGAACAATCCTGTACGGATCGGATCCGTCATAGTCACGCCTCACTCGCCGGAATCACGCCCGGTGTTCGAGGATCTGGAGAAGAGCGTCACCCTGACGTTCGGGAGCTTCAACTTCATGGCGAACAGAGACGGAATCCTCCACTTTTTGGATGAATCTGAACCTGAATCTGGAGCCGTCAACTCGCGCTTTCCTATGGAGAAAAGTGGAGAATCCATCCGCTTCAATACAGTCGACTATCACGCCCTCTCGACAGAGGAACCATCCCGGGCACGGGAAGCTTTCCGATCTACGCCTAGGACGCACGAGCCACGACTGGCCCAAGTCTGCATGGCAGGATCGGAACAGCCCTCAGAAACCGAATTCAGCGCAACCGAGCGCGACATAATCGGCGTTTCGCGGGAGGCCTGGAAAAGGGCCAAGGAAGCCATGCGACGGAGTCAGCCACCCGCGGCAGGAGCCTCACAGGAGGACCTAACCGCCTACCACTACCACCTAGTAAGAGCGGCCTCAAACATCAAAGATGCCTGGGCAGATCTAGCCCGTCGCAGAAGAGCGGCGGACGAATCAAGCCTGCGATGAGTCGAGCAGTCCTTTGCACCCTCGGTTGGAACCCGACCCGCGAGGAAGGGACACGCAACATCGTCAAGGGACCACGAATCTATGACTGCGGCCGACAGGTCGACCACGTCTTCCTTCATGAGGGTCGACGATGACGGCAACGTCTACCCGGAAACCCCAGCTACCGCGATCCTAGCCGCAGCAACTTACATGCAGATGAATCAACCGACGGAAAGCGACCCTCGGGTGGAACAGTACAAACAAATTCGCAAAGGACTAGGATTGGCGGCCGCAAGGCTCGCTTCTCACGATCGCAAGAAGACTGAAGAACAATTGGAGAAGGAGCGACAGGAGAAGGACAAGGATAAAGAAACGCCCCGCAGGCACAGAAGCTCATCTCCAAGAAAAGACAAATCGCCACGACGTGGTCGAGGAAAAGAAGCCCGCCGCCGCGGCGATAGTCGAAGCAGCAGCGACGACAGCCCGAGAGACAAAAGCTCGCGGCACCACAGCAGCCGCTCGAGAAAACGAAGCAAAGAACCAAGGAAAAGTAACGACCGCGATCGGCCCGAATACGACGCGCGATCAGATCTCGCCCAAAAAAGGGTGGATAGGGCAAGAGCTTCACGATATCGCGAGCGTTCTTCATCCGGGTCCTCGGACGACGAAACCTGCGGAGCACTCTGTTTCGCTCGCAGCATCCGCGAAGCACCTCTACCCAAAAGGTTCAAGCTCAGCACGGAGGTGACAAAATACGACGGCTCACTCGAGCCCTCCCAGTGGTTAAGCGACTACCTCACGGCAGTAAAATGCCAACGTGGGAACAAGAACACAGCCATGCAATACCTCAATTTGCATCTTACAGGCGCGGCCCGTAGTTGGCTGGAGAGAAGACCCAAATCTTGCTACGCATCGTGGGACGATCTACACCGTGATTTCTGCAAAAATTTCCAGTCGACTTACAAGAGGCCAGCCACAATCGAAGAGTTACGAGCATGCAAACAGAAGAGTGGCGAATCCACACGAGAATATATCCAGCGGTGGACCACACTCAGGAACACCGCAGGAACCATATCGGAAGAGGTGGCGATTGAGGCCTTCGCCAAAGGGGCGAGAAGAACCGCGTTTCGAGAAGAGCTAGGAAGAGCCGCGCCCAAAACCATTGGGGAGCTAATGATCATAGCCGAAAAATGGGCCAACGGAGAAGACGCGGTGCGCAATGAAAGAGCATTGTCGCCCGCACACGAGGACGACCGCCATGGACGAAGAAAGAGAAGGAAATACTACGACCACGAGGACAGGGAGGAATTAGTGGCGGCAGAATTCACGCGAAATCGCGACTCTGGTCGCCGTGGAAGTCGCGAGTGGAAACCAAAAGCAGAAGAAAAATCCCCCGAGGAGGATCTTGATGCATACTGCTCGCTACACCTGTTTACAGATAAGCGCACGGGCAAAACTAAGGCAACACACCTTCTCAAGGATTGCCGAAAGTTTCTTGACATCTCAGATGCTCTCGCGAGGAAAAGATTTGCATCCACCCAAAACTACCCGCCGCTGCCAGGAGGAGGACAACAATTCCAGCCGCCTCCACCACCACCTCCACCAGCAAATCCAAACATGGCGCTAGCCGCACTACCTGCGCCACCACCACAAAACAATGGAGCCAATGCATACCCGAACCCGACAGGACAACTCGCGATGATACAGAAGGTATGCCCCTCTCGCAGAGCTCAAAAGACTAACACGAGGCAATTGTGCATGGTAGTGCAGACACCACCGACAAAAACCGAGTACCTGAAAATGGCGGATCAGCCAATCACGTTCTCGATGAAAGACCATCCGCCACGAGTCTATCGACCAGGACACGCCGCCCTTGTCATCCAAGCTCAAATTGGTAATTATGACATGGTCCGCGTATTCATGGACGGTGGCAGCGCTATTAACATCATCTACGCGGATACACTCCGTCGAATGAACAAGAATCTGTACGGCCTAACGGAATCAGAAACATCCTTCCACAGGATAGTTCCGGGCAAGGCAATCCGTCCACTCGGAACAATCAACCTAGAAGTAGTATTGGGCTCTCCAAGCAACTACAGAAGGGAATTCCTGGACTTCGAAGTCGTCGACTGGCCCTCACAGTACCACGCCATTCTTGGTCGAACAGCGTTCGCCAGATTCATGGCCGTACCACATTACGCGTATTTGAAGCTCAAGCTACCCGGCGAATACGGTGTGATCACCATCGACGGAGACTTCCAGAAATCGGACAAGTGCGACATAGAATTTAATGAGATCGCAAAATCTTTCGGGATGCAAGAAGAACTCCAAGAGCTGGCAAAAACCACGGATCACTCCGTTATGCCCCTCACGAAGAAAAACGCGCCTGAACTAGAATTCAGCGCCAACAGCGACACTCGCAAGCATCAAGTGCACCCGACGGATTGTGCGAAGACAGCAATGGTTTCAACAACCCTCTCGCCAGCATAAGAAGGCGCGCTCGTCAAACTCCTCCGTGAGTACTGGGAGATTTTCGCCTGGCAGCCCTCAGATATGGCAGGAATACCCAGGGAGTTTGCCGAGCACTCACTCGAAGTATTTCCTAATGCCAAACCCATCAAACAGACGACTCGACGATTTTCAGAACCCAAACAGAAGGCGCTTGGAGAAGAAGTAAACAGATTGCTAGCTGCAAATTTCATCAGGGAGATCAAGATATCCACCTGGTTAGCAAACCCGGTATTGGTCCCCAAAAAGAACACGGATATCCTTCAGGTGTGCATCGACTACACGTCGTTAAATAAGCACTGCCCCAAGGACAATTTTCCTCTACCACGAATCGACCAGATCGTGGACTCTACGGCAGGCTGCCAACGCCTCTCCTTCCTGGACGCCTATTCGGGATATAACCAGATCCGAATGAAAAGGGAAGACGAAGAGAAGACGGCATTCATCACACCCCACGGTGTCTACTGCTACACGACAATGCCTTTCGGGCTGAAGAACGCAGGCGCAACATATCAGCGCTGCATGCAAAGATGCCTTGCCAATCTCATTGGCAAAAACGTACAGGTGTACGTTGACGACATTGTCATCAAAACTCGAGTAGAGGACACACTCCTCGAGGACATCAAAGAAACATTCGACGCCCTTAATGCATATCGGATCAAGCTCAATCCGACCAAATGCGTTTTTGGCGTCCCTGCAGAAAAACTACTCGGGTACCTGGTATCCGCCAGAGGCATTGAAGCCAACCCGGAGAAAATACAAGCTATCCTGACTATGAAGGAGCCAACCAATCTACGCGGAGTCCAGCAGCTCGCAGGACGACTAGCCGCCCTAAGCAGGTTCATCGCACGATTGGGAGAGCAAGCGCTACCCTTCTACAAATTACTGAAGAAGACAGACAAATTCGAGTGGACACCCGAAGCTAAACAAGCGTTCGCAGATTTGAAGCGATCGTTGCAAAGCAGGCGCGTCCTTGCAACACCGCAAGAAAGGGAGCCACTTCTACTATACCTAGCCGCTACAAACCAGGTCATCAGCACAACAATCGTGGTCGAACGACCTGAAGACGGCAAAGCATACGGCGTCCAACGACCAATATATTACATCAGCGAAGTGCTCTCACCATGCAATCAACGATACCCTCATTATCAGAAGCTCGCATATGGAGTTGTTCTCACAGCCCGAAAACTCAAACATTATTTCCAGGAACACGCCATCACAGTGGTTAATGATGCGTCACTTGGGACAATCATGAACAACCCTATGGCATCCGGAAGAATAGCAAAATGGAGCATCGAGTTGGGCGCCTGGGACATCACCTATGCAGGACGCAACGCAGTCAAATCTCAAGTACTCGTGGAATTCCTCAGCGAATGGACAGAGCTACAAACGCCCGGGCCACCTGAGTACACGAGCAATTGGATAATGTACTTCGATGGATCGAAGAGAAACGAAGGAGCAGGAGCTGGAATCGTTCTTATTTCGCCTCGGGGAGACAAGCTGCAATACGTCCTGCGACTGGACTTTCCACCAGACGACCCAGCCTCGAACAACGATGCAGAATATGAAGCCCTGTTGCACGGGATGAAGATGGCAATCGCCTGTGGAGCTACCCGATTAATGATCTACGGTGATTCCAATCTCATAGTGCAGCAGACGGTGAAAGAATGTGACGCCATTGCTGAAAACATGGTCGCATATCGTGACATGTACAATCTACTCGAAGGAAGCTTCAAAGGATGCGAGCTGAAGCACATTGCAAGATCTAGCAACGAAGAAGCAGATAGACTGGCAAACATGGGTTCCACGAATACACCCATACCGCCAGGAATATACTTCGAACGGATGGTCAAGCGATCGGTCAAAGTGAAGAAAGCTGCAGCAGCGCCAGAAACAGAGGTCAGCCCGCAGGTCGCGCTTATCGAGCTTATTCATAATATATCACGACAGGTCTTCCTGGTCGAGCCAGTCTGGACGCAGAAATATCTCGACTACCTGCTCAATAGACAACTCCCGGCCGATCCACGTGAGGCTCGACAGATAATCAGGCGTAGCAAGTCCTTTCGAGTAGTCAATGGAGAATTATACAAGCAAAGCATCTCGGGAATACTTCAGCGATGCATCGCACCCGAAGATGGCAAGGAATTGCTCCAGGACATACACCAAGGAGATTGCGGACATCATGCTAGCTGGAAAACAATAATGGGAAAAGCTTTCCGAGCAGGATTTTACTGGCTAACAGCAGCCAACGATGCAAAAAACCTGGTCGAACGATGTGACGCCTGCCAGCGATTCGCACCAAGGCCACACGCACCTGCTACGGAATTACACATGATACCAATAGCCTGGCCCTTTGCATAATGGGGGCTAGACATGGTTGGACCACTACGCAAGTCCACACCAGGTGGATACACACACTTGCTGGTCGCAGTCGACAAGTTTACCAAATGGATCGAGGCTATGCAAGTAACTTCGGCTAGCGCCCAATGCGCCGTGAAGTTCCTCGACTCCATTGTATGCAGATTTGGTGTGCCACATGACATCATTACAGACAATGGTACAAACTTCACAGCAAAGGAAACACAACAGTTCTGCGAGGAAAAAGGCATCAATTTCAAGTTTGCTTCCGTTGCTCACCCGCAAACGAACGGACAAGTCGAAAGATCCAACGGCTTAGTTTCGGCTGGAATCAAGAAGCGATTACTCGATCGTCTACACCCCGCCGCAGGACATTGGGCAGAAGAGCTACCCTCCGTACTCCGGAGCCTCCGCACAACCCCTAATCGATCGACGAAGTACACGCCATTCTTCATGGTATACGGGGCAGAAGCAGTCCTTCCCGAGGACGTTCGATTCAGCGCCCCACGAGTTGTAGCCTACAGCGAAGAAACTTCCAACAAGGCGCTCGCAGAAGATATGGATGCACTCGACGAAATGCGAGACATCGCACTCGCAACATCCGCAGTATATCAGCAATCCTTGCGCAACTATCATAGTCGCCGAATACGCCACAGAGCATTCGCGGTTGGGGACCTGGTGCTACGGCTCAAACAGAAGGAAGGACACAAGCTCGAACCACCTTGGGAAGGACCCTTCATCATACACGAAGTCATCCCAGGTGGAGCCTACAGGCTAAAGAATCCGGCGACCGGAGGGATCTACTCCAATCCGTGGAACATCGCACACCTCCGCAAATTTTATCCATAGGTTTACTTGTTATCGCAACAAAATAAGGCTATACTAGCCAGTCCTGTAGCTCGAATACATGGCTTCTCAGTCATTTGCAATAAAGACATGATTCCTTTATCATATTCACTCGAAGCTTCTCGTTCTTTACATGCTACAAGTTACAGGTACACACCCCATAAAACACACGGGGGCTACACCTACAACTAAGCATCAGAGAAAAACATCATACAAACAAGGTTGTACACCTTACAACAGTTCTTACAAATTATAAACAGATTACAAGATATTTACATCCGACAATCAATCAAATCGCTGGCATTCTCAGTCGCTAAAACTCTATCCACCTCTTCAGAGGTCAATCGGATAATTTTCTCCGCTGCAGGACGTACAGCATCATAGTACGGCGAGATATCCTCGATTGCATATTCTGGGCGCCGAGCAACGGAGTTAACGTCTATCTCAGGATGCCATATACGGACAAAAGAGAGAGCTACAACCGCGCCGCACGTCATCTGATTGCGCACACACGCGCGAACTTCTCCTTCACGTCCAAACAACCTGAGAAGATAGCTCCAGTCTTCGGGACCTTTTTCGAGTGGGTAAAATGCAGCGTTCATCGCAACCAAGACCTCGTGAAAAGAACTCACGAGAATTCTCGCCTGGAGGACTCGGAATTTCAGGGTGGCCATCACAAAACCCCGACTGCGATCAGACCAAAAATTGTTTGCATGAGGTTTTGAGCTGCCAGCCTCTTGAAGGATGTGGTTTTCTACCCACTGCTTTTCTTCCCTGTCATCCGGATTAACGACTGAAGAGCAAAAACACACTCAGTCCGATAAGGAAACGAGGAAGAAAAAGGCACGGGGGCTGCACTACTTACAAAGCAAGTCCCTTGCGACTACAGCCAACTCATCCATCAGAAATTGTTAGCGTTCAGCCGCCAATTTCTGCTTGGACTTCGCCACATCGGCTATCCCGCGCATAGCTTTTAGCTTGCGCTCACCCTCCTGGACCTTATCACGAAGGCCCGCAAAAGTGCCAACAGCGGTAACAAGTGGATTTACTGGAGTACCACGTTCACCCGAAGTTTCCGCGGCAAACCCAGTAGCCTGGAAGAATACAACGAAAGAAGTAAGATGCCCTACTCGAGTCATTTCTAGTCGCATATCTGACAAACGCTCGGGGGCTACTCCCATCGGGAGACAACGCACAAACAAGGGGAATGAATTGCAAGACGAATTTTTCAATTAAAGACAACAAAGGTACGGGAATACATCCCAAGGTTCATTACATTCAAGGAGAAAAAAGAAAAACTATGAGGCTACATTGGTGCTCCCGCTAGCAGCAGTCGCCCCTCCCCGCAGTCGAGCAAAAATCTCAGACAGCTTCCGAGCAAGAATAGCGGCTTGCTCGCCAAAACGAGAGAGCCGTACCTTTTTGCCCATGGAGGGGTCGACTGGAAGAGATGAGTAGGCTTCCTCCAAACCTTCGACTCCGTGCGCCAAAGCAAACTGGATCGCGGTCTTCGCGCCATACTCAGACTGAGCGACCGCGAAGGCATCCAGAAGTTTGCCTTCTGAGAAGACCTTCAACAGATCATCTAGCGCGGGTGCAGGAGTGGCGTTGGCGATGAGGCGACCATGCAGTTGCACCAGCACTTGAGTAGCATCACTAATCAAGGAGAAAACTCCATCAGCGTGCCTGTTAAGCTGGGCAAGTGTGTCGGTTACCACATCTACCCGCTGGAGCCCAGGGATCTCTAGAGGAACATCCAGAAGACCTACAAAAGAAGAAAATAATACTTAGCAAAGTTCAGCAAGATGAAGGATCAAAGTCGCAAAAGTCCAAAACACTTACCCGCGAAACGCTCAGCGAGGGGACGGAGGAACCCGACAACGTCGTTATCGGCCTTACTGGCAGCTTCCTCTAACTCCTTCAAGGCCTTCCGCGCATCCGCAAGCTGTCGACTAAAATCTTCCGATTGCATGCGGGAAGCCTTCAGCTCTTGTCGAATGGCCGTCAGGTTGGCCTCCCGAGCAGTTACCTGCTCAGAGAGTTTGACCTTTTCGGATTCCGAAAATTCAAGTCGAGCTGCAAAGAGATGCTTATCAAAGATCAAGAATGTATAGAATACTGAAGACAGGGAGAGGATAAAACTTACCCTTGAGAAGGTCGTTTTCAGTTTGAAGTCGGCTACGGTCCGTTCGAAGTGACTCGCAATCCGACTCGGCGAGAACGACGCGGCGACCAATCGCCGCAAGAGAATCAATAAGCGACTGCAAAAGCACGAAGACGGAAGAGTTAAAAGGATTAAATTGGAGACTGTACCCGATTATTTACAATCGACTACAGCCTCGGGGGCTACTCCCATCAGGAGCACTGCCGTGCACCCGATGAAAATGAAATCATGAAGAAAAAAAACAGACTTAGAGCCTGTAGCCGATCGCTTGCGATCGACTGCAGCCTCGGGGGCTACTCCCATCGGGAGCACTGTCGTGCACCCGATAAAAATTTGAAGACAGAAGATGAAGTTTACCTGGCCGGTGGCGCGAGAGAGCGGATCCGCGGAGCTGTCCGTCACTTCTTTAGAAGCTGAAGTCCTGGCGGCAAAGCTGGGGGCTTCACGTTCCAAAGTCGCGGCCTCAGGAGCTGCTCTGGGAGAATTTTGGACGGTACCCGCAGTGGGAGTTTCACCCGCGTTCCTTGCCTTTTTCCTCTTTTCGGGAGGAACGGCAGAAGCATACCTGCGAGGACTGATAGTCTGCAGCCTGCAACAAAGGATAAAAAAAAAACATCAGAATTGAAGTGCGAAGAATGTTCGACCAAGAACAAGGAAAAAGACTCACTCGTCATCTTCGTCGTCGTCCAGCAAGTCCGCGTTCCAGGCAGTCGCCATCACCGGAAACGAAGGCGAAGGAGCAAGTGAACGAAGTGGAGTTATAAGGACGGGGGCCTGACTGGGCGATGCTTCCAAGGAATGATCCTTGGAAGTAGCCTCGTCATTATCTACCCGACGACGTTTGGGGGGGACACCATTCGAGTCTTCCACGTCATCCGAAGAATCACGCTCAGTACTCGACGAAGCATTGGCAACACTGGTGTCAACCGCACCATCCTGGTGACTCGACGGTAGCTCTGAGGCCCCCTCTCCCGTAATTGGCGGGTAGCAATCTGCCATAGCCAAACTCTACAAAGACAGAGAAGACGAGAAAAAACTTATCGGCTAGGACTCAGAACAAAAAGGGAACAACTCGGCTGGAGGAGGATTTGAAGCGGCAAAGGCTTCAACTGAACAATCGGGGAATTTCTCCCCCACCTTCAGTCGAGTGATACCCGCGATTTTCTTCTCGAATTCCACATTCGAAAGCTCCTCGCGGCTTACTCGGCTGGGGTCCTCTGAGCCTTGATACTCCCACATAGCGGAGGGCCTTTGTTGAAGTGGCTGGATCATGCGCTTCAAAAAGATGCTCGCCAGATGCATCCCGTTGAGCACGACTCCTGCAGTCTGATCCCGGAGAGCAGCTACTCTTGCGAGTAAGGGCGCGACGGTCTGAGTCTCCTCGGCTGACATCCTGTGCCCCCAGGACTTTCGCCTTGTCAGAACAGCGAACGGGTGGAACTCCACAATCCCACCCGAGCTGTTGTCGGTGACGTAGAACCACCTCTTCCGCCAGCTTTGGGCGGAGTCGACAAAATGCATGTTGAAGTAGCTGCCTTCTTGTCGAGCTTGGATCCCGAAGCCGCCCGTGCAAAGCGGTTCGCCGAGCTCGGACTCCACCCGCGATCTCTCGCGGAAGATCCGGACTTTGAAGAGCGCCTTCCAAAGCGCCCAGTGCGGGCGAATGCCGAGAAAGCACTCGCAGAACACGATGAAGCACGATATGTGCTGCACCGCGTTCAGAGGAAGATCGTGAAGCTGTATGCCATAGACATACAGCAACCCGAGAAGGAAAGGGTGGAGAGGAAAGGAGAGACCCCGAGACACGTGGTCAACAAAAACCACGCGCTCGTTCGATTGAGGGTTAGGTACCTCTTCCTTTTTTCCGAGGCAAACCCGCTTCTCCGTCTCCGCCGGCAGCAATCCCTCCCGCTGCATCTCCTTGATGCTTTTCGCAGTAGTGTTGGGGGAGCGCCAGTCGCCGGCGCGGGGCGCGGGTTGCGCAGAAGGTTCACCGGACGCAGAAGTGACAGCACCGCGTCTTTTTCCGCCAGCCATTGCTTGCAGCACGAGCTCGAGCGCGAGGAAGACGAAGGTGGGCGCGAGGAAGAAGATGAAGGCAGAGAGCTGGGAAAGTTTTACCGTAGCGCTAACACCCGTACTTATACACGGAGCGAGACGATCTCAGCCGTACGATGCGCTACGTGGCATTTATCACAACCACCACGTGTGAAGATGAAACGAAAGGGCAGCCAACGCTGTTCTGTGCCACGATCTTAACAGGAGATCGTGCGCATTTACTGCGCGGTTCACGTGAAAACCGGGAACGACGTCTCGTTTCCCGGTCAAAAAGCTGACATGGTGGGCCATCCATCTGCTGCCACTCCATCACGTCCCATCGAGAGAAGAGGAGTGCGCAATGACGTCATGGCATACATCATTCAAAACTCAAGATCTTTCGATTGGAAGTTCAAACGCGAAAATACCTTCGTACGAACAACATTTCCTTCGAATAAAAGCAACCTTTTATTGACAATTCATGAAGCAAAACCTCTTCGAACAAGAGAAAAATACCCTGTACACGAAAACTCTTTCGTATGGGAACAGAATTCAAAGCATGAAAACTCTTTCATATGGACTTAATCTCTTTTCCAGCACAAAATTTCTTTCGTGTGGGACTCAAACAAATCGATCGGGTAGGAAGAACCTACCTCTTCTACACATGATAATTTTACATCATAAAGACCTGGATTGTTCAGCCGACTAGGCACATCCGGATGCCATATTCTTCGAATATGAAGGTAAGACCCAAAAAGATCTCTCTTTTGGGCCTGGAATCGCACTCGAAAGCTGCGTCCTCCGGTATAGTTCCGTGTCAACAACACGAAGAAAAATCCTAGCGGACGCGCCGGGTACCCCCATAGGTTAAGTTCGACTCGATAAGTCCACAACGGCCCAGTCGCAACAATCACCTCATCGGGTTTGAGTCGGAGGTCTCGAATCTGTATAGGCCAGGAATGTTTTTGCCCTAGTTGCAATTAATTGGCCCTGATCTCTCGGGAGAGCCAAGCTACTGAGCCACATCCTTCTGTGAAAAAAGCCGTACAAACAGGCACTTATGTTTCTCAATGCTCGAGTACGATGACTTATGATACAGGGAACACACCCTTTAAAACAATAACTGTCGAGCTGGCCCTCCAAAACAAAAAAATCAAGAAAGGTTTGACCGTCTACTCGACTGGAAAAATCCCAATCGAGCAGACGCTCGGGGGCTACTGACGAAGATATGGACCCTGGACCCTGCGGGTAAGGACACCCCCTCTCAGGCCCAAGGCCAAGGCCCAAGAAGAGGCGCCCTTGGAGTACTTCAGAAGGCCCACGTGAAGCCCACCCGCACAAACTTGCGGGTTAAGTTAGAAAACATGTAACCGACCTAACTAGGGTTGGAGTCCTCTCCGGGTGGAATTCGAGACCTCGCCATCTATATAAAGCCAGGAGAGCCCCCCTAGGGGAGGACCAAGTAAGACCGCACGACCAAAAAGCCTTGAAGCTCGAGATCTACTCTCGATTCGAGCACCCTGTAACCGATCCAATCATCTAATACAGATCGACAGAAGGCAGGAGTAAGGGTTTTACCTCTTTGAGGGCCCCGAACCTGGGTAAATCTCGCCCCCTGTCTAGCCGACGATTCCACCAGCGCTCATGACTTCTCCTAGTCGAAACCCGATAGGGTCACCTAAGGGATTTGTAGAGTCAGAGATTCGACAGACCCGACTATGTAGTAATTACAATAATACATGCAACTATGAAATATGTGGTACGCTTCCCATGCAACACTTTCTCCTCCAACTAATTACATTAATACCCGCAGCTATGATACCATCATCAAAGGATCTTTGATTAAAAAAATTAAAATTATTATCTTTCAAACAACTAACCGGGTTGATGTTTCATTTTCACCGTTGACTTAATAGCCCACTAGTAGAGAACACACATTTTTTCATGCCAAAAAACACCTTTAGCCCCGGTTCCGCTACGAACTGGGGCTAAAGGACGTGTTCCAGCGGCCGGGGTCGTGTACAGAAGCCAAGCGGGGGCCTTTAGAACCGGTTTGTGTTTGAAACCGGAACTAGAGGTTTCTTCGGACCCGGTTTGTGTTTGGAACCGGAACTAGAGGTTTCCTGGGCAAAGGCAGCAACCTTTAGCCCTGGTTCCTGTCTAGAACCAGGGCTAAAGGTCCATGTCTATATATAAAACAACCAGCCACACTTTTCTCCTTAGCTACTAACTCATTTTGGAGGAAGAAAGGTGTGAGAGGGTGTGTAGTAATTTTTTCCATCCTATGCATTCAAGGTGTTTGATGAAATGCCTGGGAGCACGATGTCACTTCAGCTCATACAAAACAAACATGGTTTAAGTTGTACGATCCACACTTAATTAAGCTTTCTCCTCGTTCTTTCCTCCTCCGTTGAGGTACCAACTTTATCCTTTCATATGTCGATGTACAGTGGTCATCTCTGTAATCACGATGTTCTGTAATGTTTTTGATAATAATTATATAATGCAGATGAACCGGCAATGGATGTACGCTGACCGACTCTCTCCCGAGTTCATGAAGGCGTGGGTGATTTTCTCGATGTGGCCCAGGCAAACAAGCAGAATAATTTTATGTGCTGTCCATGTGCTGTATGTCGAAATTAGAAGGAACACTCTTCCCACAGAGTCCTCCACATCCACCTGTTTCAGTCCGGTTTCATGCCCGGTTATAACCGTTGGACCAAGCACGGAGAAAAATGGGTTATGATGGAAGACAACGAAGAAGAAGAGAATGCTGACAACTATCATTTCCCTGAATACGATACTATTACTGGAATGGAAGAAAATGATGAAGAAGAAGGAAGACCGGGGACCAGATGAGCCCATCGATGATCTTGGCCAGGCCATTATGGATGCGAAGACATAATGCGAAATTGAAAAGGTGAGGGTGACATTCGACCAGATGTTAAAGGATCATAAAAAATTGTTTTATCCAAATTGCGAAGATGGTCAGAAAAGCTGGGTAGCACATTGGAATTGCTGCAATGGAAGGCAGAGAACGGTGTGACTGATAGTGGATTTACAAAGTTGCCGCAAACAATGAAGAAGCAACATTCAAGAAAGAATGAATTTCCCGACAATACATACCAAGCAAATAAGGTTGTATGCCCCTAGGATTAGAATCGGAGAAGATACATGCCTACATTAATAACTGCATCCTCTACCGCGTTGAGTAGTACGAGAATTTGTAAGCATGTGCTATATGCACTGCATTGCGGTATAAGATCAGACGAGACGACCCTCTCGATGTTGACGGTGAGAACCCCAGGAAGAGGGTTCCTGCAAAGGTGATGTGGTATGCTCCAATAATACCACGACTGAAACGTGAAAGTGCAAACGCGCTTAAATCATCTTGTTTTGGTGTTTGTTAACAACACATGTACTCTAATAGGTGTTGATGTATTTCAGAGGTTTACTTCAACTTATTATCGATGGTGGTGCTGTGGTACAAAAAGGAGCTAGATGTCCAAGTCTGTTCACTGGAGTTTTCTCCAGGCCGGAGTCTCCGGTCCACCAGACCGGAGTCTCCGGTGTGGAGATTTCTCCCTGGTTTTAACTGCTATGGATTTGTGGTGTCGCGTACTGTACCCACACCGGAGAGTGTCCGGAGACTGTCCGGAGTCTCCGGTGTGGGATTTGCTCCAAGGATTTCGCTAAGGAATTGTGGTGTCGCGTACTGTACCCACACCGGAGAGTGTCCGGAGACTGTCCGGAGTCTCCGGTGTGGGATCTTCTTCAAGAATTTCGCTAAGGACATTGGTGGTGTCGCGTACTGTACCCACACCGGAGACTTACCGGATACTTACCGGAGTCTCCGGTGTGAGTACAATTATTCTTCAACCGCAAGACCACAGACTCCCTCTGTGCCTATTCGAAGCGCCAAGACCGGAGTCTCCGGTCCACCAGACCGGAGTCTCCGGAGTGGATTTTCTCTGAAGAAAAGGGACACCGGAAACTGTCCGGAGTCTCCGGCCCAGACCGGAGTCTCCGGCCTTTACACCGGAGTCTCCGGTGTGTTTTCGACCAGATCTGCTCCAACGGCTCTTTGCATTTATGGGGGGTATAAATACCCCCTCCCCTCCACCTACCTCAGTTTAGCTCGACCAGAATTAAAGTCACCATTGTTGGAGCTCAACCACCTTGCTAGATCTCCCAATCCAACCACCCAAAAGCCTAGATCTTTGGAGGATTGAAGGAGAAGGCCCCGATCTACGTCTTCACCAACCGGATTTTATTTCCCCTCTCTTTTGCTTGAGGGATCTTGGCCTAGGGTTTCCTCTTGTGGAGAACCTAGGCTTCTTGCTACTCTTGGTGATTTGTGAGTGTTGGGAGCCCCCAATTAAGTTGTGGGTGTGTGCCCCAAACTTGTTTGTAAAGGATTCGATCCCCGCCTCAAAGGGGTTCAATAGTGGAAGGTGAACTAGGCCTTTGTGGCGGAGTTCATCGGAGAATAGGGTGAGGCCTTCGTGGCGCTGAGTAGGCCTTCGTGGCGAGCTCACACCCCTCCAACGAGACGTACTCCCTTAACAAGGAGGAACTCGGGAATACATCGTGTCTCCGTGTGCTTCCATCGGTTATCTCGTTCCTCCCTCTTTACTTACTAGTACTTGTTACATTTATTGTTGTACTAGTTGTATTAAGTGTTGTACTAGTTGTCTTAATTGCTTGCCTTGTCATATAGGTAAATTCACCCCTAGTTGCATAATCTAGAGAATTTACCTTCTTGTCAATCCTAAATCTTAAGAAAAATTAAAATTGGTCGTAGCACCTATTCACCCCCCTCTAGGTGCCTATACTTTACTTTCAATTGGTATCAGAGCCTCGGCTCTTCTATCGGGCTTAATCGCCTAAGAGTTTAAGTATGGGAGATGATGTGGTTGACACTCCGTCCGAGGTCAATGTGACCATGCATGATCTCAATGAATTGAGAACTTCATTGACCTCATCCATAGACACAAAATTTGATGAGTTGCGCCATTTCATGGAACAACTCCTCAAAGCGAAAGGACCGGAGGTAACCGACTCATCCCCTCCGGTCCAACCGGAGGGTGTCAAGAAAGGGGTAGATGGTGAACTACCTAAAACTGCTTCCGCGGAACAAACCGCTAAATCTAGTACGGAAGGAGAAGGAGGATTTCATGCCGTCCCCGGAAGTTATACTCCCGATCCTCCCGTTCCCCATCCTCATATAATCCCTAGGGGAGATCCACCTAAAATTGATGCATATTCTTTTCGTGAATGGCAATACTATATGGAGACTCACATGAATTCTTCTTGTATAGATCTTTGGAGGGTCACTCGTGACGGATACAAACCCTTTGACCCCAAGAATCTCACAAGAAGAGAGGCCGTAGATTGCCAACTAAACTACACCGCTTTGTCCATCCTTCAACAAGCCGTGGGTCCAAACCACATGCCACACCTTCAACATTTCTCCACCGCCAAAGAAACATGGGATGCACTAGTCATCATGTTTGTTGGGAATGAGAGCATGCAAAGAAATCGCTATGACACCTTGACCAATGAGGCCGAAGGATTTTTCATGCGTGATGGAGAAGATCACGTTGATATGTATCGAAGACTCAAAACTCTTGCCACCGCCTTCACTAATGCGGGTGCAAAGTATATTGATGATTAATGGATCAAGAGAAAGTACATGATTGCCGTGATGCCTTTTGAGGGCATGGACATGAAGAGCATTCAAGGAAGACATGATTTCTCCACCATGACCTCAACTAAAGTGATGCAAGAATTGTGCTCATACAAAGTGCAAACCAAGAATGCTCTCGACAACCGTGCTAGGGCCATTGGAATGCACCAAGGAGCATCCGTTGCTTTGAAGGCCAAGGCTTTGTCAAGAGAGGTAGAGAATGAAGAAGATGGTGAAGAGGCATTGCCTCCATTGAAGGAACAAGACTATGATCCCGTTCTTAAGGATCTCATTGCTCTTACCGTGCAAAAGTTTTGGAACAATCCCCCCAAGGGCAAGAAATTTGTTGAGGAAAAGACCAAGTCTCGCTATGGAAATGATGGGGCTCAAAAAGTTAGATCTTGCTTCAATTGTCAAGACAAGCATCACTTCATTGCGGAGTGCCCCTACGAGAATAGAGAACACCATAGTGGCAAGCTCATTCGCAAGGACAAGTCCAAGGTTGAATACAAGAAACCTCATTTCAAGAAGAAACCATTCAACAAGAAATCTCCCACCAAGTTTGTGCTCTTGACTCAAGAGGAGTATGATTCCGGGAGTGATGAAGAAGAAGAAACAACAAGTGAAGTGGCCGCTCTAGCTATTGCTTCCACTCCATCTTCGTCATCCCTCTTTGAATCCCCCAATTAAAATCTCCCTCAACGCAATGCCAAGTGCTTAATGGCTAAGGCCACGGAGGTATCATCTTCTCCTAACTCTAAGACTCCTAGTGAACTAGAACATATTGCTAGTCTTAGAGAAGAAGAGGAAAGGGCCTCTTTGGACCGTTTTATGTCTAACATGCAAGGGGAGACCAAGAAGTAGTTTGAGCACCTCATGAGGCAATTGGGAGAGGCCCAAGAGGCCCTTGAGAAGAAAGGTGAGGTTGAGAGAAGGGATGCGGATGAAATTGCATCCCTCTCGATGACTCTTGAAGAAGAGCATAATGGTAGAGTTTCTTTAGAGGATGAACTTGAAACTATTGAAACTACCCATAATGAACTTGTCTCTAAAATCATTAAGGAACGTGATCTTGCCATTGCTAAATATTAAAAGGCTAAAAAGGATAAAGTCGAGTTTGGGGTTGGTCATGGTAAACTAACCGAGGAGTTTGAAAAGCTAACCAATGCTCACAAAGCTTTGGAAAGCCAACACTCATCCCTCAAAGAGTTGCATGAACAACTTCAAACTCAACTTACTCAATCTAACCATCCTAGCACCTCTACTTCTTCTTGTGATCATGCAAATATTATTGAGGAAAATGCTAGGTTGAAGGATGAGGTAGCAAGGCTCAAGGGAAAAAGCCCTCAAGTTGAGAAGGTTGTGTTAGCCACTCCACAAGTGGTTGCCCCAAGCTCAAACGCGGTCATCACTAGACCTCAATTGAGTGCTCCAAGGCAACAAGTGGGTAAGCAAGGTCTTGGCTATGTAGCCAAGAAAAACAACAAGAAGAGGAAGAACAAGAAGAAGAACCAACATGGTGCCTCGAGTAGTAATGTCATGAGGGACACCACTACTCTTAGCACCTCCGCGGGAACTAACAATCCACACCATTTCTTATATGTTGATTATTATGGTGTTGTGCAAGCTAAATATGTTGGTCCAATTGAGGGGTTCATTGACTACACTATATGGGTTCCAAAGACCCTTGTTACTAACATAAGGGGACCCAACTTGGGTCCTAACTCTAGTCAATGATCTCTTGCAGGACTATGCTTCCGGTGGGACTAAATGGATTCTTGATAGTGGATGCACTAATCATATGACCGGAAGCAAAGAACTTGTGACGGAGTTGCGACCAAATGACATCCAAGCAACCGTCACCTATGGGGACTCGTCCAAGTCTAAGGTATCCGGGTTTGGCAAGGTTGTGGTGGCTCCCGATATCACTATCGTGAACGTCATGCTTGTCGAATCCCTTGGTTATAATTTACTTTCCGTCCGCTCTCTAAATAAGATGGGTTTTTCCGTCTTCTTTGATGGTGATATTGTGGTCCTTTTGAGGAGCAAGTCTCTTGACGTCGCTCACGTGGGACATGTTTAAAATGAGTTGTATGTGGTGGACTTTACGAAGTCAACCAACACTCAAGCAATGTGTCTTTTCGGGAAGGAGGACTTGGGATGGTTGTGGCATCGCCGCCTATCTCATGTCAACATGAGAACTTTGCAAAGTCTTCACAAAAGTGGCCTTATTGTTGGACTAAAAGAAAATGTTTCCTTTGCAAAGGATCGCGTTTGTAGGTCGTGCGTTGAAGGGAAGATGCATGACATTGTGCACAAGGGCAAGACTATTATCTCATCAAAGAGGATCTTGGAGCTTCTCCATGTTGATCTCTTTGGTGCCGTTCCCGAAGCAAGTCTTGGTGGCAAGAAGTATTGTTTGGTGATTGTCGATGACTATTCTAGATACACTTGGGTTTACTTCTTCAAGTGCAAGAGTGAAACTCAACAAGCTATCATCGATTTCTCCAACGAAGTGCAACGCCAACACAATGTGCAAATCATGGCTATTAGGAGTGATAATGGGTCGGAGTTCAAGAACTATACTTTAAATGAATTTCTTAGTGAAGAAGGCATCCGTCATCAATACTCCGCCACCTACAGTCCTCAACAAAATGGTGTTGCCGAAAGAAAGAATCGCACTCTCTTGGATATGGCTAGGACCATGTTGGCGGAGTACTCCTCTCCCCAATACTTATGGGCCGAGGCCATATCCACCGCATGCCACTCCTCCAACCGCCTCTACATCCGCAAAGGCTTGATCAAGACCCCATATGAGATCCTAACCGGCAACAAGCCCAACGTCTCCTACTTCCGAGTATTCGGTTGTAAGTGTTTCTATTTGATCAAGGGTGTTAGGTTGTCTAAGTTTCAATCCAAAACTATTGAGGGTATATTTGTTGGTTACGGTGCCGAATCCCACACTTATAGAGTCTATGACAAGACTTCACGTATTGTCATAGAATCTTGTAGTGTGGCTTTCAAGGAAAATGATGGCTCCCAAGTGGCGCAATTTCATGTTTCTAATGTAGATGTTGAAATTCCTCAAGAAGCCATAGGAAGGATGGGTGTGGGATTCTTCCGCCCCATCGAGGGACACCTTATGGCGACTCGAGAAGGACTATGCTCTACTAAAGTGGAGCCCTCCTCTACACTAGAAGAACAAGCCAAGGAGCCAACTAGTACACCTAACCAAGAACATGTTCAAGACCCTCCTCTCGTTGACCAAGTGACTCCGCAAGTCGTACCCACTCCTCTCATTAATGCGAGTCAAGGTCAAGGCCAAGATCAACCTTCTTATTCATCCTCTCCGCAAAATGAAGCAAGTGTTGAAGATACTATTGTTGATGATGATGATGATGTTGGTCAAGGCCAAGTTGGTCAAGACGGGGATCCAAATGATCAAGATGATCAAGTGATCCCTCCTCGTAATAATGAGGATATCGAAGCCCGTCGCATCAAAAGGATAAGAAGAGCTTTGAAGAAAATTGATGCCCAAGATGACAAGGTCTTGGAGGATGTGCAAACTAGAAGATCTACAAGAAGGCAATTGGCTCATTTTTGTGAGCATCAAGCACATATCTCTATGGTGGAACCAAAGAAAGTCTATGAAGCTCTTGAGGACTCCGATTGGGTTGAAGCAATGCATGATGAGCTCAATAACTTTGAGCGCAACAAAGTTTGGAGATTGGTTGAGAAGCCCAAGGATTGCCACAATGTTATTGGCACGAAGTGGATTTTCAAGAATAAGCAAGATGAACATGGCATTGTCATAAGGAACAAGGCTCGCTTGGTTGCTCAAGGCTACACTCAAGTTGAAGGCATCGACTTTGATGAAACCTACGCTCCCGTGGCCCGCCTCGAGTCCATCTGTATCCTCCTTGCTTATGCATCTTCTCACAATTTCAAATTGCAACAAATGGATGTGAAGAGTGCTTTCTTGAATGGTCCACTAAAAGAGGAGGTATATGTGAAGCAACCTCCCGGGTTCGAAAATCTCAACTTTCCTAACCATGTGTACAAACTTGACAAAGCTCTCTATGGTCTCAAACAAGCACCTCGTGCTTGGTACGAGCACCTTAGAGAGTTACTCGATGACCGTGGTTTCGAAGTTGGGAAGATCGACCCCACTCTCTTCACCAAGAGAGTAAAAGGAGAGCTTTTCATATGCCAACTCTATGTGGACGATAATATCTTTGGATCAACTAACCAAACTTTCAATAACGAGTTCTCTAAGCTTATGACTGACAGGTTCGAGATGTCTATGATGGGTGAGCTTAAATTTTTCCTTGGCTTTGAGATCAAGCAATTGACCCGTGGTACCTTCATTTCTCAAGCCAAGTATACCCAAGACATGCTCAAGAGGTTTAACTTCCAAGAGGCAAAGATCAAAACCACTCCTATGCAAGTCAAGTGCCACCTATCTCTCAATCCAAAAGGGAGTAAGGATGTGGATCAAAAACTTTATCGCTCTATGATTGGTTCTTTGCTCTATCTTTGTGCATCTAGACCCGATATCGTTTTGAGTGTAGGTGTGTGTGCAAGGTATCAAGCGGCTCCTAAGGATTGCCACTTAGTGGCGGTTCATAGGATCTTTCGTTATTTGGTTCATACCCCAAGATTTGGTTTGTGGTACCCAAAGGGGGCACAATTCTCTCTCAATGGCTATACGGATTCCGATTGGGCGGGTGATCAAGATGATAGGAAGTCAACTTCGGGGGCTTGCCAATTTCTTGGTAGGTCCCTTGTAAGTTGGTCCTCGAAGAGACAAAATTGCATTTCACTCTCCACCGCCGAAGCCGAATATGTTGCCGCCGCAAGTGCATGCACTCAATTGCTATGGATGAGGCAAACTCTCAAGGAGTATGGAGTTCATTTGGACAAAGTGCCTCTTCTATGTGACAATGAAAGTGCTATCAAGATTGCATACAATCCGGTGCAACACACAAGGACGAAGCACATTGAGATTCGCCACCACTTCATCCATGATCACGTGGCGAGAGGAGACATTGCACTAAGTTACGTGCCCACCAAGGACAATCTTGCGGATATTTTCACGAAGCCACTTGATGCTGCAAGATTCTTGTTCTTGAGAAATGAGCTAAATGTGATTGATTCAAGGAGCTTGACTTGACTATCTTGCACACACCCCTATAGATGAAACGTATTCGAGTCTAGATGTAGGCATGGACATAGGGGGAGTGTTATCCTAACACATTGGGTTCTCCCTCCCCCCATTATTCTCAAAGCAAAAATTCATTGTGATCTCTCTTTTTCTAATGTTGAATTGTGAGCTTCAATGTTGAGTAATGGCAATGCCCCCAAGATATATCTTCGCGGTTGCATACCATGAACTCTTACATGGTGGCCTAGGCCACCAACCTCTTCCTTGAAGAATTGGTTCTTATTTTCGAGTTTTTTGGCTTTTTGTTGAGGGATGTACTCACCATTTGATGTTCTTCGTTTTTCTCGTTGTTCATGAGTACATTTTTCCCTCCTTGTGTTGCTTCTGTTTTTTCTGCCAAAATCTCATGTTTGTTGGTTTTTGAGCACTACATGTACTATTGGGAAGTGTTTCTGGCGAAAGACCGGAGACTCCGGTGTACCATACCGGAGACTCCGGCCAGGCCGGAGACTCCGATGCTAACACCGGAGACTCCGGTGTGCTGCGCGCGCTATATAAGCTGGGGGCTGAGGGAAGTTAGGGTTTCATTCCCCACTTCCCCACGCCCCCCATAGCATTGCTGCACCGCCGCCGCCGCCAGGAGCCTTCCCGGGGCGATTTCCACCGCCTGAAGTCGTCCCCCTGCCTCCCCTCGCCTCTCCCATCCGTGGGAGGCACAATGGCCGGCCAAGGAAGCAAGGGTACAACATCTCCCCATGTTTTTATCTGTTTTTGCATCTAGATCTGAAAAACTAGGTGGTTCCTTTGGGGATGTTGCATTTGCTGTTGGTAGCAGTTCCTCTGGCTAGTTTATTTTGTGAAGAACCTGCTTAGATTCACCAGTAGCACCCCCTGCTAAGAACCCTGCACTCTGCTGTATATCAGACCGGACACTCCGGTGTCTCAGACCGGAGACTCTGGTGTGGTTCTTCCAGTTGCGTGCTCTGTTGCATCAGTAGTGGTTCTGCACCTATTTGGACATGTGTGCTCATTTTTGTTTTTTCTGTTGTTGTGTTTGTTGTTTTTGTACGCTTTCAGGAACAAAGCAGAAGTCCGTTGTTAAGCCTGGTTCTCGTCCTCACTCCCGCAACTCCATGATTACTGATGAAGCCACCGGTCGTTATGGTCAGAGGGGTGCCTTTGAGAGTGAGAGGCGTCAGAAAAACAAGCACGAGCACAGAGTGAATGCTGAAGCAGCAAAGAAGGCAAGATATGATGCTTTATTCTCAGTGGTATCCTTGAGCAAGAAGGAGTACAGGCTTATGAGGGGTCGTCCTTTCTTCGAGATGCCCCGCGCTGCTCTTTCAGCCCACTATTGGAGGAGGGAGTCCGAGTTGATCATGGATGAGATCTATACTCGGTTCAGGCAGCCTGTGTGTCCACAGAAACTCCTTGACTTAGAGGCACTTGGCAGCTCTGAGTACTTTGAGGAGGCATTCTGGATCACTAGGAAGCTGGGTCTCGAGCATCTTGTAGGCATTCAGCAGAACTACAACCCTCCTATCATTCAGCAGTTCTTTGCCACTGTCACTCTTGCTGAAGATGAGAAGGTCACTATGAAGTGGATGTCTGGGACTGTGGAGTGCGAGTCGTCCATGGAACGTTTTGCTGAGCTTCTTGGTTACCCTTGGGGAGAAGGGAATGGTGAGCGTATGCACGTTCATGGAGTGGCTTATGATAAGAAGCGCATGGCTCCTATGTATGACAAGCTCTCCAGCTGTGGCACTGCGAAGAATTTGAAGAGGGTATACAACATCTGTCTTCGCCTCTTTCGCTGCAACATTGCTCCCAAGGTTGGGAATGTAGATGCTATTCGTGGTGGTCTTGTGAACCTCCTCTATCAGGCCTTCCAGTGTCACCTTGCTGGCCCTGATGGAGAGGGTTTTGAGATTGATGTGATGCACTTCATTAAGGAGGAGATTTACTGTGCTATGATCGAGATCAAGAAGGTGCCTGTCTATGCTCCCTATGTGATGAGGCTCATTCTTGACCAGCTGCCTGGCTTAGCTCACGAGACTGTGCACCCTGTTGGCTCTCTCGAGATCTTGACCTCCCGCTCTCGTGATAATGACACTCCTATGGGGATGCTGAGGCACCGTCGCGCTCTAGGAGGAAGAATGCCGATCCTCCCTCTCGCCGCTCTAGCAGGGAGGAGACTCAGGATGAGATGAAGAAGCTCACGTGGTTCCAGCGCAACATTCTATGCATGACTATGGCTGTGCACAAGGAGAACCATGCTGCTTATAAGGAGAGACGCGAGCTGAAGAAGATGATCACCAAGCTGCATGACCATGCGGGTCTTGGTGCTACACCTCCTATGGGTACTCCTCCCACTACTCCACCCACCCCTCCCACCGCTTCTGTGACTATGTCCTATGAGGGGTGGAACATTGATCAGTTTCCGTGGGGTGACTTTGAGGATGTCACCTCGGCTCCTTCTACCTCGACTCACCATGCTAGGACCCCGGAGATTGAGGAAGACTTTGTTGATGATCAGCCTGAGGATGATGCAGAGGATGAGGACCTTGGCGACTTCGCCTCCGGTGACGAGGATGATGATGATGATGAGGGAAATGATGATGATGGGAGTGGAGCTGATGATGATGATGATGGTGCGGACACGGAACCAGGGGAGGATGATGATGAGGACTACGAGGATGAGGACTGAGCCTTTGGACCGTGTTGTTCTCTTCGCCCCTTTTTTGGTGTCTCGATGCCAAAGGGGGAGAAGTAGCTTTGTGTCTTCTCCACTTTGCTTTATTTGCTTCGGAACACAAGTCGTTGAACTCGATTTGCCTCTTATGACTTGTGTTCCCACTATCTTAGTTGTTTTCGATTTGCGTGTTTAGTGAACAATGGTTGTTATTTGTGAGAGACCTTGTGGTGAAGCTATCTTTTATTTATCATTATTCAGTATGCCTTATCCTTGTCTCTACATACATGTAATTGTTCACTAATGCTTGCTCTAGTAGGGCTTGGTTTGTGAAATATAGGGGGAGCTCACTTTGTGAGTACTCTATATTTTACAAACTTAGCCTAGCTATGCTTTAGATTGCTAAAATATGTGTGTTGTCATCAAACACCAAAAAGGGGGAGATTGAAAGTGCAAACGCGCTTAAATCATCTTGTTTTGGTGTTTGTTAACAACACATGTACTCTAATAGGTGTTGATGTATTTCAGGGGTTTACTTCAACTTATTATCGATGGTGGTGCTGTGGTACAAAAAGGAGCTAGATGTCCAAGTCTGTTCACTGGAGTTTTCTCCAGGCCGGAGTCTCCGGTCCACCAGACCGGAGTCTCCGGTGTGGAGATTTCTCCCTGGTTTTAACTGCTATGGATTTGTGGTGTCGCGTACTGTACCCACACCGGAGAGTGTCCGGAGACTGTCCGGAGTCTCCGGTGTGGGATTTGCTCCAAGGATTTCGCTAAGGAATTGTGGTGTCGCGTACTGTACCCACACCGGAGAGTGTCCGGAGACTGTCCGGTGTGGGATCTTCTTCAAGAATTTCGCTAAGGACATTGGTGCTGTCGCGTACTGTACCCACACCGGAGACTTACCGGATACTTACCGGAGTCTCCGGTGTGAGTACAATTATTCTTCAACCGCAAGACCACAGACTCCCTCTGTGCCTATTCGAAGCGCCAAGACCGGAGTCTCCGGTCCACCAGACCGGAGTCTCCGGAGTGGATTTTCTCTGAAGAAAAGGGACACCGGAAACTGTCCGGAGTCTCCGGCCTAGACCGGAGTCTCCGGCCCAGACCGGAGTCTCCGGCCTTTACACCGGAGTCTCCGGTGTGTTTTCGACCAGATCTGCTCCAACGGCTCTTTGCATTTATGGGGGGTATAAATACCCCCTCCCCTCCACCTAACTCAGTTTAGCTCGACCAGAATTAAAGTCACCATTGTTGGAACTCAACCACCTTGCTAGATCTCCCAATCCAACCACCCAAAAGCCTAGATCTTTGGAGGATTGAAGGAGAAGGCCCCGATCTACGTCTTCACCAACCGGATTTCATTTCCCCTCTCTTTTGCTTGAGGGATCTTGGCCTAGGGTTTCCTCTTGTGGAGAACCTAGGCTTCTTGCTACTCTTGGTGATTTGTGAGTGTTGGGAGCCCCCAATTAAGTTGTGGGTGTGTGCCCCAAACTTGTTTGTAAAGGATTCGATCCCCGCCTCAAAGGGGTTCAATAGTGGAAGGTGAACTAGGCCTTTGTGGCGGAGTTCATCGGAGAATAGGGTGAGGCCTTCGTGGCGTTGAGTAGGCCTTCGTGGCGAGCTCACACCCCTCCAACGAGATGTACTCCCTTAACAAGGAGGAACTCGGGAATACATCGTGTCTCCGTGTGCTTCCATCGGTTATCTCGTTCCTCCCTCTTTACTTACTAGTACTTGTTACATTTATTGTTGTACTAGTTGTATTAAGTGTTGTACTAGTTGTCTTAATTGCTTGCCTTGTCATATAGGTAAATTCACCCCTAGTTGCATAATCTAGAGAATTTACCTTCTTGTCAATCCTAAATCTTAAGAAAAATTAAAATTGGTCGTAGCACCTATTCACCCCCCCTCTAGGTGCCTATACTTTACTTTCAATTGGTATCAGAGCCTCGGCTCTTCTATCGGGCTTAACCGCCTAAGAGTTTAAGTATGGGAGATGATGTGGTTGACACTCCGTCCGAGGTCAATGTGACCATGGATGATCTCAATGAATTGAGAACTTCATTGACCTCATCCATAGACACAAAATTTGATGAGTTGCGCCATTTCATGGAACAACTCCTCAAAGCCAAAGGACCGGAGGTAACCGACTCATCCCCTCCGGTCCAACCGGAGGGTGTCAATAAAGGGGTAGATGGTGAACTACCTAAAACTGCTTCCGCGGAACAAACCGCTAAATCTAGTACGGAAGGAGAAGGAGGATTTCATGCCGTCCCCGGAAGTTATACTCCCGATCCTCCCGTTCCCCATCCTCATATAATCCCTAGGGGAGATCCACCTAAAATTGATGCATATTCTTTTCGTGAATGGCAATACTATATGGAGACTCACATGAATTCTTCTTGTATAGATCTTTGGAGGGTCACTCGTGACGGATACAAACCCTTTGACCCCAAGAATCTCACAAGAAGAGAGGCCGTAGATTGCCAACTAAACTACACCGCTTTGTCCATCCTTCAACAAGCCGTGGGTCCAAACCACATGCCACACCTTCAACATTTCTCCACCGCCAAAGAAACATGGGATGCACTAGTCATCATGTTTGTTGGGAATGAGAGCATGCAAAGAAATCGCTATGACACCTTGACCAATGAGGCCGAAGGATTTTTCATGCGTGATGGAGAAGATCACGTTGATATGTATCGAAGACTCAAAACTCTTGCCACCGCCTTCACTAATGCGGGTGCAAAGTATATTGATGATTAATGGATCAAGAGAAAGTACATGATTGCCGTGATGCCTTTTGAGGGCATGGACATGAAGAGCATTCAAGGAAGACATGATTTCTCCACCATGACCTCAACTAAAGTGATGCAAGAATTGTGCTCATACAAAGTGCAAACCAAGAATGCTCTCGACAACCGTGCTAGGGCCATTGGAATGCACCAAGGAGCATCCGTTGCTTTGAAGGCCAAGGCTTTGTCAAGAGAGGTAGAGAATGAAGAAGATGGTGAAGAGGCATTGCCTCCATTGAAGGAACAAGACTATGATCCCGTTCTTAAGGATCTCATTGCTCTTACCGTGCAAAAGTTTTGGAACAATCCCCCAAGGGCAAGAAATTTGTTGAGGAAAAGACCAAGTCTCGCTATGGAAATGATGGGGCTCAAAAAGTTAGATCTTGCTTCAATTGTCAAGACAAGCATCACCTCATTGCGGAGTGCCCCTACGAGAATAGAGAACACCATAGTGGAAAGCTCATTCGCAAGGACAAGTCCAAGGTTGAATACAAGAAACCTCATTTCAAGAAGAAACCATTCAACAAGAAATCTCCCACCAAGTTTGTGCTCTTGACTCAAGAGGAGTATGATTCCGGGAGTGATGAAGAAGAAGAAACAACAAGTGAAGTGGCCGCTCTAGCTATTGCTTCCACTCCATCTTCGTCATCCCTCTTTGAATCCCCCAATGAAAATCTCCCTCAACGCAATGCCAAGTGCTTAATGGCTAAGGCCACGGAGGTATCGTCTTCTCCTAACTCTAAGACTCCTAGTGAACTAGAACATATTGCTAGTCTTAGAGAAGAAGAGGAAAGGGCCTCTTTGGACCGTTTTATGTCTAACATGCAAGGGGAGACCAAGAAGTACTTTGAGCACCTCATGAGGCAATTGGGAGAGGCCCAAGAGGCCCTTGAGAAGAAAGGTGAGGTTGAGATAAGGGATGCGGATGAAATTGCATCCCTCTCGATGACTCTTGAAGAAGAGCATAATGGTAGAGTTTCTTTAGAGGATGAACTTGAAACTATTGAAACTACCCATAATGAACTTGTCTCTAAAATCATTAAGGAACGTGATCTTGCCATTGCTAAATATTAAAAGGCTAAAAAGGATAAAGTCGAGTTTGGGGTTGGTCATGGTAAACTAACCGAGGAGTTTGAAAAGCTAACCAATGCTCACAAAGCTTTGGAAAGCCAACACTCATCCCTCAAAGAGTTGCATGAACAAATTCAAACTCAACTTACTCAATCTAACCATCCTAGCACCTCTACTTCTTCTTGTGATCATGCAAATATTATTGAGGAAAATGCTAGGTTGAAGGATGAGGTAGCAAGTGTAAGGACCCCAGACCGGCAGTCTGAAACCCTACGTATGCATACATTCACGATCCCAGAAAGATCAATCGTGAACAACATACACAGTTGGCACACAGAAATACATCATCCATTACACGAATACATAAAGGTATTACAAAAATGATCACATGATCAAGTTTAAGCAACTGCCACAAAGGCAGGCAACTTAACAAACACAGCGGAAGACAAATAGAACACAACGTAGTTGAGCCCAAGTCACGCCTTAACCTACAGGCTGCTGACCCGGAGACGATCCTAGTTCGCAAAGCCGTCAACTCCGTACTTCTCTTCATAGATCTCCTTTGGAGGCTCCTTCTCCAAATCTGATAAGTAGATACCAGGGGCGAAACCATAATGAGTACATTTGAATGTACTCAGCAAGACATCCATCATATCACTTACCAACATGCAAGTATGCTTATATGGTGGATTAGGTAGGCTATAAATATGGTTCACTATCAATGGTGTTCATATATGATGACACCACAGTTGCAGTCAGGTTTATCTGTATCTCCGTTGAAGAAGATACTTCAGAAGAAAAATAATATATAGTTTTATTTCTCTTGTAGATATCATATGTACAAGAGGTTTTGTAAAGTTTTGTTAAAGAATATTTTCTCTTTGCAAAACTTCTTGGAATCAGTTTCCAGAATTCTTGCTTAGAGTAGAAAAGGTTTTGTTTGCAAAAACACTTTGTTTTGTATAACATCATCTGGCTTTTCATCATCGACGATACCTCCACGGTATAAGTTTCCATTCCTTTCCGAACTTCACAAGTTCAACACTTCCTTTCCGAAATTTCCCTTTCAAAACTCCTTTGTGAAAACATTGACACAATGCTAGCTACATGGCCATTCAACTGTCCATATCCGAGGACGCGGCTTCTTCGAAAAAGTTATACTCTGCAGAGGTGTACACATCCACCAGATCCAGTACACCTCCCGTGAACAATCACGGACTGTAACAACAGTATGTAAACATCAGGTATCTGATCATAACCATCCACTATGTTCAAGCTAGTATATGCCTATCTCTCAGTTGAGTTTTACCACATCCCCGGCACCGAGCTAATCCCCGCCAAGCCAGGATGCCTCAACTGATGCATCCGGAGGGAAAATTAATCCCACACTTTATATGTCTCCACGACATTCGGTTCAGAGGATCGCATCCCCTATAGCACATTGAGATAGCACACACTAATAAGAACAAACTTCAAGTTAAGCCCCATGCCCATATTGGGGTAGGGTGGCAGTACGGTAAAGGTTGTCCGGCGAAGACTAGGTTATGTGTCATTTTTGAAAACACCACTTTCTCAAAAATGACCACTTCCACATTCCTCCGGAGAACAAGGATCCGCCCTTTTCTCCGGGTTTTTCCGTAAAGCCTTTGTTTTGTAGAATCATAATTTTAGGGTGTCCACTTAGGGACTAATATTTGTGATGGTAATAAATACCATAGGGTGGCTTATGGGCTTGGTATTACCAAGTTTAACTACTGGCATGATAGTAACCTATAATATAGTATAGTAGTAAATTCCACATCAAAAATAGTTTTGATAATCAAGTTTTTTGTAAAACTTCAGAGGTAAAACATGCATGATAGATAATGATAAGTATTGTATCAGCAAGCAATCAGGATGGCTTGCCTGGTAACTCTTGTGTCCCTGGTGTTGGAGTGACTGGAACTTGAAACAGAGCTTCACGACACTTCCTTCCTCTTCGTTTTCTAACGCCGTAAAAGGAATAAAGGACACACATTCAGAACCAATCAAGGCAAGCAACCATACATAACAATACATACAGCAAGGAAATCTAATAATAACAAAATCACTCAATTATTAATTGAGGCAAACAATCAAACAATCCTACTTGGCAGAAATGCCATTTAATAAGACGACTTAAGGTTGGAGGGACATATCTCACAACCTTAATATCATGGATTCAGTGGGTGTGCCACTCTCATACCAAGATATTTATAAACCCAAAATACACTTAGTTTCACAAGGGTGAGACTACTAAAAGTATATAAAACATGCACAAAAATAAGCATGGCAATGGGTCTATCAACCACACCACCAAAAGAACAAGATAGCCAATCTATTAAGTCTAAATCGACATCAAGAATAAATGAAACACATGATTTGTAAAAGTTACTTTTACAAATCAGTGAGCCTACACAAATGTAACAAAGCAATAGACTCATCACAAAACACACAATTTCTCATAGTGAGAACAATAGAAACAATGACTAAAAAGGAGGAATCCTTATAGACATGTTTCTACTAAAAATTTGCTATGCAAGCAAGCATAATAAATAAAGTACTAAAATGCAAACAAGGAACCATGTTATCATAATGGGAATGAAAACATGTCCTCATGCAAGGATACACAAATATCCACCAAACACAAGTTGGCAGAAAAATTAATTCAACACAAAAATGCTAGGGAATCTAGTACTACTCAAACATGAAGAATCAATGGATGTATTTCAATCAAGTAATTGAAATACAACCAGAGGGTCCATGTCATAAAAACAGTAGTGAAAAACATCTATAATTGCTCTAACAAAAATATCTCATTTAACAAAACAATGCATCAATTTGCAGGGCAACTCCTACATACTAGTGGTAAAAAAAGGGCATTACTAGAGGAATCAAACAACACTCCAAAGATGGATTTTTTCCTAGAAAGCCGCACATGATTACAACCACTTACAAACATAAGCATACCCATTTTTGTTTAGCACAAAAATTCCCAAAGCAAAAATACTAGGCACTCATTAGTTATGAAACTACATAAGAGAAATGCATCTAGTTTGGGGAAATAATGTTTCCACCAAAAATGCAATGAAACCAGTGGGTGTTCCACTAGCATAACAAAGCATTAAGAGGTCACAAAGCCTCTGGTCAAACTTGACAACAATTAGCAAAAACCTAAACTAGCACCTAGTGCAATAACAATACTAGCAGAAAATAATAGGGTGCTTAAATAAGCAAGGCAATGCTACTCATGCCATTGTTTTCACACAAGTGAAAAATCTAGGGTTCAAGTACTCATAAAAACATCATCAAAATGCTACTGGTCCTATGAACAAAACACAAAAATATGAGGCTACTCAACCACAAATGTTTATGTCAAAAATTCTACACATGAGAGAATTTTTCCATAACAATTTCATAGTCATGACAAAGCTACTCATGCTTTTCTACCAAATCAAATGCAAGCTAGCAGAGGTGATACTAACAAAATATAAGTATCAACATGTTGCTGTATCTAATATTCTCAACACAACAATACAAGTGCTTGCACATAAATTAAACACTCAAAATTTATATGCAAGTAATAAACTAGAGATAAAACATATGCTACTAATATAAATCCTATTTCTTCTCAACTCAAGTCCACACATTCTAACATGATAAAATAGCTAAGTAATACTTAGAAAGCAAGTTCACACAACTTATACATGCTAGAAAACAATATTGCAACACAAAAATAACTCACACAAATTAATTAACTAAAATGCCAAAATGGCAGAAACAGGTGAAACAAAGATCTGTCCACCAAAAATCCTATGATGCTCTAAAAATTAAACCCTTCTAGGTTTGGATAGCCCTAAACATGTACAAGACCATCCAGTTGAGTTTGCATCAAAAATCATTTTTAATAATTTTATAAAAATCACCAAAGTGCTCTCTGGTGTTTTACCAAATTGCATGCCATTTCAAAAATACTTAGAATTTGGAAGCAAGGTTAATTCCTCCTGTTAGGCAATTGTCCTCACTTCATTCTGAGTTGTGAAATAAAAATGGTTCTCATTTTGGTGTTTCTGGTACCTGTTGCCAAATCATTTTTCATTTCAAAACTATTCATCCAAATGTAGATCTACAAGTTGGAGGTGGTTTAGATTTTGTTTGTGTACATCTGTGAATTTTGTTTGGTCAAAATCATCTTTTAGGTTGCCTTTTAAAGCCAAAAGTAAACTGCAATGTTTCTGTAAAAATAAAATGAGAAAATAACATCACATGGGCCAGATCTGCTAAAGGGCCGGTCAGATCTGATCTTTACCGCGGCCTGAGCTAGCCTCAGGGGCTGACTAGCGGGCCAGGACGCCACGGTGGCATCCACGCGGGCTAGCGCGGCCCCACTGGCCAGTTTGACTAGCGGTGCGCGCGGGTCAAGGGATGACGCGAGCGCTGCGTCACCCCGACGTCATCGCCGGCGGGATCTGTCTCCGGCGAGCTCGAATCAAACGATTCCGGCCACCAATCTGCAATCCAAAGACACCCGTGAGTCACTCTCGACGAGGGGAACCTTTTAGGGCCTGCGCCGTTTCCGGGGAAGGCGCCGGAGACCGGCGGCAACGGCGCGCGGCGGCGGCCGGACGACTCGCACGGCACGGCTGCGACTTAGGGGGTTAGAGAGGGGGAAAAAGGGTCGGGGAGGTCCCCTTGCTTACCATGAACGCGCGGAGATGCTTGCATAGGGCGGAGAAAGCTCGAGGCAGCCGGAATAGCTCGCCGGAGCTCGCCGGCCCCGAAGACGAAAATTGGACGGCGCGGGCTCCTGGCGCCATCCCGCCTCGATTCCTCTCGCACACGGGGCCTACTCGACGAGGTGGAGGCGATGAGGACCATGGCTGCCGGCGGCGAGGTCCCATTTGGCCGAATCGACGGCGGCCATCTTCCCTAGGGTTTCGGGTTTGGGCTTCAAGATGAAGAGAGAGAGAGGGAAACTAATGGGGAGAGAGAGAGGGCATGTGGCCGACCAGTGCACATGGGGGGCCTCTTTATCCTCCTCAATTCCTTCTCATCGAAGCAATGGAGTAGGGGTGCTGTTTGCTACAGAGAGCTAGAGGTAGAAGAAGGTGTGACTCAGCTTTCAATTTGGTCCCTGGAATTTACAAATAGGTCCCTGTCATCTCTGAAAAATGCTGTTTTCCCTAAGCAAACAAAGTCAAAATTTGAAACCCTTTTGCCCAAAATTCTAATTAGTTGAGATGTACAACATATATGAAAATTGGCTCAATTAGATAAACTTTATAATTCAAAGTTGTTCAAATTTGAATTCTTACATAAATGGACATTGAATTTATTTGACTACTTAGGAGTTTCCAAAAATGATAATTTTTGGTACACATTCCTTATTTGATGTGTTCCTTATGTGGTAGAAAATTCAAGTCATTTAGAGTTACTTCATAGAACAAACTTGTTCAAATTCCAAAAAGGTGCTGTCAAGAAAACAGGGGTTTTTGGCAACTTAAATTATTCAAAAACTTGTGCCCTTTTGGTTTTCATACTTATTTATGATATAGATCATGTGGTATTTATTTCATGGCACTTGGAAAAAGTTTGTAGAACAAACTTGTTCAAAATCCCAAATGTTGCTGGGGAGAAAAACCATGTTTTCAGGGCTTTAATGGATTCAATTTTGGGTCTCCTCTTGTGTGTGTTCCTTATTTGATATAAGGAGACAATGGTATGAATTTCAAATCATTTAAAGAAAGTTTCCAATAGTAACTTGTTTTAGTTTTCTGTTTCTGGAAATATTGGAATTTCTATTTAATAAAGCACTTGGCTTTCCTTTAGCAAATGATTTGCCAAAATATTTATGTGACTAGAGATAGCAAGTCAATGCTCTCCAATACCTTTTTTTTTAATCTTGCAAGGTTGGAAAAACATTTGATAATATTTTGGTGAAGCATTTAAGAATGCCTCTTTTTCTGATAATCTTTTAGGGAAATTTTATTAAGCGTTTCCTCTTTCTTAATTTAGGTCTTGGAATAATATTCAACAAGTATGAGATTCATAAGATGTTTTTAGAAAACTCTTTGATCAATATTTACTTTAGAAAATATTGCCAAGGTCATTGGAACAATATGTTGAATATTTTTATCATTGGACAATATGTTGAATATTTTTAGTTTACTGCTTTGCTATCCTTTTTAAGTTTGTTTAGTTGCACTTAAACAAACACAAACAAACACAACCAAGGTTTATTAGTCAAGAAATTAGCAAAACAACTGTGTTATCAGGTATTCCAAAATTGGGATGTGACAGGTCTTCCCCCCTTAAAAAGAATCTCGTCCCCGAGATTCGCAAGCGAGGACTAAGGGAGGGCCAACAAACACAATGTTAGTGTTGGAAGGCAGGTGCTTCCCCCCTTTGACTTTTCTTGGGAGGAGGGGTACTCCCCTAAATTAGCAAATTCTTTTCAAAAAAGTACACCAGTACTGTTTTAGGTCCAAAACTTTTGTTTCCTAATTTGAACAAAAATTAAGGTTAGTGCAGAACTACCTGGAAATGTACCGTTAATTATTTCATGAGTTCTTAGCTATATCCCACATCTTACATAACACATATGGAGTGGTGTACCACTCTCATAACAAGGTATATAAGAAGCTAAAAAAAAATATAGCTTGTGGGTGCAAAGGTTAGGTTGCTAATGTAAAATAAACAGACAGAACAAATAGCCACGGCAGTGGATGTCACTCCCTACAAGCAACTATCACTTAATATGTTCATGATTTTAGTTGGATGTTTTAGTTTCATAAGATACTCTTAAGCACAAAAATAACACAAGTATAAACTCATGCTAAGGTAAAACATTTAAACAAAACCCAATAAGCAAGCAAACAACACCACAGATGATTAGACTATTTAATCACTAGGTTATTGTTTATTAGAGGTTTTGGAATCCATCAATCATGAACAATTAGCAAACAACCAGTAGCTAAAAACCAATGAATCCAATCATAAAGGTACCCTAAAACACCATATTTACACGAGATAAAACTCCTATTACACAGGCATAAAAAAAAGGTCTGCACAAATAACACACTAGTATGAAAAATCTACACCAGCATGCTATAAGAGATAATCATATCCTATAACCATAGAACATGAAACTAAATAATTCATGGCATGATAACAGAAGTAATAACTTCCTAAACATGCTAAATCAACACATATACCCATAGAATAAAAAGAGGGTAATACTAGGGCAAAAATCAACATTTTCTAGTGGTGAAACTAGTTTTGCCTTAGAGAAGCAAACAATGCTATCATGATGTTTAAACTTTAAACAAGAAAGTAATGAATATAAGTGTACCTAATAGCAGTACACAAAACTTACTAATGTTAGTAAGCACAAGCACCAGAGTAATTTCATGAATCAACCATTAAACATGCAGAAATTTCTTCTAGCAATTTCTGTTTTCTTTAAACCATTACTAGCAATCAAGCAAGGTATAGCTCACACAACCAGTAGCTATGCAATTAATGAAAAGTTATATAAACCTTTTCAAAAATCCATACACTCAATTTAAAATTATCCACAAACAATCTACCAATCAGGAGGAATTTACTTATTTGCGAACAATTTAATTTTAGCACATGATAGTGAAACATTTCTTAACATGATACCCCTAAGGAATATTATGCTAACAAAAGGATCACACCTAAACATATTAGTATTTACTAATAAGAGATAAACTTCTCACTTGCATAAGTGAAAAGAAACAATTCTAATTTCCATGGTGGAAAATAGAAATCAACCACATAGTGAAACATGCTATTTTCACACATGTGTATGGTTGGGGATTTTCATCGTCAAGCCAAAATGCAATGGGACCAGTGGGCTATGGCCTACTAATACCACGTAAAAATAGGTACTAAGCCTCTGGTTACTCATGAAAAACTTTGCATACAAGATAAAAATATAAGGCTATTTAATCTAGTGAAGCAATACTAGTGCATATTGATAGCAATGCTTACACATGCTTTACTATTAAGAGACATGCAAGCCAACATAGGTACAAGCATCAAAATAACAGTACCTAAATGGTACTGGTATCAAAGAAACATAACACAAAATTTACTAAGAAAGTATACACAGATCTAGCTCTCACAATAATTCCAATTAATCAACTAGAAGGGAAACAAATGCTATTTCATTTTTGTTCGAGCTTTCCAATCATGCACACACTTTCTAGGGTAGATTTATTGTAAGAAAACAATATAATATCAAGTCCTAACAACTCCATATAAGTTAGGAAGCAAGATTGAATAAAACACAAATTCATTTCAATCAAGAGCACACAAAGAAACAAAAACAGGAAAACTGTTGTTTCCTAGATCTATCATAACCATTCCATCGTTCACTTAATTTCTAAACCCCGAATCTCATAGTACTTACAATGTCTATTAAGATTTGTTTTCCAAAATAGATACACATGATATCCTATTGACTAGTAAACGAATAGGTCATCATTGTATTTTCTCGTGACTTCTCCTTTTTTACCAACTAGATTAAAAGGTGTCGTAAGTCACTTAATTTCTTGGTTTAGAAAGAGTTGTCAGTATTTCACATGCTTTGGTTAGGTGTCAACCTAAGATTAGGCAAAGCATGTTAGTCTTGTTAGCTTTCTATTTAGTCATGTTTGTCCGACAAGATACGACTAGCGTCATACGTCGAATATTGAATTGTGCTCTTTTGATTGGCTTTTTAGGGGGTTGCGCATCATGGCATGTGAAAACTTCTTTTGCACTTTTCTCCATAGGAGGGGGGTATATAACTTTTAAAAGGGGATTTCTCTTGTTTGGTCTTTTAAAAGGGGACATAAAAGGGTGCAACATTTAGCCAACAGGGCAAAACGAGTCCTTTGCAAACAGACAAAACACAGAGGATTTGGTCAGTATTGTTTGGTTTTCTTCACGCCTTTTCTTCTTTGAAGGTTGTCGTTGTTGGAGCTTTATCTGTTGGAGTGCATCACTGGTAGCAACGCTACAGCTCGTGTGGCTTGATGGTCCTCTATTATTAGGCTCAACGGTGCTTTTTATTAATTGTGGGGGAGATGGTGGTGGTTCACGACGGGTCGCATTATGAAGTGAAAACAAGCATAAGTCTAGGCAACAAATTCTTGTTTTTTGAATGCTATACAAACATTTTTGCTTGCAAAAATTTAACAGGAGGCGATTCAAAAACAAGAGCGGGGCAAGCACAAATCTGCAAATTTTGAGCACCCCACAAACATATAGAAGCCTAGATGAACCAAATTCTACACCACACAATAGCACAAAGTCCTACGGACACACATAAGCAAGCCAAAACACACAAGCAAGGCTCCATTGGAGCTACGTCGGGGAATGATCCAAAAATCCTAGAAGTGGCTGAAGAACTATATCTACTTCTGACCATCATCACTGTAGAGCTATGCGATTATTTTGGTCTTCTCGGGACATCGGCAAGTATAAAAGCTTTTGGATAGAAACAAGATAAATAGAAGTAAAGTTTTGATAAAACTTTATGCAACAATCTGTTTTTGAAACTCCAACTATTTTCTGGACAGAAAACTTCAAATACGAGAGATGTTTCAAAAACAGAGCGGAGCAGTTGCAAACAAGTAAGAAATAACCTCTTAACCGAGAGAGATACCAAACTCTGTAAGGCCCGCCCTTCGAACCACTGTTCAAGGACGCCCTTGATATGCATTTAGAATCTTTTGAAAAGATAATATGGAGGGAAAATATGCTAAAATTCCCTTAGATAAAAATAATTTAGATAGTAGATAGGTTTTTACTCAAAAATACTTTTCTTTCCTATCTGACGTCCATGCTAACTAAGGTCTCCTAAGGTCAGGATGGCTCTGATACCAACTCTGTAAGGACCCCAGACCGGCAGTCTGAAACCCTACGTATGCATACATTCACGATCCCAGAAAGATCAGTCGTGAACAACATACACAGTTGGCACACAGAAATACATCATCCATTACACGAATACATAAAGGTATTACAAAAATGATCACATGATCAAGTTTAAGCAACTGCCACAAAGGCAGGCAACTTAACAAACACAGCGGAAGACAAATAGAACACAACGTAGTTGAGCCCAAGTCACGCCTTAACCTACAAGCTGCTGACCCGGAGACGATCCTAGTTCGCAAAGCCATCAACTCCGTACTTCTCTTCATAGATCTCCTTTGGAGGCTCCTTCTCCAAATCTGATAAGTAGATACCAGGGGCGAAACCATAATGAGTACATTTGAATGTACTCAGCAAGACATCCATCATATCACTTACCAACATGCAAGTATGCTTATATGGTGGATTAGGTAGGCTATAAATATGGTTCACTATCAATGGTGTTCATATATGATGACACCACAGTTGCAGTCAGGTTTATCTGTATCTCCATTGAAGAAGATACTTCAGAAGAAAAATAATATATAGTTTTATTTCTCTTGTAGATATCATATGTACAAGAGGTTTTGTAAAGTTTTGTTAAAGAATATTTTCTCTTTGCAAAACTTCTTGGAATCAGTTTCCAGAATTCTTGCTTAGAGTAGAAAAGGTTTTGTTTGCAAAAACACTTTGTTTTGTATAACATCATCTGGCTTTTCATCATCGACGATACCTCCACGGTATAAGTTTCCATTCCTTTCCGAACTTCACAAGTTCAACACTTCCTTTCCGAAATTTCCCTTTCAAAACTCCTTTGTGAAAACATTGACACAATGCTAGCTACATGGCCATTCAACTGTCCATATCCGAGGACGCGGCTTCTTCGAAAAAGTTATACTCTGCAGAGGTGTACACATCCACCAGATCCAGTACACCTCCCGTGAACAATCACGGACTGTAACAACAGTATGTAAACATCAGGTATCTGATCATAACCATCCACTATGTTCAAGCTAGTATATGCCTATCTCTCAGTTGAGTTTTACCACATCCCCGGCACCGAGCTAATCCCCGCCAAGCCAGGATGCCTCAACTGATGCATCCGGAGGGAAAATTAATCCCACACTTTATATGTCTCCACGACATTCGGTTCAGAGGATCGCATCCCCTATAGCACATTGAGATAGCACACACTAATAAGAACAAACTTCAAGTTAAGCCCCATGCCCATATTGGGGTAGGGTGGCAGTACGGTAAAGGTTGTCCGGCGAAGACTAGGTTATGTGTCATTTTTGAAAACACCACTTTCTCAAAAATGACCACTTCCACATTCCTCCGGAGAACAAGGATCCGCCCTTTTCTCCGGGTTTTTCCGTAAAGCCTTTGTTTTGTAGAATCATAATTTTAGGGTGTCCACTTAGGGACTAATATTTGTGATGGTAATAAATACCATAGGGTGGCTTATGGGCTTGGTATTACCAAGTTTAACTACTGGCATGATAGTAACCTATAATATAGTATAGTAGTAAATTCCACATCAAAAATAGTTTTGATAATCAAGTTTTTTGTAAAACTTCAGAGGTAAAACATGCATGATAGATAATGATAAGTATTGTATCAGCAAGCAATCAGGATGGCTTGCCTGGTAACTCTTGTGTCCCTGGTGTTGGAGTGACTGGAACTTGAAACAGAGCTTCACGACACTTCCTTCCTCTTCGTTTTCTAACGCCGTAAAAGGAATAAAGGACACACATTCAGAACCAATCAAGGCAAGCAACCATACATAACAATACATACAGCAAGGAAATCTAATAATAACAAAATCACTCAATTATTAATTGAGGCAAACAATCAAACAATCCTACTTGGCAGAAATGCCATTTAATAAGACGACTTAAGGTTGGAGGGACATATCTCACAACCTTAATATCATGGATTCAGTGGGTGTGCCACTCTCATACCAAGATATTTATAAACTCAAAATACACTTAGTTTCACAAGGGTGAGACTACTAAAAGTATATAAAACATGCACAAAAATAAGCATGGCAATGTGTCTATCAACCACACCACCAAAAGAACAAGATAGCCAATCTATTAAGTCTAAATCGACATCAAGAATAAATGAAACACATGATTTGTAAAAGTTACTTTTACAAATCAGTGAGCCTACACAAATGTAACAAAGCAATAGACTCATCACAAAACACACAATTTCTCATAGTGAGAACAATAGAAACAATGACTAAAAAGGAGGAATCCTTATAGACATGTTTATACTAAAAATTTGCTATGCAAGCAAGCATAATAAATAAAGTACTAAAATGCAAACAAGGAACCATGTTATCATAATGGGAATGAAAACATGTCGTCATGCAAGGATACACAAATATCCACCAAACACAAGTTGGCAGAAAAATTAATTCAACACAAAAATGCTAGGGAATCTAGTACTACTCAAACATGAAGAATCAATGGATGTATTTCAATCAAGTAATTGAAATACAACCAGAGGGTCCATGTCATAAAAACAGTAGTGAAAAACATCTATACTTGCTCTAACAAAAATATCTCATTTAACAAAACAATGCATCAATTTGCAGGGCAACTCCTACATACTAGTGGTAATAAAAAGGGCATTACTAGAGGAATCAAACAACACTCCAAAGATGGATTTTTTCCTAGCAAGCCGCACATGATTACAACCACTTACAAACATAAGCATACCCATTTTTGTTTAGCACAAAAATTCCCAAAGCAAAAATACTAGGCACTCATTAGTTATGAAACTACATAAGAGAAAAGCATCTAGTGTGGGGAAATAATGTTTCCACCAAAAATGCAATGAAACCAGTGGGTGTTCCACTAGCATAACAAAGCATTAAGAGGTCACAAAGCCTCTGGTCACACTTGACAACAATTAGCAAAAACCTAAACTAGCACCTAGTGCAATAACAATACTAGCAGAAAATAATAGGGTGCTTAAATAAGCAAGGCAATGCTACTCATGCTATTGTTTTCACACAAGTGAAAACTTAGGGGTCAAGTACTCATAAAAACATCATCAAAATGCTACTGGTCCTATGAACAAAACACAAAAATATGAGGCTACTCAACCACAAATGTTTATGTCAAAAATTCCACACATGAGAGAATTTTTCCATAACATTCTCATAGTCATGACAAAGCTAATCATGCTTTTCTACCAAATCAAATGCAAGCTAGCAGAGGTGATGACTAACAAAATATAAGTATCAACATGTTGCTGTATCTAATATTCTCAACACAACAATACAAGTGCTTGCACATAAATTAAACACTCAAAATTTATATGCAAGTAATAAACTAGAGATAAAACATATGCTACTAATATAAATCCTATTTCTTCTCAACTCAAGTCCACACATTCTAACATGATAAAATAGCTAAGTAATACTTAGAAAGCAAGTTCACACAACTTATACATGCTAGAAAACAATATTGCAACACAAAAATAACTCACACAAATTAATTAACTAAAATGCCAAAATGGCAGAAACAGGTGAAACAAAGATCTGTCCACCAAAAATCCTATGATGCTCTAAAAATTAAACCCTTCTAGGTTTGGATAGCCCTAAACATATAAAAGACCATCCAGTTGAGTTTGCATCAAAAATCATTTTTAATAATTTTATAAAAATCACCAAAGTGCTCTCTGGTGTTTTACCAAATTGCATGCCATTTAAAAACTACTTGGAATTTGGAATCAAGATTAATTTTTCCTGTTAGGAAATTTCAAGGGCTTTCCAATGCAATTGACCTCACTTCATTCTGAGTTGTGAAATAAAAATGTTGCTCATTTTGGTGTTTCAGGTACCTGTTGCCAAATCATTTTTCATTTCACAAATATCCATCCAAATGTAGATCTACAAGTTTGAGGTGGTTTAGATTTAGTTTATGTACAACTGTGATTTTTGGTTTGGTCAAATTCATCTTTTAGGTAGCATTTTAAAGCCAAAAGTAAACTGCAATGTTTCTGTAAAAATAAAATGAGAAAATAACATCACAAGGGCCAGATCTGCTAAATGGGCCGGCCAGGTCAAATCTCACCGCGAGGGAAGCTAGCCTCAGGGGCTGACTAGCGGGCCAGGACGCCACGGTGGCATCCACGCGGGCTAGCGCGGCCCCACTGGCCAGTTTGACTAGCGGTGCGCGCGGGTCAAGGGATGACGCGAGCGCTGCGTCACCCCGACGTCATCGCCGGCGGGATCTGTCTCCGGCGAGCTCGAATCAAACGATTACGGCCACCAATCTGCAATCCAAAGACACCCATGAGTCACTCTCGACGAGGGGAAACATCCTAGCGAGGTTGCGTTTCCAGGGAAGCACCGTAGGGCGGCGGCAACGGCGACGCGGCGGCGGCCGGACACGTCAACGGCGCGGGCACGGTTTAGAGCGAGAGGGAGAGGGGAAAAAGCGACGGGGAGGTTCACCTTCTTACCCTAGACGCGCTGGAGGACTCTGCGAGGGCGGAGGAAGAGCGACGCGGCGGGAATGGCTCGTCAGAGCTCCGCCGGTGCCGAAGAGGAAACTGGACGGCGCGGCCTCCTCGGTGCGCTTCGGCTCGAATCTTTTGGCAGGGAGGACCAACTCGGCGAGGCGGAGCGAATGGTGCACACGGTTGCCGGCGGCGAGCTCGGCATTAACCGAATCGACGGCGACCTCCACCTAGGGTTTCCGATTTGGTGTTTTTTGAAGAGAGAGAGAGGGAGCTACTCGAGTGGGGGGGAGAGAGGGCATGTGGCCGACCAGTGCACATGGGGGGCCTCTTTATCCTCCTCAATTCCTTCTCATCGAAGCAATGGAGTAGGGGTGCTGTTTGCTACAGAGAGCTAGAGGTAGAAGAAGGTGTGACTCAGCTTTCAATTTGGTCCCTGGAATTTACAAATAGGTCCCTGTCATCTCTGAAAAATGCTGTTTTCCCTAAGCAAACAAAGTCAAAATTTGAAACCCTTTTGCCCAAAATTCTAATTAGTTGAGATGTATAACATATATGAAAATTGGCTCAATTAGATAAACTTTATAATTCAAAGTTGTTCAAATTTGAATTCTTACATAAATGGACATTGAATTTATTTGACTACTTAGGAGTTTCCAAAAATGATAATTTTTGGTACACATTCCTTATTTGATGTGTTCCTTATGTGGTAGAAAATTCAAGTCATTTAGAGTTACTTCATAGAACAAACTTGTTCAAATTCCAAAAAGGTGCTGTCAAGAAAACAGGGGTTTTTGGCAACTTAAATTATTCAAAAACTTGTGCCCTTTCGGTTTTCATCCTTATTTATGATATAGATCATGTGGTATTTATTTCATGGCACTTGGAAAAAGTTTGTAGAACAAACTTGTTCAAAATCCCAAATGTTGCTGTGGAGAAAAACCATGTTTTCAGGGCTTTAATGGATTCAATTTTGGGTCTCCTCTTGTGTGTGTTCCTTATTTGATATAAGGAGGCAATGGTATGAATTTCAAATCATTTAAAGAAAGTTTCCAATAGTAACTTGTTTTAGTTTTCTGTTTCTGGAAATATTGGAATTTCTATTTAATAAAGCACTTGGCTTTCCTTTAGCAAATGATTTGCCAAAATATTTATGTGACTAGAGATAGCAAGTCAATGCTCTCCAATACCTTTGTTTTTAATCTTGCAAGGTTGGAAAAACATTTGATAATATTTTGGTGAAGCATTTAAGAATGCCTCTTTTTCTGATAATCTTTTAGGGAAATTTTATTAAGTGTTTCCTCTTTCTTAATTTAGGTCTTGGAATAATATTCAACAAGTATGAGATTCATAAGATGTTTTTAGAAAACTCTTTGATCAATATTTACTTTAGAAAATATTGCCAAGGTCATTGGAACAATATGTTGAATATTTTTATCATTGGACAATATGTTGAATATTTTTAGTTTACTGCTTTGCTATCCTTTTTAAGTTTGTTTAGTTGCACTTAAACAAACACAAACAAACACAACCAAGGTTTATTAGTCAAGAAATTAGCAAAACAACTGTGTTATCAGGTATTCCAAAATTGGGATGTGACAGCAAGGCTCAAGGGAAAAAGCCCTCAAGTTGAGAAGGTTGTGTTAGCCACTCCACAAGTGGTTGCCCCAAGCTCAAACGTGGTCATCACTAGACCTCAATTGAGTGCTCCAAGGCAACAAGTGGGTAAGAAAGGTCTTGGCTATGTAGCCAAGGTCTTGGCTACGTAGCCAAGAATAGGGGGAGAAGTAGCTTTGTGTCTTCTCCACTTTGCTTTATTTGCTTCGGAACACAAGTCGTTGAACTTGATTTGCCTCTTATGACTTGTGTTCCCACTATCTTAGTTGTTTTCGATTTGCGTGTTTAGTGAACAATGGTTGTTATTTGTGAGAGACCTTGTGGTGAAGCTATCTTTTATTTATCATTATTCAGTATGCCTTATCCTTGTCTCTACATACATGTAATTGTTCACTAATGCTTGCTCTAGTAGGGCTTGGTTTGTGAAATATAGGGGGAGCTCACTTTGTGAGTACTCTATCTTTTACAAACTTAGCCTAGCTATGCTTTAGATTGCTAAAATATGTGTGTTGTCATCAAACACCAAAAAGGGGGAGATTGAAAGTGCAAACGCGCTTAAATCATCTTGTTTTGGTGTTTGTTAACAACACATGTACTCTAATAGGTGTTGATGTATTTCAGGGGTTTACTTCAACTTATTATCGATGGTGGTGCTGTGGTACAAAAAGGAGCTAGATGTCCAAGTCTGTTCACTGGAGTTTTCTCCAGGCCGGAGTCTCCGGTCCACCAGACCGGAGTCTCCGGTGTGGAGATTTCTCCCTGGTTTTAACTGCTATGGATTTGTGGTGTCGCGTACTGTACCCACACCGGAGAGTGTCCGGAGACTGTCCGGAGTCTCCGGTGTGAGTACAATTATTCTTCAACCGCAAGACCACAGACTCCCTCTGTGCCTATTCGAAGCGCCAAGACCGGAGTCTCCGGTCCACCAGACCGGAGTCTCCGGAGTGGATTTTCTCTGAAGAAAAGGGACACCGGAAACTGTCCGGAGTCTCCGGCCCAGACCGGAGTCTCCGGCCTTTACACCGGAGTCTCCGGTGTGTTTTCGACCAGATGTGCTCCAACGGCTCTTTGCATTTATGGGGGGTATAAATACCCCCTCCCCTCCACCTACCTCAGTTTAGCTCGACCAAAATTAAAGTCACCATTGTTGGATCTCAACCACCTTGCTAGATCTCCCAATCCAACCACCCAAAAGCCTAGATCTTTGGAGGATTGAAGGAGAAGGCCCCGATCTACGTCTTCACCAACCGGATTTCATTTCCCCTCTCTTTTGCTTGAGGGATCTTGGCCTAGGGTTTCCTCTTGTGGAGAACCTAGGATTCTTGCTACTCTTGGTGATTTGTGAGTGTTGGGAGCCCCCAATTAAGTTGTGGGTGTGTGCCCCAAACTTGTTTGTAAAGGATTCGATCCCCGCCTCAAAGGGGTTCAATAGTGGAAGGTGAACTAGGCCTTTGTGGCGGAGTTCATCGGAGAATAGGGTGAGGCCTTCGTGGCGTTGAGTAGGCCTTCGTGGCGAGCTCACACCCCTCCAACGAGACGTACTCCCTTAACAAGGAGGAACTCGGGAATACATCGTGTCTCCGTGTGCTTCCATCGGTTATCTCGTTCCTCCCTCTTTACTTACTAGTACTTGTTACATTTATTGTTGTACTAGTTGTATTAAGTGTTGTACTAGTTGTCTTAATTGCTTGCCTTGTCATATAGGTAAATTCACCCCTAGTTGCATAATCTAGAGAATTTACCTTCTTGTCAATCCTAAATCTTAAGAAAAATTAAAATTGGTCGTAGCACCTATTCACCCCCCTCTAGGTGCCTATACTTTACTTTCAAAACGTGTTCAGAAACAAAGAGCATGCCAAGTGATGTCTATGCACGCTTCTATTCTTGTAGACAGTGTTGGGCCTCCAAGTGCATAGGTTTGTAGAACATCAACAAGTTTCCATTAAGTGGATCAACTAGGTTTATCGAACTCAGGGAGGTAGAGGTCAAATATATCCCTCTCAAGCAACCCTGCAATTAAGATACAAGAAGTCTCTTGTGTCCCCAACACACCCAATATACTTGTCAGGTATATAGGTGCACTAGTTCGGCGAAGAGATAGTGAAATGCGAGTAATATGGATGGTTATAAGTAATAATAGCAATCTGAAAAAAAAATATGGCAGGAAGCAAACATGTAGCAGAACAGGCGGAAAACGATTTTTCAATGCTTGGAAACAAGGCCTAGGGATCCTACTTTCACTAGTGGACACTCTCAACAATGATCACATAATTGAATTAATAAATACCGTCTCTTCACTATGCTACTCCAAACAACTCTCCGGTCGAATAACAACACCAATCCATGCGTAGGGCTTTAACATCACTCCTTAGAGTAAGCACTTTCCCAACTAAGTAACCCCCATCCTATCACCATGGGACCCAGATGGTTCCACGCAAACAGCACAATTTCATAGGGTTATCCAACACAAAATATAAATATAATGCTAAACCACACGGTGCACACACTGTCACCTTTACACCGTGATCAAAGTGTTTATGGAGATCTCATAACAAAAACCACTTGAGTAGCATAATAGATGAAGAATAATATCTACGAACTCAACTAGATTACAAATCTCACGATCACATATATATCACACCATGGGAGAGAGAGATGAAATACATAGCTACCGGTAGAGCCCTCAGCCCCTGGTGTGAACTAATCCCTCCTCATCATAGGAGACAGCAACGACGATGGAGATGGAGGTGGAGTCGATGGAGATGGTCCCGGGGGCACTTCCCCGTCCCGACAGGGTGTCAGAACAGAGATCTGTCCCTCGAAACTTGTCGGCGGAGTATAAATAGGCGAAAGGGAAAAGATGGTGGAGCCCTGGGGCCCCACACCACCCCCCCGGCGCGGCGAGGGGGGGGAGGCGCCGCCCTATGGTGTGGGCCCCCTGAGGCCCCCCTCCGGGTCTCTTCGGGACTCCGTTGAACCTTTGACAATTCTAAGACTTGCGGGCTTCGAATTTTCCAATTCCGAGAATATTTCTAGAACAACTTTTCTAAAACTAAAAACATCAGAAAATAAGGATCTGGCTCTGTGGCATCTTGTCAATAGGCTAGTCCAGAAAATCGATAAAAATGACATAAAGAAGGGAGAAAACATGTAGAAATTGGCATAATATCATCATGGAACATCCGAAATTATAGATACGTTGGAGACATATCAAGCATCCCCAAGCTTAGTTCCTACTCGTCCTCGAGTAGGTAAACGATAAAACAAAATAATTTCTGAGGTGACATGCTACTAACATAAACTTGATCATCATAATGTAAAAGCATATGTAAGCTGAGATCACAGAACTTAAACACAAACATGATAAATAGAACTTTAATCATAAAGCATAGCAATCACTTTTCATCATGAGAAGTAAATCAAATAAAAGATAATGAATAACAATTCAAAGAAAGATATACGTTTGTTTCAAGTATAAAGAAAGCATGGCGAAGTGATATTTCGCAAGTCCTTAAGAGTGGGGCAAAACATAAATGCCAGGACACCTTCAAAGTTCATGAGGAAGACTAGAAAAAAGTTAGAGAACAAGCAATAACACATCATGAATCAATTAATAATGTTTCTTGGACAAATGCACATCGAACTCAGAATGAGAAAATACTCTCTCAACTGTGCATAAAGTTAGAAGGTGGAGACTCAACATAAAAGTAAAAGAAAGGCCCCTCGTAGAGGGAAGCTTGGATCACTCATGTGCTAGAGATTTTATTTTATTAAACAAAGGTATTAAAAGTTTGACACTCCTCCCATCCATCTTACACAAACCATGGCTAACCGAATCCTCGGGTGCCTGCCAACAATCGCATACCATGGAGGACTATCTATATTTTGAGAGAGTTGTATGCTAGTGTCAACGAATGGTAAACAGAAAATACAATACGCCACAAGCCAACTAGATTTCACAAGAGCGGCTCCCAAATGAAGGACGCAACTGGCGTAGAAGGTCATCCCTCTTTCTCTTTTGTTTACACAATTATGCTTTGACTGATAAATCAGGGGCAAAAATAGTGAAGAGAATTTGTTTGCATTAATTTGGGGCTGGGCACCCCGCTGCCAGCTCTTATATCAATTGGATAAGCGGATGAAGCCACTAGTCCAGGGTGTGAAATCCAATCAACGAGTGAGATAAAGATTCTCTATTTACGTCCCCATGAGCAAAAACAAGAACACAAAACATGAGTAATTTTGAAAGTTTTAAAGGTAGCACATGAGCAATTTACTTTGGAGTGGCAGTTAAATACCACATATTGGCAGGTATGGTGGACACAATGGGAAAACTTTTGTTTTAGGGAGTTGGATGCATGAGTAGAATTCCATACTCAGTACAGGTGGAGGGTAGCAAAAGACTGGGAGCGACAAATCAAGAGAGCATAAGAGCCATAATCATGCATAGCGACATAAACAACATTAATCAAAGCGTAAGTGGTACCACGAGGTCAAAAACTAAATGACAATGGAGGCTATTCGTGACTGGTTTGTAGTCATAAACATGGCGTGAGCATGCGCCAAGTCAACCAAATAAAACATTCAAAGGAGAATACCACAAATTTATGCTTCAATATGACAAGAACAACTCATGATTCTTTCAATGGCACATTAAACACACTCAGCTATTTGAGGCTAATCATGCTAATCAATAATAACAAGGATTTCAAACTAAAATAACATCTAGCATGATATGAAAAAGTTCTAGCCACAGTCTATACAAGCTTCTACTTGCACCGTAAAAAATTCTACTTGAAGCAACAGTTTCTTTTCCCAACAAGCACCATACAAGACATGTTTTAACAAAATTTCTCTACATGCTACAGCAAGCAAACATGAGAGTACTCACATAACACTACTAATACTAACAACTCCGAATAAGAGATGCATGAAAACAAGGCTAAACGCAGTACTAGCAAAACGTGAACACTCACAGAACAATAAGAATGAAAACTAGAGTGTTCTAAGCAATGAAAACGGAGCGTGTTTATCTCCCACACAAGTATTATAATATTCAACCATAAACTACATCAAAATAAAACTAAACAAACTGAAATAAAAAATAAAAGACGCTCCAAGTAAAGCACATAAGATGTGACCGAATAAAAATATAGTTTCACTAGAAGTGACCTGATAATTTGTCGATGAAGAAGGGGATGCCCAAGGCATCCCCAAGATTAGAAGCTTGAGTATTATTGGAATTTGCTGGGATGTACCTCCGGGGAATACCCAAGCTTAGGCTTTTCACTCTTTTTGATCACATCATATCATCCTTTTCTCTTGACCCTTGAAAACTTCCTTCACACCAAACTTCTCACAATCTTTATTAGCAACGTTAGTGCAATCGAAATAATAAATTCACATGGTTCAGTTTTAACACAATCCTAACACTCGTAAACACATTAGATACTTCCACAACTTCTTTTAAAACTCGTTTTTCTCAAAATAACACCGAAAGAAAGAGATTAAGATGCAAATGCAATTATTGGCAGAAATCTGTCAAAACAAGACAGCAGGTAAAGATGATTCTTTTCTAAAATTCTCTGTTACTCAAATAAAAAAGTGGTAAACTTAGAAAAGTTGCGTATATAGCCCAGGATTGCGCACCAAAAAACTCAGGCCATTTTGAATTTTCTGTGAATTTATACGATTTTAACATTGGACACCAGAAATCTGTTTCCTGCGCAGAAATCCGAAATATAGTCTCAAGTTTCCACTAGAGGCTTTAATTGGCTCAACAAAGACACAAAAGAAAAGATACAGCGGGTTGCTCAGGAAATATAAAACACCCAGGTGCAAATAAAATAAAAATAAACGACGGAAAACGGGTTGAAAACGGAGAAATAAAAAGGGCTGTCTCCCAGAAGCGCTTTTTCTTTAAATCCTTTTCAACTAGGCATGATAATTTGAGAAGATGCTCACATGAGAAATATTAATTGAATAAAAAGACAGAACCAAGAAGAAAATTTAAAATAAATTTAAGTCTAACCCACTCCCTATGAAAAAGAATCTTGTAGAAAAACAAGTCAACGATGCACAAAGTGACTAGCCTAGGAAGACAAAATAAGTGCAACTTCAAAAATTTCAACATAAAGAGGGGAAACTTATTATTGTTGAGATCCATGAAATTATGTTTCTCTCTCTCATAATAACTTTCAGTAGCATCATGAATAAAATTAACAATATAATTATCACAAGATACATTCTTATCACGAGCCACATGCATAAAAGAATTCACACTCTCCACATAAGAATAGTTGTAACAGCCCAAGTATGAAAACCATCCCTTTAGAATGTTTGATTTCTTGTTTATGAAAGTATTGCATCATGGCATCATGTTTATTTCCCTTGCTGCATTTGTTTCTTTTGTTTTGCATCTGTTATTCTTGTTTTCACAATGAAAATCAAACAATTTCAACTGCCTTGTTTTCATACTTGTTCTGTTACAACTTTTGGAATAAAACTCACAAATAATAACAACCAAATTGTTCCATTTTATTCCATGTTGATCACTTATTAAAATTGTGGGTTTTAGTCAAACAAATAATTTCCAAATCACCTTTACCCTATTACAATCCTTGTTTTCCATATTAATCAATTAATTCCCAAACTGCTTTCAAATTCAAACCAAATCACTAAATAGCACCTCTTTGAAATTAAAACTAACCAAAACCTTGTTGTGCTCTTTATTTCCAATTACATTCTTTTGATCACCCTATTTCTAATAATATTGTGCAATAACCATTTAATAATAAAATTTACTCAAACACCATCCAAATCCAAACAGCCCCAAAAATATAAATGTTTTGATCTCCAAACTTGGTTTCTGGTTGTGTTTGACCTAAAGAGGCTACCCAAATTTTTCTGTAATTTTTGGCAAACTCCAAAGCACCTATTTCTTCCATCTTCTCTTTGCTACAAAAAAAAACAGGAGATCCAAAAAATAATAAAAAAGAACCACCTAAGCCCACCTAAACCCCAGCCCACCAAACCAGCGAAGGCCCAGCCTCCCTTCTTCTTCGTACGGCTCCCCATCGGAGGGGAACACGTCGACAGAGGAGGTGCTGAACGGACAGCAGCTGCCTCCCCCCCCTTAAAACTCTCCACCACGAGCTCCCTGCGAACCCTAGGCCCTCCTCAGCCCTCTCCTTCCTCCTACGCCGCCGTTTCCCTCCTTCTTCTTCCTCCCTTCCCTCTGATCTCTTTTTATTCTCTGTAACTCCACCTAACTGACAGAAAATGTCCTCCTTTTGGCTCCGGTGATCGCCGCCGGGAAGGCCTCCTCCTCGCTCGATGACGCCGGCAATTGAAACGGCGCACCGCGGGCTCTCTCATCGTCCCCTCGGCGGCCATAGGGACCCAGCGTGGCGCCGGCGCCATCCCCGCCAAGCCGCCATCGACCTCTGTCTGCCGCCGTCAGGAACTGCTTCGACCACCGCATCCCTCTGTCCGATCCGACCAAGGTGAGGCCCGCTCGCCTCCTTCCTCCCTCACCTCCTTCCTCACAGCAGCCCGCGCCCCCGCAGCACACCCCACGCCGTCCGCCCCTGCGCTACCGTCGAGGCGCAGCAGCGGTTGCTGCCCGCCGGCGCCTCACGTTCGATCTGAAAAAGAGAAAATCTCGCGCCTAAACTGCATCTTAACCCCCTCGAGTCCCCCTTCTAGCAAAAAACAGCAGCAGCCGCACTGGCAAAGGCCCTATGCGCGCACCTGGAGGTGCTGGGTTCGATCCCCAACTCCCCACCTTTTTTTTCAGTTTTATTCCGAAGTGTTCAGTGCATTTTCCTGAACCTAATCCTCACCCCGACCCCCCTCCTATCACAAATCGAAGCCCACCGCACTGGCAGTACCCTTGCGCTCACATCAGGGGCTCTCGGGTTCGAGTCCCCCCTTCCACGAATTAAACCAAAACTTTTTATCTCCTTTGTTTTGGTACAGTAACCTCCAGAAATCACAACCAAGCCCCTATATCTTTAATTCTAGTCCCTGTATATTTATTTTTCTAGCCCCTAGGTGTTAAAAATGGCAGATTTGCACCAAATCTTGTAAATTGCATAAGAAAATCATTTTAACTCCAAATCCAACATTTTTAATATGTTTTCAATACCAAATTAAATGTTCTATCCAAATATAAAATTTGTTTACTGTTTTGAATATTTTAAATTGGTGCAATATTTGAAAACTTGTCAAATTCACTTAAACTTGCAAAATTCATAACTTGAGCATAAAAATTCCAAATTCCACAAACTAAATATGTTTTCCAATCAACTTTTCATGTACTTTCCAAATATAAATTTTGTTTGCTGTTTTGAATAATCTAAATTGCTGAAAACAACTGTTTCTTAATTATTGCATTTAAAATTGCCAAAATAATAACTTGCTCATTTTAAATCCAATTTCAACAAATGAAATATGTTTTCCATGCAAAATTAAACCACCTTTCCAAATATAAAATTTGTTTCATGTTTTGAATAATTAAACTTGGTTAAATAATTTAAATCTTATTTAATTCATTTAAAGTTGCTAAATTCCTAACTTGATCAAAACAAATTCTTTTGGGACATATAAAATATGATTTCAAACCATAAAAGCATAAACTTTTCAAATATGAACTTCACTCAATGCTTTGCACAAATAAAAATTCAAATAAGTTCATGTTTGAATTAAATGCATTTAATTCTTGCTTAAACTTGTTTAATTCATAAATAATTTATTTGAAATCCTTTTTCAACAAGTGAAACATGTAATCCGCCCAAAATTGTGTGTTATTATCAAATATAAACTTTGTTATCTATTTTAAACAATTTAAAGTGGTGAAAACAACAAATCCTTGAGTGACACCTTTAAGTAACCAAAATTTCTTAACTTGATAAATAAAATCCTAAACTTGTTAAACCTTATTTTCCATTTGGTTCTATTGTTGTTATTTTGTTGTTTTCCTCATCCATGCATCATGCTAATTCACCTACACAAGTTGGTTAGTTGTAAAACAATTAATTCAACCATAATTCATGGGCTTTTCATATGCAATCCAATTGCATGTGGGTCCATTTAATCATGTTGTTATTTTGTCAGCTAGTTTATTTCTATGCATCAATTAAATTGACATGCATCATCCCATTGTTTGTGCACTATGCCATGTTATTGATTGTTTATCTTTCTGCCTTGTTTGTTTGCTTCTTCCCGGATAAACGACGACGTTGAGACCGACGATACTTACGACACCCCTTCTAAGGAGTTAGCTCAGTACCAGGCTACTGGGTTTGCAGGCAAGTTATCACTCACATGAACCACTGTGTTCCTTTCAACATTGGTTACCGATACTTTCTGTTGTTCTTTTCTGCTATCCTTAGTAGTAGTTGTTTCTGTTACGATCCTATCACATGATACCCTGAAACCATGATATTGCCTCACCTCCACTCCTACAACCCCTTTGATTGAGCCAGTGTCTTACTAGCATGCTTAGGTTGTTTTGCTCGAGTCTGTTACCCGTTACTTTCTGTTACTATTTCTATTATGTTCTGGGGGCTCGATGTTTAATCAATCAATCATGCTAATGTTATTGTTAAATAATAATTTGATGATAAGGCACCGGCAGGAGGCCCTTTGTGGTTTTGAGGCCTGCTAGTGTCGACCCTAATAGGAAAAGGGTCTTGTCTACTGATCCATGATGAGCGCACTAACCGCATGTGGGAAGCGAGTATGGGCGCCCCCCTCAATTTGACTCGATTCGCATCTCGTCCAAATCGCCTCATTTAGTTCGGGTTTTCCATTTGCTGCATGCATGATCTTGCGAGCCCTTGGTACCCGGGTGGAACTTTCATAGTCGGCATATAGGGGGACACGTTCTTAGAGTGCTATGAGGGTCCATTTTCTTCTGGGCTCGATTAGCCGTGCGCCCAAGGTTCTTTGGGCTTGATGCGAAGAAGAGTTGAGTTGTGTTGAGTGCCCCGCTTGGTGGAAGGGCCTTTCCATCTGGCGGGTTATTCATGCGTGTACGGCCAAATTGGTGCAACCCTGCAGGGATAATCTTCTCGAGAAGCCGTGTTTTCCGCGGTTATGGATTACTTGGTGAAAGTACTGGCTAACAAGTACTCAGGACAACTTAAACATAATGATCAAACATGTTACACCCAATGATTAATAACTTGACTAGTAATAGGTTGATGACACAATAACTTGATTCACCTTTAATACAACTGTGTGGGTTTTCCTCGGATTGCTTCTTTGGATAAGGGGCGAGATCCAGGATGGGTTTGCTTGAAGTTATCTTTCAGTTGGTTACGATCCACGATCTTATCTCCTTTCTGATAGCCGGAAGTTGTAGTATGTTCTGTAGTTGGTTAGAGCAGCCAGTTGCAGCCTCTTTTATATCCCCTTCCTTCCGTTGAACCCAAAGCATCTGTGCTTGGTGTTGACGGGTTACACTTTGGTGAATTGTGAGTCTTGCTTGCCAGTACGTTTATGTACTGACCCCTTTGGGGCTGTGGTTTCCGCAGACCTACGTTTCTGAAGATCTACATGGTGGCAACTACGTGGAGTATGACGAGGCTGCTGACGAGTAGATAGCGGACCCGGGCAGGATCCGATACTTCGTGGATGGGCTCCGTCTGTTCTTTTCCGGCCTCTTAGGCCTATTTGGTTCTTGTCTGTACTCAGACATGTTGAATGCTTCCGCTGTGATGTACTGATGTATTGTTGGGACATGTGTCCTCTGAATGATTGTATTTGCTATCTCTGCTCTAATGAGAGCTATTTGCAATCTTATTTCAATCTTTTGTGTCTTAGAGATCTGTTGTGATATCAGTTGTTCAACGCCGTTGACGTACCATGTGTGTATGGGTTGAAGTACGTCGACGGAAGTGCCTTTGATCTCTAGTGGATAGTTTACATCGACGATGGAATAGCAGGGCTTGTGTTGTCGCGCATAAGCGCAGGCCTACCAGGAAGCTGGGACGTGGGAGCAGTTATGCCCCATAATCCAAGCACCTGCTATCCAGTTCGGCCCGATGAGTATCCCCTAGAAATCAGGGTGCGACAAATGGTATCAGAGCCTGTCTGCCTGTAGGATCCCTTTTTACTGGTCGCAGTTGAGTCTAGAAACTATTTTGTAGCTATATAGGAAAAATGAAACGTGAGAGTAGGAATTCTGTTCTTTTTCTTCTTTTCCCCACCCTCCCTCCCTTTTTTCTGGTAAGGAAGTGCAACGTTTATTTTTCCCTTCTCATCTAAACTTTCAAGTTAGGATTTCACGTGTTTTGGGTTCTCCGTAGTACCTCAGGAGTTTTGTTCTCGTTTCCCCCGGTGTTGCTTCGTTATCCTGTTCTTTTAAAGAACCTTTTCGTAAGTTGAAATCTTGTTGTTGTTTTCCACTTCAATTCTTCTACCGGCGTCTAATCGAAGTTTCCCCGTTCATCTGCTAAACTCTATTCCAGCAAAAGTGTTATTTCATACCGGAGAATCACATTCCTTTGTGTCAACAATCTTTTCCACAACACACAACCCAATTCTGGTTCCACTAAGCAATCAAATCTCTGTTCACTCCCCGGGATCTCAAATGTTGACTTCCAACATAAGTAAGAACAATCCAATTCTAATGGGAGGCCACATATTCCTCGTTACTCTCATGTTGATGATTCTGACATTGATGTTATTCTTGGTGTTGCATTGATGTCAATAACTCTGTTCCACCATTCTAGCCAGATAATCTATTCTCCAAATGAATCAAGTTCCATTCAGCTATACACCCTCCATACAAAACCTATACCTCTCCCTTTACTTGAAATATTCCGGTGGTTTCAAAATTCCCTGAAATCTTTCCAAAAGAATTGCCAGGGTTACCTATCGTTTTGAACTTCCAGAAAAACTATCCAAGGTGCACGATGTGTTTCACGTGTCACGGCTCAAGAGGATCTTCCCAAGAAGTATCCGGACCTTTTCTTTTCTCAGTAGGAATCTCGGGGCGCGATTCCTTCAAGGGGGGGCGTTTTGTAACAGCCCAAGTATGAAAACCATCCCTTTAGAATGTTTGATTTCTTGTTTATGAAAGTATTGCATCATGGCATCATGTTTATTTCCCTTGCTGCATTTGTTTCTTTTGTTTTGCATCTGTTATTCTTGTTTTCACAATGAAAATCAAACAATTTCAACTGCCTTGTTTTCATACTTGTTCTGTTACAACTTTTGGAATAAAACTCACAAATAATAACAACCAAATTGTTCCATTTTATTCCATGTTGATCACTTATTAAAATTGTGGGTTTTAGTCAAACAAATAATTTCCAAATCACCTTTACCCTATTACAATCCTTGTTTTCCATATTAATCAATTAATTCCCAAACTGCTTTCAAATTCAAACCAAATCACTAAATAGCACCTCTTTGAAATTAAAACTAACCAAAACCTTGTTGTGCTCTTTATTTCCAATTACATTCTTTTGATCACCCTATTTCTAATAATATTGTGCAATAACCATTTAATAATAAAATTTACTCAAACACCATCCAAATCCAAACAGCCCCAAAAATATAAATGTTTTGATCTCCAAACTTGGTTTCTGGTTGTGTTTGACCTAAAGAGGCTACCCAAATTTTTCTGTAATTTTTGGCAAACTCCAAAGCACCTATTTCTTCCATCTTCTCTTTGCTACAAAAAAAAACAGGAGATCCAAAAAATAATAAAAACGAACCACCTAAGCCCACCTAAACCCCAGCCCACCAAACCAGCGAAGGCCCAGCCTCCCTTCTTCTTCGTACGGCTCCCCATCGGAGGGGAACACGTCGACAGAGGAGGTGATGAACGGACAGCAGCTGCCTCCCCCCCTTAAAACTCTCCACCACGAGCTCCCTGCGAACCCTAGGCCCTCCTCAGCCCTCTCCTTCCTCCTACGCCGCCGTTTCCCTCCTTCTTCTTCCTCCCTTCCCTCTGCTCTCTTTTTATTCTCTGTAACTCCACCTAACTGACAGAAAATGTCCTCCTTTTGGCTCCGGTGATCGCCGCCGGGAAGGCCTCCTCCTCGCTCGATGACGCCGGCAATGGAAACGGCGCACCGCGGGCTCTCTCCTCGTCCCCTCGGCGGCCATAGGGACCCAGCGTGGCACCGGCGCCATCCCCGCCAAGCCGCCATCGACCTCTGTCTGCCGCCGTCAGGAACTGCTTCGACCACCGCATCCCTCTGTCCGATCCGACCAAGGTGAGGCCCGCTCGCCTCCTTCCTCCCTCACCTCCTTCCTCACAGCAGCCCGCGCCCCCGCAGCACACCCCACGCCGTCCGCCCTGCGCCACCGTCGAGGCGCAGCAGCGGTTGCTGCCCGCCGGCGCCTCACGTTCGATCTGAAAAAGAGAAAATCCCGCGCCTAAACTGCATCTTAACCCCCTCGAGTCCCCCTTCTAGCAAAAAACAGCAGCAGCCGCACTGGCAAAGGCCCTATGCGCGCACCTGGAGGTGCTGGGTTCGATCCCCAACTCCCCACCTTTTTTTCAGTTTTATTCCGAAGTGTTCAGTGCATTTTCCTGAACCTAATCCTCACCCCGACCCCCCTCCTATCACAAATCGAAGCCCACCGCACTGGCAGTACCCTTGCGCTCACATCAGGGGCTCTCGGGTTCGAGTCCCCCCTTCCACGAATTAAACCAAAACTTTTTATCTCCTTTGTTTTGGTACAGTAACCTCCAGAAATCACAACCAAGCCCCTATATCTTTAATTCTAGTCCCTGTATATTTATTTTTCTAGCCCCTAGGTGTTAAAAATGGCAGATTTGCACCAAATCTTGTAAATTGCATAAGAAAATCATTTTAACTCCAAATCCAACATTTTTAATATGTTTTCAATACCAAATTAAATGTTCTATCCAAATATAAAATTTGTTTACTGTTTTGAATATTTTAAATTGGTGCAATATTTGAAACTTGTCAAATTCACTTAAACTTGCAAAATTCATAACTTGAGCATAAAAATTCCAAATTCCACAAACTAAATATGTTTTCCAATCAACTTTTCATGTACTTTCCAAATATAAATTTTGTTTGCTGTTTTGAATAATTTAAATTGCTGAAAACAACTGTTTCTTAATTATTGCATTTAAAATTGCCAAAATAATAACTTGCTCATTTTAAATCCAATTTCAACAAATGAAATATGTTTTCCATGCAAAATTAAACCACCTTTCCAAATATAAAATTTGTTTCATGTTTTGAATAATTAAACTTGGTTAAATAATTTAAATCTTATTTAATTCATTTAAAATTGCTAAATTCCTAACTTGATCAAAACAAATTCTTTTGGGACATATAAAATATGATTTCAAACCATAAAAGCATAAACTTTTCAAATATGAACTTCACTCAATGCTTTGCACAAATAAAAATTCAAATAAGTTCATGTTTGAATTAAATGCATTTTAATTCTTGCTTAAACTTGTTTAATTCATAAATAATTTATTTGAAATCCTTTTTCAACAAGTGAAACATGTAATCCACCCAAAATTGTGTGTTCTTATCAAATATAAACTTTGTTATCTATTTTGAACAATTTAAAGTGGTGAAAACAACAAATCCTTGAGTGACACCTTTAAGTAACCAAAATTTCTTAACTTGATAAATAAAATCCTAAACTTGTTAAACCTTATTTTCCATTTGGTTCTATTGTTGTTATTTTGTTGTTTTCCTCATCCATGCATCATGCTAATTCACCTACACAAGTTGGTTAGTTGTAAAACAATTAATTCAACCATAATTCATGGGCTTTTCATATGCAATCCAATTGCATGTGGGTCCATTTAATCATGTTGTTATTTTGTCAACTAGTTTATTTCTATGCATCAATTAAATTGACATGCATCATCCCATTGTTTGTGCACTATGCCATGTTATTGATTGTTTATCTTTCTGCCTTGTTTGTTTGCTTCTTCCCGGATAAACGACGACGTTGAGACCGACGATACTTACGACACCCCTTCTAAGGAGTTAGCTCAGTACCAGGCTACTGGGTTTGCAGGCAAGTTATCACTCACATGAACCACTGTGTTCCTTTCAACATTGGTTACCGATACTTTCCGTTGTTCTTTTCTGCTATCCTTAGTAGTAGTTGTTTCTGTTACGATCCTACCACATGATACCCTGAAACCATGATATTGCCTCACCTCCACTCCTACAACCCCTTTGATTGAGCCAGTGTCTTACTAGCATGCTTAGGTTGTTTTGCTCGAGTCTGTTACCCGTTACTTTCTGTTACTATTTCTATTATGTTCTGGGGGCTCGATGTTTAATCAATCAATCATGCTAATGTTATTGTTAAATAATAATTTGATGATAAGGCACCGGCAGGAGGCCCTTTGTGGTTTTGAGGCCTGCTAGTGTCGACCTAATAGGAAAAGGTCTTGTCTACTGATCCATGATGAGCGCACTAACCGCATGTGGGAAGCGAGTATGGGCGCCCCCCTCAATTTGACTCGATTCGCATCTCGTCCAAATCGCCTCATTTAGTTCGGGTTTTCCATTTGCTGCATGCATGATCTTGCGAGCCCTTGGTACCCGGGTGGAACTTTCGTAGTCGGCATATAGGGGGGACACGTTCTTAGAGTGCTATGAGGGTCCCTTTTCTTCTGGGCTCGATTAGCGTGGCCAAGGTTCTTTGGGCTTGATGCGAAGAAGAGTTGAGTTGTGTTGAGTGCCCCGCTTGGTGGAAGGGCCTTTCCATCTGGCGGGTTATTCATGCGTGTACGGCCAAATTGGTGCAACCCTGCAGGGATAATCTTCTCGAGAAGCCGTGTTTTCCGCGGTTATGGATTACTTGGTGAAAGTACTGGCTAACAAGTACTCAGGACAACTTAAACATAATGATCAAACATGTTACACCCAATGATTAATAACTTGACTAGTAATAGGTTGATGACACAATAACTTGATTCACCTTTAATACAACTGTGTGGGTTTTCCTCGGATTGCTTCTTTGGATAAGGGGCGAGATCCAGGATGGGTTTGCTTGAAGTTATCTTTCAGTTGGTTACGATCCACGATCTTATCTCCTTTCTGATAGCCGGAAGTTGTAGTATGTTCTGTAGTTGGTTAGAGCAGCCAGTTGCAGCCTCTTTTATATCCCCTTCCTTCCGTTGAACCCAAAGCATCTGTGCTTGGTGTTGACGGGTTACACTTTGGTGAATTGTGAGTCTTGCTTGCCAGTACGTTTATGTACTGACCCCTTTGGGGCTGTGGTTTCCGCAGACCTACGTTTCTGAAGATCTACATGGTGGCAACTACGTGGAGTATGACGAGGCTGCTGACGAGTAGATAGCGGACCCGGGCAGGATCTGATACTTCGTGGATGGGCTCCGTCTGTTCTTTTCCGGCCTCTTAGGCCTATTTGGTTCTTGTCTGTACTCAGACATGTTGAATGCTTCCGCTGTGATGTACTGATGTATTGTTGGGACATGTGTCCTCTGAATGATTGTATTTGCTATCTCTGCTCTAATGAGAGCTATTTGCAATCTTATTTCAATCTTTTGTGTCTTAGAGATCTGTTGTGATATCAGTTGTTCAACGCCGTTGACGTACCATGTGTGTATGGGTTGAAGTACGTCGACGGAAGTGCCTTTGATCTCTAGTGGATAGTTTACATCGACGATGGAATAGCAGGGCTTGTGTTGTCGCGCATAAGCGCAGGCCTACCAGGAAGCTGGGACGTGGGAGCAGTTATGCCCCATAATCCAAGCACCTGCTATCCAGTTCGGCCCGATGAGTATCCCCTAGAAATCAGGGTGCGACAATAGTCATTCTTATTAATAGTAGTGGGAGCAAATTCAACAAAATAGATATCATTATCTCTCATCACCATAATCATAAAATTTAGGAGGCATATTATAATCATAATAAAATTTATCCTCAATAGTAGGTGGACTTAAAATAGCATGTTCATCATTGTAAACATCATATATAGAGGGAATATCATGATCACAATAAAATTTATCATCTATAGTAGGTGGAACTAGAATACCAAAATCATTATAATCATCATATATTGGAGGCAAAGTATCATCAAAGAAAATTTCCTCCTCAAAACTTGGGGGACTAAAATTATCATATTCATCAAAACCAACATCCACAAGCTTAGACTTTTCCATAGCATTAGCAATAATGGTGTTCAAAGAATTCATACTAATAACATTGCTACTAGTATGGAAATAAAGCTCCATAGGTTTTTAAATTTTCTCTTCAAACAGTTCATGTCCTAACTAAATATAAAGATTATAAAGATCTCTCATATTTTTGTTGTTTTCCATTAAGCCTAACTAGTGAAAATAAAAACAAGAAACAAAAAAGATATAATTGCATAATCTAAAGGAAATAACTTCGAGAACTCACAAAGGATGTGAGTACCTTTTACCTTACCTCCCCGACAATGGCGCCAGAAAATAGCTTGATGTCTACGCACACTTCTATTCTTGTAGACAGTGTTGGACCTCCAAGTGCAGAGGTTTGTAGAACAGCGGCAAGTTTCCCTTAAGTGGATCACGCAAGGTTTATCAAACTCAGAGAGGTAGATGTCAAAGATATCTCTCTCAAGCAACCCTGCAATTAAGATACAAGAAGTCTCTTGTGCCCCAACACACCCAATATACTTGTCAGGGATATAGGTGCACTAGTTCGGCGAAGAGATAGTGAAATGCGAGTAATATGGATGGTTATAAGTAATAATAGCAATCTGAAATAAATATGGCAGCAAGCAAACATGTAGCAGAATAGGCGGAAAACGGTGTTTCAATGCTTGGAAACAAGGACTAGGGATCCTACTTTCACTAGTGGACACTCTCAACAATGATCACATAATTGAATCAATAAATACCATCTCTTCACTATGGTACTCCAAACCACTCTCCGGTCAAATAACAACACCGATCCATGCGTAGGGCTTTAACATCACGCCTTAGAGTAAGCAGTTTTCCAACTAAGTAACCCCCACGCTATCACCATGGGACCCAGATGGTTCCACGGAAACACCATAATTTCATAGGGTTATCCAACACAAAATATAAATATAATTCTAAACCACACGGTGCACACACTGTCACCTTTACACCGCGATCAAAGTGTTTACATAGATCTCATAACAAAACCACTTGAGTAGCATAATAGATGAAGAATATCTACAAATTCAACTAGATTACAAAGCTCCTTGTAGCCTTGCTCGAGTGACAGAAACGTGAAGGGGGAGGATGTTTTGTTGCCATTAGGGAGAAAACAGTGGTGAGAGTACCCGCGTGTATAATCATTGCTTACATTACACACTTTGTTTAATGCAATTATTTGTTGCTTGCAACTTAATACCTAAGGGGGTTCAAATGATAACCTGAGGGTGGATTATTAGTCATAGATGCAGATGGATGTCGGTCTATGTATCTAGTTGTAATGCCCGCACTAAAAATCATAGTAATCATCATGTTATAATGTGCACTACGGTGCAACCTTTATTTGTCAATTGCCCAGCTGTAATTTTTTCACCCAGCATGTTATTTTTATGGAGAGACACCACTAGTGAACCTATGAACCCCGGTCCATTTTCCACACTATTAAACAAACCACAAAAATTTCCTGCTCTCTCTACTGTCTGCAAGCATTCAACTGTTTCCCACACTATACGTCTAATCTTTGTTTTCAGCAAGACCGGTGAGATTGACAACCTCACTGTACCATTGGGGCAAAGTATTTTGGTTGTGTTGTATGCAGGTTCCACGTTGTTGCTGACACCGGTGAAGCGCCATCACCACCGTCAGTGGCATCAACCTTCCGAAGGTCCTCCTCCTACTAGATTGATAACCTTGGTTCTTAACTAAGGGAAAAACTCCTACCGTTGTGCTCATCACACCCTCCTCTTGGGGTATCCCAACGAGTGCAAGATCTGCACCATCAACAACGTCGTCCTCGAACAGTCTACATCTCGCTGGAGTAAACTGAGGCTGCCGCCCCGGGATCTTCTTCGTGACGTCTCCTCGAGCTTCCCCAAGGATCTCGAGCCCCCCATTCACCTCACTGTGTTGTGCCGCATTTCCTCGTCGTCTTCCCCAAACCCGGGACCACTAGAGTGGCACCGTCATCGTTGCCGAGCCGCAGAACCTCCATCTTCACCATTGCCGGCAAAGATCCACCGTCCCCAGTGATCCTCCTTTGCCCTGCACCATCCCATCTGAATGAGCGTGCGATACTAGATCGCAAAAGTTACCTCTCTATGGCCGTCTGATCGAGGTCCAACGGTGTAGTTCAAATCACTTAAGTGATTTAGGAAAGCCAATCACAGCATGCCGCGTGGCAGCCTAGTCAGCGCCCAGTCACAGCCGAGTGAGCAGCCACGTCATTCCATCCTTTTCTAGATTTTCTCCGGAATAAAAATAATTGGCAGTTTTACAAAAACGCCCCTGGATATTAGATCTATCATAACTTTTTAATCATAGATCCAAATTTAGCAAACTTTGACTTTTTGAAAAGCCCTTGTCCTGTAGAATATTTTAGAACCATAGAAATTTCAAATTGGTTCAAATCCAAATGTGCTTTTTTGATGATTTTTGGCATAGTTTAAATTATGTAGATCCGATTTTGTCAAACCAAAATGTTTTTTAGACCTTAGGATGTGTGCTAACATAATCCTCTGCCGAAAATAAATATTGTAATAATTTAAATTTGATTTAGAATTTTGATTCTCCTTTGATTATTTTTGAGTTAGTTCAAATCCCATAAATATTTCCAATATGTTCTCCTTAGCAATATTGTTCTAAGTACTAACCTTAGACCAGAACCTAAGACTTTAAACGCCTTGAACCATGGCCATGTAAATTGTTCTAGATGTCCCTCCAAGTTGAAACCACCAAGTTAGGATTTGTGAAAAACCATGAAGTGCAAGGAAGATGCTCAATTTGTCAACTTGGGATTTTCACATGAAGCTACTTCAAGGAAGTCCAATGAAGGAATTAGCAAAGTAAATAGACTATAGAAGCATCCCCAAGAGGTAGAAGCACTATAAGAAAATTAGGAGGATCTTCACGAAGACCAACCACATCTCTCTCAAATCTTTTCCTCTCTCCCTTACTTTTCTTTCCCACTAGACTTTGTGGTGTGTCCAAGTTAGATCAAGAACAGCTAAGTTCAATGAAGTCACCATACCAAGGAGGAAGCTACAAGGGAGCATGAAGATGATTCTTAAGAAGAGTAAACATGCGAAGACTTGAAGCTAAAACCTATTCAAGATGATTAGTATCAAATTTTCTTTTGTACAAGACTTAAAATTAGTTTTTCAAGTGAGATGAGAGATTTTGATCAAGACTCCTCACAAGAAGCCTTTCATCAAGGTGATCAACTTCAAGAAGAAGGTAGCTTCAAGGATTTTGTTGGTGAATCAAGAAGAATACTCTCCTAGAGATGAAGAAGAACAAGAGTAACAATTTACAAGTAATTTTTATGGGAACCCTAGCAATATCACCTTCTTCCCTTATTCTATATGACCAAGTCCCTAAAATCCTAGATAGGTACTCCAGATGATTTTTTTAATCAATAAAGAGAACTATAGGAAATGCCATTAAAAGACACACATAAAGACTTTAGACTTTGCCACAACCAGAAGAAACACAACGAAGTATCTTTGGAGCACTTATACAAGGACTTAGACATCAAAACAAACTCAAGGAAGCAAAATAATAACTTGAAGAAGCTCATGAAGCAAATAGATGAGCCCTACCTTAAACAAAATGGAAAACCTAGCCCAAAACACTTTGATTTTCTCTTGTGAATTAAGTTAAATGTAAAACATTGTCACGTGTTCTTTTGGGTTTCATAAGTGGTGTGATAACCCTTAGATGAACTCTTGGAACTTTCTTGACAAGTATGACCAATTAAGTTTGAACTCTTCAAACACAAGACTTGTCCAACCTATATCCTTTTGGTAAACTCTAAACCCAATCACAATAATTTCTTTTGGTAATAAATTGTTATGTTAAGCCACCTTCCCTTAACCCGGCCAGCTTGAAAACATTTTAACTATGTTTTGTTGATTATTATGTTTTTGTTTGTTTATGAATATTTGTTTATTGTTATTTGTTTAGATTGTAGGAAGAGAGACATTCTATTGGTGAAAAGAGAGTACGTCTACACCAACTGCAAAAAGGGAAGTGACACACCATAAACTACCCATTATGTTTTTATGCATTACTAGACTTTTGAGTAGTATGCATGATAGGAGTTTTTTTTAAGTATTATGCTATGATAAATCCTAGTTGTGTGTAGCAACCCCCTTTACCATGTTATTTTGTATCCCTAGATCTTGGTAGATGCTTTGCACCACTGCTAAATTGTTTATTTGATTTTGAGGAAAAAAATCCAAGTATAGAGTTAAATGAACCACCTGGGTGGAAGTGGAAAGGCTTGGTTTATGTTGACTGGTTCCTTAGGTCCATGTCTATGGTGTTTATCACCGAAGGAGTACACTCGTGGCTGGACACACAGGAACAAAGAGATTTCAAGTCACTCCCTGTTTTGATTGCTTCTAGTGCAGGCTATAGTCATATGGGGTATGTATTGATCAACTAAGTTGAATGAACTCACCAGGCTTGACAAGCAGATGTAGATGGGGTAGGTGGATTGGGTCAAGCCAAACGGTGGTGTAATTTCTTCAGAAAAATCTTGTCTCGGTCTTCTCCTTTCCTTAACATATTCTGAGTGTACAGGATGTTTGGGGTTGATTTAGTTTAAAGGGTAACGTGCACACACTCTGCAAAGTTAACAAACTAAGATCTTAGCTGTGTCCCCGGTGATGGAAAATTTGAGCAGCTGGACGGGGAACAGATGGAGAATCTCATCTTGCCAACTTCATAATAATTTTTTTAAACCTTTTCTCTTGTAGGGGAGACCCCCACAACCCTTTATTTCCAACCAGAGAAATTATATATATGTACAATTATATACAAAAGGGATAGACTAAGACAGTCTAAAACAACGTACAAAAGAGTACTAAGGCATGATGACAATTGACCAGTTGTGACTGTTTCAACCTATGCTTAAGTAAGGTGATATCGAGCACAAACCCAACCTTCCAACCTCTAAAAGCATGCTTCTCAGATTTGAAAATAACACCATTTCTTTGTTTCCAAATATTCTAGTAGGCCAAGATCACAATCTCTGTAAAGCAATGTCCAATGAAGACCTTCTTAGCATGTTTCAAGTTGGACATGACTATGTCATCACTCCATTTGAACTCCTAGTAATTCCAAATCTTGGGGCTGAAACAACATTTAAGAAGAGATGAATCCAGTCCGCAAAACTATGCCGAGGAAAGAGAACATAATTATCATTTCCTTGGATCTTCCACTTTCTCCTTGATGGCTGACATTGGTAAACCCCAAGAGAAAGGTTGTGAAGGGTGTAGCGGCAAGTTTTCCCTCAGAAAAGAACCAAGGTTGAATCGACCAGTAGAAGGACAAGCAATTTCTGAAGGTTGATGCAGCTGATGTCGCAGGGCTCGCTATTGGTTCAACATCAACGTGGAACCTACACAACACAATCAATTCACTTTTCCCCAACGAAGCAGTGAGGTTGTGAATCTCACCATGTTTTCTTATAACAAAGAGGTTAAATTTATGGTGTGGAAAACAATATGAAAACATCATTAGCAGCGTGAAAACAGCGGAAACAATGTGAAAATAGTAATTGCAGTGGTTATATTATTAGTATGAGAAAATGGACCAGGGTCCACAGTTATCTAGTGGTGTCTCTCCATAAAAGATATCTAACATGCGTGGTGAAGAATTTACAGCTGTACAATTCATAGATAATGAAACATAAAAGACATGATGATTACTATGTGATTCATGCGGGCATTACAACAAGACTCATGGACTGTCATCCAACTAAATCTATGACTAATAATGACCCTCCGATTATCATCCAAACAAACGTTGGGTATTAAGTTGCAAGCAACCGATAATCTCAGTAAGAAAAGTGTGTAATGTAAACATCGTTGTTTTCTCCCTAATGGCAACAACACATCCTCCATCCGTCACGTTTCTGTCTATCGAGCATAGATGCAAAGGAGGCATGAACCCACTATCGAGCATAAACAATCCCTCTTGGAGTCACTAGTATCTACTTGGCTAGATCATCTACTAACAATGGAGAGTATGTAAGATCATAATTAACATACACAGGAAGCCAACATGTTATATTGATAATCAAGAGACATCACATTCAATAATCATCGGATACCAGCAAACGCAACAGGTAGCATTACGATAAGATGATGTCGATCATGTAGGGAAGCTCAGAAGATCTAAACATGACACATAAAGAGGAGAGAACAACCATCTAGCTATTGTGGACCCGTAGTCCAAGGATGAACTACTCACGCATCACTCCGGAGACGGGCATGGTGGTGTAGAGCCCTTCGGTGATGATTTCCCCTCTCGAAAGGGTGCCGGGGAGAACTCCAGAACCCTCCCGATCTTTAGTTAACGATGACGGTGGCCTCGGGTGTATTTCATGGAAAAGTGGTATATTTCTAGGGTTCACGCATCGGGGGGAATAAATAGGCGAAAGGGCGATGGCGATGGGTGCCCAAGGGGCCCACACCACCTCCAGGCGCGGCCAGGGGGCGCGGCGCCTCATGGTGTGGCCCCCCTCTAGGCCTCTTTGGGACTCCGAGGAACATTCGGGAATTCTAAGACTTCGAGGCTTCAAATTTTCCAGTTCCGAGAATATTTCCAGAACAACTTTTCTGAAACTAAAAACAGCAGAAAACAGGAACTCGCCGTGTGGCATCATGTCAATAGGTTAGTCCCAGGAAATCAGTAAAAATGAAATAAAGTGTAAGGAAAACATGTAGCATATGGCATAAAAACAACATGGAACATCAGAAATTAAGGATATTTATGACGTATCAACATCCCCAAGCTTAGTTCCTACTCGTCCTCGACTAGGTAAACGATACAAACACATAATTTCTGAGGTGACATGCTACCAACATAAACTTGATCATCTAAATTGTAAAATCATAAGCATAGCTCAGATCATAGTACTTTAAACACAAGAATGATACATATAATTTTAACAATGAAACATAGAAATCACTTTGCACCATCAAAAGTAACACAAATAAAAGATCATGAATAATAGTACACTTGAAAGTTATACGTTTATTTCAACCATAGAGATAAAATAGAAAAGTGATATTTCGCTTGTCCTTAAGAGTGAGGAATAAATTCCAGGACACCTTCAAAGTTTAAGAGGAAGACTAGAACAAATAATTTGAGAACAAATAATAACACATCATGAATCAATTAATAATGTTTCTCAGATAAATGCACATTAAACTCAAAATGGAAACTATGATCTCTCAACCGTGCATAAAGTTAGAAGATGGAGACTCAACATAAAAGTAAAAGAAAGGCCATTCGCAGAGGGACACAGGGATCACTCATGTGCTAGAGATTTTTATTTTAGAGGTATTGAAAACATTTTTTAGAGAGGTGTGTATGCTTATGTCAATGAATGGTAAACAAAAAATACAGTACGTCACAAGCCAACTAGACTTCACAAGAGCGGCTCTCATAGAAGGACGCATATGGTTAGAAGGTCAGAAATCAGGGGCAAAAATAGTGACTCATAAATCGGGGAAAAATGACTCAGAAAGATCTCTCTTTCTCTTCTATTTACACAATTATTCTTTGACTCATAAATCGGGGGCAAAAATAGTGAAGAGAATTTGTTGTATTAATTTGGGGCTAGGCACCCCGCGGTCAGCTATTTTATCATTGGATAAGAGGATGAAGACACTAGTCGAGGGTGTGAAAGTCCAATCAACAAGTGAGATAAAGATTCTCTATTTATGTCCTTAGGAGCAAAAACAGGAGCACAAAAGAGAAGTAATTTTGAAGGTTTTAAAGGTAACACATGAGCAATTTACTTTGGAGTGGCGGTTAAATACCACATGTAGGTAGGTATGGTGGACACATTTGGTAAACTTTGGTTTTCGGGATTTGGATGCACGAGTAGATCCCATACTCAGTACAGGTGGAGGCTAGCAAAAGACTACGAGAGACAAATCAAGAGAGCAATAATGGTCATAATCATGCATAGCGACAAAACCATCATTAATCAATGCATAAGTGGTACTACAAGTTAAAAAACTAAATGATCATGGAGGCTATAAGTGACTGGTTGGTAGTCATAAACATGGTGTAAGCATGCGCGAAATCAACCAAATAAAACATTCAAATGAGAACACCACAAATTTATGCTTCAATGTGACACGAACAACTCATGATTATTTAAATGGCACATTAAACAATCTCAGCTATTTGAGACAAATCATGCTACAAAAATAACCAATAGGATTTAGAATTAAAATAACATCTAGCATGACATGAAAAAGTCTAGCCAGAGTCTATACAAGCTTCTATTGCACCGTTATAAGCACAAAAATTATAATGCTGCTTTCCAACACCAAGCATTTTATACTAAACAAAAATTCTCCAAGAGATACAGCAATGAAACAAGAGAGTACTAACATAACTCTACTAAACTAACATCTCTGAATAAGAGATGCAAGAAAAGCAGGAGCTAAAAAGGAATTTTGAAGGAACTAGAAGAAAAACTAAGAATACGAGCATAACGCGTATTCATACGAAAAAGCGGAGCGTGTCTCTCTCCCACACAAAGAATTCTAGGTTCCAACAACATTATTGTAGCAAGGAAAAAAAACAAAACAAAGGAAAACAAAAGAAAAACAAACCGACGCTCTAAGTAAATTTCATATGATGTGACCGAATAAAAATATAGTTTGACTAGAAGTGACCTGATAATTTGTTGATGAAGAAGGGGATGGCTTGGGCATCCCCAAGCTTAGACGCTTGAGTATTCTTAGAATTTGCTGGGATGAACACCGGGGTTACCCCCAAGCTTTGGATTTTTACTCTTCTTGATCACATTATATTATCCTCTTCTCTTGACCCTTCAAAACTTCATTCACACCACACTTAATGTAATTCACATTAGAGGATTAATGCACAATAAAAAATTCACATGTTCTGCATGGACACAAGCATTACTGATACTTTTTAATATTAGCTACATCAAGTGATGTTTATTGAAGCAAAGAAATCCACTTGACATCGTAAAAGAGCAAATGCAAGAAAAATGGCAGAATCTGCCAAAACCAGAACATTCTTTAATGACAAATTTTTTCAGGGCACTTAAGTTGCTCAGATCGAAAAACATAAAGAACGAAAAAGTTTCTAAATTAGGCGAGGAATAATCATAGAAACGTTTCAGGTCATTTTGATCTTTCTGTGATTTATACGAGTTTTTACGATGGACAGCAGAAATCCAAAACCAACTCCAACTTTCGCTAGAAACATCACTTGGCACAACTAATAATACATGAAAATAAAGATAAAAAGGAGCTTCTACATAAGTATACAACCCATTGACTCAAAGAAAACAGATAAAAAGAAAGCAAAAAATAAAACCATGGGTTATCTCCCAAGAAGTGCTTTTTTAGCGCCTTTTAGCTAGGCAGAGAAAGAAAGGAGATGCTCACATAAGAAATTTGAATTAATAAAAAGAGAGCATCGGGAAGCAAGTATAAAACAAATTTAAGTCTAACCCACTTCTTATGCATAGGTATCTTGTAAATAAATAAATTAAAGAATCTCAAACTAGAAATCATGGGAAGGTAGAACGAGAGCAATTTCAAAACTTTCAGCAAAAATAGAGGTGTTTTAGTAACATGAAAATTCCTACAACCATATTTTACTGTCTCATGAAAATTGTCAGTAGCATCATGAACAAACTCAACAACATAATTATCACATAAAGCATGTTTTTCATGGTCTAAAAGCACACAGTTCATATCAAGCTCAAAAATAGCGGGATCAAAATTAAAAATAAGTCCTCTTCTCTCCCATTTTTAGCAATAAAAAAAAGATGATTAGTCACTCTTAAAAGGTACAAGATACATTATAGAAATCATATTTTCAGTAGCATTATAATTTATAACATCAAGTAACATAGGACCATCATCTAGAGCATTATCATATAAATTTTCTAGACAAACTTCCTCATTATCATGCATATCAATAGTTGGAGTAAATAGAGGATTCTCATAGGATTTATCAAAAAAGCATGGATTATCATAAATAACAGTAGCAATATAATTCTCACAAGTTTCATTCATCGTAGTTTCAAGGTCATAAGTATAGCAAGTATCAACTTCATCAAAAAGGGATATTTCAAAAGAATTAATAGGATCATCACAACTATGAGTTAAAGAGTTACTATCATTGGGAGTTAGACATGGGTAGCTCCATTCTTCCTCCTCTTGATCATCACTCTCCTCCTCTTTTTCATCCAATGAGCTTCCAGATTCAACAATTTCTTCTTCCATAGGCTCCTACAAGGCATCAGTAACTTCCTTTGGTGGAGAGAATCTTTTAAGATATTTAATTATGTAGTAATTACAATCCTTGTAATTATCAAATCAATATTCAAGTATATCATAAATCTCATATTTATAAGGTGCACCATCAATACTTTCAATCAAATAGGAAATTTCGAATGCACCCTTCCAAGCAATAAATTCCTCAAATTGTTCCACATCATCAAAGTCATAATTTCCATTAACATAAGAAGATATGGTAACATCATCATTATACTCACATTGAAAAGGGAGGTGTTTATACCTCCTACAGCAACAAGATTTCAAAGCAATAAGTAACATTATAAGTATAGAACAATTTTCTACCAATGATATATAATTTATTAATTTGCTCCCATAAGTGTTTCCCTTTTTGTGATAGGCGGTGTTCCTTATAATATTTTTGTTGATATTCCGTGAACCCATCTTGCCAATAAGATCTTGTTTCAAAGACATCAAACATTGATAACAAGCATGATAAAGAAAAAATAACAACTAGAATAAGAGCTATTTTTCGTGTGTTTTCGATAAAGTGAAGCAAACAAGATAAAATAAAATAAACTAAGCAAAACTAAAACAAAGTAAAGAGATTGGAATTGAGAGAATCCCCTTGCATAAATTACCTTCCTCCTAGCAACGGCGCCAGAAAACTTGTTGATGGCTGACGTTGGTAAACCCCAAGAGAAAGGTTGTAAAGAGTGAAGCGGCAAGTTTTTCCTCAAAAAGGAAATAAAGGTTGAGTCGACTAGTAGGAGGACAAGCAATTTCTGAAGTTGATGCAGTTGATGTGGTAGGGCGCACTACCGGTTCAGCAACAACATGGAACCTACACAACACAATCAATTCACTTTGCCTCAACGAAGCAGTGAGGTTTTCGATCTCACCGGTTTTGCTGATAACAAAGAGGATAAGTGTATGGTGTGGAAAACAATATGAGAACTATATGAAAACAACAGTAGCAGTGTGAAAACAGTGGAAAGAGTATGAAAACCGTAATTTCTGTAGTTGTATTATCAGTATGAGAAAATGGACCGGGGTCCATAGTTTACTAGTGGTGTCTCTCCATAAAAGATAGCTAACATGCGTGGTGAACAAATTACAGCTGGGCAATTGATAGATAATGAAACATGCACGACATGATGATTACTATGTGATTCATGAGGGCATTACAACAAGACTCATAGACCGTCATCCAACTGCATCTATGACTAATAATCCACCCTCCGAATATCATCCGATCAAACATTGGGTATTAAGTTGCAATCAACAGATAATTGCAGTAAGCAAAGTGTTAATGTAAGCATCGTTGCTTTCTCCCTAATGGCAACAACACATCCTCCATCCGTCACGTTTCTGTCACTCGAGCACAGATGCAAAGGAGGCATGAACCCACTATCGAGCATAACCTCTCCCTCTTGGAGTCACTAGTATCTACTTGGCTAGAGCATCTACTAACAACAGAGAGCATGCAAGATCATAAATAACATACACATGAAGACAACATGATAGATTGATAATCAAGAGACATATCATTCAATAATCATCAGATTCCACCAAACACAACATGTAGCATTACAAAAAGATGATCTTGATCATGTAGGGCTGCTCACGAGATCTAAACATGAGGCATAAAGAGGAGAGAGCAACCATCTAGCTACTGCTATGGACTCGTAGTCCAAGGATGAACTACTCACTCATCACACCGGAGGCTGGCATGGTGGTGTGCAGCCCTCCAGTGATGATTTACCTCCCGAAAGGGTGCCGGGGAGAACTCCAGAACCCTCCTGATCTCGGGTTGACGATGGCGGTGGCCTGGGTGTTTTTCGTGGAAAAGTGGTATATTTCTTGGGTTCATGCATCGGGGGGAATAAATAGGCGAAAGGGCGATGGTGGTGGGTTCCCGAGTGGCCCACACACCTCTAGGCGCCGCTAGGGGGCGTGCGCTGCCTCATGGTGTGACACTCCTGTGGCCCCCTTCGGGTTTCTTCGGGACTCCGTGGAACCTTCGGGAATTCTAAGACTTCCGGGCTTCGAATTTTCCAATTCCGAGAATATTTCCAAAACGTCTTTTCTGAAACTAAAAACGACAGTAAACATGAATTGGCTCTGTGGCATCTTGTCAATAGGTTAGTCTCAGGAAATCGATAAAAATGGCATAAAGTGTAAGGAAAACATGTAGCATATGGCATAAAAACAACATAGAACATCATAAATGAAGGATACATTTATGACGTATCACTCCTATTTATCATATCCTTAGTATTAAACCTATCATGTAAGAGCAACCATGCAAATAATTTATGCTTAGAAAGGCACTTGGATTGCCAAATCCATTTGGCAGGCTGATGATCGGCCGACCGAGCAAACTGTTGCTGGTAAAATTTGCTTGAAGTATAATCTCTGTTATTGAAATTGCACAACCATACATCATTGGAATTTTCCAACTGAAGATCCACCAGAAGACCTTGCAGTATAACAAATTCCTGAAAGGCTTCATTAGAAAGCGGCAAATTAAAAGCCCCAGAGAAAGAAGACAAGTCCTTCATGTCTCCGACAGAAGCAAACTTATCCCTGGAAAAAGAGAACATCCTCGGGAAATTTGATCGAGAGAACAAATCTAGACCACAAATCTTTCTAGAATAGGACAGAAAAACCAGAGCCAACTCTACAAGAAGAGAGAGAGCACAAGGTATCTGCCAATTGCATAATTCCTCTCCACCAAAATGAACTACAAGAGGTTATTGCGTGTGGAACAACCTCAAAATAATAATCATTATTAACCAGATGTACCCAAGGGATATCAGCAGAATTATAAAATTTGGCCAAGAACTTCAACAACAGAGCCCTGTTTTGGATTTGCAAATTAATCACTCCCAGGACAACCTTTCTCTTTTGATTACAAATCATGTCCCAAGCAGACAAAGAATTGAATCTTTCCTTGTTCTTTGCTTTCCTCCAAAGACACTTCCTTCTGGCCTTATCAATAACTTGAGTGACACCTTTAGGGATCACTAAAGTACACATGTAATATGTAGGCTAAGAAGATAATACAGAATTGACAAGAACCAAACTATCACCATAAGGTAGGAAAGAAGCAGTAGCAGATAACCTCCTCTCAATCCTATCAATAAGTGGTGCAAAGTCCTTGATTGAAGGCTCAGTTGTACCCATAGGCAACCCCAAGTAAGTAAAGGGCATAGAAGACACCTTACAATCCAAAAAAAGTGCCAAGTCCTCAGGCTCCTGCTGTGAAATTTAATGGGAATCATAGAGACTTGTGATAATTAACTTTAAGACCAGTAAATTCAGCATGCATATTCAACTCCTTGAAAACAATCAATTGATCATGAGCAGCAGGCAGCACCACCAGTGTATCATCAACATATTGCACTATAGGATAATCACCACCAATGGGAATGGGTAAACACAACCTTCCATCCCTTAAAGCCAAATTAACTATGCTTTGCAGCAGATCCCCACCCAGCACATAAATAATAGGAGACAAAGGATCACCTTGTCTGACTCCTCTTCTGCAAATAAAAAGGCTTCCCAGGGACACCATTCAGAAGAACAGAGGATGAGCGAGAAGAGAGGATTTCCTTGACCCAATCAATGACTAAAGGGGGGAAACCCTCAAGACGCAAAATCTTACGGATAACACTATGATCAATAGTGTCAAAAGCCTTCTCAAAATCACTCTTGAAAACCACAACTAAATTGATTGGCATGGATACAACCAAAAATCTTCTCTTGGAATCTATTAGCAAAAATCTTTGTAATGAATTTGAGGCAAGAGTTGGTAAGAGAAATTGGCCTAAAATCATTCACAGTTTTAGGGGACTATGATTTAGGGACCAGAGTAATAAAAGATCCATTTATGCTTTCCAAAGAAATATTTGCACTATGAAAATCATTGCAAAGTTTGAAAAAAATCCTCCTTCACAATACTCCAACAACGCTTGATAAAAAGCCATGTAAAGCAATCTGGTCTAGGAGCTCTATCAGGCTCTAGATGCTTGACTACACCCTCCACCTCTTCCACAGAAAAAGGGTTTGCAAGATCATCCAAACCATCCACCACAGGCACGAAAGGCCTTAAAATCACACGGGGGGCATGAAATTCCCATCCTATTTTTAAAACAAGTCCAGAAGGCGGTGGCTTTTACCTGGTGATCCACCAATGCATTTCCTGAGGCATCCGAAATAGAAGGAGTGGCATTATGTATGAATCTCTCTGTGGATCCGGCATGAAAATATTTGGTATTCTCACCTAATAGCTTAGCCCATATAACTGTGCAATGTTGCTTCCAGTAATCTGATTGTAATCTCAATAAATTCTTCTTACGAGTCTTAATAATCACTCTGAAATTAAACTCATGAATGCTCAAAGGTCTCTCCTCTTCCAATTGATTTAAGAAAAACACCACTCTACTCCTCATCTTAAGAAGCAACTTCAGCCGAGAAAGGTTTCTGCACCAATCCTTGAGAGCATATCTTAAATTCTTTAACTTAGAAGTAGTTTTAGAAGCTATTGATTTTTCCATAATAGAAGTATTCAAAACTTTAGCAACTAAATCAAGAAATCCAGGTTGCTTAATCCAATCATTCTCAAATTGGAAGATATTTTCCTTAGGAATTTTAGTCTTAATCTTGACAGTAGAGGGCAAATTGTCAGAAGTAATTTAGACATAGGCATCACCATAGTGTTGGGAAAGTCTAAAGTCCATTAAGAAGAAGTGAATAACCAATCTAGTTGGACCAGAAGAGGACCACTCTGCATATTACACCAAGTATATTTTCTACCTTTAACAGGTAATTTCAGCACTCCAAGATGACTAAAAATATAATTGAAAATGAAAACATCAATTAAATCTGCACCACGTTTATTTCTATTATCCAGGGATCGAAAGAAATTGAAATCTCCCAAAACTAACCAATTATGGTGTAGAGGAATAGAGATATTATACAACCATGTGACAAAATTATCCCTTTCCACACCTCTGCAGGGGCCATAAACATTCACCAGAAACTAGGAAACAAAATTATACATAGAAGTGAATTTTATATGAATAGCAGATCTATGAATCTCCAACAAACCTCCCTTGAGCATAGAGCTATTCCATAACACAATGAAACCACCAGAGGCCCCAGTTGAAGGAGAAAAAACAAATTGATCAAACCTCTTAGGAAAAAAGACCTAATAAAATAATGATCAAAATCCTGACACTTAGTCTCTTGGAGATAAATCACAGTCGCATGACTTTCCTCAATTTTACTATAAACAAAATCTCTCTTAATTTTATCATTAAGGCCCCTAACGTTCCAATAAAAAACCAACCAATCCATTAACATAGAGGTTGTATTATCCACAAAGACTGAACTGGAATAATAAGCCAGACTGACCACCATATATAGATAGAAAAATAAATCCAAGCAGCAGATCACATCATCATAAGGATTTACAATAATGTAGTTCCAAAAGTAAACACAAATATTGACCATAAAATCCATAAATCCCACCACTGGACAGACATGCCCAAAATGAAAAGAAGGCCTTCTAATCATCAAAACTAGATGGGCTATTGGGCTTCTTTGGAGCAGCTTCAAGCTTCTCCACTGTGATTTCTGAATCCTCATTTCAAGCAAGTTTCCTGCCTTCCTCAAACAGCAACTGGAGTGAAGGGAGGGACTCCATCGACATCAGCTGATGGACGGGAAGACTTGTCCTTCTTCCTAGGCTCCAGCTTGTCAGATCCAGGCAGGACCCTGAAACCTGCATTCTTGGTCAGGCTACGAGTCACACGCCTGTCCTCCAGAACCAGTGGAGTAGCCACCTTGCGAGACCTCTTCTTGGAAACTGGAGAGATAACAAGAGTGGAGTGCTCGACACTCTCGAGGAGCAAAGGTTAATCCACCATAGGAAATTCCTGCGGAAGGACTCCTGCAAGAAACTCAAACTTTCGATGAAATAGAAATCTTGCCTTGTGCATTTCAAAGTAATGCGACCAAGCCACAACAGGACCGGGTAGCAACACTCACAGGATTTGCACATCATTTGGTTGTTCAACGTTTGCCTCCTGGGGAGGTGGCCCAAAGGTAACCAAAGCCAGTTGGTTCTGCTCAATCTGTTGCCGCTGCTCCACAAACTGATTTGGTCCTTCAGCTTCGACATTGTTGATGGAGACCATTGTCGCACCATAGAACTGGATCGTGACAGAGGATTGTTCTTGCTCAAGTTCAGGCTGCTGATCATCAGGTTCTCCTTGCCAAACATTTTCACTTTGGGCTTCAATATTCCATGGACCCCAGCCATCATCACTCTCCTGATGAGCCAGAGGAACAAAAGGCGGCACCCAGTCATCATTGACGGGGATCTCAGGGGTCCCAACCAAAGGATAGGGATTGCCATTCTCCGGGACAGGAGATTCATCACCTGGTAGTGCATCAGCAACGTCTCTATCCAGAATAAAGACTAGGAACGTCCAGGAAACGACATGGCCTCCATACCGCTGCACCTCTCTAATCACCATAGAGCATGGTATGTCTCCAGGACGCCCATAGGAAATATTGATGAGAGTGCGACAAGGGGGCGCATCTTCCCACCACCATGACCTCATCTTTCAAAACTTGGACACCAACTCACGGAGGAGATCATCAGAATCATAATCCATCCAGTTCTAGTATAGACCGTCGCCCTAAGATTGTCCCCCTCATCATGTCTATCGAAGGTAAGAATTCTTCCCCCAGCAAACGGAACCGGCACAGAGTTGACAACGATATCCCACCCTGATCCTCCAAGAGAAATAACCCAACTCCAACTGCGCTCACATAGAATGATATTACCTGCAGGTGGTGCTCTCCAAGGACGTGGTCAACAATCTGCTGCAGGATATCATCGATCTCTTTGACATGTGGTCTAGGTTCAACTTGAGAAATGTCCCAAGATTCATGGCGTCGAAGAGGAGTCGTCGAGGAGGTGATGTAAACACGAGCGGGTCCCTCCTCTCCCACCCATGGTTCCAAGATGTGCATCCTAGCAGGGAGGAATCGCGAGGGATCGACAGGAAAGTTCGCCATTAGAAATGGAGGGTGAGATTTGGGCGAAATCTTCGGCGAGGGTTTTCTCAAAACAGTAGGAGAAGAAGCAGAGACTGGGACAGAGGAGGGAGATTCCTTGTTTTCTCCTACTTCCACTTTAACTACCCATCGAAGAGTTCCATTAAGACCCGGGCATTTTTTTCCAAATATGGCCTGGACGCGAACAAGACCAACACTTCATCCGGCTCGTACAAGATTTACTAGCATGTTTAGCTGACAGACAATGAGAATAGTGCCAAACTTGGGCCGTCTCCTTATCAATAAACTTAGCAAACCCATCATCAATGAGAGGGGAACACGACAAATTTTTGTCGAGACAGAAACATCTAAGGGTTTCGAAAGAAAAGATGACCCTGCCTCAAAAGAGCCAAATTTAATAATGGGAGAGACCAGACTAGGAGAAATATACATCTCCTTAATATCAGAATTAGGAACCGTATTATCAACCAAGGAGAGAGGCTTAGCCGGTAAAATCCTGGTAGTTTTAGCCCTGAATTTATTATAGTTAGACTTTTGCTTCTTTCTGGAGACCACTGTCCATTCACTCTGCTCATCAAACTCCCATTTATGAAATTCCAATAACCAATTAGGACCACCATAACTCCATAGATGAACATAACACTTGAAGTGGAAGCATTTAAACCATTTTAATTTCATAATATGAATACCAACCACCTTGGATGATACCTTAAAAGAGAAAACCCGATCATTAAGACATTTAACATTTAACTTTCCACATAACCCTCCAATAGCCGCTTCAAGAGCCAAGGCTACCAAATCTTCATCAAGTTTAAATGATGCCCATACGAAAGAAACCACCAATTTGAACGCACCATAATCATTAGAAGCATGCACATCTGATCCAAATAAAAAAATAACCTCCTTTGCTAGGGCTAGACCGCGGGAGAAATCCATGTCTAAAACCCAAGTGTCATGAACCACACCACATGAAGGATCAACAAGAGTCCGATGCAGCAAAGAGACCATTGGTCTAATATCCGACAAGGAAATAATAGCATTGGCACGATCCACAAGGGAGCCGTTGCGGATGGACAAATGACCTTTGACTTTGGCACGATGACATGCAATGTAGATCTCTGATCCCAGATGAACATTCTCACGTACCTTGAGAAAATGTTGATCAATCACAAAACCCGCCAGATCGACGAGTTGAATCCTCCTATCTTTCGGATCCAAAAGAATAAACCGCACATAGATGGGATCCACCTTTTGATCCAACAACGTGGAGAAAATGGCCCTCCAACATCAACACGTCGGAGAGAAGAGGGACTTGGCCTTGGACATGGATATGGGGAGAGGGATGTGGACGACAACACCGGAGTGGTAATAGCCGAGAAAGAGTGTCTAAAACCCTAGATCTCCTCGTAGTCGCCATGAGCGTCGCCAAAGGAGAACATGGGTCAGTCCCCTGGGGCTCCCTTCCCCACCTAGGGGGTTAGTTGGCTGTGTCCTAACCCAACGAGTCCGCCCAACGTGGCAGCCGGGACCCATGTATCAGACGGTCGGGGGACCCCCCCGAAGGCATTACACCGACACTTTCGACTAGTAAATCTGAAACCAATGCGTGTGAAAATTGTGCAACTGAAATTTAAGAACCCTTGCTATGGAGGGTAAAGAGAAATTTGTGTTCTGCTATGCTATAATCTAACCTTTGTGTTTTATTTTGTTATTTTCTATATTTTTTTACCGACCTTAGAAACCCCATATCCTATAATTCTCTATAATAATTTGTGTTATATTTTATTTTCCTTTATTTTTTGCGTGTACTAGATATGTTCATACATTGAGAAATTCCTTTTTATTGTGTGTTATTTTCATAGGGGCTTGGACCTTATGTAATGAAGTGTACGATATGGTGCCAACCATGCAAACCCTTGCATGAGCCACTTGGTTGTTTCAATCAACATGCTTCATGGAAGAAAACCACCAGTCTACATCAACGAATATTCACTGAAGCAGAAGTCCATGTCCATTGAAGGAGAGGTCATTTGTACCTCAACAGTAAAAGTGCATCACCCTTGTTTAATTTTAAGAATATGGAGGTAACCATTTTCTATAATCTCTTTTGATGCCTACTTTTTAATCTCGGGGAGGTTATTTCCCATGTAGAGAGTCTTGTGGTCCAATACAAAAGGTAAAAAACAAGCCATAGAAAAACTGAATACTTAACAAGTATAAGTGAAGCACACGAATATTCTAATAAAAATTCGGAGCGTGTCTCTCTCCTAAACAAGAGTTTTAGAATCCAACATTGTAATTATCATGAAACATGACAAAAAAAACTGAAATAAAATAAAATGACGCTCTAGGAACAACACATAATATGTGAATTAATAAAAAATATAGTTTCAGCGGAGATGACAAGATAATTGTTGATGAAGAAGGGGTGCCTTGGGAATCACCAAGCTAGATGCTTGAGAATTCTTTTATACTTCCTTGGGGGTGCTATTAGGCATCCTCAATCTTGGACCTTTATCCCTACTTTATATTCTTCCATCCTCCTCTCTCGTGACACTTAAAAACTTCCTTCACATAAAACATCTCATAAACTTCATTCGAGAGATTAATACTTATTAAGACAAATCCACTATAGTACTTTAGGGACACATTTCAAACACTTAATTTAACATTAGCTGTTGTCACAAAGCTTTATAAAAGGCACCCAAGATCTAAAGAGCCGCAAATGACGCTTGAAAAGAGGCATATTAAAATAAAGGAAACAATCTATCAAAACAGGACTGTATGAAAAGATCTCGTATTCTGTTTAAATCTGGTTCCGTAGTTGCTTTCGTAGTTTATGAATCCAATTTTTCTTATGCAAAAAAGTATTAAAATAAAATCGGTTTCCTCTCCATTTTCAACCATAGTACGACTTACTCGATAAATTGGGATGATTGCACCCCGAGTACTTTAAGTTTGAAAATCAAGACCATGTTTCTCCAATTTGTAGAAGACCGAGATAGTATTAAAAAAGTAGACTTTGTATCACTTGGCACACTGGAAGAATGTACAAATACAGGTTTTGATAAAAATCCAGTACAATTTTGTGAGATATTAATCTAAGGCTTTACGCCGGGAGCCGGCGGACGATTCTGAGGCCATCTACGTGTCGTGCTGCAGCTGCCGTGTGGGACCCTTTTCACCTTCGCTATCGTGAGCGGTCGTTGCGTTCCAACGCCCCAACCTCCTCCGTCTCTCTCCTCTCACTGCCCTAAGCCTAGCACCTACCTCTCCTCAATCCACACGGCCGTCGTCGTTGTTGCTGCTTAGACTCTCTCCTCCTCTACCCACATGGGCGCCGTCGTTGTTGCTGCTCCAGACGATGGTCTGTAGCCACGCGCTTCCCTCTGCCCCTCGCCGTCGCGGACGTCCCCGTCCCTCTTCGTTCGTCCCTCCTCTTCATTCACGGGTTTCCTTTGTTGCTCCCAGACATCTGGCGCGCTCTCGAGGCTCACCTACGCCGGCGCCATTTACGACATGCTCCAGCCCACCCTCTCTTTTCTTAGGTTGCTTCGTCCATCTCCCTGAAGCAGGTGGACGAGGGCCTCTTAAGACTCGTGCTACATCCCCTTCAACCGCCGCCGTGCGTCCCTCCGCCCGCCACGGCCGCCGCGGCCGTCCCCGTCCCTCTCCGGCCGTCCCTCCTCTTCACGGGTTGCCCGTGTTGCTCCCAGACATCTAGCGTGCTCTCAAGGCTCACCTGCGCCGACGCCATTTACGGCCTGCTCCAGCCCACCCTCTCTTTTCTAAGGTCGCTCCGTCCGTCTCCCTGAAGCAGGTGGACGAGGTCCTCTCACGACTCATGCTACATCCCCTTCAAAGCGCACTACCTCTCTAACATGTGAGATAGAACATGCTCGTTTGTTGCACACTTGGTGTTCGATGATTTGTCTAAAAGGAAAACCTTGCGTGTAACTGTTATTTCGCTGTGATTTGGTCCAGAGGAGTAAAAATAGCAATATAGATCCACGACAATTTTAGAAAACTGCCCAAACTAAAAGCATGCTTCTCCAACCAATTCTCAGTCCAACTTCAGATATTACAAATTCATGAATCCATAACATTGTGACCAATTATAAATAAATTTGGTCATGTTTGATCATTTTCCTTTGGAGTATTAATTATGGTTTGTAATTATTCATGCAATTCTTGATTTTTTTGTTTGGACTACAGCTATGACCAATTGAATGCAGATAATTTGGAGGTGCATCGGATTTTGCACATATGTTAGCTTTAATTAAGATTACTCTAAGAAGGATTTAGTAGCTTGAGCGTGGGGGTAGGGCAGAGAAGAATCAGGGGATGTTAGAGCTAGACATTTCCATACAAGCAAAGAAGATACGTGTGGTCGATTTCCAACTTTTTTTGTTTGAGGGGATTGATTTCCCGATCTGGGTGTGCTACTGATGGTTCAGGTAAACGTGACACAAACCCAGCTCACGCTCGCAGCCTTTCTCCATAGATATGTACTTGCTGGATTTTCATTGAAGTTTTGCTGGCAAGATATCGATCCAGGGCTTCTTTACAATATGGCATATGAGGGCTGTTCAGATTTTGGAAGCAGTTTATCTACTTTTTTCTACTATGTATGTTAGTGGCGAATAAGAAGTGTTTTGTATGTTGCATTCTAAACTTTATTTCACCGTTACTATGCAGGAGTTCCAACAATATTGCTGACCTAGATAATGCATATCAAAAGATATGTCATTAATAAGGTGTATGAGATTTTTCAACTTCCTCCGTTATTTTATATTAGAAAGTTGAAGGGTGAGGCTTGGAATTTTTTCCTATATGGTTCCATTGGTTCTGTCAGGTTATTAGATATCAACTTGGAAATTTTCATCTAAGACATTGGGATGATCATGCTGTCTTGCATGTGATGGAAATAAAATAGAAGGCAGTACGACTTTGTGAACTGGTGGGAATAGGTATTTGTCGACAATCTCTCTTGTTGAAATTTCTGTTATTTATTACATTTGTTGTACGTTGGAACTTAGAGCAGTTCAAGAATATCATCACACTATTTATGTATAACTAATGCTCCGGTGCAAACACAAAGAAGTTACGGTCCATCAGAACAATATTTAAATGAAGCCAACTGAAGATGGTTGAGATCAAAATAGCTACAGCAGGCTAAAAGTCATTTCAGGGAAATTTCGGTATCGCGAGGATTGGGTACACTTGCTTTTACATAAAATTTATCGTCGATTCTATTTTTATTTGTAATTTCAATCTATTATTTGCATCCAATTTTTTTTAAGATTTCTATATCTTCAAATATTAGGATTCATCTTCAAAACCATAGTAACTAATCACATTTAGTTGTCAATTGTAGTAAAACACGAATTGGAATTAATTGTACCTTCTTTTATCTCAGTTCCCTTTCTTATGTATATTTTTTTCGGTTAGATGGATAATCCATTTCTACATGTATTATCGTTATAGTTAGTTTATTTTCCTAATTCCCATGCTGGTAGCTATTGTAAAAAAAACAATTGCTGATAAGAGAATAGAAAGAAGTGTTCAAGTGTACATCTAAATTAAGCATCCTACTAATTATTTATGTGAGTTACTGATTCGTTAAACTCTTCTAGCCTTCTCTCCCTATATGATATAAACAGTTGTGGTTGTAGATTCTAATTTCACCTGAATGGGTTTAGCTTTGCATGCAAATTTAGATTTTAGAGATATTTTGGAATATGTATGCTACTTGCGGCTCTTGGCCTAGACTTCTTTAGTAATAGAACTATGGCAAGAGATGTTGTTTGTTCATTTTTTGCTAGACTGCCAAAAGGGAAGGTTGTTGGACAACACAAACTCAAGTAGCGTAGGTATTTTTTCTGCTTTAAAATCATAGTGAACAATGCTCGCATTAATTGTGCAATAACAACTTGCCGATTAGGATTATGTCCTAATTATATGCTCGATGAAATTTAGAGTATGAGATGGTCATATTGTGTTCCAAAGATACAGATATATTTATTCTAATTTTTTTTTCTGCATTAGCTTCATTATTCTAGAGTACCAGACCTATTAATTACCGCGTATTAGAGCTGGGTCTTCCTGTTATTAGGCACCCTAGATGATCCTACTTAGCCAAGGTCATGCATTATATAAGATAACTAGAAGAATACCCCGCGCGTTGCAGCGGGTATCTGTTTAAAAAATATTCTATAAACGAAATGGGTATAATGTGTATGGAATATTCCAGTATCAAGATTCAGTTGATCACGTAATCGATATACTAAATTTAATTCGCATGAAATTGTTGTATATTTTAAGAAATAAATATTAATGATATGAATAATTATTAGTGGAGATGACATGGCTAATTGATTGGCTAAGAGAGTGCATGAAATTGTTGTATATTTTGAGAAATAAATATTAATGATATGAATAATTATTAGTGGAGATGACATGGCTAATTGATTGGCTAAGAGAGTATGTGATGTGGATAGGTTGCATGTTGAGATAGAAAAATAATAAATGCATGTTAGTGGGGTTTTGCTTTATAAGAAGTATAGATTTCTCTAAAATGTAATCCTAGCTATCTACAGTTGTCTGTAGTAAGGTGTGCCTCACAGAGAGTGGGCTTGGATGTAGCCGGCGGCCCTGCGCAAAGTTCTGCGCTCTGTTCGTCGGCTCTGTATAGAGAAGTCTCCTTTCGCACAACCTGTTTGCTGAAGTGCCATATCGTTTTGGCATCTCCGGCAGGCACTGTTAAACCTATCAATTCTCACCGTGTTAGTTCCCTACTCTCCATTTGTCATTTTTGGTTCTAATTTCAACAATAAAAAATATCTGCGTTTATCGTATTAAGGCTGCATGACCTTAATCAGTTTCCAAGTTTCGGCCTATGCTTTGTTACATTTGTTGCCTTGTGCTTTCACTCTCTTATATGTAAGAGGTGACGTAGGGCTGCCATGCCAAGCTATCACCATGTAGAAGAAATGGCCAAGCCACAGGCCACGGGGAAAAGGAATATAGGGTACTTCCAAAACTTTATTCCTGGTGCTCCACAGACCAAATGTTTCGACACATTCAATGCCTTCTTGGGATGCAAAATGAATTATCAGGCTATATCTGCACCATTACATTTGAAGAGATTGGGTTGGCAAGATTTTAGTTGCCAGATTATGATCTGTTTGGGAGAAGATATGGAAGAATGGATATTGTTCAACGGATCTGTTTGGGATAATATATGTAGGAATGGATATTGTTCAGCGGCAACACTTAACGACATCTCACAAATTAAGGCAATACCATGCTTAATGGTTATAACTCTGTATGTATGTATTATTGCTGTTAAATGTAAATGGATATTATCTCATTTGTGAAAGGATGAGTTCATAGGACAGTGGTGCATAGCTTAGCTTTATTAACGCCTTATTTTCAGCAAGAAAAAACATATCGGACCGCCTACAGGCCACACCCAAATCAATAGAAAGCACAAAAGTCCTAGCATGGAACAGCCAAGGACGCAAATATATATAGCTGCGGAAACGCCACCCCCATACTTCTGCGGGACCACGTTTGCCACCTACGGAAAATGTGTGGCGGCTACTATCACGCTCTTCATCGACCGCACATAAAGAACTATTCCGGCAATTGATGAACCTCTTGTATAGACCGTAATGGCTGCCTTCTTAAATGCACATGGGAGGAAAAATTCATATGCTTTAAGGCTAGCTGCACCATGAATCAAAGCGAGTTCATTGTGCCGCACCTCATACCGTGACAACACAAGGCAGGCGGCGCGGCAAAGAGCGCCTACCCGTCTAGTATAGTATTATATATGGAGTGAGGACCTAGCATGCACCGAACCTATCGTGACTATCTTCCACATTTATATTGTGGTACACTGGTAGAAAACAGGCCTATAGTCCCGGTTTGCCAGGCCAGTAGTCCCGGCCGCGCAACCGGGACTAGCTGTGCGCGACTAAAGACCCCACCTATAGTCCCGCCACTTACGGACCGGGACTAAAGGCCCGTCCACGTGGGCGCCAGGAGTCCGTCGCGGGGGAGGACCTTTAGTCCCGGTCCTTGTGGCTAACCGGGACTGAAAACCTGCGCAGGTTTAGCGTTTTAGACCCCCTAAACCTGGTTCCTTTTTAATTTGTTTTGTTTTATTTCTTTTAAATTTTATTTTGTGTTTTATTTTAATTTTGATGAAGTTTCAGTACACATATATATATATATTTTACGATACTATATACATGCATATATATATATATATATGAAATTTCAAACAAGGAGAATTCAATAGGAATATATAATATATATTCAATATCGGGTGACCATATATACAACCTCGAACAAGTTTCCATATTACACAATTAAGATGGATGACCATACACAAATTCGAACAAGTTTCAAAGTACTCAGGGCTCATGCTTATAATAGTCATCGTCGGTGGACGCATGGTACTCTCCTTTCTTATCGATGACATGCCTAAGGAAAAATCCTGCTATTTCCTCTTGAATTGGTCGGAAGCGAGCTTCTGGAGTAAGCGCCCTCCGCAAGTTATTGAGACCCTTCCGCGTGGCCTCGTCCTTCTTCCTCTCAGAGATTTCTTTTCGTATGTTCTCACAGACATAGTATCCACATAGACCGGTCCCCGGTGGCTGCTTATCCACACCTTTGACCACATTTTTAAATTTTAGCTCATGTTTGAATCCACCGACATGTCCAAGTGAGAACCGTCTCCAAACTCTACATTGCAAATAAAATTAAATGAACAAGGGAGTTATTAGCTACTGCATATTAGGAAATGAACAAAAGAGACCGATCGATATAGAGCGCAAATGATTGAAAATAATTACCTTTGCATCATTTTTCTCATGTCGATCCAAAGATCTGTATTTGAATTCATAGAGTCAATGATAAAAACTATGGAGCTGCGAAGATCAATTTTTAGCAGAATCCAGTGAAACCTGCGGACACGTTAGATGCACAGTCATGCATAACTTATCGATTAGACATACCATGCATGGAGTAAACAAAAGAGAATGGGAACATGAGGGAAACACTCACCCAAAATGGTAAGGAAATAGAATAAATTTTTTGGATTCATGCTTTTTAAGAAAATTGTACAAGTCTTTCTCCACGTCTTTGGGGTGACGTTCTAACATAGTTCCATTAATGATTTGTGGGTCAATGAACCCAACATCATGGATGAGTCTTATTCTGCATTCCCAAATCTTCAATCTGCATAATAGCGTACGCAACAATTAATATAGTTAATTAGGACTATATATATATATATAGTGTAGGCAATGAAGAACGAGATGAGGTAGAAATAAATCACTTACAGAACGTAGCAACTCAGGATAGATTTGTCGAGCTCGCGCAGATTGAACAGCTGGAACAATTCAATCATCTCAACTGTTACAGAGTACTTTTTGGTGTGATGCTCCTCTGTATAATCCACATACACAAATTCTTTGTCGGTCCATGATATGAATTGTTTGTACCAATGTAGCAGACTTTGCATTAGTGGTGGTAGATCCTTTTCCTTCGTAGGCTCGACGAGAGGCCCTTTCTTCTCATATTGTAATGCTACCTCAGCCATTGGCGCATCGTCTAGGCCTAAAAAGAGACAAAGAGACATACCGGCCTCGGACGCATTTTCCATGGCAGTAGCTACAGTCAATCCCATTGCTGCCACAGCTTTTATGACCTCGGGGTCCTGTTCCGGACCGGCTTTCACTATGAGCGGGGGGATCGATTGTTTACTCTGCATCCCGAGCTGGGCAACTTGTTTCCCGCTTTTTTTTCTTTTTCCTTTTCCTTTCTTCTCTCCCAATATTTTTGCTTTCTCCTCCTCCAATATTTTTGCTTGCTTACGAAGTTCAATATCATAGTCTTTAGGCAAATTCTTCTCGGCTTGGGACACTGTCGACAAAAAACCCGTAGCCCAATAGTCTACAATCGGAGGGAATACTTCCTTGGGCTCAGGCTCCTTTAGCGCCTTATTCTTGGCCTTCCATTTGTCAACTTCAGCCTTCACGGCCAATTTGTTTTCAGCATCACTAAGTTCCCAAGGCCTTGGGGGGAGAGGCTTCAGTGATGGCTCCGGTACCCGTGTGGTCTTAGGTACATAAGGCTCCGGGTTAATAGACCAAGAGCAGGTTCCCTTGCTGTTCGCCTGCTTCTGTTTCTTCGCTGGAGGAGGAATGGGGGGCGACGTCTGCTTATCCTCCGGAGGAGGAATGGGGGGCGACGACTGATTATCCTCCGGAGGAGGAATGGGGGGAGACGGTTGCTTTTCCTCCGGAGGAGTAATGGGGGAGACGGCTGCTTAACCGCCGGAGGAGTAATGGGGGGAGACGGCTGCTTAACCGCCGGAGGAGTAATGGGGGGAGACGGCTGCTTAACCGCCGGAGATTGTGGATCGGGGGGGGGGGGTGAACCAGCAGCAGCACCACCACCACCAGCAGCACCTGCACCATCGGAGGGGGGTGGACTTGTTAGCCTTGGCGTCTCGCCTGGAAACACTATGTACTTCTTTTTCCATAGAATGAATTGCGCTTGACATCTCCAAGTCTTCTCTCCCCTTCGGGTGTAGCTATGTCAATCTCCAGGTCCTCAAACGCTTGGACTATGTCTTCCACCGTGACACGAGCATAGCCATATGGAATGGGGTTGTTGTGATGGAGTGCTCCAGGTGTATAGGGTAAAGCACCGCCAGTAGCTACCTTCATGGAAATGTTCCCCACGGGATAATGCAGATCACATTCTTTCATCTCCTTTACATCATCCACGGGGTAGTGAGGCTCCGGTGCACGACTCTCGATCATCGGTGCATTAGCACCTGCAGTCGGGGCCTCCGTGGAAGCCACGCTGCTTCTCCGCTGATGCTGGCTTCCGAGATCCGCTGCATGTTCTTCATGCGGCCCTGCAGCCGACGCTTTTTCTTTCTCAAGTATTCCCGCCACGATCTTCTTCAGCTCACTAACTTCCATTGCAAGATGCGACATTTGGTCTGCAGCCCGGTCCGTACCTCTCTTACGGCTTCTGTAACAGTACGGGTCACCCTCCTGGGAAAACCCTACTTTCCACGGCAATCTGCCTTTGCCTCGTATATGTCCTCCGTGTTCAGGATTCCCGAGGGCATGGGTCAGTTGGTCTCTCTCTCTGTTGAACGTGATCACGCCCTATTGAGCTTTGGTCATTGCGTCAACAAGGTCTTTTGTGGGAGCAGACGTTTTCTGCCGGTGAACACACTCCCCTTTCTCCGGGTCTAGCGATCCCCCATGCCCGTACCACCACATTTTAGCTCTTTCGTCCCATCCCTTTGTACCTAGACGGATTCCTCTTGCCCTTAGGCCGTCCTCCATTGCCTGCCACTTAGGCGCCGAAACGCGGTATCCTCCTGGCCCCATAACATGATGGTATTGTTTCTTTTCCGCATTAGTCTTATTTTTTTCGACATTTCCTTGAAATGCTCTGATTTATGTTGCGTCACAAATTCTGTCCAATCATCTTTCAGTTTCTCATGTTGTCCAGTGAAAATCGGAGTCTTGCCCTTGCTGACATATTCACGTAACAATTTTTTCTTGAAGTTCCGGAATGCTTCGGCCATCTTCTGAAAAGCGAACTCTTTGACTATCCTCCTCCTCTCACGTCCACCCGGAACGTCCTCACCGAATTCATCTTTTTTGTTGTATTCCGGAGGTAGAATGAAATGTGCAATAAGCTTTCTAAACATAATCTTTTTCGTTCTCTTGTCGACATAACTGAAACCAAGACGTGCTTTCTTTGGCTCCTTCCATTCCTGGACGGTGATCGGGACGGTGTCTCTAACAATGACTCCGCATTGGTTGATAAACTTTGTGGTGTGCTGTAGGGGCTTGCCGATTTCACTGACTGATTCGATGGTATATATTTCAGAATCTTTCATCGACTTGGATTTGCCACGCTTTGTCATACTAGATCCGGCCGAGGGCTAAAATAAGAAAGAGAGTCGCGCGCGTTAGTGCATATGTATTCACATTTCAGTAAGTTTGTATCACGAGAGTCCCAATGTATATATATATATACCTCGCCGGAGGTGGTTGTTCTTTGCAATTGGAGATCGTCGTTTGTCGACGGTTGAACTCCATCATCAATGTCCATTCCTTCACCTCCTTGATCATCGACAATGTCCGTTCCTTCACCTGTTTCATCATCGACAATGTCCGTTCCTCCACGTTCTTGATCATCAAGGTTCAGATAAGAAGAGACTACATCCTCTTGTTGCTCATCTTCTGGCACATAAGGGATCTGGTTGGCTATCATGCCGTATATAATACCTTCAGCCTCCTGATCCGTAAACGGCAAGGCTCCATTGTCCGCCATATGTCACTCCTGCAGACATGCATATAGTAAAAATTAATTAAGTATATAGGAGACTTAGCAAATATTACACCCTCTTTCTCAAATTGTCCGCCATATGTCACTCCGGTGGAAGAACGATGACCACCGGAGGGGGAAAACCATACTTTAGAGGTGTGTCCAAGATTAGTTTCTCAAATGACTTGGAGAACCCCATAGCTAGGTTGCATTTGCTTTTCTGGTCATTTTGCTATATTACACTTAATATTCTGAATTTATTGAATTAAAACTTATTTTCATTATTTTAATGAATTTAACTCAAATTCAAATATGGTCTCATTTTGAACTTTGTCAAACATGATTGAAAATGATATAAACAGATAGCTTACACTTTTGCGAACATTTCGCATATTTTTCCATAATTTTTGGAACTATAAATTAAAAGTTGTTTAATTTAGAAGATTTAATTATTTTCTGTAATTCCATATACAGTGGGCCCCACGTGTCACGATGAAGTCATTTAAAAAACTCGCCAGCGCTTGGCCAGGTGACGTCACCCTGGCGTGACACTGTGGCCGGCGCTGTGGCAGTTTCTGCTCTCTGTCTCCGGCGATTCCGGCCACGGGGAAGGGTTTCCGGCCACGGGGAAGGGTTCAAGGGCGGCGCGAGGCCCGCGGCGAGGGCGGCGTTGGTTCGTGGTCGCCGTTCGAGAGCGGGAGGGCGGCGCTGTGGTTCGAGGGCGGCGCGAGGCCCGCGGGGAACCTACCGGAGACGGCGACGGGGCGGGGCCGGAGCAGGGCGGAGGCGGTGGAGAGAAGGGCGCGGGCGACGGCGACGGCGCGGTACTCTCGCAGGCGACGACGACGGAATCGGGCGACGACGACGGAATCGACGAGCAGGGCGCCGGTTCGAGGAAGACGAGGGTTTGGACGTAGAAAATTTTGGGGCCGGGAATATATAGGGCCAGCCTTTAGTCCCGGTTGGTGACACCAACCGGGACTAAAGGTCCCCTGGGGTACCCTCCGCGGGCCTTTAGTCCCGGTTGGTGTCACGAACCGGGACTAAAGGTGAAATTTTTGGCGGCGCTTTCGTTCCCGTGCAGAACGAGCCTTTAGTCCCGGTTCGTGACACGAACCGCGACTAAAGGTGGTTATTCGAATTCTTTTCGTTTTCCCAATCTTAAAAATACAAATAATATATCAGAAGATTCAGAAAAATAAAACTAATTCTTTTTTCCAATCTTAAAAATACAAATAATATATGAGAAAATTCAGAAAAAAATCTAATTCTTTTTCGAATCTTAAAAATACAAATAATATATCAGAAAATTCTGAAAATAAAACTAATTCTTTTTAAAATCTTGAATATATATATATATAGATAAAAAAGGCAGTACATAATGGCAAGAGTGGATCTAAACCTAAACGGAGAGCATAGATGCATGATCTGATATCTGCTGCTAGTCATACTCCTGCCTAGGCCTATAGTACATCCACTCGTAGTCGTCGTAGTCGCCGCCGTCGTCGTCACTATCGTCTGACGGTGCTCTGCACTCCCTCGGAGGATCACGACTCCAGGACTGGGCCTGCGGGTAGCGCAGGCGGGGGATATCGCCGGCCCTGATGTAGTCCATGACGCTCTGTAGAGTCCGGCCGGACCACCATAGCCGACGACCGGCCTCATGAAAGTTCCCAGGAGGCAGGCCGTCCTCCTCATACCTGGCGAGCGCCCTCTCACGCCGATTGATGAAGAAGGCATCCCAAGTATGCTGGTTATCGGGATGCCAACTGGGATTCCTCCGCTGCTCCGGCGTGAGCTCGTGGTAGTAGTGGTTCGTGATGGCCGCCCGACGCGCCACACCTTGAGGAAGAGGAGGGACCGGCACTCCTCCGGCGCTAAGCATCCAACCGGCGGGAACGCTGTAGCCGGGCGGGCAGGGGTAGTTCGAGGCAGAAAGTGCCTCCGCCTGGATGAATGTTAGAGTGGGTACGGTAGAAGCCATGAGAGAGTGGTGAGTTTGTATGTGTTTATGCCAATGGTGTGGCAATGCATACACATATATAGCGAGAAGAAAACATCCCTTTAGTCCCGGTTGGTGTCCCCAACCGGGACTAAATGGGTTAGGGTTTCATTGGGAAACGGATCATCCCTTTAGTCCCGATTGGTGACACCAACCGGGACTACATGGGAATTAGGGTTTCGTTTGGACCAATCAGATAGAATCACACGGATCGTGTGTTTCTTTCGAGCGCTTGTGATTCGTTGGATCCGGGTGTGTTTTTTTCGAGCTGTTGTGAGCCGTTCGATCAGGGCTATGGTGTGTTTCTTTAGAGCTGCTGTGAGCCGTTGGATGAGGTGTTTCTTAACCGTTGGATCAAAACCCTAGCTCAACACTTTGTTAGCCAGAGGACCCTATATATAGCCCAGCTTCATACACCGGTCAGTTCATCTCCCAAATACAAAACATCCGGATTCGCCAGCATACGCCCTGCTGTGCATTTGGTATGCATATATGCACCCAGTAGCCACTGCAGGGTTGTATGCTGGCGATACCGATTGTTTTGTTCTACACCCCCCTTTAAGATTTGATACATCATATATTCAGTTCATCGAGCAAATACAAAACATCCGGATTAGCCGTCATACGTCCAGCCGTGCATTTGGTATGCATATATGCACCCAGTAGCCACGGTTGGGCTGTATGACGGCGATGCCGTCTGTTTTGTTCTACACCCCCTTCAAGTTTTGATACATCATATATTCAGTTCATCGAGCAAATACCGTCTGTTTTTTTATTTTAGTAAAAGTTTGGTACAATAAATTAGAGATAATATAATTCACATGATCCATTCAACATGATCCATTCAACAAAGTTTGGTACAATAAATTATTACACATCAATTCTTCCCTTGTGTCCCCGCTTTCTTACGATTTGGATGTATCCATGGAGCATCCTCATCATTTAACTTAATGCTTGGGTCAGTGTTCACTTTGAAGGGCGGAATTTCACCAAACATATTATAATCTTCTGACATGTCTGTCTTGTCCTCCACTCCCACGATGTTTCTTTTCCCTGAAAGAACAATGTGGCGCTTTGGATCATCGCATGATGTACTGATCGATTTCTTATCTTTCCGTTTCCTCGGTTTGCTACTCATGTCCTTCAAATAGAAAACCTGAGCGACATCTTTGGCTAGGACGAATGGTTCATCAAGGTAACCAAGGTTGTTGAAATCCACCATTGTCATTCCGTATTGCTCGTCCACCTTTACCCCACCTCCTGTTAGCTTGAACCATTTGCACCGGAACAAAGGGACCTTAAAAGAGGGTCCATAGTCAAGTTCCCATATCTGCTCTATGTAACCATAATATGTGACCTTTTGCCCAATCTCGGTTGCTGCATCAAAGCGGACACCACTGTTTTGGTTGGTGCTCTTTTTATCTTGGGAGATCGTGTAAAATGTATTCCCATTAATCTCGTACCCTTGGAAAGTCGTTATAGTCGAAGATGGTGTCTTGGCCAACATGTACAGCTGATCTCCAACATCATTGTCATTCATTAAATGTTTTCGCAACCAACTGCCGAAAGTCTCCATGTGGGCCTTTCTAATCCATGATTCAGGCTTCCCCGGGTTGTTCGAGCGTAAAATATTCTTGTGTTGCTCGAAGTACGGAGCCACCGAGCTCGAATTTTGCAGAACTGTGTAGTGTGCTTCAGTCATAGAATGACCGTCCATACATATCGTTGATTTCCTTCCGATCGTGCCTCTTCCACTTAGTCTCCCCTCGTGCCGCGATTGAGGAATACCAATCGGGTTAAGGTCAGGAACATAGTCAATACAGAACTCAATTACCTCCTCATTTCCATAGCCCTTTACGATGCTTCCTTCTGGCCTAGCACGGTTACGAACATATTTCTTTAATACTCCCATAAACCTCTCGAAGGGGAACATATTGTGTAGAAATACAGGACCGAGAATGGAAATCTCTTCGACTAGGTGGACCAGGAGGTGTGTCATAATATTGAAGAAGGATGGTGGAAACAGCAACTCGAAACTGACAAGACATTGGACCACATCGTTCTGTAACCGTGGTAGATCTTCTGGACTGATTACCTTCTGAGAGATTGCATTGAGGAATGCACACAGCTTCACAATGGCAACTCGAACATTTTCCTGTAGGAGGCCCCTCAAAGCAATCGGAAGCAATTGCGTCATAATCACGTGGCAGTCGTGAGACTTCAGGTTTTGGAACTTTTTGTCCGCCATGTTTATTATTCCCTTTATATTCGACGAGAAGCCAGACGGGACCTTCATACTGCTCAGGCATTCAAAAAAAATGACCTTCTCTTCTTTCGTAAGAGCGTAGCTGGCACGACCTTGAAACCATTCCGGATGCCGGTCATCTGGGTCTTTCAAAAGTTGTTGGTCCTGCCGTGCTTCCTTTGTATCATTTGTCTTCCCATACACGCCCAAGAAGCTTAGCAGGTTCACGCAAACATTCTTCATAACATGCATCATGTCGATTGCAGAGCGGACATCTAGGACTTTCCAATACTGTAGCTCCCAAAATATCGATTTCTTTTTCCACATGGGTACGTGCCCGTCAACTCCCTGCGGAACTGATTGTCCGCTAGGACCCTTTCCAAAGATGACTTTCAAATCCTTGACCATATCAAATATCTCAGCTCCAGTACGTTCCGCAGGCTTCGGCCGGTGATCTGCCTTGCCATTGAAATGCTTGCCTTTCTTTCTTACGTTATGATTTCGGGGAAGAAATCGACGATGACCCAGGTACACGTTCTTCCTACAATTATCCAAAAATACACTTTCAGTCTCATGTAAGCAGTGCGTGCATGCTTTGTATCCCTTATTTGACTGTCCCGAAAGGTTACTGAGAGCAGGCCAATCGTTGATGGTTACAAAAAGCAACGCTCGTAGGTTAAATTCCTCTTCTTTGTGCTCATCCCACACAGGTACACCAGGTCTGCCCCACAATTGTAAAAGTTCATCAACTAATGGCCTTAGGTACACATCGATGTCGTTGCCGGGTTGCTTTGGACCTTGGATGAGCACTGGCATCATAATGAACTTCCGCTTCATGCACAACCAAGGAGGAAGGTTGTAGATGCATAGAGTCACGGGCCAGGTGCTATGGCTGGAGCTCTGCTCGCCAAAAGGATTCATGCCATCAGTACTTAGACCAAATCTTATGTTCCTTGCGTCAGCTGCAAAATCTTTGAACTCTCTGTCGATCTTTCTCCATTGCGTTCCATCAGCGGGGTGTCTCAACTCCCCGTCGGACTTACGGTCCTCTTTGTGCCATCGCAATAACTTGGCATGCTCTTTGTTCCTGAACAGGCGTTTCAACCGAGGTATTATAGGAGCATACCACATCACCTTGGCGGGAACCCTTTTCCTGGGTTTCTCGCCCTCAACATCGTCACCAGGGTCATCGCCTCTGATCTTATAACGCAATGCAGTGCATACAAGGCATTCATTCAAATCCTCGTATGCACCGCGGTAGAGGATGCAGTCGTTAATGCATGCATGTATCTTCAGAATCTCTAAACCTAGAGGGCACACAACCTTCTTTGCTTCGTACGTACTGGCGGGCAACTCGTTATTCTTCGGAAACATATTCTTCAACATTTTCAGCAAATTTTCAAATGATGAGTCATCTACACCTTCCCGTGCCTTCCATTTCAGCAAATCCAGTGTGCAGCCCAGCTTTTTCAGACTATTGTCGCATCCTGGGTACAACGACTTCGTGCGATCCTCAAGCATGCGATCCAAATTCTCCCTCTCCTTGTCAGTTTCGCAGCGTCTCCGTGCATCAGCAATGGTCCGACCAAGATCATCAGCGGGCTCATCATGTGCCTCTTCTTCACCATCACCAAACCCTTCCCCACCTTCAGCATCATCCTCCATGAAGGTATCACCGAAAGCGTCATGATAGTTGAAATCGATATCATCCTCTTCTTCATCTTCTTCCATTATAACCCCTCTTTCTCCATGCTTGGTCCAACAATTATAGCTTGGCATGAAACCGTGCCGAAGCAGGTGCATGTGAACGACTCTTGAGGAGGAGTGACCCTTCTCATTCTTACATTCAGCACATGGACAGATAATAAAACCTCGCTGCTTGTTCGCATTTGCCACTACGAGGAAATCTTTCAAACCCGTAGTGAACTCGCCGGAGAGTCGGTTACCGTACATCCATTGCCGATTCATCTGCATTATTATTATATAAAGTATATAATTAACCATCATGCATTTGTTAAACTAACTAGCTGGAAATAATACAAATCATTAAAGGGTTCAAGTTGCTAACCGCGATCGCGGAGGTAAAATAAATGAAAACGCTCAAGTGCGGCTCGGACACTTAATATCATGTGTGTTTCATGCTATCGGGCATTTCATCGAACACCTTGTGTGCATAGTAGGAACCAAAAGCATACCCACCACCCCTTGTGAATGTTGTGAGCAGAAGTGACACCAAATGTGGCTACGTGCAGCGAGCTGAGTCCTATATATAGGGATGGGCCTTTAGTCCCGGTTCACCTGGACAACCGCGGCTAAAGGCCTGGCCAGCCCGAGGACCTATTGGCCCCGGTTGGTCTGGCCAACCGGGACTAAAGCCCCTCCCCTCCGCCAGCTGTGGACCGAGCGCGCTGGGCCCAGACTATTGGTCGCGGTTCTCGTCCCGAACCGCGACTAAAGACCCCTATGGTCGCGGGTCGATTATTTTGAAGACTTATGGGGGCGTATGGAAGGCCTATTTTCTACCAGTGGTACACCACTTTATTACTTGCCACTACTAATGACCACATGTAAATAAAATTATAGTAACATATTTAACATGTTAGGGACACCACTCTTAATACCGACCTAATCTTTTTTTTAAGCTACAGGCACACCTACTTGTGTTACTCTTTCATCCACATTTGTACGTAGTCCCTTGATACCTTCATAAATAGATGGTGAGCAGTCACGCTGGTGTGTGATCTCTCTCTCCTTCCCTACAGAAGAAGGAGAGCTAACTAAAGTAAGATGTGTGTGTCGTTTCTCTTCTGGAGGTCGCTAAACTTTTAGTGTGCGCAAGATTTTCGGCCTTTCGTGTATCTACAAAGGTGATTAATGTAGCCGATTATCGGGAACACGAGGCTTCGGGAACGATCAGTGAGAAGCGCACACACGTTCTTCTTGTGGGTGGATATGCTATGGTTCCTTAAGGGCTTGTTTGGTTCGCAGTTGACAGAGCCAGCGTGGCGTTATAGCATGGTGCCGTAGGAACCTCGTCGATCAAGCTCTTTGGTTTCCTTCCGGTCCATCTGCCAACTCAGCGATGTGTACACGACCTGCAGAATAGACAGCAAGCCAGGCCTAGATGTCGTCGCAGTTTGAGTATGGGCTGCAGCACGAAACTGATAGCAGCCTGCACATGATTAAATCAGAGACATGACACGCAGGACGTCCTAAGTAACAATGGAAAAGTTGACTGCTAATACGGGCCAGGCCCATTAGAGAATTCCTTTACCCCTGGTTGGATGTAGGAAAAACTGCTCAGAATTGAACTGCACCGGGAATTCCAATTCCAAGATGGAAAGGAAATGGGCTCCAATTCAAATTCTGTTGTTTGGTTGTGCTTTGAATTTAAGGTTTGAATCAAAGCGGAACACCTAATTCCAATTCCTGTTTGGACGTACAAATCATGAAATTTGATGTTTGGTTGAGTTTGGATAATATAAACTTATCAATATGTATGAAAAATAGTAATTTTATATTTGAATATTTATATATCATTTTGCACACACCACTTCACACACCATTTGCAAAAATTAATTATTCAGAGCATGGACATAGATAACAAACAATTGCACAACATGTCTATATACCACAAAATACATCACATGTTACTAATTTCAGAGAATATGCACACATCAACTAGGGGACAAAAGAAATTGTTCAGCAATGCTCGTGCAAATCTAATGAAGTCTGTAACTTTAGAAACAATACATCAGGTACAAAGGAGAGCCAAAAACATGTCCGACAGAACTCTTCTGTCCGTTTCAGTAGAGAAGAGGAGGCCGGCTTTGGAGCTAGAGAAGAGAAATCCGGCTTTGGGAGCGACGTCATCTGCCGCCTCCATGCCCCCGCCGCCGCCATGTAATCTCCCAACCCCCTGCCGCCGCCATATCCTCTCCCGCGACCGGAGATCTAGGGTTCGGGTCTCCGGGGCTCCGGGATTGCAAGGGGAGAAACGAAGAGGGAGAAGAGGGCGTCGAAGAAGGGCGGAAGGAGGAGATGCAAGGAGGAGGACGACGGGACGGGAGAGCTTGGTGGAACGGCGCCGCCATCGCCAGATTTATTTCTCCATGTCGAGCAGTCGGGCGACCGAGGTGGAGGCGCCTCGCGAGCGAACGGGTACGCGCTGCGGGAGAAAATTTTCTGAGCAACTCCGTGGGTCTGGGCTTGGAATTAGTGAGAGTGGGGCGCGGGCGTGGGGGGCCTTGCATGGAATTGGTCAAAGTTTCCATCCCCTAATTCATTGACCACCCCAAACGGTGGAATTCGGCCCAGCAATTCCAAATAGGCAATTCCGAGCTGTTTTTCCGACATCCAAACAGGGGGTTAGCGAAACCGTCGTAGGAAACGCCCGGGCGTAGGCGATCGAATTCCTCCGGTATAGAGTTCATCCCCGCTTCGACCTGGCTGTGTCCGCCCTATCGCGCTGCCTCCACGGCCCCGTTCCCTATTTTGCTGCTCTAGTTTCTTCCGGCGCATGTATTCACCATGTGCTGACAAGAGCACGCGATATTTGCACCTGAATTAGCAAGATAGGCGAACGGATCTGGACATGCCTCCTTTAAAAGAAAATCTGCCTCGAGACAAATTTTCTTTTCTATTAGAAATTGGGATCTGAGATTTGATACCATGGATATTGTCCGATTTCATACTTTGTCACTTTTGTTACACAACCATTAGAAAACTGGTTAACCTTTCTTACTATCAGGAAAAGTGACATTTTCTTAGTTTTTTTTTAGCAAACAGACCTAAGCTTTATTAAGAAGATAATATGTTTACAAATATTCCCACTCAGTGGGGGCAGAAAACCAAACATGTCTCCCCGTAGGGAGAGTAGTAGCTACCATAGCCAAATTGTGAACTTCCATTAGTGATTCTCTGCTCTCATGCACGAAGTTCACCTCTGAAAACCTCCCTCTTTTGTTCTTTATCTCCTTGATGATCATGCAATGCTGCCCCATCTCCCGAGCATCGTTTATTTCAGATACAACGTTCAGGCAATCCAAAGAAATATGCAAACGACCCACCTGAATGTCCTCCGTCAGGGCCAAAGATTCCGAACATGCCAGGGCTTCCAACACTTCAGGATTAGTAATGCCATCAAAGACCACATCCGAAGCCCCCAAGAATAAGGCCTCAGAATTTCTACAAATTGCAGCCACGGCGCCTTTCTGCATTTGTTTTGCCACGGCCGCATCCACCTGGATCTTGACCATGCCCTGGCTCGGTGGAGTCCATTTAGCTCGCCTCGGCCTTGGACCAGGTGCCCTATCAGTTTTCTAGTTTGCATATCCGATCTCCTCCAAGTATCTAGTTATAAACATATGGGTGGACAACGAGGAACGCTGTTCACCTTCATGTATCAACTTTCGCAGCGCCCACCAAATAGCCCACAATGTGATCAACACTTCAATAAACTGTGACTGACTTAGACTTTCACTTAGGGAAAAAAGCCATAGCTGAGCATCGTCAGTCTCGTCTCCAAATAATGGTACTCCCAGGTCATCTTCCTTCATAGCACATACGCTTCTCGACATATTGCAATCGAGTAGCACATGTCTCCACGTATCCCTCGCCGATAGACATATCGGGCAGACAGCCGTAGCCGCCATACCCCTGTTGTTCCTAAGCTCACCCGTAGGAATTGATGATTTTGCTAGCCTCCATGCGAAAATTCTAACCTCCGAGGGGACCTTCACCTTCCACAACTTTTTCCATCCCTTCTCCGCCTCCGCCGAGTTAGAGTTCGATGACCTTCCGTCCCAGTAGTCCTCTCTCCGTCGTTTTATCTCCATTATCACATGATACGCTGATCTCACTGTAAAGATCCCTCTTCTGTCATAGAGCCCATCCCAAAAATCTTGCTGTCTCACATAACTGATAGGAATTTCCTTCACTGCCTCCACATCCATCGGCAACAAACAAGCCTCCAAAGCATCCACCTTCCACGTTCTGGTGGCCGAACACATCAGCTCCGAAACCCAAACCGGGGGTGTTTCGCTAGTACACACCACCGGTCGCAGTTGAAAATCACGGGGTACCCAATTGTCAGACCAAATTCGGGTACTTTCTCCGTCTCCAATTCTTCTAATCAGTCAAATTTTTAGTACATCCCTCCCTTCACATAACGATCGCCAAATTTGTGATGGATGCGAGCCCAAAGAGGCCGAGAGTGTCACTGTTAGGAAAATAGATCGCCTTCAACATCCTTGCACTCAAAGTAGTCGGATCTTCCAAAATACGCCACACTTGGCGAGCCAACAGTGCAAGATTAAAAACCTCCACGTCCCTGAAACCGAGCCCACCTTGATATTTAGGTATCGTCATAGAGTCCCAAGAGACCCACAACGCCTTCCTCTCTCGCTGTTTGCAGCCCCACCAGAATTTTCTGGTCATTGAAGTAATGTGCTCACGTAGCCCTTTCGGTAATTTGAATAACGCCATGGAGTAGGTTGGCAACGCCTGGATGACTGATTTAATAAGTATCTCCTTTCCTCCCCCCGACAATGCCTTCTCCATCCATCCTTGGAGCCTTTTCCATAATCGATCTTTGAGATACGAAAACGTACCATTTTTTGACCTCCCCACATCGGATGGTAGCCCCAAATATTTCTCATTCAAAGATTCATTTTGGACATTAAGAATTCCTTTGATTTCCTCCCTAGACACAGCTGAGCATCCTTTACTTAAGAAAATCGATGACTTGTCATTGTTAATCCGTTGCCCCGAAGCCATGCAGTATGTGTTAAGAATATCTGTCACCCCCTCTCGTCTCAGCTTCCGATGCTTTGCAGAAAAGAATACAATCATCTGCAAACAAAAGGTGATTCATCTTTGGAGCCGTCTCGGTGACCTTTACTCCCGCCAATAGATCATTGTTCATTGCATTCTTAAGCAGACATGATAGCCCCTCAGCCGCCAATAAAAACAGATAGGGAGAGATGGGGTCTCCCTGCCTAATACCTCTCGATGGTTTAAACTCCTCCGTCTTTGAACCATTAAACAGAACCGAGAAAGTAACAGATTTAACTCCTCTCATAATTGCTTGAACAAACCTGGGTGCAAATCCCAATTTCATCATGATAGCCTCAAGATAACTCCATTCTAAGCGGTCATAAGCCTTCTGCATATCGAGTTTCAAAGCAAAACTCGCCCTCCTCTTGCTCTTGTCCGATTTCATTAAGTGCAAGCACTCGAAAGCCGTGATAACATTGTCGGTTATTAGGCGCCCTGGAACAAAAGCTGATTGTTCCTCCAAAATAATCTCAGGGAGAAATCTCTTCAAACGGTTAGCAAGTACTTTTGAGGCAATTTTATATACCACATTGCACAAGCTTATAGGTCTGAATTGCGAAAGAAACATGGGTTTCTGTACCTTAGGGATAAGTACAATGAACGTCTTGTTAATTTCCTCCGCCGAATCATCTCCATCGAGAATCCGAATGACAATCCTCGTGAGCTCCTCGCCACATAAACTCCAATTCTTCTGAAAAAATGTGCTGGAAAACCATCCGGTCCAGGTGCTTTCGTGGGAAACATCTAGAAAAGAGCCACCTTCACCTCCTCCGAACTATACTGTGCAAGAAGCGAAGTATTCATCTCTGGCGTCACCTTGCAAGGGACATGTGATAGCACTTCCTCAATGCCAATCGTTCCCTCAGTCTCATAAAGATTTTTATAAAAAATAGAAGCCATAAGATGCATCTCCCTCTCATCCGTACAGATGGAACCGTTCTCCCGTTGGAGAGTCTCCACTATGTTTTTCCTCCTCCTATTACTCGCATTTAGATGAAAAAAATTCGTGTTCTTAACTCCCTCTTGGAGCCACTGTACCCGAGCACGTTGTCTCCACATAATTTCTTCCCTCGCCGATAATTCAATCACCCCCTCCTCAACTTTCTTTTCCTCGTAAGAAGGGCCAAGGCGATGTGGATCACTTCTTAGGATTTGAAGACGGGCTCTCAGCTCCCGTAACTCGGACCTCACTGCCCCAAAAGAATCGCGCCCCCACGCTGCACAGCGAACCCCGAAATTTTGTAGTTTCACATGCAGGTCCCCAGCCGTTTCCGCCTTCTCCTCCCCCATGCAGTGTCGACAAACTCCTTGAAATCTGCATGTCTTTCCCACATCAACTCATATCTAAAAGGTTTATCCATCGCAATCCTCTGGTTACTAGCCTCCATTTCGTTGAGTAGCGAAATCGGAGAGTGGTCAGACTTAATTGCCGTGAGATGATTCACTGACGCAAAAGGGAACCGCGAACACCACTCCGTTGATGCCAAGACACGATCAAGACGGACCTTGCAATACTCTTTGTTTGGAAGTTTTCTTTCAAAAGTCCAATCTCGACCCCTGTACCCAATATGACATAGGTCACACGCATCCACCACATCACGAAAGTTGTTTATCTGCCACATCTCTCGTTCATTCGGCCCCACCTGTTCTTCTCGACGCAAAATCTCGTTAAAATCCCCAATGCATACCCACGGCAGCACACAATCCGCTTTGAGGAATCTCATCATATTCCACGTCCTGTAACGGAGACTCCTATTTGCCTCCCCATACCATGCTGTTAGCCGCCATGATTCCTTTCCTGCCTCTCTAACCTCCATGTCAATATGATATTTCGAGAAATTCTGCAGCTCCAGATTCAACGGTTGCTTCCAAAAGATACATAAACCACCACTCCTTCCCGAGCTTCCAACATCAAAAGAAAAATCATACCCAAGTGTATTCGTCAATCCTTCCACCCTAGCTTTCGCAATCTGTGTTTCCATGACACACAAGATCACAGGCGAATAAATTAGCATGAGATCGCGCAGCTCGTGAACTGTCATGGGGTCGCCCAAACCGCGAAAGTTCCAGCCCATAGTACTCATTGGGTCCGGCGGTCCCCCTCATCAACAGGGGCTGCCGAGGTTCCCATCACCTTCTCATTCACGTCCAATTTGCGTAGTTTCGTGCGCTCTCGACGCGACACATAATTAGGTGGTAGAGGTGGAGTCACCCCTCCCCTTTTCTCTTCCGAGTCTCCCACATAATCACTGTCATCTTCCTTCTCTTCTAGTGGCATCTCATCCATATTAAGCCTCCTAGAGGTAGTGCTCTTTACTGTATTCGTGTCCTGATCATCCACGAATTTCAGAGGGCTTTGCGCAGTATCATCCACATCCGCATCAAGGTCTGCCTCCCCCGACGAACGCTTCCGAGATGTAGAGAAGGAACTTCCCCCCGACCACGACCACCTCTTCCCCTTCCAGCTGAAACAAAACGGCGAGGCTCCTCCATAGGAGCCAGCCATTTTCTTAGTTATGCCGGTGCGATTACGAGCATACGCATGGTGAAAGATGACCAGCCCTCATTTTTGCGAAATATCTAGTGCATTGTTTGACAGAATTACGAATTATTTTCACCGATGGTGTTGTCCCGTCAATCGATTGAAACTAGATTTCATGTTGATGGGTTTATCTAATTTCTTGGCAAGAAGTGTAGTCATCGTAATTTTTTTTTTAGAAATGGAGGTCTGCCCCCAGCCTCTGCATCAAAATGATGCACACAGCCGGTTTTTATTAAAAGATAGAACAGGAAACATCTTGTCTTACAAGTGGATACAACAAACAGCTAGACCTGAATCCACCAAACAAAGCTCACTACCAGTAGTGATGAAGGGGATGGACAATCGCAGAGCCGATACTCTGAGAACCCACCAACGCGCCTCATCCAAAAGCCGAAGGCCTCTCCATGCCGCCCGATAGCGGACAAGGGGCATAATCGGTCCAGCACACCGCAGCGCGTACCGATATACACGCTCGAAAAGTAGCTGCCGCCATCTTCCGCTCACCCATCTTCAGGACATCGATCAAAGCATCCACCATGTCAGACCTGCCGTCGATACCACCATGGCACCAGACAACACCACCTCCCTGCGCGCGTCCGCCGTCCCGCATACAACACCGAGACCCCACATCACCAAGCTGTCAAGAACCGCCGTAATGAACGCGGTAGAAGAAACACTGCTTCCTCTCTAGGACCCTCTGGCCACAACTACAAAACGATGCCCTCAAAAGGGAGAGTGACACCGGTGGCGTCACCATCATCCAATCCGGGAATCCCAGATTTAGGGTTTCCCCCGGAGCGGGCCAAATTAAGGTAGCTTGTCGTCATTGCCGTTGCCACGTAGACCATCAAAGAACCTGCATCCACCACCATACTCATCCTCTGATCCCTTCGACCGGCGCACTCCTCCCACCAAGAATGATGTCCCCAAGGAGGTAACGACGTAGAAGCGCCGCCATCATCCGATCGAGGATCTAGGGTTTCCCCCAGGGTTGACGAGAAGACCCGCAGGGCTTCCTCGATGATGCCTTGAGGAAGGGGACGACACTCAAGATGTCGCCATCACCGGCTCCGAGCAAGATCGGAGACGAGGTTTTCACCCGGAAACCGTCACACTCCATCCACGTCGAAGGCGCCATATTGACCCCCATTGAGATCCGCCAAGCACGAGCATCGGCGCGACGGAAGACATCGAAAGCGATCCACGGAAGGACGTCGTCGGTAGCCTTAGGTCCTCACCACCACCACACCTCCACAGCGTTGACTACGGAGACCATCGCCGTAGGGGGCGCGCTGACCCGATGCTCGTCGGATTCGGACGCGAAGGCCACCCACGCATGGGCGCCGCCATGGATGGCGCCGGCGGACCCGCCGCAGCCGGTCCGCGCCAGATAACGCCCACCGCCAGGGCTCGGAACCCACGCAGATGCCCGATCCCGATGACACGGAGGTTGCACGGGGATGACGCCCACCGCTGGTGTCCGCCGCCGCATCGGAAAGTGGCAGAACGTGGAGGTTCCACGCTCAGTTCCCCGATCCCGATGACATGGCGGTTGCGCGGTGATCCGTCGCGTCTCCGGCCGTAGCAGCCCGCCTCCACAGCCCCCCAGATGCCGCGCCTGAAGTCTTCCCGGCGGCCGGCGACCTAGCCGCCCACGGCGCCGCGCGCGCCCATGGTTCAGCGCGGAGGGCGCCTCGCCGCCGCCATCACGGGCGACGCGAGGGAGGTCCCGGCGACTCCTCAGGAGGCGACGAGGAGAAGGAACGACGGAGGGTGGGCTGGGGCGGGGCGGCGACGGCGCCCCCTGAGCCGCCGCACGGGCGACGCGAGGGTTAGGCCTTTCTTTTTCTTTACGAGACCGTCGATTGTGTCTTGCACTTTGGACGTGTTTCTCTCATCGTAATATTGAGTGTGTGCATTCCATATTGATGTGTACTTTCCCATTAATGTTTTTGTTTTTAGCTTCTGTGTACTTCCCAAGTTAATGTGTGTACCTTTTAAGTTCTGTACTCCATATGGGTAAGTTTAAGATAGTGTTTCATAGTTTTTTATGCTTAAGTTACCTTCATTGTACACATACAACATTTGACGAGGGCGAGCGAGTTGCGCTGCAGGCCCCCAAAATCTCACAAATATGTTACTAAAAACCATGTACAAATGTATGTGTTGCTATGATAGGGCCATGTGTTTTCTGGCTCCAGTTTCCTGTACGTGTGATGTATAACCTCCCATAATCCTTCAGAAAATAGTAATGCCCTTAATCCAATCTCCTCTCCTACTTATATCACGCCTCAGATGGAACTATGTATCCTCTTTTTGGTATAAAACCTGATAATGTAGTTGAATTGTGTATTTTTTTGCCTAGTGATCGTCTAATTTACTTGTGCAAAACATGATTGTGTTAGCGCCTATGGTTCATTTAAGATTCTCAAGAGATCCTCCGAACTATACTATGCAAGAAGCGAAGTATTCATCTATGGCATCACCTTGCAAGGGACATGCGATAGCACTTCCTCAATGCCAATCGTTCCCTCCGTCTCATAAATATTTTTATAAAGTTCGAAGCCATAAGATGCATCTCCCTCTCATCCTTACAGATGGAACCGTTCTCCCGTTGGAGACTCTCCACTCTGTTTTTCCTCCTCCTATTACTCGCCTTTATATGAAAAAAAATCGTGTTCTTATCTCCCTCTTGGAGCCACTGTACCCGAGCACGTTGTCTCCACATAATTTCTTCCCTCGCCGATAATTCAATCATCCTCTCCTCAACTTTCTTTTCCTCGTAAGAAGGGCCAAGGCGATGTGGATCACTTCTTAGGATTTTAAGACGGGCTCTCAGCTCCCGTAACTCAGACCTCACTGCCCCAAAAGAATCGCGCCCCCACGCTGCACAGCGAGCCCCGAAATTTTGTAGTTTCACATGCAGGTCCCCAGCCGTTTCCGCCTTCTCCTCCCCCCATGCGGTGTCGACAAACTCCTTGAAATCTGCATGTCTTTCCCACATCAACTCATATCTAAAAGGTTTATCCATCGCAATCCTCTGGTTACTAGCCTCCATTTCATTGAGTAGCAAAATCGGGGAGTGGTCAGACTTAATTGCCGTGAGATGATTCACTGACGCAAAAGGGAACCGCGAACACCACTCCGCTGATGCCAAGACACGATCAAAACGGGCCCTGCAATACTCGTTGTTTGGAAGTTTTCTTTCAAAAATCCAATCTCGACCCCTGTACCCAATATAACATAGCTCACACGCATCCACCGCATCACGAAAGTTGTTTATTTGCCACATCTCTCGTTCATTCGGCCCCATCTGTTCTTCTCGACGCAAAATCTCGTTAAAATCCCCAATGCATACCCACGGCAGCACACAATCCGCTTTGAGGAATCTCATCATATTCCACGTCATGTATCGGAGACTCCTATTTGCCTCCCCATACCAAGCTGTTAGCCGCCATGATTCCTTTCCCGCCTCTCTAACCTCCATGTCAATATGATATTTCGAGAAATTCCGCAACACCAGATTCAACGGTTTCTTCCAAAAGATACATAAACCACCACTCCTCCCCGAGCTTCCAACAGCAAAAGAAAAATCATAGCCAAGTGTATTCATCAATCCTTCCACCCTAGCTTTCACAATCTGTGTTTCCATGACACACAAGATCGCAGGCGAATGAATTCGCGCGAGATCGCGCAGCTCGTGAACTGTCGCGTGGTCGCCCAAACCGCGACAGTTCCAGCCTATAGTACTCATTGGGTCCGGCGGTCCCCCTCATCAACAGGGGCCGCCGAGGTTCCCATCACCTTCTCATTCACGTCCAATTTGCGTAGTTCCGTGCACTCTCGAGGGGACACATAATTAGGTGGTAGAGGTGGAGTCACCCCTCCCCTTTTCTCTTCCGAGTCTCCCACGTAATCACTGTCATCTTCCTTGTCTTATAGTGGAATCTCATCCATATTATGCCTCCTGGAGGTAATGCTCTTTACTCTATTCGTGTCCTGATCATCCACGAATTTCAGAGGGCTTTGGGCAGTATCATCCACATCCGCATCAAGGTCTGCCTCCCCCGACGAACGCTTCCGAGAAGTAGAGGAGGAACTCCCCCCTCGACCACGACCCCCTCTTCCAATTCCAGCTGAAACAAAACGGCGAGGCTCCTCCATAGGACCCAGACATTTTCTTAGTTATGCCGGTGCAATTACGAGCATACGCACGGTGAAATCTGACCAGCCCTCATTTTTGCGAAATATCTAGTGCATTGTTTGACAGAATTACGAATTATTTTCACCGATGGTGTTGTCCCGTCAATCGATTGAAACTAGATTTCATGCTGATGGGTTTATCTAATTTCTTGGCAAGAAGTGTACTCATCGTAAATTTTTTTTATAGAAATGGAGGTCTGCCCCCAGCCTCTGCATCAAAATGATGCACACAGCCGGTTTTTATTAAAAGATAGAACAGGAAACATCTTGTCTTACAAGTGGATACAACAAACAGCTAGACCTGAATCCACCAAACAAAGCTCACTACCAGTAGTGATGAAGGGGATGGACAATCGCAGAGCCGATACTCTGAGAACCCACCAACGCGCCTCATCCAAAAGCCGAAGGCCTCGCCATGCTGCCCGTGTAACATCCCAAGTACGAAAAATAGCCATTAGAATGTTTGCTCTCTGTTATTTTATGTTTTGCATCATGACATCATCTTCATTGCATTTGTTTTGCTTTGGTTTCCATTTGGTTTCCTCTGTTTTCCTTTGTTTTCCTTTGTTTTCTATTTGAATTTCAAATCAAATTTCAAACCTTTTGTTTCATACTTGTGATGTTACAATTTCCAAATGAATATTCAAATCAAAACAATTATTTGTTTCCATTAAAGTTGTAATTTCAAAACTATTGATTTGTTTCTATCAATAATTCATCTAATACCAAACCATTTTCAAATTCTATTAATTTTCCAAACAGCAACCCTTTTGAAAGTTATGAAAATTACAAAACAACTCAATCCTTTGTTTCAAATAAACTTGAATTCAAAAGCTTTTAAATTGCTTAATGTCACCCTTATTCATCTAATATCAAAATTATTTAAATTCAAAAACAACCACATAATTAAAGTTTTTGGAAACAAAAGTTCACAATGTTGCTGTTACCAAAATCAAACTATACAAAAAATTTACCTAATTTTCTAAACCCTAAAAAACCCTTCCTTTTTCTCTTTTCCTTTTCAGCAAAAAAAAGAAACAGAAACAAAAAATAAAAAAAGAAAAGAGAGGGAGAGTGGGCAGGCCAGCCCAGTTGGGCCAGCCCACCATCTCCCTCAGGCCCGTACCCCCTCGCTCATCTTCCACCTCTGTACGGCTCGAATCCGAGCGTGTCCACGTTGACAGAGAGGAGCAGGGACGGACAGGAGCTCTCCCCCTCCCCTATAAACCCTAACCCGAGCATCTCCCTCTGCCCTAATGCCCTAGCTCCACCTCTCTCCCTCTCCCCCGCCTCCATTTCTCCTTTCTTCCTCTCTCTCTCTGCTCTGCTATCTCTCTCTGAACCTGTACCACCCGAGCACCTCCCTCCTCCCTCCGGCGATCGCCGGCGATCCGGCCACCCTCCGGCCAGGTTAGGCCTGGGGATGGAAACCCCTAGCCGCCCTCTTCCTCATCGGCGTTTCCCCCGTGGCTGGGAGCCACCGGTGCGCCGCCGCCATCCTCGTTTCGCCGCCGGCCAACCTCCCTTCACCGACCACCGTCCCCTTCTCCTATTCCCCTCGGTGAGTTCCCTCTCCCCTCGTCTCTCCTCCCTCTCCTCCCGCGTTTTCCCTCCTCTCTGCACCGCCAGCACGCATCCCTGCCCTCCTCTCCGGCGAGCACACCGCAGCGGCAGCGATCGACCTCGATCGTTTCTGTCCGCTGTAAGTTCAGTTTCAGTTTCAGTCAAATTCAGTTAACATCCGCTACTCCACCTTATCCTCCTCGCGACCCCCTTCTGTCAACAAGCGATCGCTCACCGCAGTGGCTAGCGCCCGCTGCGCGCAACCAGGGGGTGGTGGGTTCGAATCCCACCCCCGGGATTAAACCCCTTTTTTCCCTTCTATTTTTTTTCCAGACCCAGAACAACTTGCTAATCACCAACAGGTCCTTGTAGATTTCTTTCTAGATCCCTGTTAATTTTTTCTAAGGCCCTAGCTGTTAATAAAAATGGCAGATTAATACCAAAAATATTAAAATGCATAACTAAATCATCCCAACTCCAAATTCAACATTTTAAATATGTATTTTGTACCAAATTGAATTCTCTACCCAAATATGAATTTTTTTACTGTTTTGAATATATTAAATTGGTGAAATATTTGAATCCTTGTTTAATTCATTTAATTTTGCAAAATTCATAACTTGGGCATAAAAATTCCAAATTCAACAAACTAAATATGTTTTCCATTCAATTTTTCATGAACTTTGCAAATATCAACTTTGTTTTCTGTTTTAAATAAATTAAATTGCTGAAAACAACTGTTTCTTAATTAATGCATTTAAAATTGCCAAATTAATAACTTGCTCATTTTAAATCCATTTTCAACAAATAAAATATGCTTTCCATGCTAAATTAAACCACCTTTCCAAATATAAACTTTGTTTCATGTTTTGAATAATTAAAATTGGTTAAATGATTTAAACCTTGTTTAAATCATTTAATATTGTTAAATTCATAACTTGATCAAATTAAATTATTTTTGAACATATGAAATATGTTTTCAAACCAGAAAAGTATAAAGTTTTCAAATATGAATTTGATTTACTGTTTTGAACAAATAAAAATTCAAATAATTTCACACTTGAATTAAATCCTTTTAAATCTTGTTTAAACTTGTTTAATTCATAATTAATTCATCTTAAATCCTTTTTCAATAAGTAAAACATGTAATCCACCTAAAATTTTGTGTTCTTGTCAAATATGAACTTTGTTATCTATTTTGAACAATTAAAATTGGTGAAAACAACAAATGCTTGTGTAACACCTTTAAGAAACCAAAATTCCAAAACTTAATAAATAAATTCCAAACTTGGTAAACCTCATTTCAAATTGTTTCTAATGTTGTTGTCTTTCTGTTATCCTCATCCATGCATCACGCTAATCCACTTTCACCTGTTGGTTAGTTGTAGAACAATTATTCCTGTTGGGAATATGCCCTAGAGGCAATCATGTATGATATAATTCCCACTGTATTCATAAAGTTATTAAGTTGTCCTTGTTTTGAACATCTGATATATGTCATTGAATATGTGATTCGATTGTGGAACTATATATTCATGTTGTTCATACTAGATTGTCCTTGGTCATTAAGGTTGTGCTGGACACACACCCTAGACTAATGTGAGTGTTGGCTGATGACATGGTTCCACTTGTCATGGGCATGGTGATGCCATTCCAACGTTCACGGACTTGGCTAAAGAGTTTAGCAAGTCGGACTGACCCACATTGAGATGCAACGATCAAGTCGTCATTTGCATGTCTCAATCAATGTAATCCTTAGACCTGAGGTTGTCGCACAATCCGAGTTGTGGATCACCGACTTAGGTTCTGTCAAACGTTGTTCTGTGACAAGGCAACTATAAAGGCAGAGTTCGGGTCGAATGAGAAGCAAGCTGCGTGATGTGGATAATCAAGATGGGATTTTTCCCCTCCGAATGGAGAGATATTCTCTGGGCCATCTCGAGTGATATGATTCAGGAAGCATGGCCATGCGCGACTCAGTTAAGTGTTAACTGTCTCGATTGACTAAGAGTTAGTCAGATGAATCGCATATCACGGATCGAGAAGAGAGTTGAGCTATTTAAGGGATGACGATAAATCGCCTATAGCTCGACAAGGTATATCGTGAGGCAAAAAGGACTAAGATGAATATCACATTGAAAGGTATGTCGTCATGACTCAATGGTACTTGGGAGTCGGCACGTTCTGCTAGGAGCCGCTACCGATTGATCGATTGGGAGTTGGACTCCAATCGTGTCCAAGTCGCCATGAGCATGCAGGGTCGCACACTTAAGAGCGGGAGCAAGTATTGGTTGGGTTGGACCCGAACCGGAAATGGACTGAGTTAGTGAGTCGGACTCACAGAGGGAATGGGCCACAAGTGTTGTGCAGCCCATTACCATACGCTATATAAAGAGGGGCGCAGGTTGCCCAACGGGCACGTCAGTCCACTCTCCCATGCGTTGGGAACCCTAGCCCCACTCAGTCCAGCCGCCGCACCGGACCTAGCAGTCTGCCGTCGGAGCTCCTCCTCGTACGTGTGGATACCGGCAGAGGTGCTGTACATTCAGCACTTCGACGTTCGAGGGATTGGATCGGACGGACCGGATCGTGGGACTGCACTGCCCCGACGCGCTGCATCGATAATCCGCACCTGCGCGTCTAGTGGTAATACTCGTGGCCTTCTACCTCGGCTAGATCTTGGAAGTACCGCGTAGGAAAAAGTTCTGTTTATCTCTACGCGTTCCAACAGTGGTATCAGAGCGGTAGCTTCTGGTATTAGGCCCGAGATCCGTACATATGTGATATGTAGTTAGCGTTAGATGTGATCTAATTGCTGTTTTGGTGGTCGGTCTATGAGATAGATCGGTTTTGTACAAGGTTGATTGGATCAATCGTACTCGGGGTTAATGGATGATCTGGTTTCCGTGATCATACTGCTAAGGTCGTGGAACAACTTACCCCTACCGGTCGGTTTCCGTCATCGGGGTATACCGTGACACATAAATCCAGTTGCGGTGATCGAAGATCAAAGAGTTTGGTCGAATCGGAATACGGATCAGATTCGGGTAAAATCGTTTTATCCGATGAAGAAATCCATGATCGGAATGCAGATGAGATCTGCCCCTTCGATCCCCGCCCGCTATCCGGCTAGCGGGACCGCCGGCTTCGCCCTGTCGTAGCGCCTTAGATGTCGTTGCGAGTTTCACAACGCCGGTAGATACCGTATCTATGCATAACTTGTTTTTGCAGGAAGTTGTGAATGGTATGGCTTATGTGCATGTGATGTGTGTAATCCATACATGATCTGCGTATCATGTTCTTGTCAGCCGGCTGGAGCCTAGGTGCTGTCATTTTATTGTATACCGGCCTGCGTGTCGGATTCTCTATGTAAATTTTCATTTACTAGCTAATGTAGCTTGTTGGAGAACCCGGAAGGCATGCAAGTCGATGTACAAGTCGGCTACATGGAGCAAGATGGCACGTGACAAGAGTTGGCACGAGTCGACTTGCAAGCTTCATGGAGATGGAGATCACCATGAAGAGAGCCATACCATTTCACATTATAATTGCTTTATTTGTGTTATTGTTATGTCTCTATTTACCTCTATTTAGATAGTTGGTAGATTTTTTAATCCCTCAAAGAAGGTCTAGTCGGTCGCCCCGCCAGTGCTGCACCATCACAAGTCGGACATTCTTCGTAGTGGGCTCATAAAATTGAGGTGCTACCAATTCTTTCCGGTTAGGTGGGTTTGAGTCGGACTCTTACTGCAGAAGCACATGGTAATCTAGACGAGTCCATCACAACGGTTGTGGGGCTCGGGGCGAGGTAGGTTGGGAGCCGGGGCATGTGATGTCACCCAACTAACAGGAGTCGTATAGAGATACGATTGGCAAGGTGTTGCCTACCTAGATCACTTGACGGCTAGCGGTGATGCTAAAGCTCACTAGTCGGCTTGCTTATTTGGGATCTTGAATCACTTAGCAACCATCGGAGGGATGTTGGTTCTAGTGGGAGCATAAATATTAAAGCGTTTAATATGCCTGCTCTTTTATGAATACATGTCTTAAGTGTTTTTGCGTATTTTCTGTTGTAGATCAATGGCACCTAGCAACCTTCCTCAGTTGTCCGCGTTTGCGTTGAGGTCAATCCTAGAGAAAGATAAGCTTAATGGAACTAATTTCACCAACTGGTATCGTAATCTGAGGATAGTCCTCAAGCATGACAAGAAAGAACATGTTCTAGAAACTCCACTTCCAGATGAGCCTGATGACGATGCGACTGTCGCTGTCATGAATGCCTACCGTAAGGCTAGAGATGAGTCTACGGAAATCAGCTGTCTTATGCTTGCACACATGGAACCGGACTTGCAGCAGCAGTTCGAGAATGTTGAGGCCTACGATATGATCGAAAGCCTCAAAAGTATGTTTCAGGCTCAAGCAAAGACTGAGAGGTATCAAGTCTCTCAAGCTTTGCTTGGCTGTAAGCTGAAAGACGGCGATCCACTGAGTCCGCATGTAATCAAGATGATTGGTTACATACAGTCTTTGGATCGGTTGGGCTTCCCAATTAACGAAGAGTTCGCTACTGATATAATTCTGAACTCTCTTCCTAATGCGTATGGTTCGTTCATCTCGAATTACCATATGCATGGTATGGATAAGAGTATCACTGAATTACATGGGATGCTCAAAACGGCAGAGGCTGATATCAAGAAAGGCACCAGTCAAGTGTTGATGGTGCAGAATAAGGCTAAGTTCAAGAAGAGTTCTTGGACTAAGAAGAAGAAGGATAAGTCAGGAGGTAGCGCCCATGGCCCTGTCCAGAGTGCTCCCTCAAAGACTAAGCCTTCTCCTACAGCCGGAGCCAATTGCTTCTATTGCAAGCAAGATGGCCACTGGAAGAGGAACTGCACCAGGTGTTTGGCTGACAGAGCCAAGAGTGGAGGTGTGACTTCCAACTCAGGTACGCTTGTGTGCAATGTTATAGACATTTATCTTGCTGATGCGCCTAATAGTTCTTGGGTATATGATACCGGATCAGTTATTCACATATGCAACTCGTTGCAGGGACTGGTAAGAACTAGGAGCGTGGCAAGAGGAGAGGTTGACATTCGGGTCGGCAACAAGGCGAGAGTCGCTGCGTTGGAAGTCGGCACGATGCAACTTCATTTACCTTCAGGATTTATTTTGGAACTAAATAATTGTTATTATGTTCCAGCGCTTAGCCGAAACATTATTTCCGCCTCATGTTTGATGAGACAAGGTTATGAGTCGAATATTAAGAATAATGGTTGTTCTTTATATTTGAAAGATATGTTTCATGGCTTTGCACCCGTTCAGAACGGGTTATTTATTTTAAATCTTGATAGTGAATCGGTCTATAACATAAATGTTAAAAGGTTGAAACCAAATGATCTGAATATGACTTACTTTTGGCACTGTCGGCTTGGTCATATAAGTTGGAAGCGCATGAAGAAGCTCCATGATGATGGACTTCTAACTTCATTTGACTTAGAGTCATTCGAGACATGCGAATCATGCCTACTAGGAAAGATGACCAAGACACCCTTTGCAAGGAGTTGTGAAAGGGCGTCCGACTTGTTGGAACTAATACATAGTGATGTATGTGGACCAATGAGCACGACAGCTAGAGGTGGTTATGAGTACTTCATTACCTTCACTGATGATTTGAGTAGGTATGGATATATCTATTTAATGAAACACAAGTCGGAAGCCTTTGAAAAGTTCAAGGAATTCCAGAGTGAGGTACAAAATCAGCTCGGCAAGAAAATAAAGTTTCTACGGTCGGACCGTGGAGGCGAGTACATGAGCCATGAGTTTGATGACCATCTAAAGAGTTGTGGAATAGTTCCTCAACTCACTCCGCCGGGTACACCGCAGAGAAACGGTGTATCGGAACGGAGAAATCGGACCTTGTTGGACATGGTACGATCAATGATGAGTCGGACATATCTACCTTTATCAGTTTGGGGTTATTGTCTAGAAACTGCAGCTTTCACACTAAACAGAGTACCATCAAAGTCAGTAGAGAAGACACCACATGAGATGTGGACTGGTAAAAAGCCAAGTTTGTCTTTTCTTAAGATTTGGGGTTGTGAAGCATTTGTCAAGCGACTTCAGTCGGACAAGCTCACGCCCAAGTCGGATAAGTGTATTTTCGTGGGGTATCCGAGGGAAACCTTGGGGTACTACTTCTACAACCGGGAAGAGGGCAAAGTGTTTGTCGCTCGGAATGGTGTCTTCCTTGAGAAAGAGTTTCTCGGTCGGGAAGTCAGTGGGAGCACAGTGCAACTTGAAGAAATTCGAGAGGAACCGGCTAGGGGCGAGTCGGCGAACGCCTTGGAGGCAGAGCCGGTCGTGGTACCTACACCGGTTACAGCACCTGAACCTCGAAGATCTGCCAGATTACAGAGTGCTCGAGATGTTTTACTGTTAGACAGTAATGAGCCGGCAACTTATTCGGAAGCGATGGTGGGATCTGATTCCGAGTCATGGCTTGGATCCATGAGATCCGAGTTAAAGTCCATGGATGAAAACCAAATTTGGAATTTGGTTGATCTGCTTGACGGTGCAAGACCCGTCGAGTGCAAATGGGTCTTTAAGAAGAAAATTGATATGGATGGAAATATTTCCGTCTATAAAGCACGACTTGTCGCGAAGGGGTTCCGACAGGTTCAAGGAGTTGACTACGACGAGACCTTCTCGCCCGTAGCGATGCTTAAATCAATTCGGATCATGTTAGCCATAGCAGCCTATTTCGACTATGAGATATGGCAGATGGATGTCAAGACGGCTTTCCTTAATGGAAATTTAACTGAGGACGTGTATATGATACAGCCCGAAGGTTTTGTCGATCCAGCTAATGCTGACAAGCTATGCAAACTTCAGAAATCCATTTATGGGTTGAAGCAAGCATCTCGGAGTTGGAACATTCGCTTTGATGAGGTAGTCAAATCGTTTGGCTTCATCAAGAGCGATAATGATTCTTGTTTATACAAGAAGTTTAGTGGGAGCAAAGTAAATTTTCTAATCTTATATGTGGATGACATATTGCTGATTGGAAATGATGTCATGATGTTGCAAGAAACCAAAGAGTCATTGGAAAGGAGTTTCTCAATGAAGGATTTGGGTGAGGCGACTTACATATTAGGAATCAGGATCTATAGAGATAGATCCAGGCGGCTCATTGGATTGAGTCAGAGTACATATTTGGACAAGGTTTTGAAGAAATTCAAAATGGAAGAGTCCAAGAAGGGATTCTTACCCATGTCCCATGGCATAAAACTTAGCAAGACTCAGTGTCCTTCGACGACTGATGAGCGAAGTCGGATGAGTGTGATCCCGTATGCTTCGGCAATCGGATCCATCATGTATGCCATGATTTGTACTAGGCCAGATGTTTCCTATGCTCTAAGTGTTACGAGCAGATACCAGGCTGACCCTGGCGAAGCCCACTGGGCAGCGGTTAAAAACATCCTTAAGTATTTGAGAAATACTAAGGAAATGTTCCTAGTTTATGGAGGTGATGAGGAATTCAGTGTAAAGGGTTACACGGATGCAAGTTATCTCACCGACTCAGATGATTCTCGTTCGCAATCTGGATACGTGTTCGTGATGAACGGAGGGGCTGTGAGCTGGAAGAGTTCCAAGCAAGATACGGTGTCTGCATCTACAACAGAGGCTGAGTATATTGCTGCCTCAGAGGCGGCAAAGGAAGCTGTTTGGATCAGGAACCTCCTGATAGATCTTGGTGTGGTTCAGGGCGCGTCCAATCCTTTGGACGTATATTGTGACAACAATGGTGCTATCGCACAAGCCAAGGAACCTAGACAACACCAGAAGAACAAACATATACTCATGCGGTACCACCTCATTCGCCAGTTTGTCGAACAAGGTGATATCAAGTTATGCAAAGTACACACGGATGCAAACATTGCAGATCCGTTGACAAAGGCGCTACCACAGCCTAAGCATGAGGCGCACACGAGAGGCATGGGCATTAGATGCCTAGGCATATGATGCCAGGATGATTGACTCTAGTGCAAGTGGGAGACTGTTGAGAATATGCCCTAGAGGCAATCATGTATGATATAATTCCCACTGTATTCATAAAGTTATTAAGTTGTCCTTGTTTTGAACATCTGATATATGTCATTGAATATGTGATTCGATTGTGGAACTATATATTCATGTTGTTCATACTAGATTGTCCTTGGTCATTAAGGTTGTGCTGGACACACACCCTAGACTAATGTGAGTGTTGGCTGATGACATGGTTCCACTTGTCATGGGCATGGTGATGCCATTCCAACGTTCATGGACTTGGCTAAAGAGTTTAGCAAGTCGGACTGACCCACATTGAGATGCAACGATCAAGTCGTCATTTGCATGTCTCAATCAATGTAATCCTTAGACCTGAGGTTGTCGCACAATCCGAGTTGTGGATCACCGACTTAGGTTCTGTCAAACGTTGTTCTGTGACAAGGCAACTATAAAGGCAGAGTTCGGGTCGAATGAGAAGCAAGCTGCGTGATGTGGATAATCAAGATGGGATTTTGCCCCTCCGAATGGAGAGATATTCTCTGGGCCCTCTCGAGTGATATGATTCAGGAAGCATGGCCATGCGCGACTCAGTTAAGTGTTAACTGTCTCGATTGACTAAGAGTTAGTCAGATGAATCGCATATCACGGATCGAGAAGAGAGTTGAGCTATTTAAGGGATGACGATAAATCGCCTATAGCTCGACAAGGTATATCGTGAGGCAAAAAGGACTAAGATGAATATCACATTGAAAGGTATGTCGTCATGACTCAATGGTACTTGGGAGTCGGCACGTTCTGCTAGGAGCCGCTACCGATTGATCGATTGGGAGTTGGACTCCAATCGTGTCCAAGTCGCCATGAGCCTGCAGGGTCGCACACTTAAGAGCGGGAGCAAGTATTGGTTGGGTTGGACCCAAACCGGAAATGGACTGAGTTAGTGAGTCGGACTCACAGAGGGAATGGGCCACAAGTGTTGTGCAGCCCATTACCATACGCTATATAAAGAGGGGCGCAGGTTGCCCAACGGGCACGTCAGTCCACTCTCCCATGCGTTGGGAACCCTAGCCCCACTCAGTCCAGCCGCCGCACCGGACCTAGCAGTCTGCCGTCGGAGCTCCTCCTCGTACGTGTGGATACCGGTAGAGGTGCTGTACATTCAGCACTTCGACGTTCGAGGGATTGGATCGGCCGGACCGGATCGTGGGACTGCACTGCCCCGACGCGCTGCATCGATAATCCGCACCTGCGCGTCTAGTGGTAATACTCGTGGCCTTCTACCTCGGCTAGATCTTGGAAGTACCGCGTAGGAAAAAGTTCTGTTTATCTCTACGCGTTCCAACAATTCCAACCTTAACTCATGGGCTTTCCATATGCAATCCAATTGCATATGGGTCCATTTAAACATGTTATCTTGTCAACTAGTTTATCCTGATGCATCAATTAAATGGTCATGCATCATCCCATGATTGTGCACTATGCCATGTTATTGATTGTTTGTCTCTCTGCGTTGTTTGTTTGCTTCTTCTCGGATAGACGACGATGTTGAGACAAACCATACTTACGACACCCCTCCGAGGATCTAGCTCAGTACCAGCCTGCTGAGTTAGCAGGCAAGTATTCACTCACATGAACCATTGTGTTCCTTTCAACATTGGATACCGATACTTTCCGTTGTCTATTCTGCTAGCCTTATGAATCGTTGCTTGTGTTACGAACCTATCACCTGTTATCCTTTAACCCTGATATAGCCTCACCTCCACACCTATAACCCCTTTGCTTGTTGCCCGTGTCTTACTAGCATGCTTAGGGTTGTTTTTGCTCAAGTCTGTTGTCCGTTACTTTCTGTTACTATATCATTATGTTCTGGGGCTCGATGTTTAAACAATCAACCTGTTAATATTTGAGGTAATAATAATTTGATGATAAGGCACCGGCAGGAGGCCCGGCGTGGTTTTGAGGCCTGCTAGTGTCGACCCTGATTAGGAAAAGGGTCTTGTCTACTGATCCATGATGAGCGCACTAACCCCATGTGGGAAGCGTGTATGGGCGCCCCCCTCAATTTGATTCGATTCGCATCTCGTCCAAATCGCCTCATTTAGTTCGGGTTTTCCATTTGCCGCATGCATATGCAGGTGCGAACCCTTGGTACCAGGGTGGAACTTTTGTAGTCGGCATTTAGGGAGACACGTTCTTAGAGTGCTATGAGGGTCCCCTTTTCTTCGTGGGGCTTGATTAGCCGTGCGCTCAATTGCACGGGGTTCTTTGGGCTTCATGCGAAGAAGAGTTGAGTTGTGTTGAGTGCCCCGCTTGGTGGAAAGGCCATTCCATCTGGCGGGTTATTCTTACGTGTACGGCCAAATTGGTGCACCCCTGCAGGGTTAAATCTTCTCGAGAAGCCGTGTTTTCCGCGGTTATGGATGACTTGGTGAAAGTACTGGCTAACAAGTACTCAGAACAACTTACACCTAACTAATGATAACTTGACTAGTAATAGTCTTATTGACACAATAACTTGAACCATCATTAATCCAACTGTGTGAGTTATCCTCGGATTGCTTCTTTCGATAAGGGGCGGGATCCAGGATGGGTTTGTTTGGAGTTAGTAGTAGTTGGTTACGATACGCTATCTTATCTCCTTTCTGTTAGCCGGAAGTTGTATTATGTTCTGTAGTTGGTTAGTGCAGCCAGCTGCCGCATCTTTTTGTATCACCCTTTCTTCCGTTGAACCCAAAGCATCTGTGCTTGATGTTGTCGGGCACACTTTGGTGAATTGTGAGTCTTGCTTGCCAGTACGTTTATGTACTGACCCCTTTGGGGCCGTGGTTTCCGCAGACTACGTTTCCGAGGATCCCCATGGTGGCTACTACGTGGAGTATGACGAGGCTGCTGACGAGTAGATAGCGGACCCGGGCAGGATCCGAGACTTCGTGGATGGGCTCCGTCTTTTCGTTTCCGGCCTCTTAGGCCTATTTGGATCTTGTCTGTACTCAGACACTTTGGATGCTTCCGCTGTGTTGTAATGATGAATTGTTGGGACATGTGTCCCCTGGATGATTGTATTTGCTATCTCTGCTCTAGTGAGAGCCATTTGCAACTTATTTCCATCTTTTGTGTCTTAGAGATATGTGGTGATATCAGATGTTCAAATGCCATTGACGTACCCTGTGTGTATGTTATGAAGTACGTCAATGGAAGTGTCTGGATTTCTATGGGATGGTTTACGTAGACGATGAACAGTAGGGGTTGGTTGTCACACATACGTGTGTTGGCCTACTCGTAAGAGATGCGGGTGCAGGTAGGCCCCGTAATCCAATCTTCTACTGTTCAACGGAACTGCGAGTATCCTCTAGAAGTCCGGGTGCGACAGCCCGTTAGCGGACAAGGGGTATAATCGGTCCAGCACACCGCAGCGCGTACCGATATACACGCTCGAAAAAGTAGCTGCCGCCATCTTCCGCTCACCCGTCTTCAGGACACCATGGCACCAGGCAACACCACCTCCCTGCGCGTGTCCGTCGTCCCGCATACAACACCGAGACCCCACATCACCAAGCTGTCAAGAACCGCCATCGTGAACACGGTAGAAGAAACACTGCTTCCTCTCTAGGACCCTCCGGCCACAACTCCAAAACGATGCCCTCAAAAGGGAGAGTGACACCGGTGGCGTCACCATCATCCAATCCGGGAATCCCAGATTTAGGGTTTCCCCCGGAGCAGGCCAAAGTAAGGTAGCCTGTCGACATTGCCGTTGCCGCGTAGACCATCAAAGAACCTGCATCCACCACCATACTGATCCTCTGATCCCTTCGACCGGCGCACTCCTCCCACCAAGAATTATGCCCCCAAGGAGGTAACGACGTAGAAGCGCCGCCATCATCCGATCGAGGATCTAGGTGTCGTGGGATAATCACGGCAGATGTTACCTGGGGTAACTGATCTTGGGGCAAGTCGACACAGGTATTTGGGAGAGGGTTTAGCTCGAAGGAGGACATGGCGAAAGCAATCTAAGAACCGGAAAGCAACTCGCCGGCTCTCGATATGATTATACTGGATACTCGATAACAGGTGTTACAACTATGACTTGAATCTCTCTGAGGCTAAGCCTAGGGGTTGGTTTATATAGCACTCATACCCCCCTTGGCTTGCCTTTACAAAGCGCCTCCTGAGTCCTACTCGAACTCTATACACAAACCCTAACTTTCCTTACCGCAACCCACAATCCGGGTCACGAACGTTACATGCCCTGGGCCTTCCAGAAGTTTCTTTGTCTTTAGCCGGATTTGGTCCAGCCGCCGTTTGGGCCGGGTCACACCTGGGAGTTGGGATACCGGGTTACTATCCCCTCATCAGTAGTCCCCAGAATAGCTTGGGCTTCCAAGATTTACTCTTCGAAGCGTTGGCTATTCCCTACAGAAATATTAGATGCAAACACATGAGGATCAAGACGCAGCGCGTCGACGAATAGCCGTGACTGGTACCAAGGGAGCCAGGTAAAGACCCGGCTCTCCCTTCTTAGGTTCTCCCTTAATCTCCCAGACTTAAATCTTAATAGGAAACTCCCTGACCCCACATCCTTCTTGATAATTACCGCTGATACGAGGAAGGCAATTTCCCCTTCCTTTTTCTCTGGATCATATTGGTCTGCGCATAAAACGTGCCTTTCAAATTTCGAAATGGCCAATTACTCCGCACTCCCCGGGTCTCGACCGTTAGGCTAAGCCCTTCCATCCGGGCGGTTATAAATAGAGCTCAAGGAACAAACCCAACTCTTAACGGCTCATTTCCCCCATTCCACTTCTCCTCAAACCCGAGCTCGCGGAGGGCCACCACGGAAGCCCCACGCACCTCGCCGGAGCCCATCCGCCGTCGCCTGCGCTCCGCCACCGCGCGACTCACTCCAATCCCCAACTCCGCCGCCGAGCGCCCGATTCGCCGACCAACAACCTCAAAGGGACATCAATCTTGCGCCATCTGTCTCCGCAAAGCTCTTCTTCAACCCCCTTTGGTAAGTTCCTCGTATCCCTCAGCTCATCCTCGCAATTTCTCATCCTTCCCTTGGATCAGATCTGAATCGAGGGGTCCGCGATTTCTCGGGCCGCGCCGGATTAACTCACCGATATTTACCATAATCATTCCCATAGATAGGATTCATAGCTTGTATTGCTCCCCTAACTCCAGTAATCATTAACTTGGCCACAAATTTAGAAATAAGATTCCCAATCTAGGCTCGGGCCATCTAAAGTTTCCGCCTTTGTTCTCCCTCCTCAGAGAATCTCACTTCTCCGGATCATTCGCAGATGGTAGGCATACAAACACCCTCCCAACTTCTCCAAACATTTGCCTTTACGGAAAACTCTATAAATTTTGAAATGGCACACGATACCCGGACAAAACATACTTGACCCCGCAAGGCAATACCCGGATTGTGTTTAAATCGCCGGTAACCACTTATCTGCTAACTTCCGAGTTTTTGTCTCTTACGCCCTTTCCTTCAATGTTTTACCAGGTCAATCCCATGGCACCCAAGAGGCAGGGGAAACAACCGGCTAAGGCTAAATCCACAAACTCCATATCAGCCAATTGGGGGAAATCCTCTGTTACCACGGCCAAACTGGAGGAGTTGGTCGAGCTTGGAACCCTACCTCCACAGGAAGCTATCCACTGGAGAGTACCAGGCAACGAAACCCGACCTTCCCCAGCAACGGACGAGGTAATATGTTTCGTTGAACACGTGACCCGGGGCTTCAGGCCTCCGGGTCACCCTTTCTTCCGCGACGTCCTAGACCACTACAAACTCCGTATTTTCGATATAGGCCCAAACTCCATTTTAAACATCTCCCATTTTATCGTTCTTTCCGAGTCTTACTTGTGCACTCCGCCAAGTCTGGCTCTTTTCGTCGAACTTTTTCAGTGCAAGCCGTGTCGCGAAAGCGGCGACGGCGCACTTCTTACTTGCGGCGGGGTTTCCATCCAGCGCCGCAAGAACTCCCTGATGCCTCCTATTACTCTCAATTCTCATGTGAAGCACTGGCAGCTCTCATACTTCTACTGCCAGGATACCTCTCCACCCGGCGAAAAGAAGTTGCCGGGTTACTCGGAGGGTCAGCTTGACATCTCCGAGACTTTCAACGCCTTCGCCCCTGACTCGGACAGGGAGGCGATCTTGCCTTTGCTAGCTAGGATCTCCATCTTGTCAGCCCGAGGTCTCATCGGGCTAAACCTGGTGAAGACCTGGGTCAGCTTCCGCATCCAGCCAAACTCCATTCGTGAGAAGCTGATGTGCGAATACTCGGGTCTTCCCACAGACCCTATCCGATACTCTCCTAGTACCCTTGCTCCTAGTGATATGAACAAGACGATCAAGGGTTTTTTAACAGAGAAGCTCGAGGTGATCCGGAGCATAGCCGGACTAGAACCTTTTACCCTCGAGAATCCAGCCCCCGCAGTAAGTTTCCATACCTCTTGATTTTGACTTCTACAGCTTACTTTTATTCTCTTCTCTTGACTCGATATTAATCACTATCCTGGCATCTTCTCCTCAGGCGATGATGACTTTTGGACGGTCGACACCCCTCCTAATTCCGAAGATGCGGAGGAGGAAGAAATGTTGTTAACTCGGATGAAGGTACATACTTGATTCCCTTGTACACGTTATATCCCGCCTTTTCTTCTTCTTTATGCTATAACTCGGATATTTTTCAGAGCAAGAGGACCAAAGCGAAGAAGAAGTAACGGACAGCAGGGGCGGATCACCAGCGAGGAGGAAGAGCCGGAGCTGGCCACCAAAGCGGAACAAAGAGGAAATCCCAGAGGATAGCCCTCCAGGTTTTTACTTCATCTCATTACACTTTGGTTTTTTGTTCCCATAACGTCACTCCGGGGCTAACCCCATCTCCACCCCTTTTGATCATAACTGAAGGAGCCTCCCGCGACTAGGCGCCGAGTAACCCGGAACCATCCGGGCAACGAGACCCTTAACCCGGTCGCTTCGCCGCCCCCGGTTCAACACCCTGGTATTTATCGTAAACAAAATTTCTTTCCGGACATTCCTTTGTAATGTAATCCCAGACCTTTCTTGCCATTTTTCAGTCTCTTCCGGGTCTAGTGACGGCTTCCCCTCGGACTTCCCGGTGAACACCGGGTAAACTCCTTTCCTTAGAGTTACACCAAACTTTATCACCCTTTTCACAACTAAAAACTAACTGCACCTTCGTACCTTCTACAGAGCCACGGTTGTTATTAGCGACGAAGAGGGCACGGAGGTTGAGGTCCGAGTCGAGAATAAGCCGGCCGACGACGCATTCGCTGCAACTGGCGACGAGCAAGCGTCGTCACCGGAGCTGGCTAGGCATGATACTGGGTATCCCATCGCTTCGCACGCAGGCGAGAAGGAGACGGGAACAACTTCGAGCGCGGGAGGAGGACCAAACTCCGATATTCGGATGACCCGGGTGCCACCTCCTGTTACAAGAAACGCTCCTTTTCCCACTTTCCAGGTACCCGAGCCATCTAACTCGGATAAGGCTGACTTTAACCAGCTGATGAGCGCTCTTCTCGCCATGAAAGCTTCAGAAGGAAATGTCCTAGAGCGTATGGCTACAGCACATCAGGTAACTTTTACTTGATACTCTTTATTATACATCCAGTCCCCAAGTCCCGAGTATAATTTTTTTTGTAATTATCCTCGGTACTTCGCATAATACTTTTCGGTAATCATTTCCTCAGAGGAAATACTCTCGTGATATCCGGCTTACAGCTTCACCCGGTCTTTGCAGGCAGAGATTACTCAGTCAGATGAAGCGTTACTTAAGGCTGAGCAGCTCTTGCTGGCTGAAGTTAAGCGTAGGGAGGCCCTTGAAGCGGAGATAAAGACTTTGAAAAAAGATGTCTCCACATACAAGAAGAAGTACAATGCCGCCCAATCCTCGCTGAAGAACTTATCGACTCAGATTACGGACACTTACCGTATTTTGCTAAGTAAGTTTGTTTATCTGCAACTAGCTTGCTTACCTCCATTTTGCCGTTGTAATAACCAAAATTACTGATATGCTTTTGTGTTTTTCGATTGCAGGTGCTAACCTTGCTGCTCCGGAGGAGAATGCCATTACTCAAGTTAAAACTCTGAAGACTGTGCTCCGGACGTTTTTTGCCGGCACGAAACTTTTGCTGGATGCTATCAAGTGGCCTTCTGAGGTATACCCGGGCGAGGAGAACCTTATGCAGGCCTTTTCCACAGCGCCTGGGTGGATTGAAATACTGAAGCGTTCGTCCTGCCGAATTGGGATGGCCCGGGCTTTAACGCTGGCGAAGGCTTATTTTCCAAAGCTTGACCCGGCGAAGGTAGTATCCGGGTTCCCAGAGTTTAAAGCTGACGGATCCAAATTCAAGCCCCAGGATTTCAAAGCTATACAATCTGCGGTACGTCCTTCAGCCACAGCTTTGGCCGACAAGATGGATCTAAACACGATTATGAGCTCGTATGATTCTGAGGGCAAGGTTATCCTGGTGGAGGCACCCCCCCCTATTGATATGTTGGACAAATGGTCGACTGATCTGGCTAGGAGGAAGGAAGAGGCTGCAAAGAGGGAAGCAGAGCTGGGCGTAAAGCCGTCTACCTCTACCCCAGCCGTGCCTCCGCCTGTTCGTCCAGATGTGAAGAGCCCGGGTAAAACTGCTGGCAAGGCCAAGGAGCAAGTCCAAGACTTAGACCCGGAGGACCGCTCTCAGGATGCCGAGTAGGATGCTGCCTAGTGCTTTGCGTTTCTCGAGACTGATATGATTTTTTTTGCGGTGCGCCTGTGCACCATTGATGCTGACACTATGACTTTGCGTTTGTGAACTTATGATAACTCTTTGCCTCCCCTGGCCTTTGATAATATCCATCCTTGTGTTACTTATAAGCTTATTCTCGATACTTCGAACTCTTGTTTTCAATTTCCTTTTGAGACTCGGCTAACCGAGTATCGTAGGTTTTGATAGATGAACTTTTCTTTAAGTCCCCAATACTCGGAAATTAAGGTTTACAGGCTTTGGTAGTTAAACAGTTTGTTTCTGTTTCGAAGTCCCCAGTCCCCATGACCCAAAGTACGAGCTATGGGGGCGTGGCCTTTCTCAGATGACATACTGCTGTTTACCAAGCTGAATACCAATAGCTGTTCACATAAATACTGAAGTCATGCTTAATACTTGTTGAGTTTCCGGCTTTTTTAGCCTTATACTCTGCATGGACTTGTGGTTTAGATGACCCTTTTGATTATCTTGTACTGTAAGCCGGCTTTCGCGTGGATACCATGTCGTTGCATCTATACGAAAAACAAGATCAAGCAAGCCCCATTGGGCTGCATAGTTTGATTGTAATCGTACGTGAACAGATCATGCCACTTTAGCGCGAGTCACATCGAGCTTAAGTAAGAATAATCAAGAAATTTGGCTCCTTCGTCCAGTTATAGGATTGTAGCCGCACCCGTTTCTACGAGTAATCAGCCCCCATAACTCATAGGCATCATGGCCGGGTCTCCGGGTTTGAGATTACTTATTGAAGCAGATCGCCCCCCGGAGACCTATATTCACGCAATGTATTTCGATGATATTGATGTGTTGATAATAAAAACGTTACTTACTTGTAACTGAAGCAAGGATCATGATAAGACTCGAAACCATCTTCTTTTATTGATAAAAATTTCTTTTTTGAATCAGCAGGCCGCCTTGTTAAAAACCTTCCAGTCCCCTTAGGTACCCTGGTAAGGAAAAGAGTGCGTATGAAACCTGCCGTCGATTATACTGCTTTAATTGTTCTCGGGAATCGGCCTCACACTGGCGTGGCCGATGCATATTCTCCATTCGCTAGGCCTTTTCATAACGAGTATCGGATTTGCTAGCCAATCCGGGTATACCGTCCTTGAAGCGTGATCAGCTGCGTGTGGCAGTACGTCTTCTTTTTTGTTAGGGGATTTGGAAGGTTCGCCCCTGATGAAACCTACCATCTTAAGGTCCTTTTCTGCCCTAATCTTTGCTTTGTCCCCTTCAGGGGTTGGCTTTTTTGACGTCGTCCTCTCTTCTAGGTCCACCTTAGAACGATAATGTTTGAGCTCTTCCTTCCTGCAAGCTTGCTCGGCCATCGCCGCATCTCCCTCATCACATTCAGCTGCTATATCTCGATTTCCATGTATGGTGATGGTCTTCTTAGGACCCGGGATCTTCAGCTGTAGGTACACATAACACGGTCTTGCCATGAACTTGGCATAAGCCGGCCTTCCAAACAATGCATGATAAGGACTGCGCAACTTTACTACCTCAAAGGTAAGCCACTCGACTCGATAATTGTTCTTTGACTCCCCGAAAGCTACTTCCAGTGCCACTTTTCCTTCGGGGCATGCCGAATGACCTGGCACTATCCCGTGAAAAACTGTTGTACTTTTTTGCAGCTGTGATTCCTTTAAGCCCATGCGCAGGAAAGTTTCCCAGTATAGGATGTTGATACTACTCCCTCCATCCATCAAGACTTTCTTTAGCTCGTAACCGTTGACCTGTGGTGCTACTACCAACGCTAAGACTCCCGGGTGATCAATCCTGTCCGGGTGATCTCTCCTGCTCCATGTTACCTCCTGTTCTGACCACCTCAAATATCTTGGAACAGCGGAAGAGACCGAATTAACTGCTTGTTTCAGTATCTTCTTATCCTTGCTAGAGCCTCCAGTAGTGTGCACATGATATTGACCCAGCTGTTTGGGGTTAGCTTGAAAACCTCCTGCTCCACCTTGATTGTTACCTTGACTTCCAGCTGGCGGATTGCCGGCTGGGGGCGGTCCGTTACCCAAGTTTCCACCTAGACCCGGACCTCCTCCTCGGCCCGCACCTCTCATAGCTCTGTTCACTTCCTCGTTCTTCCACCTTTGTAAGTCGGCACATTGCTCCAATGAATGATTGGCCGGCTTGCCATTCCTGCTATGCTTCGGGCACGCCATCCTAAATATGTCCCAACTGTTGCTTGGTCTTGGAGGTCCTTGGTAGTGTCCCCCATTGTGATTTCCAGTATTAAAATTCCCTTCGGATCTAGGTCTTGAAGACCCGGCCTCCGTATTGGCTACAAACTCGGAATTCCCCTCAAACGGGCGCTTGTTCTGGTTACTTCCATTATTGTTTGGCGCCGATCCATTGCCGGTTTTCCCACTGTTACTTGCGTTTGCTTTTGCCTTCTTGTCATCAACTTCCTCCTCTGTAGTATCCGTTGCAGCGTGCTTGTTGCATGCATCCATTAACTCTCCCATCGTAACCTCCGCTGCATTTCTACTGGATTTCATGCGGGTTAGCTTTTGCACTAAGGGAACATACTTACATGTTTTCGCCATGGCTTGTAGCGCGTCCTTTGGTTGGATATCTGTAGACGAGTGGAGTATCTCCATAACCCGGCGTACCCAGCTGCGTGCTGACTCTCCTTTCTTCTGAACGCATCTTTCTAAATCGTCAATAGTAAATAACTTCTTACATGTCCCATGGAAGTGTTTGATAAATGCGGTTTTTAGCTCCTCCCACGATTTGATCGACTTCTCCGGTAAATTGGTAAACCACAACTTTGCTGCTCCCTCTGACATCATCAGGTACATGAACTTGGCTTGGAGATTCTCGGATGCATTGCGAATTGACATTGCCATCTCGTAGCTGCTCAACCACGTTTCCGGATCCATTGTTGGCTCATAATTCACTACTTTCCCCGGTTCTTTGAATTTCTCCGGGTAAGGTTCTGCCCTGATATCGTCCGAGAGGCACTTTGGTCCCGCAAGGGTGGTTGGGGCTGGTCTTGCCCGGGAAACGCGTGACCCGGCTGGGGGTACCGCGGGGTGCGGCACCGCCGGTAACTCGTGCGCTGCAGACCCGGCCCCGGCTCTTCTGGCCCTGGAGCTGTCCACCACTGCCTGTGCTGCTGATACTGCCGGTACTGTCTGGACGCGCGGTGGAGGCGGCATTTGCTGCTGCTCTTCCCTTCGTTGTGCCGCACTTGTTTGAACATTGCCCTGTTGCTGACTGACGTACGGCGTCCCATGCATCCCGCTTCTATGATCCGGATAATTGGCTTGCTGTGCTACCGCGGTGTGTAGCAGATCGATTGCTCGTCGGGTTCCTTCCGCATGAGGCGAGTCTCCCACAGGAATCTGGTTTAATGCGAGCGTTGCTGCGTACACGTTGTCCATGGGATTGTTGTAATGACCTGCTGGCGTGCGGAATCGTGATGGTGGTGGCGGCATGGTATTGCCGGCTGTCGCCCCCGTCTGTGGCAAAGGTAACCCGGCTGGCGCGTTTACCGGATGTGCTCCCGTTGAAGGTCGCGGTATGGTCCCTTGGTTCGTCGGTGGAATCGGCTGATCTTGAGGCGTGAACACCAGGGCAGTCGGGTTAATAACCCCTCCTGTTGCCGGCAGCATAGTTCGGTGCCTTTGGTGCATCCTTGTCGTTTCCTCCCGGAGCCGGGTCTCTCGGTCATCCAATTCGCGCTGCCGCGCGACCATCCCCTGCCTTTCTGCTTCCACTTGCCTTCTTTGCTGCTCCAATGCACGACGAGCCACGTCCAGGTCTCTTACACGCTCTGCCGCGTTTTCTGGGGTAATAACTGTGGCCAAGACTGTGGGGTCCAAAATCAAATTATTATCAAACAGAGCCGGGTGACGCGGGTTTGAGGGGCCCGCCCCCGGTGTCCGGTTTGCTTGGAACCCGAACATATTTGCGTGTCGCTCCTCGTCTGCTGGGCGACTGGTGACAGACGCCGACTCTCCATCGACCTGGACCAAGACCGGGTCAACTGCTCCTTGCTGCTGGGCCGCTGCCTGAACCGCCCCGGCTGGCGCCGCGGCCGCGTTTTCTTGATTGAGATTGGTCGCGGGAGCCGCATAGACTGCAACCCGGCGCATGATGCCCGGTGTAGATTCGTACTGTTCTTCCTCGCTGTTTTCCCTTTCATATCGATCCTCCGACAAATCCCGTATAGACTCGGTATCATCCTCCCTCTCTGTCTGATCCGTTGTTCCGATCGATTCTTCTTTTTCCGATTGAACATGCTCATCTTCCCCGATGAAGACGTTGATGCGGCCGATTGTCACGACGGATCCGGTTTCGAGGTGGTCCGACTCTGGCCCCCAGCCAGAATCGTCTACCATCTTCTTTCCTCGGCTGTTGACGTAGATTTCTCCGACGACGAGATTCTTCATGTTCTTCCGAGCTTCTCCCGTGATGCAAACACCTTTGGACGCAGGCCCCACGGTGGGCGCCAACTGTCGTGGGATAATCACGGCAGATGTTACCTGGGGTAACTGATCTTGGGGCAAGTCGACACAGGTATTTGGGAGAGGGTTTAGCTCGAAGGAGGACATGGCGAAAGCAATCTAAGAACCGGAAAGCAACTCGCCGGCTCTCGATATGATTATACTGGATACTCGATAACAGGTGTTACAACTATGACTTGAATCTCTCTGAGGCTAAGCCTAGGGGTTGGTTTATATAGCACTCATACCCCCCTTGGCTTGCCTTTACAAAGCGCCTCCTGAGTCCTACTCGAACTCTATACACAAACCCTAACTTTCCTTACCGCAACCCACAATCCGGGTCACGAACGTTACATGCCCTGGGCCTTCCAGAAGTTTCTTTGTCTTTAGCCGGATTTGGTCCAGCCGCCGTTTGGGCCGGGTCACACCTGGGAGTTGGGATACCGGGTTACTATCCCCTCATCACTAGGGTTTCCCCCAGGGTTGACGGGAAGACCCGCGGGGCTTCATCGATGATGCCTTCAGGAAGGGGACGACACTCAAGATGTCGCCATCACCGGCTCCGAGCAAGATTGGAGACGAGGTTTTCACCCGGAAACCGTCACACTCCATCCACGTCGAAGGCGCCAGAACGACCCCCATTGAGATCCGCCAAGCACGAGCATCGGCGCGACGGAAGACATCGAAAGCGACCCACGGAAGGACACCGTCGGTAGCCTTAGGTCCTTGCCGCCACCACACCTCCACAACTTTCACCACCGGAGACCACCGCCGTAGGGGGCGCGTTGGCCCGATGCTCGTCGGAGTCGAACGCGAAGGCCACCCACGCATGGGCGCCGCCATGGATGGCACCGGCGGCCCTGCCGCAGCAGGTCCGCGCCGGATAACGCCCACCGCCAGGGCTCGGAACCCACGCATATGCCCGATCCCGATGACACGCCGGTTGCACGGGGATGACGCCCACCACCGGTGTCTGCCACCGCAGCGGAAAGTGGCAGAATTTGGAGGTTCCACGCGCAGTTCCCCGATCCCGAGGACACGGCGGTTGCGCGGGGATCAGTCGCGTCCCCGGCCGTAGCAGCCCGCCTCCACAGCCCCCAGATGCCACGCCTGAAGTCTACCCGGCGGCTGGCGACCTAGCCGCCCACGGTGCCGCGCGCGCCCATGGTCCAACGCGGAGGGCGCCTCGCCGCCGCCATCACGGGCGACGCGAGGGAGATCCCGGCGACTCATCAGGCGGCGACGAGGAGAAGGAACGACGGAGGGTGGGCTGGGGCGGGGCGGCGACGGCGCCCCCCCGAGCCGCCGCACGGGCGACGCGAGGGTTAGGCCTTTCTTTTCCTTTACGAGACCGTCGATTGGGTCTTGCAATTTGGACGTGTATATCTCATCGTAATATTGAGTGTGTGCATTCCATATTGATGTGTACTTTCCCATTAATGTTTTTGTTTTTAGCTTCTGTGTACTTCCCAAGTTAATGTGTGTACCTTTTAAGTTCTGTACTCCATATGGGTAAGTTTAAGATAGTGTTTCATAGTTTTTTATGCTTAAGTTACCTTCATTGTACACATACAACATTTGACGAGGCCGAGCGAGTTGCGCTGCAGGCCCCGAAAATCTCACAAATATGTTATTAAAAACCATGTACAAATGTATGTGTTGCTATGATAGGGCCATGTGTTTTCTGGCTCCAGGAATTTGCTGTCCCCAAATGAATTTTTAAACTAAAAATTGAATTTAGTTCAAAACTAGGCGGAATTTGAGTTAAAAATTTCGGACCCCATCTCCCACTTTACTCTATAGCCCCGATCTTCTTGGTAACTGTCGATTAGTCATCTCAACATGCCCCTTAGATGATCCGGTAGGGTTTCGATTAAGAGAACATAAGTGCGCTGGTGACGATCGTCGGCTAACAGGGGGCACGATTTACCCACGTTCGGGGCCCTCGTAGAGGTAAAACCCTTACTCCTGCTCTTTCGATCTGTATTATCAGTAGATCGGTTACAACAGGGGGCGCTCAACTCGAGAATATGATCTCAAGCTCAAGGCTTTGGTGGTGTAGAATAGATTGCCCCCCCCCCCCTCCTCCGTGGTTCTCCTAGCCTTATATAGATGGCTAGATCTCAAACCGTGTCAGGGGGGTTACAAACCCTAGTTTTAGGTTCGTACAAGTTTCCTTCTTGACCCGCAAGTCTTTGCGGGTGGGCTTCAGTTGGGCCTTCTAGAACCATAAGGTGGCACTTCCCTCTGGGATTTGGTCTTGGGCCTTGGACCGGGTAGCCTCATCCGATAGGTCCAGGATTCATCCCCACGTCAGTATCCCCCGAGTGTTTATTTGACTGAGAATCAGTCGAGTGTGCACTCACAGTTTGTTTTGAATTCTTTGACTGATCGTTTCAATCGCCTGATTCGGAGGGCGCCTACCATATGCGCGATGCGCTTCCGTACTCGAGCATCGAGTGATAAATGTGTCTTGTATCGGCTGTTTTCGCAGAAGGATGTGGCTCAGTCGCTTGGCTCTCCCGAAATATCAGGGCCAATTAATTGCATCTAGCGCAAAACCGGTTCTAGCCTACTCAAATTCGAGACCTCCGACTCGAACATGGCGAGGTGATCGTTGCGAATGGGCCGTGGAGGTCTTACCGAGCCGAACTTAACCTAAACAGGTACCCGACGCGTCCGCTAGGATTTTCCTTTGTGTTGTTGACACGGAAATTTATTGGAGGACACAACTTGAGTGCGATGCCGGGCCCACAAGAGAGATCTTTGGGTCTTACCTTCTTACTCGAAAGAATACGGCATCTGGATGTGCCTAGTCGGCCGAATGATCCAGCATAGGGATGTGTAAATACATGGTGTGATAGAATTGCGGGACTCGCAATTTCGAAATTTTACCTTGATCATGTTCTTGCAACCCTTCGAGTGAAGAAATATTCCTTCTCTTTGATCTTTTACGAAAGATATTTTGCGTTTATGAAGTACATACGGAAGGATTCCGCGCTACGATGACCCCATATGAAATAGATTTCGTGCAAGGGTGCATATGCGAAAGAGATTTCGCGTCTTGATGTGGCCATATGAAAGAATTTTCGCGTCAGGGTGCTTATGCGAAAGAAATTTCGCATCTTTGATATGCTGATACGTGCATTTTATATCATCATTTATACCCTCCATATAGGCATTATTGGGATGTTTTATCAATGTTATGTCATTGTTTTGCATGTTTTAGATGATTTTATGGGACTTTCCTACAAAGTCCCTATTTTTGGTATTTAATTTCTGGGTGTCAGAAAACACCTGTTTTCATGTTTTTGATGTTTCAGGAGCTACAGGTATCCAAATTGCGAAAGGAAAGAAGCCCTGTCAGTTTTTCTTCGGGAGAAAGGCCGTGGGCACAAGACACAAAGGAGAAGGGCCAGGAGGCCCAAAAGGGGGTAGCCCACGCGGCCATATTCCCTGGCCGCGTGTGGGGCCCCAAAATGGGCCCACAGTGCCTCCTCCCCGAGGTCTTTTTGCTGACGACTCCGTCTTCCCCAAAAAGGAACACCCTAATTTTCCCGAAAGGAGATGGAGCCGCCAGGGCGGCGAAACTCTCGAAACTCTCCGTGGGGGAGACAGATCCTGCTGCTCCGGAGCTCCGGAGAAGGTGGAAATCATCCCCATCTTCATCCCCATCTCCTCCTTGGCGTGGGAGGAGGCATCTCCATCACCATCCTCACCAGCACCTGCATCTCCACCATCACCATCACCGTGATCCACTCCGTTCCCCTCATAGTTTGATCATTGCTACACCCTAGATACATGTTATTGTACTCCGTTGCATGTTTGGGATTGAGTACTTGTCATTATTTGGTGGTGGATCCATTGTTTAAGATTGTGTTGTACCACATATGTCATCATAGATGATCATGTTTGCACGTTGTGAGTAGTTCCCGCATGTTCCCTAGGGCATAGGATGAATTGGCAATGATTTGTTACATAAGATGAGTTGTTATTTGGTCTAGTATTTATCTTTTATGTGATTCTATGATGGTGTTGTACGAACGTCGACTGTACAACACTTCACCTACATGGGCTCATAGGAGAACACCGTAGTGTAGTGACGTGATGATGTCTTTAGGTGACAGGAACTTAAGACAGAGTCGTTGAATTGCATTATGAGGGTACTTGTATCGGGGACCTTAGAGCATAAGGCTATGGTGGGACATCATGTCATAATAATTCTTGTGTTTTCATTTAATTGGCCACGTGATCCATCATAAGGGGTGATAGTTTATTTATTTAGCTATTCCTATTTGTGGCTCCGTCCGAAGAAGATTAAAACTAGACAAGATATACAAACATGTTATGCAATGAATCACTATGGCAGCTAAATCCGTGCAGCCCTCGGGAACGTTTTCCACATATAAGACACAAACACACACTTGAGTTTGTCCTCTTGCGCCTTAGAGGATTGTGCTTTGTCTCTCATTGTGACCTAGTACTTGCTGCAATTTACTTTCCGCATTTTACTTTACTTGCACTACACAATTAAAACACAAAAACACATGTTGCTTTTATTATTCCTTTGCTATTCTACTTATCAGTTCCTTCTGCTCCTCGTGGGAACGACAACCTTTCTAATTCGAAAAGTACTACAATTGATCTCCTGCACTTGTGAGCCATCAAGACACTTTTCTGGCGCCGTTGCCGGGGAGCGTAGCGCTATTGGTAAGAAGTTTGGTAAGGAAACTTGAAAGCTGAATTTTACTTGCTGTTGCATCCTGTTATTATTATGGCTTTTATGAGAGATGCTTCGCTGGAACTTGCTTTATATGAGAGTGCTGATGTTATTAAACCTAAAGTTGTTGAAAAAGCACCTCATGATGATGGTTATATTATTCCCCTTGAATTTGTTAAAGCTGTTAGGAATGAGTATTTTGGAGGGGGTGGAACAAAGGCTGCAAGTGATCACATACGGGCTATTGAGGATATATGTGGGCTAATTAGGCTCAAGGCTATTTCTGAGGAGGAGGTAAAATGCAAGTTATTGTACCAGTCCTTAACTGGTGATGCTCGAAAATGGTATATGTCCCTGAATGAAGAAATTACACATAATTGGGATACTTTTATGATGGTTTTCTTACTTAAATATTTTACTCCTAAAGAGGCTTATGAGAACCGTTGCTTTATATTTAATTTTTGGCCACACCTTGGAGAGAGTATTACTCAAGCTTGGGGGAGGCTTAAGGACCTCCTTCTTAAGAATCCTTGTCATGATCTCACAAATAAACTTATATTGATAAACTTTTATGTGAGACTACCTGATAGGCTAAAGCAATATTTGGATGGTTCATCTGGTGGAAGCTTTACAAATAATACTGCAGAAGAAGCTTGGAATTTATTGGAAATTATTTCGAAGAACTCTGAATATTGGGACCTAGACAAAGGTAATGAAGCTTATTTTGATTATGGATATTCATGTGTAGAAAGTTTCTCTAGTTCTATTTTGTTCAAGAATGTTATTAAAGATTTTGGTCTTGATCCATATGTTGCAATTGAAATAGCTAAGAAATTTGGTGAGCACATTCGAATTCCTAAAAGTGGCTTTGATTATTATGTTGAACCTGTTAAATCTTCTATTGTTGTCCCTAAATTTATTAAAGAAACACCAGTGTCATTTGTAGTAATAGAAGAATATATTGAACCACCTCCCTATCCTGAAAAAGTTAAAGAGAATTTGCTTATTGCTGTTGCTGACAAAAGTAGAAAGAGATGTTCTCAACCTAAAGAACAGGTGGAAGTCAAGAACCAAGTCTCTATTATTAAGCAATTAAATGAAGAAGATCCTGTTGATGTTTATTTATGTGAAGATGCTACCAAAGTTATTAAAGGGAATTCATCCAAAGTTGGTAAACCAATTATATCATGCTCTTTTGGGACTTCCAGTTATCATGGTTTATGTGATATTGGAGCAAGCATTAGTGTCATTCCATATTCTCTCTATCAAGAAATTAAGCCTGATATTGATTATCACCATGGAAGAAACAGGTATGACCATTCAACTTGCTAATAAAGATTACATTAGTCCCTTTGGAATTGTTAGAGATGTTGAAGTATTAGTAGGGAAAATAAAATATCCTACTGATTTTATTGTGCTTGGTTGTCCACAAGATTCTTTCTGTCCTATTATATTTGGTAGACCTTTCTTACATACTGTTGGTGCTGAAATTGATTTGCCTAGAGAAAGGGTGTTTATTGAATGTGCTGGAGAGAAACTTGAATTTAATTTTTCTAAATTTGCTGATAAACCTACTAAGAAAGAACCAAAATCTAAAGATATAATTGAAACTCTTGCTCATATAGCTGTAGCTTCATCAGACGTGGTGGAACGTTATATGCTTAATCAGGAAGAGTCATTTAATGATGCAGAAAAAGAAGTTTTAGAACAAATATTATGGCAGCAACCTCCACAATTACAATTGCATATCCCACCTGATAATCTAGGAGTACTCCCACCTCCTAAAGGAGATCCTAGTTTTGAATTAAAGCCGTTGTCTGAAAATCTGAAATATGCATACTTGGATAAGAAAAAAATATATCCTGTTATTATTAGTGCTAACCTTTCAGCTGAGGAAGAAGAGAAATTACTTGATGTGCTTAAAGCTCACCGTAAGGCTATTGGTTATTCTCTTGATGATCTTAAGGGCATAAGTCCAGCTCTATGTATGAATAAAATTCATTTGGAAGAAGATGCTAAACCTGTTGTTGATTTCCAACGCCGTCTACATCCAAAAATGAAGGAAGTGGTAAGAAAGGAGGTAATTCGACTCATAGAGGCTGGTATTATTTATCCTATAGCTGATAGTAAATGGGTTAGTATTGTTCATTGTGTTCCTAAGAAAGGTGGAATTACTGTGGTTCCTAATAAAGATGATGAACTTGTTGCTCAACATACTGTTGTTGGTTATAGAATGTGCATTGGTTATAGAAAATTAAATAAAGCAACTCGTAAGGACCATTATCCATTGCCCTTTATTGATAAAATGCTAGAGAGATTATCTAAAAATTCTCACTTTTGTTATTTAGATGGGTATTCAGGCTTCTCTCAAATTCCAGTTCATAGTGATGATCAGGAAAAGACCACTTTTACTTGCCCATATGGTACATTTGCTTATAGGAGAATGCCTTTTGGTTTATGTAATGCGCCTGCTACTTTTCAGAGATGCATGAATGCTATATTTGCTTATTATATTGAAAATATAGTGGAAGTCTTTATGGATGATTTTTCGGTGTATGGTACTTCTTTCGATAATTGCTTGTTCAACCTTAACAAAGTTTTGCAGCGTTGTGAAGACCAACACCTTGTTCTTAATTGGGAGAAGTGTCACTTTATGGTAACAGAGGGAATTGTTCTTGGGCATCGTATTTCTGGAAGAGGAATAGAAGTTGACCCAGCAAAAATTGAAGCTATTGAGAAATTACCATATCCAAGAGACATCAAAGGTATAAGAAGTTTTCTCGGTCATGCAGGTTTTTATCGTAGGTTCATTAAAGATTTCTCTAAAATATCAAAGCCTCTAACCAATCTTTTGCAAAAGGATGTTCCGTTTTATTTTAATGATGATTGCATAGAATCCTTTAATGTTTTAAAGAAAGCCTTAATAACTGCACCTATTATTCAACCTCCTGATTGGAACTTGCCCTTTGAAATTATGTGTGATGCTAGTGATTATGCAGTTGGAGCTGTTTTAGGCCAAAGGGTTGATAAGAAATTGAATGTTATTTACTATGCTAGTAAAACACTAGATGGTGCTCAAAGAAATTATGCTACAACTAAAAAAGAATTTTTAGCGGTAATATTTGCATGTGATAAATTTAGATCTTACATAATTGATTCAAAAGTCACTGTGCACTCTGATCATTCTGCTATTAAATATTTGATGAATAAGAAAGATGCTAAGCCTAGGCTAATAAGATGGGTACTTTTTGATGGAGGGATAATAACCCGGTAGGCCAACTCCAAGGTATAACCCGACCCACAGGACGCTGCGCAAGACCCAGCTAAGGATAAAGAAACTTCTGGAAGGCCCAAGTTTGTAGGCCTCGTAACCCGGATTGTGGGTTACGGTAAAGGAAAGTTAGGGTTTGTATGCGGTGTCCGTGTAGGATTCAGGGTGCGCCTTGGAGGACAAGCCAGGGGGTACGGGTGCTTTATAAACTACCCCTAGGATTAGTTGAGAGAGATCTAAGAGCCCTAGCAATATCGCTTGGTATCGAGCATCCAGTGTAACGCGAGAGTTGAGTTAATATCTTGAGATCGGAGACTCGGCGACTTGATTGCCGGCTACCAGATCGAGTTCCATCATGTTTTCCTCTGAGCTAAACCCTCTCCCAAACGCCTGTGTCGTCTTGCCCCAAGATCAGTTACCCCCGGTAACGTCTGCCGTGATTATCCCACGAAAGTTGGCGCCCACCGTGGGGCCTGCGTCCAAAGGTGTTTACATCACGGGAGAAGCTTGGAAGAACATGGAGAATCTTGTCGCCGGCGAGATCTACATCGACCACAAAGGAGAGAAGACGGTGGACGATTCCGGCTGGGGGCCAGAGTCGGATCACCTCGAATCCGGATCCGTCGTGACAATCGGCCGGATCAGCGTCTTCATCGGTATGGTATGTACTTCCGGTTTGATCCCTGACAATTTTGGATCTGATTCTGTGTCAGGGGAGGCCACTTATATCCAATCAGATGGAGAAGAATCAGGTTGAACGACATATCCGACAGAAGAACCCATCGTGAAGTGGGAACAGCCGGAGAAACCGGCATGGACCCCGCGTGATCGGGTCGAAAGAGAGGATGATACCGAGTCCATCCTGGACCTGCTGGAGAACCGGTATGAGGAGAATAACAGCGAAGAGGAACCGCATGAATTTGCGCCAAGCATCATACGCCGAGTTGCGGTCTACACGGCTCCCGCGACCAATCTCAACCAAGAGAGCGTAACCGCGGCCGCGGCCGGGACAGCACAAGCATTAACCCGGCAGCAAGGGCCGGCTAACGGGAACACGGTTTTGGCCCAGGTTGACGGAGAGTCGGCATCGGTTACCAGTCAAGCACCAGAAAACGAGTTACATGCGAACACGTTTGGATTCCTAGCAAACCGGACACCAGGAGCGGGTCCTTCCAATCCACAACATCCGGCCTTGTTCGACAACAATCTGATCCTAGATCCGACAGTTCTTGCCATAGTTGTCACTCCAGAGAACGCGGCGGAACGTGTTAGAGATTTGGACGTAGCCCGTCGTGCATTGGAGCAGCAGAGGAGGCAAGTAGAAGCAGAAAGACAAGGGATGGCCACACGACAACGCGAGCTGGATGCACTGGAAACCCGGCTCCGAGAGGAAACGACTAGAATACATCAAAGCCACCAAACCAGATTGCCAGTATTGGGAGGAGTCATAAACCCGGCCGCACTATTTATCACGCCTCAGGATCAGCCGGTTCCAGCGGCAAATCAAGGAACCGCCCCTCAGCCGACAACCGGAGGAGTACAACCGGTAGACACGCAGGCCGGGTTACCCGCACCACAGACTGGAGTTACTACCGGCAATACTGTACCGCCGCCACCACCACCACCACCATCACGTTTTCACACACCAGCGGGTCATTACAACAATCCCATGGACAACGTGTACGCGGCAACGCTTGCACTAAATCAAATCCCCGTGAGAGAGTCACCCCACGCAGAGGAGACCCGGCGGGCGATAGATATGCTGCGCACCGCGGTGGCGCAACAGGTTAATTACCCGGATCACAGAAGCGGAATGCATGGGACACCATATGTCAGCCAACAGCAAGGTAACGCTGGCAACATCCAAACAAGTTCGGCACGGCGGAGGGAAGAGCAGCAGCAAATGCCGCCTCCTCCACACATTCAGGCAGTACCAGCAGCATCAGCAGCACAGGCCATCGTGGACAGTTCCAGAGCCAGGAGAGCCGTGGCCGGGTCTGCGGTACATGGAATACCAGCAGTACCGCGTCCAGCTGTACCCCCTGCAGGATCGCACATTTCCCGAGTAAGACCAGCTTCGACCATTCTTGCAGGACCTAAGTGTCTTTCAGATAGCATCAGGGCTGAGCCTTATCCGGAAAAGTTCAAAGAACCGGGTAAAGTAGTGAATTACGAGCCGACTATGGATCCGGAAACATGGTTGAGCAGTTATGAGATGGCCATGTCGATTCGCAATGCGTCCGAGAATCTTCAAGCCAAATTCATGTATCTAATGATGTCAGAGGGAGCAGCAAAGTTATGGTTCACCAATCTACCGGAAGGATCTATCAAGTCATGGGAAGAATTGAAAACTGCGTTTATCAAGCACTTTCACGGGACGTGCAGAAAGTTATTCACTATTGATGACCTAGAGCGATGTGTTCAGAAGAAGGGAGAATCGGCGCGCAGCTGGGTGCGCCGGGTTATGGAAATACTTTATTCATCTACAGATATTCAGCCCAAGGATGCGCTGCAAGCTATGGCAAAGACCTGCAAGTACACACCTTTAGTACAAAAGTTAACTCGCATGAAATCTAGTCGGAATGCTTCGGAGGTTACAATGGGAGAGTTGATGGATGCATGCAACAAACATGCCGCAACGGACACTACGGAAGAGGAAACTGACGATAAAAAAGCAAAAGCAAACACAGGTAATAGTGGAAGAACCGGCAATGGATCAGCATCGGGTAACAACGGAAATAGCCAGAACAAGCGCCCGTTTGAAGGAGGCTCCGAGTTTGTCGCCAACACGGAAGCCGGGTCATCGAGACCCAGGGCAGAAGGAAATTTTAACACTGGAAACCACAATGGAGGAAACTATCAAGGGCCGCCGAGGCCGAGTAACAATTGGGACATCTTTAGAATGGCATGCCCGAAGCACAGCAGGAACGGTAGGCCGGCTAACCACTCCTTGGAGCAATGCGCCGACCTACAGAGATGGAAGAACGAGGAAGTGAACAGAGCCATGCGAGGTGCGGGTCGGGGAGGAGGACCGAGTCCAGGAGGAAACCCGGGAAACGGCCCACCCCCAGCCGGTAACCCGGCAGCAAGAAATCAGGGAAACAATCAAGGGGGAGCTGGAGGTTTCCAAGCTAACCCCAAACAGTCGGTAACCGCCGCGGTGAGTCCGGAGACGCGGCTGGATTCATCATACCCTTGTCTTTCTATTGGTGTGTGTGGTGTGTGTGATCAGTCTCTCATTTTCTACTGTGTTGTAGAGTTTCTTTTTGCACGGAAAGTTTTTGTGCCTACTATTGTATTAGCTACGGTTTCTTGTTTGTCATAGTAACCGTTGAGCTTTGACACTCGCATACATTGTTGTGTAAAACTTCTCGAAAATGTTCAAGCTACATACCTAGATTATAAACTTTGTAAACACATATCCGTGGTGTGCTATCACTATCGGTATCACTGATGAAATCAAAATTATATCATTTTCTGTGGCGTGCGCTTTTGTATATGCGGTGATGCAACAATCTGGGTTCCCTAATGTCACCACACTAATAGAGCACGAGTTCTGGTTGTGTATCGCATTGCAGCTGAGAGATTACCAACAATCTGAGTTCCATATTGTCACCGAAATAGAGCACGAGCTCTGGTTGTGTATCCCATTGCGGTTGAGAGACTACGAAATAGCATGTTGACATTTGGCTTAATATCTTTTTACAGTAGCCTTTTATCGATATAACGCTGGCGGAAAGGGCAAGATCTGACACAAGTGCACTGCAGCGGAAACAACAAACGCGGCGCGGCGCACGCCACGCCCAATCTCAGCTAGTTTGTTACATAAGATGAGTTGTTATTTGGTCTAGTATTTATCTTTTATGTGATTCTATGATGGTGTTGTACGAACGTCGACTGTACAACACTTCACCTACATGGGCTTATAGGAGAACACCCTTAGTGTAGTGACGTGATGATGTCTTTAGGTGTCAGGAACTTGAGACAGAGTCGTTGAATTGCATTATGAGGGTACTTGTATCGGGGACCTTAGAGCATAAGGCTATGGTGGGACATCATGTCTTAATAATTCTCGTGCTGTCATTTAATTGGCCACGTGATCCATCATAAGGGGTGATAGTTTATTTATTTAGCTATTCCTATTTGTGGCTCCGTCCGAAGAAGATTAAAACTAGACAAGATATACAAACATGTTATGCAATGAATCACTATGCCAGCTAAATCCGTGCAGCCCTCGGGAACGTTTTCCACGTATAAGACACAAACACACACTTGATCTTGTCCTCTTGCGCATTAGAGGATTGGGTTTTGTCTCTCATTGAGACCTACTACTTGCTGCAATTTACTTTCCGCATTTTACTTTACTTGCACTACACAATTAAAACACAAAAACACTTGTTCCTTTTATTATTCCTTTGCTATTCTACTTACCAGTTCCTTCTGCTCCTTGTGGGTTCGACAACCTTTCTAATTCGAAAAGTACTACAATTGATCTCCTGCACTTGTGAGCCATCAAGACACTTTTCTAGCGCCATTGCGGGGAGCGTAGCGCTATTGGTAAAAAGTTTGGTAAGGAAACTTGAAAGCTGAATTTTACTTGATGTTGCATCATATGTTATTATTATGGCTTTTATGAGAGATGCTTCGCTGAAACTTGCTTTATATGAGAGTGCTTATGCTATTAAACCTAACTTTCGCATCTTGTGAGGTATGCAGTGATGTCACTGAGCACTTGTTTCATTCTGACTCCTCCCGATGGGACGTGACGAGGCTGACTAGAGCGTGCGGTCCCACCTTGTCAGCTTTTTGACCGGAAACGATAGGTCGTGTCCCGGTTTTTCCGCTGGCCGCACGCTGTAAATATGCACAATCTTTTCGAAAAGATCGTACTGGGGTAACTGTCCCCCGCCGCTTCGATTCCACTTCACGCGTGGCAGCCGCGATGGATGCCACGTCACTTGGATCTACGGCTTGGATTATCCTAGCTTGGATATAAATAATGACCTTTAGGGGAGGGGTAAATTCCCCGGCCCTTATTCACCTTCTTCTTCCTCGCCCACGTCTTCTTCTCTGTGAACACCAAGCAATCTCCAATGGCGGGAGTGAAGAAGCGTGGTGCTGCTGCGCCGTCCACGAAGTATGTGGCGAGCGCTTCCGCGCCGTCTCCCGTGAAGAAGGGCTACTGGCGCCCCGCGAACACCACTAGGAAGAGCATCACTGAGATGCAGCGGGAGGGACTACTACCACCGGAAGCTGACATGCGTGTGTGCCTGTCCAAGAAGGAGGAGACCCCCAACCCTTTCACCAACGAGCGTGGCATCTTCTCGGAGCATGTCTCCCGAGGTCTGTCTCTGCTTCTCAATCCCTTCTTGCTTGGGCTGCTGTATGTCTACGGCATACAACTGCACGATCTCCCTCCAAACGCGATTCAGCATATATCGTGCTTTACGTGCTTTGCGAGTGTTTCCTGGGGATCCGCCCGCACTGGGTGCTTTGGAGATCCATCTTCAAAGTGCGGATCTTCCGGGAGAAGGAGCAGCCAGGCGAGAAGATCGGGGAGCCGCTGCGTACTGGAGGCTTCGAGATCCAGGCGAGTAAATACATCCCCTAAATGGAGATGTTATTTGTCGACTCGGCGCAAGGGTGGCGGAAGAAATGGTTCTACGTCACCGATAATAGCGCGAGTGGATCCCCCGAATTCCATCCATTCTCCACTCTGAAGCGACGGAACTCCTGGCTACACTCGCTCACTGCCGAGGAAGGTAAAATTGTCGCCCCTCTACTCGCGAAGGTGGCAAACTTCCGGAACAAGGAGTTCGAAACCACGCTGAATGGGATACACCTGTCAGGTGTGTTTCTTCGTCGAAGGATCCAGCCCCTTCAAGAGAGGAGAACCGCCATGTAGGAGTACGTGGGCGTCAAGGACCCAGGCCGCGTCTGCGATGCCATTCTTTCGAACGCTGAGTTTGACAAGAAAATCGCGGCCATCACCAAGCTGAAGAAGGGAGAGGTCTTCTTAGAGTGCCCTCTCGATCCATTCGAAGCGGGGAACCCTCCTACTGAGGTGATTTTTCTATATTTCTTCCTTGCTTTTATTTCTCCACGCCTGTGCTTCTTTCGATTGATATGTTCATTTGTTCTTCTTCTGTAGAATAAGGATGTGGCTACCTGCTACCCGCCAATTTCTGCAGACAATGTATCAGATCTTCTGGCGAGTAATATGGAAGCCCCCCACGAGACTAGCGTCGCGGATGCTAACTCAAGCTCCGAACGCGACGATATGGATGAAGAGGAGGAGTCGGGTAGTGACCAAATTCACCACCACAAGCACAAGGACGACGACGTCACTTCAAAGGATAGATCCTTGGGTGATGAGTCAGTCAAGGTGATTGAGCCCCTTCAGGCGCCTCCCCTCCGCGTGCTTCCTCCCACTAGTCTTCAGTCAAAGGTTTCCACTGCCTGGAACCCGGACATTCTTGACGATGATGACAAGGACGAGTAAGTCTTGTTCACTCTGTTCTTAATTGCGAATCTTCTTCCCTTTCTTTCTGTTCTGGCTCCTTATCTAATTTTTCTTTTAACAGCAGTCCTGCGACCATCAGCCCAGGCCGGTTTGCTTCTTCGATTCCTTCCGTGAAGAGAAAAGAGGCTGTCGTGGATCCTGCTCCAGCTGCTGAGCTTCAGCGAGCGAGGAGGTCTCGGGTAGTTCAGCTGACCCTCTGTGTACTGCCCCGGGCAAGGTAAGCCTGTTTTATTCTCTTGCATCTTTCTTCGTTTGTTCTCAATTTTTATCGGGTGCAAGGCAGTGCTCCCGATGGGAGTAGCCCTCGAGTCTATGGTCAATTTCTTGCAATTTTCCATGGTCTCAAGCCGAAATTTTCTTCTCTCGTTCCTATGTTGGCCTTGATTTTTATCGGATGCACGGCTGTGCTCCCGATGGGAGTAGCCCCCGAGGCTATACTCGACTGTGTACAATCGTGTGTAGGATCAAGTGATACATCTGCAGTTTTTTGACTTGGATTTTTTGGAGGCTCTCCTCGACTCCCTCGCCGTTTTCGAGCGTCGGGTGCTTTCGGCTGAAGCGGACTGCATTTCCCTTAAGACGGATCGCGGCCGGCTCGTCCAGGACGGTCGCTCCCTTCGAGGTAGGCTAGTGCACCTTACTTGTATTTGTCGTTTCTTCTTGATTGTAATTGTTGTTCCAACCACATCTTTTGTATTGCAGATAAAGTTACCCGCCTGAAGGCTGAGAAGGCGGAGGCTGTATCTCGGGTGAAAACCCTTGAGATGGTGTCGGAATCTTCTAGAATGGAGTTGGAGTCCACTCGCAAGTGCTCGGCTGACCTTGAGGGGAGCCTTGCGGAAGCCTAGGGAACTCTGAAGCAGATAGAAGAGGCGGGTGCGAAGCACGACAACGACCTTGTTGGCACCCTCCGACCTTTGGCTCAAAATCTCACTAGTAGGTTGTGTTTCGCCATTCTTCGATTTTGGCTTGTATTCTCCCTTTTCTCTGATGATTATTCTGTCTTTGTCTTGGATGCCCTTGGGGTTGGGCTGGAGCTACTTGGAAATCAGCGACTGGACGCCCTCACTGACACATGTACTCAGCTTCAGGAGCACGCGAATAGAATCTGCTCCCTCGTTGGTGACTCCACCCGTGTGTTGGCGCAGTTCCATGAGCGTCTTCTGTGGACGTGGCGGTTCCGCCTACGCTGGGTGGCCTCCTGCAGGTTTTCTTGGGAAGTGAAGATCTTCTCCAGGAGTAGACGGTCACGCAATCCGAGTGCGGGGCCAGGACGGCCATCCAATTTGCCTTGCGCAAGGTATTTTGGGTGACCTGGAGAAGGTGTACTCGGACGTTCCACGCGACTCCTTTGGAAAAAGGTAGCACTCCGTCCTTTTGGAGACAGTGCTGAAGAACTCGCGAAGATGCTTTCTAGGGTCGTAAGGGGAAGCCTTCCGCGAGTGGGACTACCTCTGCAGCTCCGTAGGATAGTTTTTTGTTTTCATGTGTTGTTGATGTAATGAACCTTGGGATGTATTCCCGCACTTTATTTAGCCTAATCGAAGTGTTTTCCGAAAGTGTCAGCGTTTCTTATTTGCGCCTTACTTTGTATTCTCCCGATGGGAGTAGCCTGCGAGCACCCAAGGTTTGGGTGGTATATTCTCGAGTGGGGTCTTATATTTTCTCTGAATCTTGTTTGTTCCTTTTCAGGTAGTGGATTCCAGCGTAGAGTCTTTGAGTGGAGCTGCTTCGCTGGTTAATCCCTTGGTTTCCGCTGCCAGCATATTTGCGTCACTCCGTGACCGTGTCACGCGTGGCGATCGTAAGTTGAAGGCTCTGCGAGGCGTGGCTGACGTTGCCAAGTCGAAGCAGAAATTTGTGGCGGAGCGTGAGCAATTTGTGATGGAAGAACTGACAGCTGTTGCAAAGGGCATGCTCTGTAAGTTTGCGAGCCCCCGAGTACTTGTTGCTTTTTACTGTCTTTATTTTGACGTGCTTGTTGTCCTTGCAGTTGTTGAGCCTGACGTAGTCTATGAAACCCATTGGGTTGACAATCACATTGTTCATGAGTCGGGTAGCTCAAAACCTCACACGAGCAACTTCTGGTCTGACCGCAGCCGAAGTTTTATCATGGCTATCCTGAAGTACCGGGCGAGTCAAGCGAAAATATTCGTCGAGTCTTGTCGCGAGGCTCTGTCTTCTGTCCATCGGGGATTTTACCCTTTGGGTGTTGTCCCGGATAACTTGAGTGGTTTGCTGAGGATGTTTCGTCGGGTAGGGGAAGCTCGAGAGTCCGTGCGTCAACAATTTATCAGTGGAGCTCAAGTGGCACTTGCCTTCATTCGCCTCTGGCATCCTGAGGTAAAATATAGCTCTGTGCCGCGACTTACTGACTCGATAGGTCCACCGGTGGATCTTTCTCCTCATTATGCGGTCGTGCGTCCTGCAGCGAAGCACATTGTTTGACTGACCTCCGAGGAGATTGATCATTTGATTGAAGATGCGGTTGCTCGCCGACAGTTGTAGTTTTTAGATGTAAATATCCTGTATTTTTTGTTGTAAGGTGTTTGGAGGTGTAAACCCCGTGACCTTGTATGTTTCACTCGATATGTTTAAGGTGTTTATAAGGTGTGCACCTTGTTATACCCTGTATGATTTTAATCGAGTGTGAGTGCTCGAAGGAATGTGGTGATGCTAGTTAGGCGAAGCCCTCGTGTGTTGAGGGTGTTTACCTGTTGTTTTAGCATGTTAAGAGAAAAAAATGCGATAGTCTTTGTAGCTATGGTTGAGGAACCACGTTTTATTTCTACGGCTGAGAAGCCATGTGTTTGATCGAGCTACAAAGTGGTTGGTACATCCTTATTTCTTGCGAGTAGAAGAATAATCCAAGGGGTAAAACTTGCGGAGGTGCGCCACGTTCCACGGGTTGGAGTAGCGCCGGTCTTCGGGTTCTTCAAGCGATAGGCGCCTCCTGGGATGACTTCATGTATAATGAAAGGTCCTTCCCATGGTGTCTCGAGCTTGTGTCCTTCCTTTTGCTTGAGCGCAGCACCAGGTCTCCTACCACAAAGGATCTGTGGCGTATGCGGAGACTGTGGTAATTGTGTAGCGATTGCTGATAGACTACGGATCTTGCGAGTGTTGTCGCGGGATATTCACGGCAGACGTTACCAGGGGTAACTTAGTATGGGGCGAATCGACTCTGGTGTTTGGGCGAGGATTTAGCTCAAGGGAAATCATATCAACTGGCGATCTAAAGACTCGGGCTGCAATGTCGCCGAGACTCCGATCTAGGGTTTCAAGGACTAGCTCTCGAATACCTCGAATACACGAATATCTCTATTTCTCTTGATCTCTGGTTTCTATGCCGTGGAGGCTGGTTTATATAATACCCGGCTCCCAGGCTTTCCTTACAAGATACACGCGGAATCCTACTAGGGATCCATACACAACCCTAACTTTCCTACCGTAACCCTCAAGTCACGAATCACACGGTTTACACCGCATTTTAGACCTTCCGGACCTTTGGGCCGGGTCTCCTACGCACCTACCGGCCCATCAACAAGATCCGGCCTTGCATCACAACGCGGGGCCTTGTGCAGCTTCCCTTTGGCCGGGCTTTGTCCCAGGTGCAGGCCTACCGGGTTATCATCCCCCCAACAGTAGTCCCCAGAATAGCTTGGGCATCTTGGAACCAACCATGAAGCGCACGCTATTCCCTGCAAAACAATACACATTTATATCCATAGCATGACGGGTTAGATTGCTTTAACTATAGCCAGGCCTGCTCTTTTGGCGGTCCATATAATAACCCGATTTCCATTTGAGCCGGGTATCGCTCCTCGAATCAAATTTCCAAAGGCATATCCTTATAACCCGGCTCTCACCTTCTCCACTTAGCCAGTCCGAGTAACAGTTCTCAAGTCCAGATCTTCAGGCGGGCTTGACTGACTCGGCCATTTCGCCATAACTCCCAAAATCCTTATCCCATAATTTACGGGCCGGATAATATCCTCCCGCAAATCACTATACTTACCGTTGGCCCCCCAGGGTTTCCCTGCGCCTATAAATAGGCCCAGGGGGAAAACCCTAAAATCCCAAACGCCAATCTCCTTCTTCCTCCTCCCGCGCTCCATCTGCGCCCAAGCGCCCAAGGTCAAACGCCAGCAACCAAACCCGCGTGCACCGTCGACCTCGACCGCCAGCTGCCGTTCCGCATCGCCATCTTGCGCCGCCATCCCGCGCCATCGCACTCGCACAACCGCGCCCGCCGGATTCCGCCTTGAAGACCTCGCCGCTCCATCGGAGCTCGATACCGAGCTTGGACGCGGAACGCCCGGCCGCACGCGCGTCGCCGTCATCTCCAAGGACCAAGCCGCCGCCGCCGCGCACGCCGAGCCTCACTCCGCCGCCGTTTCCGGTAAGCACTTTTTGGATCTAGATGGTACATTTATTTCTCTAATTCTTAGCTTGGCGTTCATCGCGCGCATAGCTTCTATTTCTTTTTCCTTGCTTTATTCTTGGTTTTCAATTTTCTCTAGATCCATTTCCATGGCTCCCAAGGTTGGTACTAAGTCCAAGGGAAAAAAACCCGGCCTTGAAGCAGAAACCGGGTCAGTCGATCTCAGCCAACTGGGCTAGGTCGACTGTCACGAAGGCGAAACTAGAGGAACTGGCCGAGTTTGGGGTTCTCCCTGCAGAGTCGGAAATCTCCCGGAGAGCGCCAGATGAAGAGAACCGGCCTTCACCCGGCTGAGGTGAAGTTGTCGTATTTTTGGAGCACGTGACCCGGGGTTTCCGCCCCCCGGGTCACCCTTTGTTCCGTGAAATCCTCCACCACTATAAACTCCGAGTTTTTTACATCGGTCCTAACTCGATTTTGAATATCTGCCACTTTATCGTTCTTTGTGAGGCCTATCTTTGCATCGCCCCAAATCTTGCCCTGTTTTTAGAGCTTTTTCAATGCAAGCCCTGCCGGGAGAGCGCGGACGGACCCCTCCTCGTCTGTGGGGGGGGTGTCCATTGAGAGACGTAAAAACTCTCTGATGCCGACTCTCAGCCTTCACACTCACGTGAAGCACTGGCTGAAGACATTGTTCTACTGCAAAGACACATCCACACCCGGCGAAAAGCCTTTGCCGGGTTTCTCCGTCGAGACCCTCTCGCTCAGCGACAACCTTAGCTCGTTTGCGCCAGATGCCGATAGACAATCTATCCAACCTCTCCTCCACAAGCTAGCCGTTCTCGCAGCCCATGGTCTTTGTGGACTAAACTTAATTAAAACCTGGATTAGCTGTAGGATCCAGCCAAACAGCATCCGCCCCAAACTCATCTGCGAGTATTCGGGTCACCTAATCGACTCTCTCCGATACTCGGAGAAATCATACCCGACCGCAGATATCAATAAGGTCATGAAGAACTTCCTGGCCGAGAAAGTAGATGTCATCAAGAGCATCTCCGGACTCGACCCTTTCACTCGTTCTAACCCGGCTCCTCTAGTAAGAACCGGCTAACACCTTCTGTACCGACTGATTTTTCTAACATACACATACTAATTTTTATCTCTACTGTTTCTCACCCATGAAACCGATGAGTTTTGGAAGATTGTCATCCCTCCCCCTTCTGAACACTCGGAGGAGGAAGAACCGAGTGACAGTGATGAAGGTAATTGTCACCACTAAACAGATACTTTGTCAATCTATTAGATCAAAATTCTCCTCTTTCCGACAATGCACCACAATCAGCAGCACTAGCTGACAAGGACGGCTCTCAATCGGAGGAGAGCGAGGCAGAGCCAGAAGTTGAGATTGGCAAAAAAGGAAGCCCAGAGGAGTTACTTTCAAGGTGCCATACTCCTCCATGACCTTAGAGCCGTACTCCTATGCCGGTATGTGCGAGCTTACCAGATATCTAACCACTATATAATCTCTGAAGGACACCACTCCAGCCAAGCGATGGGCAACCCGGACTTCTCCGGGTGACGATCCCCTCAACCCCGGGATCCATATGTCGCCTGCTCGCCGAGCCGGTACTCCTTCAACTTACTCTTCCTACACTCCTCGAAAATATCCATCTCCAAATCATCCGTTAGCCGGACAGCTCCGAGTCTCACTTTCCGATTCTTTATCAGTGTCTTCCGGGTCTAGTAATGATCTTCCAAGCGACTTTGTCGTGAATACCGGGTAATTCGCATGCCTTGTTTTCCAATACTTCTATACTTTGTGCACTTTCCTCTACTGCACACTAATTTCTTGTTTTCCTTTCCTCAGAGCCAAGGTCACACTTAGTGACCAGGAGGAAACCCATGTCGACGACCCGGCGATGGAAGACCCGGAGAGCGCCACTAAGCCTCCACTCGTTGAAGAGCAAGAGCCGGATAACACGGCCATTCCTAGGACCGAGTCTCCTCCACCCATGCATCATTCTGCTGATCCCGACATCGAGTATCTTGGGACGCAAATGGCATCTCTTGCTCCCAATACCCAGGCGACCAGAGTCGACACAGGGAAACAGGAGGCGACCCCACCACCGGGTGATCAAAACCCCAGCTCTTCCAGGCCAACTCTCAGCGGCCTTGAGTTTGAAAAGATACTGAAGGAGTACCATTCCCTGAAAGCAACTGAAAAGGAGATTATCGAGTCTCTTGTAGCTGAGCATCAGGTTAGCTTAACTAATACTATTTACGTACTCATCCTAGTCCCCAAGTTCCGGATGAACTGTCAACAGTTATTTGGTACTTTGCAGCTATATAACTTTTCATGTGCAACTTTATCTCATTGCCAACTGATGTTCCCTTGTCTTTTTTCAGGCTTATGTGACCCGGACGGATGAAATGTTGGCAAAGACCAACGAACTCCTGCAGGCTGAAACAAAACTCCAGGAATACCTGGAGGCCAACGTCAAAGAGCTTTCCAAGCAGTGAAAGAAGTACAAGAAGAAACTCCATACCGATGAGGAGATTTTGAAGAAACTCTCAACTTTTATTGCCGATACTTATAGCTCCATCGTTGGTAACGTACATCTAAACTCTTGACTATCACTCGAATTTCCCATTTTAGAGGGTTTTTGACACGAGTCTCACCATCTTGCTTCTCTTTTTGTACTGCAGGTCCGGGTGAAGTTGCTAGGGAACAGGATGATCTCAAGAAGCTGAAGATACTCAAGACTGTCATCCGACAATTCTTGGCGGGAACAAAGTGGACCCTCGAAGCTGTGAAGTGGACCCACACTTATGGCGGTGTATCACAAATGCTTGAAGCATACTCGACAATCCCTGCCTGGATTGATATCTGGAAACGCTCGGCGTGCCGAGTTGGAGTGATACGCGGTCTTGCATTGGCCAAAGCCTATTATCCAAAGATTGAGCCAGCAACGCTTGTGAATGGATTTCCCGAGTTTAATACTGATGGTTCGAAGTTCACGGCAAAGGACCTCAAGGCCATCAATGCTCAGATTCCTCACTCGGCCAGCTTGATTGCCGAGAAGCTTGATGTAAACAAGCTTACTCCTCCATATAACGCTGAAGATAAGCCGATACCCTCTGAATTGCCTGCTCCCTTTGATATATTGACTCGATACAAGGAATAGGTCGCCAAGAAGAAAGCCGGGGCCGGTTCTGCGCCAACGTCATCGACTCCAGCTGTTCCTCCTCCAGCTCGCGCTGATTCCGCGGTTGACCCCGACGCGGAGGCAGAGAAAGTTACAGAGGAGAACACCGAAGACCCGGCCGCCAAGACCACCCTTGATGACTCGGCTATGGCCACCGAGTAATGTTCTCGTTTTTACCAGCAAACACTCATTCGGCCAATAGGCATTGTAATATGCCTTTTACACTTGTTTATTTGATAGTGCGCCTGTGCATTTTTTATACTACTCCTCTGGTTTGTAATACGCTTAAACTCCTATGGTTTTGATGATCCTTCTAATCATCGATTTGGTATTCCCTTTACTTATGTTGGGACAACTTTTCTTTTTATATGCTTTTTTGCGATAAATACTGATTCTTGGTTTTGGGATGGTGAAAATTTTCTTCCGAGTCCCCAAGACCCGGATTTGGGTCTTAAGAAAACTTTTTTGCTTTCTCAAGTCCCCAAGACCCGGATTTGGGTCTTTAAGAAAACTTTTTGCTTTCTCAAGTCCCCAAGTCCACAAGACCCGGATTTTGGGTCTTGAGTTACTTGGCTTAAGAAAACTTTTTTGCTTTCGTAAGTCCCCAACCAGGTTATTGCGTTTATGCATTTTTTAAGTTATGCTTCATGTATTATGAGTTTCCGGCTGATGCCATTACTCTGCATAACTTGTGGTTTCGATGACCCTTTTGACGCTGTTTGTTGTAAGCCGGCTTTCGCGTGGATACTCAGTGCTGCTATAACTCTATAGAAACAGGGTCAGGCAAGTCCCAATGGGCATCATGACTTATTGAATTCATAGGTTAGCAAAAACATGCCACTTTGTTGCGATTCACCAGGTAGTATGATCCATTGTGCAGATTCCGGCTTATAATGAACGGACCCTCCCATGGGGGAGATAACTTATGTTTTCCCTCTTTAGATTGCACCAGGCGCAGCACCAGGTCTCCTTCCTGGAAAACGCGGATTTTGACCCGGCGGCTGTGGTATCGCCGTAAGTCCTGCTGATATATGGCGGATCGCTCCAATGCTTGCTCCCCGTGTTCTTCTAACATATCCACGGCGTCTTGCCGGGTCTTCTCGTTTTCCACCTCAACGTAAGGCGCCACTCGTGGCGAGTCATGGATGATATCACTCGGAAGGACTGCCTCTGCACCATAAACCATAAAAAATGGGGTCATGTGAGTAGACCTGTTAGGCGTGGTATTAATTCCGCAAACCACATATGGTAATTCCTCGACCCATGCTCCAGCAGCTCGGAGACACGGGACTCGTAATCGTGGTTTCAACCCACGAAGTAACTCCTGGTTTGCCCTCTCCACCTGTCCGTTAGCTTGTGGATGGGCCACTGAGGCTACATCAAGGAGAATGCCATTGTTTCCACGGAATTTATCCATCTCTCCTAAGGACATATTGGTTCCATTGTCTGTGATTTTGCTGTGGGGGTATCCAAATGGATATATGATCCTCTTTAAGAATTTCACAGCTGTGGCCGATTCACAGTTTGTAACAGGCATAACCTCGACCCGCTTTGTAAACTTGTCGATAGCCACCAGTAGGTGAGTCTTTTTGCATGCGGACATGTGGAAAGGGCCTACCATGTCCATACCCCCAAACAGCAAACGGCCAGGTCAATGGGATTGTCCGTAACTCCATAGCCGGCACATGTATTTGCCGGGTGTACCTTTGACATCCATCACACCTTGCGACCAAGCGCTCCACGTCGGCTAACGCTGTAAGCCAAAAGAAACCGTGCTGGTATGCCTTAGCCACAAGGGATCTTGTGGAGGCGTGGTGTCCACAATCTCCTTCATGAATTTCGTTTCGTATTTGACGACCTTCTTCTGGGGCTACGCAGCGTAGAAAGACACCCGTAGTACTTCTCTTATAGAGCTCACCATTAATGATAGAATACCCCTTTGCCCGTCTCTGGATCTGCCGAGCTAGGACTTCTTGCTGTGGTAACTCACCTCGCAACAAGAACGCCAAGAACGGCTCAGTCCACTCCGGTATAGCGTGTACCGCGGCCACGAACTCCAAATCCGGGTCTTGGTGAGCAAGTTCCTCCTCTGACTCGGTTTTGACAGAGGGTCGTCATAACTCGTCCAGAAAGACATTGGGCGGAACCGGCTCACGGCGAGAACCGAGTCTTGAGAGTGCGCCTGCGGCCTCGTACCTTCGCCGATCAAGTTGCTCCACCTGATACCCGGAAAAAGACCCGGCTACCCTGTCCACCTCTCTGCGGTATGCTGCCATTGTCGCGTCCTTCCTGTCCCATGTTCCTGAGACCCGCTGTACCACGAGATCCGAGTCTCCGTAGCACCTTATCCGGTTGATGTTCATCTCCTTTGCTATTCTTAATCCATGCAGCAGGGCCTCATACTCGGCTACGTTGTTGGACCAATCGAAGTGAATTTGCAACCCATCACTCAACTTATCTCCCTTTGGCGACGTGAGCACAACACCAGCTCCCGATCCTTCATATTTCTTGGAACCATCAAAATGCATCACCCAAGATTTTGAACTTGGCACCGCTAAGGGCATGCTTGTCTGGGTCCAATCATTAACGAAATCAACCAGGGCTTGAGACTTGATCGCAGAACGGGGCTCATAGTTGATGTGATAGTCTCCCATCTCAATGGCCCACTTGGCCACCCTGTCTGTTGCGTCTGAATTTCTTATGATATCTGCCATTGGAATTGAACTTACCACTATAATAGGGTGTTACTTAAAGTATGGCTTCAATTTCCGGCTGGCCATGAATACCCCCAAAACTAGCTTTTGTCAGTGAGGGTATAGCTGCTTTGCTTCCGATAAGACCTCGCTCACATGGTAAACCGGCCTTTGCACCGGGTGATCCTTCCCATCTTCCTTGCGCTCAACCACAACTACTGCGCTCACTGCCCGGGGCCCAGCCGCTACATACAATAACATAGGCTCGTTGGGACCTGGCGCAGCCAGAACCGGCGCCTCAGATAACTGCTTCTTTAGAGCCTCAAATGCCTCGTCCGCCTCTTGGTCCCATACGAACTTGTCTGTTTTCTTCAAGAGTCGGTATAAAGGTATCGCTTTTTCTCCGAGCCTAGATATGAACCGGCTTAATGCTGCCACGCATCCTGTAAGTTTCTGAATGTGTTTCAGCCCTTCCGGCTTTTTCAAGCTCTAGATGGCTTTGATCTTTTCCGGGTTAGCCTCGATCCCTCGCTCAGAAATGATGAAACCGAGTAACTTCCCTGCATGAACCCCAAACAAACACTTTGTTGGGTTAAGCTTCATCTCGTATCTCCTCAGGTTCTTGAATGTCTCTTTTAGGTCGTCGATGAATGTTTCTGCTTTCCTTGTTTTAATCGCTACATCGTCAACATAGGCGTGGACGTTGCGTCCAATCTGATCCTTGAAGCACTTCTGAATGCACCGTTGGTATGTTGCTCCAGCGTTATTCAACCCAAAGGTCATGGTTTTGTAACAAAAAGCTCCAAAGGGGGTTATCAAGGATGTTTTCTCCCAATCTTCCATTTTGAGTTTTATCTTGTGATACCCGGAATAGGCATCCAGGAAGCATAATAGGTCACTTCCTGCCACTGCGTTTATGATCTGATCTATCCTTGGAAGGGAAAATGGATCCTTTGGGCAATGCTTATTGAGACTCATATAATCTATGCACATTATCCACTCATTGTTCTTTTTCGGCACGAGAACCGGGTTTGCCAACCACTCAGGGTGGAAAACCTCCATGATAAAACCGGCTGCCAGGAGCCGAGCTATTTCTGCCCCTATAGCCTTTCTCCTTTCCTCGTTCATTTTCCTCAGGCCCCGCTTCACAGGCCGGGACTTGGGATCAACATGCAAACTGTGCTCCGCAAGCTCAGTCGGGATACCCGGCATGTCGCTAGGCGTCCAAGCGAAGACATCCTGATTCTCGCGAATAAACTCTATGAGTGCCTCTTCCTCCTTGTTATCTAGGTTAGAACCTATAGCAAACTGTTTAGAGGGGTCACCCTCAATGAAAGCTACCATCTTGGTGTCTTGGTCCGCCTTAAACTTTGCTCTTTCGTCATCCGTGTTCGGTTTCTTCAAGGCGGTCCTATCTTCCGGGTCTACCTGAGACCGGTAATACCTGAGTTCTTCCTTCCTACAAGCTTGCTCTGCGAGTGCCGCGTCTCCTTCATCACACTCTGCCGCCACAATTCTGTTCCCATGTATAGTGATGGTCTGCTTAGGACCCGGGATTTTCAGTTGCACGTAAACATAACATGGCCTTGCCATGAATTTGGCGTAAGCCTGCCTTCCGAACAGTGCATGATAAGGAGTACGCAACTTCACCACCTCAAATGTGAGCCACTCTACCCAGTAGTTATCCTTGGATTCTCCAAAAGCGACTTTGAGCGTTATCTTTCCCTCAGGGCAGGCCGAGTGTCCTGGCATAATTCCGTGGAAAATTGTGGAGCTTTTCTGCAGCTGAGACTCCTTGAGCCCCATGCGTAAGAAGGTCTCCCAAGATAAGATATTGATGCTACTCCTGCCATCCATCAGAACCTTCTACGGCGCCACTACCAAAGCTAGCACACCCGGATGTTCTATTTCTTCCGGGTGATCCCTCCTGCTCCATGTTACTTCTTGATCTGACCATCTCAGGTATCTTGGAACACCCGAGGAAACTGAGTTTATAGCCCTTTTAAGTATCTTTCTTTCTCTGTTGGAAGTCCCGGTAGTGTGGACATGATATTGTCCTAACTGCTTTGGGTTAGCCTGGAAACCACCTGCACCCCCTTGGTTATTACCCGGATTGCTACCTTCTGCATTGCCGGCGGGGGGCGGTCCGTTGCCCGGGTTTCCACCCAGACCCAGTCCTCCTCCCCGGCCTGCGCCTCGCAGGGCCTTCTGTATTTCCTCGTTTTTCCATCTCTGAAGGTCCACACACTGCTCCAATGAGTGATTAGCTGGCTTGCCATTCCTACTATGACGCGGGCAGGGCATCCTGAAAGCCTCTATATAATTAGCCGGCCGTGGTGGTCCTTGGTAATTGCCTCCTCCGTTGAAGTTTCCTTTTGCTCTGGGCCTTGGAAACCCAGCCTTGGTGTTGGCGACTAACTCGGAGTTTCCTTCATACGGGTGTTTGTGCTGGTTGTTTTCACTACTGCCTCCATTATTACCCGGTGCTGCCCCATTGCCGGGTCTTCCGTTATTGTTCACATTAGCCTTCCCTTTTTTGTCCTCGACATCCTCTTCTGTGGTGTCGGTGGAGGCATTTTTGTTGCATGCGTCCATCAACTCCCCTATTGTAATCTCTGAAACATGCCGACTTGATTTCATATGTGTCAGTTTTTGCACCAAGGGTGTGTATCTGCATGTCTTTGCCATAGCCTGTATCGCATCCTTTGGCTGAATGTCAGTGGAAGAGTGGAGTATCTCCATGACCCGGCGCACCCAGCTGCATGCCGACTCTCCCTTTCTCTGAACACATCGATCTAAGTCATCAATCGTGAATAATTTCCGGCATGTCCCATGAAAGTGCTTGACGAAAGATGTCTTCAACTCGCTCCATGAATTGATGGATCTCTCAGGCAGGTTATTGAACCACAATTTTTCTGCTCCTTTAGACATCATAAGATACATAAACTTGGTTGGAGCCTTTCTGATGCATTACGAATTGACATAGCCATCTCATAACTGCTCAACCAGGTCTCTGGGTCCATGGTTGGCTCATAGTTAACCACTTTACCCGGCTCTTTGAATTTATCCGGGTAAGGTTCAGCCCTGATGGCATCCGACAAACACTTAGGCCCGGCTAAATTTTCCGGCACCGGCCTTACTCGGGAAACATGTGAGGCCTCAGCGGGCGCGGCGGGGGGTGCAACCGCTACCGGCCCCCTTACCGCAGACCCGGCTGCTGTGTGTCTTGCCCGAGAGCTGTCCACGATGGCCTGTGCTGCCAAGGCTGTAGGAGTTGCCGGTCTACGAGGAGGAGGCGGCATGTGCTGCTGCTCTGCCCTCCGTCGGGCCGAGTTAGACTGGATGTTGCCTGCATTCCCGTACTGCCGACTAACATACGGCGTCCCATGCATGCCACTCCTGTTATGTGGGTAATTGGCCTGTTGAGCAACTGCGGTACGTAGCAGGTCTATAGCCCGTCGGGTTTCTATCGCGTGAGGTGATTCTCCCACAGGAATACGGTCGAGTGCTAGAGTTGCGGCGTACACGTTATCCATGGGGTTATTGAAGTGACCCGGTGGGGTATGAAATCGTGACGGTGGTGGTACGGTATTGCCGGTGGCGATCCCAGTTTGTAACCGGGTAACTCGGCTGGCACGTTTGTCGGCTGTCCTCCCAGGGTCGCACCCTGATACCCGGTTCATTGATTCACGACCGGGATTGGTTGGTCCAGAGGAGTAATGAACAACGCGGCCGGCTGTAAATTTCCACCTGTCGCAGGTAGTCTCGTCTGATGCCTCTGATTATATATCCTAGTTGTTTGAGCCTGAATACGATCCTCCAATTCTTCCAACTCGCGCTGGCGTGCGGCCATCCCTTGCCTTTCGGCTTCCACATCTCTTCTTTGTTGCTCCAACGCACGGCGAGCTACATCCAGATCTTGGGCACGTGCTGCTGCATTTTCAGGGGTTATCACCGTTGCCAATACGTAGGATCCAAGATCAGGTTATTGCTGAACAGAGCCGGGTTTGGTGGGTGTGAAGTTCCTGCTCCCGCTGTTCTGTTCGCCATGAATCCGAACGTGTTTCTGAGATGAGCATTTTCCCCTGTCTCGCTGGTAACTGAATCCGGCTCACCATCAACCCGGGCTATAACCGGGTTACCATTAGCCGGTGCTTGTTGCTGGGCCAGTGCTTGCACTGCACCAGTCGCGGCCGCCGACACATCACCCTGATTAAGATTTATTGCAGGGGCTGTGTAGACCGCGACTCGATGCGCAATGCCTGGTGAAGACTCGTACTCTTCCTCTTCGCCGCTATTTTCTTCATACCGATCTTCGAGAAGATGCAAGATAGATTCGGTATCATCTTCTCCAATAACCCGGCCACGCGGGGTCCATACCGGCTCCTCCGGCTGTTCCCTCTTCGTGGTGGGTTCCTTCTCCGGCTCTGCTATCCCGAGCGAATCTTCCCCGTCTGATTGAACACAGGTGGCGTCCCCTGACACAACATCATACTCATTATTGTCAGAAGCAAAACCGGACGCACGTACCATACCGACGAAGACGTTGACCCGGCCGATCGTGACAACAGATCCGGTTTCCAGCTGATCCGACTCTTGCCCCCAGCCAAAGTCGTCTACGATCTTCTGTCCTTCAGGGTTGGTGATGATCTCGCCGATGACGAGGTTCTTCATGCTTTTCCGAGCTTCTCCCATGACGTAAACGCCTTTGGACGTAGGCTCCACGGTGGGCGCCAAGTGTCGCGGGATATTCACGGCAGACGTTACCAGGGGTAACTTAGTATGGGGCGAATCTACTCTGGTGTTTGGGAGAGGGTTTAGCTCAAGGGAAATCATATCAACTGGTGATCTAAAGACTCGGGCTGCAATGTCGCCGAGACTCCGATCTGCTACCTGCTACCCGCTGGTTTCCGCTGAAGATGCTTCGAACATGCTGGCGAGCAACCTGGAGGTTCCCCTTGACACCAGCGTCGCCGAGGCCGACTCGAGTTCTGAGCATGGTTCTTCGGATGACGTGGAAGAGTCGGGTAGTGACCTCCATCACCGAAAGCGCCACAGGGAGGGGGACGATGAAGCCACCTCCAAGGATAATTCTTTGGGTGGAGGATCTGAGAAGGCAGCCGAGTCTCTCATTGTGACCCCTCTGAACGTGCTTGCTCCTCCCGTCCCCAAGTCGAAGATCTCCACCGCCTGGAACGCGGACATGATGGATGACGACGATGACGATGAGTGAGTTCTTTCTTTTCTATCATCCTTTAGTCGAAAGTTTCTTCTCGCTTTTCCTTATGTTGTTGTTTTTTCATGACAGGCTTCAATCCATCAGCCCTGGCCAGTTTGCTTCCTCTATTCCCTCCATGAAGAAAAAGAATGCTGCTGCGAGTGAAACTCCAATCGCTAAGGCTGTTCAGAATTCTCCTAGCCCAGCTCCAGCAGCAGCGGCTGCGGATTATAAGTTGCCTAGCTTTGCGGGCGGAGCCTCGGCTCCGAAAGAAGCGTCGGGTAGCTCGGCTGACCCTCTACGCACCGCCCAAGGCCAGGTAAACCTTGTCATATTCCTTGCGTCTTGTACTACGTTTATTTATGATTTTTATCGGGTGCACGACAGTGCTCCCGATGGGAGTAGCCCCCGAGGCTGTAGGCAATCGCTTGCGATTGGCTACAGGCTCAATATTTTTTTTTTTCTATTCTTGACTTTATCGGGTGCATGGCGGTGCTCCCGATGGGAGTAGCCCCCGAGGCTATAGTCGACTATTTGCAGTCGTGAATAGGCTCAATTTCTTCCTTTTTCTCTGACTTGACCTTCGTCTTTTGTTTTTTGCAGTCTCTTCTTGATTCTCTTGCAGCCATTGGTCGGCGCGTACTTTCGGCTGAGGCCGATTGCGTATCCCTTCGGGTGGATCGTGATCGACTCGTCGCGGATGGCCAAGCTCTCCAAGGTAAATTGATATGTTCCCTTTTGTTTGTTCTTTCTGATCATAAGAATTCCCTTAGGCTTAAGTTCGCTGATGTGTAGCTCAAATTGATCTCCTGAAGGCCGAGAAAACCGATGCTGTCACTCGGGTGAAAACCATTGAGGCCGAGTTGGAGACCGCTCGAAAGGAACTTGAATCCTCTCGCAAGAGGTCGACTGACTTCGTGGGGAAGCTCGCTGAGGCCCAGGACGCGCTGAAGCAACTGGAGGAGGCTGGCGCTAAACAGGACAATGATCTTGTTGGCTTCATTCGCCCTATGGCCCAGAAATCCGCGGGTAAGTTGCACTTAATTTCCGATGTGTTGCGACTAGATTGCTTTACTTTGGAATTTATGACGCTTCTTTGCAGATGTCCTTGGCGTTGCGTTGGAGCTGCCTGGGGTTCAACGAGTGGACGTCCTGATGGATTCTTGCGCTCAGCTCTAGATACATGCGAGTGGGATCTTCTCCCTCGTTGGCGAAGCCATTCGAGTGCTGACGCAATTCCACGATCGTCTTCTGGTGGATGCCGGGGTTCCGCCCATGTTGGATGGTCTTCTGAAGATTTTCGTGGAGGATGATCTTCTTCAGGCTTACTCGGTTGCCCAGTCTGAATGCGGAGCAAAGACTGCCATCCAGTTTGCGTTGGCGCATGGAGTCGTAGGCCTGGACGAGGCGTACTCAAGCCTTCCCGTCGATGCTACCACAGGAAAAAAGGTAGCGCTTTGTCCTTTCGGCGACCCGGCTGAAGCCCTTGCCAAGAAGCTATCGAATTGATTACTCATGCTAGTCGCAGGGGACATCCTATCGCGAGTGGCAGTACCTCTGCGGTTCCATAGGATAGACTTCTTTTAGTTTGCTCTCTTTATGTAATGAACCTTGGGATGTATTCCCGTATTTTGCCTTTAATCGAAGTGTTCTTTGATGTCTGAGATGTGATTCTTTGCGATTGATCGTTATGAGTTCCTCCCGATGGTAGTAGCCCCCGAGCACCTGTTAAGTAGGTGGTTTGTTTCTCGAGTGGGGAGTCTTGAAATGTTTCTTAACTTTCTTTATCTCTTTCCAGGTAGTAGGTGCTGGCGCGGAGTCTTCGAGTGCATCTGTTGTACGATTGGATCCCCTTGTTGCCGCTACTAGTACCTTTGCCTCTCTTCGTGATCGCATCGCGGATGGCAAACGCAAGTTGAAAGCTTTGCGTGGAGTGGCTGATGTGACCAAGTCGAAACAAAAACTTGCAGCCGAGCGAGAGCAGTTCGTGATGGAAGAGCTGGCAGCTGTTGCCAAAGATATGCTTTGTAAGCAATGCGAGCACCCTAGCAGTTTGTTTGATTACCTCCTTTTCATTCTTTAACTATTTGTACTTTTGTTTGTAGTTTTTGAGCCAGACGGTCTATGTGAAGCGCATTGGGTAGATAACCATATTGCTCATGAAGCCGGTAGCTCAAAACCACATGCAAACAACTTCTGGTCCGACTGCAGTCGAGTCTTCATTCTGGCTACTTTGAAGTATCGTGTGGACCAGGCGAAGATACTTGTTGACTCCTGTCATGAGGCTCTGGTAGCTATGAACCGCACTTTCTATCCGCTGGAGAGAGGTTCAGAATACTTGAGCCACCTGCTCATAATTTTTGGTCGAGTAGGTGAAATTCGCGAGTACATCCGCCAACAGTTGATCTGCGGATCCCTAGTAGCACTTGCTTTTGTACGGTTATGGCATCCTGAGGTCAATTTTAACTCTGTGGCTAGGCTCCCCAATGCTCCAGTCGATATGAACTCTCATTATACATTCGTTCGTCCTGCAGCGGACGAGATTATTCATCTGACTTCTGAAGAGGTTGATCGAGTGTTAGCCGAGGAAACTGCTCGCCGCCATATGTAATTGTAGGATGTAGATATCCTGTTGTCTTGTATAGTCTCAGGAAACTTTATAAGGTCAACCTTGTCTATACCTTTGTATTTGTAAATTTTCTTATGATGCTTAGTTAGGCGTAACCCCCGTGTGCTTGGGGTGTATACCTGTTGTTCAACGTGTAAAATGAAAAACATGAGTAGATATGGTTGAGAAACCATGTGTTTTAATTGATATGACTGAGAAACCATGTATTTCTTCGAGCTATACGATGGCTAGTATAGCCTTATTTCGCGAATAAGATAATCCTAAGGATAGAATTTGCGGAGGTGCACAATGTTCCATGGGTTGGAGTAGATGCCACCAGTCTTCGGGTTCTTCAGTCGATACACGCCACCCGGGATAACTTCGTGTATTATGAAGGGTCCTTCCCATGGTGGCTCGAGCTTGTGTCCTTCCTTCTGCTTGAGCCACAACACCAAATCTCCGACCACGAAAGCTCTGTGGCATATACGGCGACTGTGGTAGTTACGCAACGGTTGTTGGTATACCATGGATCTTGCGAGTGCAATATCGCGTATCTTGTCGAGTGCATCCATATCTTCCGCGAGTGCCTTGTTAGAGGTTTCTTCGCTGTAAGCGACGACTCGTGGGGCGCTGAATTTGACATCCTCGGGAAGGACTGCTTCAGCTCCGTATACCATGAAAAATGGCGTGTAGTTAGTTGATCGATTTCGGGTTGTGCGGAGGCTCCATAGCACGGAGGGTAACTCTTCTTCCCAATGCCCTGCCGCTGGGTGTAGGCGATCGAGTAGCCGTTTCTTTATGCCAGCTGAGACTAGTCCGTTGGATCGCTCCACCTGACCGTTGGTTTGCGGGTGAGCCACTGAAGCGAAGCTGAAGGTGATTCCCTTTTCTTCGCAGAACATGTGTTTCCTTCGCTGTGAAATTGCTGCCGTTGTCGGTGATGATGTTGTCTGGTATGCCAAATCTGCACACAATGGAGTCGAGGAATTTTATGGTGCATTGGGCGCTAGCCGAGGTGACTGGCATGGCTTCGATCCACTTCGTGAATTTGTCGACAGCTACGGGCAAGTGCGTATATCCTCCGGGTATGGACTTGCGTAATGGTCCTACCATCTCTAGCCCCAATTGTGCAAAGGGCCAGACGATTGGTATCATGTGTAGTTTCGTGGCAGGGGCGTGTGGCTTGGGCGCAAATCGTTGACAAGCGTTGCACCTGTCGACTAGGTCCTTTGCGTCTCTGGCCGCTGTAAGCCAGTAGAATCCTGCTCGAAAAGCTTTGCCCAGGATTGCCTTCCAGCTGGCGTGGTGTCCACAATCTCCTTGGTGTATGTCTCGCATCAATTCCTTGCCATCTTCGGGTGCTATGCATCTCCGCAATATTCCTGAGATGCTCTGTTTGTATAATTCTCCGTTGAGTACCCGAAAAGATTTGCTGCGTCGTACTATCTGTCGAGCCTCGCGAACATCTGCTGGGAGCTGTTTGGTGGACAAGTAGTAGAGGTATTTCTGCGTCCAGACTGACTCGACCAGAAAAACTTGTCTTGAAATACCGTGGCTGAGCTTGATGATAGCAATTTGCGGGCTGGCGTCTGTCACCAATGCTGCGGGTGCTCATGCAGTCTTCTTGACCTTCACTGAACGTTTGATTATCCTCTCGAAATATATTCCAGGCGGTATGGGTATATTTATGGACCCCATGTTTGCCAGCCTATCCACTTCTTTGTTGCTGGACCTTGCGATGTGTTTCATCTCACACCCTTTGAAACTTCCTTCGAGTATATTATACATGTCCCGATAAGCAACCATGTTTTCCGCGATAGCGTCGCATTCCTTCATAGTCTGTTGTACGATGAGGTTGGAATCTCCATAAATCATCAATCGGGTGGCTCCGCATGCAATCGCCATCTTCATGCCATGTAGCAGGGCCTCTTATTCTGCGTCATTGTTGGATGCCGGATCGTCGGGTGGGAAATCCAATCTTAGGACATACTGCAACTTGTCTCCCCTGGGGGATATGAGGACGATCCCAGCTCCAGCTCCTTCGTTCCTTTTGGACCCGTCGAAGTACATGATCCAGTTACTTGTGTATTCTGGTGGACCTGGTGTTTGCAGTTCTGTCCACTCGCTTAGGAATCCTACGAGTACCTGTGATTTCATGGAATTGCGTCCTGCGTATATGATATCCCAGGCGCCTAGCAAGATGCTCAATTTTGCAGTTCTTCCAGATTCCATGGGATTGTTCATGATGGTACCGAGTGATGCGTCGTTTAGCACCATGACGGTATGTTCCTGGAAGTAATTCTTGAGCTTTCGGGTTGTGAGGACGACCCCGTATGCGAGCTTCTAGTAGTGGGGGTATCGCTGTTTGCTCGGCGAAAGCACCTCGCTGATGTAGTAGATTGTCCGTTGAACTCCATACGCCTTGCCGTCCTCGGGTTGCTCGACCACGATAGCCGTGCTGATGACTTAATTTGTTGCGGATAGATATAAGTACAATGGCTCCCGTTCTTGTGGCGTTGCTAGAACACGCCTACTCTGTAGTGCTCGCTTTAGTTATGCGAATGCTTGTTTTGCTTCGGGTGTCCACTCAAACTTATTTGTCTTCTTCAACAGCTTGTAGAAGGATAACGCTTGCTCACCCAATCGTGCAATGAATCTGGTCAAGGCTGCTAATAGGCTGGCAAACATGGCAAACATAGGAGGCTAATAAGCTGTTGCACCCCGCGAAGATTGGTGGGTTCCTTCATTGTTAAGATCGCTTGTATTTTCTCTGGGTTGGCTTAAATTCCTCTAGCAGACACCAAGTACCTGAGAAGTTGTCCTGCAGGGACGCCGAAGACGCATTTTGTCGGGTTGAGCTTGATCCTGTATGCGTTCAGAGCATCAAATGTTTCTCTGATATCCTCGAGGAGCGTGTCCTCTACTCGAGTCTTGATGATGATGTCGTCAACGTACACTTGTACGTTCTTGCCAATGAGTTTGGCGAGGCATTTTTGCATGCAGCGCTGATATGTAGCGACTGCGTTTTTGAGCCCAAAAGGCATTATCGTGTAGCAGTAGACACCTGAGGTGTGATGAATGCTGTATTTTCCTCGTCTTCCTTTTTCATCCTGATCTGATTATATCTCGAGTAGGCATCTAGGAAGGAGATGCGTTGGCAGCCTGCAGTGGAGTCCACAATCTGGTCGATTCGCGGGAGGGGAAAATTATCCTTGGGCCAACGTTTGTTCAGCGACGTGTAGTCGATGCACACACGAAGGATATCAGTATTCTTCTTCGGGACCAGCACTGGGTTTGCAAACCAAGTGGATATTTTTATTTCTCTGATGAATTTTGCTGCGAGTAGTCTGTTTACTTCTTCTCCAAGTGCTTTTTGGCTTGGGCTCTGAGAACCGTCGGGTGGTCTGCTTGATAGGTTTGGCATCTTTGTAGACTTTGACTGAGTGCTCGGCGAACTCCCTGGGTATCCCTGGCATATCTGAAGCTTGCCAGGCAAAAATTTCCCAGTACTCACGGAGGAGTTCGACGAGCGCGCCTTCCTATGCTGGCGAGAGGGTGGTGGAGACCATCGCCGTCTTAGCAGATTCTGTCGGGTGCACTTGATGTTTGCGGGTATCACTGTTCGCACTGAACTCTAGCTCTGGGGCGTTCTTCTTTGTGAGGGGCATCACGGAGTGGTCTTTTGCTATCTCCTCCAGTTCCTCCTGCATCCCGAAAGATTTAGCGATTTCGTTGAACTCGATGTCGCACTTGTTGGATTTTTGGAAGTCGCCGTCGATGGTGATTGTGCCATATTCCCCAGGTAGCTTGAGCTTCAGATATGCATAATGTGGTACTGCCATGAATCTTGCGGACGCTGTTCGACCAAGAATGGCGTGGTACTGTGAGGGCCAGTCGACTACTTCGAAGTTGACAAATTCTCGCCTGTAATTGCTTTGGCTGCCTAGCACCACCTCCAGGTTGATTGTTCCGAGTGGGCGGATCGCCTTTCTTGGAACTATCTCGTGAAAAGATGTCTCTGATTCTGCGAGTCCGTCCAGATTCCTGTTCATCCGACGGATTGTGTCCGTGTAGATGATGTTGATTCCGTTGCCCCCGTCCATGAACACGCGAGCCAGTTTGTAATTGCCAATTTGCGCCTGGATGACCAGCGCAGCGTGTCCTGGTCGATAGACTCATGGGCGTTGGTCTACCTTGGAGAAAGTTATTGCTTGATCTGCCATCTTCAGGTACTCGGGCTTTGTCGGTGGGGCTTGCACAGCCATGCATATTTGTCGTGTGTTCGTCTTCTGGACCCTGCGGGATGGACAGACCTTTTGTATCATCCCCAAAAGTCCCGCGGGGTTCGGGTATGCGTTGCCTCCCTGGTTTGCGGCGGGTGGCGCAGGTAGTGCGGCTAGCATTGGGTTTCCTAGTGGAGGCAAGGGTTGTGGTGGTTGGAATCCCTGGTTTCCTCCTCCTAGGAGCTGCGGGTAACCTTGATTAACTGTTGTTCTGTTTTTCTTTGAGAGGGCCTCGTGTATGTCAAGGAACTTTCGGCAATCCTTGAGAAGGTGTGTTGCCTTAGTTTTGCCTGTGCGCTTATCTGTAACTAGATGTAGCGTGCAGTATCCATCGAGGTCCTCCTCGGGAGTTTTATCCTCAGTCTTCGGCTTCCATTCGTGATTTCCACGACGTCCATTATCGCGATTTCCCGTGAATTCTGCTGCCACTAGTTCTTCTCGATCGTCGTGATCATAATATTTCATCCTTTTCTTTCGACCATGGAGGTCGACTTCGGGTGCTGGCGAGGATGCCTTCTCGTTGTGCACCGAGTCTTCGGCGCGGCTCGTCCCAGTTCTTCTCTGAAAGCAGTTCGTCCAGCGCCCTCCGCGAAAGCTTCGACTGATACTTCCTCTGATATGTTTCCTGCTGTGTTCCAAAGTGTGTTCCATCGCTGGATATATTCGCGAGTAGACTCGCCACTCTTTTTCTTGCAGGCTCACAGTTCCTCGATGGTCGCAGGTCTTTTGTATGTTTCCTGGAAGTTCTTGCAAAAGTCAAAGTGTAGATCGTCCCATGACCCGTAGCAAGCCTTTGGTCTCGCCTCAAGACAGGTGCGTGCTGCTCCTACAAGGTGTAGGTTGAGGTACTGCATAGCTGTGTTCTTGTTCCCACATTGGCATTTTACTGCCGTGAGGTAATCCGACAGCCAGGACGAAGGTTCGAGTGAACCGTCGTATTTTGTTACTTCCGTACTAAGCTTGAATCTTTTGGGTAGAGGCGCCTCGCGGATGCTGCGAGCGAAGCATAGTGCGCCGCAAGTCTCATCGTCAGAGAGGTGGATGGGGAACACGCGCGGTTCCTTGCTGCTCGGGCTTTGTCCAACTTATTTTGCGCGATGTCTAATCCCGCGTTGTATCCTGGCTGATCACGATCGGTTTCTTTCCTTGGCTCCTTGCTGCGATGTCGCGAGCGGCAGCTGTGATGTCGGGAGCCACGATCTCAATCCCTCGGGCTACCATCGCTGCTACTCGGGCTATCACCGCGTCGCCGGGCTTCTTTTCCTCGGGCGCGACAAGGTGATTTTTCCTTTCTGGGCGATGTGCTCCTTTGTCTACGGGATGCTTCCTTTTCTTTTTGGGCAGCTGCTTTCTTGCGATCGTAGGAGGCGAGACTTGCGGCTTCCATGCCTAATCCTTTCTGGACTTGCTTGTATTGCTCCGCACGGGGGTCGTTCTCCCCTCGTTGATTTATCTGCATGTAGGTGGCTGCGTCCAGTACCGCGGCGGCGGGAGTTTGCGGATGGACGTTTCCATCCTCGTCGACGCGCATAAGGGAAGCTTCCAGTGATTTGTTGATTCCGGTCAGGGACTCGCCATCCATGGTCGCGGTTCTTGAGACGTATCCTTTTCTTGCGGGACGATTCCCGGCAGAAGGTGTTTTGGATAGCGCGGCTCGGCGCTGGCTTGACTCATCTGCTAATCTCCTCCGCTCGGCTAGATCTATGCGAGCTTCCTTGATTAAAGTAGCCGCTCTCACTAGATGATAGTGGTAGGCGGTCATATCCTTATGAGGAGCTCCTACTTCGAGTAGTTTTCTTGTGCGGATGGCCTCCTTTGCTCAATCGCAAGCGGCTCGTGAGATGCCGATGTTACAGCATTCCCTTGCGCTGTTCTCAGTTTCTTCGGGTGGGTCTCCTGATCCTGCCATGCAGACCTGAGCCAGATACGGATCGCGGGTACTAGGCGTAGTTTGGAAGGCTCTCCTGACCTGAGAAGGTTCCTCTGTGGAGAGGGTATGGAAGTTGTTGGTGTTGAGGCGGATAGATTCGCCGCTTTTCGCCAAGTTGCGATCCGCGTAGTAGGGTCTCGAATCGACAACTCTTGGGCTAGAGATCGACCCAGATCCTGATCCTTCGAGATCGGTTTGCTCAGGGAAGTGAAGAATTTCGTATTTGTTGGCATAGAACTGGAAACTCCCAAATGTCAGGGTGATACTCTTCTCCAAATCGCTGAATACCGGGCGTGATTCCGGCGAGTGAGGGGCGACGATGACCGATCCGATTCAGATCGAATTGGTTGGAGTCGAGGTTCCGGGGTTCCAGCGTGAGTTGTTCGTCGATGAGACCGAAGATGCCAGAGATCCAGCGCCCGCATTTCCCACAGACGGCGCCAATTGTCGAATCTGCATCTCAACAAGTCCCTCGGGTGAACCCATAGGGTTTCGATTAGGAGAACGTGTAGATGCTGTTGACAATCGTCGGCTAAACAGGGGGCACGATTTACCCAGGTTCGGGGCCCTCGTAGAGGTAAAAACCTTACTCCTGCTTCTTTCGATCTGTATTCACGAGTAGATCAGTTACAATGGGGTTTTCTCAAGTCGAGAGTATGATCTTGATCTCAAGGCTTTGGTGGTGCGGTATTGCATGTCACCCCCCTGGTGGTTCTCCTGGCCTTATAAAGGTGGCCAGGTCTCAAACCGTACCCTGGGGGGACTCAAGCCCTAACCTATAGTCGGTTACAAGTTTCCTAACTTGACCCGCAAGGTCTTGCGGGTGGGCTTCAACTGAGCCTTCTAGAATAGTCCAAGGCATCTTGTTTTGGGCTTAGGTCCTGGGCCTTGGACCGGGTATCTTCACCCGACAGGTCCAGGGTTCATCCCTTCGTCACACACCACCCATGGGCGCGCCCACCCATGGTGTGGGGACCTTGTGGCTCCCCTACGGGTCTTTTCCAGACTCCATGTGCGCGACAACTTTCTAATATTTCCGGGATTCGAATCGTCCAATTCCGAGAATATTTCCCGAATAACTTTTCTGAAACTAAAAACAACAGAAAACAAGATCTGGCTCTGTGGCATCTTGTCAATAGGTTAGTCCCAGGAAATCGATAAAAATGACATAAAGTGTAAAGTAAACATGTAGCATATGACATGACAACAACACGGAACATTAGAAATTATGGATACGTTTATGACGTATCATCCACCCACGCCGACGACCTGAGGATTAGCTTTGTTGTCGAGCCGTACCAAGCATGCGCCGGTACTCCGGTGATCTCCACCGAAATACGATAGCATATTTGATGGTGCTCCTCATGCAGCTTCCTGCTCCAAGGCGCGAATCGTAGTGAGAAACCCACACCCTCCACACCATTCGAGTTCAACACCTCGTCGCGCATGCGGTGGCTCGAGCAGACCAAGAGATAGTTCGCCGGCCAGTACCAGTGGATGGAGAAGTTGTCGCCCTCCCTCGGAACCTTCTCAACCACGGCCGCCACCACTTCCTCCAACGAGACCTTCTCCTTGCCACCCGAGAGGAACGCAACCAGCCCCCCAACGAAGGACATGCTCTGCACGCGCAATTTCGGCGGACCGCGGCATGAACACACGCTCACATTCCTGCGCCTCCACCGCGTCCAAGCGAGAAGATTCCAAGTGCGGCGGGGACGGCGAGCACAGCAGCGGGGACTCCACGGTGTCGGGCCTCCATTACCCCTTTCTCTCCATGCTGCCACTCAGGGCAGCTCCACGACGTGAAACGTCCGCTTCCACCGTACGCACGACCTCCACGCAGCAGCGTGCCGGCGGCGCGACCCGAGAGGAAGCGGAGGCGACCTCCTCCCGTGGTGGCTCAAGGGGTAACCGCGCGCCCAGTCGATCCCTCATCGGCGTCAACCTCGCTGGTAGCCATCCGCGGCGCGAGGACCGAACCGTCCGTGGAGGTCCACCGACGGCCCTCCCATGCGGGTTGTTCTTGGCGTGGTGGCCCTTCTCCTTGCACTTGAGGCACTGATGTCTACGCACACTTCTATTCTTGTAGACAGTGTTGGGCCTCCAAGTGCAGAGGTTTGTAGAATAGCAGCAAGTTTCACTTAAGTGGATTACCTAAGGTCTATCGAAATCAGGGAGGAAGAGGTCAAAGATATCCCTCTCAAGCAAGCTTGCAATTACGATACTTTTCATGGAAGGGGGCCGATCCCTTTAGGGTTTATGCATCGGGGGCATAAATAAGAGAAAGGGCGATGGCAGTGGGCGCCCAAGGGGCCCACATCACCCCAGGCGCGGCCAGGGGCCCACCCGCGCCAAGGCATGGTGTGGGGGCTCCGGGCCCCCCCTCCAGGTCTCCTTTGGACTTCCTTGACCCTCCGGGACTTCTAAGACTTCTGTCTTTTGAATCATCCAATTCCAGGAATATTTCTAGAACAACTTTTCTGAAACTAAACACAACATAAAACATGAATTGACTCTGTGGCATCTTGTCAATAGTTTAGTCCCGGGAAATCGATAAAAATGACATAAAGTGTAAAGAAAATATGTAGCATATGGCATGAAAACAACATGGAACATCAGAAATGAAGGATAAGTTTATGACGTATTAGGCACCTGGTCTGTCCCGTGCAGTCCGTAGAGATATGTCCCGGCTCGATGCAGTTGAAACAGCAGCCGGCCAGGTCCTTGGGGAGGTTTGCCCGGATGTGCAACGTAGGGAGCTGGCACCGCCTTTTGTGACCACCGCCACCACCACCACCATGCAACACCGGCGCGGCTCCGGGGGCGGGGAACGAGCCCTCCACGACACCATCTGTCGCGCTAGAGCAGAGCCGCCCACCTTACCGGACAGCGGCGCCGCCCTAGACAGGACCTGCAGCGGGGGAAGGCGCACGCACCAGCGAGGGCAACAACGGCGACCCGCTACGCAGGACTACGTAGTAGGAACGGGTCGAGCCCTCCACTTCGTCGTCTGAGAAGTCACTCCACCGCCTCGAGCCGGACGGAGAACCCATGGCCGGAGCAGCGAAGGGAGTGAGGGAGGAGGGAGAGGTGAGTGGTCACCTGGGCCGGGTGACCACTGGCGTGAGGCTAAGTGGATGCCGCCGCCGGAGTGGCAGACGACGGTGGGCTGGGGGATGGCACCCGCAGGGTATGGGTACGGGTGGAGCCACCCCATACCCTTACCCGTCGCCTTCAATCTTGCCCGTCACCCATACCCATACCCGTCAATGGGTACAAAATTTTCCCATACCCGTCACCCATCAGGGTAAAAGGGTACCCGCGGGTAAAAATACCCGCGTTTGCATCAAATGAAATTGATAAAAAGATATTCATAAAGAACAACATACCGACATAATTTATAAACAGAAACACACCTTTAACAACACCACATACTTATGAACAAAATCATATTATAAACAACGACACATTCTCATAAATAGCAACATTTTCTCATAAACAACAACACATCATAATGGATAAAAAAACACATGGTAAAAACAACAACACATAGTCATACACTTTAAGTTATGTCACTTAGATTCATACGGAGCAGCGTTTGTCAAAATTCATAAGGGTACATGGGTACGTGGGTATGGGTTATACAATCACATACCCGTACCCTTTCTACCCGATGGGTACGAGATTTCCCCATTTACTTACCCATGGGTAATATTTTATCCTAAACCCTTACCCTAATGGGGGGTTTACCCGCAGGGTACGCGGGTCATGGGTACCCATTGCCATCCCTAGGGCTCTCGCTCGCTTCGCTCTGCTGCGCTCCTAGACTTCAAGGAAATGTTGAGCCAAGGGTTCATAGGGTTTGGTTACCCTTGCCCAAGTACACTTGAATCATTTTCTCCAAAATGCGTTGTCACCTCTCAAACTCCATCACGTGTCATTTCCCCGTCACACTCTAGAACCAAGTTACCAAAGTCGCATTCCACGAGGCCTTTCTTCAGTGAGCGATGCCACCAAATGATCTCCTTGTTGTGCCAATGAATGTCCCTGGCAACACCACACCAATACCAAGGATCCAAACCAGCAAATGCCATAATGGATCTACTCTACTGACCGAATCAGCTCTGCATCCTTTAGTTACACTCTCTAGAGATTGTTCAACTTTCCAAAAATCGGATATGATTTCAGTTAGTGTGAGACTAGTCCTCCCGTGCATATTCGCACGAGCTATTCATTTTAGTTGTATGTATGTGGACTTCCAAAAACTGGTTTTTTTTTTTAGTGGGTTTCATCGGCATGCTAATAGTATACATAAAACCCATTGTTTTATGACTCGATGATCGAAACCTCGCCACCGAACTTTAGGTTTTAGGACGGGTCGTGTCCACGAGCGGCTTATATGACTCTCCCGAAGAGAGGAGGCCGAGACAAAAACAGAGCCATGTGAAGACCTGATCGGGTAAGGAGTAGAACTCCCCTCCGGACGGCACCCGCGGAGAAGGAAGAAAGCCCTAATCGCCGGCGCGCCAGGTCGTACTTCTAATTGCACAATCTCCTTCAACTCCTTATGTGCAGTCATGTCAACAAAAAAAACTCGTTTAGTTTAATCATGCATGTAAGTGGGCAGCCCGTTGCCCACTTAATTATCCCCAATTCAATTTAAGCATGTTTTTTATTTCCTAACTTAATATATATATCGTGATAATTAGATGGGCATAGAGGGCACACCGACTTACATGCCTAAGCTTAATGCCCGGCAGTTGCTAAGAATTTTGCTGTGTGCTTGCACAGAAAACGTCTTAAGGACGCGATTTCAACACTTGAATGTTGTACTTCCTCCGATCCAAAATATGTGTGGTAGCTTATATACAAGTTTTGTACTAGGATAGTGCATTTTCTACGACACCACTATTACCAGATCGGAGGTAATAGTAGTTTATATAAAAGTCTAGTTTGGATGAAATTTACTAATCCAAACTACTTATAAAAGAGCAAACTTCGTAGATACAATTAATCTTAACCATCAAACAAACAAGATCAGACGGTCTAAATCGTTTAGATGTTGAGCTCAACTCGACAAGTTCGATCCGCTGTTAAAGGGCAAAAAAAAAAAAGCATGTCCGACCGATCGCGTTACAAACTAAAACTAAAACGGAAACATGATTTATCAAAGGAAACTGATTGACCACGCAGCGTACATAGCTGCTTAAGTATAAACTAAAAAAAAATAGCAGTTCGAATCGTAGTTAGCTAGGGACTCCTAATCCTTCCCCGCAAAAGAAAAAGGGACTCCTAATCCTACACAGGTGCTAGCTTTATTTGGTTCAGATCAGAGAAAGCACCTAGACGAGACGACGAAGTTGCAACGTGATGGACGAACATACGACCGCGGCTCCCCTGACAGAAAGATGGACCTAGACGAAAGCGCCGGAGGAACTGGGCAAAGCGGCGGCGGCAGCGTCTCCATTGACGTGCCTGATAAGTGTTTCACGCGGTCGCTATTGGTGAGGCTCGAAAAAAAAAGTGGATATGAGGGAGAAACCCGGCGGTCCGCTCCATGTCGAGGTTGCGGGCGTGCAGCTACATCGTGAACGAGGCGGTGGTGCGACATGACGCCTGTTGTCATGAGTGAGGTGGTGTCCGAACCTGAACATGCCGAGCGTGACGGGTGTGAGCCTTGAGGGATCAAGGCAGGTTGAGCGGAGGGACTATAGTACTATACGAGAACGAGACGGACATGGTGTACGTGCGCGCCCCCGACGGCGTCGGCGTGTCGCCCAACGAGTTCAGACGCGGCGACGTTCCCATTGCCGGATGCTCCATGTCTTGTTTTTCTGAAGTTTGTAGCTCTTCTCATTGTTGTATATATATACTTTGCCTGAAGGATTTAGCATTAGTTGAAGGAGGTACTCAGGTACTGAACTTCTTAGAGCATGTCTAACAGGACCCGTAAAACGCGAGCGCCCCGTAAAATTCCGGCGGCATACGGGGCGCGGGCCAAAACGGCCGTCTAGCAGGCCCCGTATGCCGCCTGGCCCGTAACAAAATTTTACGGGGCCTGCTCCACCGCCCCCTCCGCCCCGTACATATAGAGGGTGAGGGTTCGGGTGGGCCCTCTAAATTCCTATGCAAGTCTCTGAAGTTTTTAACGCCTATTACCTGCCGCTCGACCGACGCCTCCTGCCCACGCCAACCCCGGCCGCCCCTGGGTCGACGACAGAGTCTTCTGTGGCCGTGCGTTGTTGGAAAATTAAGGTTTTTGTTTCAGATTTTTTTTTCTTTAGTTTTTCACGGAGCCTTTTTTTTTCTTTCCCAACCGTTGGTGGACGCGTCTCCTTTGTGCCTATCGTCTCCTACCTAGCATTAGTTGAAGGAGGTACTGAACGTCTTAGAAGGACAGAAGGCTATGCAAGTCTCTGAAGTTTTTAACGCCTATTACCTGCCGCTCGACCGACGCCTCCTGCCCACGCCAACCCCGGCCGCCCCTGGGTCGACGACTCTTCTGTGGCCGTGCGTTGTTGGAAAATTAAGGTTTTTGTTTCAGATTTTTTTTCTGAACCTAATTGCCGGCTACTTATTTGCAAAATATGTCCTTCACTTTTTGTAAAGTCTTATTGTCAAGCTATCTCTAACATAATCGAATTGGTTGTTCTTGAAAAAAAATTAAACTCAGTTTTATCAAGTTTTATTTAATTGAACCGATCTATGACTTGTAAATACCGAAGTGGATTGTAATTTGTAAAGGTTGCATGTTCTGTTACTGTACTAAGCAGAGCAAGTTTTAGATCAAGTACAGATATTTGCGAGCAGCTAGAACAAAATCAAATCTGCATATCCGTCTGAAATAATGGCCACCTTGAATATTTCAGCCTATAAATCGCTTTTCTTATGCCCTACAGTTCCCCAAACAAGATAACTTTTCATGATTTGTGTTGCATTAGCCAACACGTGCATGGCACATGCATGTTGACTATTTCTATAAAAGAGCAAACTTTGTAGCTATGTTAAATCCCGGGTGTTAAACATCAATAATCAAAAGGTTAAAATTGCTCCAATGTCGAGCTCAACTCAACACAGTTGCGCAAACGTTACAGGAAAAAAAAGGAAACATGAATGAAACCGATTCGATTGGGACCATCACCAACTTGTGTCCGTCTTGGTCCACACAAGCGCCATGGGCAGAACACATGTAAGTACGCGGTGGATCAAGGCCGTGGCTAGGGCGACATGGGAAATTGAAGCGATTTTAGTCTAGCTAGATAGATTTTGGTCTCAAACATGCAAGTGGAAAATATTTATGACTACTCAATCCAAAATGTAATTAAGCTAGCTAGCGTGCGTAGTTCGCACGTTACTGGAAAAGGAAAACAAAGAAACCTAATTGATCCTCCTCCTCTTTGACTACTTCGAGCTCCGCTCATCATCGTCGCGACGCACCCCAATGTTGATATGACGCTCGATTCCGTTGACTAGGATGCCGCCGTTGGGTGCTCCCGCATCCGCGCCAAGATCATGATTTGCAACGCGACGATGACATATGCTAGGGGTTCCATTACTAGCGGAGCAGGGTGGGAAGGTGTGAGATGCGAGACGATGAAGAAACCATGCCAAGATCATGGCTGCCAACACGAAGATGGATTACAATAAGACTTCCATCACCGGTGGGGTAGGGTGTGGAGGTGCGAGATGCAGGGAGATGAAGATGCCGCATATCAGGGGGTGAGCGTGGATCCTCGACGAGGTGAACACACTACTGCGGTATCAGGGGCATCAGGGCCGGCCCATATGGCGGGCAAACGGGGCGTCCGTCCCGGGCCCTCGAGAGGATGGGGCCCCGGCCCAGGTATTAATTCTGTAATATTATGAGTATAAATACTATCTTGGGATGAAGTATGTAGCATAGGAAAACAATGTTACAAGGCCCAAATCTAACCTTGCAGGATCAACCCACCATGCCACCGTGCTCCACTGACGGGACAGGAAAAAGGGATGCTGATTGAGGGTTCCCCTATGTAGTGCTTATAGCACTACGTATTAGGGATCACCCATGTCCTACGCGTTATGGGCCGGCCCATTTACCTTTTTCTTTCCTTTTTCTTGAAATTTGTTCAAATTCGAAATCTGTTCAAATTGAAAAATTGTTCAAATTCGAAATTTGTTCAAATTGAAAAATTGTTCAAATTCAAAATTTGTTCACATTCGAAATTTGTTCAAATTCAAATTTTGTTTGAACATATTTCAAAACAAAAAATTTCCGAATAGAAAGTAAAAGAAAACAGAAAAAACGAAAATAAGAAAACAGAAATGGTAAAACGAAAAAGAAAAATGAACAAAAAAAAAAAGAAAACGAAGACGATAAAAAGGTGCGAAAGAGAAGTCTTACACGAAGGCGCCGTGCTCCCAAATGGCTATGGCATTGCGCCTTGAAGCCACAGGTTTCGGGTTCGAATCCCTCTCAACGCGATTATTTTCCGTCAGATTTCCTTTACATGGGCTGGCCCATCTGAAAAAATTAAATGGGCGTGTTGTATAAGGTAGTGCTATAGGCGTTATATAGTGTTTTCCGCTAATTGACCTCTATACAAGTACGTTAGTCTCCCGCCCTTTGCAATTTTTGAGGCCTTTGCAGATTTTTAGCCTTTGCAATTTTTTAGGCCACGATGAACAATTAATGAATATCAATGTCAAATCAAATTGTTTCCCAATTAACTCTCTTTCCATCCTCAATGTTCTGGTTCATCCTACCTGTTCCTCTGCTCGGCTCTAAATGCCTCTCCCCTTCAGTTCTCATGGCTTAAAATCTTTCTGGATAGTCCTCTCCTCACCGGATCAGAGAGGGTGCTCAAGATATTTGTATAAAGGGTACAAATAAATTTTGTTCATGGAGTTGACTATGGCGGCATGAGGATCAATCCATGTTCTTTTGTTATTATGCTCCTAACTAAAATGGAGTGATGGTATTTCTTAGTTGGGAGAAGAACATGACGTGCTATCAGTCATTCATGGGAAATTTTTGGAGGATCTAGAAACACATGTAAGTATAGTTGTTCAATTTATATCACATGGTAACACAAGAGATTGAAGCAACACATTTTTGACGAGATTATTTACTTTTGCACAAAAATGATAGTCTTCCATTTGTAACATGTGACACGGGTCTTGCTAAAACTACAATGTTGTTTCTTTTCTATCTTCATCCATAGATTGATAAAAAAAAATAGTTTGTGTTGTCAATTCTAGATTCCAGGGATAGTGTACCTACATCATGTACTCATTTCATACTTTTCTTTAAATAAAACATCATTTTCAGTTTATATATGTGCCTGCAAGGGCACCTAGTTGCCGCCTTGCCCCGGGGCCTCGTAAATGTTTGGACCGGCCTTGAGGGGCATGTGAATCAAGGTCGACACCGTCGTCGACCGACCGGACAACCTTCTCTTCTAGGGCGCAACGTCATGGTAACATGTACTACATTTCGTCTAGGGAAATTTTTTTGATCACTTGGATAGACGTGCGTTGCACGTGCAAGCCTACTAGTAATTCAAACAAAAAAAAGTAAGTCCAGATGATTATTTGGTTCTGAACTTTTGTCTATTATAGTGACATAACGAATTATACGTGACCTTGATCTCTAGCCATTTTTCTAAAGGAATTTAGGGGATCTGTAGACTGTAGCCAGCTTCTGTTCCTCTTGTCTCGTGATGATTGATGAAACCGCAGCACAGCGAGACCTTCAATTGAGCTGACTCTCCTTCAACTCCTTACGTGCAGTCATGTTAAAAAAAAAAAACTCGTTTAGTTTAATGCCCGACAGTTGCTAAGAATTTTCCGCGTCCTTGCACGGGAAACGTCTTAGGCCGCGATTTCAGCAGCGCAAACCGGTACGAAAGCGTCCAGATTCTGGAATCTTCCAGGTCTAGCGCGCGCCTTCCCTAATTTTATACGGGCGGGGTTCCATCGTCCAGGTCATCGTCGTTGTTTCGCCGTCGGATCAAATATTTCCCCTTTCCCCCTCCCAGCGGCGCTCGCCGGTCGGCCTCGGCTCCCTCGTCGCAGGTAAGGTAATGGCGCCTCATCCCCCTCAGATTCCAATTCCAATTCTGTCTTGATTTAGCTCCTAGGTGTGTTGTGGGGTACTGATTCGTTCGAGGGGATTTCTCGCTGGGTCGGCTATCGATCGGCGTACTAGCGAATCGAGCGGGGCTAGAAAGGTAGGTTTCGGGGTTGTGATTTGGTTGCAAAGTCGGATCGGGGGCGCGGCTGTATGAGGTCGCAAATTTATATATTGGGGGAAATTAGATCCTTTATCCAGAAAACTCTGTAATCTCCCCACCTTTGTAGGAATAGATCGATTTGTTCGATAAATCCATATCCTCAAGTATTTAATTCAAAACTATTTTCATGGTGTGATTTTGAGCTCAAATCGACCCTCTATGGATAACTGACAGTAAATTAACTTTTGCTTGTGCGAATTGAAATGTGTAGGTTTAGCGGATTTGGCTAATTTATTTTGTGAATAATAAGGTTATCCAGAGTAGAAGACATTCTCATTTTCAGAAATAAGCTCAGTTACGTTTCGGGTGGAGAGTTTCTAATCATCAGATGACATGTTTATTATATCAAATAGCTGCATGTCCTGACCTTAGCAATTGTGTAGGTACTAAAATGTTTATGAATAAAACTATCAATTTTTTTCTTCTTACACAAGGCAGCTGTTCTTTTAATAAGGTTTCAACAGTATCGAATATTTCTTGGTGGTCTGCCTGTTAGGGTAGGTACTTTATTCTATATATGAACATGGATGATAGGATGTTAACCTTTGCCCAAAACTTAGCCCCTTTTGGTTTTGTGAGGTCATAGTACTTGCAGGCTGATAAGTGGCTGTCTGTTGTGTTAAGTAACTTTTTTTCAGCAAATGTCTTAGTAACTTTTCATATGTTTATAGTTGCTTGTCTTTTATCTTTTATTGCCATAGCTATTTCTGGAAGTGTTGCTGACTGTAGAGTCACTTGAAATTGCAGCTTGTTTCACCTCCGAGAACAGCAAGATGGCTACCAACGTTGGGGAATCAACAAGCGTTGGCAGCAGCGGTGATGCAGCTGGGGGGAGCTTTGAGTGCAATATCTGCTTTGAGCTACCTCAAGAGCCAATAGTAACTCTCTGTGGTCACCTCTTCTGCTGGCCATGCCTCTACAGGTGGCTGCACATGCACGCGCACACACCGGAGTGCCCCGTGTGCAAGGCCATTGTTGAAGAAGACAAGCTTGTCCCTCTTTATGGCCGTGGCAAGGACCGTGTCGACCCAAGGTCAAAGAACACCCCTGGAGCTGATATCCCTAACCGCCCAGCTGGCCAGAGGCCTGCAACAGCCCAACAGGCTGATCCTCACAACAATTTCGGGAACGCCCATGCGAATCCATGGTTCATGGGCATGGGCATGGGCGCAGGAGCCCCGTTGGCGAATGCACGGTGGGGTAACTATGCGTTCTCGGCTGCATTTGGGGGTCTATTCCCTATGCTTAGCTTCCAAATGCATGGTATTCCAGATCCGGCTGCGTATGCTCAGCCTGGTGGGTTTCACTATGGGTATGGCCATGGGCATGGGTTCCATGGCGGGCATATGGGGCCTGCCCATGGCGTCCCCCGCCAGGGACCGCCTGGCCAACAACAACAGCAGGCAGACGTCTACCTGAAGGCCCTGCTCCTCATGGTTGGAGTTCTTGTGATTGCAAGTCTCCTTGCATTTTAAAGCAAAGTCGCCAGTAGTAATGGTTGTTTGGTGGTAAGAATTGCTAGAATTCTCAGGTGGTGTGTCATGGTGTGGGCTTATCTTGCTACCAAATGTGACATAAGTTAGTTGGAGTGTTTATATGAAGTGTCCATGGTATGCAGATTTAGATAAAGCTTCAGCATGTTACAGCATCATACTTATGTGCTATTTGGAAGAAGATTGTATAATTTGTGTAGTTTGACGCTTTTGGCGAATGTGATGTATAATCGGGAGGCCATCTCCTACAGGTTGATGCTCTGTATATTGTACTACTATACATTTAGACGGGATAACGGATTGCTGTACATGTAAGAAATCTCTTGTTTGCACCATGAACTTTGACAGTAATTTCAAGTTATTTAGTTCAACAAATATACACGGTGTACTGTTGTAGTACTACAGATGTACGTCTAGATGAAGAGTATTTTATACTCCCTCCGTTCCATAATATAAGGTGTTTTTAGACATTTTCCACATTCGCATATACACACATGTATCTAGACATGTTTTAGTATATATGTCCACTCATTTTAGTCCGAATCTAAACAACATGCAAAACACCTAAAACATCTTATATTATGGAACCGAGGGAGTATAAGTTTGACTACACGAGAGCAATTTGTAGTTGGCGCAGACCGACCTCTTACTCGTCTAGATGAGGTGTTCTTCCAGAATGCTGATCTTACTCGCCTGGTGTATAAATCAAAAGGTAGCGATGAGTCATGGGTGAAGAGACCACCTACAGTTCTCTCTTTCGATTTTTCTGTCCGCCGTTTTGCAGTTAGGAATGTGCACTTGCTTGATTGCCTATTTCAACTTTTGTTGCCTGGTATATCGAACCTTCGAGCAACAACAGTGGCGCTGTCACTAGACCGAGGCCACCTACGCATCCGAGAATCTCTCTTGCACGCGCAACAAGGCCTGCAAATTTGGCTGCAACCAAGCAATATATTCCGTCCATCACCAAGACGCCAGATCAGCCTGTTGTGCCGACCACGTCCAAGAAAACAAGCCTGAACCGTCGTGTGGCACATGCTGCGTGATTCCCCATTTTCACAGATTGCACAGTTTTTGCCTACTTACAGTGTGTTCGTGGCGTAGTGGTTACAAATTGCCGGGCTACGATTTTTGTATTTGTTGTATTCTGCCTTATCAAATCTCACATACAGGGAGCGGCATTTTGCTCTTCGAAGACCTAAGGGAGGTGCGTGGTCAATACCAACAACATTCACAGGATAGCTTGGAGGGGTGACATGCCGGTCCCCTCCCCCCTCGCCCCCGCGCGGCGGGCGTCGCCGCCGCGCGCCACCCCTCCACCTCCCCTCCACCGCTTCCTCCGGCCTGCCGTCGCCGCTCCGCGGACGCCAAGCCCCACCTGATTTCCCCCTCCTCTAAGCCTCCCCTCCCCCCACCTGCATCTCCTCCATCCACCCCCCCTCTCCGGCGTCCCTCCTCTCTTTCATCGCTGCCCCCTTCTCGCCCCCCTCAATGGATTCTCGGAGACGCGTGCCGCCAGGCCAGATCTCTTCCCGCGCCTCCTCTATTTCTTCTCCGGTCACCTCTTCCTCCAACTCGCTATCCCCAAGCTCTGCCTCTGTTGGTGCGGCGGCGCGGTGCCTCGCTTTCCTATCCGCGGCCCCTCTCCAGTCGCCTCTGCTCGCTCCGGTCGACCTCCATGGTCTGTCCGCGGCGCGGGATTTGGAATCGGCCTTCTGCGCCGCCGCCCGGTCGTCGTCGTCGTCGAGGACGGCCTCCATCCGCCTTCCTGCGGTCGCCCTGGTGCCCTACGCCTCCGATGGCTCCTCCTCGGGCTCTCCAGGTCCCTTGCACGCTTCGCGCTCCCCTGCCTCGACGTGCCGTCGGCGCGCTCGGCGCGCTCGACGTCCTCGCTCTCGGACTCGGCGCTCTCTCCAGGGCCCCGGGTTCCCTGCTCCGCGCCCAGTCCCAGGAGGGCGCCCGTTACGTCGCGGTGACGGGTTCATCGCCGACCACACCCCGGCTGCGCTGCGCGGTGGCCTGCCGCCTTCGATCGCTCCTTCGCCGGGAGAGGCTCTGCTCCAATTCTGCCTCGGAACTTTCTCCTCGTCGGTATGTTGCTCGATCCACCCCAATTCGAAGTTAGCTATGCCGACTTCGATCTGGATTAAGGTGATCGAACCTTGCTTTGATCTAATTGCTGCTGATTTAGTTGCTCTGATTAAATTTTGGTTAGTACCTGCTGTTGATTCGCCGCTGATTCGTTCGTTCGGGCCTCGCTTGTTCTCTCTCACGGTTGCCAACGACAGCATCGCTGTGTTCTTAGTTTCCCTAGTTGGTTTGCGTCATGGTGACGTGGTGCTCTCGTTCCACGCGGCCCCCCCCTCTGGCTCCCACTCCTTTCTTCTCGGAGAAAACTGTCTGACGCCTCTTGCTGGTTCGGTTTTGACCTTGCCTCTTTCCTCTTCCGTCCCTGCCGCCGCGCGCGCTATCGACGATAGGATAACTCCAATTGTCCCACCCTGTTTCTCCGGCCACGCCGTGGCTATTTCCTCTGAGCGCCAAGATGTCGTGCCCGTGCCCGCCCCGCCATCCTCGGCTTCGACGCCGGGTCAGCGCCTCGCTATCGGTGCCCTGCCCGCTCCTGCTCCCGCCCGTCGTCGTCTTGCCCGCGTTCTAGACCTGCTCGCTCCCGGCATCTTGCGCCCCCCGCCTGCCTCCTTGCCATGCGACCTCCCCCCTCCGACGAGGACAAACGATCCCTCTGCTCTCTCTAGCTCTCCTAGGCAGCTCTTCACGGACGCGATCGGCGGCCCCCCCGATGTCTGTCCAAATCTTTGCCCTGCGCTGCCAGCTGCCTCCCCTCACGACCTCCTCCTTCCTGCTGTTCAATCTTACGCTGCCGTCCTCGCTTCTCCCCCTCCTTATAGAGGCTCTCGCTCAGCCCCTTCTCCTCTCTCACGCCACCTCCTTCACCTCTCCTCCTCCCGAGCCATCTCGAACCGGTGCTTCCGCTGCCTCGCTCTGGATCACTACATCCGCGACTGCAGAGACCCGGTGCGCTGCCGGTGCTGCTTTCGTTTTGGCCACCGCTCGTCCACCTGCTCATCCCTTCGTAACGCTCAAGCCCCCTCCCCTTCTTCGACTCACGATTTCAATCTTTCACCTCTCACTAACTCCCTTTCTCACGTCTCTGATTCTATCGCAGCGATGGCTGACTTCATCCCGGTGCCCGTCTCCCCCAATGACGAAGACCAGTCCATGGACAGCGCCGACACGGGATCTGCCGCTTCCGCCTCCTTGGCCCCTCTGCTCGCCTCCATGTCCATCCCCGCCGCTTCCGAAGCGGACTCTGTCCCCTCCTCCGAGGACTCGTACGAGGAGGTGGAATCTGATTCCCTTCCTTTCGAGCCTGACAGCCCTCACCTCCCTGCCACCCCAAATAACTCTAGACCCACGTGTGTCAACGTCTTCATGCCTTATGTGCCCATGGAACACTTCGACAACCTCGCTTACGCCTTCGTCTCCCCTCCCTCCATGTCGCCTGTGGGCGTCGTTCACCGCGCTCTGCAGCAACAGGCCCAGAACCCGAGCGTCGCGGTGGTCTCTTCCTCGCACGGCGCCGGCCTCGTGGTCTTTGCCTCCCCCCTCGAGCGTGAGCTCGCGCTGGACGTCAGTCCCATCGTTGGGCCTTACCACTCCGTTTCCTTCTGTCGTCATGACGACACAGACAACAGATTTCTCCTTCATCACTCGGAGTTTGCCGCTCTCTCCATCTCTGACTTCCCCATGGAGGAGTGGTTCCCACAAAACATCTTCTTCTCCGCAGGTCCTTACGCCAACCCGTGCGAAATCGACCCTGTCTGCCTCGCGGGTTTCGACTACTCCTCTGTGCTCATGACGGTCAAAACCCGCGGCATCACAGATATTCCTCACTACCTCTCCATCCTCGGTTTCTCTGGTCTGGGCACTATGGCCCCGGTCTCCATTATCCATGCCTCCCCCATTCCTGGTGCTGGCCTAGGCTTTCCCCCTTTCACTCCTAGCCAGGATGACGACGAATCCTCCGCCCACTCTGACCACTCCGACGACATCCTGCGGGACTACCCGCAGCCCCCTTCTTCCTTTCCTCCCGGGGGCGCTACCTCTGAGCCGCCTTCCCGTGATCGCCTCGTGCAGATGCCTGACGGGGCTGTGATGTGGGGGGCTTTCCGTCCTTTCGTTGACGCAGTGCCCCTATCCTCACGCCCGGCCAAGGTTGATGTTCAGGTGTTCCCTGGGTACTTCGAAATCTCTGTTTTGGGGAAGGCTGGCGAGACGGGCCTCTACCGCGTTCCCATGCTGCGCCCCAACTCCATGGGCATGCTCGTGGTGAACTTCATGACTGCTTCCATCGGGCTCCTTAAGCAGGTGGCCACGGTGGGCGATCGTCGCGCGCCGCTGCTTTCGATCGACGTCGTGTGCCGGGACCCTTCCTTCTCCTGTGCTCATGGTCCCCCTCCTCGCTCTGAGACCATTGTTGGCGCTCCCTCCCGCCTCCGTCTTCCTGACATCTGCAGCGCCACCTCCCCTCCTCCCGTCAGTGACGTTCAGGCCTTCTCCACGCCTAGACGGAGCCCCAGGCTCTGTCAGCTGGAAGACGCCCACCATGTCACCATGCTGGACAAGGCCATTGCCCGCAAGGCCTCTCGCTTGGCCTCTGTGGGTCTCTCCCCGTCGCCCAAGGAGAAGGGCCTCCCGGCTCAAGACCTGCTGTTTCTCGCGTCGCATGCTTCTGCCCCTCTCCCGCGCCAGGATATCGTGTAGCTCGGAGGTCACTGCAATGTTTCCCCCTCCCAGCTGGACGAGGAGCTCGGAGTCGTTTAGATGTTATTTCCTTGGTTTAGCTTCGTTTTCCTTTATGTTTGTTGGCCTGTTGATCCGGCTGCGCCCGCGTGTCACGGCCTTGTATCATTTTCTTTTCCGCTCTCAGTTTCCTTCGGTTGGCCTTACTCTTTTCCGTTGGTTTGGATTCGTGTTAGCTATCCTCATGTGACTTGTAAGCCCGCTCATCTGGTGCCTTTTATGGTTTCGTAATGAATAGGATCTTTCTGTTTGAATCGTGGAATGTTCGTGGTCTCGGTGACGCTTTAAAATGCGTTGACGTCAAAGCTGCTCTTTGTGTCGACCCCCCGGCCTTCATCTGTCTCCAGGAGACCAAGTTATCTCACATCGACAGCTTCAAAGCTAGCTCTTTTCTCCCCCCTTCCCTACGCTCTTTCCACTACATTCCCTCTGATGGCACGTCTGGTGGCATTCTAACTGCTTGGAATGATACCTTGTTTGCTTGTGGTTCTGTCGTCTCGCTTACTCACTCCCTTACCATCTCTTTCCAATCTAGAGTATCCGACGTTGCCTTCTCCCTCACCAACGTTTACGGTCCTTGCACCCCTAACCTCAAACCCGCTTTCTTACAAGAGCTCTCTTCCCTAGGGCCGCTTGCGGTTGGCCCCTGGCTTCTCCTAGGGGATTTTAACATGCTGCTATCCCCTGATGATAGATCCAACAATAATTTCAACGCCGCAGAGGCGGCCACCTTCCAGCTCGCCATTGACCAGCTGCAGCTTCACGACATCCCTCTCCGCGACAGGCTTTACACTTGGTCCAATATGCAGACATCCCCGACATTGTGTCGCTTAGACCGCGCCCTTGCTTCAAATGATTGCATTTTCTTTTCCCTAACTCAGCCCTAACTTCCAAAACAAGATCTACCTCGGACCACGTTCCCATCTGTCTTGCTGCTTCATCCAATATTCCGCGTCCCTCGGTCTTCCGCCTCAACAATCACATCCTATCCATGTCGGCTTTCAAAGACATCATCTCCAGAACTTGGAGGAGTGTCTCCTCCTCTAATCGATCTCTCAGCTCCGCGGGGGGCCTTTGCACTCCGTCTCAAAAGGATTCGCGCCACCGCAAAAGTTTGGAACAAAAAGGCTCGATCTCCTCTTCTCCTCGCGACCAACTGCGACATGTTATCTCTCTTCTCGACAAGATCGAGGAGCTTAGGCCGCTCTCTACTCTCGAATTTAGTCTGCGCGTCCTAGTAAAACGATCTCTTCACGACCTCAACGTCGCGCGAGCGGCCTACAGGCGTCAAAGAGCTAAAATTAAAAACTGTGTTCTTGGAGATGAAAACTCTAAATTCTTTCACCTTTCTGCCACCGTGCGCTTCCAGCACAATCAAATCCGCTCCCTCAATTACGAAGGTTCCACTTTCACCTCCCACCAGGGCATGCTTGCCACGCTTCACTCTTTCTTCAAAAACCTAATTGGGGTCCCAAAAGCCGTGCTCTGCCGCCTTCGATATTGTAGACCTTTTGTCCAACTCCACTATCCCCTCTTCTTTCGCCACCTATATCGCTTCCCTTTCTCCCTCGACGAGCTTCAGAAGCTCTTTGGGACATGGACGCTTCCTCTAGCCCTGGCCCTGACGGTTTCGGCCCCGCGTTTTACAAGGCGAACTGGGATCTCATTAAAAACGACCTCTCCACGCTGTTGAACAATCTGTTAGACTCCCCTCTTGACCTTAGGCGCCTTAACAAATCTTACGTGGTCCTCATTCCTAAAATTCGGGCGGCTAACTCCCCTGACAAGTTCAGGCCAATATCTCTTCAAAACTGTTGTGTCAAACTGGCATCAAATGCTTGGCAAATCGCCTGCAGCTTGTCATCCCCACAATTATTAGCCCCGATCAAACTGGTTTTCTCAAAGGGAGATCTGTTGCTGAAAACTTCATCTACGCGGCTGACATCGTCCAACCTGCCATCGACGTCGATCTCCTACTATCGTCTTGAAATTAGACTTTCATAAAGCTTTTGATTCAGTCTCTTGGGAAGCAATCGACCAGGTTCTCCTTGCTAAAAGCCTTCCCTCCGCTCTTTTCGAAGTAGAATCCAAAACCTTAACTCCTCATCCCAATCTGCGGTCCATTTTAAATGGCTCCCCGGGTCCCTGGTTCCATTGCAAATGTGGGCTACGCCAGGGTGACCCTATCTCTCCTTACTTGTTCAATCTCATCGCCGAAGTCATGCGCATGCTGATCCTTCAAGCCTCCAATCTTGGCCTTCTGGCCCACCCTTTTTCTTGATGAGATCTCCCTGCCCGGTCCTTCAATACTCTGACGACAGCGATGTATAATCTCAAGCCACCCCGGATTGCTGCCAGAACCTTAAGTCGGTGGTATGATACTCATCCACTTTCTGTCGCCGGACTCACTATCAATTTCCAAAAGAGCACCTTTGCCCCTATCCACGTTAACGCTGCCCTAGCGACCTCTCTGGCCGACACCCTTGGATGCAGCTTAGCCTCCTTCCCTCAAACTTACCTAGGCCTTCCTTTATCCACTCACAAGCTTAGGCTTTCGGCATTCCACCCTTACCTCGAAAAATTCCGCAAACGCATCCCAGGCTGGATTGGTAAGTTGCTTCCTATCTCCAGCAGGGCCATTCTAGTCAAAGCCTCGCTGCGCTCTATGGCCTCTCACCTTCTCTCTGCGATCCGAGTCCCCGCTGGCACCATTTGCGAGTTCGACAAATCATGTCGGGCTTTCTTCTGGGCCGGGGAGGATTGCGTCAACGGGGGTCAATGCAAGGTCGCTTGGGATGAAGTCTGTGCTCCTGTTAACAAAGGTGGTCTCGGGTTCAGGTGTTTGCGCACTCACAACGACGCTCTTCTCATGAAATTCCTCTCCAAACTGCACTCTGACTCCTCGTTGCCTTGGGCCTCTTGGCTTCGCTCCCAACACGGCTGGTCCGCAAATAGGGACCTGGGAGACTCGCACCACTTAGATACCATTGTTTGGAAAGACCTCTTGGCCTGTCTACCTCGTTTTCGCGCTATCACCAAGGTCTCTATCGGGAACGGCGTATCTACGTCTTTCTGGCTCGATCTTTGGCTTCAAGATGCCACGCTTGCCTCTCGTTTTCCAGCGCTGTACTCTCACTCAACCAAACCTAACGCCTCCGCGGCCTCCGTATTAAACTCCGCTAACCTTTGCTTCTCTCTTCACCCTCGTCTCTCTGCCGCCGCCACTCAGGAGCTTATGGACTTGCGATCTCTGCTGGCTCTCGTGTCGTTAGATCAGTCCGCGCCCGACATACGCTCTGCCCGATCGAACAGCAAGTTTCTAACCACTAAAACAGCATATTTGGCAGCTTTTGATCATTTGCAGGTATACAGATTTGCACAACCGACTTGGAAAAATTTCGCGACTAATCGGTGCAGGTTTTTTCTTTGGCTGGCGGATCGTGGGCGTCTCTTCACCAACGACAGACGCTTCCGGCGTGGTTTATCCGATTCTGTAGATTGCCCTTTCTGTACGGAGTCGGAAACAACTGCCCATATGCTGCTGCACTGTGCCCGCCTGCAGCCGTTTTGGGGATCCCTTCAGGCCTTACACTACGATACCGCTTCATGCAATTCTATTCGAGACCTATGGGAGGATGCAGATGCTGATTTGGTTCGAACTACAGTGCTTATCTCTGCCTTGTGGAACCTCTGGAAGAGTCGAAATGCCTTGGTCTTCCGTGCTACCTTCGAGCCCCTCTCGGAGGTGTTCAGGCGTTGCGCAGACGATCTGCGTCTCTGGATGCACAGATGCTCTTCTGCGCCTAAGAGGTCCCTCTTGCAGGACTGGGCTACCATGTTTTATCACCTGGCTTCCCCTTCTTAGTTCCTAGTCATAGTCAGTGTTCACTCTTTTTTCTCCCTTCCCACCTCTTCTCTCTCTATCCCTGCTTCTCTCTCTATTTATATTCTGATGCTATTGCACAGCCTTGTAAATGTTTTCTTACAGCTTCCCCCCCCCCCACCCCCCCTCTCTGAACTTTGTACAGCTACCCTGAGGCTTGCCTCGGTTTTATATTTCATTTGGGTTCAGGCCGGCTCCAAGCCCGCCGTAGTTCTCTCAAAAAAAAAAAAAATCTCACATACAGATTCTACCCTGAGAAAAACGGTGAGGAACTGACCCCTCGCGTCGTCTCCTCCAGGCGACCGAGGGGAACCCTAGTCCTCCCGCGCGCCGCCACCCCCTCCCTCCCCTGCCTAGTCGCTCCCGGAGGCCGCCGTCGGACTAGGCCGCGCGGCGCCGGTGAGGGGGCGGCGGGGATTCGGCCTCGGGGTCCTCTCGCGGTGGCTTGGAGGTGGCTACTGCGCCGGGTGCTTTCGCCATCGTCGTGGTCGCCGGTAGCTTGGCCTCCTCGAGCCCCTCCTCGCCGGATCCGGTTGGTGTCCCATCATGGTGGCGGGCGCCCTCGCTGGTGGTGGCTTGGATCGAGTCGGCTGGCGGGGGTGTTGCCAGGGCGGCGGATGCTTTGGCCGTCGGGCGGCCTGGCTCTTGAGCTGGGGTGTGGCGGTGGTGAGGCGCCTCCCCGTGCTTGGCGGACCATGGGTAGTCTTGCCCGTCTTGGACGCAAGGTCCGCTGAGATTGCCGCGACGGATTTGACTGACGTTTGTGGCGCTCCTGCTGCTCGCCTGGATGTTGGCAGGCGTGGTGGCGTGGTGCGGTAGCTAGCACCTGCTCTGGCCGAACGTCGGCCACGGGCCGGGGCAAGGGCCCCGGCCTGTGCATCCCCATCCGTCCCCACTGTTGTGGTGGCCCTACAGCCGCGGTGACTGCTGGTCACCACTTCCCCTCGCTGGAGCTCACTGTCGGCCACCTCTCACCCTTCATATCTAACGTCTGCAGCAACCATAGGGGTTGCGGTGGAGTCGAACTGTCGGAACGGGCTCGTGGGTCCTGCATGGTGGGGCGGTAGCGAATGATGGTGATGCCGTCGGTCGCGGTCAGTCGGGTCTCTTCGTCGCGCTGGTGCTCGTCTCACCTCTCGGTCCGTTGGTTCGGGGAGTTTGGACGCCGGGGTGGCGACCCTGGAAGGTGGGGGTGGTGGTGCCTTGACGATGGCTCCGCTTCACGTGGTGTTGGTTGTGCCCCTTGGCCGTAAGGGCGGCAAGGTGGGCAGCGTTGGGAGAGACTGGCGAGGTCTAGCGTGGGCGTTGTTCCTCACCCAGATTCTGACCTGGAGGCTTTGGTGCAGCCATGGCGGATTGGCGCGGTGAAACGTGTCGAGGGGTCGGTAGAGTGGGGCCGAGCGAAGCTCAAGCCGTCTATGATGCTCGTGGGCGTTGTTTTCCCTCTTGGGAGCGACACTGTGGCTCCATCCCCCCTCCTCGTGCTTCCTCCGGGTGAAAACCCAGGTCTTCGACCTACCCGTGGCGGCGCTTCTGCGTGGTGTCCTCGTTGGAGGCACCAGCTTGGAGTAGAGTCTACTCGTCTCGCCATGGTTGTTTGGAGTGCAAAGCTAGATCCTTTCCACAGCCGTCGATCTATTGTGATGTTGTTGTGCGCCCGTGCCTTGGTGGAGACACGTATGGTAGACACAGTGGTTCGATCCAGCCCCTATGGTGGCTGGCCGTTTTTACGCAAGGGCTTGGTGTGCGCCGCGTCGGTGTTGTCTGATCCCGCCATCTGGGAGGCTAGCTGCTTCTTTACGCAAGGGTTCGGTGCTGGCCGCTGCCGTTGTCGTGGTCTCCACCCGACGCCAAGATGCTCGGCTCCCCCTCCTTCAGACTCGCCTTCTGTTGAAGACTTTGGTATTTCGTCTCCGGCTTTCCGCTCCGATGCCAAACTATGCGCTGGTGGTGCTGTGTCTTCGCTGGTGGTCCGATCCTGCCTCTTGGCTGACCGTTTTACGCAAGGATCGAATGCTCGGCGTAGTGCATTCCCTTTTCTTTTTCTTTAGCTTGTCCCCTATCTGCTGTGTTTAAAAGCTCTCCTCTGCAACATGTCGTTGTAGACCCTTAGCTTCGTTAATTCAAAACTGAGCATTTATTCCTTTTATATAAATAAAAATCTCACATACATGTCTCGTATATGTGAGATTGTTACGAAGTTTTCCGTGTATGCTTGTGCTTCAGCTGCGAACTTTGAGGTCCATTTTGTACACCACGGGTTTTCCATGTTCTGTCCAAACTTAACCGTGTGGTGCACGCTCAAGCTTTAGATGGACCAAATTTCTCGTCGAAAAGCATCCCATGGTTTGCATTGCACACAGATGGAGATGGTTTGCATGGCATGGATCGGCGGCAGGCTGCGCGCGGTGGCGGGAAGCTTCACTTGAGGGCAATGCAAGTTGCGCGCACTATACGGGGAACGGATATGATCGAGCGAGTGAGGCCGTGAGTGGGTCGGGTGAACAGGTACGCGATGAGTGGAATAGCCACCGTCTCTGCCTGCCTAGCGACCAAGCTAGTTCTCCTACTCACTAGTACTACTACACTACAAGTGTGCCGCTGCTCATGGAGTATATCTATGGTGTATGTATAACTAACTAGTCAGATCGCTGCCTTTTCGATCGGGTCGGGTCATAGTCACACAAATACTCGTAGTAATATCTTGCGGCCGTTCAGCTCATCATGGCTGACGAGCCGCAATCGCCCGTACGTACGCGTCGAGACGTCTTCCCTGGGCCGGGACGGGATTCCTCTCTGTGAGCGACGCCGCCACACAGCCTGTAAAACAAAATTCGGCGCGCGCCTGTGTTTCTCCCGTGCTTTGCTACCGGCCGGTGCTCTGCTTTTTGAAGGGGGCCGTTTGAATTAATGTTCGTCCCGAGGAGAGAAAGTACTCCATGTTATAGAGAAAAAATGTTGACTCGCATATGGTGTACGTACTTGCCTAACAGTAGCCTAAAAGTTGACCAGCAGTTTACCTGTTTGACCTGCTCTTCCTCGGTCAAGGTCTCCTTGGACTTTGTTGGCTAGCTAACCTAAGCTGCTGCCCCCTTTGTAGACATGCGTACGTGTATCGGATTCTAGGAACGCGGCTGCTCGATTGCACAGGTACGGTAACAGCGGGTGGAGATCCACGAGGTTGCTGCTTGCAGCATGGCACTGCCAGCGTACGTGTAATATTTCTTCTCTTCTTTCAAGTTACCGCGTGTTTACATTTTTTAAAATATTTAGAAAAACCATCACAGTTATAGCTCCGATTTTAAAACGCTACCACAATGCCGTTTTGTGAAAAGGAAAAAAAAGCGTAACAAAATTACGAAGCTATTAAACCTAGCTAACGACGTTTGTGAACGATGGAACCCGCCATCAGGCTGGCCTGGCAACGCAGCAACAGTGGCAGAGACTTTGAGAAAAACGGACCTTAGGTGGGTTCTAAATAGGTTGGCGGAAAGACACCACTAGTACTACTAGTACAAAATCCCCTTCCCCATCCCCCCTCGCTGCTACAGTTGAGTTGAGAGTCAACCGCCGCCGCGGCGCGTTTTCGGCCATCCCCGCCGCTAGCTCTCGAGCTAGTTGGTGTGGCGATGAGCTGGAGGGCCGGCTCGCTTTGTACAACAGTAGATCTAGTCTAGGTTTAGCCTTCGTGCTAGTTGTCGCCGTTTTGACTTTCTTCCTTCACTTCGGCTGGCCTCTCGCGGCTCGCAGCGACGCGAGGACCAGATCTTCTTCCTGTTGCAGGTTGTCTCCGTGGTGGATGTCGCCTGCGCGTGAGAAGATTCAATGCCGCTTCAATAAATCCCCCGTCTGCCTTATCCGCCGTTCGGATGATCCGAAGAAGGTGAGCCCCTTTCTTCCTCCGATTCATCGTGGAGATGAGGGGAGGAGGGCTAGATGCGAAGCTTCTTTGCGGTTGACTGGGCGACACTTGCTGCGGCATCGAGCAGATCAAGCGAAGGGGAAGGTGGCATATCTTCTTCCTTCTTGTTGGAGGCAGTCTGCATCCGCCGTCGGAGCTCGACTGCGCGCGCCCGCCAAGTGGTTCGTCCCCGGTGGATATGTGTCAGCCGGCGTCACGGATGCAACGCCGGAAGGGAGAGATCGAGTGTTGCAATGGGCTCCGATTTCGGCGAGCTTTTCGCCTGGAGATCGCCGGCGTTCTGTGGCAGAGGCACCCAAGGACCGGATCGCGTTTTTACTTTTTTCCTAGGGTGTTGGTTGTATTTCTGCAGGCCCTTTCTTCGAATTTTAGGTCTTCTGGTGAGTAGACGAAAAGGGTCTGTTTACAAAATGTACCTGCCACGTGGTTCAGTAACAACCAGCAAACTTTGTACAAAAAAGGTGGGTTCTAAATTTTACCCCACAAATGGGGCGATCGACAAATGTTGCTCATTCAGATCTGGTTGCCAAGACGTGAGTCGGCAGCTATAGTTCCTCCATGACAACTGACTCCGTGCCTAGACATTATTGTTTCAATCTGTCCATATTCAATTTGTTTTTAATTACGCGTCTTAACTTACTGTTGCCACTTTTTGATTAATGCATAGTGTCGAGAGGATCTATGGTGTTTGTTGTTCCGAGGATCTCATCCTCCTAGGTGTCTAAATATTTCTCTCGGAAAAATGAGATGAGACGAGAATGATAGACTAGTTACGGTGAGTGTCAAAAAAAAGGTCTTTGGGAACACAACTAATTTTTTGCACCTTTTGCCGGGGCAAATTTTGCATGATAGGAAGTTAGACCAAGTTTAGTGAGATATTGTTGACAATGTGTACGCCAAGTAGTGACAAAATTGTGTAAACATGACATTGTTTTACGTTACGAAAGAACTTTCTTATTCATGTGTTATGATTATATATAATGGAACTATGAAGCTATGGATGTGAATTGCTCTTTCAATAAAACGAAGAATGTTAATTGCAATCAGTTGATAAAAGAGAAAAGTTTATTGTGTTAACCAAGGCACACGGTTATACAGAAATCTGAATTAATAATGAGGTCATATCAAAGTTTCTACCTCTTTGACAAGGTCTCATCAGCAATGGGCACGCATGCATTGCCGATGAGCTCTTCACATCTACGAAAGAGTCGCGGTGATGAGGGCATTCTCTGTGGCTGTGGCTGATGGGTTGACCCGTGATCATAATGTCGCTCGGTACTAGTGGCTGGGGCGGTATCATGGCCAATTTGTCTGGCTCATAATGGTATGGTTTTTACTAACCTTCTTGTAGCTCAACCTGCTTAATAACATATTCAGGCTATTTATACCTCGATGTGGTGTACAAGTTTCAACCATGCTCTATAGACTTCATCTTCTTGCCTTTCTTGTGACTAGTCATATGCATTTTATTTCGACCATTTTCCCCTATCTCGTCTCAATTTGGAATAGGAAGCATCAGGAAATGTTATGTTATTGATCGTATCTTTTCTCGGTGGAAACCATTTCTATGTTGCCTTCTCATTAAGATTTTTTTTCGAAATGAGAGCCTTGGTCCCAGCATCTCCCTAAAAATTCGTTAGGAAGCGCGGCTTGCCGCGCGAGACAAATGAAGTATTATTTTGAACCCCCGATAATCGAAGTGGTAGCACAGATCATTTAGAGAGAGGTGGTGGTAGCGAGTGATTAGGTAACCTCAGACTCGGGAAGTCATTACACAATAAACAGAAAAGTAATGGCCTTAGGCTACATAGAGACTGTAAATACATAGGTACAAAAGAGAGAAGTTTGAGAGGAGAGATTATGCAAGGAGGGAGATGTCTCGGGATTTTGACTAAATCGACCGAAGGATAGTTCACCGATTTGTTCATCAAATTGTACGTTAGGGACCAATGTCGTGGCAGAATAGCTGGAATGGCCTGATATATGTGTTCATAAGATCAATAAAGACGAAAAAAGAAATTCATAATATGTATTTTGTTTGAAGAATCAAGCAAACAGACTCAAGCACGCCTTAACCAGGCGTGAAGAAATGTTTTGGAAGATAAAACTAAGATACGTCGGACCTTTAGGTAGTGGTGGGCAGGCATACACTCATATCTCATGATCTGAGCAGTCCGGCAGAAAGGAAATCGAATGAAAAAACAAACAACGAATAACCAATATGAATAATCTATTTTCCTAAGAGAAATTCCATGGTCAAATAACATACAGAAGACATTACATAATGGCAGTCCACATAGGAGGCAAATATGCCTGAATAATTAATGGTGCAAGGGCCACAACTTGATCAATGTTATACTCATACTAAGCATCCTAGGATACATACTAAATATACCTAATTAAGGTAATTATCACCACATAATGTGCCGGAGCATGATACATAGGAGGCAACATGACATGTCAAGCACATTCACAGTTATGTTGGTGGGTTGTGTCAATGATGTAACCTCGAGAGATAACACGGGATTTTACATGAATAAATAGGTTTCCCATCTTGTGAGTTATAGGTTGTATGAGAGAGATCCATGCTAGGATAATGAAGAGAAACCCTACACATTAAGAACACAAGGACCATTAGTAATCTTTGATGCATAAAGTAATCAACCGAGATAGGATAAAACATCTTACTATTACCTCGCTTGTCAGAGCCAGAAATCTAAGGCATGAATTACACGAAAAGTTTAAATGTGAAAATATGTCACGCAGAATAGGTTCTTACACATTACGGATGATACACCCAAATTAGGCTAGCTTTAGGACATCTCCTAGGGGCTGCTCAAACGACGGACAAAACACGGATAAATCCGTCTGTTTGAGCAGCGATCCGGCTGGAGCGGACATGGCAAAAAGAGAAAATGCCCTACGGGTCTGCTTACTTCCGGGGAGGGGGCCACAAACGGCCAATTTTACATAAAAAAATAAAATTCTAACCTAACTAGCTAGGGTCGGCTAGCGCTTGCCGGAGCTACTAGTCCTTGTCATCAAGGATGATGTAGTCGAGCTCCTGGAAGAGGTGGCCCGGCAGGCCCAAGGGGCGCGGCGGCGTGTCCGGCTGGACGGGGGCCGGTGTCGCCTCCGGCAGCTCTGGCGGCGGCCCGTGCCACACCTAGGTCATGCCGACCAGTTGCCAGAACCACCTTGGGCAGCGGCGCAACGCCTCCGCCCGTTCCTCCTCCTCCTACTGGGCCGCCTACCTGGCCTCCTCCGTTTCCAGCGTCGCTTGCCTGGCCTGCCTAACTTCCCGCAAGCTGGCCACCTGATTCAGAGCCGCCTCTGTTGCCGCCACGTCCTCCGCCGCAGCCACGGCCTCCAGCGCGGCTGCGACCTTGTGCTTGTCCTCCTCCTAGAGCTCCTTGGCCTCCATGGCGGAGTAGTGGAGGGCCGTGGCGAGGCCCTCCCACTGGGCGACCTCGTCGGGGACGCCCTCCTCCTCCTCCTCTTTCACGGGAGGCGCGCCGATGCGCAGAGTCCCGGGGGTGGCACGGCGGTTGTGGCACCGCGGGAGATTGGCCGGCGGGTAGTGGGGGCCTCGAGCGGCATGGGCTCCGAAGAAGGCTCGCCGCCAGATGTCGTGCTCGTCCTGGAACCAACTCTCCCAGTGGGGGGAGTCCAGGGCGAACGCCAGGTGCATCCGGAGGTCCTCCGGGAGCTCCTCGCGGTGGCGGAGGATTTCATTCTCCCGCTTGAGCCCGTCCTTGGAGACCGGGGGCACCGGAAGATCCTCTGAGGATTCAGATGCCAGACGCCTGCGAGGTGGACGTCCGTCCATGGCACTGGGATTGCATTGTCCCTGTACCATTGACACTTGTCCGCGTTGAGGTAGGGACGTCGCTGATGCGCGTGTAACATACGTTCGTTGGGAGACCCCAAGAGAAACATATGAAGAGCACAGTAGAAAATTTCCCTCAGAAAGAAACTAATGTTGAATCGACCAGTAGAGAAAGAGATCACTTAACGAAGGTTGATACAGCTGATGTGGTAGGGCGCACTATCGCTTCGGAAGCAACGTGGAATCTACACACTCCTAGTAATATCTTGCGGCCCTTCAGCTCATCATGGCTGGCGAGCCGTCTGCAATCGCCCTTACCTACGCGTTGAGATGTACGTTTCTGCCGTGCTTTGCTACCAGCCGGTGTTCTACTTTTGGAAGGGACTGTTTAAGCTGTTTGAATCCATGTTCGTCCCAAGGACAGAAGAAAGTAAGTTACTCAATGTAAGAGAAAAAGTAAAAAGTGTTGACTCGCTTGGGGTACGTCCGTGCCTAACAGTGGCCTAAAAGCTGACCAACGGTTTACCTGTCCGACCTGCTCTTCCTCAGTCAAGGTCACCTTCGACTTTGTTGGCTAGCTAACTTGCTCCCCACATTTGGGACATGCGTACGTGTATCTGATTCTAGGAGCGCCGCTGATCGATTGCACCGCTACGGTACCAGCGAGGTTGCTGCTGCAGGCGGGGCATAAGTATTATACGGACTCCCTCTCAAATTAGATGTCGTGGATTGATCAAAATATGGATGTATTCCTATATTAAAATACGTTTAGATACATGCATATTTTGACAAATATATAACAACTAATCTGGGATGCAGGGAGTAAAATATTTCTTCTCTTCTTTGAAGCAAACCGCTTGTTTACATTTTTTAGATTTTTTTTACAGAAAACATCATAATTATAGCTCCGATATTAAAAAGCTACCACAATACCGTTTTGTGAAAAGGAAAAACAAACAGCTGTCGAGAATAGCAAAATTACAAAGTAATGATCGGTCTATTAAACCTAGCTAACATCATTTGTGAACGATGGAACCCGCCGTCAGGCTGGCTTGGCAACACACTAACGGCGGAAGAGGCTTGAGAGAAACGGACCTTACGTGGGTTCTAAATTTTACCGCACAGATGGAGGGTTCGACAAATGCTAGCTCCTCGACGAGAACTGACTCGGTACCTATGTACATTGTTGTTTCAATCTGTCCATAACCAATTTGTTTATAATTGTGTGTCTCAACTTACTATTGCAAATTTTCGATTGATACATAGTGTCGATAGGATCTATGGTGTTTGATGTTCTCGGGACCTAATCCTCCCGGGTGTCTTCATCTTTATCTCAGCAAACTGAGATGAGAGGAGAATGATAGACTGGTTATGGTGAGTGTCAGAAAAAGGGGGTCTTTGGGAACACATCACTAATTCTTTCCACCTTTGTTGTCGCAACTTTTGCATGAAAGGAAGTTAGACTAAGTTTAGCAAGATGTTACTAGCAATGTGTATGTCGCATAGTGATACAATTGTGTAAACATGACATTGTTTTATGTTATGAAAGAAGTTTCTCTACGAAGTTATGCTTGAGAATTGCTCTATCGATAAAAAATGAAGAATGTGATCAGTTGATAAAAGAGAAAAATCTATTGTGTTACAACCAAGGCACACGGTTATACAGAGATCTCAATTACTGATGGGGTCATATTAAAGTTCCTATCTGTTTGACAAGGTCTAATCAGCAATGAGCACACAAGCATTGCCGATGGGTCCTTCACATCTATGACAGAGTCGTGATGACGAGGGCATTCTCTTTGGTTGTGGCTGATGGGTTGAACCGTGACCATAATGTCGCTTTGTACTAGTAGCTGGAGCGTTATCATGGCCCATTTGTCTGACTCATAATGATATTTTTTTTACTAACATGCTTGTAGCTCAACCCGTTTAATAACATCTTTAGACTATTTATACCTCAATGCGGTGGACAAGTTTCAACCATGCTCTATACAGTTCATCTTCTTGCTTTTCTTGTGACTATTGATATGCATTTTATTTTGAGCATGTGCCCCTATCTCGTCTCAATTTGGAATAGGAAGCATTAGGGAATACCATGTTATTGATCGTATCTTTTCTCGGTGCAAACCGCTTCTGTGTTGCCTCCATATTAAGATTTTTTTTCAAAATGAGAGCCTTGGTCCGTGCCTCCGCATCAAAACTAGTTAGGAAGCGTGGCATGCCGCGCGAGACAGATGAAGCATTGTCCTGATCTCCCAAAAATCCAAGTGGTAGGAAAAATCATTTAGAGAGAGGTGGTGGTAGCGAGTGATTAGGTAACCTCGGACCCGGGAAGTCATTACACAATAATCATAAAAGTAGATGGCCTTAGGCTACATAGAGGTTCTAAATACATAGGTACAAAATAGAAAAGTTTGAGAGGAGAGATTACGCAAGGAGGGAGAGGTCTCGAGATTTTGACTAAATCAACCGAAGGAGAGTTCACTGATTCGTTCAATTGTACATTAGGGCCCAATGTAGCGACAGAATAGCTGTGATGGCCTGATATATGTGTTCATAAGATAAGTAAAGATGGAAAAATAATTTATAATCTGCATTTTGCAAAGAGTCAAGCAAACGGACTCAAGCACGCCTTAACAAGTCGTGAAGAAATGTTTAGAAAGTTAAAACTAAGATAGTTCAAACCTTTCGAGACATGCGGACGTGCATCGGATCCTCGGAAACGCGGTTGCACGATTGCTCGATTCCCGCTTGCGGCATGGCACAACTAGTGTGGTAGTATTTCTTCTCTTGTCTGAAGTAAGCGACCGTGTATACATAATTGGAGGAAATTACAAAAAAAAAATGTCACAATCATGGCTCCTTAAAAAAAAGAACCGCAATACCGTTTTGTGACCTAAAAAAAACAGCTGCCATGTGCAATAAAATTACAAAAAGCACCGATCTGCTAAAACCAGGCTAAGGGCATGAGAAAGGAAGGCGGTCGAATTCTACTGCCTCATAGGCTTGGAAAGATAAAGGGAGCTGAAACCACCGAATGGATTTACTACTGTCCAACGGAGGCAGCATGGCCCAACCAAGGACAACGTCATATTTCCTCTTTTTTTTGCTCTTTCCTCAACGAAACTGCGGAATCTTACAACTGAGGGGCTATTGCTTTACCTCCACATGGCATCCGAACCTACGTGGACTAACGAGGCAGCTGTCCATGTTGGAGCGTTGGCCATGCTCTAAGGCGCTTTTGGCCGATGGGACCCACCGTCAAGGTGACCTGGCACCACGATGACTATGGCTGAGACTTGAGAGAAACATATGTTAAACGTGCTCTAAATATTACCGCACAAATTGAACAATCAACAAATGTTGCTCATCAAAATCTTGTTGCCAATACGTGGGTCGGCTGCTCTGGTTCCTCGATGAGAACCAACCCGGTGCTTAGGTACACTATTGTTTCAATTGCCTAAATTTAGTATGTTTATAATTAAGCATCTCAACTTACTATTTTAATTTTTTTTATTAAGCATAGTGTCGAGAAGACCTGTGGTGTTTGATATTCTAAGATTCTCACCCTCCTCGGTGTCTATAATTCTACATCCTTCTTGTGGGAAGCTGATATGAGACGAGAATGATACACTGGTTCTGGTGAGTGTCGGCAAAAGGGGTCTCGGGAACACATTAACAATTCTTTCTACCATTTGTTGAGGCAACTTTTGCATGACATGAATTTAGACTAAATTCAGCGAGATATTTACTAACATTGTGTATGTCACATAGCGATACAATTGTGTAACCTTGACATGGTTTAATGTCACAAATGGAATTTCTTATTATTCTGTTGAATACATATAATAGATCTATGAAGCTATGAAATAGAACGGCTCTTGCAATATAAACGAATAATGTTAACTGCAATCGGTTGAAAAAAATATACTCTGTTACAACCAAGGCACACGGTTATACAAAGATCTCAATTACCGATGAGGTCATATTAAAATATCTACCTCTTTGACGAGGTCTCATCAGCAATGGGCATGAAAGCTTTGTCGATGATCCCTTCACATCCGCAATAGAGTTGTGGTGAGGAGAGCATCCTTTGTCACGGTGAACGATTGGTTGACCCAAGACCATAAATCCATAATGTCACTCTATAATAGTGGCTAGGGCGTTATCATGGTCCATTTGTCTCGCTCATAATGGTATGGTTTTAAATAACATGCTTGTAGCTCGCCTGCTTAATAACATCTTTAGACTATTTATACCTCGATGTTTGGGAAAAGTTTCAACCATGCTCTGTAGAGTTCATCTTCTTACTTTTCTTGTGACTAGTCATATGCATATTATTTCGAGCATTTGCCCCTATGTGGTCTCAAATTTGGGTTAGGAAGAATCAGGGACTACTATGTAATTGATCGTACCTTTTCTCCGTGCAAACCACTTCCATTTTTATGAGATCCTTAGAGCTTACTGATACGTCATAAACGTATCCTTAATTTATGATGTTCCATGTTGTTTTCATGTTATTTCCTACATGTTTTCCTTACACTTTATGTCATTTTTGTCGATTTTCCGGGACTAACCTATTGACAAGATGTCACAGAGCCAGTTCTTGTTTTCTGCTGTTTTTAGTTTCAGAAATGTTGTTCTGGAAATATTCTCAGAATTGGAAGATTCAAAATCCAGAAGTCTTAGAAGTCCCGGAGTGTCAAGGAAGTCCGAAGGAGACCCGGAGGGACGTCCCGGAGCCCCCACACCATGCCTAGGCGCGGGTGGGCCCGTGGCCGCACCTGAGGTTGGTGTGGGCCCATCGGGCGCCCACCGCCATCGCCCTTTTGCCTATATATGCCCCCGATGCATCAACCCTAAATCAACAAGCCTTTTTCTATGAAAAGTTATGTAGCTCCGCCGCCGCCGGAGGCAAGTTTCGTGGGACAGAAATCTCTGTTCCGTCACCCTGCTGGGACGGAGAAGTGCCCCCGGAACAATCTCCATCGACTCCACCGCCATCTTCATCGCCGTTGTTGTATCCTATGATGACGAGGGAGTAGTTCTCCCCCGGGGCTGAGGGCTCTACCGGTAGCTATGTGTTTGATCTCTCTCTCCCATGGTGTGATCTTTATGTGATCGTGAGCTTTGTAATCTAGTTAAATAACTAGATGTTACTCTTCATCTATTATGCTACTCAAGTGGTTTTGTTATCAGATCTCCGTAGACATTGTAATCACGGTGTAAAGGTGACAGTGTGTGCACCATGTGGTTTAGCATGATATTTATATCTTGTGTTGGATGACCCTATGAAATTGTGGTCTTCTTATAGTACTTCCAAGGGCGCTCATAGTGACAGCGTGGGGTTAACTAGATACGGGAATGCAACTTTAAGGTGTGCTTTGTAACCCTACGCAATGAATTGGAGTAGAATAGTGAAGAGAGATATTTATGAATCAATTATGATATTATTGTTGAGAGTGTTCACTAGTGAAAGTATGATCCCTAGGCCTTGTTTCTAAGCATTGATACACCATTTACAATCAGGTCTGCTACATGTTTGATTGCTGCTATTTTTATTTAAAATTGCTATTATCACTTATACACATCCATATTACATGTATTTAACTCTCTCTTCGCCGAACTTGTACACTTATACAACTGAAAATTGTATTAGGTGTGCTGGAGACACAAGAGACTTCTTGTATCGTAATTGCAGGGTTGCTTGAGAGGGATACCTTTGACATCTTCCTTCCTGAGTTCGATAAGCCTTGGTCATTCACTTAAGAGAAACTTGGTGTTGTTCTACAAACCTCTGCACTTGGAGACCCAACACTATCTACAAGAATAGAAGCGTGCGTAGACATCACTTACCAAGGACCATTAAACTCATATGTCATCTCCTTATTAAGATGCTCTTAATCTCTAGTGTTCTCATCTCAGGCAGTGTCGGTGCCACAACATTTGTTCGTCTATTTGCAAAATCATAATCAATTTGTCATGGACGTGCAGTGTAAGCTCTGAGGGAAAGGAGATATAGGAAGTCATGTAGCAAGGAAATGTATAGATTTAAGAAATGAACATGTGGTCATTCATAGCCAAGCATCTTGAAACCACGAGAATAAGAAAATTTTGATGATTTAAAATATTGTGCTTCGTTACAATGAGAAAATTCGGCGCGCGCTTGTTTTCTCCCGTGCTTTGCTACCGGTGTTCTGCTTTTTGAAGGGGCAGTTTGAGCTGTTTGAATTCATGTTCATCCCAAGGAGAGAAGAAATAACTCCATGTTAAAGAGAAAAAATGTTGACTCGCATGGTGTACGAACGTGCTTAACGGTTGCCTAAAAGTGGACCGATGGTTTACCTCATTGACATGCTGTAGCGTTCCCACATTTAAATAATGTAAGGACACCTGTGTTATTGTGCTAGTCCCTGGATCAATTGCTAGCACCACAGTACAAAATGAAATATCATGCAAATGCATCAAATTCTATTACATCGCATGATCCAGTCTTTACAAAATAGTATTACAACTTGCATAGTCTTAGAAGACTAGCACTAAACAAAGATATACAGCGGAAGACATAGTACAACATTGAGCCCATCTTATTCATGTGCCACGGGCAAAACATGTTGGCGATAGTCTCGAGATCCTAAACGAAATCCTCACTCGTCTTCAGAAACATCTGCAATATGGAATATGCAGCCACAAGGGAGTCAATACAATTTAATGTATTGGCAAGTAACACTATGGTGGATATAAATGGCAAGACTAATACTACATGCTTATTTGGCTGAGTGGAGTTTAGGCTAAGTTTGTATAAAGCCAGTTTTGTCCTATCTCTTTTCTAAAAGAAACTTTTCTTTTCAAAGGGGTGGCAACATTGGATTGAGATCCAAGCACCACAATACTCTTCACTTGGTCAAAATTTTACTTATTTAAATTGGTGATGAGATTCTTTCGTCAATCCTTGTCCAGCTGCTCATAGTTGTCCATAACCGGGGACACGACTAAGATCTTAGTTTGTTGACTCTGCAGAGGTTGTGCACTTTCACCCTTTGTCTTCAATTAGCCCGAACATCCTATACACCCGGAGTGCATCATGAAAAGGAGAGAATTGAGACGAGATCTTTCAGAAGAAGAAATTCAACCCACCGGCAAGACCCACTCCACATATAATTATGCTACATCTGCTTGTCAAGCCTGGGCTGAACCCTCACAACTTAATTGATCAAGACAGAGCCCATATTGTCAAAAGGCTGCACGTGAATCTACTAAACTTAGAAGGACACAGTAATCTCTTTGTTTCTGGGTGGCCATCCGCAAGTGACAACCTAAAGTGGAATAACCCTTAGATAAGGGCCCCGAGGAAACACTCAACATAAACCAGTCTTACCACTTCCACCCAGGTGGTTTATTTATTAGTTATACTTAGAATTTTTCCTCAACATCTAGTAAAACAATTTGTAACATTGCATAGCATCTACTAAGTTCTAAGGCTATCAAAAAACAAGGGTACAAGAGATGGCTACACACTACTTGGATAATAGCATAGCATAACATAATTTAGTAAAATTTTCTATCATGCATACTACTCAAAAATCAACTAATGCATATAGAAAATAATGGGTAGTTGATGGTGTGTTACTTGCCTTGTTGAAGTTGGTGAAGACTCTTCACAAAAGATCGTTGCTCTCCGTACAATCTATTCATTGGAAACACAATAACAAAATAAACAATCATTCTAACAATCAAACACATAAGTGAAGAAAACAGACAAACCAATTGACATAGCAAAAAAGGGTTTAACCAAGTTGGCTAGGACAAGGTCAAGGTTTGAGTTTTGAAAGATTTATTCTTTCTTGGTTCCATACTTGTTAAGGAATTTCAAAGGGTTTACTTGAGATGGACCAAGTTGAGTTTGTAGTGATCAACTTTATTGGAAACATATTTATCTAAGAAGTAAAGAGTTCACCAAGGTGAGCTGACTATTTCAACTAAGGTAACACATAACCATGTGTAACACTTAATCATTTTTATCAAGACATTTGAGTGATTTAGTTTAGCCTTTCCATTTTGGTTTAGGCTAGGTCTAGGTTCAACTAACTTCATAACACAGGAGATACACTACACCACGGGCCAAATTTAGGGGCAAAGAACAGCCGACAAAAGTCGATTTTAGAGGGCAACTTAAGTGCCGGGAGAACTAAACAGCCGGCAAAAAGTCGGGAGGGCAGTTAGTCTGCCGGCAAAATTATTTTTGTCCCGGCTATGAACAGCCACCTATAGTACCAATATACGGAGGCAGTTGAGCTGCCGGCAGAAGTCTTTCCCGGCAGATTGAAGTGCCGGCACATCTACTCACCAGGAAGCGAAATATTTTAGCGCAGACATAAGCACTCGGGCAGAGCGAAAATATTCAGAGTTAGCACGGGTGGGCGCTATGTGGAGACAGCGCACAGAGGGGATCGAGAAAGACCTAGATCGAACCAAAAAGCCCCAATTTTTTCCACTCCTTCCGGCGCCGCCGCACACAGAGGAAACGAGCCGCCCTCCTCCCACTCTCCGCGCCGGCGAGCGTATCCCTCTGCCTCCTTACCGCGCCGGCGCGCGTCGCCCTCCGCCTCCTTACCGCGCCGCCGACCACCGCCCTCCGCCTCCTAACGGCGCCGCCGCCTCAGCGACCCCCCGCCCGCCCTCCACCCTCTCCGGCCATCTTACTGTGCCGCCCCACCCACTCTCCGCACCGGCGAGCATCGCCCTCCGCCTCCATACCGCGCCGCCGACCATCGCCCTCCGCCCTCCGTGTCCTAACGCGCCGCCAACAACCACCATCATCGATCTCGGCCTTCTTCCAGCGCCGACGCCCTCCGCCTCCACGCCACCGGAGCAAGCATCGCCGGCCCACTTCTTCCTCGGCCACCGCCAGCCAGTCTTCTTCTACGCCGGCCTTCGATCTCCATCTGACCCACACCTCGGTGAGCATGGACACCGGTGCTTCGGCTCCCTACGTTCCCTATTCGTTCTTGACCGAATTTGCACTCGATTTGCAGGAATCCAGCGGCAGCTTTCCAGAATCAAGCCTTCTCCATTAGCACCCCTGAGCACCTCATTGAGTTCATCACTGTTTGCAAGTAGACAAGGAAGATCAACATCTGAAAATTCTATGCTTTGAGGTATGTAAAATGCCAGAATCCTTACATTGTTCCTATCATGTATGGTTGAGCACATAAAACCTGTTCAAGTAGTCTGAGCAGCCACTTGAATGCCTAAAGAAAAACTGGCAGTACTTGTTTCCTCCTGTATGTAGAACAAAACTCGTATGTATATGGAAACATTTGTGTTGCCGCAATGCAGATTTGTGTATGTAGAATAAATCTCCGGTTAACTCGTAGTTCCTATGCAAATTTGTGTTGTGGACTTAATGTTTGTTTTGTATGCTAATAAAGTCTCTCGAAACCTGATTATATTTCTAAGAATAACTTGAGGAGCTCAACTGTATTTTTGTTTGAACTCATATACTATTTACATATTTGTCAGATTTTTGTATTCATGAAATTTGGTTAGATCTTTCAAACCTGGCAGAATAGTAGTCTGGAGCTCTCATTAACTTGCTTTTTTTCTTTTACAGGTTGAATGGTACATGATAGGAAGAGGAAGAAAGGCGACTCGAGAGAAAAATTCTAACCCAACCTCACTGATATAGTGGTGCAGAACAGGGTAAGGGAGAAAGACTACCACACTAGAGGCCAGATCACTTGCTTCCGTGTAACCGCAAAGAATGTTTCGCAAATGTCTAAACTAATCTTCTAGTTGAGAACTGCCTCTCTGTAGCTTGTACCTCTGTTTGCTTGTATCATAGGATACTTTCTCTGTATAATGTGTTGAACTTGTTGAGATCTTTGGTCAATGGTGTGACTTGTGAAGTAGAGACTTGTCACTCAATTATTGATCATAATGTTCCACTTGCTGCGACTATACTATTATAGCTAGTTTATAACCTGAGAGGTGTTTTTCGTTATTGGGTTGTCTACAAAAATCATTATGTAGGGAATGCAACAACATATTACATATCTCTTCATTATCTTTGTCCTTGCATGAGAAAGTAGTATAAAATTTGACATAAGATTTGTACAGGTGATATATATATGTCATAATATTTCTTTCTTCGAGTATATAAAGAATTTGACATGCTAATTGATTATACTGCATAGGTTATTTGTTGAACATCGAGGGCACACGGTTGAGTGGGGATAGAGGTGGACCGACACCGCTGGCCCGAGCTTCTAGTGACACAAGTAAGTCCTATGTGATGCTCCTTGGCTGTATGTACTTCAATTTGATCATGTGCAAATTGTTTTCTTTTATGGCCATTGTACTAGCTTGGTTGCATGCACTTCTATGCACTTGAGGAAGATGTTGCTGGCATCTTTTCACAATCCAGTATTTTAAAGTTCAGATAAAAAACAATATAAGTTAGCGAAGCTGTATTGAGATTACCATGAATCACACTTACTTTTTAAATACCTGAATCTTATGCAAACATATCTGGAATGCGTCTACTTCCCGGTAAAAGATGCACACGGTTGCGCATATCAATTAATCCTAAAGACGACGTGAGCAAGTACATAACAATATTTAAGCAGTGGGCATTTTCTTTCACTAATATTGGGGGAGTGAGAGAGAGAGAGATATCCGTTTGATACACCTGTTAGCCAATCAATTCACTAATGAAGCTCCTTACCAGTGTCTTAGCCAATGCCTTTGATGCAGCCTGCGTAGATATCTAGGAATGAAAATATCCTGTGTAAACTTGGTTGAAGGTGCCACTAAGAAAGAACACGCCCAGCAATCTGAAAAGCAACAAATAACAAATTTATATACTTTAGTACTCAAGGCAAGGAATCGAGACTGAAACAGCAGACAGGGAGATTCAGAAGAATTAGCCACCTAAATTATATCTGAGATATTTAGAAACCACACAAATTGCATCAAATCGGATGTTTTGAGCACATGTTTTTACGCAAAGAAATCAGAACTCATATCTGTAGGTTTCTCTGGTGTAAGGAAAGGCATGAATACGGCTCACGACGACCACGAGAGAGACCAGCCGGTGCCGAATGGTCTATTATTTTGTTTTGGCACATGCAGTATATTGGGGGTCTTGTGTAATATGTTTGGGAGTAAAAATTTCTAGTTTACAAATGCACGCAATCGGTCTTATGCATGGCCTATTATGATCAGCCTTAATGCATTCAAACCTTGTACTAATGTTCTCCCCTTGCGCTTGGTGTGATGCAGGGGAGTGCTGACAGTTGAGGACGACTCCGCTATGCGCTTGCGGCTGCTTGATTCTGCTTGGTGTGATGCAGGGGAGTGCTGGCAGTCGAGGACGACTCCGTTATGTGCCTGCGGCTGCTTGAGTTTGTAGTGACTCTGCTATGCGCTTGCGGGTTCTTGAATAGGACTTGATCTTTGTCTCGTTGATATGAACTATGCATCATGTGTCCCATTTTGAATATGACTTGATCAACTGTCTGACTCGATCTTTGTACGCACTACTGCAGAATAGCTTATAGCCGCTATCTCATTAGTGACGGGCAAAAATTTGCACGTCACTAGTAACATGTATCAGTGACAGGCGGCAATACGCCAGTCACTGGTAAACCTCAACAGGTGGACTGTGAAATGTACTAGTGACAGTAGGATATCCTTGCCTGTCACTGGTAATTTTAAATAGTACTAGTGACAGGTTCATAGGATTGCCCGTCGCTGGTCACCTTCATATCAAACTATTCTTCGGATACGGTGTATTGAGTCGTAGGCCTAGATACACCGGTTATATAAAATATTTTTTAGTTCTTTTATTTAAAAGTAAAAAATTACAGACAAAAGATTCGTGTATACATCCGAACATTTTACGTTCGTACAAAATGTTCCGCAAAAAAATAAAATTGTGACACGTACCAAAAAGGCAAAAATAATGTCTCGCAAAAATTCTTTTTAAAGCGCCGTGATTTTTCATTTTTACATCGACGATTCTTCCACGATTTTTTGTTTGTGTAAATATAGAATATCAGTGTGTAAGCTCAATTTTCTTTTGAATTTTCAAATTGAGTAGTGAGAGCCGATGCTTCTACAACCCAAATTAGCTTTCTGGCTTCCTTCAAAGATTTTTTTTACGTAAGCTTTCTTCACAATTCCCGTAGGCTGGGAATAATAAGGTAATAAAAAGAAGAATACAAATGAAGAAACAAATCGCTGCTAACCTAATAGGCTGATCGGTGGGAGCAGTACCTGCAGGGCAGGTGCCAACAAACTAGAAAAAGTTTTGCCTATCGGGCGATCTCGGATCTACAGTTCTACACAGGTCGAGGGAGCTCCTAGGATGTGGATTAGCCAAATATATAGTCGAAACAAATAAAAATCGGGGAAAAAGAACTAAAATCACGCGACTGGCTTAAAACCGAGTGCAGTTGGCCTGGATCCTAAAATTTAGGATGGACAGTTTGTCCCGATTTTCTCCCAAACCATCGCTGCGCAGCCAGTCTCCCCTCCTTTTCTTCTTCCCGAGAGAGAAGGCCGAGGTCGCCATCCTCTACCTCCGGCCGTTGCCGTACGAAGCCTCCTCGAGCCAAAAGATTGCGGGAATGGATGCATCGCGTTGTCCTCCTCGTCTGCACTGAAGATCAGGAGTTGGGGCCGCTGTTACGTCGCCATCGTCGTTGTCTTCGTGGTCGTGTACGTACCTCCGCCGACGCAGCGCCACAAGCCCTCCCGCCTCCAGTCTCCCTAGCCTATGCCGCCGTCGGGGGGCTGCTGCTGGTTGCCGCTGCCGTCGCCGGGACCGCTGCTGGTTTCCCCTCTGCCGCCATCAACGGAGAACTGCCGCCATGATGTTCCCCGCTCCTCGGTAAGCGCAGCGACGCAGATTCTGCCACTCCTGCGTGTGTCGCGCACGTCGCCGGCGGCGTGCTGCGTGCCGGCTTGCCCGCTGCAGCTTACAATCTCTGTCCGCATCTGCCCTCGACTGCCTGTGTGGTCTCCCTATTGTCCCCTCCGCTCGTGTTCGTCCTTCTACCCAGACGTCGGAAGTGTGCCCTCCATTCTCTGAATTATGACGGCTTGTCTGAATCTTTTGTGTTTGCTAGTGGTTCAACTTTTGGAAGAGTACCGACCAGGTACCACCCAGGTACGAGCTGTTCTACTTGTGGGAATGGGAAAATATGGTAATTCACATGTTTTAATCTGGAACGCTTGATGCATCTTCGCTCTGAAATGATTGAAACATTAAAAAAAGTCTGACAATTTTTCCATTAGTTGTTTATAGTTGTTCATGTGCATACAGGGTTGGAGGATAAGACATAGTTTTTGTATTGATGAACCAGAGAGATGATATGGAGGTTTGCGTACACCCACCTATTATTTAATCCAAGGACACGTATATTCTGGATTTTCTTCACCGACTAATAAACCATATTTCAGTTGGCAGAAAACGGAATTGGCCTTTGCTAAGTAGGAGGTGCTATGTGTTCTGCACATGATATGATTGTGCTGCGTTTGTCCCAATCAAGTTATTTGCTCCTCTGCCAAAGCATTTTTTTTACCATTTATTTCATTTATTCTTACAGCGGCCTCGACAATACGGGTAAGATAACAATTATTTTCATGACAAATGAAGAGGATACTTCTGATCTATTTTGGGTATGATTTGTTCGAATGTATATGCACTGTTTTTCATCTTTCATATCCTCTTGCAAGTGAGTATATTTCTGATCTTTCATCTTTGAAGTGTAGGTCTAGTTGAGAGTCAGGGCAGCCTGGGGATGTAAGAGGTACATACTAATAGCATCATTGTTTTATATGTTTTCTCCAACATCCTTCGTTCAGCTGTATTGTCTCCTTTAATTACTAGCTTGTAGATGGTGCTACACAGTGTTCTGATCCGTATAAGGTACACTGACAATTGCTTTCTGGGGGTAGTTATTTAGGAGGAAGACAAATATTACATGGATATGTGCATGAATAAGCCTAGGATAGCATGAAATTAAAATATACAGTAGTATGTGTTATGTTTAGTTTATGCTTGTTTAGACTTATCAATGATATACGACTAAGCTACAACATGCTTTTTCTTTGAAAAATGTATCATAATCCTCAAACTTTTGCATGTGTCCAGATGGGCGTCACAAGTTTTAGATTTGCTGGTGGATCCGAATGGAGTCCATAAAATCAATGGTCCGTGTCATGGGGACGTGCGCTACATCTGTACCAAGGTGGAACCTTTGATGTTTGATAAGAATTGGACACTTATTTTTGAAGCGTTGGATGTTGTGACATGACAATATATTGTGCTATCGATGTTAGTTTCATTTTATATTACTTAATGGTTGTATTTTGTTACCCATGAGTGTATATGATCATATTGCGTTATCAATGTGCAGATGGAATATATTTTTTATTCATCAAAATATTTTTTTTGCTAAAATATATAGTAGTGACAGGCAAACTAACAAAATAGCAAAGGATACGTCACTACTAAGGGGTAGAAGCACTACCCGTAAAAAATAATTAGTGACAAGCATGAATAAATGACTGTCACAAGTACATAACTACTAGTGACAGGCACTTGCCAGTCACTGGTAACCTATTATCAGTGACTGGTTATCAGTGACAGACACCTTGCCTGTCACTAGTGAGCCTTTTTGGCCCGTCACTGGTAGGCTATTTTGTAGTAGTGACGGTTGATATGAACCATGTATTTTTTGTGAATGATCACTTGTGGAAGAGCTGAATGAATCATGTGTTGAGTGTTCACCTATGAAAGATAGTTTGTGCTAGTTTGTATGTATTTGATGAGCTGTAACTATAAATAAGCATGCATGTGTAGTAAAATGATGCCAAATCGTGAGTCCAATTTAAGGGCTATTCATCAGCCGGCAATAAGCATAGAAATAGCCGGCATACCTAATTCCATGTTAGGGCAGCTAAATAGCCGGTAAAACATCGACCAGCCGGGAAAGACTTATGCCGGCTGGCAAATCTACCTGTCGGAAAAAAATGTGGACTGCCGTGAAAAATGTCCTTAAGAGGGCACACAAACAGCTGGCAAAAAGAAACAGTCAGGAAAGCTCTTTTCCGGCAGGGTTATAGCGGACAGATTAATCAGCCGGGAAAAAACTTTTCCCAGCAGTTATATTGCCTCGTAAAACGACCTTTCCCGGCAGAAAATTTGCCCCCAAATCTGGTCCGTGGTGTAGTGATAACAAGTTAAAGTCTTGGTCTTTTCCATTTGGGTCAAGGGCTGGACAAAAACAACTTGTTATTCTTCAACTTGTGTGGATGGCTCCAAGTTTTCACATGCTTGTATTCTTGAAGATCATCTTCATGCTTCTATTGTAGCCTTTTCCTTGGATGGATTCTTCTCTTTATCTTGATAGATTTCTTCATGGCTTTCACTTCACTAATTTGGTTTTTGTATGGGATGGGCACAAAATACCACTAAGTCAAGAGAAAGAAAATAAGAAGAGAGATAGAAAGAGAGAGGGAGATGTTTTCTTCTGGATTTCTTCACACATGTACTTCCTTGAGTTGCTTCTAGTGGTGCAGTCTTTTCTTCAAAATGTCTTCATTGATCCTCCTTGTAGCTCTTCATGTTGCCACCATGTTGAAAGTGAAGAGCCTTCTATTGCTTGAGTATTGTTTTCCATTTGCTAACTTGATGGATTCTTGAAGCAAGAATAGGGGGATAGAGGAGTAGATAGAAAGCTATAGTACTATTGTTTGAGGTTCACTATTTGGTCTCTTATATGCTTTACATACTAGGGACTTGGTCTTGGATTCAAAATGGCCACAACAAAAAATGGTAGAAAGAATATAAACAAAATCTAAGGCATGATCAACTAGTGGTTCACTAAGATGGATTTTGGTCCAACTTACAAGGAAATGGTTCAAGGTTGTTCAAAAGGCTTAGGTACTGATTTCTCTGGTTCAAGGTTACCAAAAGGAGCAATTTTTCTTAAGGGAGCATATTCTATTTATTTATAGAATTAATTCTATGCCAAAATTACTTAAATATACTACTTAATTCTAATTTCTAAACTAACTTGTTCAAAAATTATTTTGGAACTGAGGATATGAAAATAGACATCCTAAGGTTTAAAAATATATTTTATTTGCAACTTTTGGATTTGTAGAATTTTAATTATGCCACAATTCATCAAACAAGCATATTTGAATTTGAACAAATTTTAAATGGTCAATTTTAATTTTGGCCAGTGCCAAAAGTTTCTTCATGTTGTGCTGATTCCAAAAGGTACAAGTTTGCTAAATTTGGACTCATGGATCAAAAGATATGATGTTTCTAATGATCAGGGGCTTTTCTGCAAAATTGCTATTCTATTTTCTATTCGGAAATAAAAACAGAGATTGGGCTGCTATGCGCTGCGCTAGGCGACAGATAAGAGTTGGCTTGGGCCGTCTATGTGCTGCACCGAGCCACGGATAAGGGACTTAACGCGCACTGACAGGGAAGGCAACGTGGTGCGCTCTGATTCGCTAATACCTCTTCGTTTAAAAGATCTAATCTAGTCCCTCCATCGTGGATCTAACGGACAAGGATGAAAGGGAGTTCACCGGGCGGCGGAACTTCGCCGGAATGGAGGCAGAGGGCGGTGATGCGTACTGGTGAAGACGACGGCGACGTTCCGGTTGTCCTCGGGCTCAACAGAGACAACGACGATGACCATCGGAGCGCGTAGAACTCGTTGGTGACGACTACGGGGTCTCCGGGGCTCTCTTTTCAGAGCGACGAGCAGACGGGGACGGTGAACACTCCGGTGAGCGTCGAGTGTCGATGGCGGTGGCGCTTGAGGGGGTCTCCGGCTCGGCGCGGGCACAGGGAGGCGCGGCACGGCGAGGAGAAGCTGATGGTGTCTATGGTGGACTTCCACGGTGCGCCAAACGACGACGCCAAGAAGATCCCGGGGCGTATGAAGAGGAGAACTCCGGCGAGCTCAAACTCCGACTAAGCTGTGTAAAAAAAAATCGAGCAGTCTATTAGAATATGCGTACGGGCAAGGCGAGCAGACTGAGGCCAAAATCGGGCGGATATGACCTGCGGTGTCACCGAAATCGGAGAAAAGCGGCGGCGGCAGTGCTTACTCCGGTGAGCAAATTGGGAGGCATGGGGGCTATAAGGGGCTGGAAACATCAATTGCTGCCTTCAATTGCGAGTAATCGCGAGTTTTGAATCGAAGTAGAAACAGAAGAGAGAGGAAATGGCTGAGCTTGATGACGATGACGTCATCATGACATCATCACCCTTTTTCTTTTATTTCTGTTTATATCTTTTAATTGGTAAATCCATTTAACCTCAAACCAATTGCATTTGGTTCATAAAATTGAAACCTTTCAGATTATAACATTTTTGTAAACTTTTCATCACATTTGAATTTTCATATTTTGCAATTATAAAGAAAACAATAATAGTACTTAATGTTATTTAAAACTAAAAAAATAATAAATTGATGTTTTTGATTAAATAAAATTTTATAGACATTTAACATGTCAAAACTAATTTTCAAAGTGATTTTACCTCACTTTAATATTTTATAAACTTAAGATTTTAGTGATTTACTAATAGTAACTTAATTCGATTTTTAGAATAGAAAATTAAATAAATATAATAGTGGCTTAATAAAATTTGGAAAAATTCCCACAAGTCATAATATTTTTTTCTAATTCTTATTTTATGTTATTTACATAGAAAAGCATTTATATTCACTCCTTTATGTTTAAAACTTGGAATAACAACTAAAAGTTATTATTAAAATATTTTATTTTTATCAAATATTTTTGAGGCTTCGAACTTTATTAAGGGTTATAAATCTTTGATTTTTGTTGCCATGTACTATTTTCAAAGTAATATTTGAGTTAGAAACATTTTATATAATGGAGTTTGCTAAGGAGAAACTATCACTTTGAATTATAAAGACTTAGTTGAAGGAGGTTTTTGGATCATGGAAACAGAGGCATTAACGGATTTTAATTTATATAACATTGGAACAACAATATAATTTCCTTTGTGTCTGGGTTTTTTTTTGGTGGATTGCTTTAATAGAAAACAAAAAGTTTCAAATTTTTGTGATTTTTGCACTTTCCAAAAATCAGGGATGTTACACATGCTCTTCCCTCAGTCAAGGTCGCCTTGGACTTTGTTGGCTAGCTAACCTAAGCTGCTGCCCCCTTTTGAGAGATGCGTACGTGTATCGGATTCTAGCAGGAATACAGCTGCTCGATTGCACAGGTACGGTACCAGCTGGCGGAGATCGACGAGTTGATGTTCGTGCCACAGCTACCGTAGGTTATTTCTTATCTTTTTAAGCAAGCAGCGTGTATATATTTTGGACAAAACTACAAGAAGACACCACAATTATGGCTTCAAATTTTAGAAAGCCACCACCATATCGTTTTGTGAAAACAAAAAAAGATGTTGTGCGTAACAAAATTACCAAAGGCGCTGATCGGTCTGCTAAAATAAGCAAATGACACGCTTTAAAAAAAAGCAAACGACACTTCCGACAGATGGGACCCGCCATCCTGATGGCCAGTAGGTCTAGCTATGGGCAAGCCTTTCGTTCAACTCGCTGTGGGATGGACCTGCCAACGCACTAACAGTGGTAGAGACTTGAGAGAATTGGACGTTAGATGTGTTCTAAATTCTATAAACATTGTTTACTGAGATATTTAATGACCGGAATTTAGACATAGTTTAGTGAGATATTTAATGATTGTGTATATCACATTGTGATACAATTGTATAACATGAGTTTTTTTGTGTGTTACGAATGAAAATTTTCATTCTTGATTTGTGAATATATATTTTAGATCTATGAAGCTATGAATGATAATTGCTCTTTCAATAAAAATGAAAAATGTCAATTGCAATGGGTGAAAGAGAAAAATCTATTGTCTTACGACCAATGCACTTTCTTATAAAGAGATCTCAGTTACTAATGACACTGGTAGAAAATAGGCCTATAGTCCCGGTTCGCCAGGGCCAGTAGTCCCGACCGAGCAACCGGGACTAGCTATGCGCGACTAAAGACCCCCCCTATAGTCGCGCCGATTACGAACCGGGACTAAAGGCCCGGCCACGTGGGCGGGTGGCGGAGGACCTTTAGTCCCGGTTGGCCACCTGAACCGGGACTAGACTTTATTTCTTTATTCCCTTAATTCATTTGGGTTTCTCTCTCCCTTTTTTTCACTTTTTTTTTTCAGAATTTGTATTATTTGCTTAGTGTCTAACTATAATTATCTCTAGTCAAATTACTTACTCATGGTCAAACTTCCCGCTCGGTCAACCATCCTCCCACTACTCTAGCACTAGCACGCTTAACTTTCGAGTTCCATACCGCCCCGCATCCAAGTGTTTTGCACGCATGTATGTGATAGTAGTATCATATCAATCTTATTAACATGTTGGTCGATGCCACATTTCTTTATTGTTTGAATTTCAAATAAATCTTTTAATAAACAAAAGTAATGATGTAATTAATAATTTTGAATAAATAAATAAACATTAGCTTTTTAATTTGTATTATTTCTAAAAATACTATTAATATATCAAAATATTCAGAAAATAAAACTAATTCATTTTTAAATCTTAAAAATACAAATAATATATCAAAAAATTAAGAACAATAATACTAATTCATTTTAAAATCTTAAAAATACAAATAATATATCAAAAAATTAAGAAAAATAATACTAATTCATTTTAAAATCTTAAAAATACAAATAATATATCAAAAAAATTAAGAACAATAATACTAATTCATTTTAAAATCTTAAAAATACAAATAATATATCAAAAAATTAAGAAAAATAATACTAATTCATTTTAAAATCTTAAAAATACAAATAATATATCAAAAAATTAAGAAAAATAATACTAATTCATTTTAATACTGGATGAGTTTGGTATTGACTAGATATATGTTTTCCTGGCTTGGATTAATTTTTGGTGAACAGATATATAGAAACTGTAGTTTTTCTTTTTTTGTTTTCTTGATGTGTTTTTGTTTGTTTTCTTGATGTGTTTTTGTTTTTGCTTGTTTTGAAACGTGTGTTTGACATAATATAGAAATAGTATAGCTAGGAATTAATATAGAAATAATATCCATTACAAGTGATAATTAAATCACAAGTAAAATACGAGTAGAGACATCACAATCATGAATAGAACACAATCATATCACATTCATAACATAGAGTCTTACGATCACACGTAACACAAACATAAGTCCCACAATACTAAGATATCCATTACATATATATACTAAGATACCCATTACATGCATATATATCGAACGCATACATCTATGGCTCCGTCGAGTAGATGCGGAACAACTCGTAGGAGACGTATGCATCTATGGCTGCATACTTGACGTTCGTCAAGTCCAGTGGGGTCTTCTCCCAATAAAAGTGATTCCTCGAGGGGAAACCAGACTTCATGGTTTCGTAGCCCTCGTGGATGAAGGCAGTTGCCATGCGAGCCATCCCGGATTCCCGGTCTTTGGCCCGTTCAAATGGATAAGATCCTGAAGATCAATGTAGTGATCTTCAGGTATCACAATACCCAAGCGCATTAACTTCGGACGGTCTTGGGTGATGTCAACGCTACAAAAGTCATACCCCTTGTTGACAAGAAAATCAACAAGTGCCGGAGAATGCTTTGAACTACTGCAACAACAAAAATTTGATACGTGTTAGATATGTTGCAACACATGTATTCTTCAGATGCAACAAACAAATCGAAGATGCAAGATTGTACATGTGCGTTACCTTGACCATTGGAAGACCAAAACGGCCTCCTTGAACGCAATCTAGATGACGGCAACATCCCGTTGATCCGCCGTATACTCCAGATGAAGACCGAAGAACCGGTGTTCATCGGGAGAGGAGAAATAGAGATTGGTCAAATGCCCGAGAGCACCGGGGAGCCTCTCGTAACTGTTGGTGTAGCACACGTCGAGACGCTTGCCGCATGGTGTGGAACCACGGAATCTCTCCCAAACTTCAGCCATGGTGTGCTTGGTGGAGGAAGATCGAAGAGAGGGAAGAGAAGAGAAGAGAGAAAGAAACAGAGACTCGGACGCGCACTGGCAATGGCGCCCTTCTGCCTCGCTCGCGAAATAAAAACCGCCGCGCGGGAGGCGAGCAGTTTGATCTTTAGTCCCGGGTGGCCACGCCAACCGGGACTAAAGGACCATTAGTCCCGGGCTGCCAGGCCAACCGGAATTAATGCCCTCCACGCGCCTCAACGCGCTTCCCAACCCGCGACGCATGACCTTCTGTCGCGGGTCTCCTCCCGACCCGGGACTAAAGACTCATTAGTCACGGTGCGCAACGTTTGGGGACTGACGGGGGCGTATGGAAGGCCTTTTTTCTACCAGTGTGAGGTCATATTAAAGTTTATAGCACTTTGACGAGATCTCACCAGCAACGGTCACACAAGCATCGCGGGTGACCCTTGCACATCCACGACAGAGTCGTGTTGACGAGGTCATTCTTCGCCGCATTCGCTGATGGGTTGACCTGTGATCATAATGTTGCTTTGTACTAGTGTGGTTGGGGCGTTATCGGGAACCATTTGTGTGGCTCATAATGGTATGGTTTTTTATTACATGTTTATAGCTCGCCTATTTAATAATACTAGTTATATCTCGATGCGGTGAAAACGTTTCAGCCATGTTTTCCAAAGTTCATCTCCTTAATTTTCTTGTGACTATTCATATGCACTCCATTTCGAGCATTTGCCCCTATCTCGTCTCAAATTTGGAATAGGAAGCATCAAGAAATAGTATGTTATTGATCCTATCTTTTCTCTGTGCAAACCACTTCCATTTTCATGAGATCCATAGAACTTACCAAGGACAATGAAACTGTTGTGTACCCTCATTATTAAGATGCTCTTAAGCTTTAGTGTTCTTATCTCAATCGGTGTCGGCGTGACAACATTTGTTTGTGTATTGTAAAATCATAATCTGTTGGTCCTGCCCCGTACTAGTCGTGTAATCTCGCAGAGGGAGAAAAAAATGTAGAAAGTCATGTAATAGAAAGGAAATGTAATGTAAAATATGAACATGTGCTCATTCATAGGCAAGCATCTTGGAACCATGGGAATAAGAAAATTTGATGATTTAAACCAATGTGCTTTGTTACGCCGAGCGGGTTGAATTCCTAAGAAGTTTGTTTTTAGGTTTCTAGTATAGTGTATAAATGTTTGCTGGAAAAAAAGTACGATTTTGTAAATGGTATTGCGATGCAAGCTTAAAATTTGGTCGCATGAATCTAGCTTATTATCACCTAATTCATGAACCCAAGTAAGTTGTTACTATTGACCTTTGTTGGAAAAGATATCACAAAAGTTCTACATTCTTAACCACAGAGATGTTGATGTTTGATACAGTACGTGCTCCGGTTCATCGGAAGTGTATAGTTGTGCTACTATGATTCGAGCCGGAGAGTTCACGACTCGATTGTAACCCTGAATGTGCACGCTGACACATGGTATAATACTTTGACTATCGCGCCGCACAGGCACTACACGATCTAATGCTGATTTTCAAATCTACGACAAAGTCGTGGTAACGAGGGCATTCTCCATGGTTGTGGCTGATGGGTTGACCCGTGACCATAATGTCGGTATGTACGGGTGTTATCATGGTCCATTTGTGTGCCTTATAATGGCATGATTTCAATAACATGGTTGTAGCTTGCTCGTTTAATAACATCTTCAGACTATTTATACTTCGATGTGGTGGACAAGTTTCAACCATGCTCTGTATAGGTTATCTTTTTTACTTTTCTTGTGACTAGTCATATGAGCATTTGCCCCTATCTCGTCTCAAATTTGGAATAGGACGCATCATGGAATACTATATTATTGACTGTAACTTTTCTCGGTGCAAACCACCTCCATTTTTACGAGATCCGTAGAGCTTACCAAGAACCATTAAACTTTTATGTCGTCTCCTTATTAAAATGCTCTTAACCTCTGGTGCTCCCATCTCGACGGGCATTGGCGGAGGCAGGATGAGAGCGCACCCCAGGCCACCTTCGTTGCCACAGTCGCAACGCCCGCGCCCCGGGCCACGACCAGGGCTTTGTGTGTTTGGAAAATCATAATCAATTTGTTGTGGAGCGTGTTGTGCGAGCTCTTTGAGGGAAAGGAGATATAGGAAGTCATGTAAAAGCAATGAGACGTGTATATAGGTGTAAGAAATGAACATGTGCTCGTTCATACCCCAAACATCTTGAGACCATGAGAATAAGAGAAACATCATGATTTAAAAACATTGTGCTTTGTTACGATGAGCAAGTTGAATTGGTAAGAAGTTGGTTTTTACGTTTCTTGTATATAGTCTATAGATTTTTGCTGAAAAAAGAGATTTTGGAAATGGGATTACAATGCAAAGCCTACCACTACGGCTCGAGCCCGCGCGGAGTTCACAGCTCGACCGCAACCCTGAATGTGCGCGCCGACACAAGGTATGATATACTTGGACTGCCGCGCCGCATTGGCACTGCATGATCCGATGCTGATTTCGGTCATCGCTATTCTTTTCATTTTTTCCATGTTTGAGCACAGAGCCCTTGGCCACCGCGTCGTGAGCACAGGCGAACATGCGTCTCGCGTAGACAGATCCAGCACTGGGCAGCATGCTACCACGTGGCACGTTGTCGAGAGGGGCTCGCAAGCACAGAATCGCATAGCCCTCACCGACAAAAAATGTAGTACGAGCGCTGTGCGTTCTCCCTGGTTGTGCCCATCTTTGTAGGTGTGGTTCATGAATGATGGCGGTAGAGTCCGGTACGTGCTACTGCTCCATCTAGAGTACTACATGTATGAATCATTTCACACGAATAGCCATGTGTCCATCGGCCACTCCATGTGCTAAAACATGTCGTAGTCGTACTCCCTCCGCTACTTTTATAAGTCATATTTATTACTAAATGTTAAAAAGTGTGTCTTATAAAAATAGACGGAGGGAGTATGAGTTTTCGCGAGGAAACGTCGCGGACAAGCTTTCTACGAAAGTAAACAATCCTAAAAAAGGTTATTTTCCCACTTGAGTAACACACTTGCAAAAATAGCACCTTCTACTGAAATGCTATAATCCGAATGCTATAAGTGTAATTTAAGATGCGCCACATTTGCAGTCATGCTGCCTTAGAAACTACTGTAGTATCATGGAGTCCAAGAGAGGTGCGTGGATGAGTTTTGGTTCGCAATTTTTTTTAAATAATACTATCTCCGTTTCAAAATGTAACCCTTTTTAGCAAGCTAAACTAGGTTGCTAAAAAGGCATACATTGGGGAACGGAGAGAGTACGTTTTTAATACGTATTTGGAAAAATAATACGTAGATCTGAAAATTTTCAAAAATATTACCCGATCGGGTACATCCCATCCGACTGGATGGGATGTACCCGATTGGGTAATATTTTTGAAAAATTTCAGATCTGCGTATTATTTTCCACAAAACGTATTAAAAACGTATTACTTTAAAAAAAATTGCTTTTGGGTCCTACGCGCCCACCGTTGCACGAGACGAGAGCGTTTTACATACGATCACTCAGGAGTAGGCACGTTTTGACCGACATCTATGTTACTCCTCGGTTATACACGCATGTTGCACATTCAAACACACTTTCCTTCAGTCCTAGCCCTCCTCGAAGCCTCTGACCGCACGCAGCACGCGCCTCGTACGTATAAAAACAGCCGCGCGCGCCCCTCACTCGCACACAAACAACGCGCGACCGCACAGAGCACTTTCTAAAAAGGGATAAATACACCACAGGTCCCATAAGAGTATCCACAGTGGGGCGCTTATTCACAGACGCTAGGGATTAAATCCCAGTCGTTTTGCTTAAATCCCGGTGGTAAATAAGAGTCCGACGCTTAAATAAGAGTCCGACGCTTAAAAAAGTAGTATAAAATAGTGATACTAAGTGGCGGGCGCTTACTGAATGGAGTAACTAACTAAATAAGCGTCAGTTTTAGCGTCGCCGCGTTGTGGATGCTCTAAGTTGTCTACGGTGTGCAAACTGGTCCCAGTTCTTATAAACGGGGCCAGATGGTCCCAGTTCTTATAAACTGGGGCCAGATGGTACTAAAAGTTGTAACTAGGTGCAAATTGGTCCCAAAAGCTCTTTGGTACTGACATGTGGCATGCTACGTTCGCGGAAACACCCCTGTTATTTTTTCATATAGCACATCTGACTTTGCATGAGCTTACAGACATGGATCCCGTATGTCAGTCTAGAAGGTAAAACGCCAAAATGGTTGCTGTCGCTGTGGATCGATCCCTCGACCTCTCAGTATATCAGGGACACACTGCCACTACACCTCTTAAACATACGTGTCAAACCAGTAGGCTAAAACTTGTTATGCTGATATAAACAAATACAGTTGGGTCTCACATGTCAGGACGAGAAAATGCCAAATTATTGGAGGCGCTGGGGATTGAACACACAACCTCACAGCGACTAGAGCACATGGAGGCACATGGTAACCAATAATCCAACTATGCTTTCATGCTGTAACATACATTTACGCAATTTTATATATACATTGTGCATCATGTTGTTTCCACAAATAGCCAGAGTTATTTTAAATGCAGCCAGTATAATTCTACATATAAAATCATAATTTTTTATTCTGCTTTCTTGGTTTTTTTTTTAAAGGAACAACCTGAACGCTTGTACACGCATGTGTGTGCTCACTTACCGTTAATATAAAATATGAAAAAAATTAAAGTTGGACAGGTCATATTAGTATACACAAGTTATGATGATCATATTAACAAATATATAAATTTTCACACTTAAACTTTATATCAGTTTTCCCTAAATAAAATTGTATATCAGTTTATTTGTTTTAATCAGTATAAAAAAGGACACTCTCTTGATTGGATGAAAATATTTCTGGGCTACATTGGCACAGTAGCCTTGCTCTAGATAAAAGGTTGTGGGTTCAAGCCCCATCGCGTGCAATAATTTTTTATTTTCCCATCTGACTGACCTGCGGGACCTATCTCGATAGGTTAATCTATTTGTTTATATAAGTATAAAAAGTGTCGGTCTAATGTTTTGACATAAGTGCTTACGAGCTGCAGTGGCTTGGTGTCCCCGTTCGAGCCAAGGTGGTCGCGGGATCGGTCCCCAACGGCGACGATATTTTTAGCATTTATACTACTAGGGAAAAGCTTACCCCAGGTGAACAGAAAAGGCCTACCACAGGCACATTTCAGTTCTCCTGGGACCATATCGCCAGCGGTAATGGTTTACCCCCGGCGAATCACAAAATGCGCCTGTGGTAACTTGACATACCCCAGACGACTTGGCCTTGTGCGCCTGGGGTAAGCCTTTTACCTGTGGCGAACAAGCATTGTGCGCCTGGGGTACACATGCGCCTGGGGTATAATATGCTATTCGCCTGGGGTATGGTTTTGCTGTGTCAAAAAATAAAATAAACGAAAATAACAGAACTACAGGAAAATGACAGAAATAAGTATCAAAATGACAGCAAAATGATAGAATAAGTTTCATAGTCTCGAACAGAAATAGTTCAACAAATAATATAACATCGATCATCAACACATAGTCTCGAACAATAGTCTCGATCATCAACACATAGTTCAACAAATATTACATAGTCTCGAACAATAGTCTCGAAGCGAGATAGTTCAAACAAATCGATAGTTTAGCTAGACAAGCAAAACAACAAGTAGCATCAACACTAGGAGTACAAGGAGTATAAGCACGGCGATGGCGAAGGTGGTCATCCGGGCCCTCGTCTTCTCCGTCTTCTCTCTCTCTAGGTAAGTGGCGTATCGAGCTTCCGCCTCCACCATTGTCTTGTACCCCTTGTAGCTGTTGCCGCTGAAACCGTGCACCTGTCTCCGGCATTGGTCCCAGTCGTCGTAGACTCCGGGAACCCTACCGACATAGACAACATACCATGTCATCTGTGCATAGGACAAAAATACGAGTTTAGCATCGAAAGTGATAATAGACCGCAAATAACTATCAAAAAATAGAAGCATCAAGGTTTACGAATAAAACACGACAAATAAAGGACTAAAAGTTATATGATGCAAGTGTATACTAACATTTTGTGAATCCTATGGTCTCGGCGGGAACGGACGAACGCCTTCTAGCGTGTTGAATGTCCGGGTGTCACGTTGCTCTCGGTGTGCTTCTATGTCACGGTTGCTCAGTGGTGCGTGGCCGTGGAAGAACAAGCCACCCCGAGTGATGACATCCGACGAGAGTATCGTGCAGATCCTCCGCTGGATACGACGGAACTCATCCCGCACATATTCATCGGGGGTGTTGGCCATCTTTGTGGTCAGGTCTCGGAGATGACTTGGTAGCTGGACCCCGTTACGTAGTTCGTGATAACAACCCGGTCCGCAGGTGACCGCAAGTAGTCCTCAACCATGTAGTAGAGGTCCATAATCGCGATGTGCGGGGTATTCTCCATGACGATATCGTGCGCCATGCTGAGCGATACCAGACGGACAATGCTTCGGTCGAGCTTTCCCAATTGGAAGACCCTAAATATGTCTTCGTATGTGATGAAGAACACCTCTGCGGGATTTGTATCCACAAATCCCACGGATCGGTGCACCTTGACCACGTATAGCGGGTAGGAGGGATGTTTCTCACGTAGAAGTTCATTCTCTTTGAACAAAATTCCGTCGTGGATGGTCCTTATGTCACCACCCATGACAGCGACAACATCTGGCGGCAACATCGGCTGACCTATCTCATGCACCTTCCTCCACGGGACGGCGGGCGGAAAACGGTCCAGGACTCAGGCGGCCGCTGGCTGGCTACTAGAGGAGGCACCACCTTTCTTCTTGTTGGCTGTCGGCCTCTTCCGATGCTTCTTCGGCCTCAAGCAGATGGGAGTGCCGCTTTGTTTTACCGCCTCCTCGGCCGTAGCACGAAGTGTATTCGGGGTAACCAGCATAGGTTGTGGAGCCGTAAAGGCCGTCTGCTCATCGGGAGTTTCTTGGGAATAGGTTAGCTTCTTCTGGATATCCGGTTTTCTGGTGGGTAACTCAGAAGAACTGCCCTCTTCGCCATCTACCTTATTCTGGATATCAAGAATTCTGGTGGGTAACTCCGGAGGAACCTGCTTCTCGCCATCCAACTGATTTATGAAATCGTCAATGGGAGCAAGTTCAATATCCATGTAGTCGTCATGGGTCTAATGCTCGTGATGTTGCTCGTCATTTGATGTCTCGTGCTCGAGAGGAGGAGGATCCACCGGAGGTGGAGAGAGGACCTTGTCATGTTGGACCTTGTCTTGTTTGCTTGCCACGGGCGCAACAGGTGTAGTGGTGATGGTCATGCCTTGGCTTGGCGCCGACCCTGACGTGGTGTTCAGCCGAATAAGAGCTTTCGGCCATAGCAAGATTTGATTGTCCAATTGGCCGAGATTCAGCTCGCTGTCGGCATCGGCGGGTTGATTAGGAAGATACAAGTCCTGGAATCCCGGTAACACCGGATCGACGCGAACCCGAAACTCGTTGGCCGGTATATCTCTGCAGTGGTACTTGCGGGAGAGTGGCTGCAAGATGCAGTGGTACTTTGACGGTCATGCCTTGGCTTGGCGCCGACCCTGATATGGTGTTCAGCCGAATAAGTGCTTTCAGCCATAGCAAGATTTGAAACAGTCCTCGGACTGCCTCACACAGTTGAGCTTTTCTTTTCCTCTATTTCAGTAGGTTCGCACACGCCACGGCCGGAGGCCACACTCGCCGCTAAAGACCACGCGCGCATGCAGTCACACCACTAGGCAACACACACACGCCTACGACTTGGCCTTGCAGCTAACAAACTGCGGACTGATCTACTCCTAGAATCTTTCCAGGCAGCACACGCAGCTAACAAATCAGAACATAAGTGCACAGCTTGCTGAAACCAACAAGCTATATGCAAGGACGATAAGGAAGCATGCAGATACATGAATCAAGATTAAATCTAACACTCCCATGCAAAGACTGAAATTCTTGCCAATCTCTACATTACAGCAACGCCCCATCCACCCAAGAAACAAAATCAACCAACAGTAGATTCAGAAATTACCACTCGTAACTTCTTTTACTCAAAAGAATTTAATTAATCCCTCTCACGTCGCAACAACAAAACAAACATCAGACCTCATCGGCACCTACTAGTTTACCAGGCCAACAACGCCGCTCAACACGAAGCCAACAACGCTGACGAACAAAAATATCAATGTTAAAATATCAAGATCGTTATGTTTCAGAATTCAGAGCATTGCTTCCCTACTTAGTATATGATTAGCATTATTCCCTACATGGGTTTGTACATTCTCAGTACAGACTTTTCACTTTACCTAGCTAGGTGCAAATATGTCGGCCCCTGTAATGCTAGCTTCTGCTGACATTGCTTTGGACAAATTAGAAAAGCTAGTTCGTTAGTGGTTGATACATTACTCGAATCACAAATGGACTGAACTGAAACCATCTCAAATCATTACTGAAACCATCTCAGACACTCCTTATAAGTGAAACCATTTTGAATCATTACTGAATACTGATACTAAGCGATTTGAAATGGACTGAACTGATAGACGGGTCATTCGTGGTACAGAACAACACAGTCATCGACGAGGGGAGGTTTTGAGAGCAGAAGTGCTTGGGACGAACTCATAGCGTGGTACAGAACTGATGGACGAACAAATCGGCCATGGAAGAACACGCGGGAGGGGGGCTTGGAAGAGGGTGGAGGGGAGCTGACCTGGACGGCGTGGGCGACGACGGCGTGGACGACACGGGCGTGGGCGACAGCGTGCTGCTCCTCGTTGGCCTGCTGCTCCTTGACGTCGACCTGCTGCTCCTCGATGGCGTACGTGCTCGACGACGGCGTGGGCGACGACGCCCTCGTCCTTCTGCTGCTCGACGACGGCGTGCTCGACTCCCGCTCCTCCTCCTGCTGCTCGATGACGGCGTGCTCGCGACGGAGACGACGGCGGCCGTGCGAATTGGGGATCGCGAGAGAGGGAAGAGGTTGTGATTTCGATTTGTTTTACGCAAGAGAGAGAAGGAAGTGCGCGCGGTAGTTAGCACTGTGGGAGCTTACCCCAGGCGCATAACAAGCAATATGCGCATACGCTAATGCTTACCCCAGTCGAATCCTGACCAAACGCGCCTGCGGTAAAGTTCCAAGCGATTTGTATGTCGTGGGCCCACATAGCCTTACCCAGGCGAGTTCTGATAAAATACGCGTGCGGTAAATTCCCCACTGTTTTGTTTTGCGCGGGCCCACAGAGCCTTACCCCAGGCGCATGTTCTCCCATATGAGCCTGTGATAACTCTTACCCCAGGCGCATATTTTCACAGATGCGCCTGTGATAAGATTTTCTAAATTACACATACCACCCTCGCCCGGTACACATCGAGCAATAGGAATGCTATTAGATGGGGCTCCCACATTTTTTTTCACTTAAAAATTACATACATATGAAAGTTTAACATATGCAAAAATATTTAGTGTCGCATCGAGCGCAAATTGATTGATTTAGCGAGATACCGTAAGTGTTTCTATCTGAAAACACATTGTACATAGTAGCTATTAGCATGTTATATCGCACATATCGCGAGTATTTCCCTCTCTCAACCTTTCGTCACAATCTTACTTTTGCCTTTCTTGGTCGATGTTGAATACGTGACCGCCATATCGTGACTTCTTCTTGTGAATGGAAGACCTTCCCTAGGTAGTGTGGTCCTGCTTCTTCTTGTGGTGTATGGTGCATCGTCTTCACCAGGTTCTTCCATCATCGGGTCTCCGACTAAGCCGTCGAAGTCCTTCTCATCGGCGACTCCATCCATTCCAACGAGGGCCATTTTTCCTCTCCTTACGACAACACGACTAGGATTTGTCGGGTCGGTTATGAAGAAGCATTGCTCCAAGTGCTTAGCCAATACCCAGGGCTCATTTTGCGCGGTGGGGTTCTTGGACTTGGGTTTGTTGGCTTCAGACATCGACATAGTGGTGAAATATTCGTCTTCTTTCGTGACGTTTGTAGCCCATCTGACATGGAACATCGGCAGCTTTACCCCAACGTAGTCAAGCTCCCATATTTCCTCGATCTTTCCGTAGTATCTTATAATCTCTTCGTCCGTGTAAGATTCCATCGTTATAGACGAGTTTTGATAGTCGCTACTTTTGTCTCTTTCCTCCGTGTAGAATGTGTACCCATTGATGTCGTATGCTTGATAAGTCATCAGATTGGGCGCGGGGCCATATGACAAGGCCAGTACAATTTTATCTTTCTGACATGTCATTGGCGGGGGATCGGCATCAATCTGCTTCTTGAACCATGTCGCGAAAGAGGAGTTGTGTGCTCTAAATATCTCATCTTCCGTCATCGGCCTGCGAGCACTGTTTTTTTTATCGTGGTTTTGTGTTCTTCTATCCAAGGGTCGACATCGTCAATGTGTTGTAACACTACTAGGTGGGCCCTATCAAAGTCGGCTCTCCGACCACAGGAGTCCGCGTCCATTACCCTTTTGCGAGTGTTGTGGCCTACCCCCATGAACCTGTCAAGGTGCTTGTTTGCGGGCAAACCAACAGCTGGCTTCTCATCGCCTAGAAAATTCTTGCAGAAAGAGATGCATTCTTCCGTGAGAAATCCCTGGACGATGATTCCATCCGGGTGTGCCCTGTTACGAACGAATGATTTGATGATCACGTTCATTCTTTCTAACGTCATCATGTTGTGCAAGAATGCCGGCCCAAGATTGGTGATATCGTCCACGATATGGACCAAGAGATGTACCATAATGTCAAAGAAGGCAGGTGGGAAGTACATCTCAAACTCGCATAGGATGGTGACGATCTCAAGCTCGCATAGGATGGTGGCTGGCCGCACTTATTGAGGCCACATTTTACCCCAGGCGAATAAGGTTTGCAATGCGTCTGCGCTAAGGGGTGCTACCCCAGGCCACTTTTCACCATAGGCGAACAAGGATGTGGTGCGCCTGCGCTAAGGTGTGTTACCCCAGTCCACTTTTCACCCTAGGCGCTTCTGTGAATATTCGCCTGGGGTATGATTTATACCGCATGCGAACAAGTATAATATTCGCCTAGGGTAAAGGAAGAGTGTCAGGGGGTGGTGGTGATGGCCCTGCCACACTTTACCCCAGGCGCTTCTGGAATTGGTTCGCCTGGGGTAACAGACTTACCCCAGGCGCACAGTGCACCCGTTCGCCTGCGCTAATTAGCCCAGGCGCATTGCATTATGTGTTCGCCTGTGGTAGGTTGTGCTGCTATAAGCAAATCTCTAGTAGTGTTATCCGTTCCAACTGACATGCGGGTTCCATGTCATGACTGACGTAAAGTTGTCTGCTCTATACCAAAAACTCATAGGGGTATTTTCGTAAAATTATTATGCCATAGGTTAGCGCCAAAACTATTTGGGACTAATTTGCATCCAGTAGCAACTTTTAGGATCACCTGGCCCCAATTTATAAGAACTGGGACCAGTTTGCACGTCCTAGACAACTTTTGGGACTCGTGGTGTATTTATCTCTCCTAAAAAACATGTCGCAGAGCCTCGCTCCTCCTCGTGTCGCACAGAGAAACGGACCTTACGTGGGTTCGAAATTTTACCGCACAAATGCCTCGATGAGAACTGACTCGGTGCCTATGTACATTGTTGTTTGAATATGTGCATAACCAATTTGTTTATAATTATGTATCTCAACTTACTATTGCAATTTTTGATTGATGCAAAGTGTCGAGAGGATCTATGGTGTTTGATGGTCTCAGGATTGATTTTTGCATGAAAGGAAGTTAGACTAAGTTTAGTGAGATATTACTGGCAATGTGTACGTCGCATAGTGATACAATTGTGTAAACATGACATTGTTTTATGTTATGAAAGAAGTTTCTCTATGAAGCTATGCTTGAGAATTGCTCTATCAAACTAAATGAAGAATGTTAATTGCGATCAGTTCATAAAAGAGAAAAGTCTATTGTGTTACAACCAAGGCACACGGTTATACAGAGATCTCAATTACCCATGAGGTCATATTAAAGTTTCTACCTCTTTGACAAGGTCTCATCAGAAATGGGCACGCAAGCATTGTCGATGGGTCCTTCACATCTATGACAGAGTCGTGGTGACGAGGGCATTTTCTTTGGTTGTGGCTGATGGGTTGACCTATGACCATAATGTCGCTCTGTACTAGTAGCTGGGGCGTTATCATGACTCATTTGTCCGACTCATAATGGTATGATTTTTACTAACATGCTTGTAGCTCAGCCCAATGTAATAACATCTTTAGACTATTTATACCTCGATGTAGGGGACAAGTTTCAACCATGCTCTACACAGTTCATCTTCTTGCTTTTCTTGTGACTATTCTCATATGCATTTTATTTTGAGCACGTGCCCCTATCTCGTCTCAATTTGGAATAGGAATCATTAGGGAATACTATGTTCTTGTTGGTATCTTTTCTCGGCGCAAACCGCCTCTATGTTGCATCCTTATTAAGATTTTTTTTCGAAATGAGAGCGTTGGTCCCTGCCTCTGCATCAAAACTAGTTAGGAAGCGTGGCATGACGCACGACACAGATGAAGCAATATTCTGAACTCTGGATACTCCAAGTGGTAGCAGAAATCATTTAGAGAGAGGTGGTGTGTTAGAGTACGTGATGGGCTTGGCCCGTTAGTCTTAGGGTTTGCTTAGGGGTCAAGTAAGTCCTGCTTAGGAGTTAAGTAAACCTCTCTATATATGGAGAGGAGATGTATCAATCTAATCAAGCAAGAATTAAGAAGGAAAACCCTTCTCCTCTTGCCCGGCCGTGGGAAAGGATCCCCACGGCCGGCTCTCTCGCGCCCTCGCGGCTCTCTCTCTTCCGCTCAAACCCTAGCAGTCATAACATTTGGTATCAGATTCCTCGGTTGCGATGTCTTCGGGACTGTCCACCGCCTCCGCCGCGATCGCCTCGTCGTGCGCACCCACCACCATGGCACCGCCGCCGGCGTCTGCGGCCCCGGCCGCGCCGGCTCGGGAGCCCGCCCCCACCCTCTCGATCCAGGAGCTCTCCACACGCCTCCGCGACCTGATCGAGTCGGTCTCCGACATCAAGCACACCATCGCCGTGCTCCTCCAGCGGACGGAGCCACTCGACGCCAGGCTGCTGTCGTCGCCGCCACTCGACGCCAAGCTGCTGCAGCCCCCGCTGCCGCTGTCCGTCTCTGGGCCGATCTATACGGCAGCTTGGGCACCGCCACACATCCAGTCACCACCGGCGCCATCCCAACAGTACGGCGGGCCCTCCCGCTTCGCCGGTACTTACGCCGCTCCCGACGGTGCGCCATTCCACGGGGGGGACCTCCATGGTCACAACACCGGCGCCGACCCCCGCAGGGCCGCCGCCGCCCTCGGCCGTGACCACGGCGCTGGTCATCACGTTCCAGCATGGGATGCCCTACGACGAGACTGCGACGACCTCGTTCCCAGCAGCGCCACCGCCGTCCCATGACAATCCCATCCAACCGATCAAGTTCCAGCCGTCGCCGTCACCGCGTCCGGCTTGGATCGCTACAGACCACGTGTCAGCGGCGGTGAGGCTGCAGGCTGCTGCGCGCGGTCTCCTAGCGTGTCGGCATGTGCGGGAGATGCGCTATTTGCAGCTGCAGCTCCTCCAAGTTGCGTCGCGGTGCAACGGACCTCGATCTTGTCCGCTGCGTGGCGGAGCTTGGGCATGTGGTTTCCCCCACGGGCGGCGACCTCCAAGTCTACGATATCGACAATCAGCCGGCGGGGAGAAGACATGGTGTCACCGACAAGAGCGCACCGCATAGCACCACTGCATTCCGCCGTCGGCCGCCGCGAGGGCTCCATTGGTCCCGATGGTTTCCTTGGGATCCAGGGGTGCAAACGCACAAGTTCGGCGCGCGGAGGATTCTCGCCTTATCATTCGGAGTCAAAACAATAAAGAGTCGGAGTCTCATTCGTGTTAGCTTATTTCAGGTCAATACAATAGGCCGAGATGTAAAAGGCTTGTTTTTTAGACGTTCGATTTATGTGGGGTCGAATCATCGTTAGGTTGCAGCTCGAGGACGAGCTGCATGTCCAGGTGGGGTGTAGTGTTAGAGTACGTGATGGGCCTGGCCCGTTAGTCTTAGGGTTTGCTTAGGGGTCAAGTAAGTCTTGCTTAGGAGTCAAGTAAACCTCTCTATATATGGAGAGGAGATGTATCAATCTAATCAAGCAATAATTAAGAAGAAAAACCCTTCTCCTCTTGCCCGGCCGTGGGAAAGGATCCCCACGGCCGGCTCTCTCGCGCCCTCGCGGCTCTCTCTCTTCCGCTCAAACCCTAGCAGCCATAACATGGTGGTAGCGAGTGATTAGGTAACCTCACCCCCCTCAGATTCCACTTCCAATTCTGTCTTGATTTAGCACCTACGTGTGTCGTGGGGTACTGATTCGTTCGAGGGGATTTCTCGCTCGGTCGGCTATCGATCGGCGTACTAGCGAATCGAGCGGGGCTGAAAGGTAGGTTTCGGGGTTGTGATTTGGTTGCAAAGTCGGATCGGGGGCGCGGCTGTATGAGGTCGGAACTTTTATATATTGGCGGATATTAGATCCTTTATACAGAAAACTCTGTAATCTCCCCACCTTTTGTAGGAATAGATCGATTTGTTCGTTAAATCCATATCCTCAAGTATTTAATTCAAAACTATTCTTATGGTGTGATTTTGAGCTCAAATGGACCCTCTATGGATAACGGACAGTAAATAAACTTTTGCTTGTGCGAATTGAAATGTGTAGGTTTAGCGGATTTGGCTAATTTATTTTGTGAATAATAAGGCTATCCAGAGTAGAAGTCATTCTCATTTTCAGAAATAAGCTCAGTTACGTTACGGGTGGAGAGTTTCTAATCATCAGATGACATGTTTGTAATATCAAATAGCTGCATGTCCTGACCTGAGCAAAATTGTGTAGGTACTAAAATGTTTATGAATAAAACTAGTATCATGTTTTTTCTTCTTACACAAGGCAGCTGTTCTTTTAATAAGGTTTCAACAGTATGGAATATTTCATGGTGGTATGCTTGGTAGAGTAGGTACTTTATTCTATATATGAACATAGATGATAGGATGTTAACATTTGCCCAAAATTTAGCCCCTTTTAGTTTTGGGAGGTCATAGTACTTGCAGGCTGATAAGTGGCTGTCTGTTGTGTTAAGTAACTTTTTTTCAGAAAATATCTTACTAGTAACTTTTCGTATGTTTGTAGTTGCTTGTCTTTTATCTTTTATTGCCATAGCTATTTCTGGAAGTGTTGCTGACTGTAGAGTCACTTGAAATTGCAGCTTGTTTCACCTCCGAGAACAGCAAGATGGCTACCAACGTTGGCCAATCAACAAGCGTTGGCAGCAGCGGTGATGGAGCTGGGGGGAGCTTTGAGTGCAATATCTGCTTTGAGCTACCTCAAGAGCCAATAGTAACTCTCTGTGGCCACCTCTTCTGCTGGCCATGCCTCTATAGGTGGCTGCACATGCACGCGCACACACCGGAGTGCCCCGTGTGCAAGGCCATTGTTGAAGAGGACAAGCTTGTCCCTCTTTATGGCCGTGGCAAGGACCGTGTCGACCCAAGGTCAAAGAACACCCCTGGAGCTGACATCCCTAACCGCCCAGCTGGCCAGAGGCCAGCAACAGCCCAACAGGCTGATCCTAACAACAATTTCGGCGGCCGTCCCTCGCCAACTTGGATTTCTTGTGGCCCATCGGCGGCCGTCCTTCGGACACATAGGCAGCCACAGCGTCGGGGACGTACTCCATTCCCTTGTCGATCGACCTACGCACCTCCGCCCACTTCTCGCACCCCTCGATGACGATGAAGACGTGAAGGAACTTGAAATCGGAGCCCTCGTCGTTCTTATACGCCTCGAGCATCCGGACGATCTCCATCTCGCAGTTGGCGCCGCTCTTCGGCCTCATCGCGACCTCCTCCTAGATGCCATGCCACTTGTTGCAGGCGGCCTGGATGTTCGCCCAATGGTTCACCATGGCTTTCTGGCCGCGGTCGGTGACGCATGCGGCGAAGTCGGGGACGATCATCCGGCGCTCGTCGTACACAGTCTTCACCCGCTTCCAGTAGTTGTCGACTTGCTGGTTGGCGCCGACGATCGGGTTCATGCTGATCGTCTTCCACGTCTCAGCGAGGAGGACATCCTCCCTGTGCGACCACTTGATGCAAGGCTCGATGGGGGGGTGAGGGTGCTGCATTGGGTTCCTTGCGGTGACGGCCAGGACCACGACGTTGACGGCGGACCTCCTCGGCCGGATCTGCTTCGTCTGGTGCTACAGGCGTCTCGTCGATCTCGTCACCGCCGCCATGCGCCTCCGTTGCATGTGTGCCGCCAGAGCCACCTTTGCCGTAGTCACCGCCGCCCTGCGCGAAAAACTCCCCACTGTGCTCGAGGAAACCCGGGCTCGCCGCCGCCGCCATCGAGCCGGCGACGATGATCTCATCCATGAAGCTGCTGTCCTGAGTTTGCATCCCGGCCATCATCGCATGGCGGTGGGACGGGGAAGATGCGTAGCCCGGCGAGGCGCCGTACATCATCGGCGGATCGTAGGGGAAAGTGAGGTTGGGATTGAAACCGCCCAGGGGGTCACCTTCGACGAACCATGCAGGCGTCGGACGCGGCTAATTTATTTTGTGAATAATAAGGTTATCCGGAGACCGGAGTAGAAGACATTCTCATTTTCAGAAATAAGCTCAGTTACGTTCCGGGTGGAGAGTTTCTAATCATGAGATGACATGTTTATTATATCAAATAGCTGCATGTCCTGACCTTAGCAATTGTGTAGGTACTAAAATGTTTATGAATAAAACTATCAATTTGTTTCTTCTTACACAAGGCAGCTGTTCTTTTAATAAGGTTTCAACAGTATGGAATATTTCTTGGTGGTCTGCGTGTTAGAGTAGGTACTTTATTCTATATATGAACATGGATGATAGGATGTTAACCTTTGCCCAAAACTTAGCCCCTTTTGGTTTTGGGAGGTCATAGTACTTGCAGGCTGATAAGTGGCTGTCTGTTGTGTTAAGTAACTTTTTTTCAGCAAATGTCTTAGTAGCTTTTCATATGTTTGTAGTTGCTTGTCTTTTATCTTTTATTGCTATAGCTATTTCTGGAAGTGTTGCTGACTGTAGAGTCACTTGAAATTGCAGCTTGTTTCACCTCCGAGAACAGCAAGATGGCTACCAACGTTGGGGAATCAACAAGCGTTGGCAGCAGCGGTGATGCAGCTGGGGGGAGCTTTGAGTGCAATATCTGCTTTGAGCTACCTCAAGAGCCAATAGTAACTCTCTGTGGTCACCTCTTCTGCTGGCCGTGCCTCTACAGGTGGCTGCACATGCACGCGCACACACCGGAGTGCCCCGTGTGCAAGGCCATTGTTGAAGAAGACAAGCTTGTCCCTCTTTATGGCCGTGGCAAGGACCGTGTCGACCCAAGGTCTAAGAACACCCCTGGAGCTGATATCCCTAACCGCCCAGCTGGCCAGAGGCCTGCAACAGCCCAACAGGCTGATCCTCACAACAATTTCGGGAACGCCCATGCGAATCCATGGTTCATGGGCATGGGCGCAGCAGTCCCGTTGGCGAACGCGCGGTGGGGTAACTACGCGTTCTCGGCTGCGTTTGGGGGTCTATTCCCTATGCTTAGCTTCCAAATGCATGGTATTCCAGATCCTGCTCCTTATGCTCAGCCTGGTGGGTTTCACTACGGGTATGGCCATGGCCATGGGTTCCATAGCGGACATATGGGGCCTGCCCATGGCGTCCCCCGCCAAGGACCGCTTGGCCAACAACAACAGCAGGCAGACGTCTACTTGAAGGCCCTGCTCCTCATGGTTGGAGTTCTTGTGATTGCAAGTCTCCTTGCATTTTAAAGCAAAGTCGCCAGTAGTTTTTCGGTTGTAATGGTTGTTTGGTGGTAAGAATTGCTAGAATTATTAGGTGCTGCCATTGTGTGGGCTTATCTTGCTACCAAATGTGACATAAGTTAGTTGGAATGTTTATATGAAGTGTCCATGGTATGAAGATTTAGATAAAGCTTCAGCATGTTACAACATCATATGTATCTACTTGGATGAAGATTGTATAATTTGTGTTGTTTGACGCTTTTGGCGAATTCGATGTATAATCGGGAGGCCATCTCCTCCATGTTGATGCTCTGTATATTGTACTATACATTTAGACGAAATAACGGAACATGTAAGAAAGCTCTTGTTTGCACCATGACAGTTTATACATATCGACTTTGACAGTAATTTCACGTTATTTTCACCAAATAAACACTGTATACTGGTGTAGTACCATGATTGTACGTCTAGATGAGGAGTATTTTTTGGAAGTGTGAGCACACGAGAGCAATCTGTGGGTGGCGCAGGCCGACCTCTGGTTCTTCCAGATTGCTGATCTTACTCGCCATCAACTGGTGTAAATCCAATGGTGGCGATGAGTCATGGGTGCAGAGGCCAGCTGGTGTAAATCCAATGGTGGCGATGAGTCATTGCTGATCTTTCGATTTTTTTGTCTGAGTTTTCCAGTAAGGAATTTGCACTTGCCTGATTGCCTATATCGAACCTTCGAGCAACAACAATGGCGCTGTCACTAGACCGAGGCCACCTACGCATAATAGGCACAAATATCTCTCGCACGCGCAACAAGGCCTGCAAATTTGGCTGCATCCAAGCTATATATATTCCGTTGTTCGCCACGACGATAGATCAGGCTGTTGTGCCCACCACGCAAAAGAGAACAAGCCTGAACCGTCATGTGGCACATGCTGCGTGATTCCCCATTTTCACAGATTGCACATTTTTGCCTTCGGGAATCGGGAGTGTGTTCGTGGCGTAGTGGTTACAAATTATCGGGTTATCATATTTGTATTTGCTGTATTCTGCCTTACGAAATCTCACATACATGTCTTGTATATGTGAGATTGTTAGAGCAACTCTAGCGGGCGCTTGAAAACTCCTTTTCGTTGATTTGAAGGCTGAAGAACCCATAACTCGTAACAAAACCCGTAAATGGAACTAAAAAACTAGACGATTCATCGATAACTGAACATCTGCGCGCAAAAGATTGCATACAAAAGAGCTTCTGCGACCGAACTACATCGAGCCTACGCACTACATCGAACCTAGCGAGTATGACTAGTGCCTACCAGTACGGCGACCTCTGGAGGATGTCGATGGACTTCCTGGAGTCGTCCTCCGCCACCTTCCAGTACGCCGCGCGCTCCATGTGGGCGGCGTCCGCGGCGAGGCCTTCCTAGAGGAGCTCTCTGTCCGCCTGGCGCAACCGGTGGAGTTCCTTCTCCTCCGTCGCCGTCTGAGCGCCAAGGAGCGTCACTATCGCGTCCACCTGTTCGTCGGGGACGAAATCCTCCTGCGAGAAGGTGGACGCGAAGGCCGCCGGGTCGTCCCCCTGTGGAGGAGGCTCGCGGATGACGAGGGCGCCGCTACGAGGCCCATCTACAGGAGTTCCGTGCCCGCCGGTGGAGCTCCCTTCGCCGCCGTTGGAGCTCCCACGGTGCATCCGACCGTACTTCTCCACGGCGTTGTACCGGGACCTCTCATGGATTGGCAACCCCGCGCGGACGAACCTCCACGCACCCCGCTTGCGGCCCGTGTCGGACCGGACGAGCCGCTTGCACTTAGGGTCATCCCGGCGCCGCCGCGACCTCTCCTGGACCCGCCTGAGCTAGGGCTACGCGTCATTGTACAGTTATTTGTTAGATCTGTCGCCGGCACGTGGTTATTGCTAGCCGGAGGTGGGGATTCGCGGGAGCAATTTATCGTCGGCGGCGGCGCTAGGTTTTCGGTCTTACCCGAAAACGGCTCGCGCTACCGAATAAATACAGCCTGAGAGGGGAGATTCGGGGAAGGGGGTGATGGCTGTAAGCCGTTTTCAGGCCGAGCCGAGTTTTCAGTCTGTACTAGCGTGTCAAAACTGAAGCAACCCCTAAAACCGCCGAAACTTTACATTTCCGGCTCTTTTAGAATTTCTGCTAGAGTTGCTCTTACGAAGTTTTCCGTGTCTGCTTGTGCCTCAGCTGCGAACTTTGAGGTCCATTTTTGACAACACGGATATTCCATGTTCTGTCCAAACTTAACCGTGTGGTGCACGCTCAAGCTTTAGATGGACCAAATTTCTCGCCAAAAAGCTTTCCAGGGAGGTTCGCATTGCACACAGATGGAGATGGAGATGGAGATGGAGATGGTTTGCATGGCATGGATCGGCGGCAGGCTGCGCGCGGCGGCGGGAAGCTTCAGGGCAATGCAAGTTGCGCGGCACTATACGGGAAACGGATATGATCGAGCGAGTCAGACCGTGAGTGGGTCGGGTGAACAGATACTCGTAGTGGAATGGCCACCGTCTCTGCCTGCCTAGCGACCAAGCTAGTACTCCTACAAGTGTGCTGCTGCTCATGGAGTATATCTATGTTGTATGTATAACTAACTAGTCAGATCGCTGCCTTTTTGGCCGGGTCGGGTCATAGTCACACACTCGTAGTAATATCTTGCGGCCGTTCAGCTCATCATGGCCGACGAGCCGCAATCGCCCGTACCTACGCGTCGAGACGTCTTCCCTGGGCCGGGACGGGATTCCTCTCTGTGAGTGACGCCGCCACACAGCCTGTAAAACAAAATTCGGCGTGGGCGCGCCTGGTTTCTCCCGTGCTTTGCTACCGGCCGGTGTTCTGCTTTTTGAAGGGGCTGTTTAAGCCTGTTTGAGTTCATGCTGTTCGTCCCAAGGAGAGAAGAAAGTAAGTTACTCAATGTAAGAGAAAAATTGTTGACTCGCATGGTGTACGTCCGTGCCTAACAGTGGCCTAAAAGTTGACCAGCAGTTTACCTGTCTGACCTGCTCTTCCCTCGGTCAAGGTCGCCTTGGACTTTGTTGGCTAGCTAACCTAAGCTGCTGCCTCCTTTTGGGACACGTACGGTACTAGCTGGTGGAGATCCACGAGACGCCACGAGGTTGCTGCTGCCGGCGTGGCACAGCTAGCCTATTTAATATTTCTTCTCTTATTTGAAGTAAACCGTGTGTATACATTTTTCCTTTTTGAGAAAGTTAGAAAAAAACATCATAATTGTAGCTCCGATTTAAAAAAAGCTACCGCAATACCGTTTTGTGAAAAGTAAAAGAAAAAACAGTTGTCGAGCGTAAGGGCATCTCCAGTCGTTGCACCCCCAAGGGACCAAAACGCCGCCGTTTTGGGGCCGCCGCGGCGCCAAACGGCGCTAATCTGGAACCTGGGGGCAGACTTCCCAGTCGCCCCCCGAGCCCAACTTTCGGCCCAAAAAACTCGAGATTTGAAATTCAGCGCATTTTATTAATTCACGCAAATCTCATACATTTCGACGCAAAGTTAAACTAAAAACAACAAATTTAAACTAAAAAACTAAACTACTTCAGTCCTAGGCGCACAGTGATGCCCTGGCTATAGTCGACGTCGTCGTCGTCGTCCGGGCCATCGCCGTGGCGCCTGCTCGTTCCCTGGCCGGGATCGCCGCAGCCAGTGTTGCTCGTCCCCGCGCCGGAGTCGCCCCACCTGCTCACCGCAACGGCTCGCAGGACCTCGGCTTCTTCGTCGGAGTCGGGGTCGAGCACGACGTAGGGGACTTCCCTCGTCTGCGGCGGGAGAGGAACGCGGTGGCGGGCCGCATTAGCGGCAGCCTCCTGCTCGCACTGCGCCTTGCGCTGCTCGGCCTCAGCGAGCAGGCGGCGCTGGAGCTCCAGCTCCTCGGCGGTGATGTCGCGCAGGTTCCAGTCCTCGGCGACGTCGTCGGCGACAGACTGGAGCGTGCTGCGCGACAGCTTCTCGGCGACCTTGAGGTCGGGCCACTCCTCGTCCTCGTCCTCGTCCACCTCCGTCTTGGGGCGGACGGTGCGCTCGAAGTCGGCGTCCTGCCGCTGGCGTGGCTCGCCGAAGCGCAGGGCGCCGCCGCTGCACCTGGTGACAGGCGCGCCGGAGTTTAGAAGGGGAGGGGTGAAAGACATAGACTGCGCGTCGTAGGAGGACGACGTAGCCGACGACGAGCCGCCGCCCATCCGCCGCGGTGCCCACGAGGGGTTCGGGCGGGGCGGCTTCTCCAGCCGGGGCTCGTTGCCGGCGTGGATGTAATCCAGCACCCACTCGAGAGTGCGGTGCTGGCCTCCCCACCAGCGCTTGTGCCCCAGGCTGTTGGCGCGGCCCTCGACGGGGCCGTTGTTGCCCTCGGCGGCGAGGTCGGCTTCGCGGCGGCGCTGGAGCTCCTACCACCAGAAGGCGTCCTGGCCGTGCGGCCTCGAGTGGAGCCGCGCGGCCTCGTCCGCCGGCAGGCCTTGGCGCACCTCCGTGATGGCTTGCCGGAACTCCGAGTCCGTTGAAGGGATCGCGGGCACAGGCACTCCACCCATGCTGAGGGTCCAGCGAGGCTGCCCGCCGTCGGAGCTCGGGAGGCGCATGTCCGGCGGGCACGGTTAGCCCGCCCGGTACAACGCCCACGCCTCGTTCCGGCGAAGGTGGCGGCGGATCCAGCCGTTGGCTGCGGCAACACCGTCGTAGTTGGCAATCTGCTGCGAGAAGGAAGGAGAGAGCACGGGGAGAGAGGAGAGCGCCGAGGAGGAAGGGCGAGGAAGCAGTGAGGTGGAAGAATGGGGAGTGCGGCGAGCGGCGGGGGGCTTTTGTAGCCTGCCGGACATTTACTGCGGCGCGTCACCTCGCTGCCGCCCGCCATGCCATTACGCCGGCAGCCTTTGAACGAGCGCATGCACTGGGCGGCCGCCACGCCATAAACGCTGGCAACCGACGCGGGGGCCGAGAAGATGATGACGGGGGTTTCTGTTCCCGCGTTTTTTCACCGCGTCACTGACAGAGCTGGCCCGCGCGGGCTGCAGCGCAGTTTCGCCCCCCCCCCCAAGCTGAACCCAGTGGGCTGGGTTTGGCCTGGGTGCCGCGGCGCGAAATAGCGCCGTTACGGCGCTATTTGGGCTTCTGGGGGGCCGACTGGTGCGGAAACGGCGCTATTCGCCGCTTCCGGCACTAAAAAGGCCGTCTGGGGGGGGGGCGACTGGAGATGCCCTAACAAAAATTACTAAGCTATTAAACCTAGCTAACGACGTTTGTGAGCGATGGAACCCGTCATCAGGTTGGCCTGGCGACGCAGTAACGGTGGCAAGTACTTGAGAGAAATAGACCTTAGGTGGGTTCTAAATTTTACCGCACAAATGGAGCGATCGAACAAATGCTCCTCATCCCAGATATGGTTGCCAAGACGTGAGTCGGCAGCTCTAGTTCGTCCATGGGAACTCACTCGGTTCCTAGACATTATTGTTTCGATCTGTCCATATTTAATGTGTTTATAATTAGAGCTTTATGACCGTTTGATCGAGCCGGATGGACGGTTTATAAAAATGCCAACCACCCTAAAACTTGTATTATAATTATGCATCTGAACCTACTGTTGCAATTTTTTGATTAATGCATAGTGTCGAGAGGATCTATGGTGTTTGTTGTTTCGGGGATCTCATCCTCCTGGGTGTCTAAATATTTCTCTCAGGAAGTTGAGATGAGACGAGAATAATAGACTAGTTATGATGAGTGTCAGAAAAATGGTCTTTGGGAACACATTATTATTTTTTCCACCTTTTGCCAAGGAAAATTTTGCATGATAGGAAGTTAGACTAAGTTTAGTGAGATATTACTGAAAATGTGTATGTCACGTAGTGAAAAAATTGTGTAAACATGACATTGTTTTATGTTAGGAAAGAAATTTCTTATTCATGTGTTCCGAATATATATAATGGAACTATGAAGCTATGAATGTGAATTGCTCTTTCAATGAAAACAAAAAATGTTAATTGCAATCAGTTGATAAAAGAGAAAAATTTATTATGTTAACCAAGCCACACAGTTATACAGAGACCTCAGTTAATAATGAGGTCATATTAAAGTTTCTACCTCTTTGACGAGGTCTCATCAGCAATAGGCACGCAAGCATTGTCGATGAGCTCTTCACATCTACGACAGAGTCATGGTGACGAGGGCATTCTCTGTGGCTGTGGCTGATGGGTTGACCCGTAACCATAATGTCACTCGGTACTAGTGGCTGGGGCGGTATCATGGCCCATTTATCTGGCTCATAATGGTATGGTTTTTACTAGCATGCTTGTAGCTCAACCTGTTTAATAACATCTTCAGACTATGTGTACCTCGATGTGGTGGACAAGTCTCAACCATGCTCTGTAGAGTTCATCTTCTTACTTTTCTTGTGACTAGTCATCTGCATTTTATTTCGAGCATTTGCCCCTATCTCGTCTCAATTTGAAATAGGAAGCATCAGGGAATACTATGTTATTGATCGTATCTTTTCTCGGTAAAAACCACTTCTATGTTGCCTCCTTATTAAGAATTTTTTTTCGAAATGAGAGCCTTGGTACCAGGATCTGCATCAAAACTAGTTAGGAAGCGCGGCTTGCCGCGCGAGACAGATGAAGTATTATTCCGAACCCCCGATAATCCAAGTGGTAGCAGAAATCATTTAGAGAGAGGTGGTGGTAGCGAGTGATTAGGTAACCTCGGACTCGGGAAGTCATTACACAATAAACAGAAAAGCAGATGGCCTTAGTGAAGGGGTCTTTGCATAGAAAAAAAAATCCTACGTGAGAGACACCCAAAAGGCCAAGATCTAATCTAGGAGACGAAGTGCAACGGGCAAAGAGAGGTTTAAGAAGAACACATACACTCGAAGACACAAAGCGTTACGAGATCAAATCTCGTTGTTGGCGTAGTCGTACTCACACCCATCCCGAAAGAGAGAAGATGTGCACCGCAATCCGGCGGTGCCTCCGTGATCGGTCACACTTACGGTTTATGACGACCTCCGTTCCCTCGATCCAGCGGAGCGAGGAAGTAGAGGATCCCTCGGAACTCCAGCAGCACGACGGCGTGGTGGTGGTGAAGAATCTCATGGTCAGGGCTTCACCAAGCCGGAGACCATGGAATGGAGCAGCGGGTGGAGAGGAAATGAGGTGGGCAAGTGTGTGCGAGAATAGGAGCTCTCACCCTCCTTTTATAGGGGAGGGGGAGGCAGACCAAGAGGGGGTGCGGACAGCCATGGTGGTGCCCCCACCTCTTCCCTCTTCATGTGAGTGGAAGCCCCACTCACATCCACTCATTTTTCCTTAAAACTCCACTTAAAAAATTCAAGAGTTTTTCTTTAATAAATAAATAGAACATTTTTATTTCTTTATTTGAGCATTTATTAATTCTATTAACAAACTTTTGCATATAGCACCTCGAATCATTTGTTAATTCTATTAACAACCATTCGATGAAAAACCCCTTGAACTATTTCAATTTTCCCCAAAACAATTTCGGTGCCGCCCAAAATATTCTTCGATATTCCGTATCCTCTGAAACGCGTCATCGAACCTTAAGTGTGTCACCCTACGGTTCATGAATAAGATAGAAATGATCGAAACTCCTCTTCGTTCAATAATCAACAACAGGAGCTGGAGATCCATGATGACTCCTATATATTCAAGGATGACTCGTGATCGTGTGAACCATCAATGTCGTGAACTATTCCCTTTGTCTCGCGATATTATACTTGTCCGAGATTCGATCATTGGTATCAACCATACCTTGTTCAATCTCGTTACCGACAAGAACTCTTTTCTCGTTGATCATATCACGTGCTTGCAAGCGGTGTCGATGTGATATCACCGAGAGGGCCCAGAGTATATATCTCCATCATTTTGGATGGACAAATCCCACTCTTGATCCATGATCCTCAACTAATACTTTCCGAATACCTAACGGCACCTTTATAGTCACCCTGTTACGGTGTGACGTTTTATGACATCAAAGCACCCTTCCGGTATCAGTGATTGACATGATCTCATGGTCTAAGGAATAAGTTACTTCGTATGTTTGATATAACAATGTAAACTTAATGACTTCATCGCATTGCTATATTCACCTTGGGTATATGTTCATCACATCATTCTTCTAATGACATGACCCCGTTATTAACAACATCCAATGTTCATGATCAGGAAACCTTGATCATCTATTAATCAACGAGCTAGTTAAAAGAGAGGCTTTACTAGGAACCATTGTTTGTTTATTAAACACACATGTATCAGCGTTTCCGGTTAATACAATTCTAGCATGAGAAATAAACATTCATCATAAACAAGGAATAAGATAATAACCATTTTCTTATTGCCTCTCGGGCATATTCCCTTCAGTCTCCCACTTGCACTAGAGTCAATAATCTAGTATGTAAGCACTTAACACATATGGCATTCCATCGTTATTACCATGCTTCGCATGTGGTAAACGTCATAAAAAAGATCTGAACTGTTCAGGTCCTATTGTATTTGCATGTTCTTTGCGTCTACACGCATCACTCATTCTCTAATGAGATGTCTTTGTATGTATATGGTCAAGAGGTGAAACCTTAATTCCCCAGCTTAAACCGATGTTACTAACATTTTGAAAATGTAGCTTCATAGTGTTAACATTCTTGGAAATTCACCAAGTTCCGGTGATACCTTAATTCCTCAGCTTAAACTAATGTTACTAACATTGTGAAAATATAGCTTTATAGTGTAAGCATCCTTGGAAATTCACCAAGTTCAATAAAGAACTCCTTGACACAAAATACACTCATTATCAGTTGTCAACACAACGATATACTTTAGCCTTTGTTGTAGTATCTGTCACAATACTTTAATTTTGAAACTCTTTCAAATCCAGCATGGAACTTTCTTCCAGCCTATTGTGCTACTCTTCATCACATATTTTAATTGAGATAAAATTACTTGAATAAATGACAAGACTATTAGTGTAACATATTACAACTAATATTTTGTCATTACTACATAGGAAAACATATCCTTAGCATTTCTAAAATGACACAAGGATCTTTCCCACTGTTGTCTAATCATCGTATGAATTATCCTGCTATAACATTTTATAGCATATGACTTATCTGGTTGCGTACATAGCATGGAAACATGACTTAGAAATCTCAATTTCAATGATGCTCATCATGTGTCAAAACACTTGAATCTTGCTCAATTATTTTCCATGTGACAAGAAATCTTTCTTGTCATTTCGATATGGACTTACTTCAATATTTTATCTATGTAAATTTGGCTTCAATCATACCAGGTGCTTCAATCCATCTATTATAGATATCGATGCCCAATATCTTCTAAGCCTTTCATAAATAAGAAAATCTTAACCATGTTAATTTAAAATTACATATTTAACAATCAACCATATGTCAGCTACATAAAGTATTGTAAATATGTCATAGCGCTCCCACTTAATTTCTTGTGACTCTACAAACATCTTTATCGTTCATGATGGAATCAAACTCTTTTGATAGATTCATTAAGGTCAAGATTTCAACTTAGTTATGCTCACTTCAACCATTGAAGTGTGCGTACCTTTCTAACAGCCTTTTGAATTTTAACAAAACTCTCAAACTGTGTCAAGTACAAATCCTTGATCAAACTTCCTTGAGAGGAGACTTGGTTTTGTTATTCAATTGCCATATCATAATATGTAACCTTTGCTAGAAATATCCGCAAAGACTAAAGCATCACTACGGAAGATCCAAATCTTATAGTAGTCAACTCTTTGAACTCTGTAGAAAACAACTTTTTGATAAGTACAACTTTCAAAGGATGTAAAAATCCATGTCTTTGTTGCTATATAGACCCTTTTGCTATCGTTAGGCATCATTCCTATCGAAAAGACTGCCAAGTCACATACTTGATATTCATACAAGGATATTATGGCGGATATAATGACTCATAGTCAATTTTACGAAGTCATGGGCCATCATTTGCTTCCTTTATAAGGTCTAGGTCCTTCTGTTGTCAAAACAACACTTTACTCTTAAACCACAAGTTGGTCTAAGTACAAAGTTTTAGGACTTTTGTGGTTCAGTACGCAAACTCATCTGAAGTATCTACAACACATGTAGTGTCTTCTACTTTGTCAAAATAGCAAACCCAGGAACAACTTCCACTGCTGCGCTACTCTTGACATGATAACGAAGATTCTCTAATCTCGTTGAGTTTGTACTGTGCTCCCACTCACTTGTTTCGCAAGAACTACTTTCTCGAGAAATCAACCCTTTCTGACAAACAACATTTGTCTTTTGGTTCGGTGATAGGAGAAATACCCAATGTTTTATTTGGGATAACCTTATAAACATATATTTATCCTATTTTGGTTCTAAACATTTTACACATGCTATGCATACCAAAACTTAAGAAAATGACAATTCGGGTCACTACCCAAACCATATCTTATATGTTGTCAAATTTAACGGATCATGATGGTGCTCTTTTCAGTGTAAAAGCGGTTGCCCTTAATGTATAAACTACATAATTATAATGGAAATTTTATTAATCTTACCATGTCCAACAAGGTTTGATTTTGTTTCTTGAATACTCCAAACTAATGTGGGGTATTCGAGAAGTATAAGTTGTAGAACAGTTCTGCAACTTCTCAGATGTTTTGCTAAACTTGTAACTCAAACTTTATCCTTTATGATCCAATCATAAATACTTGACTATCTTGTTACAATGATTTTTACTTCATATTAACAACCATTTGAACCAATTCAAAATGTCAACTCCGTTCTCTTTAAATAGGTATACTCATATATCTACTCAAATCATCGACGGAATTTTATGAAGGAAAAATTAATCCACCATACATGACTACACATAATGAACTATATACATCCATATGTATAATCTCCACTAAATTAGTCGTCCATTCTACTTTGGCCTATGAACGAAATTTTAGTCATCTTTTGGAAGAGGTCTCACAAGCGTCAATTTATTCAAAACAAAATGACTCCGGAAGTCCATCAATATGGAGTTCCTTCATGTTTTTCTTTCCGATATGAACTAAAATGGTGGTGTCACAATTTAATTGAAACTCTTTTACGTCTTGCAACATTTAGCATTTAGTTTTATAGATGTTTACTTTACCAACATGATTTATATTAACATATCCATCAATTATAGAATATGGTCATAGTTTGAACAATATCATTTGTTCTCACAAAAGACCAGAACAAAATAACAACTTATTAAGTTCTTAAAATTAATCTTGAATGTTTCGTTCGATATGACAATGAACACAATTACACTTTATTTCTGTTCTTGTCATAATCGATTCCACATCTATTACTAGTTCCTTTTAGGCCCTTGTATTTCTTGCATTGCGTTGCTTTGTATGACAACTCATACCAACCAATGTGGTATCAAAATACCCAAAAATATTTTGTTAACTAGTAATACATCTATAACTTGTATATCAAGCATATACTTCTGAGCTGGACTTCTCCAGTTATCTTCTTTTCTGCCATATATCGTTTTGTAATTCTATTTTAAATATTACCTTTCCTTTACAGAAGAATCATTCAACATCAAACAATGCTAGTCGTACTAGCTCAATTTCTTTGGCGTGTTAGTCATATACTATCACCCATTGAGTCATACTTTGAGTTTGATTGTTCTACTAATATCACTATATTAACAGTATTCTTCTAGATTCCACTCTTAGCAATATGCAAGTAAGGTAAACGACTTTACCCATACTTTTAATCCATCCCATCATAACAATTTTATGATTAAGCTACTATAGCTCGAAGGAAGGAATTTAGAGGACAATTTTAGTGCCCAACTTATTGGAATATTCAAACGCCTAGCGTCTTCAATGATTGCATATATTCAAATAATATAAGCATACATTGTCACGCTAAATTATACTCAGTCATGTTGCCACAAATAAGTTCCTAGATATCAATATATCTTTCACTTGATTGTTTCTGAAAACAACTCTTTTCAGTTCCTAAATCACCTGATCAACAAAACATTCTTTTGAAGATAAAGTAATATGGAAGCAACCATGACTCTGGATTCTAAATAGGAATTAATTGCTCTTTTGATCAATCAATCATTAACCATATGGAGCCAGGTAGGAAATACCAAAAATCTACAATATGACTCAATTTTAAATTTCACTAATACGGTACCAATCTTAAATGTTTTTTACCAGATCATAACAGTTATATCTCAATCAACAATCTAAGTGTAAGGTAGTTTTGTGGATGCCAATGAATATTAGAATTTGTGCAAATTCACTTTGATTGGTTGTTCATGATAAATAAGTTCAAGTTAATTTAAAATTATGCCATGAACTCCCACTCAAAAACAACATCCCTCTTAGTCGTCTTTAGTGATTACACAAACCAAATTCACTACACCAAAACCGATCATCACGTGAGATGATATAGCTTCAAAGGCGAACATCGACATGTTCATCATATCTTCCATATGACTCATGCTTTACCTTTCGGTTACGTGTTCCGAGGCCATGTCTGTACATGCTAGGCTCGCCAAGTAGAACCATAGTATTGCGTGTGTTTCAAGGCCATGTCTGTACATGCTAGGCTTCAAAACACCCGTTGTATGCGAATGTTGAGTCTGTCACACTCGATCATCACGTGGTGTCTCGAAACGACGAACTTTCTTAACGGTGCAAACTTAAGGAAGAACACATTATTATCTTGATATTAAGTAAGAGGGATCATCTTATAATGCTACCATCGCTATCTAAGCAAAACAAGATGCATAATAGGATTAACATCACAGACATCACATGTAAGGATAACGTGAAATGATATGGTCCTCCTTGCACTTGATCTCCATCATGTGCATCATGGTATGATCTCCATAATTCCACCGGCGTGGTACCAAGTTCCATGGCACCCCAATCTTGATTGTCCATCAATAATAAGACAACTATAAGGATACCTTACGGTATATCAATAATTTACAAAAGAGATCATCTCATAATCAAATTTGTAACATTGACCATATCACATCACATGCCCAGCAAAAACTAGTTAGACGTTTTTAATTTATTTTTGTATATTTTACGTGGCTTAGGGCTTTCGAGAATAGAAAAGTTCATACCTACGAACATCAACCACAACGTTGATAAATACATTTTTAACAACCCTTCGTAGATTAGATCTTAACTATAGTAGGAGAAACAGACACCCGCAAGCCACTTATGCAAATACAAGTTGCATGTCAGTTGTGGAACAAGTCTCATGTACGTGGACATGTAAGGTTAGTCTGGGCCGCTTCATCCCACTATGCCACTAAGATCATAAAATAATCAAGGAGGTAATAACATGATCATCAACGCCCACATACACCTATGTGTTCTACCCGTACAAAACATCTACGCATATATCCGGCTCTGATACCACTGAAGGGGTCGTTGCATAGAAAACAAAAAAATTCCTACGTGAGAGACACCCGAAAGACCAAGATCTAATCTAGGAGACGAAGTGCAATGGGCAAAGAGATGGTTAATAAGAACACATACCCTCGAAGACACAAAGCGTTACGAGATCAAATCTCGTTGTTGGCGTAGTCGTACTCACACCGATCCCGAAAGCGAGAAGATATGCACCGCAATCTAGCGGTGCCTCCGTGATCGGTAACACGTACGGTTGATTACGACCTCCGTTCCCTCGATCCAGCGGGGCGTGGAAGTAGAGGATCCCTCGGAATTCCAGCAGCACGACGGCGTGGTGTTGGTAAAGAATCCCATGGTCAGGGCTTCGCGAAGCCGGAGACCATGGAATAGAGCAGCGGGTGGAGAGGAAATGAGGTGGGAAAGTGTGTGTGAGAAGAGGAGCTCTCACCCTCCTTTTATAGGGAGGGGAGGCAGCCCAAGAGGGGGTGGGGCCAGCCATGGTGGTGCCCCCACCTCTTCCCTCTTCAAGTGAGTGGAAGCCCCACTCACATCCACTCATTTTCCATTAAAACTCCACTTAGAAAATCCAAGAGTTTTTCTTAATAAATAAATAAAACATTTTTATTTCTTTATTTCAGCATTTGTTAATTCTATTAACAAACTTTTGCATATGGCACCTCGAATCATTTGTTAATTCTATTAACAACCATTCGATAAAAAACCCCTTAAACTATTTCAATTTTCCCCAAAACAATTTCGGTGCCGCCCAAAATGTTCTTCGATATTCCGTATCCTCTCAAACGCGTCATCGAACCTTAAGTGTGTCACCCTATGGTTCGTGAATAAGATAGACATGATCGAAACTCCTCTCCGATCAATAATCAACAGCGGGGTCTGGAGATCCATGATGACTCCGATATATTCAACGATGACTCTCGTGATCGTGTGAACCATCAACGTCGTGAACTATTCCGTTTGTCTCGCGATATTTTACTTGTCCGAGATTCGATCGTTGGTATCAACCATACCTTGTTCAATCTCGTTACCGATAAGTACTCTTTTCTCGTTCCCATGATATAACATCCTTGTGATCATATCACGTGCTTGCAAGCGGTGTCGATGTGATATCACCGAGAGGGCCCAGAGTATATCTCTCCGTCATTTTGGATGGACAAATCCCACTCTTGATCCATGATCCTCAACTAATACTTTCCGAAATACCTAACGGCACCTTTATAGTCACCTTGTTACGGTGTGACGTTTGATGACATCAAAGCACCCTTCCGGTATCAGTGATTGACATGATCTCATGGTCTAAGGAAGAAGTTACTTCGTATGTTTGATATAACAATGTAAACTTAATGACTTCATCGCATTGCTATATTCACTTTGGGTATATGTTCATCACATCATTCTTCTAATGACATGACCCCGCTATTAACAAGATCCAAAGTTCATGATCAGGAAACCTTGATCATCTATTAATCAACGAGCTAGTTAAAAGAGAGGCTTTACTAGGAACCATTGTTTGTTTATTAAACACACATGTATCAACGTTTCCGGTTAATACAATTCTAGCACGAGAAATAAACATTCATCATAAACAAGGAATAAGATAATAACCATTTTATTATTGCCTCTCGGGCATATTCCCTTCACTTAGGCTACATAGAGGCTCTAAATACATAGGTACAAAAGAGAGAAGTTTGAGAGGAAAGATTATGCAAGGAGGGAGAGGTCTCGGGATTTTGACTAAATCGACCGAAGGATAGTTCACTGATTCATTCATCAAATTGTACGTTAGAGCACAATGTCGTGGCAGAATAGCTGCGATGGCCTGATATATGTGTTCATAAGATCAATAAAGATGGACAAAGAAATTTATAATATGTTTTCTGTTTAAAGAATCAACCAAACGGATTCAAGCACGTCTTAACCAACCGTGAAGAAATGTTTTCAAATATAAAACTAAGATAGGTCGGACCTTTATATATAGTGGTGGGCATGCATTTCAGGCATACACTCATATCTCATAATTTGAGCAGACCGGCAGAAAGTAAATCCAATGAAAAAACAAACAACGAATAACAAATATGTATAATCCATTTTCCTAAGACAAAGTCCATGGTCAAATAACATATAGAAGACATTACATAATAACAGTCCACATAGGAGGCAAATATGCCTGGATAATTAATGGTGCAAGGGCCACAACTTGATCAATGGTACACTCATACTAAGCATCCTAGGATACATACTAAATATACCTTTTGAAGGTAACTAGCATAGTGGCCCTCTCTCATTCATCTCATTGATTGTAGACAATAGGTAAATAACAACTTGATCTCATTGATTGTTGATTGTTGATTGTATACAATAGGCCCTCTCTCATTGATTGTTGATTGTACTAAAAAAATGAAGGTCTAACTATGTGAAACTATGATGACTTACCAGTTGTTATTTACCTCACATTGATATGTTCTTACTAGCTACTCACTTGTTAGCTACCGGAAACACCACTTCTCGTTCAACTTCCATGTGTTTACCACGCATCCCGAGGAGTGATTCAAATGTCCATGAAGTTCATAGTTCCACTACTTAAAACTTCCTTATTTGTAGAAAAAGCGGAGACGAAGTTATCTTTCCTTCCAATTATAACTTATATTCATGTGCTTCACATCAAACATTAATTTCAATTTCATTAGGCTCTAATATGTCACCACTTAACATTTTTTTCTATTTGAATGGAACCAAACCTCTCTATTTTTAGATGAGTATTATAGAGTAGGTAATAAAAATACGCTCTAAATCCATATATGCTACCTACTTCATTTCCTAATTTCATCCGAGATATCCTGATAAATAATTTGAAAAATGTGAGTGCCTTATTTTTAGGGTGCTGAAAGTTTTCGTGGAAAAACTGTAAGGAAATTCATACTATGCATAAATATGTGGGAAATATACTCACAATTTTCCCATCTTTAGAGAGTGCTTTTAGATTGGAATGCCATTTTTTAACATGTCACCTTGAACTATGGCAGTAAAGAGGTCTTGTGTGTTTAAATGCATTTATGAAGATTTCCTGGTCGGTGGTCTACTAACAATTTGGATTTTTTGAAATGTTTGGGAATTCGTTGAATATCTTTTTCAACACTTAGTACATACACCATGCGAACACATCCATGCCAAAACACACACATGGTGCCGACTTAAGACCATAGTAACAAAGCATCGAGATTCCTTCCTCATCATCGGCATATTGGTATTGATGGTGTCCATTCCCACTGACATTACAATTTGCGTTGGTGAAATACACATGATGTCGTCAAACATACCGTTTTGATTTTGGTGGGTTGGCGGTACAACCAACCCACCAATCACCCCATATATGAATTATTTTGTATTTTTTGTCCACAATGTGCATCCCATATATAACATGTACCCCTCAGTTACACAATATAAGTTGTTATTACAATCAATATAGATGAATGGTGTTGATACGTATATTTCAATATTATAGTTTATTAATATGGTAATTCTTGGATATTTATTTAAAATTGTTTTGTTATCTCTTTCCTATTTCTATCTTTCCAACATACTATTTTTCCATAGATTGTCTCTTATTAAACAAATACACCTAAACATTGTATACCTCAATGTGTTGGACAAGTTTCAACCATGCTCTATAGGGTACATCTTACTTTTCTTGTGACTAGTCATATGCATTTTATTTCGAGCATTTGCCCCATATCTCGTCTCAAATTTGCAATAGGAAGCATCAGGGAATACTATGTTATTGATCGTATCTTTTCTCGGTGCAAAACACTTGCATTTTTATGAGATCCATAGAGCTTACCAAAAACGATTAAACTCCTATGTTGCCTCCTTATTAAAATGTTCTTAAGCTCCGGTGTTCTCATCTCAATAAGTGTCGATGCAACAACATTTGTTTTTGTATTTGCAAAATCATAAGACGTGTTGAGTGTTGTGCAAGCTCTTTGAGGGAAAAGAGATATAGGAAGCCATGTAATAGCAAGAAAATGTACAGATGTAAAAAAAATGAACATGTGCTCGTTCATACCCAAGCATCTTGAAACCATGGGAATAAGAAATTTTTCATGATTGTAAACATTGTGCTTTGTTACGATGAGCAGGTTAAATTGGTAAGAAGTTTGTTTTTACTTTTCTAGTATAGTCTATAAATATTTGCTGAAGAAAAAAAAATAAGATTTTAGAAATGGGATTACAATGCAAGCCAACAATTTGCTCGCATGAATCTAGCTTATTATCTCTGAATCCATGCACCCAAGTAAATCCTTAGTTTCGACGTTTGCTGAAAAGGATACTCACGAAAGTGATTTAAAGGAAAAAAAATAGTACTCTACATTCTTAAATAGATTATTAATACACAATGTATATAGGGCGAATGCTTTTTTTAGAGGAACTGATACCTATCACCATAAGATCCACCGTTGGTTCATACCCTAAGATATGTGCCCAGCAAAACATATACTATTCATAGAGGTTTCACCCGCGACTCTCGACATGAATAACCATTCAATCTTGCACGGGTATCTACCGGCCCTGTAAAATTTTTGTATCAATGTATGTAGGGTATCCGTCTCGTCAGAACTTGTATAGTTGTACTGCTATGGCTCGATCTGGAGAGTTCACGACTCGATCGCAACCCTGAAATGTGCACGCCGACACATGGTATAAATACTTCGACTGCCACGCCGCATTGGCACTGCACGATCCAAAGATGATCTTTCGACATCGCTATTCGTTTTTCCTTTTCATCTTTCTGCACAGAGCCCTTGGCCACCCCGTCCTGGGCACCCGTGAACATGGGTCGCATAGACGGATCCATCATTGGGTAGCATGCTACCAAGTGGCACGTTGTCGAGAGGGGCCGCAAGAATAGAATCACATAGCCCTCACCGACAAAACAATGTACAAGCGATGCACGTTCTCCCCTGGCATGGGGACTACGGGCTCGGCCTGAATAAAAGCGGCGGTCCTAGGGTTCTTCTTGCGACAACATGAAGATCTTCTTGACACGTGCCCTCCTTGATCTGGTCGAGTGTCCCGATCCGCAAGACTCTTCCGGCAAACTTTCATAAGCATGTTATGCTTGAAGATTGCTGGATCGGGTGAGATTCTATCGTGTCCAATGGTTAAAAGTAGCTAGGCACTGATATGGTTCTTGTTGAGGAACTAAAGCAGCCTACCCATGTTTTGAAAAGTGTCTCAAGTCAAACTTCATAAAATTTGACCATGTTTATAGGAGAAAAAAATATAAACATTCACAATACCAAATCAACATTATTAGATGCATCATGGAATTAAGTGTTGTATTATATAACTTTAATAATGTAAATGTTGATACTTTCTAACAAAACTTTGGTCAAAGTTTGCCAAGTTTGACTTCAGAAAAATCTTATACGCGGAGTAAAAAAATTTAAGGGGAGTACATTATTGTTTCAATCTAAATTTTGTTTGTTTATAATTAGGCATCTCAACTTACTACTATAATTTTTTGATTGATGCATAGTGTCGAGAGGATCTGTGTTGTTTGATATTCTAAGAATCTCATCCTTCTCTTGGAAAATTGAGATGAGACTAGAATGATAAACTAGTTCTGGGTAGTGTTAGCAAAAAGGGTCTTGGGAACTCATTATTAATTGTTTCCACCTTTTGGTGAGACAAATTTTGCATGACAGTAATTAGACTTATTTTAGTGCGATATTTACTGACATTGCGTATATCGCATAGTGATACAATTGTATAAACATGACATTTTTTATGTTACGAATGAAATTTCTTATTCTTGTGGTGTGAATATATATTTTGGATCTATGAAGCTATGAATAGAATCGCTCTTTCAATAAAAACGAAAAATGTTAATTGCAATTGTTTGAAAGAGAAAAATCTATTGTGTTATGACCAAGGCACACCGTTATAAAGAGATCTCAGTTAGTAATGAGGTCATATTAAAGTTTGTACCTCTTTGACGAGGTATTATCAGCAATGGGAACGCAAGCATTGCCGATGATCCCCTCACATCTACGACAGAGTCGAGTTGACGAGTGCATTCTCGGTCGCTATGGCTGATGGGTTGACCCGTGACCATAATGTTGCTCCGCACTAGTGTGGCTGGGGCATTATCATGGTCCATTTTTTCAGCTCATAATGGTATGGTTTTTAACAACATGCTTGTAGCTCGCCCATAATAACATCTCCATACTATTTATACCTCGATGTGGTGGAAAAGTTTGAACAAGCTTTGTAGAGTTCATCTTATTTCTGTTCTTGTGGCTAGTCATATGCATTTTATTTTGAGCATTCGCCCCTATCTTGTCTCAAATTTGGGAATAGGAAGCACCAGGAAATAGTATGTTATTGATCCTATTTTTTCTCTGTGCAAACCACTTCCATTTGCGTGAGATCTGTAGAGCTTACCATCGACAACGAAGCAGCAATGTATCATGATTATTAAGACGCTCTTAAGCTCTAGTGTTCTTATCTCAATCGGTCTCGGCGCGACAATGTTTGTTTGTGTATTTTCAATATCATAATCTGTTGGCCCGTGTTCTGCAATCTCTTTAGGGGCAAGGGGATATAGAAAGCGATGTAACAACAAGGAAATGTATAGATGTAAAAAATAAAAATGTGCTCATTCGTAACTAATCATCTTGAAAACACGGGAATAAGAAAATTTGATAATTTAAAACATTATGCTTTATTGTGACGAGCAAGTTAAATTGGTAAAAGGTTGGCTTTTACGTTTATACATGTTTGCTGAGAAAAAAAAGTAAGATTTTGTAGATGGGATTGTAATGCAAGCTTGAAATTTGCTCACATGCATGAATCTAGCTTATTACTATCTCGGAATTCATGCATCCATGTAAGTACTTAGTATCGACTTTTGCTGGGAAGATATCACTAAAGTTGCACATTCTTAAGGAGATGTTCAGCACGGTATGTACTCCGGTTCGTTAGTTGTGCTACACTATTTCTAAATCCGCTCCTCGGTTTGACGTCAACGAGAATGGAGCCGACGTTATGCAGCTCGGCGATCGCGAAATCCACGAAAAACATAGGTCGACACTATTTGCTTTGGAGCCAACCTTGGTCGAATCGCCTAAATGTCAAGTTATGTTGGCGCCAAAGATGCACAACGTTTCTCTATTCTCGTTGACGCTGAACCGAGGAGTCGGATTTAGAATTAGTTTCGTAAAGAGGTTAGATACACCATTAAACTCATATGCCACCTCCTTATTAAGATGCTCTTAAGCTCTAGTGTTCTCATCTCAGGCGGTGTCGTTGCCACAACAATTTTTTTTTATATTTGCAAAATCATAATCAATTTGTGATGGACGTGTTGTGCAAGCTCTTTGAGGGAAAGGAGATATAGGAAGTCATGTAGCAAGGAAATGTATAGATTTAAGAAATGAACACGCGCTCACTCATAGCCAAGCATCTTGAAACCATGAGAATAAAAAAAAATTGATGATTTAAAACATCGTGCTTGTTACAATGAGAAAATTTGGCGCGCACTTGTTTTCTCCCGTGCTTTGCTACCGGTGTTCTGCTTTTTGAAGGGGTGGTTTGAGCTGTTTTAATTCATGTTCGTCCCAAGGAGAGAAGAAATAACTCCATGCTAAACAGAAAAAATGTTGACTCACATGGTGTACGAACGTGCCTAACACTGGCCTAAAAGTGTACCGACGGTTTACCTCTTTGACATGCTCTTCCCTCAGTCAGGGTCGCCTTGGACTTTGTTGGCTGCCCCCTTTTGAGACATGCGTACGTGTATCGGATTCTAGCGGGAACACGACTGCTCGATTGCACTGGTACGGTACCAGCGGGCGGAGATCGACGAGTTGCTGCTTGCGGCGTGTCACAACTATCGTAGGTTTTTTTTAAAGCAAGCGGCATGTATATATTTTGGAGAAAATTACAAGAATAAACCACAATTATGGCTTCAAATTTTAGAAAGCCACCACAATATCGTTTTGTGAAAACAAAAACAGATGTTGTGCGTAACAAAATTACAAAATGCGCTGATCGGTCTGCTAAAATAAGCAAATGATACACTTTCGAAAAAACAACAAAAAGCAAACGACGCTTCCGACCGATGGGACCCACCATCCTGATGGCTAGTAGTTCTAGCTGTGGGCAAGCCTTTCGTTCAACTCGCTGTGGGATGGACCTGCCAACGCACTAACAGTGGTAGAGACTTGAGAGAATTAAACGTTAGATGAGTTTTAAATTCTATAAACATTGTTTAGTGAGATATTTAATGACTGGAATTTAGACATAGTTTAGTGAGATATTAAATGACATTGTGTTAGTGATACAATTGTATAAACATGAGTTTTTTTGCGTGTTAGAGTGAAAATTTTACTTCTTGATTTGTGAATATATATTTTAGATCTATGAAGCTATGAATGATAATTGCTCTTTTAATAAAAATGAAACATGTCAATTGCAATGGGCTGAAAGAGAAAAATCTATTGTCTTATGACCAATTTACTTTCTTATAAAGAGATCTCAGTTACTAATGAGGTCATATTAAAGTTTATAGCTCTTTTACGAGGTCTCACCAGCAACAGTCACGCAAGCATCACGGATGCCACTTTCACATCCACGACAGAGTCGTGCTGACGAGGGCATTCTCCATCGCATTCGCTGATGGGTTGGCCTGTGACCATAATGTTGCTTTGTACTAGTGTGGTTGGGCCGTTATCGGGCACATAATGGTATTTTTTTTATTACATGTTTATAGCTTGCTCGTTTAATAACACTAGTTATATCTCGATGCGGTGAAAAAGTTTCAACCATGCTTTCTAAAGTTCATCTTCTTAATTTTCTTGTGACTAGTCATATGCACTTCATTTCGAGCATTTGCCCTTATCTCGTCTCAAATTTGAAATAGGAAGCATCAAGAAATAGTATGTTATTGATCCTACCTTTTCTCTGTGCAAACCACTTCCATTTTCATGAGATCCGTATAGCTTACCAGGAACAATGAAACTGTCGTGTACCCTCATTATTAAGATGCTATTAAGCTTTAGTGTTCTTATCTCAATCGGTGTCGGCGTGACAACATTTGTTTGTGTATTGTAAAATCATAATCTGTTGGTCATGCCCCGTACTAGTCGTGTAATCTCGCAGAGGGAGAAAAAATGTAGAAAGTCATGTAATAGAAAGGAAATGTAATGTAAAATATGAACATGTGCTCATTCATAGGCAAGCATCTTGAAACCATAGGAATAAGAAAATTTGATGATTTAAACCATTGTGCTTTGTTACGACCAGCGGGTTTAATTCCGAAGAAGTTTCATTTACGTTTCTAGTATAGTGTATAAATGTTTGCTGGAAAAAAGTAAGATTTTGTAAATGGTATTGCAATGCAAGCTTAAAATTTGGTCGCATGAATCCAGCTTATTATCACCGAATTCATGAACCCAAGTAAGTTGTTAGTATTGACCTTTGCTAGACAATATATCACGAAAGTTCTACATTCTTAATCACGGAGATGTTGATGTTTGATACAGTATGTACTCCGGTTCGTCGGAAGTGTATAGTTGTGCTACTACGATTCGAGCCGGAGAGTTCATGACTCGATCGTAACCCTGAATGTGCATGCCGACACATGGTATAATACTTTGACTGTCGCGCCGCACAGGCGCCGCACTATCCAATGCTGATTTTCAAATCTACGACATAGTCGTGGTGACGAGGGCATGCATTCTCCATGGATGTGGCTGATGGGTTGACCCATGACCATAATGTCGCTATGTACGGACATTATCATGGTCCATTTGTCTGCCTCATAATGGTATGGTTTCAATGACATGGTTGTAGCTCGCTCATTTAATAACATATTTAGACTATTTATACCTCGATGTGGTGGACAAGTTTGAACCATGCTCTGTATAGTTTATCTTCTTACTTTTCCCGTGACTAGTCATATGAGCATTTTCCCTCCATCACGTCTTAAATTTGGAATAGGAAGCATCGGGGAATACCATGTTATTGAGTGTAACTTTTCTCGGTGCAAACCACCTCCATTTTTACGAGATCCGTAGAGCTTACCAAGGACAAGTTAACTCCTACTTCGCCTCCTTATTAAGATGCTCTTAAGCTCTAGTGTTCCCATCTCAAGGGGTGTCGATGCAACAACATTTGTTTGTGTATTTGAGAAATCATAATCAATTTGTTGTGGAGCGTGTTGTGCGAGCTCTTTGAGAGAAAGGAGATATAGGAAGTCATGTAATAGCAATGAGGCGTATAGGTGTAAGAAACGAACATGTGTACTCATTCATACCCAAGCATCCTGAAACCATCGGAATAAGAAAAATTCATGATTTAAAACATTGCGCTTTGTTACGATGGTGCAAGTTGAATTGGTAATTAAGAAAGTTGGTTTTTACGTTTCTTGCATATCTATAGATTTTTGCTGAAAAAAGAGATTTTGGAAATGGGATCACAACGCAAAGCCTACTGCTACGGCTCGAGCCCATGGGGAGTTCACGACTCGATCGCAACCCTGAATGTGCGCGCCCACACATGGTATAAACACTATACTTGGACTGCCGCGCCGCACGATCCAATGCTGATTTTCCGACATCGCAATTTTTTTCTTTTTCTTTCATCATTCAGCACAGAGCCCCTGGCCACCGCGTCTGGGGCACACGCGAACGCGAACATGGGTCTCGCGTAGACAGATCCAGCATTGGGCAGCATGCTACCACGTGGCACGTTCTCGAGAGGGGCCCGCAAGCACAGAATCGCATAGCCCTCACCGACAAAACAATGTACTGTACGAGCGGCTGGCCGTTCTCCCTGGCGACGGTTTGGCCGGTTTCGAACCGGACTGTGCACAGGCTGACCTACGAATCGTAGGTGTGGTTCATCAATGCTGGCGGTAGAGTCCGGTACGTCCTACTGCTCCATCTTCATGTATGAATCATCTCACACGAATAGGCAGCCATAATGTGTCCATCGACCACTCCATGTGTGTTTTTTGCGAGGAAACGTCGGGTACAAGCTATCCACGGAAGTAACAAACGATCCTAAAAAAAGGTTATTTTCCCACTTCAGTAGAGTAAGAGCATCTCCGATAGTCGCCCAAAAATAGCATCACGTCCAGAAAAAAAGAGTTTTAGCTCGTATAGGACTAGAAATAACACTCCAGCAGTCCTAAAAATAGCACTGTGCCAAAAATCATCCAGCGCGGACCGGCTGCAAATTCGGTGCGGCGTGCTGCAATATTGTGCACAGAAATTTTACTGCGCGGATTTTTTGGACATCTGAAATGATAATATCATCGGTGACGCGCTAAAACCGCTACAGTGGCGTGCAAAGCTTTTTTAACGCACCAAATTATTGCGGCTCCGTTGAAGATGCTCTAACACACTTGCAAAAATGGCACATTCTACTGGAATGCAGTAATCCGAATGCTACAAGTATAATTTAAGATGCGGGCTCTGTTCTCTCTGCCATATCTGCTGAACCTGACCCGACCCCTCTCCTCCCGCCAGGGCCGGTCCTAAGGGGGGGCGAGAGGGGCGGCCGCCCCGGGCCCAAAAAATTTGGGGGCCCATTTCAGGTATATGTTAGTAGGCTTAGTTTATGTGCATATAAAGAAAAAAATTAATTAGCTTAATAGGTTAGTCGGCTTGTAACTTTTCCTATGAGTACTTCGATCAATAGCTTAATAGGGTCGTCCCATCTAATTGAAAAGGCCTTCACGAGCAATTGAGTGTGAAGGCTGGCTCGTACCTAGCCAGGGAGCGTAGTTGTCTAGGCCAATAGGTGATTGACTCAGGACCCTATGTACCTGCGGAAATATAAGGATTTCGGATCGGATCACATCGAAAATCGATTGTCTGCTTCTGCCATCGTTCGTTCGCTTGCGTACGATCGCTCGTCCGCCACAATTTCGTTATGTTTGCAATTCATTGCAGTAGATATGGCAATTGAAGAGTAGATTTGAAGAACTACGGTAGTTCAGAAGTATATTTGGATTTTTAATGAGTTCAACAAATTTAAAGTCAATGGATAGTTCTTAAATTAAAGACCACATTTGCAAATACTTTCTCTATGGATAAGAAATGTGATATCGAGTTAAATGGTCTAATTTCTGAGTTAATTGTTGTGTCGTTGACTTTGCCAGGTAGAACAATGTCTGCCATGGAGATGTTTTAGTTTGTCAGAGAAGCAGATTGTTATCCTAATATGTATTTTTCTTATCAGATCTTATTTACTATGCCTGTGACAGTTACATCAGCTAAAAGATGCTTTTCAAAGTTGAAATTATTGAAAAACTACTTGAGACATATAATATCACAAGAGAGACTAAATTGTTTGGAAAATCTATGCATCAAGAAGAATTTATTGGATGAGATTGACATTGATTCCGTCGTTGATGACTTTGCATCTATAAATGTGTGAAAATTTTAAGGTATACCGAAGTCGTCTGTGGCATTTTTTCCCAGCGAGAGGTTTCCACGTAAAAAATACGTCTTATTTTTTTGTTTGATTTCTAGTTCATCAACATATCTATATATATGTCTACTTGTACTAAGGGGGCCCAAATTTTTGGGTCGCCCCGGGCCCCCGAAATCTCAGGACCGGCCCTGCTCCCGCGTCGCCCCCGCTCGGGCGGCACCGGAGGCCTTAAGCCCGGAGGCCTCGGCCGTCCCCGACCCCTCTCTCTCCCCTCGCCTCTGTCGGAGTACGCGGCCGGGCAAAGCTCGCGCCGCCGACGATGGAGGCGGGGTTTCTTCTACCTGTGGTGCGCCCGCTCGTCGCGGGGGCCGTCGGCCTGAGCGGCGGCGGCGGTTCCCGGCGGCGCGGTCGCGTGTGGTGGCAGTGCAAGAGGCGCGATGGGGTTGCGGCGCGTGGAGGGCGTACCGGAGCCGTGGTCGCACATGGCGACCGGGCCCGATCTGGGCCTGTGCGGGCAGCGGTTTTTGGGTCGCCGTGATGACGCGTGGAACCCCTTCTCCGGCGTGCTGCGTGGATGCGACGACCATGGGCTGATGGTGGACAGCGCCCTACTTCTTCGACGGCGAGGCAGGTGCGACGTCTTGCTCTCTCGTGGTGGTTCCAACTTTGCAAGCGCATCCTCGTTTCTCGTCCTCTGTCGGCCTACTCCGGCAACATCGGGGCCGCGGTGATGGACCAGGGTGAAGACCCGGCTCGGCATATGTCGATGCAGACCACGGTGACGCCCGCGGCCGCCACTTCCTTCCTGAAGGCGTGGTCTTGGTTCGAACCGTCGCTCCCTCTCCTCTCATGCCGGGGGAAACCCTTGGTCAGGTTCGCCGGACCAGGCGGCAGCAGCGGCGTCACGGCGTCGTTATCTTCTTGAAGATGCCGCCTTGGCAATCAGGGGAGAGGCCCATGTGGCATTGGGTGATTTTGGGATCTTTGTGAGCGCTATTGGTGTTGGATACTACCCAGGCGTGGGTTTCTGGGGCGCTATGTACGGCGTGGTGGGCGCAGTCTAGTCGGTGCCTTCCCTGAGTCCATCGGATCCCGCCTTCTACTCGCCGACTCTTAGGCGCAAGAGAGAAGGTTGCGTTGGTTTGGGCTGTCTCGGGGTCGTCTTCGTGCTTCGATGGTGTCTCGCTTGGTTCGTGATGCGGTCTTGTAGCTCTGTGTGCTATCTCCTTACCATTTTTGGTTGGAGGTTGGACAAGGCAAGTAGTCGTCGTCGGGTCGTTGCTAGGAGGGTGTGTTGTAAACCGCTTGGTGGGTGTGCTGCGTGGAGTTGTAGCCTTCATTGGCGATGTATCAGGCCGCCTAGGTCTCTCTTCTATGAAATATAATACGTCTCCCAGGGCGTATTCTTGAAAATAATTTAAGATGCGCCACATTGGCCGTCATCCTGCCTTCGAAATTAACGTACAGGCCGACCATGGAGTCCAACGTACAGACGTCGTGGAGTTTTGGTTCTCTACACGTCCACCGTCGCACGAGACGAGAGCGTTCTACCACATACGATCACTCAGGATTAGGCACGTTTTGACCGAAAACTATTTTACTCCTCGGTTATACACGCATGTTGCACATTCAAAGTTTCAAACACGCTTTCCTTCGGTCCCAGCCCTCCTCGAAGCCTCTGACCCAAATTTGACGAAGCATCCTCTTTTCCGCACGCAGCACGCGCCCCTGTATAAAAACAGCCGCGCGCGCGCTCCTCCTCACTCGCACACAAACAACGCGCAACCGCACAACAACGCTCCCTAAAAAACATGTCGCGAGCCTCGCTCCTCCACCTCGTGTCGCTCCTCCTCTGCGCCGCCGGCGCGGCCGCCGTGCCGCCGAGGTTCCGCGAGGCCCCGCACTTCACCAACTCGGCGGGCGCGGCGCGGTGCCCTCCGCCGCTGCCGCCTTCCTCCGGCGCGGACGCGGCGTGCTCGCCGAACGCGGCCGTGCACGTGGCCATGACGCTCGACGCGTCCTACCTGCGGGGCACCATGGCCGCGGTGCTCTCCGTCCTGCGCCACGCCTCCTGCCCGGAGTCCGTCTACTTCCACTTCGTCGCCGCCGCGGGGTCCCCGTCGAGGACCGCGGAGCTCGCGGGCGCCGTCCGCGGCTCCTTCCCGTCGCTCGCGTTCCGGGTGTACCCGTTCGACGAGTCCCGCGTGGCGGGCCGCATCTCCGCCTCCATCCGCGGCGCGCTCGACCGCCCGCTCAACTACGCGCGCTCCTACCTCGCCTCCACGCTCCCCGCCTGCGTGCGCCGCGTCGTGTACCTCGACTCCGACGTCGTCCTCACCGACGACGTCGCCGCGCTCGCCGCCACCCCGCTCCCGGGCGGCGCCGCGGTGGCGGCGCCCGAGTACTGCCGCGCCAACTTCACCGCCTACTTCACGCCGGGGTTCTGGGCCAGCCCGGCGCTCTCGTCCACCTTCCGCGGCCGCCGCGCGTGCTACTTCAACACGGGCGTCATGGTGCTCGACCTGCCCCGGTGGCGGAAGGCGGGCTACACGGCGCAGATCGAGGAGTGGATGGAGCTGCAGAAGCGGGTGCGCATCTACGAGCTGGGCTCGCTGCCGCCGTTCCTGCTCGTCTTTGCCGGCCGGATCGCGGCCGTGGAGCACCGGTGGAACCAGCACGGCCTCGGCGGAGACAACTACCGCGGGCTCTGCCGCGGCCTGCACGCGGGCCCCGTCAGCCTGCTGCACTGGAGCGGGAAAGGGAAGCCCTGGGACCGGCTCGACGCCGGGCGCCCGTGCCCGCTCGACGCGGTCTGGGCCAAGTACGACCTTCTCCGGCCGGACGCCGGGATCGACAGCTTGTGATCGCCTTCGATCCAGCGCCCGTTTTTTGATCAGTTCAATTAGGATTTAGGACAGAGGATGGGTCTCTTCTTTTGTTGATGGTGACACACTAAACTGTTTTTGCAAGGTGTACATATATAATGTTTTAGGGACGAACAATATAGATGGATTGTCAATTACTTTCTCTGATGTTAAGAACCCAAAATTCCAGAACAGTTGGACTATGATCAAAACCGCACCCTGGACACTAATCTGATAACCCAATAAATACACTTGGAAAATACAGGTTCGAAAAATTATCACTAAGAAACTAAAATCACACAAAACACAGCTGAAGACTAGCCTGACAACTCCGAAAAAAATCACTTAGAAAATAGCACAGCTCAATTGGTTCCTTTGCTATTAGATCCGGGCTCGATCGTATTTTTCTAGAGTAGTGATTTTGCTGAAAACGGCCCCAGAAGTGGTTGCTGAGGACTGAAGCCGATCCGGATACGGTATGTATGGTTTGTATGCAACTTTGCCCACCCGCCTGATTGAGTGATTGTTACGCGTAATAGTGTAGTGTTGGTAATAGTCCTACGACGACCGGACCTTTGCTGGGTGACATTCCGCCGTTCAGCCTGCACTTTTGGTACTTGCTACCACCGTAGGTAGCGCCCCCTTTTCAAATTAGAGTGTCACCTCCACTTGAATTCCTTAAACTCTTTTGCTTTTAGAAAAAAAGGGGGCGCCATTTGGCCTAGCTCCACGCCTTCCTGGCGTGTCCCATCGGCCCGCCTCCGGGCTTCCCCGCCAAGCCGACGTCCGTTAAGGTGCAGGAGTGGTAGACGACAAAGGGATGGCGCCATTTCGCACAGCTCCACGCCTTCCTGGCTTGTCCCATCGGCCCGCCACTAGTAGGGAAAGGGCTACCAGTGACGAACAAATATCAGCTACCGCTGGCGAACATGTGTTCGTCAGCGCTAGCACGCCAATGGTAGCAGGTTACCGCTGGCGAACACCACTTCGCCAGCGGTAGTGCATGTTACCGCTGGCGAACAAGGCCTTGTTCGCCAGCGCTATGTTCGCCAGCGGTAGCTCCTCTGTTCGCCAGCGGTATTTGTTCGCCAGCGGTAGTAAACCTGTTCGCCAGTGCTACGGTTCGCCAGCGGTAGGTACTTTGTTCGCCAGTGGTAAGTTTCACAGGGTCTCTCGTCAGTCTGCTCTAGCACACATTGTCGCAACTCATTGTTAGATGGTGGGGTACCGTTCCAGTGGAAAGTAGATCCTGAAGTTACGACATCCTTATAGATGATTGTGCAGAGCTTGCGCTGGATGCGACCAAAGTTTTGTCTGTACTCAGCATCAGACCATTCCACGATGCTGCGAGACCATTTGTCCACAGCAGCCATGTATTGCAGACTATGTTGGTCCTTCACGATCTCCGTCATGTGTTGGATGAGGTACCATGCCTCCATTTGGCCGCCTGGCGCCTGCTTGGGGCAGGGAAACTCTGTTCTGTGTCTGAACACATATTTTCCTTTAATTTGTTTCTTCCTGTCGCAGAATCCTTCCCCCCTGATGTAGCCATCCATAGCATCATTGAGAACAGTCTTGATGAGGGTGTAGTTCTTCTCCTTCATCGTACTCCCGGAGTCGAGATATACTGCGTGCGCGTCTCTCGGGTAGAGCATGATGAGGGTGCCGTATTTGTTTCTGCGCAAAACAGGAGAGTCCATATGGTTAGTGAGCAACACTTGTTCACTAACTATATATGCGCAAACTTATGTAAAGATGGGAAATATAACTTACTCAGGAAAGTAGGGCACGAGGGTGATCCTCTTGTTCATATGGTTAGTGAGCAACACTTGTTCGAGGTACTTTGTCGCTTTTGCCCTACCCCTGGGGTTGTTCAAGTACATGTCGTGCATGTAGTAGGGGTCTGCTAGCCCGATGTTTCTGACATTCTCTACGGATAGCTGATGCGCCAAGCTGAGCGTAAACACACGGACGATTGACGAGTGGAGTGATTTCATGTGGAACATCCGGAAAATGTCGTCAAATCTAATGATGATTTTGTTTGCGTTGCCTTCAGTGACAAATCCCGCCGTAGATGGCACCTTTGCGACCAAAACCGGCAGCGTTGGATTTTTCTCTTTGAGAAGCATCTCCTCCATATATAGTACACCGTCATGGACGCTACACATATCACCTGTCAGCAAGGAGACCAACCTCGGCGGAAGCATCGGTTTGCCCAACTCATGGATCTGATGCCAGTCGGTTATGGGTATCCTGTCCAATACACGTCCTGTCTGCGGCTTAGACTTGGTCCCCTCCACCGGTTGGCTCATCGATGCAACGGCAGGATCCTTCTTACTTCTTTTCCGTGCATACTTGATGTTAGGCTGAGTCTTATGAAATACATCCGCTACCGCCTCTTTGAGGGCATCCTGGCTGATGACTTCTTGCTCGGGGACTGCCGGCTCTTGAGAAGAGAAAAGACGCTTTGTGCATCGATATTTATCCGCTTCCTCCGCTGGCAAGAGAAGTTGATCAAGATCATCCAGGCCGGGCGCCCCCTCGTAAGGATTGTCGACGAGGTAGTCATTCGGGTTCTCATCTTCGTCGCCGTCGTGCTGCACGGACTTTGCAGGTGAGAAATCCTTGTGTTGGCTCGGGTGCCCCGACCCCTGGACCGGTGTTGGAGTGTTGGCAGGAGTACTTTCCAAACGAATTAGTGATTTCGGCCAGGTCAATGGCCAAACCAAGCATTGCTCCAGGTTCAACTCGCTGTCGGCTGCGGGTGGTTGGTTCGGAGGATCGAGAGCACCGCAACCAGGGAGCACCCGACTTAATGTCACTCTGAACACGTCCTCGGGCATACGAACGCCGTGGGATACGCGGTTCAGAGGTGTGATGATTTTTCCTTTGGCGACGTCCTTTAACTCGCCGTTCACGTTAAGGAGCAATGTGCATCCCGTCTCGTCGGCCTGCGAAACGTCGCGCGATCGTTGTTAGAGACTGATGCCGTCACGAATCAAGTCATAATATATAATTAAGTAGTGCACGTTGAATTACCGTGAGGGCATTGAGCTCGGACAAGGGGGATGGACCGCTAAGTGTCGGCGGCGGCGTTGAAGAGATGTGGCGGGGTGGCGACGGATCTTTGCGACCTTCCGGCTGAGGGTTGGGGGCCGGCTCGTTCCGCGCAGCAGACTCCACGACGGGGGCCGCGTTCTGCGGCGCCACGACGGGGGCCACGTTCTGCGGCGCCACGACGGGGGCCACGTTCTGCGGCGCTGGCTGCACCATTTGGGCTATGTTTATCTGCGGGAGCGGCCCTTGTCCTCCACCTAGCATCCACGGCGCTAAGGACTGAGCGACGGTCGAACAGATGGTAGGGAGGAGCTCATTGAGCCTCTCGTTCACAAGCTCGTCGACCGTCTTCTCCGGGCCCTTGTTCCGCTCCTTACGCTTTTCCTTGGTGTCGGGGTAGTAGTGCGCATGCCGATGACCCTTTCCGAGGCCATGCACATGGCTACGATTCGGCTTCTTGTCAAGGGGCACTCCCTTCATCGCGTTAAGCACCCTAATGAAAGGGGTGTCATACGGGTCCTTGTTCGTCGTCGCCGAGGACCCCCCGTCAGATTGAGATAGGCGTTCTTTTTCTTGTTCCTCGAGATACTTATTCTCGAGCAGCTTGACCTTCTCGTTCAACACAAGATCGCCGGGCTTTTTGGGATCTTCCCTGTAATGGGCCCTGACAAAATTTCTCACCTGCGGGTCGGTGATCTTGTCAAACGGGTTCGGCCCTTCTCTCTTCGAATCCTCCTTTTCCCATACTTTCTGCTTCCCAAGGTAACCCCGGCTTCCGAGATTGTGAGGGCCAATGTTCTTTTTTCGCTGTTCTTTCCCCCATTTAGTCAGCGCAATCCTTTCCGGTTTGAGTTCGTCGATCTTGAATTGGGCCAAGTCTTCCTCGGAAATGGAGGGCCACATCTTATGGATCTCATCAAAATCCTTACCCTTCGCAAGCATCTGCCGCAAACTGGATCTCCAAGTCGTAAACGCCTTGGCGAACTTGTTCAGTGCTAAGGAGTTGACCAGATTATTCTTCAGGTCCTGGTTGTCGTAAGGATCCGGGAATTTGTACCTTGTGTGCAGCTTCTCAATCAGCAGGGCGGCATTAGCCTTGTTTTCTTTAGCTTTGAGGTGCTCCATGTTAACGTTGCCGAAGTCTCGAGCTATGCAGCCTATCTGGTTTCCATAGCCCTTGGCATAACTCTCCGGCTCGAGGGGAGCACCGCTGGGGTCCACTTCCGTGAACTCTTCCCGCATGGTGGCGAGCATGTTGTGCCGCCTCTCTTTGCGCCTAGCCGCCGCCTCGCTACCGGAGGCGGTATCCCCGGTGCCACTACCGGTTTGATCACCTTCTGCGCCCGATGTATCGTTGTGTGGCTCTAGCTCCTGGCGAACGGTTTCGTCCATCTCGTCGTCTGCATCGTCGCCCTCCATCTCTAGATCCGGGTGCGGATCTACGGGTCCGCCTCCCGCGCTTAGCATGGAAAGCCACGCATCGTCGTTGTCTCCGCCGTGTCCGAGACCAGAACCACCCGCCTCGTCGTTGTGAGCCATATCTAAGGAAGGAGAGAAAACCCGAAATAAGTTCAACAAATCCTACAATTTAGACGATGTATACCCCATATGAGTCCAAATTTCTCGGACACTCTAAGTTGTGATATTTTTAGCAAAGATCATGCCAAAATTCACGGAAAATTTCGGCATGACCTTTGCTAAAAATATCACAAATGGAGTACCCAAATTTGCCGGAACGGAAATTAATCAACATTCCGGCAAATAGGGACTCACGTGGGGTACCTGCACATAAAAACCCACCCCTCATATAATCCCACCCCTCATATTATCATCGTCATCCACACGAAGGTGGGCACATATCCACACGACCACACATCATCTCCACCATCCATCACCACCATCAATCACCACCACCATCCATCACCACCATCCATACACACCATCCATCACCACCAACCATCACCAAAGTAATTAAATTTAAATTCTGCAAACCCCAAAGGAGAATAAGTTGTACACCAACCATCCTCTATTTGTTCCATTTTGATATAATATGTTGTACACCAGTAATTGGATTATGCAGAAGGAAAATCATAGCAACTCGGATGCAAGCGATAAACATGATCAGATTAAGATGTCACCAAACATACTAGTCTGAACTTCACCAAACATTACGAGCTTCAGGTTTATTTTGTGGCATGGAGATCGACCACTTCACCAAACATATGAGGGCTCACTGCAGCAGCACTATCAGGTAGCAGCAGCAGTTAAGCAGACACTATCAGGTAGCAGCAGCAGCAGCAGTTAAGCAGCAGCAGCAGCAGTTAAGCAGCATCAGCAGTTAAACAGCAGCAGCAGCAGTTAAGCAGCAGTTAAGCAGCAGCAGCAGCAGTTAAACATTACTAAAAAGGGGGCAGTTTAACATACAAAACTGTAGCTAGGCATCACAACAACTATATTGGCATATTCTTATCCATGCCACTCATCTACACAGAGTACAAAACAGAAAGCAGTTTGTAACCGATGAATAGAGTAAAAAATGCCATCTAATACATGAAAATGGTACATGCTATGGAAATAAATGCCAAGGAGCTAATCAAACTTCTGAAGGGCAATTTTGGTACTTGATATTATTCAACCTGGATAAAACCCAGACTGATTCGCTCATGTAAAATGGTAATTTTCCTTATCTTACTCTAAAGCCAAACAATTGTTTGGATGAAGCTTTTTTATGTGTACTCTTAATCATAACACCACACTATAGTTTAACCTTTATGGTCAACAACTCAGCATCCTTCTTCTGATGGAAACTCACCAAAATATCTGGATGATCCCAAAAGACTGCACCTGCACAACCTTGTTTTGCTCAGTCATGGTACCAAACAATGACTTAATTACCAGTGGAGTGGTACGATTGCATAATTTGCATTGTCAGCACTCAGCACTAGTGCAGGCTACAAGGGAGAAGCTAGAAGGTGAAAGGTGACCAGCAGTTTTGCAGAAAGCCGCAGAGGTTGTGCATGGACATGTGTTGGAGGTTGTGAACAATGTTGGCAGATCACATGCCCTTGGAGTGGTACTGTCATTTACTTTTCATTTCTCTCAAAAATGAACGCTTTGTTTCTGCTTCCTTCCCAAAAGACAATCCCAAACAGGCACATGTACATGTTCCAAACACTCTGTAGATAGGATAAGTGGGACTTTGGTGGGATAAGTGGGACAATCCCTAAAAACCCACTTAAAACGGGATAATGGTAGCGATGGGATTGTGGGGGCGTTGGGATAACTGGGAGTATAGCCTTAGTGGAGACGGACGTCCCAGTCCCATCCCACCTGAAACCGTAGATATAGTGTAGTGCCCACACGAAATGGACATGGATTTAATTGAGAGACGAGGAATGATTGTGTGGTTCCACTTTCCAGGCTTCCAGCCGGCACGTCAGAGTTAGAGCGTGGGGCTAGATCAGGCTAAGCTAGCCACGATTTTCAGCGTTGATTCAGGCCAAGTCACTAGCCCAACAGTTAGCGATAGCCACTGGTCATCTCTAGCGAGGACGACAATGTAAACATTTCATCCGTGTATGTGGTTCAGACTTACTGCTTCAGTCTGTACCCAAATTCAGAAACAAACACACACTGCAAAAAGCTGTAGCAGGAGCGTCTAGTGAACAAATCATCATCCAACGACCATTTCGTAACCTCAAGAACAAAAACACTACTAACATCAACACGACACAATCGGCGACGCAATAGTCATGAACATTGTCATGCCACCGCAATTTGCAGTTCTATAATGTTCTTACTCCGTCAAGAAATCCGCAATTCTAGCATACAACACACAAAGAACAGACTCTCACACCACCATCAACAAGCAACACTCATCAGTTCAAGTATTGCGCTCAGCACAAAAGAAACAGAAGCCACGGTTTGCAATTCCAGCAATACTTTCATCACGACAAAACATCCTTACACCATCACAAGACCAACTCTAGAACATAGTTGCAACACCGACAAGTTCGACATCCTGCCGTACGCAAAATCCGTTCCTACACTACCAAGCCAGCCCACAATATGCAATTCCAAGCATTGCTCTCATAAGCACATGCCCTTGGTTGAGAGACGCTCCCAATTGACGCCGGTATCGTGCCCCACAACGTGTCACTCGAGAGATCCGACCAACAAACCATAAACAATGGTGCACTGTTGATACTCAGGTAACTAGCCAAATAGACAATCCCAACACTCACACTGTATTTCAGCAGGCATGTACTGATCACATCTAAAATGGAATGAACTAGTATAGCATAAACCAGATCATTTAATAATGATACGAGTAGCTAGTTTCAGATCATCGGATCGATAACCAACAAGCCAGAGCTAGCATTTACAGTACTGTATCAATTCCATAGCTTGAAACGAACAGCAACAACATCAACAATTCTGAATTGTACAATCTAAACACTGATCAACGAAATTGAATGTACTTACAGACCTTCTGTCGAACAGGTTGAGGGCGTGGCGGTTGCAGCCAGAAGCAGCGGGGCAGAGGGAGCAGCGCCGCCGCAGGAAGCAGGGCGGGAGCGCTGCGGAGTCTACCGGGAGGTGGCGGTGGCAGGTGGTGGCCGGCGGTGGTCGTGGGCGCGCGGTGGCCGGTGGTGGCCGTGGGCGCGCGCGGTTGCAGAGAGGAGAGGGGAGGGCCGTGAGCAGCGAGGAAGAGGAGAGGAGAGGGGATGGAGGTGCGGCGCGGGGAGGTGGACGGCGGCGCGCGGTGATCACAGCAGGGAGGAGGTCGACGGGGGCGCACGTGAAACGGCTAAGTCGTTTTCCCTCTGTGCTCTCTGTAGAAGGGAGGAGGTGGAGCCCACGCGTAAGTGAGAGGGGTAGCAGTACCGCTGGCGAACAAAGGATTGTTCGCCAGCGCTATGCCCGCACCGCTGGCGAACGTAGTGGCTGCTTCGCCAGCGCTATACTACCGCTGGCGAACAAAGGTTTGTTCGCCAGCGCTACCTTTTTATTTTTATTTTTTATTTTTCTTTGAATTTATTTAATGTATTATCTTTTATTAGTTTTTCTTTGAGAAACATTACTGATTTATTTTTCTTTATTTCTTTGAATTGATTTATTTTTGTTTACTTATGTTTTATTTTGTTTTCTTTATTTGTTTAAATTATTCAAATACATTTCATTTATAATAATTCAAACACATTACAAATTAATTTCAAACAAATTACAAATAATAATGTTTTATTTTGTTTTCTTTATTTGTTTAAATTATTCAAATACATTTCATTTATAATAATTCAAACACATTACAAATTAATTTCAAACAAATTACAAATAATAATGTTTTATTTTGTTTTCTTTATTTGTTTAAATTATTCAAATACATTTCATTTATAATAATTCAAACACATTACAAATTAATTTCAAACAAATTACAAATAATAATGTTTTATTTTGTTTTCTTTATTTGTTTAAATTATTCAAATACATTTCATTTATAATAATTCAAACACATTACAAATTAATTTCAAACAAATTACAAATAATAATGTTTTATTTTGTTTTCTTTATTTGTTTAAATTATTCAAATACATTTCATTTATAATAATTCAAACACATTACAAATTAATTTCAAACAAATTACAAATAATAATGTTTTATTTTGTTTTCTTTATTTGTTTAAATTATTCAAATACATTTCATTTATAATAATTCAAACACATTACAAATTAATTTGGTTTTAGTTGTTTTCCATTATTTTCCTTCATTTTTCTATTTGGTTTCCTTTATGTTTCAAATAATATAAGTCCACACATTTGAAATAAAGAACAAGGTACATTAAATTTATAATAAGTGCACATCAGACCAGTTGATCCATGCATATACAACTGACAAAATATATACATAGTTTCTCATCAGTGTTTGATTTTTTTTCCTTTTTTGGTCGCAGTTGCATAATTTAACCCCACATTATGACTTCTTCTTCTGAATGGAAGACCATGCCTAGGTAGCGTAGTTCTGCTTCTTCTTGTTGTGTATGTTGCATGACTATCATCATCATCTTCTTGATCATCGTCAATATTTGGGTCGCCGAACGTGTCGAACTCGTCCTCATCAACGACTCCATCCATTCCGATGATATTTCTTTTCCCTCTCCTCACGACAACACGGCTAGGCCTTGCGGGGTCTGTTATGAAGAAGCATTGGGACACATGTTTAGCCAATACCCATGGCTCATTTTGCGCTGTGACATTCGCGCTTGATGAGGTTCCGGCTTCAGGAATAACCATGGTTGTAAAGTATTGGTCTTCTTTCCTGACGGTCGACATCCTAGCCCATCTGACGCGGAACATAGGCACCTTCTCTCCAGAGTAGTTAAGCTCCCATATCTCCTCGATCCTTCTGTAGTATCTTAACTTTTTGTCACCGGTGTAGGATTCCATCGTTACCCCTGAGTTTTGATAATCGGAAGTTTTGTCTTTCTCCTCTGTGTAGAAGGTGAACCCGTTGATATCATATGCTTGAAACGTCGCTAGGTTGGGAGCTGGGCCATGTGCCAAGGCGTACAAAAGTTTATTTTTCGCACAATCCCTTGGCGGTGGATTAGCGACGATCACATCTTTAAACCAACGCAAGAAAGTGGAGTTATGCTCTCTGATTATTTCTCCTTCGGTCCTCCGCTTTCCTTGTTCACTGTACTTTTTCATAATCGAGCTCTTGTGTTTTTCCACCCAAGTATCGACCATGTCAATGTGTTGGAGAGCTACTAAGTTTGCCCTGTTAAAGTCGGTGCGTCGACAAGCCCGATCCACATGCACTTCTCTACGTCCATTTTTGTGACCTACTCCATCGAGCTTGCCAATGTGCTTGTTTCTGGGCAGACCAACTGGGTCCTCCACGTCCATATGATTCGTGCAGAAAGAGATGCACTCTTCGGTGAGAAAGCCCTGAACGATGCTTCCGTCCGGACGAGCTCTGTTGCGAACATATCCTTTGATGACCCCATTCATCCTTTCAAACGGCATCATGTTGTGCAGGAACAACGGCCCGAGATGGATGATATCGTCCACGATATGGACCAACAGATGAACACATATGTCAAAGAATGATGGTGGAAAGTACATCTCAAGCTCGCATAGTATCACGACAATCTCTTCCTGCAGCCTTGAGATCTGCTTCCCCGTGATCGACTTTCGAGATATAACGTCGAAGAAGTTACAGAGGCCAAACAGGGTTTCCCGGACGTGTTTGTCCATTATTCCGCGGATCGCAACCGGAAGTATCTGCGTCATCATCACGTAACAGTCATGAGACTTCATCCCGCTAAACTTTTGTTTCTGCGCGTCGAGGAATCTGCTTATTAGCCCTGAGTAACCGCTAGGGACTTTGACTCCGAGAAGGCACATCATCAATTTTGTGATCTCGTCCGGACTAAGAGTGAAGCAGGAGGGGGGGCAGTAATAGTCATTCCTCTTAACCCTTTTGGCCTTGCGACCATCCGTCTCCTCATCACACGATTGATCGTCGTCGTCATCATCCGGGCGTCCCCCCTGAAGATCTACCCTAATACCAAAATATTTCAGGTCGTTTCTTGCTTTCACCCCGTCTTTGGTCCTCTCCGGCATGTTGAGCAGCGTGCCAAACAAACTTTCAAACACATTCTTCGTGATATGCATCAGATCAAGGCAGTGAGGCGTATCGAGAATGGGCCAGTATGGCAAGTCCCAAAACACCGACCTCGTCTTCCATACATCCAGAAGCGGTTTTGGCGCCTTTTGCTTCTTTCCAGGCTCTGGGCATTCCTTCCAATCATTCAGCAAATTGTAGATTTCTTCGCCGCACCTCTTACGTGGAGGTCCACGGAGCTCATCCTCACCGTTAAAAAGGTCTCCTCGCCTTCTCCACGGGTCTTTGTTGGGTAGCCACCTTCGATGGCCAACGAAAACTGTTTTCGAAGACCCAGGATCTTTCGGAAGTTGCATAAACGTGGGGTCATCCATGCACCTCACGCAACCGTTATGTCCGTGGCACACCTGGCCCGCCACATATCCGTAGCCTAGTAGGTCGTGAACCGTACAGAGTAAGACATCTCTCATTGGGAAATATTGTTCACCGAAGGCGTCCCATGTGTTCACCCCTTCCTCGGCCCATAGCGTTTCCAGCTCATCTTTAAGCAGCTTCAGGTATAGATTTATGTCGTTGCCTGGTTGTTTCGGCCCTTGAATTAGCATACTCATGTGAATATACTTCCTCTTCATGCACAACCAGGGAGGGATGTTGTACATCCATACAAACACGGGCCAGGTGCTATGGGTGCTGCTCTGGTTGCCAAACGGATTGAGTCCGTCGGTGCTCACACCCAACCTGATGTTCCTTGCCTCCGCCCCGAACGTTGGATATTCACAGTCAATTGCTTTCCATTGACTTGCATCTGAAGGATGTGTCAGAATTACTTTTTCACTTCGATTTGGATCTTTCAAAACTTTATTCCTCCTTTTCGCGTGCCAGCGCATGAGCTCTGCTTCCTTGCGGTCCGCGAAATACCGTTGCAGACGGGGAATGAGCGGAAAGTACCACACAACTTTCCGAGGAGCTTTCTTCTTCCCTTTCTTGTATCGAGCGGCGCTGCAAACTGGACAAATGGTTTTGTTCGCATCCTCTTTCCGATAAATGTAGCAATCGTTGATGCACACATGGTATTTTTCGTGAGGTAAATCAAAGGGGCACACGACTTTCTTGGCCTCGTCGCAACTTTTAGGACAGGTGTTGCCCTCTGGAAGGACATCGTGCCAGTATTGCAGGCTTGCATCGACGCTTATGTCGCTCCATTTGTATCTCGCCTTCATCTGCAGAACATCGAGGGCCACTCTCAGGCGGGACTCTCCCTGACCGCAGCCTGCATACAACGGTGTCTTCGAGTCTATCTCTAGTTGCGCCAGCTTCGATTGCTCTCTAGCAGCAGATATCGAGTTAGTCGTCTTTCTCAAAAGCAGTTCTTTCAGATGAGGGTCACGCACAACTTCCGTTAGGGGTGTCCCTGTGTCCTCGTGATCTTCTTCCACGTCTTGTTCAACATCTTCTCCATGATCATGTGTTGGGTCATGAGGCTGATCTTGGTCCTGCTGTAGTTGGTCCTGCTGTAGTTCTATTCGATCGTTGCTATTGTCCTGTTGCACATCATTTCCTACCGCCGCCGCCCCATGGACTTCATCATCTTCATCATCACTTACCCACTGACTTTTATACCCATCCATGAAACCATACCTTAGGAGGTGACTGAGCAAGTCTCCGGTAAAGGGATTGAGCAAGCCCCCTAGTTTGCACTTTCGACATGGACATCGTATCTCCTTGCGGCCATTTTGTAACATGTCTTGTGTCGCGTGTCTCAAGTAACTATTCACGACACGTTCACTCTTAACGACCACCATTATATGTCGCCTGCACGAGAGCGCGCGCCGATATAATTAATATTAGAACCAAACATAATATATATATATATATATATATATATATATTTCGATATTCACGGAAAAAAATCGGCATGACCTTCCTACAAATTGGAGGTTAGAGGAGTGCCAAACTTTGCCAAGACGGAAATGAATCAACATTTCGGCAAAGTGGCAACTCATTTTCATATCAAAAATTTCACTTCATGTCGTATTCACGAAAAAATTCGGCATGACCTTCCTACAAATAGGAGGTTATTAGGGAGTGCCAAACTATGCCGAGACGGAAATGAATCAACATTCCGGCGATAGTTGGCTACTCAATTTCATTCCACAACAAATTGCGCACACATGCATTTATCGTCTCCATCACACGACCATTGTTGAATCCGGTGAAATTTCACACATATTGCATATCGCGTGTATCCGGACAAAATTTATATACAAACTCATTTAATTATATATTATCATTCATCCCACCTCAAATGAATAGATGGCCACACGATGATATCCGGAGAATTTTGGAGCTTTGGAGAGAAAGGGGTTAATTCTAGATCTAGATGGCTAGGGAGGGAAAATTTGGGGTAGAAATGATGTTAGGAGGGAGATAAACATATATATACCAACTAAAATAAATTTAGTTGGTTCAAAATAGAGTAGGAGGGTGGAGAAATTGGCATAATTTCGAGCTAGAGAGAGAAGAGGGGACAAGGTGAAGAAGAGAGAGTGGAGGGGAAAGTGGGTAGGTGGGGGTGCCACTTTATGGCTAGGATCTGTGGAATACCGCTGGCGAACAGGTGCTGCTGTTCGCCAGCGCTAAGATGCGTGCTGGGCCCACATATTAGCGCTGGCGAACAGTAGCACATGTTCGCCAGTGGTTCTGGGCGTAGCGCTGGCGAACAATAAACGCAGTTCGCCAGCGGTAAAATGAGGCAGCGGCTGTAGTGTTTCAAAGCGCGCGCAAGTGGGGCCCAGACCTAGCGCTGGCGAACAAGGGCGGTGGTTCGCCAGCGGTAGTGTTTCAAAGCGCTGGCGAACAGGTATTTCTGTTCGCCAGTGCTGTTAGCGCTGGGCAACGACAATTATCGTTCGCCAGCGGTATGGTGGTGGCTATAAGCCATTCCCTACTAGTGCGCCTCCGGGCTTCCCCGCCAAGCCGACGTCCGTCAAGGTGAAGGAGAGGCAGCCGACAAAAGGGTGGCGCCATTCGCCTAGCTCCACGCCTTCCTGGCATGTCCCATCGGCCCACCTCCGGGCTTCCCCGCCAAGCCGACGTCCGTCAAGGTGAAGGAGGGGCAGCCGATAAAGGGGTGTCGCCATTTCGCCCAGCTCCACGCCTTCTTGGCCTGTCCCATAGGCCCGCCTCCGGACTTCCCCGCCAAGCGGACGTCCCTCAAGGTGGAGGAGGGGATGAAAGGAGTGGAGGAGGAGGCGGCGGCATGTGTGTTGGTTGGGAGTATGGCGGTCCCTGCAAAACGCCAGTGTTCTAGCCTCTAGGGCCCATCGGCTGGCCCGACCAAGATGCCGGCAACCACCACTCACACGGAGGAGGCGGTGGAGGAGGTTGGGGGAGAAGCTCCAGGGAGCGTGGGCTGCTCCGCGACGGGGGTGGTGACGAAGCTGGCGGCAGAGATGGCGGGAGTGACGAGGAAGCTAGCGGATGTGTACGAGCGCGTGGAGTTCGAGAGACTGAGCGTCGAGAATCGGAAGATGGCCTTGGAGAGGGAGAAGAGCCTAGGAGGAGGAGCCACAAATCACTTAACAAAGTGCAGTACAACCAGCTCTCAGTCAACACCAGGCAAAGCAGCTAGCTAGCAGCCTCTCTGTTCCCTTGCCGCTCATACGTCTGTGCACCATGTCCACTTTGGCCTTCGCCCACGGGAAGTGGAGCGACGACGGGACATAGGCGCTGATCCGTGCGTGGGCCCGATGCGCCTCTGCCACGACGGAGGCACCCTCGACATCGCCGAATGGCGCGGGGCGTGCATCGCCGTCAACACGCACCGCGCCCCCGCTGTCCTTCACTTTCATCGTAGCCTCGTTGACTGCAAAAAGAAGGTGTGCACGCTCAAGGAATATTACATGAAGGATCTTGTCAAGGGGAAGCTAAGAAAGGAGTGGCGCCATTTCCCCCAGTTCCACGCCTTCCTGGCGTGTCCCATCGTCCCACCTTCGGGCTTCCCTGCCAAGCCGACATCCATCGAGGTTAAAGAGGGGTGGAAAGAGTGGAGGAGGAGGAGGCGGCGGAGGGTGTGTTGGTTGGGAGTATGGCGGTCCCTGCAAAGCGCTAGTGCTCCACCCTCCAAGTCCCATTTGCCGGCCCGACCAAGATGCCCGCAACCACCACTGACAAGGAGGAGGAGGAGGCGATGCATGAGGTTGGGGAGAGAGTCTAGTGAGCGCGTGTTGCTCCGCGTAGGTAGTGGTGACGAAGCTGGCGGCGGAGATGGCGGCGGTGACGAGGAAGCTAGCGGATGTGTACAAGCGCGTGGAGATGGAGAGGCTGACCGTCGAGAATGGGAAGATGACCATGGAGAGGGAGAAGAGCCTGGGAGAAGGAGCCGCAAATAAATGAACAAACTACAGTACAACCAACTCAAACTCAACACCAGGCAAAGAAGCTAGCTAGCAGCCTCTCGGTTCCCCTCGCCGCCCATATGTCTGCACCATGTCCACTTTGCCCATCGCTCGCAGGAAGTGGAGCGACGGCGAGACGCAGGCGCTGATCTGGGTGTGGGGCCCGATGTGCCTCCGCCACGACGGAGGCAACCTCGACGTCGCCAAATGGCGCCGGGTGTGTGACGCCGTTAACGCACACCGTGCTGCCGCCGGCCTTCACTTCCATAATAGCCTCGCCGACCGCAAGAAGAAGGTCCGCACGCTAAAGGACTAGTACATGAAGGAGCTCGCCAAGGGGCAGCCAAGAAAGGGGTGGCGCCATTTCGCCCAGCTGCATGCCTTCCTGGCCTATCCCATCGGCCCGCCTCCGAGCTTCCCCGCCAAGCCAATGTACGTCAAGTTGGAGGAGGGGGTGAATGGAGTGGAGGAGGATGCGGCGGCGGCAGGTGTGTTGGTTGGGAGTATGGCGGTTCCTGCAAAGCGCCAATGATCGCGCCTCTAGGACCGATCGCCCGGCCCGACCAAGATGCCGACAACCACCACTGACAAGGAGGAGGGGGCGGTCGAGGAGGTTGGGGGAGAGGGTCCAGTGAGCGCGACGAAGCTGGCGGCGGGGACGAGGAAGCTATAGGATGTGTACGAGCGCGTGGAAATAGAGAGGCTGAGCGTCGAGAATGGGAAGATGGCCATGGAGAAAGAGAAGAGCCTGGGGGGAGGATCCGCAAATCACTGAACAAAGTGCAGTACAACCAACTCTCACTCAACACCAGGCAAACAAGCTAGCTAGAAGCCTCTCGGTTCCCCTCCCCGCCCATACGTCTGCGCAACATGTCCACTTCGGCCTTCGCCCGCAGGCACTGGAGCGACAACGAGACGCACGCGCTGATCCGTGCATGAGCCCCGAAGCGCCTCTGCCACGACGGAGGCTCCCTCGATGTCGTCGAATGGTGTCGGGTGTGCAACATTGTCAACTCGCACTGCGCCGCCGCCGACCTTCAATTCCATCGCAGCCTCACCGACTGCAAGAAGAAGGTCCGCACGCTCAAGGACCAGTACAGGAAGGAGCTCGCCAAGGGGCAGGCGACAAAGGGGTGGTGCCATTTCGCCGAGCTCCAGGCCTTCCTGGCCTATCCCATCGGCCCGCCTCCGGGATTCCCCACCAAGCCAACGTCAGTCAAGGTGGAGGAGGGGGTGAAAGGAGTGGAGGAGGAGGCCGCGATGGCGGGTGTGTGTTGGTTGGGAGTATGGCGGTCCCTTCAAAGCGCTACTGCTCCAACCTTCAGGGCCCATCGGCTGGCCCGACCAAGATGCCGGGAACCACCACCGACAAGGAGGAGGAAGCGGTGGAGGAGATTTGGGAAGAGGGTCCAGTGAGCGTGGGCTGCTCCGCGGCATGGGTGGTGACAAAGATGGCAGCAATGATGAGAAAGCTAGCAGATGTGTACGAGCGCATGGAGATGGAGAGGCTGGGCGTCAAAAATGGGAAGATGGCCATAGAGAGGGAGAAGATCCTAGGAGGAGGAGCCGCAAATCACCGAAAAAAGTGCAGTACAGCTAGCTCTCACTCAACATCAGGCAAAGCAGCTAGCTAGCAGCCTCTCGGTTCCCCTTGCCGCCCGTACGTTTGTGCATCATGTCCTCTTCGACCTTCGCGCGCGAGCAGTGGAGCGACAACGAGACGCGGGCGCTGACTCGGGCGTAGGGATAGATGCGCCTCCATCTCGACGTCGCCGAATGGCACCGAGTGTGTCGCGCCTTCAACATGCACCGTGCCGCCGCCGGCATTCACTTCCATCGCATCATCGACGACTACACGAAGAAGGTCTGGACTCTCAAGGACCAATACAGGAAGGAGCTTGTCAAGGGGCAGCCGACAAAGGGTGCCACCATTTCGCACAGCTCCACGCCTTCTTGGCCTGCCCATCAGCCCGCCTCCGGGTTTCCCCACCAAGCCTTCGTCTGTCAAGGTGGAGGAGGGGGTGAAAGGAGTGGAGGAGGAGGCGGAAGTGGGTGTGTTCGTTGGGAGTATGACGATACTCGGAAACCGAGTCTCACAAAAGGAACCATAAAGAAAGTCGGATACCAAGAACGAGCTTAAAAGGCAGACAAGTATCAAATTCATCCAAAGGCCAGAAGGGCCACAAAAAGCTATTAAAAGTTTCAAAACGTATTTACATGATGCAATGACAGTATCAAAGGTGCACAGGCGCACCGTCAAAAGAATATTTGTTTCCAACAATAAGCATCGAACGACCAAGGTATCATAATGGCATCTGTTTACTCGGCTTCCTGGGTCGGGTCTACATCTTTGCCTTTGCCCTCCGGGTCTTGGTCCTGGGCTCGCTCCTCAGCTTTCCCAGCATCATCACCCAGATTCTCAGCATCAGGACGGACAGGCGGGCGGACAGCCGGCGTAGAGGTGGTTGGCTCTGATCCTAACTCGGCCTCCCTCTTTGCGGTCTCTTCCCTCTTCCTGGCTGAATCAGCATTCCATTTCTTCAAAATATCAAAAGGCAGGGGTGCTTCCTCCTTCACAACTTTGTCTTCAGCATCGTACGAAGTCATAAACGTGCGCAGGTCCATACTATCGGCCAAAGTGGTTGCCGAGTGACGTACCGCGGATTGTACGGCCTTGAAATCCTTGGGCCCAAACCTGGAGCCATCCGCTTTGAACTCTGGGAACCCGGCTGTTACCTTTGCCGGCTCAAGCTTAGGAAAGTAAGCCTTAGCCAGCATAAAGGCCCGGGTCATACCAACCCGGCATGCCGAGCGCTTCCAGAGCTCGATCCACGCAGGCACAGTGGAGCACGCTTGGATAAGGTTTTCTTCACCCGGATATGCCTCAGTTGGCCATTGCACGGCCTCCAATATCCAATTGGTGCCGGCGAAGAAGGTCCGGAGCATAGTCTTCAAGGTTTTAGCTTTTTTGACGGCATCTTCTTCTGGGGCCGCAAGGTTAGAGCCTACAAGTTGAAATAGCAAAGGCCACATCAATAAATTCCGAGTATCACGAATCAAGTAACAAGCCGAGTCATGAAAGCAATCAGCAGCAAAAATCTTACTAAGTAAGATGCGATAAGAATCGGTAACTTGGTCCGACAACTTCTTCAGCGCGGTTTGAGCAGTGGTGTACTTTTTATTGTATTTGGAAACATCTTTCCTCAAGATTTCCACCTCAGCCTCAAGGGCCTCTCTCCGCTTTACCTCGGTAAGCAGAAGTTGTTCGGTCTTGAGTAAAATTTCATCAGACCGGGTAGCCTGGGCCTGTAAGGGACAAAGGTATAAACATTAGTCGGGTATCATGATAAGCCGAGTATTGCACAGAGTACCAAGCACAACTTCAACAAGTTATACTCGGAACTTGGGGACTAGATGGATATTATGAGATATCAAGTAACGTTACCTGGTGCTCCACTGCCATACGTTCTAACATACTGCTCTCTGAGGCCTTCATGGCAAGGAGAGTGCTCATCATTTGATCAAAGGTGTCGTTGCCCGAATTGGAAGACCCGGGACCTTGGTAACTCGGAGAGGGAATTTTATCCGTCGCAGGGGAAGGCACCCGAGCTGTCCGAGTATCGGAATCTGGTGCCCCTCCTCCCGTGCCCAAGGCTGTGGCCTCCTCCTCGCGTGCGTGCGAGGCTATTGGGTACTCGGCTTCTTGATCAGCCGGGTTCCTTGGTGGCACTTGTTGTTCTTCGCCGCCAGCTGCGGCAGTCATATCATCAATCGGGCTCTCCTTACCCGGGTCATCGGTCTCCATATTCTCTTGGTCACTGATAGTGACCGTGGCTCTATGGACAGTATAAGTAAGCAATTAGCATGCAACTGGAAAAAAGTTATAGAAAGGTGATAGAACATCAGGAAAAGAACCTTACCCGGGATTCACCATGTAGTCCGAGGGAAACTCGCTGCTGGACCCGGACGAAACTGAAGGACATCAAGAAAGTCAGACATGGAACTGCCCTGCTAAGGGGTGAGGTGGGAAAAGTTTGATATTCAGTAAAGAGTCAGGTGAGTACCAGCGCGTCGAGCTGGAGATGATGGAGTACCCGGGTTAAGAGCGCCTTCACCCGGGAAATTCCGAGTCATTCTGCGCTTGGTCATGGGCAGATCCTTCAAGTACGGCTAGTTGGATAACTCTCGGTTTAGCTCGTGCATGTTATCAAAGGAATATGGTTTAGAGGCAAGGAAGCGGTATGGAACCTTGAAGACGACCCCTCGGGGTTTCCTCTTTGCTCCGACCTTGACTGTCGGCTCAGCTCCATCTTCATCGCTTGCTGTTTCCACCCGGCCTTCAAGTTCTTCTTCTTCGTCCTTATCCTCTTGTTCTGAAAGTTATCAAGGTACACAGTCAGAAAAACACAGAATGAACAACAACGAGCTCGCAGAAATTAAGTGAGACTCGGAATGTACCTTCTTCCGAGTTAATCACGTCTTCTTCCTCCTCTGGACCTTCGGAGTTGGGGGGAGTTTCGATTTTCCAAAAGTCATTATCAGCCTGAGGTGAATGTATAGAGATGAGAGTTAAGAAACTGTATCGAGTGGAAAGCATGAAGGTAAAGGTATGAGAACCGGATTTTTACCTCAGGAACCGGGTTCTCGCGTGTAAAGGGTTCCAACCCGGCTATGTTCCGGATTACCTCCAACTTTTCCGTCAAGAAACCCTTGATGGTCTTGTTGGTGTCACCGGCCGCGTAGTTTTTAGACGAGTATCAGAGGGAATCTGTGGAGTGTCCCGAGTACTCGGACATTAACTTTGTACGGATAGAGTTGGGTTGAATCCGGAAGCTGACCCAAGTTTTCACCAAGTTAAGCCCAAGAAGACCTTGGGCCGAGAGGACGACTATTTTAGCTAACAAAGGCTGGATAGCCTCCCTGTCCGATTCAGGGGCGAAGGCATTAAAGTTCTCGGAAATATCGAGGAGGCCCTCCGAATAACCCGGAAGTTTCCTCTCGCCGGGTGGGGAGGTGTCTCGGCAGTAAAAGTAAGAAAGTTGCCAATGCTTGACATGAGAATTGAGAGTAAGGATTGGCATGGGAGAATTCTTGCGGCGCTGGATAGAGACCCCGCCGCAAGCAAGAAGTGCGCCATCACCGCTTTCGCGGCATGGTTTGCACTGAAAGAGTTCGATAAAAAGAGCCAAACTTGGCGGAGTGCACAAGTATGACTCAGAAAGAACGATAAAATGGGTATATTCAACATAGAGTTAGGCCCTATGTCGAATACCCGGAGGCCATAGTGGCTCAGAACCTCACGGAAGAAAGGGTGACCCGGAGGACGGAACCCCCGGGTCACATGTTCGACGAAGCAGATTACCTCGTCATCGGCAGGCGTGGGCCGGGTCTCGTCACCCGGCACCCTCCAGTGGATGTCCTTCTGAGGGGGGAGGATCCCCAACTCGGCCAGCTCTTCTAGCTTGGCCTTTGTGACCGTGGATCGCACCCAGTTGGCGGATATAGATTGGGTTGACCTTGCCTTGGCCGGCTGCTTCCCCTGCTTCTTGGGAGCCATGGGATCAACCTGCAAAGCAGAAGACAAAAAGGTACAAGTAGTAAGACTCGGAAGTCATGAGCTATCCGAGTATATGCAAGCGATATTGATAAGACGTAGAAGTTAAGAATCGTCCGGGTATCACTGGACGGAGCGAAAAATTACAAGTTACCCAGTTATCAAGTATCAGTATAGAAACTATGGGGTACTTACGTATTGGAAAGTGTTTGAGGAAGAAGGATGATTGCCCATGTATCTACTGCAAGCAAAAGAACCGGAAGAAGTGGATTTTCCGGGTGTCAATGACAGTTGCGGAAAATTTGGGCGAAATGGATCTAGATTGAAAAATTTGCGGATGATTTTGTGGAGAAATTAATGATTATGACGATAGGGGAGTGACATGTGACCATCTATCAAGCTATTGGACGAACTAGCGTGGAGTTATGCGATCTAATCCGGCGCGGCAAGAAAAATGGCCCGCGGTTGACCTAGATCCAATCTAGAACAAATCGAGAAATTGCAAAGATAGATCAATGGGAGTTAGAGGCTTACCGGAGCGGATTGAAGCGAAGCTCGACGACGGCAGATGGCACAATCCTGATGCCCCTTTGCGATTCCCGGCGAGCAGGTCGGGGGCGCGGCGGCGGAGCTTGGCGGCGGCGCAGGACGAGCTGCGGCGGAACGTAGCCAACGTCGGATTGGTTCTGGCGGCGCGCGCGTGGTCTCCGTGGCGGTGCTCTGTAAGCTCGAGCGCGGAAATGGAGTAAAGGAAAAGGAAGGAGAAGTGGACCGTTGGAGTTGGGGTATCCCCTAGGTACCTATTTATAGGGTACGGGTGGATAAACCTAGACTACCGGTTGAGAGCCGGAAATTTCGGGTAAAGGATATCCGCCCGGATTTTTCTGGATATGCGTTAAGTGCTGGACGGGATATCCGGAACAAATATGAGGCAGATCTTTCCCGTGATATTTGGATCGGTTAAATAAGTGAAGTAAGCCGGATCTTTGGCATCATTATCAGGGCACTGATCCGGAGAAATAAGTGATGGATTTGGAGGAAGCCGAGTTACTATATGGCCACCATGGAGTTAGGCCTAGTTGTTTATCAAAGCAATCTAAAACGGCCTCTATGAATTTGAATGTCGATATTTTTGCAGGGAATAGCGTGCGCTTCAAGGGGGATCCCGTGAAGCCCAAGCTATTCTGGGGACTACTGATGGAGGGATGATAACCCGGTAGGCCAACGCCAAGGTGTAACTCGGCCCAAAAGACGCTGCGCGAGACCCGGCTAAGGATAAAGGAGCTTCTAGAAGGCCCAAGATCATAGGCCTGGTAACCCGGATTGTGGGTTCCGGTAAGGAAGTTTAGGGTTTTGTAAGCAGTGTCCGGGTAGGATTCAGAGTACGCCTTGGAGAGCACGCCAGGGGGTCCGGATGCTTTATAAGCCGGCCCCTAGGTTAGATTTATAGAGATCCAAGAGTTCGAGCAACATCGCTACGTATCGAGTATCCAGTGTAATACGAGAGTTGAGTTAATATATCTAGATCGGAGACTCGGCGACTTGATTTCCGGCTACCAGATCGCACATCATCATGTTTTCCTCTGAGCTAAACCCTCTCCCAAACACCAGAGTCGATTTGTCCCAAGACAAGTTACCCCCGGTAACGTCTGCCGTGATTATCCCACGACAAGCCATGTACGACGAATAGTCCATGAGGGCTAGAATGCTTGATAGGGTCTGAAAAAGAGACAACAAATATGTAGATAGATTTTGCAAGCGTTAGTGTCAATAAGCACACATGGGATTTTGCTCTGAACTCTTATCTCACTTTTGGTGGCAATCAAGCATGTGCCTTTTGGAACACTAATGCCTTTTCTACTCATTGTAGGCTTGTGGCTCTCACTTACAGGATGGTGGATCTCTCTCTCACCACTCATCTCACTAGAAGCTCGAGAGAAAACATTAGATGGATCCAAGGTCTTGGAAGTTGAGGTGTGCAGGTTTGGTGAAGTTGGTTCATTGCTTGGAGGAGGCGGTAGTTCCATGGCTTGTGTCGAAGAAGGCTTGGTCATCTTCGTGGTGTGATGGTGGAAGCCATGCATTGTATCATCCTCAAGTGGTTGATGACGGTGAAGATGATAATCTTGGTGAGAATGGTGATGAGGACGTGGCCTTGGAGAGATTGGAAAGAGATAAGAATCTTCCACAAGGTTATAAGAACCAAAGTCTTCATCATAGATTTTTGGAGGTGTATCCTCATGCTCATGGTGATGTCAATCTTGTGGCATTGGATGATAAACGTCGCACCTTGATGTTTTTGTTGCGCTTGTGGCAATGAAGGATGATCATGTTCTTGACCATGAAGTCCATAGTCCTTCGTCATAAGATGTCGCACATGGAGGTTGTGGATCGTTTTTGGTGGTGAGTGGTATCTCGCCTCTTGCCTTGATGAAGGAGTAGGATAATGATATCCATGGTGAGGTTGGCCTTGATCATTGTCAATGGTGGGGCTCAAAGAGATAGCACACTCTTGTTGGCGACTAGGTGGAGGATCCCACTCCTCATGTGGATGATGACGATCATGGACATTGAACCTAGGGACATTGAGGCAAACAGAACTCAAATTGTTGTCTTCATGTTGTCGATGGGATTGCTCATGTGGTTCTTCATCCAATATTGGAGGTGAACAATCATGTGAACCATCTTCATTTTGTTGTTGTTGATGGGGTTGCTCATGGGGGTCTTCATAAAATATAGGGAGTGAAAGGACATGTAGAGCATACTCACTTGCTTTTTGTTGATATGGTCACTCATGTGGGTCTTCGTAAAACATAGGAGTTGAAAGGTCATGCAGAGAATCCTCACTTGCTTGTTGTTGATGGGGTCACCCATGTGGGTCTTCATCAAATAGAGGAGGCAGAAAATCATGTGGGTGATCCTCAATTGCTTGGCGTCAGCAGTCATGATGGGGATGATGGCGCCGATGGTCATTGTGGTGAAGTTTGTGGAGGTATGCTTCGCGGAATTCACTAGCATCAATGACACGGCTATGTTGTTGAGGAGTGTCTTGCTCTTGGCGGTCATTATGGTAGTGAAGTGCGTTGTGCCTTGAAAGCCTTTGAAGTGGGCGAACACGATCCACGAAGTCATGTCGACCATAGTAGTTAGAGGAGCTTGGCGGACGTGGGTGATGATGTTGGTGAAGATTCGGTCGTAGAGGGTGATATTTAAAAGGGTCACCCCACGTCCTTGTCAGTATCGAGTAGGTGGTGATGGTGAGATATCTTCATACCAATGTCGTTGAGTAGCTTGTGGAAGAGCATGTGGTGATGTGGTATCAGAATCAGGTTTTCCACCATCTTCCTTGTGGGTGTGATGATCATGGCGATGAACTTGGTGATGATCTTGGTGTTTGTGGCTTGAATGTCTCGAATTTGAGGATGTCGATGATTCATGGCGATTGGCAAGGTTGGTCAAGTTGATGTTGATCAGTTCCATGTGATCATTTAATCGAGCGTGTTGATCTTGTAGTCGATGTTCAATGCGCTCCAATCCGTCACCAACAAATTGGAGAAAATGAAGATGTTCGTTGCGGGGAATGGAGTTGTGGGCGTTGTCGTTAAAGAAGTGGTTTCCTTCATCCTCCGAACTCGGACATGTGAAAGCTCCTTCCCTAGCCATCTCAAAAGCACACAAGTGTGAGATATGAAGAATAGATGTCTCACTTACCCAACATTAACTTTTTTTTTGTCGTATTGAGGCTAGTGGACGATCCTAGGTGTAGGGTGGTATGTCCAAAGTGAGTCCAAAAGACCAAATGAAAACCGCAAACGACAACACACAAGCTTTATGTGGATTTCAAATGGGTGAGAAAGGTGGCAATGAAAAATAAACCAAATCCGAAGAAAAGTTTGTTGTAAAACGTAGAGGAGAACCTAAATGGAATATTAGCAAAAGAACTAAATCCTAGTGGAGGAAACAAAATGGAACACACACACACAAGTGATTAATGGGGTTAGTGCGGCCAATGGCGAGCGGAGACGAAATGTACCTATCGAAGACTAAGCTCAATGCCACACTAACACAAGGAGGACGCTAACTCAAATTGAAAACTATAAGAGGCAACAAGATTCACACTGTGGCATACGGTCACTCTCTTCTCTTTTTCAATGCGAAGCTACACGTTCCTACAAAGGGATAGCACTTGGCATCGATTTTTTTTTCTCTTTTCACTTTTTGGTATATGGGGATACAAATGCCGAGCCTAATCAAATTACGCTCTCACAAGTGCAATCCACACACTCTCGGTGACACTAGTACAATGCCAAGCAATATAAAAGAGCTTGTATGAATGAGAAAGGTACACGAAGAATGGGTTAGTTCAAGAGGAAGCAGATTATACCTCTTTTTTTTTTGACACCATTACTGTGGGGGAAACCCCCACAGCCCCCCATTTATTAAATAAATAAAAAAGTTATTTACAAATGTACAATATGTACAAGAAGATTATGGGAGTGAATTAATCCATGATGTCAAAAAAACAGAGTCTGCACTCTTCACCCTGTACTTAAGCAGAGTGACTTCCTGTGTAAACAGGGCCTTCCAACCTCTGAAAGTTGGCTTGATGTTCTTGAAGATCCATCCATTCCTTTGCTTCCAGATGCACCAGCAAGCCAGGATCACAATCTCCACAAAACAAGAACCAGCAAAATGCTTTCTGGCATACATGATAGCATAAGATGGTGTGCCAGGTATCCAAGGAATCTGCAAGTAGTTCCAAATCCTTGTACTGAATGTACAATTGAAAAATAAGTGTCTCCAATCCTCAAGAACATGGTCAGGGCACAGGACACAATCAGATGATGAATTAATGGTCCAATGTCGTCGAATTAACATGTCCCTGGTATTAATTCTATCATGCAGGATAAGCCAAGCAAAAAATCTATGCTTAGATTGACACTTGCTCCTCCAAATTGCAAAAGAAATTGGATCATCAGGGACATCAGAAAAATGGTGTTTATAAAATGAGCTGGGACGTAATCTGCCACTAGAATGTGGGCTCTTCCATTGATCTGTAATACCAAGTTGCAATGTAAAATGACCAATCATGCCTTTCAATAACCTAAGCTCTTCATTTGCTTGAACTGACAGGGGTAAAGCAAAGTTCTGGAGACAATCTGTGCCAAGCAGGAAATCATTTACAGACTGAAATTTGTCTTTGGCAAAAGAAAAAAGTCTTGGGAAGGTTATCTTAAGAGGTTGAGGCTGCCATTTGTCTTCCCAAAACAATATTGTGAAACCATTGCCCACACAGCATGTAGTGTAGTTCCTGTAACTCCCAGATAATGCCAATATATTTTTCCACCAAAAAGAACCAGACTCAACCACAGCATGAGGAACAGCCTTATAATAGTAAGCATCAGTAACAAGTTGCACCCAAGGCAAGGCTTCCTGATTATAAAGTTTATCAAGATGTTTTAATAAAAGGGCAGAGTTCTGGATTTTCAAGTTAATTACTCCCAGCCCTCCCTTTTTCTTTGGTTTGCACACCATATGCCAAGCTGCAAGTGATTGAGATTTTTCCTTTCCTCTTTTACTCCACAAGCAATGCCTTCTTGCTCTGTCAATAACCTCAATGACACCAGTAGGAATAACAAGAGAAAGCATATAATATGTTGGCAAGGATGATAACACAGAATTCACTAGCACCAGTCTATCTCCATATGACAAAAAAGAGGAGGTGGCAGAAAGTCTCCTTTCAACTCTATCAATCAAAGGAGAGAAATCCTTGATAGAGGGTTTAGTGGTACCCATAGGCAAGCCTAGATAAGTGAAAGGCATAGACCCAGTTTTGCATTGGAAAAGTTCAGCCAGAGCATTAGCTTCCTCAGCAGTTAAGTTGATAGGAATTATAGATGATTTATGAAAATTGATTTTCAGGCCTGTAAAAGCAGCATAGGTGTTGAGAATATCCTTGAAAACATCCAGGTCTTTGGCACATGCTGGAAGCACCACAATAGTATCATCAGCATACTGAATTATAGGAAAATCTTTACGGACTGGGATAGGAGAGGAAAGTAGACCATCAGAGTACGCTTTGTTTACTAAACTCTGTAATAAATCAGCTCCTTCAACAAAAAGAAGTGGAGACAAAGGATCTCCCTGTCTAACTCCTCTTTTGCAATGAAATTTCTTCCCAGGTATTCCATTGAGTAGAACAGAAGAAAAACCTGATGCTAAAATTTCTCTTACCCAATTGAGGAATAAATCTGGAAACCCCTTAAATTTTAGGACTTGTATAATGGCATCATGGTCCAAAGTGTCAAAGGCTTTTTCAAAGTCAATCTTGAGAACCACAATTTTTCTTTTGGACTGTTGACACTGATGCAGAAACTCAAAAGACCAAGCAAGGCAATCCTGGATGGTTCTTCCCTTAATAAAACCATATTGGTTATCATGAATTGTATCACAAATCACATTTTGCAACCTATTAGCAATAAGCTTGGTGACAAATTTGAGACAAGTATTAGTCAAGGAGATAGGTCTGAAATCATTGACAGTTTCAGGAGAGTTTGATTTTGGGATAAGAGTGATATATGAGTCATTAATACTTTGTAAAGATAAATTCCCTGAATGGAAATCATGGCAGAGCTTTGTGAAATCTTCCTTTAACACCTCCCAGCATTTTTTAACAAAGAGTCCATTGAAACCATCAGGGCCTGGTGCTCTATCAGTCTTAAGGGATTTCATAACTGAAGTAATCTCTTCTGTAGTAAAAGGCTCAACCAAGCATTGTAAACTAACAGTTGGATGTAGGATATTGGAGAGATCTAAAAGTTGTGATGTGACAGAGGAGACTCCCATTCTGTTCTTGAAACAAGTCCAAAAAGCAGCTGCCTTGTGATGATGATCTATTAAAGATACACCTTCCTCGTTTTTAATTTCAGCTATAGTGTTAAATCTATAACGCTCTGTAGCTTTAGCATGGAAAAATTTAGTATTTTCACCACCAAGTTGCACCCAACAGATAGTGCATCTATTCTTCCAATATGCAGACTGAGATAACAGCAACTTTTGCAAGTGAGCTTTAACAATGTTTCTGAAATTGAATTCAGGTCTACTGAGGTTTCTCTCCTCCTCCAGAGTATCCAAGATTAAAATCACCTTATTGCATTTAGCAATTAATAGCTTCAAGTTTGAAAGATTTCTACCCCATCTCTTGAGCTCATGTCTGATGTTTTTTAATTTAGCAGTAATAGTGGCCGCTATGTTATTCTTCCTAACAGGCCACTTCCAGACTCTAGCAATAAGATCCATAAAACCAGGTTGATGTATCCAGTGATTTTCAAATCGAAAAATCTGAGCTTTAGGAATGTTGGTGGATATGGAAATAACACATGGCACATGATCAGATGTTGACTTAGCCAAGGGCATAACCAAAGTGTTAGGAAAGTTCAAAGTCCACCAAGTACTAGTAAAGAACCAATCAAGTTGCTCAAGCAGAGGTTGATCTTGCATATTAGACCAAGTAAAGGATCTACCTTTTAAAGGCAATTCAATCAGGCCTAGATGACTAATAATTTCATTGAAAATGAATATATCATTCATATCAGCTCCAGGTTTGTTCCTGTTCTCCACTGATCTAATAAAATTAAAATCTCCCACTATCAACCAATTTTCATAAGTAGGAATTGATAAATCAAAAAGCCATTGAACAAAGAAGTCCCTGTCAGGGCCACTACAGGGACCATAAACAGTAACCAAAGTCCATGTAGAGAGATTATGTTTTGAGGTAAAATTAATCTGAATGGCAGACTTGAAACAATCAATCAATTCTCCATCAAAAATGGAACTATTCCATAGAACAATAATTCCACCAGAAGCTCCCACAGAAGGAGAGAAGACAAATTTGTCAAACCTTTTTGGACAAAAGGATCTAATAAAAGGATCTAGATTATACCTCTTTGATTGATGATCACGGACTTGCGGCCGGGGGTTGTCGATGTCGTGTTGCTTCGTTGATGTAGTTGCATAGATTGTGTTGTGAGATTCACGTGGAAACTTGTACCACTCAAATTGGAGCAACAACGACAAAGAAAAACATGTTTGAAAATCAGTCCAAGAATCGAAGAGCTGGAATTTTCTAAGATTTTTGCTCAAATTCGAATTCCTTGAAATCCAAGTAATTTTTTGGACAAATTCGAGAAAAGTGGCTGAATAGAAAGCTGGGGAATGGTCTTAGGCAACAAATCCATGGAACAAACCCACGAAAAACTCGACAAATCAACATATCGGTCAAAATCCCTTTTGAGGCTATTTTTGGTGAAATTTTCGAATTTAGGGTTTGGGAAAGAAAAATTTGGTGGAAAGGGGGGGGGGGTTGTGGGGGTCAAATTTGTGTCAATCTAGCTGCTGATACCAGATAATGGAGAGGTCAACCTCTTGGGTGGCCCGATCTTCACGAATTGACCAAGAACACGAAGAACGAACGAAGAACGCGAAGAACACAAAGGGTTAATCGAGGGGAAATCAGGGGGGAGATAACTAGTAAAAACTGAAGGAGGCAAGTCTCCCGTCAACTAAGCCGCAACGTCCACCTACGGAATGATCGATCCAAACGAACTCACCTTTTCAGAAACCGCTTCACACCCGTGGTCGGTCCACCACGCCAATAGAACCTCAAGGGTTAGTTGAGGAAGATTGGAAAGTCCCAAACTAAATCCCAAGGGGAAAGGATAGGAAACCCGATGAATCTTGATACGATCCTAGATACAAATCATGGGGGTATCCTTGATATGGTCCTAGGTACAAACCATAGGATTAGCCTCACAAGAGGGATACAAGAGCAAAGCTCAAAAGTGTAAATTCATATCCGACCCTAAATCTAGTCCAAGGGGCTCCTTATATAGCCAAGGGGGTAGGCGGGGTGGAGAAGGGGGAGAAACCCCCGAATCCCGCAGTCTTCGGGGCAGTGAGGCGGGGGTGGGCACAGAATTAGGGAAGCCGCCTCGCTTGCAGGGGAGCCGGCCTGAGGCCGGGGTGGAGGACGGCCGATTCAGGTGGCCACCCTTCCTAACGCGCAGGGGGACATCCTGATGCCGGGGTGAAGGCTGACTTCCTCTGTAGGGAGTCCATCCGAGGGGCCAGCCTAGCCGGGGTTTGAGGTCGGGCTTCCTGCTCTTCTCTCTCCTCCTCTTTATCTTCTTCTTCCTTGATGTCTTCTTCTCGGAATTCTTCCATAGCTTCATGGGCATCATCTTGGGCACGTTCTTGAGCATCTTGGGAATTGTCTTGGGGCTACATGGTGGGATCAAATCCGAGCATGCATAGGGTGGTTCCATGAGGTAGCACACCATTTACCAAGTCATCGAAAGCATAGCGGGAGAGGAGTGAGTTCACCTTGTCTAGTATCGATGTAGGGCTTGGTGGAATGGGGTGTGTTGCATCAAAATCCCTTTCAGATCATCAAGAGTATATCCAATAGCTCCACGGTGTTTCTATGATATATCCAATAATCTTTCCTCTTCTTCACCTGAAAGTTTAGAACTAATAATAACAGGATATGTTTCTTATCATCAATGTAATCATATTTAAGATCATCAGGTAAAGGTTTTTAATCAAGAACAAGATCCTCCTTGGGTGGAAACGTTCCACCCAAGTCTTCCAGTTATATTATGTTTCAGCATCGCTGGTTGACGAAGAAGAATATCGTCAATCTCATTTATTTCTTCCATAAATACCTCACTTTCTTGGTCCTCCATGAATTGCTGCAAAGTATTGTTAGGATCAAGAGCAATATAGGACATCTATTCAACTCTAATATCCTCATTAGGCAATTCAGTTTCATAAGGAGCACTAGCAAATTTAGAAAGATTAAACTCGTAAGATTTTCCATCAAATTTAGTTACTATTTTCTCCTTCTTAGAATCTATAGCAGCACCACTAGTGTTCAAGAAAAGTCTACCAAAAATGATAGGTCAAGTTTTACTAGTAGCACCACCAAGTACTGGAAATCAGCTGGATATTTAGTTTTACAACATAAAACTTCTACATATCTAACAATACCAGTTGGAGAGATGGTTTCTCTATTAGCAAGCTGAATAACCACATCAATTTCTTCAAATTCACAAGAACCAATTTCATGCATAATTATTCTACAAAGCTCATAAGGAATATTACTTGAACTTGCACCAATATCACATAAACCATAATAGCAATGATCACCAATCCTAACAGAGAGCACATGAACACTAGTTTTCTTAGATATACTAGGATGTGAAATAATATTATAAGCACCTTCACAAAAGATAATGTGTCCATCTTCTACACTTTCAGTGACAAGGTCCTTTACTATTGCTACTGTAGGTTGAATAGTGATTTGTTCATCAGGTTCTATAGATTTCTTTGTACTCTGATTAACCACACTAGCTATAATAGAATGTTCCTTTGCCTTAGCAGGGAAAGACATTTTCTCAATATAAGGTTCATGCACATTTAAAAGTATCTTTATAAGGTGCATGATATTTGTTCCATTCCTTTTTAGGAATATCAAGATAGGATGAAAAATCTTTAAAACGGTTTGCAAGAATTTGAGAGTCAGGACCGTAAGCAGCACTAACATTATGGCAATCATCGGTTTTCATAAAAGATTTAATGCATTCATAATCATAATTTATACTTGAATTTCTTCCTTTGTCATTCTCCCATCCTTCAGTATTTTCCAGAATATGGTCAAGAAGGTCCCATTTAGCTTCTCCTTTCATACGTGTGAATACCTGATACGTCTCAAAAGTATCATTAATTTCCAATGCTCCGTGCTTGTTTTCTATCCAATACCTTTATGTTTTCACATGTTTTCCTTCATTTTCCGGATGTTTTCATGGACTAAACTATTGACAAAATGCCACAGCACCAGGTCCTATTTTCTGATGTTTTTCATTTTAGAAAAGTTGTTCTGGAAATATTCTAGGAATTGGACGAGTCAAAATCCCAGATGAACATTTTTTTGACATGTCAATGGTGTCTAAAGAAAACCCGGAGGGGGTCCCTAGAGCCACCACACCATAGGGTGGTGCGCCACCAGGTGGTGTTGGTCCCTCGGCCTCCCACCATCATCGCCCTTTCGCCTATAAAATCCACCTAATGCATAAACCCAAAAATAATCGGCTTCCATCCACGAAAAGTTCCGTAGCTCCGCCGCCACCGCCGACAAGTTTTGGGGGACATAAATCTCTATTACGGCATCCTGCCGGGATGGGGAAGTGCCCCCAGAGTCATCTCCATCGTCTCCACCTCCATCTTCATTGCGGTTGCTGACTCCCATGATGAGGAGGGAGTAGTTCTCCCCCAGGGCTAAGGGCTCTACCGGTAGCTATGTGTTTCATCTCTCTCTCTCTCTCCCATGGTGTGATCTTTACGTGATCATGAGCTTTGTAATCTAGTTGAATAAGTATATGTTACTCTTCATCTATTATGCTTCCTATGTGGTTTCATTATGAGATCTCCGTAGACACTTTGATCATGGTGTAAAGGTGACAGTGTGCACCGTGTGGTTTAGCACGATATATATATATTGTGTTGGATGAACATATGAAATTGTGGTGTTTGTCTGGAACCATCTAGGGCTCATAGTGACAGTGTGAGGTTACCTGGATGGGGAAATGCGAACTCTAAGGAGTGCTTCATAGCCCTACGCGGTTGATTGGTGTTTGTTATCCAACCGGAGAGTGGTTCAAAGTAGCGTAGAAAATAAATGATATTTATGCGTTCAATTATGTTAGTATTGTTGAGAGTGTCCACTAGTGAAAGTATGAGCCATAGGCTATGTTTTGAAGCATTGAAACACCGTTTACAACCAATTCTACTACATGTTTGCATGCTGCCATTTTTATTTCAGATTGCTATTATCACCTATAATCATCCATATTACCTGTATGTCACTCTCTCTTCGCCGAACTGGTGCACCTATAAAACTGACAATTGTACTAGGGGTGTTGGGGGACACAAGATACTTCTTGTATTGCAATTGCAGGTTTGCTTGAGAGGCATGTCTTTGAACAGTACCTCCCTAAGTTTGATAAACCTTGGGCGATCCACTTAAGGGAAACTTGCTGTTATTCTACAAACCTATGCACTTGGAGGCCCAACACTGTCTACAAGAATAGATGCATGCGTAGACATCAAGCTCTTTTCGGGCGCCGTTGCCGGGTAGGTAAGGTAAAAGGTACTCAAATCTTCTGTGAGTGCTCAAAGTTATTTCTTTTAAATTCTGCAATTATATCTTTTTTTTCTTGTTTTTTATTTCACTAGTTAGGCTTAATGGAAAACGAAAAAATATGAGAGAGCTTTATAATCTTTATATTGAATTAGGACATGAAGTGTTGGAAGAGAAAATTTAAAAACCTATGGAGCTTTAGTTGCATGCTAGTAGCAATGTTATTTGTATGAATTCTTTGAACACCATTATTGCTAATGCAATGAAAAAAAATCTAAGCTTGGGGAAGCTAGATCTGATGAATATGATATTTTTAGTCCCCCAAGTTTTGAGGAGGAAATTTTAGTTGATGTTACTTTGCCTCCAATATATGATGATTATAATGATTGTGGTATTCTAGTTCCACCTACTCTTGAGGATAAATTTTATTGTGATTACACTATGCCTCCTATATTTGATTATTATGGTGATGATAATAATAATGATAGCTATTTTGTTGAATTTGCTCCCACTACTATTAATGAGAATGACTATGCTTATGTGGAGAGTAATAATTCTTTTCTGCATGTGGCTCATGATAAGAATGTTTTATGTGATAGTTATATTGTTAACTTTATTCATGATGCTACTGAAAGTTATTATGAGAGAGGGAAGAATAGTTTTATGCGTCTCAACAATATTAAGTTTCCCCTCTTTATGTTGAAATTTCTGAAGTTGCACTTGTTTATCTTTCCTATGCTAGTCATGTTTCATAGACTTGTTTTTCTGGAAGATTCTTTTACATAGGAAGTGGGTTAGACTTATATTTGTTTTATATTTGCTTCTTGATGCTCTCTTTTGCTTCAATTCCTATTTCTTATGTCAGCATCTTCTCAAATCATCATGCCTAGCTAAAAGGCTCAAAAGAAAATCACATCTTGTGAGATAACCCATGATTTTATTTTTGCATTGTTTTTCTCTGTTTTCTTTGAGTAAAACGTGTTGTTTACTTCTGTAGAAACTCCTTTATTTTCATATATTTGTTGTGCCAAGTAAAGTATATAGTGAAAGTTGGTGTTAGATTTTGATTTATGCGCAGAAAACAGATTCTTGTTGTCCACTGTTAAATTCTTATAAAATGACAGAAATATCACAATGACCTGCAAATTTTTGTGCTTAATCCTGAGCTATTTCCAAAACCTTTTCTAGTTTTAAGTTTTTCGACTTGAGCAACGTAAGTGCCTCGAAATATTTTTTATTTACAGACTATTCTGGTTTTGACAAATTCTTCCTTTTACTTTGCATTCTCTCTTTTACTATGTTGAGTGGATTTATTGATCCATAAAACATCAGTGCCCGTAGCTAATGTTTAAAAAGTATTAATAATGCTTGTGCCCATGTCGAACATGTGAGTTTTTTATTGTGCACTAACCCTCTAATGAGAATTACTTCGAGTTTGGTGTGAAGGAAGTTTTCAAGGGTCAAGAGAAGAGGGTGATATAATGTGATAAAGAAGAATTAAAAGCCTAAGATTGGTATTCCACCATGGTGCAGCCCATAAAATTCCAAGAATACTCAAGCGTCTAAGCTTGGGGATGCCCAAGGCATCCCCTTCTTCATCAACAACTTATCAGGTCACTTCTACTGAAACTATATTTTTATTCGGTCACATCTTATGCACTTTACTTGGAGCATCTCCTTGTTTTTTATTTGTTTTCTATTGTTTTAGTTGATTCCATAAAATTACTTGGAACCTCGCATTCTTGTATGGGAGAGAGACACGCTCCACTTTTTCATGTGAATACTCGTATTCCTCAATATCATGCTCATATTCTTCGTTTTTCTTCTAGCTACTGCAACTCCTCTTTTTAGCTCATGTTTTTCATGCATCTCTTATTCAGAGTTGTTAGTTCTCGTAGAGTAGTGCTACTCTCTTTTTTCATTGATGTATCATATGGAGAGTTTTTGTTTAAATAATATGATGGTGTTGGAAAGCAATAAAATATTTCATGCTTATAACGGTGCAAATAGAAGCTTGTTTAGACTGTGGCTAGACTTTATCATGTGACGTTGGATGTTATTCTAATTCTATGCCTAGTAATTATTGATGTAGGATGACTTGTACTAAACATGTGAGAGTGCTTAATGTGCAGTTGAAAGAACCATGCGTTGTTTTATTATATCAAAGCATAATATTGTGGTATTGTCCTTTGAATGCTTTATTTGGATGACTTGGCGCATTCTTAGACCATGTTATGACTACAAACCAGTCACCTTTAGCCTCCATGATCAATAAGTTTTTGACTTGCAATACCATGTATGCTTTGATCAATAATGTTTTTGTCGCTATGCATGATTATGGCCATTATGCTCTCTAATTTGTTGCTCCAAGTCTTTTGCTAGACATCACCTATACTAAGTATGAGCTCTACTCCTGCATCCTGTCGTGGTGGTGTTCTGACAAGTGCCATGGGATGGCTAAAGTTGAGGCCGATGGACACTGTGGGTATCCGGGGAGGGATCGCATGCCTAGCCGGCGCGCTCACTACACTGCAAACACAACAATCCACCCAGGTTCGGGGCCCTCATGAGGAGGTAACACCCCTACTCCTTCCTGTCTCTCTGTATATGTGGTAACCGAGTACAAGGTGTTCCTCAAGCTCAAGGAGCTAGAGGAAGAATAAGCACTCTACTGCTCTCTGTCTCTCTCTAAGGAAACTAGCAGCAAATCTCTCTCGTGTGTCGACCCTCGCGCAGAAGGGGTGTGGCCACCTTATATACTGGTGGCCAGCAACCGGACATACAGGGTTAGGCGACAATACACCGTGTCGTAGCGCACGCTCACATATTCTCGCTGACAGACGCCGAAAGTCGTCTCCGTCATTGCCGCTGCCATGTCATGTTCCCCTTGTCAGAGATAGGACGTGGACTCGCCCATAACATGCACTGCTCTAGTGTACGCATACACATCATCACACCTAGTAAGTTGAACCGCACGCGCGTACTCTCCCTTGGTCTGCGGGATCCCAACAACTCCATTGACCTCCCATAGAAACGAGTAGATATGTGTCTACCTGGATTCTCCAAGTGCATCTAGGATAACCCGGGGGGACACTTGTATCTTCATTTTTTATGCACTCTTATTACCGAGATAGATCCATCTCGGTACCCCAACTCGGTACCCTCCTGGATCTCGGACAAGGGAATCTCGGTAGTTCGTATTTTGGTAAACAGCACATCAAACACCATTTCTTACCAACCTTGCCCCTATTCGGGGGTAGCCTCCCGACATTAGTGTCCGAAGATGGTATGGTCCAGCGAACTCGGACGCTAGGCCATACCAGCTGAAACCAAATAGGTCTCTAAATAATTGACCGGGATGCTCGCATGTCGGTCGATTTTCCATCTTGAACTCGGATTCACTCCGCAATCTCCAGAATGGATTTTCCACCAAGATCCGAGATGGTTGCGCCGAATTGGATTTCACCGAGATCCCAACACTTAGATGTTTTCCACAACAGTGCGAGGCGGAGTCGCCTCGTTTTCTTCGCGGTGAGGGCACACCACGTGGCGCAAAACTGCACCCACGTCGCCTCGATTCTCGCGCGGTGCAGCGCACGCGCCACACCCACGCCATCTCCTTTGCCTAGGGCCCACGCGCCATCGCATCCGTTGCAGCGCACTCAAGTGCACATGGCAGAGAACGTGGGATTTACTGTGCTGGTTACGTGTGGTGAAGCCGCTACGTGCGTTTCTCCGGGCGCAGTACACGCCACGGTCCCATCTTTTTAGCCACGATTGATCCAGGCAGTTACTGCACTAAGGGGGTATAAATACCCGCGCGTGCCCCTCTGTCTCACTTCCTTCGCCATTTCCCCCCATCTCATCTTCCTCTGCCTCGAGCACGCCCGGAGAGCCCACTGCTCCACCGCACATCGTCGAGCACCGCCGCGCTCCCGAGGACGCCGCCGCACTCCCGCGCAACGCCGCACACCAGAACACCACCGCGCCCAAGATCTTCACCGAGCACGACGAATCTTTTCTTCACCGCCCTACTACCTCTTCTACGCGCCATTCTTCTTCCAGCTTTCCACCGTGGCCATGGTGCCACGGCATTCATCTTCCGCGTTGCCGTCATGCTTCTCCTCCCTCTGCGCCCCGAGCCCTTCCTCACGCCAGTAAGCATCTCGGAGGCGCCGATATCTCCAAGGGACGAGATGGATCTCAAAGCGGTAGAAGATATCGGACTTGAGGAATCTTCTTCCACACGTGGTGCGTGGGACGGATCTGATGTGGACCAGGACAACATCTAGTGGCTGCTGGACACGTGCCGAATCCCGGCAGGGGTGATCTGCCAAACTCTCGACGAGGGGGAAATCGAGTTTGCACCGCGCGATGGAGAATACGTGGTCTTCCTCGCCCACTTCATACGCGGGTTCGGTCTCCCTGTTTCTAACTTCATGCACAAGTTTCTTCGTTATTTTGGACTTCAGGCACACCACCTTCCCCAAACGCCATCACCATTCTTTCTTCCTTTGTTGCTTTCTCGAAGGCCTATCTCGGCCTCCTTCCCATCGTAGACATGTGGATTAAATACTTCCACTTTCACAAACAAGTTCTTCCCTACACTATAAATCCAAATGTCCCGAAACGCATGATGCAGTGCGGTACTGCAGTGGTGGTCCGTTGGTCGGGATCCAAGTTCCCCCGAGTTTAGGGTCTCGAGTCCCGCCAAAAGTGGCAGTAGGGATTCTTCTACATGAACAATCACGAGACGATGGATCTCATTGCTCTTCCCCCTTTCCACATTGATCCACCTACCAAGATGGTGAACTCGGGGCATAATCCTAAGAAGACCGCCCACGGGGTGAACCTCGGCCAAAGCCGGCTTCAGAAACTCACTAAAAACGGACTCCAAGGTGACGACCTACTCTCCACTTGGGTAAGCCGCCAGGTTCTGCCACTCCAACGCAGAGACCACAAAATGTGCTTCATGGGCGGACCCCGAGTTATGACCTGAATCACCACCTTTGAGCTCAGCAAGAAGGAAGTTGTTACCTGGGTCAAGTCCATCGCCAAGACTGGCCTCGTGGAAGATTGGGCATGGGGGCTCGAGCCCTGCAGTAGAGAGAAGCTGGCGCCCTGAGTAATTATCCAATTCTCAACCGAGTTACCTTTATCTTGGTATCTTCCGAGATCTCCCAACTCTTTATTCGTTTTGTTTCGCATGTGCCACCGAGTAACACTCATCTTGGTATTTTCCAAGATCACCCAACTCTTTATCTTATACTTTGTGTTTCGCATGTGCAGCTCTTCCCCCGCCAGAAGGAAGAGGATAACGAGAACCCCTCGAACAACTGTGTTGCAGACCGGACCAAGGACGCTGCCAAGGAGTACGACGATGAGTACAACCTCCCCACCCCAGATGTCGTTCTCGCCGCGGAAGCCGGTAAGTTTCGAGTTCTAGTCTCAATTCGAGACTGGTCCGAGGACGACAAAGATGATGATGATGATGACTGCACTTTATTAGAGGTACCTGATCCCCTATCGATCTTATTTGCGTATCATGTGCCCTCGCTCTCAGTTGATCCGGCGGAGTACGTTGTGGATGCGAGGCCCGTAGCCATGGTTTCCCCCGCGGAAACGAGAAAAAGAGCCGGGAGCGGCGCAATTGCTCCTCCATCCATAAAGCTCAAGAAGAAACCTGGGATCAAGCATACGAGCACACGGAAGAACAGGCGGCCCATGCCGGACGGATAAGTCAATTCCAAGATTCTTTGTGTTTGCATTTTCTTTATTCTTTTGCCTCTTTTTCCCGAGATGATTCATTTGCGTTTGGTTTTCCTCCTTCCTCTTCTCCTTTTGAAGTGATCCGATTATAATTGAGATCGCCGAGATGCCTGCGTTTACCATGACGTCCAAACACTCCACCTCGGCGAGACCGAGTACCAGGCTCCCTTTCGTGATGGAGCTTCCGGATGCTAGTGGCTATATCGACCTTGAAGCCGAGGACATGGACACAAACGCCATGGATAGGCCTGAGATGCCCATCCCGGATATCCGGGATGATCAGGATCTCGGTGCTGGCGACATGGGCGCCGAGATGGAAACCCATGAGGCTCCGGAACACCCGGAGCCGGCCACCGAGCAGCAGCAGCTACAATAACCAGCGCAGCAACAAGCGCCAGTGCAACAACAAGCCGCACAATAATAAGCCCTAACAGAAGCGTCAGCAACACCACCAATGCAACCGAGAGCAGCAACACCACCACCAGCAGCAGCAACAGTAGGGACAACAGTCCCAACAACAACATGCCCAACTCCCACTCCCCCAGCAGCAACAGCAGCACCAACACCATCGCGAGCACCAGCACCACCAACAGGCCCGACATGAATTCTTCATCACACTAGGCAGCTACCTCGGGTCAAGTATGCGCGATCGCAGGGACCAGTGTCTCGTGAGGGTAGCTCTAAGAAGAGGACTAAGGTGAAAGAGCCTTCACTTGTGAAGCTGCCAATAGTTACTCGGTCAAAGAAGGCTGAGGCATCTGAGAAGAAGTCTGGGCAGGGCCATAGGAAGCGCGGCACTCTAGCGATTAGCTCGGACAAACAGATGATCCTGCACCAAGGACTTGGGGTGCAGCAGCAGGACCTGGAGGCGGACCTTGACCGCATCGGGTTCATTGAGCCAGTTCATGCCGGAAAGAAGCTGGGTCCACTGGACCACTATCGCCAAGATTGGAATCGGGGCGATGTTGGTCTAGTATCAATGGCAGTTGCAGCCTCCAGCAGCACACTGGCGCACAAAATGTACTGCCTACGCGGTGCCGCTGAAGACGCCGAGATCACTTCTTGGGTAAGTTTTATTCCTTTTCGACTTTCCCGAGATTGCAAATTTCCAACCCGAAATTAATACACATATCAAGTCCCTGAGATTTGGGACGACTAGACATCACTCGACGAAGTTAAAGTTTACTCGGGTCGAATCTTCCAACTAACTATTCCTTTGTTTCTTCTCAGGTTTGCACCGAAACCCGTGCCAAGCTGTACCAGAAGATCCTCTAGCACGACCTTACCGAGCACAACATCAACATCCAGAGTGAACTGGGAAGCAAAGGTAACATTTTTCTCACCGAGATATTGAGTATGCTTTCCTGTGCATCAATTTTGTAACTCGGGATCTTCTTTTATCTTCCATAGGCATCTTGGAGAAGCAGCTGACACACTCCATTACCAAGATCTCTTCTCTGGAAAGTAAGTGTCTCATTCCCTATCTTCTGTTTTATGTTTACACCTTTTCTTCTTGCTGGCTAACTCTGATGTTCGATGCAGATGAACATAAGACTTTTGCTGTGAAGAATCAGGACTGCACCGTACTGGCTGAGCCTGCACAGAGCAAAATCTCGTCGCTAGAGAGTGAGTATTATTTTTTATCCTTACTATGTTTCCATGTTCCTGTCCTTTTCCTAACCGGACTGTTTTACGTACAGCTGAACACAAACTCTTTGTTGAAAAGCATCAAGACTGTCTCATTCTGGCCAAGACGCAGCTGCAGCTCAATGACTACGAGGCTAGGTTCAAGGAATAGCTCCAAACCGAGAAGGATGAGGTTACTCGGCTGAAGGTGGAAATAGCCGAGATGGAGAGGCAAAAAACCGAGGCCGAGAAGGCCAAAGTCGAGCTGGAGAAGGACGTTGCTGCCGAGAAGGCCCACCACGAGGTGGAGATCAAGAACACCATGCTCGAGTCCGTGGTAAGCGCCTCACAAACCTTGCTGGATAAGTATCACTTGGACGCCGACAGGTGGCTAAGCAAGCTTACTGCACTCAACACCGAGCTGAAAAGTACGTCTCATCCTTTCTCTAACCTTCGAGTTGATTTACCGAGCTGATTTTGATTTAACTCGGACAGACTATCTCATAGGAGCGTTCCACGACTTGGAAGTCAGTGCCCTATAGGCCATCGAGAAATCCCGTAAGAGAAGGGAACATGCTGGTTATGACATCACGGAGACTGTCACCATTGAGGATCTCGTCGAGGCCATCAAGGCCCAAGTTATGCCCCTTAGGTCTGTCGGATCTAGCCTTGTTTCTAGTGCACTCCGTCTCTACAAGAACTTCTGGCCGGAAAATGAGCTCCCCAACACAATCGACGAGCTGGCCTAGGTCCTCGACCAGGTCAAGGATCGCCTAAAGGAGAGGCGCGCTTCTGCAGCTCGGGCTGGCGCAGAGGACACGATGCAATTCGTCCTCTCCTGGTATGAGACAATTGACCTCAACACTTTCAAGACCATGCGGACCAAGTCCAAATGGTCCATGCAAGAGGTTTGTGTCTGGGCTCACAAGGAAACAACGTACCGGTTTACCTCCTATGCCAATGCCAAAGAGTTCATCGCTGGCCCCAGCGAGCCCGACACTGAGGACAAGGAAGAAGACAATGCCGAGGGCGAGGAGGGCGACAACATCGAAGAAGAAGCTGAGGAGGATGATGACTCCGAGGAGGTCGACGAGGTGATCGAGTCCAAGAACGTCCCGGCCAGAACGACCGAGACGTGTACCACTCCAGCCACCGAGATCGTCACTACCGAGATGGTCATCTTCGAGCCTTCCACCGAGACCGCCAACCCAGCGGGGACCGACACAGGCTCCACTACTTTTGCTACGGCCCGAACTTCTATCTATCATTCTCAAAACTTTATCAGATCCCCGGTATGCCAGGTGCAGTTGTAAGAAATACGTTTATATTTTTCCACTCTATGTTTAATTAAGTTCGTGCAAGACTGGCTGAATGCCGGATTGCTTTAATTCGAGTCCCCGAGTTCGTTTTGTTATCCACTCGGCTTTTTTCTTATCTGCTCTTGCCTACCACTTGTGGTTTTGGAGAGTCGAGTCACGAGATTTGAAAAACCAAGTTTATAATATTCACAACTCAAAGATATGAACAAAAACTGCTCAACACTTAGCCAAAAAACAGAAAAAACAACAACTTATGTCGGTTGATTAACTCTTTCTTTCCTTAGTAGTTTTTCATGTGATCATTGACCCTTAGCTTGTTCTTTTGCTTTCCATGAAGCCAGGTTTCGGATAGAAGCAAAGTCGAAGAGTTGGCCTTTAGGTTTAAGCACACTAGTAAACTTACGCGTGAAATTCCAAGATGATTAACCGACATACAAAGTAAAAAAACAAGTACACAGAAAAAGTTAGGCACAGGCAGTCCCCGAGTTCCTTCTCGGAGTGTCGACATAAATTCAACTCGGTAAGGAGATACATACCATGAAATATGATGAATGAAAACGACGGAGTAGAGCTACATTCCAGGGGCGCTTGGTTTTCTCTCCGGACTTGTCCATCCTGTTCTTCTCCTGTTCTTGGGCATCAATGAGATAATATGCATTATTGTGCAAAACTTTGCTCACGATGAACGACCCTTCCCACGGAGGGGAAAGCTTGTGCATTCCGGTTGTGCGCTGCACACCTAAGCACCATATCTCCTTTTCGGAATACCCATGGGCTTATTTTCTGGCTATGATAGCGTCTCAGATTCTGTTGATATACAACTGATCTCGACAGAGTTACTTCTCTTTCTTCTTCTAGCAAATCAACATCATTTCTTGGGCTTCTCTTGCCTCTGCCTATGTATAGAGGGTCACTCCCGGTGAGTCATGGTCAAAGTCAGTGGGCAACACTGCCTCTTCTCCATATACCAGGAAGAATGGTGTGTATTTGGTAGATCGGTTAGGGGTAGTCCTTAGACTCCACAACACCGCCGGGAACTCGTCCAGCTAACAACCCGTGGTTCGCTGTAATGGCTCAATCAGCCGAAGCTTTATTCCAGATAGGACCATGCCATTAGCTCTTTCAACTTGGCCATTTGATTCTATATGCGTGATTGAAACAATGTCTAGTCGGATCCTCTTCTCCTTGTAGAACCGAGCGAAAGCTCCTTCAGCGAAATTAGTTCCATTATCCGAGATGATCCTATGCGGGTAGCCATATCTCAGGATAATATCCTTTAGGAATGTCACAGATGTGTGCCCATCACATTTCCGGATTGGCTTCAGCTCAATCCACTTGGTAAATTTGTCAACCATGACCAAAATGTGAGTCATATTGCCCCGAGGTTGCTTAAAGGGCCCCACCATGTCCAAGCACCATACTGCAAATGTCCAAGTGATAGGAATAGTCTTGAGCTCGGAAGCTAGCATATGTATCTTGGTAGCATATCCTGGCACCCGTTGCATTTTCTTACGAGATCTTCTACTTGCTGCAAGGCAGTGAGCCAATAGAAACCGTGCCAAAAAGCTTTCTGCACTAGAGCCCGGGATGAGGCATGGTGCCCACAATCCCCCTAATGTATCTCTCGGAGAATATCCCCTCCCTCTTCTGGTTCAACATTGCCCCGGAGCACGCCTGTGGTACTTCTATTATGCAACTCGTTGTTGATGATGGTGTAACATTTGGACCTTCTTTGTATCTGCATGGCCGAGATCTCATCACTCGGCAAAGTACCATCCACTAGGTAAGATATAATGTTCTAAGCCCACCTCGGTATTGGCTGAATAGGAAATATTGGCTCATCAACCTCCATAGGTTCAGCCGACATGACAAGCTCCGAGATGGAAACGAGTCCCCGGGTTCTGCGAGGCAGTCCCCAAGATGAGGGAGGCAGTCCCCGAGTTCTCCATGATGCACCCCACATCTATCTCCATTGGAACAACTTCTGATTCCGGTTATGACGAGACGAATATTGATTCAGACTCAAGTGAAGGCTTGATGGACGACTTCCGGAGATGCTCCAGAGCAATTCCCGCCGGTATGGACTGCCGAGACGAGCCCAATTTGGACAGAGTATTCGCAGCATCATTTTCAGCTCGGTGGATATGATGGAACTCACATCCGTCAAAGAATCCGGAGATGTTCTTGACGAGGAACCTATATGAAGCCATATTGGCATCCAACACGTCCCAATTCCCCGAGGCCCGCTGAACTACCAAGTATGAGTCGCCATAGCATATTATCCGGCGGATACAAATCTCCTTGTCCACTTTTAGTCCGTGGACTAAGGAATCATACTCGGCAACATTGTTGGACGCTTCAGAATGGATTTGCAGGACATGTTTGAGCCGATCTGTAACATCCCTGATTTTTGGAAAGTTCAAAAATCACAAAAATTTAATTTTTTTTGTTTTTGTGTTATGCAAGTCACCAAAAACCAACGAGAGGCAAGAAATAAAAGGAAACAATATATAACTCAATGAAAATTGAAATTAAGAATCCATTATACCTCTATTCCATAAACCCTAAAAGCCCATTCAAAATAAATATTCATTAATCAAAGAATTGTTTTCTCTTAGAAAAACTTATTTTATAACATGTTTTCCAATCAACTATTACTTTGAAAATGTTTTATAGCTTTTGAAACGAGAGAATTATTATCTCTAATAATTTTTATGCCTCAAAATTATTTTATGAGAATAACAACTAATTATATTGATATGCAAATGTCATTCCATGTTTTAAACATAAAAGTGATATTCATAAAATGTTTTTCCTAGAAAATAACATAAAAGAGGACTTAGAAAACAACTTTATGACTTGTGGGATTGTTCCAAATTTTACTAAGCCACTGTCAAATTTTACTAAATCAATAAAATGTTAAATTTATAAAATATGAAAGTGGGGTAAAATGAATTTCAAAAATAATATTTATCTTATATTATGTTACTGAAAATTTATTTAACTAATATCAATGTTTTATAATTTTCTAAATTAAAAAATACATTCAATCTATATTAAGGATTTTGTTTCAATTTTCAAAATCCAAAAATAAAAATATGTTGAAATAGCACATAGATGCTTTCAATTGGAAGATTTATTTTTCCAAAACCATAGAAACCAATTTGAGGTTATTTGGATTTATAAATAAGTAGTTATGAATTATTAAAGAAAACAGAAAAGAAAAAAAGAGAAAGAACCAGAGCAGCCAAGCCCACCTCTCTCTGCCCTGCCTTCTTATCTCTCGCACGCGCAGCACCCAGAGCCCACGAGAACCCCAACAACCAGCCAAGGAACAGCCCGCAGTGCACAAGCCCGCTACCTCTCCTCCCTCTCTCTTCCAGGTGGGGTCCACAGTGACATCATCAATGATGTCATGTCGTCTTTATTCTCTAGAAACGGAAGAATGCCGTTTCGGCCGAAATTTATGCGCCTTGATTTCCTCCTCTTTATGGACGCCATAATTCTGTCCTAGCCCCGCACCTTAAAGCCCCCACTCCCCTCTCCTTTTCCCGTCTCCCCGTTCCCTGGAAGACTCCGCGAGAGTAGAGAAATTCGTCGCCGGAGTTGCTTATGGCCGCCGTCGTTCGTCGTTGTCTCCGGCCACAGTAGCCCGTCCCCGCCGTCCCTTTTTGCTCCATTCGATTCCAAGTAACCGTGCGCATCTCACCGTGGATTTTTTCGCATTTTTGTGTACAGGAAATCGACGCCGCCGTGTTCATCTGCGAGGTCACCGGAGCCCGAGCACCTCCTTCCGCACCGTGCCATTTACCCACGAAGCGAGAGATACAACCACCGCCACCATCTTCTGAGCCGTGTCACGCAGCGTCTCCTCGTGGCCTCCGTTGATCCCGAGGACAACCGGAGCGTCGCCATCGCCGTTTTCCGGTGAGCAGCGCCACCGCAGCCACCATTTCCGGCGACCTAGGTCCGGTGAGAACCCCCTCCTATCTCTCTCTTTTATTTCTGGCCGTCATATCTAGGACCTACGCACGAGATCTAATCACTTAAGCGAAGGGGTACTTTGCCGTTAGATCCAGATCAAGCGGTCCAGATTGAACCACTGATCCACCTTAGCGCTTAGTCAGCACGCCACGCCAACGTTCCAGTCAGCACAAGCAACCAATCAGGAGCTTCTACGTGGCCTAGCCTTTATTTGATATTTTTCTCCCGCTGGAATTAATTGGCAACTATGCAGAAAAGCCCCTGCACCTTTGAACCATCATAACTTTTGATCCATAAATCCAAATTTAGCAAACTTGGACTTTTTGAAAAGCTCTTGACATGTAGAAACTTTTAGCAGTGTCCAAATTCAAATTTGAAAAACGTAAATTGTTTAAAATTTAAATATGCTTGTTTGGTGAATTTTACCATAATTCAAATTCTACAAATCCAAAAATTGCAAATAAAATATATTTGTAAACCTTGGGATGTGTACTTTCATATACTCTGCTCCAAAATAATTTTAAACAAGTTAAAATTTGAATTTAGTATTAAGTGGTCTATTTGAGTATTTTTGACATAGATTTAATTTTATAAATAATTAGAAAATGTTTTCTTAAGAAAAGTTGCTCCATTTGGTAACCTTGAACCAGAGACATCAGTACCAAAACCTTTTGGACAACCTTGAACCATTTCCATGTAAGTTGGACCAAAAATCCATCATAGTTAACCACTAGTTGATCATGCCTTAGATTTTGTTTCTATTCTTCCTACCATTGTTTGTTGTGGCCATTTTGAATCCAAGACCAAGACCCTAGTATGTAAACCATATAAGCGACCAAGTAGTGAACCTAACACTAGTACTATAGTTTTCTATCTACTCCTCCATCCCCCTATTCTTGCTTCAAGGATCCATCAAGTTATCAAATGGAAAACAAGACTCAAGCAATAGAAGGCTCTTCACTTTAACCTTGGTGGCAACATGAAGAGCTACAAGGAGGATCAATTAAGAAATTTTGAAGAAAAGACTCCACCACTAGAAGCAAATCAAGGAAGTACAAGTGTGAAGATATCCAGAAGAAAACATCTCCCTCTCTCTTTCTATCTTTCTTCTTATTTTTCTTTCTCTTGACTTAGTGGTATTTTGTTCCCATTCCATACCCAAACCAAATTAGTGAAGTGAAAGCCATGAAGAAATCTATCAAGATCAAGCGAAGAATCCATCCAAGTAAAAGACTACAATAGAAGCATGAAGATGATCTTCAAGAAGACAAGCATGTGAAGACTTGGAGCCATCCACACAAGTTGAAGAATAACAAGTTGTTTTGTCCAGCCCTTGACCCAAATGGAAAAGACCAAGACCTTAACTTGTTATATCCTTTGTTATGAAGTTATTTGAACCTAGACCTAGCCTAAACCAAAATGGAAGGACTAACTTAGATCACTCAAATGTTTTGATGAAAAACAACTAAGTGTTACACATTGTTACTTTAATTGAAATAGTGAGATCATCCTTAGTTAACTCTTGGAAACCCCTTAACAAGTGTTGAACAATTAGGGAATGAATCTTTCAAACCAAACCTTGACCTTGACCTAGCCAACTTGGTTAAACCCCTTTTGTTATGTTAGTTGCTTTGCATGTTTTCTTCACTTATTTGTTTGCTTGCTAGTATGTTTGTTTATTTTTGTGTTTGTGTTTTCAATGAATAGATTGTACGGAGGGCAACGATCTTTTGTGAAGAGAGTGTAATATCTTCACCAACTTCAACAAGGCAAGTAACACACCATCAACTACCTATTATTTTTATATGCGTTATAGAGTTTTGAGTAGTATGCATGATAGGAAACTTTACTAAGTTATATTATGCTATGCTAATATCCCAAGTAGTCTAGCCATCCTTCTATATCCTTATAGTATAGAAGACATTGAACTTAGTGGAATTGCTATTCTCTTCAAATGTTTTATTTGGATGTTAAGGATAAAACTACTAAGTTTAATGAATCACCTGGGTGGAAGTGGTAAGACTGGTTTATGTGGAGTGTTTCCTCAGGGCCCTTGTCTAAGGGTTATTCCACTTGAGGTTGTCACTTAAGGATGGCCACCCAGGTACAAAGAGATTACCATGTCCCTCTAAGTTTAGTAGCTTCCCGTGCATCCTTTGGTCATATGGGCTCTGTCTTGATCAACTAAGTTGAATGAACTCACAAGTGCTTGACTAGCAGATGTAGGGGCTATAGGTTGGAACGGGTCAAGCCTGACGGTGGTGGAATTTCTTCTGAAAGATCTCGTCTCAATCTTCTCCTTTCCTTAATGCACTCAGGGTGTATAGGATGTTTGGGCTGATTTGAGTCTAAAGGTGAAAGTGCACAAACTCTACAGAGTCAACAAACTAAGATCTTAGCCGTGTCCCCGGTCATGGACAATTTGAGCAGCTGGACAAGGAATAACGGAAGAAACTCATCATGCCAACTTCAAAATAAAATTTTGATGGGTGAACAGGGGTAGGAGTTTACCCTGATTTCTATCAGTGGTACTCCTTAATTTTAGTTAAGGTTCACTGGTTTCTATCAGTGATACCTATTTTAGATGAAATTGTTTTATGATAAAAGATAGGAGAAAACTGGCTTTATGAAAACTTAGCCAAAACTCCACTCAGCAAAATAAGCATGTAGTATTGGTCTTGCCATTTATATCCACCATAGTGTTACTTGACAATACATTAAATTGTATATTGCATATTCCCTTGTGGCTGCATATTCCATATTGCAGATGTTTCTAAAGACGAGTGAGGATTTTCATTTAGGATCTCGAGACTATCGCCAACATGTTTTGCCTGTGGCACATGAAAAAGATGGGCTCAATGTTGTATTATGTCTTCCGCTGTATATCTTAGTTTCTGATAGTCTTCTAAGACTATGCAAGTTGTAATACTATTTTGTAAAGACTGGATCATGCGATGTAATAGAATTTTATGCATTTGCATGATATTTCAATTTGTACTGTAGTGCTAGCAATTGATCCAGGGAGTAACACAGTAACACAGGGGTCCTTACATTATTTAAATGTGGGAACGCTACATGATCCAGCTTGGGGGAAGTAAGCACAACACCAGCACAAAAACCTTCTTTCACCTTCGAGCCATCGAAATGCATTCGCCAATAATTTTTTTCCGGCAAGGGAGGCTCGTATTTCATCTCGGGCCAATCAACTAAGAAATCCTCTAAAGCTTGGGATTTCATTGCTTCTCTCGCATACAGCAGGGTGTAAGTTGTTAGTTCAATTGCTCATTTGGCTACTCGACCACTTGCATCCTTGTTTCCCAAAATCTTCGAGATGGGGGCAGTACTCACCACTATAATCAGATGCTCTTGAAAATAGTGTTTGAGTTTCTTGGAAGCCATCTAGACCCCATATGTCAACTTATGATAGTGAGGGTAATTTTGCATCGAGTTGGAGATCACCTCACTGAGATAGTACACTGGCCTCTGCACATATTTCCTTCCTATTCTCGTTCCACTACCACCACCACACTAACAACTCGGTTGGTAGCTGCAATATAGAGCAACATGGGCTCCTTAGGCAGAGAGATGCTAGTACTGGAGCAATACCCAACATGGTTGATATCTCGTAAATCCACACCGGCTTGTGGAGTCCAGACAAATTTGTCACTTTTGTTCATCAGCTGGTACAAAGGTAAAGCCTTCTCTCCCATTCTCCCAATGAACAGACTAAGGGATGCCAAGCACCCGGTAAACTTCTGTACATCCTTCAATGATCTCGGTAGAGACATGTTTTCAATTGCCTTGATCTTGGAGGGTTTGACCTTGATACCTTGGCTGGACACGATGAAACCGAGTAACCTTCCTGCCGGGACACCAAAGGTGCACTTGGTCGCAACTAGGAAAACAGCTATAGGAGTAATCATACCCTTGACGCACCACATGGTTGGTGCGTCACGGCTATGTACCCGTGGCGCACCACACACCACTGGGCCTCGGTGCGTCACGCCTAAGGGCATAGCCGTGACGCACCAAACATACGGTGCGTCACGACTATAGGCTAGTGCTGGGCGGCAGGGGACCTAAGGGCATAGCCGTGGGAAAAGATAGCCGTGACACACCATATGTTTGGTGCGTCACGGGTATTGCAATAGGTGTGACACACCAAACATATGGTGCGTTACGGCTATGGCATCCACCGAGATTTTCCCTCCACACCCCTCACCCCCCCGGACCGCCTTTCTAGTTTTGTCACGGAAGAGTTCCATGTCTAAAAATCATCAAAAAAAATAAATTCCTTATAGATGCACGAAGAGTTTAAGGTATACTTTTAAAACAAATTTTGAAATTTGAATTTTTACTTTCTGAGCAAAAGTTCGTTAAAAAAAATAAAATGGGCATAACTTTTGCATACGATGTCGGAATTTAAAGTTCAATATACCATCGGAAACTAGAGAAAAAAAGGAACTCAACCTCACTGGCCTTTGGCCTGTGAGCCTTTTTCAGATTCTCCAAATTCCGAAAGGAAAAAAAGTTATTTGACACAGAAGCTTTTTTCCTACAAAATGGGAAAAAAAAGATAGGCGTGACGCACCATACATGTGGTGCGTCACGGCTAAGTCTGGGCAGAAATTTTGAATTTCGAACCCGGCCCCCCACCTATATATACTCCCCTTCCTCCACTCTTCTCCATTCCTCTCTCATTTCTTCTTTCTCCTTCCTCCACTCTCCATTCTCTCTTCTTTCTCTCTTATCCCTTCCTCCTCCTACCACCTCCACCACCACCACCTCACATCCACTCCGGCGACCACATCCTCGTGTCCACTCCGGCAACCTCTACTCCGGCGACCACCTCCTATCCGAAGGCCTCCTCTCCGGTGGCCTCCTCCACTACCATGGCCACCTCCTCTCCGGCGTCCTCCTCCACTACCGCGGCCACCTCCTCTCCGGCGGCCACCTCCTCACTCCGGCGACCACCCTCCACTTCGACGGCCACCTCCTGTTTTCGTTTTTCAAAATTTCGAAATTTTGGGCGGCGAGATCCAGATCTGGATCTGTCCCGTTTTTTTTTTAAATTTCAAAATCAATAGCCGTGATGCACCAGGCATGAGGTCCGCCACGGGTAACTAAAGATAGCCGTGACACACCAAACAGGCGGTGCACCACGGGTAAACAAGATAGCCGTGACGCACCAAAAAATGGTACGTCACGGCTATTTTAATAGGTCTGGCGTGATAGGTGTGGCGCACCATGGTGCGGCACGGGTATGCAAATTGGTGCGTCACGCATTAGCCTTTTCCTAGTAGTTTCGGGTTCAGCTTTATCCGTTACTTTCATAGATTCGCGAATGTTTCTTGGATATCATCTAGGAGTGTGTGTTTCTCCTTAGACTTTATGACTATATCATCCACATATACCTGCAAATTTTTACCGATTTTCTCATGCAAGCATTTCCGCATGCATCTCTGGTCTGTGGCCCTAGCATTCCTCAACCCGAAACACATGACACGATAGCAATAAACCCCGTACGGGGTAATAAAGGCAGTCTTTATTTGACAAGCTGGGTTCAGAGGATCTAGTGAAAACCAGAGTAAGCATCTATGAAGGATAACAGCTCACACCCGGTCGTCGAATCAATCACTTGATCTATCCGGGGGAGCGAGAATGGATCTTTAGGACATGCCTTGTTCAGGTCGATGTAGTCCACACACGTACGCCACACCACAACGACCATACGATCATCTTTCTTCTTCTCGACCATGACGGGGTTGGCCAACTAGTCCGGATGTAGTACCTCCATGATAAATACACTTGCTAGCAGCCTTGTGATCTCATCACCAATGGCTTTCCTCATTTCAGCAGCAAAACGATGCAGGGCTGGTTTCACCGGCTTGGCATCCGGTCTCACATGCAAAGAGTGCTCAACCAACTCCCTCGGGACACCCGGAAGATCCTGATTGGACCATGCAAAGACATCCCAATTCTCACGGAGGAAGTGGATGAGCTCGCTTTCCTATTTCTCTTCCAGCCCGACACCAATGATGGCCACACGCTCCGGGAACTCAGGGTCAATATGCACCTTCTTGGTCTCCTGAGAGGCTTGGAAGATGACACTATGCTGAGAGCTGGGCACCCCGGGCATGCCGAGTTGAGTTTCTTGTGCCATGCCCACCACTTAGTGTATCTTCTTCTTCTCAGCTGCAATGACCATTAACTCGGCCAACCGAGATCTAGCTGATGCGCACTCCATAGAGCGCCTAAATCATCCGAGATGGTGATAATGCCATTGGGACCGGGAAGCTTCATTTCGAATAGGCCGCGTGGGTTGAGGCCATAAACTTGGACAGAGCTGGCCTTCCAAGAAGAGCATGATAAGGGCTCTGCAGATCCACCACCTTGAACTGCAAGCATTCCGTTCGGCAGTTATCTAGGGTGCCAAAAAGCACATCGATCCACACCCTGCCTATGGGAGCGCATGATACTCCTTGCACAATACCATGAAAAGTAGTTCGGCTGGGCTGCAGCATGTTCTCGGTAAAACCGAGTTTCACAATGGTACCTCAGTACAAAATGTTGATGATGCACCTATTGTAAATCAGCACCTTGGTGAACTTCACGTTGATCTTGGGCCCAATGAAGGTTGGGTCCGGCACCATAGCATAGCTACCCGGGTTAGGCATGATCTTGAGATGATCCGCCCGAGACCAGACGATCTCTTGATCAAACCAGTACATGTATTCCTGCACTGCCGTCATCACCACATTGACCTCCATCTCGTGCCTTCGCAGGCTCTTCTTGTCATCGGGCTCGGTGGTGAACAACATGTAGCTCTGGTGGTGCTCCTGGTAATCATTTCGGCCTCTGCCACCAGCATTGTTGTTGTTGTTGTTGTTGTTCCGGTTGTTGTTGTTGTTCCGGTTGTAGTTGTTGTAGTAGTTGTTGTTGGATCCCTAAGCCACTTGGTTCACGTTCTCGGGCCTCCTCCAGTTCTCTGCAGGCCTTGGAGATGCTGCCCGGATTGGCTGAATGTTGGAACCCGGAGCTGGCAGAGGTGGAAGAGGACGCAACTGGCCCACAACCTCACTTACGATCCGGTCCTACCAACTTCACTGCCTGGAGGAATGGTTAGCCGGCCTACTCGGATGCCGACACTACTAGGGAAAAGCTTACCCCAGGCGAACAGAAAAGGCCTACCAGAGGCGCATTTCAGTTCGCCTGGGACCATATCGCTAGCGGTAATGGCTTACCCCAGGCGAATTACAAAATGCGCCTGTGGTAACTTGACATACCCCAGACGAATTGGCCTTGTGCGCCTGGGGTAAGCCTTTTAGCTGTGGCGAACAAGCATTGTGCGCCTGGGGTACAGATGCGCCTGGGGTATACTATGCTATTCGCCTGGGGTATGGTTTTGCTGTGTCAAAAAATAAAAGAAACGAAAATAACAGAATTACAGGAAAATGATAGAAATAAGTATGAAAATGACAGCAAAATGACAGAATTAATATTCATAGTCTCGAACAGAAATATTCTCGATCATCAACACATAGTCTCGAACAATAGTCTCGATCATCAACACATAGTTCAACAAATATTACATATCGAACAATAGTCTCGAAGCGAGATAGTTGAAACAAATCGATAGCTTAGCTAGACAAGCAAAACAACAAGTAGCATCAACACTAGGAGTACAAGGAGTATAAGCACGGCGATGGCGAAGGTGGTCATCCGGGCCCTCGTCTTCTCCGTCTTCTCTCTCGCTAGGTAAGTGGCATATCGAGCTTCCGCCTCCACCATGGTCTTGTACCCCTTGTAGTTGTTGCCTCTGAAACCGTGCACGTGTCTCTGGCATTGGTCCCAGTCGTCGTAGACTCCGGGAACCCTACCGACATACACAACATACCATGTCATCTGTGTATAGGACAAAAATACAAGTTTAGCATCGAAAGTGAAAATAGACCGCAAATAACTATCAAAAAATAGAAGCATCAAGGTTTACGAATAAAACACGACAAATAAAGGACTAAAAGTTATATGATACAAGTGTATACTAACATTTTGTCAATCCTATGGTCTCGGCGGGAACGGACGAACGCCTTCTAGCGTGTTGAATGTCCGGGTGTCACGTTGCTCTCGTAGGTGTGCTTCTATGTCACGGTTGCTCGGTGGTGCGTGGCCGTGGAAGAACAAGCCACCCCGAGTGATGACGTCCGACGAGAGTATCGTGCAGATCCTCCGCTGGATGCGACGGAACTCAGCCCGCACATATTAATCGGGGGTGTTTGCCATCTTTGTGGTCAGGTCTCGGAGATGACTTGGTAGCTGGATATGTTGGGCATCCTTTAAGTACTCCCTCATCTGAAAGTTGGCATACCAAGCTTCCAACCTAGATTCTTGCTCCGATTGCTTGAGGCAGGGGAAGTTTGTCACGTGGGTGCACACGTAGGCGCCTCAGACTATTTTTTTCCTTTTTAGGGGCTTGCCTAAATCGGCGGTGAAGTAGTTGAGGGCACTATTTAGAATAGCTCTTATGTCGATGTAGTCCTTCTGCACCGCCCTACCTGCATCGAGATAAGTGCATTGCGACCGATTCGGTTCCATGACGATGAGTACGCATCCTCCGTTTCTGCGCAGAACATTTCGAACAAGCCATCAATATCATCAATCGGAGTACTAAGGAAATACTAGAAAGAATGTAACGACAGGAAGTGGAGAGGACTACTTACATGGGAATGTATGGAATGAGAAGGGCGTTCTTATCCTTGTTATCTATCAAAAACCTCGTTATGTAGTTCGTGATAACAACCCGGTCCGCAGGTGACCGCAAGTAGTCCTTAACCATGTAGTAGGGGTCCATAATCGCGATGTGCGGGGTATTCTCCATGACCATATCGTGCGCCATGCTGAGCGATACCAGGCGGACAATGCTTCGGTCGAGCTTTCCCAAGTGGAAGACCCGGAATATGTCTTCGTATCTGATGAAGAACACCTCTCCGGGATTTGTATCCACAAAGCCCACGGATCGGGGCACCTTGACCACGTATAGCGAGTAGGAGGGATGTTTCTCACGTAGAAGTTCATTCTCTTTGAACAAAATTGCGTCGTGGATGGTCCTCATGTCACCACCCATGACAGCGACAACATCTGGTGGCAGCATCGGCTGACCTATCTCATGCACCTTCCCCCACGAGACGGCGGGCGGCAAACGGTCTAGGACTAGGGCGGCCGCTGGCTGGTTACTAGAGGAGGCACCACCTTTCTTCTTGTTGGCTGCCGGCCTCTTCCGATGCTTCTTCGGCCTCAAGCAGATGGGAGTGCCGCTTTGTTTTACCGCCTCCTCGGCCGTAGCACGAAGTGTATTCGGGGTAACCAACATAGGTTGTGGAGCCGTAAAGGCCGTCTGCTCCTCAGGAGTTTCTTAGGAATAGGTTAGCTTCTTCTGGATATCCGGTTTTCTGGTGGGTAACTCAGAAGAGCCGCCCTCTTCGCCATCTACCTTCTTCTGGATATCAAGAATTCTGGTGGTGTCGAGACATCATAGTAGAATTCATAGACGGGGGTCCCATGAGACTACAGGTAGAGACGTGGGGTGACGTGGTTGAGTTAAGGACAAAGACACAGGGTTTACCCAGGTTCGGTACGTCACAGTAATGCGGCGTTCCTACTCCTGCAATCTCACTAATCAGGACTAAAGCATGTGTATACACAGTACAATGTGAGGTTATGTTGGCTATTCGTCGAGGATCAACCTCTCGGCAAGTTAGCTAGTAGCTTCTTCTCTATCTATCATATGTCCCGTCCGGCTTTATATAATAGCCGGATTAGGGCATACAGAGTAGGAAACCTAGAATACTACGGCAACTATTAACTTGGAAAGTAAGGAATCCGCCTTCTACTCCAAGCCAGATCACGTGGGCCGTGGTCCGGGTTCTTCTAGAATCCGGCTTCTGTGCGTCAGCTTACTGGGCCGCCCAATGGGCTGTAGCCCACTACCATTTGGGCCACCCGGGTAATCCGGCACTTTAGACTACCACCTGATATACCACTATTCGGTATATATCCGACAGTAGCCCCCAAGAAGGATTAAGACTTCAATTCGCCGCCTTTCGCCAAATGCATCATTTCCGAGAAATATCGGCATGTAGTCTTGATTCTTATTTTTCTCCTTTAAAGGATGTTTTAAAGCAAAACTCGGAATCTAGGAAGTCCGACTTTTCTCACACGATCCTTCGTGAAGAAGGAATTTCCTACGTCAGCGTTTTAATCATGCTGACGTAAGGGACGTTTGAGTTTCAAGCGGGAAACCCAGAAACATATCTCTGACAGATTCTCGCGGGAAACGAGGAGATAGCAATAATCACCCGTCGTTTCATTTCCCGGATTTTTCGGCGAGTGACACGCGTTGAACGTCCAACGGTCAAAAGAGCCGTTAGCACGCATCGTGATGAGATTCCGGCTATAAATAGCCGTCTTCGTCTTTTGTGAAAACCTTCCGCTCTCACTTCGCACGCCATTCCCAGCGCCCAAGCTCACAGCAGAGAAATTCCCGAGCGCAAATCGCGTCCAAGACCTCACCGGAAACGACCTAGCGCCGCTACTCGATGGCCTCACTGTCGTCTTCACCAGCCCACGCCGTCGCCAAGGAGATTGACGAGATAATCAGCACAATGGATCCGCAACTGGATTCCCCAGTGCACACCTCCGGCGGCGAGCCGGCGAAGACCACGGGCACCACGGCGGGCGAAGGAAATCCTTCCACCGCCGCAGATCTTGCAGAATCCTCCTCCGCGCTTACTCCGCCGTTCGCTCATGAAACGGTGGAGAAAACGATCACGCTCGTTGGCGACGAGCTCGCGGCCGCGGAGGCCGCAGCTTCCACCACCGCCGGAGCTGAAGAAGAGGCGGAATCTGCCGGCAACTGGAGTCCGAGTAACATTCTGCCATCCCTCCTTCCGACAATGGAGAAGGAGGGGCTTTTGGTTAAAGACAAATGGCGGAGCGCAGAAGACGATTCCGAGCCCAAGCCAAAAGACGGGGAATGCGTCCTCCTTACTTCACATATTGCGAGAGGTATGGGTTTGCCACCTTCCGCCTTTTTCTTGGAAGTCCTTAACCATTACGGCATTCAGCCACATAATCTTCCCCCAAACTCCATTCTGTACCTAGCCGGCTTCCAGGCCCTTTTCGAAGGGTACTTAGGAATAGCCCCCAGACTAGATTTTTGGCAATATTGCTTTGGAGTGAAGCGTAACCCTACAGAGGGCATCCTTCCGATCTGCGGGACTATATCTTTCACTCTTCGGAGATTCAGGAAAGATTGGTACCCAAAGATAAAAACATCGGAATCCATCAAGTTTTGGACGGGTTCTTTCTTTTACCATCATGACATCCCGTTTCCCGGAGAAGAAAACGGGGTTCCTCCATTCGTCAACTCCGCCGCCATTCCTCAGGAGAGTTGGGAAGTCGAAGCGGTGCAAACTTTGCCGGAAGACCTGATGAAGATAAAACAACGCATCGCTAAACTTACTTCTTCTCAGCCTCCCCTAACTGGAACAGACACTGTTTTGTGCTGGTTTGGACGCCGTATTCAACCTCTCTCTTTTCGTTCCCGACTCCTTTGTGAGTACGAAGGGCCGGAAGATAGCATGAGAGGGACGGAAAAGTCTTACACCAAAAGAGATTTCATGAAACGAGTCAACCAACTGATTGCTACTCGCGACCAATACACGGAAAGTTTGGAAATATATCACGGGGAAAACCCAGTCCCTAAGGTATTTTTATTTTCCTTGCTTTTGGGTTTTTTCTCGGATTGTCTCTCTTCCCTGACTTAATCGAATTTTTTGCCATCTCCATAGTTCGACGAACTTAAAGGAACTGACCTTGCATCCGACACCGAGCTCGACGAATTACATGCCAGCTTTTATGGCGGCCGGAAGCGCAAGAGGCAAGTGACCTTCGAAGAAGTGATAAATATTGACGGAATTCCCATCGCCGCATCCGGGTATTTTACTGGAACTTTTTACTTATCATTCCCTTCCGGTTATTTGAGATATTTACTTCTCGAATGTTTCCCTTTCAGCCTTGCTCCAGTTCCTCTAAAGACAAAGAAATTTAAGAAACATAAGGCTGCTGCTAGCAAAGGAGAACCATCTTCCGCTGCAGTTTCTCCCCCTTCAGCTGTATTTAGCAAGGAAGAGAAAACCACGAATCCGGGTACAGAATTTCAGCAATCCAGCCAGCCTATTGCATCTAACATGGATGCGAGGGAAAGGGCGGGACCAGAGATGGGCAGAAATCTTCGAGCATCTGGGGAGGACGAACCTATTCCCACTTTTAACAGGATTTTCCAGGTAAAGGAAGAACCGTTCGATGAACTCGGATATATTCGTCCAGAAGTTAGAAAATTCTTCGCTCCTGCCCCTCTAATCCGTCCTTGGCCGCAAGGCGGGCTAATTGTCCGAAATGATTTCATATTTTCACCTCGTCAGGTCGTGCAAGACGGCCTTCACCACGTTGGAATCCTTTTCTCTGAATATGCAAAGGAATTCAACGAAACCTTGTCGAATTTGCAGGAAATAAACCAGGTAATATCTCTAGCCCCCAAGCAATAAGTCGAAAGCATGTTGTCCACTTAATGCTTCTTATCATGCTTGTTTTAACTTAACCGTCTTGCGTTCATTTCCGTGTTTCAGCAAACCACTGACACAATAAACTTGGAGATTTTTAACAAGCTTAACATAAAAAACGAAGAGGTCAAAACCCTTTTATCTGTTATTGATGTTAAGAAAGCAGAGATGGCATCATCTCAGCTACAGCTGTCGGAGACAACAGGTATATTTTGATTCTCTGAAGCTCTTTATCCAGTTTTTTGTCTAAGTACTTTCCCAAGTTTTTCTAAACTCGGAATTTTATGCTTTCCAGCTGCCTCAGCTAAGGCCAAGGAAATAGCTGAAGATGCCGGCAATGCCGCAAGTCTCCGACAGGAGAATTTGGACCTTCATAAGGAACTTATGAAGGTTCAAAAGGATGTGGAGGCCAGCAACCTGGCCCTTGGGATTGCTCAATCCAAGGCCTCTCAGCAGGCAGAGAAGGACAAGGCCACTATCCAGGACTTCGAGAATGCCTTAACCCTGCGCCTTGAGGAAGGCTCTGAAATGGACAAGATTCTCGGTAAGTTTTTCCATGTCTCGATTTCTTTCTCTGCTTTTTCGCTAAACTTTTTTGTTGTTTGTTTGAAAAAACAGGAGATAGCCCAGATCTCACTCGGATTGAGAAAATCCGAGCTTTTGGGAAGGTATGGACTGCGATCAGGGCTGCAGGCATGCAGCTGGTCAACAAGTTCCTTCCCTCAAGAACTGGAGAATTCTCGGAAGTTGAGAAACTTCCGGAAGCTATCCTGGAGGCGGCAAAATCCAAGGAGTCCACCTTGCGCTCCGCAGCACGGGATGGTGCACGCATGGCCTTAGGCCTTATGCGAATGCATTACCCTAGTGCCAAATCTTGGCGCGTGGTATCCGGTATCCCCCTTGGATACTCGGAGACCCAGCGGACCACCATCTTCGACGAGGTCAAGGGTCACGCCACCAAGATCGCCTCCATGGTGAACAAGTATAACATTCGCCTGGGGTAAAGGAAGAGCGCCAGGGGGTGGTGGTGGTGGCCCTGCCACACTTTACCCCAGGCGCTTCTTGAATTGGTTCGCCTGGGGTAACAGACTTACCCCAGGCGCACAGTGCACCCGTTCGCCTGTGCTAATTAGCCCATGCGCATTGCATTATGTGTTCGCCTGTGGTAGGTTGTGCTGCTATAAGAAAATCTCTAGTAGTGCGAGTGTGGTAGCTGCCTGACCCATCTCTCATTATTTCAAAGGTAAACCTTTGCTGATCATCTCTCGGCTTCTTCTGGTCGGTCTACTGCTTCTTGTAGTTCTGGTTCTTCCCATACTGGGGCCTAGTGTTCTTTTGTCTTTGGCTACTTCCTGCACCAGGTTGATCCAGATCAAGCGCGGCTACATGATCCGAGCCATAGCGGATATCCGACCTGTCATCTCGCCTCTTGTTTCGAAAGTCTTGGCGGTCGTTCCGCCTAGATGATTCGGGACCATCATTGCTGCGATGCCTCCTACTCGGCTCAACCGAGTCCAGTAAAGGCTGTGTCGGATCTCCGAGAGCATTCATGTCGGCGATCTTGATGGTCTCAGCCAATGTACTCGGCATCTCCCTTTGGAGCTTCTGCCACAACATGCTGCCATGTCGGCATCCTTGAGTGAACCAGGCAATGGTCTGTGACTTATTCACACCTTCACAGGTGTTCCTCAATGTACTCCATCGAGTAAGATGATCTCGACCAGTATCCTCTTCCCTCTGCTTGCACGCGGAGAGTCGTTGTGGCCGGTTTGGCCTCCGGTAGGTGCTAGTAAAGTTGCTGATGAAGGCTTCCGAAAAGTCGAGCCAGCAATTGATGTTGTCTCTCGGCAAGTTGTTCAGCCAGATCCTGGATGGGCCCTCCAACATCTATGGCACATATCGCACCGCCCACCTGTGGTTACCACCGGCAATGTGCACGACAGTCACATAATCACTCAACCAATATTCCGGCTTGGTGCTGTCGTCATAGGTCTTTGTCCCTCTAGCCAGTTGGAACTTGGACATAGCTGTCTCATTCCTGATCCGGGGACCAAAACAGAGCGGTCCCGGAGGGCCTTGCTCCTCCATCTGAGAGGTAGATCCTTATCAAGCTTGTATCTTGCATCAGTCTGTTGCAGTACTCGAGGCCCCAATAGAGCACCGAGCCCTCCAACATCTGCATAGTGATCATTTCTATGGTACACGGCTAGCTCCATTACCGAGTAGCCATATTTGTACCAGTCTTGATGTCCATCAACGGGTTGGGGAACCGGGTTGATCACAGGGGCATTTCCCTATGGCTGAACAGCAGGTCCGACACCGGCTTGAGGCTGAACCTGGTTGGCTACCGGGTACCGAGATGGATTATCTCGGTTGCGTCGTTGTCCTCCTTGCTAAACTCGGGCAGCATCATGTCCATCTTGAGCAACATGTTTTTGCCCAGGCGGCCGCTCTACAGCTAACTGTTTTGCAACGACAGCCGGATCGTATACTTGGATCTGTTTAGGTCTGACGGAGTTCACACTGAGAGATCCTCCACGAAAGAGATTAGGGAAGGAGGCATGGCCTCCGGATCCCCCCATGCGAATGAACTACATGAGATGCACCGGCTCCCGGATTCGCCTTCCGGAAAGCCTCATTTTTCCTGCCAGCCTCAAGAACAAGCTCATTAAGCTGGTCCTGCTGCCTAGTGTAAGCTTCACCGGTTAGATGTGGCAACTCGGCAGCAACGGCCTCTGTCGCCCTAAGGTTCTTAGAAGGAGAACTATATTTGGTCCTACCAGCAAAAGTAACACTAGCATATTTACTAGCAGTTTTACCATCTCTAGCTATCTCGGCACCGATATCTCGACCTCGGTTCCGCACAGCACCTAGCCGACTAGGATTGTTACCGACATGAGTAATGGCATGAGCTACATTGTACTCGTTCATGTCGAGATCAAACTCTTGCCTGGTTTTGGACATCTCGACAGCCTCTAGCAGGATGTCCTCGTGCTGCTCCTCGAGGTGCTGCCGCACCACAGCCGGGTCCGCATCTGCGGCTACGGGTACACTCAGCTTCTCGATGACCTTGGCGAAGGGAGCCGGTCTTGGGGTCGGTGTAGTAGGAGCCATGTAACTCGATTGGTTCTCATGTTTCTCCAGTGGCTTGTGACCCGGCCGAGTCGACTTGCCAGCAGCATCAGCGACACTGATCGCCCTCTTCCCGGCCGCAGGAGCCGGACCGGTCATCATCACCTCCATGCTGCCCGCGGAGCGATCGATACCCTGCCCGCGTATGGAAAGAACGACAGGAGGATCTTCAGCAACAAGCACCACCTCGGGGTACCCGCGGATGACGGTGGTGGCGACGTACACCAAGTGCGCGCCGAAATCGATGACAGGGCCGCCAGCGGGCACGGACCTCCCGCTGAAATCGCCGGTGTTGTCGGTGACGAAGTCGAGAGAGCCGAATATGTGGACAAGGCCACATACCACATGCTCGATCGAATAAAGAATAGGTCCCGTCCGGATAGAAACCCCAGCCAACGCCGCTGTTGGCCCCACGGTGGGCGCCAACTGCCGTGGTGGTGAGTTGACAGATGCCATGGGATGGCTAACGTTGGGGCCGATGGACACTGTGGGTATCCGGGGAGGGATGGCACGCCTAGCCGGCGCGCTCACTACACTGTAAAAATAACAATCTACCCAGGTTTGGGGGCCCTTGTGAGGAGTTACCACCCTTACTCATGCCCGTCTATCTGTATATGTGGTAACCAAGTACAAGGTGTTCCTCAAGCTCGAGGAAGAAGAAGCACTCTACTGCTCTGTCTCTCTAAGGAAACTAGCAGCAAATATCTCTCGTATGTCGACCCTTGCGCAGGAGGGGTGTGGCCACCTTATATACTAGTGGCCACCAACCAGACGTGCGGGGTTAGGTGACAATACACTGTGTCATAGCGCATGCTCGCTTCTTCTCGCTAACAGATGCCGAAAGTCATTTCCGTCGTGGCCGCTGCCATGTCCTGTCCCACTTGTCAGAGACAAGACGTGGCCTCGCCCATACCCTGCACTGCTCCAGTGTACGCATAAGCATCATCACGCCTAGTAAATTGAACCGCACGCGCGTACTCTCCCTTGGTCTGCAGGATCCCAACAACTCCGTTGACCTCCCACCGAGAAGAGTAGATCTGTGTCTACCCATATAACCCCGGGGGACACTCGTATCTTCATTATTGCTCTTCACTCTTATTACATATAGGTACCCCAACTCGGTACCCTCCTCGATCTCGGACAAGGGCATCTCGGTAGTCCGTATTTCGGTAAACAATACCTCAAACACTAATTCTTACCAACCTTGCCCCTATTCAGGGGTAGCCCCCTGACACATCCAACTCCCAAAAACCAAAGTATGCCAAATGTGTCCATCATACCTACCTACATGTGGAATTTAACCGCCACCCTAATGTAAATTGCTCATGTGTTAACTTAAAAACCTTCAAAAGTACACATGTTTTGTGCCCCTATGTTAGCTCATGAGGACACACACAGAAAATCCTTATCTCATTTGTTGATTGGACTTCACACACTTGAACTACTAGTACATACGCTTATTTGAACGCTATAAGAGCTGACATCAGGATGCCCAGCTCCAAAATGTGGTTATATAAATTCTTTTCACTATTTTTGCCCCTGATTTATCAGTCAAAGCATAATTGTGTAAACAAAAGAGAAAGAGGGATGATCTTCGACCCTAGTTGCGTCCTTCAATGGGAGCCTCTCTTGTGAAGTCTAGTTGGCTTGTGACGTACGGTATTGTCTGTTTGCCATTCGTTGACATAAACATACACATATCTCAAAACTGTTTTCAATATCTCTGTTTAATAAAATAAAAAGCTCTAGGACATGAGTTAATCCATGCTTCCCTCTGCGTAGGGCCTTTATTTTACTTTTATGTTGAGTCTTCATCTTCTAACTTTATGCACAGTTAAGAGAGCGTAGTTTCCATTCAGAGTTTAATGTGCATTTGTCCCAAAGAATATTACTGATTGATTCATGCCATGTTATTACTTGATATCAAACTATTTATTTCTAGTCATCACATGAACTTTGAAGGTGTCCTCGCATTTATGTTTTGCTCCACTCTTAAGGACAAGCTGAATACTACTTGCTATGATTTCTTATGCTTGAAACAAACATATAAATTTTAAATGCATTATTATTCATGATCTTTTATTTGTGTTACTTTTCATGTTGCAACATGATTGCGAAGTTCAATTGTTAGAATTATATCTACCATGTCTGTGTTTAGAGTACTATGTTGGTAGCATGTCACCTCAAAAATTCTTGATACGTCTCAAACGTATCTATTATTTTTTATGCTCCATTCTTGTTTTCTATCCAATACCTTTATGTTTTTACATGTTTTCCTTCGTTTTCCGAACGTTTCCATGAACTAACCTATTGATAAGATGCCACATCGACAGTTCCTATTTTCTTCTCTTTTTTATTCCATAAAAGTTGTTCTGGATATATTCTCGGAATTCGACGAATCAAAATCCCACATGCCTATTTTTCGACACGTCAACGAAGTCCAAAGGAGACCCGGAAGGGGGCTCTGGAGCCGCGACACTATAAAGTGGCGTGCCCCCTGGCCGCACCACCAGGTGGTGTGGGCCTCTCGGGCGCCCACCACCATCGCACATTCGCCTATAATACCCCCCGATGCATAAAACCTAAAATAATCGGCTCCTTCACGAAAAGTTCTGTAGCTCCACCATCGTTGCCGACAAGTTTCGGGGGAGGGGGGTAGAAATCTCTGTTCTGGCACCCTACCGTGTCGGGAAAGTGCCCGAAGAGTCATCTCCATCAACTACACTGCCATCTTCATCACCGTTGTTGACTCCCATGATGAGGAGAGAGTAGTTATCCCCCGGGCTGAGGGCTCTATCGGTAGCTATGTGTTTCGATAAATTAAAGTGTCGAACCCAAAGAGGAGCAGAAGGTGTTTCCAAAAAGTTTGGATAGAGGATTCACTATAAACACTAGCAGACTAGTTTTTGGTGGTTTTTGATATAGCATATAAATAAAGTGCGAGTAAATAAAAGGTAGTAATAATAATTGCAGCAAGTATCCCAATCATTTATAGATCAAAGGACAAGCCGGTTGTTTTACTTATGATGACTAAAATTTCTCGAGGACACATGGGAATTTCGTCAAGTGCTTTTGCTTCATACAGTTGATTAATATTTATTGTTTTGAGATGTGTTGTGTGGGTGAACCTATGCTAATGCACCGCCCAACTAGGACTACTACATACTTATGATTATACCCCTTGCGAGCATCCAAAACTACAAGAAAGTAATTAAGATAAATCTAACCACAACCTTAAACTCTAGGATCCTACACTCCCTCCTGCATCAGTTTCCTAACCATGGGTTTAGGTTTCTGTCATTTCGGCAACCCCACAATTGGTAGACAAACACACAATGCATCCCCTAGGACCATAAAGGTGAAGTGTCATGTAGTCGACGTTCACATGACACCTCTAGAAGAATAGCACCACAACTTAAGTCAAACCATTAGATATTACTTCAACATAATTCCAGTACTAACATCTTGACTTCTCCCATGTCCTCAAGAACTAAATGAACTACTCAAAAGACATCATATGGATCATGATTAGACGTGATATAATGATGAATAACAATCTGGTCATAAAGTGCAAACACCGAGAAATCCCGTAAGCATCAACTACAAACAAGTAATCTACACCATGAGAGTAGATCAAGTGAAGAATACGATATAGAACCCTAATTGTTATAGCAGGACGGGGGTGGACGGTGAGGATGATGGTGCTGGTGGTGAGGATGATGACGATGATGATCTTGATGATGCCCGGAGCGATGATGGTGACGAGGGCGATGATTTCCCATCTCCGGGGAGGAATTTCCCTGGCAGATTTCTCCCTGTGTGAGAGCTTTTCTCTCTCTTGTTTTCAGCTCCGAGTAGGGAGAAAAATATTTTCTCGATTGTTCTATAGGTATTAGGGTTCCTTGGGGATGAAGTACGCGGAAGGGGTCAACCAGAGGTGGGCCAGGGTGGCCACACCACCTGGCGGCGCGACCAAGGGGGGCGCCACCACATGGTGTGGGCCCTGTGTGTCCCCCTCTGAATTCCCTTCTTGCTGGCTCCATCTTCTGGTAATATGAGAACTTTACAATGTCCCCCTTCTTCTTATGGTCTTCTTAAATATAGTATCTCGACGGTGTTTTTTCCGGCTGATTTCTAGTCGAGGTGATTATTCTCCAATAATCATCAAACATGTAAAATAAGATAAACAACATAAGTAGTGCATCATAATATGAAATATATCGATTATTAACAGTAAACTGTGATACAAAATAGTGATGCAACATGTACATATCAACAAGCAGGACCTTTCCGAGACTAGGAAGCGCATCGGGACCGAGTCCTCTAGTCCCATGACGAAAAAGATCAAGAATAAGGATGCGGTTAATCCGCGCAAAGTCAGGACATATTCGACATGGTAAGGGATCTCTCTAAGATATTCTCCTTGGCATTTTCTATTCTTTGTTCCTCCGTCCGAGTTTATTTATTCTTTCCTTTTCCTCTGCAATGCACCTTTGGAGATTGCTCAGAGTGCATCCCCCATGTTCTCGCCGCTGCCGACACCGCCAACCTTGGTCCAAGGCGATGTCGGAGGCCAGAGCTCATCCATGATGAGCCCACCTATGGCAAAGGCTTCCGTGATCCCGCTTCCGGGACCAGGCGCTTATGTCAAAGAAAAGAATGACACTTCGGATGTGCAGCCGATGGACAGGCCCGAGATGTCGGTCCCTACATGAATGAAGACCTCGGTGTGGGTGACATGGGCACCAAGGCAGAAAGATCCAAAACTCCGGAAGCTCTGGAGCAAACCCAAAAGCAGCAGCAGCAATCTCCGCCGCAACAGCAACAAGCCCCACCAGAACAGCAACCACCGAAATAGCAGCAATATCCACCAGCACAGCCGCAGCAGCAGCCGCCGATGCAATCGCCGCCACTGGCACAGAAGAAGCTGGTGCAACAGAAGAAGCGACCAACACAAGACGCCGGGAAGGGGCCAGCAGAGGAGAAGTGTCCTAAGTCCATGCTGAAGAAACCTCTGCCGCCAGGATACGGATTAATCGCGAGAAGTAGGTTATTGCACACCAAGGACTAGGCGCCGCCACGACCGATTTGGAAGCCGAAACAGCCAGTGTCGGATTCATATCCATCTCTATGAGTGGGAGAAGCTTGGGCTCGCTGGAGCACTACTGCATGGAGTCGAATGAGGCTAATGCCGCTGAAGTAACTAGTATGCCCTTGGCGATCTCGGGCACACTCGCCTATAAAATGCAAGCCCTCAAGAGTGCGGCCTGAGAGGCCGAGATAAAATCTCGGGTAAACACTTTGCCTTTCTCAGCTTTTTCTAGTTCTTTGCGCAATAGACCAAGTAGACATCTCTGAGATTCCCAGATAAATGCATATCCATCTAGTCCCCGAGATTCGGTTCAAGTAACCGACACTCAACCGAGCTAGTATTACTTAGCGTGAATATTTAAAACTTTACTAATATTGCTTCTCTCTTGGTTTGCTCCGAGGCCCTGGTAAGACTATTCCAAAAACTCCTCTCGGCGCACCGGGATATGCATGACCACACCAAGCGCTTGCAACTGGATGTGACAGGCAAAGGTAAGGGTTTCTCCATCGAGATTTTGAATATGCTTTAAAGTGCCTTGATTTGCTAACTTTTTTCTCCTTTTGGCTTATACAGTCGTGCTGGAGGAGAAGGTGGTCGAATTAGTGACCAAGGTCTCGACACTAAGGGCATCTCCAGCCGTCCCCCCAGAGCCCCCCCCAGGGGGCTTTTTTCGCGGCGGAAGCGGCGAATAGCGCCGCTTCTTCACCACTCGCCCCCCCAGAGGCCCAAATAGCGCCGTTTCGGCGCTAAATAGCGCCGCGGCACCCAGGCCAAACCCAGCCCGCTGGGTTCGGCCTGGGGGGGGGCGAAACTGCGCTGCCGCGCGCGTGGGCCAGCTCGGTCAGTGACGCGACGAGAAAGCGCGGGAACAGAACCGCCCCGTGATCGTCTTCTCGGCTTCCGCGCGGTCAAAGGCTGCCGGCGTTTATGGCGTGGCGGCTGCCCAGTGCATGCGCCCCGCACAAAGGCTGCCGGCGTAATGGCGTGGCGGGCGGCAGCGAGGGGACGCGCGCGCGTAGTAAATGCCCGGCCTCTCGCCGCGCTATAAACCCCCGCCACGCGGCGCGCCACACCATTCTTCCACCGGCGAGCTTCTCTACTCTCTTCTACCTCTCGACGCTCTCCTCCCCCTTCTCTCCACGAACAATGTCGAACGTTTTCAAGGACGGAGTGGCGGCGAACGGCTTCCCGCGCCACAACCTGCGCCGGAGCGAGGCGATGGCGCTCTACCGCGCGGGCTATCCTTGCCCGCCGGACATGCGCCTCCCTAGCTCCGCCGTCCCTCCCCTTCCCTCCTCCGACCCCGAGTTCCGCCGCGCCATCCGCGAGATGCGAGACGGCATGGAACACCCCCAGAACTACCCGCTCACCGGCGTGGACGAGTTCTGGTGGGGGCAGCTCGAGCGGCGCCGCGATCGGGAGCTCGACTCCGAGAACGCCAATGGGCCTGTCGACGGGCGTTTCAACGCCCACGGGCGGCGCCTCTGGTGGAGCGCCCCCAACAGGTCCCTGGAGGAGGTCCTTGACCATATCCACGCCGGCAACCAGCCGCGCCTGGAAATGCCGCCGGAGCAGGCCCAGCCGTGGGTGGCACGGCGGACCGGCGCCTCTTCCTCCTCCGCGACGTCGAGCTCCTCCGCCGGACACTCTATCTCTACCTCCCCCCCTTTCTAAACGCCGGCGCGCCCGCCCGCAGGCGCAGCGGCGACGCGCTCCGCATCGGCGAGCCACGCTTCGAACGCGTGGTTCGCCCGAAGACGAAGAACGGCGGCGACGACGACGAGGCCGAGTGGCCCGACCAAAAGGTCGCGGAGCAGCTGTCGCTGAACACGCTGCAGCCACTCGACGTCGACACCGCCGTTCGGTGGAGCCTGCGGGACACCACCGAGGCGGAGCTCGATCTTCAGCGCCGCCTGCTGGCTGAAGCCGAGCAGCGCAAGGCGGCGTGCGAACGTGAGGCCGCCGCCAACGCGGCCCGCCTCCGCGTCCCTCCCCCGCCGCCGCAGAAGGAGAATGTGTACATCGTCCTCGACGCGGACTCCGACGACGAGGGCGTGATCCAGCAGGCTCTCGAGGCGAGCAGGTGGGATTGCGGCGGCGGCGACGAGGGACAGGGGACGAGCAAGCGCCCCGGCGACGGCCCCAGCGACGACGACGGCGGCGACTACAGCCAGGCGATCGCCGCCAGCCTCGGCCTTAAGTAGTTTGTTTAAGTTTCGAGTTTAAATTTTTCGTTCTAGCTTTAAATTCGCGCCGAATATGTACGCAGTTTCCAAATTTCAATAAAATTCGACTAGTTTGCAATTGCGTTTGTTTTGGGCCGATTCTTGGGCTCGGGACGCGTCTGGGAAACGCGCCCCCCAGGTTCCAGAATAGCGCCGTTTAGCGCCGCGGCGGCCCCAAAACGGCGGCGTTTTGGGCCCTGGGGGGCGCAACGGCTGGAGATGCCCTAAAGAGTAAGTTGCTTTTGCACTTGTGTTTTGCATTCATATTTTCCCTTGTTTGACAACACTGTTATCTCGGAGCAGGTGAGCAGAAAGCCTTCGCCGAACGCCACCAAGACCGCCTTACAGTCTCGGAGTCAGCCCAACAGTTGAATGAGCATGAAAATACATTCAAGGTTGAGCTCCAGGCTGAATGGGATGAAGTATCCCGACTGAAGGCCGAGCTCGCTGCGTAAAAAAGAAGAAAGCCGAGATGGAAGAAGACGCTGCTGCCAAGAAGACCCGCCAAGAGTAGGAGATCTAGAAGCTGAAGGATCAATGCTAAGAATCCGAGTCTGGTGCCGACAAGTGGTTGTCGGATCTCGAGAAGATTAACTCGGATATGAAGAGTGAGTATTTTCCCTCTTGCTTGTTTCTGCCGACATTGGATACCGACATTGAACTTATTTTGATTCCGACAACCTTCTTTACAGATAACTTTCCCCATTCCGAGACTGGTCCTTCCAACTTTGTGTGGAAGGCCCGAGAAAGGAGAGCCAAAGTTGGTGGAACTGTTACGCAGGAATTGACTCATGAAGACCACTTAGTAGCACTCAAGGCACGTATCTCGCCGCTCAAGACCATTGGCCTTGGCCTGCTCGATGCTGCCATCCGAGTCTACCGCGTCCTCTGGTCAGGTTGCGAATGCCCCACTGCCGTGGGTGAATTGGAAAAATGCCTCCGGGGCGCAGGGAAGTGACTCCAAGAATGGTGCTCATCTTCTGCCCGAGTTGGAGCCGACGAAGCCTTGACTTTCATCATGTCATGGTATGAAGGCATTGACCTCAAAGTCCTCAGAACCATGCGCACAGTGGCTATCATGTCATGTTGTTTCCTTATCCAGTGGCTTGTCCCGAGGACGACTTTTCCTTCCCTAGGATAAATCAATTATTGACGACACCGTATGATGTGAAATGATAATCTTTCTACATGCCTTCTTAGGATATCCATACCCCTCGGATAGATCATAGCTTTCTATCTCAACATGCAAGATATCCACATCTTCGATTCTGTTAATCAATCAATTGTCCGTGCCATCTTTACTAATATTTGTTAGTCGGTGCATGAAAATTACAGGTTATCCATTTCTTAAACCATCCAATTATTCATATTTATAATTCATAATGCACGCTATCACATCTATAAAATTAAGTATATTTTAGTCTATTGAGTTTTTCGTTTAACTTTAGACCATAATGTATGATGCATATTATTACTTTTTGTTTACACAATATAGTTTGTAAATGAAACTCCGCTACGACCTGCGAGGTAGCCTTCTAGTATCTTATAAGACAAAACCTCAATAACCTGCATTAAAGTGGTCTATCTCTACATGCAAGGTATACACATCACACACTCTTTGAGCCATTTATTTATCCATGTCACCCCCTATTTATTAATGATATTTCAACCATACATGCAAGATATTCACATTACATATACTTTTAACCATATAATTTTCTACATCATTACTTTTAGAGTTATATATACAAACATTTCATATAAATTAAATTTCTATTCTTTACTATTTTTGCCCATCAAATCTTCCATATTCTTGAGATTTTTTTCCAATTCACGCATCAAATATCCTTTCTCTTATACCACAGTTTCTTTTAAATATTTCCATTGCAATACGTGGGGTATCTTTCTAATATCTAAGGATAGGCACACCAAATTAATCCGATTATAATATTTCTAGTCCATCGTAGCATTCCCACATTTAAATATTGATAGAACACCTGGGTTATTGTGCTAGTTCCTGTATCAATTGCTAGCACCACAGTACAAAATGAAATATTATGCAAATGTGTAAAATTATATTACATCGCATGATCGAGTCTTTACAAAGATAACAAAAAAACTTGCATAGTCTTACAAGACTAGCAGGATACAAAGTATTACGGCGAAAAACATATTACAACATTGACCCCATCTTCTTCATGTGCCACAGGTAAAACATGTTGGCGGTAGATTCGAGATCCCAAACGAAATCGTCACTCGTCTTCAGATTCATCTTGAGGATGGAATATGTAGCCACAAGGGGTTAATAAAATTTATTGTATTGGCAAGTAACACTATAGTGGATATAAGTGGTAAGACTATAACTACATGAATGTTTGGCTGACTAGAGTTTTGGCTAAGTTTGCATAAAGCAAGTTTTCTCCTATATTTTCCACAAAACATTTTGATTCAATACTTTGGTACCACTAGATAGAAATTATTGAACCATTTTGAGAAAAGGCGGTACCATTGATAGAAACCAATGAACCAAAAGTCTTGACAGAAATGTCGACATATTCATAGGTTCAACCATGAGAATGGTCCCCTACCATGCCATAGATAAGAGAAATGTCGACATATTCATAGGTTCAACCACAAGAGTGGTCCCTACCCTTCTAGAAATAAATGCATTTTCATAGGTACAACCACCAATGTGATATTTTCATAGGTACAACCACCAAAGTGATCTTGTACCATGCTGGAGTAATAAGCATTTTCATAGGTAAAACCACCAAAGTGATCCCCTACCATGCTAGAGTATTAAGATTAAGCATATTCATAGGTTCAAAAACCAATGTGATCCCCTAATATGCTATTCATGTGAACATGTTCATAGTTTCAACCATGTAAATGGTCCCTGATAACCCACAAGTATAGGGGGTGTATCGTAGTACTTTCGATAAATAAGAGTGTCGAACCCAACTAGGATAAGAAGGTGTTGACAAGCAGGTTGGATAGAGGATTCACTGTAAACAGTAACAAACAGGTTTTTGGTTGTTTTAGATATAGCAAATAAATAAAGTGTAGTAAATAATATTGCAGCGAGTAGCCCAATCCTTTTTAGAGCAAAGGATAAGCCGGTTGTGTTACTTATGACTACCAAACGTTCTTGAGGACACATAGGAATTTCGTCAAGTGCTTTCGCTTCATTACAGTTGATTAATATGCATTGGTTCGTGAAGTGTTGTGTGGGTGAACCTATGCTAATGCACCGCCCAACTAGGACTAATACATACTTTTGATTATACCCCTCGTAAGCATCCGCAAATACAAGAAGGTAATTAAGATAAATCTAACCACAGCCTTAAAAACTCCAGGTTCTACGCTCCCTCGTGCATTGGTTTCCTAACGGGGATTTAGGTTTCTATCACTCTAGCAACCCCACAATTAGTAGCCAAATAAACAATGCATACTCCTACTCCCATAAAGGTGAAGTATCATGTAGTCAACATTCACATGACACCACTACAAGAATAGAACCACAACTTAAATACCAAACCACGAGATATTACTTCAATATAACTTCATTACTAACATCTTAACTTCTCCCATGTCCTCAAGAATGAAACGAACTACTCACAAGACATCATATGGATCATAATCAGAGGTGATATAATGGATAAATAGATCTGGTCATATAGTGCTAGCACCGATAAATCTGACAAGCATCAACTACTAACAAGTAATCCACACCGGGAGAGAGATCTAATGTAAAACAACGATAGAGGCCCCTAATTGTTACAACGGGATGCCGGTGGATGGTGAGGGCGATGGTGCTGGCGGTGATGATGATGACGATGACGATCTTGATGATGCCCGGAGTGATGACGGTGACGATGGCGATGATTTCCCCTCTCAAGAGAGGAATTTCCCCAGCAGATTTCTCCCTGCCAGAGCGTTTTTCTATCTCGGGTGTTTTCCACCCTCAGGAGGCGGCAGAATAATTCCTCGACGATAGTCTGGGGTTTAGGGTTCCCTGGGGTCAAGTACGTGAAAGGCGGCGACCAAAGGTTGGCCAGGGTAGCCACACTACCTGGCGGCACGGCCAAGGGGGGGCGCCACCCCATGGTGTGGGCCCTTGGTGGCCCCCCTCTAGCTCTCCTTATGGCTGGCTCCCTCATCTGGACTTCTAAGACATCTCTGGCGCCGCCTCTTCTTCTAATCTTCCGAAATAGGGTATCTCGATGTTGCTTTTCCGTCAGATTTCTCGTCTCGGTGTTTATTCTTCAAAAATTATGAAACATGCAAAATAAGATAAAATAACATAAGTGATGCATCATAACATGAAATATATCGATGAATAACATATACTAACAATATAAAACGGTGATGCAAAATGGACGTATCAACTCCCCCCAAGGTTAGACCTCGCTTGGCCCCAAGCGAAACTAAACTCAGTAAACATGACCACATCTTTATGGAGTGAGGTGTCGATAAATAAAATACGGACAAGAGGCATCACATCTAACAAAGAACAAGTCATTTTAGATAGAAACTTCCTCTCATATAATCAAACTTGAAACAAGCATAGGAACAATAATAGTGCAAAAAGTAAATCGAAATTGGTAAAGGAAAACTTCGTTCTTGGTCAGAGAACAATTAACAGTGTAATTATCTTTCGATCAGAGTCTTTATACTAGAGCTATATTGCAGAATTTATCATGCTCAATTATAACGGTATCCTTGCAAACATTGGTAACTTTCAAAGTGGTATTCAAACATATAAAAGCATTTGCAAAAACAAAGAAGAATAAGGAACATGATTGAGTAAATCAACATGTAGCTGGATGAATCACAACAACTCAAATGCTTGCTTAAGACAGAAGGAAGTAGGTATACTGACTCAACATAAAGGTAAAAGATAGGCCTTTCACAGAGGGGGGCATGGATCACTGATGTTCTAGAGATTTTATTTTAATAAACAGAGATATAAAATGTTTGACACTCCTCCCATCCATGTTACAAAAACTATGGCAAACCGAATCCTTGGGTGCCTGCCAACAATCACAAACCATGGAGGAGTGTCTAATTTTGGGAGGTGTATGCTAATGTAAACGAATGGTAAACAGAAAATACAGTACGTCACAAGCCAACTAGACTTCACAAGAGCGGCTCCCATACGAAGGACGCAACTGGTGTAGAAGGTCATCCCTTTTCCTCTTTTGTTTACACAATTATGCTTTGACTGATAAATCAGGGGGAAAAATAGTGAAGAGAATTTGTGTTATTAGTTTGCGGCTGGGCACCCTGCTGCGAGCTCTTCTAGAATTTGGATAAGCGGATGAAGCCACTAGTCCAGGTGTGTGAAGTCCAATCAACAAGTGAGATAAAGATTATCTATTTACGTCCTCATGAGAAAAAATAGGAACACAAAACATGAGTAATTTTGAAGATTTTAAAGGTAGAACATGGGAAATTTACTTGGAGTGGAGGTTAATTAACACAGATAGGTAGGTATGCTTGACACAAATGGCAAGGTTTTGGGGCTCAAGGTTTGGGTGCACCAGAAGCATTCCCTCTTAGTACTGATTTTTGGCTAGCAATGTTGGGTAGCAAGCATAAGAATTGAAGTAAAACCAACAAAACCATATATGATAAAGCCAATCATGCCATCTTACTTGAATGTGCAAACAAACTTATTTGAGAATACTAAGCTTATGAGCTAACAAGAAAGAACGATTATGGAATAATATATCTACATGCAACTCACTCTTTTCTACTTAAGTCTCAACAAATTGTTGCTACTGACCAATGCTAAGTTTCCCAAAACAACCTAGATTATATTGAAGCTCCTTTATTAATACCAATACTAATAAAAAGATCAATCACATAACAAAAATTGCAAACTAAAATAAAGTAGAACAAGTAGATGATGAAACTTCTCATTAAAATTTCATTACGGCAACTCAAACCAAGGGATACAACGATAACAAACTAAGGAGTGACACTTCTATACTGCAAACCATACTATATGATATTTCATCTACTCAAGTTATGACTCTACTAAAAGGTAAAAAGTGTGAAATATAAAGATGATACTGTGGCCGGCAGTCCCCCAAGCTTGGAACAAGCCAAGGGGATGCCAATACCTATGGCGAATCAATTCCTTGGTTGTGGTGGTGGTGAATCATTTTCGATGAGCTTATCAATTAATTTCTTCAGATCTTCAATTACGAATATAAGCATACGCATCATCTCCGTATTTTTATCAATACGGTTTACATGCTTGTGAATCGGTGAATTCCAGCCATCTAGATTCCCCCCCCACACAAACTTCCTTAGGTTGAGACCTTTCTCTATCTGCACGTTTAGAACGATCCAAATCCCAGCAAGAAGGCAACCTTGTCTCGGGTACCCTCATATATTGATATTCATGAATTAAAGTATGAAAATGTCTCTTAATACTTGAAAGTGGAATATCCGGGGATAAAAAGTGACGTCGGTCCAGCCATCCAGTGTTAGTCCTCGCCGTTTCCTTGGAAGGTGTTGCAACGAATCCAATGCTTGCGATGGTAGCGCGTGGACGCACCGGCGGGTTTTCTTCTACATCATCTTATTCTCAACTATTGGTGGAGACCATGGTGCTTCAAAAACTGAAAACAGATCCTGGCAGAAACAACTTGAAACAGAAACACAACGAGAAAACAATTTACGGACCTCGGGGGTCCGGGGGATTATATAGCAAAAATATGCGTAACAAAAGGAAAGTCGAGGTCGAAAATGAGTCGGACAGGGGCTCCGGGGCGCCCACACCATAGGGTGGCGCGGCCAAGGGTGGGCCCGCGCCGCCACATGGTGTGGTGCCTCCGTGCACCTTCTCCAACTCCTCTTAGGCTCAATATTTTCATATTTTCCAAAAATCAATAATCTATAACTGAAAAAGTAATCCGTGAAATTTTTCTTAACATAACTGTTACCTATTCCAAAACAGACTCTGCAGATTCATTAATATAAACTCCCTCTAATGAGCTTCTTCGGAGTCATTACTGGAATAACATCAACATCTTCATCATAGAATCCCCAGAAATATAATGTTTGAGTCTTTGCCCATTTACCACTTGTGTATTGTTATCTTTGAGGGAAGCAATTTAGGTTGCACCCGAACAATACACTTCTTCATTAATATAAGGTCCTTCCCATCTGGAGAGTAATTTTTCTGCAAAAAATCTGACACGAGACCGATACAATAGAACTTCCTCACCAACATGAAACTCTCTTTTAAGGATACTTGTATCATGCCATTGTTTAACTTTCTATTTAAAGATCTTAGAATTTTTGTAAGCTTCACATCTCCACTCATCTAAATGATTCAAATCAATCATTCTTTTCTTACCAGCAAGTTTAAAATCTTTATTTAATTCTTTCACTGCCCAATAAGCTTTGTGTTGTAATTCTAAGGGGAAGTGACAAGCTTTTCCATAAACCATTTTATAGGGAGACATACCCATAGGATTTTTATAAGCAGTTCTATAAGCCCATAAAGCATCATTAAACTTATTTGACCAATTCTTGCTAGATTTATTAACAGTCTTTTGCAAGATAGATTTGATTTATCTATTTGATAACTCTAGTTTCCCACTGGTTTGAGGATGATAGGCTGAGGCAATTCTATGATTAACATCATATTTAGAAAGGGTTTTTCCAGAACCACCATGAATAAAATGAGAACCTCTATCAGTCATAAGATATCTAGGCACACCAAACCTAGGAAAAATAACATATTTAAGCATTTTTAACGAGGTTTCTCCATCAACACTTTTAGTAGGTATAGCTTCTACCCATTTAGTAACATAATCAACAAATACAAGTATATGTGTATAGCCATTTGAAGGAGGAAAAGGACACATAAATTCAAATCCCCAACAATAAAAAGGTTCGATAACAAGAGAATAACTCATAGGCATTTCATTGCGTCAAGAAATATTTCCTACTCTTTGACATTCATCACAAGATAAAATAAATTTACGTGCATCTTTAAAGAGAGTAGGCCAATAGAAACCTGATTGTAGAACCTTCTATGCGGTTCTATCTCCAGCGTGATGTCCTCCATAAGCACTACTATGGCACTTCTTCAATATTTCACGTTGTTCATGATCTGGAACACATCTTCTCATAATATCATCTACTCTTTCTTTATATAAATGTGGGTCATCACAAAAATAATGCCTCAAATCGTAGAAGAATTTTCTTCTTTGTTGAGTTGTAAATGTTGGAGGAAAATACTTCGAAAGAATAAAGTTAGCATAATCAGCAAACCATGGACTATCTTGGGGTTTTATCTTTATTGCAGCCAATTGTTCATTTGGAAAACTATCATTAACATGAATAGGATCAAAAGTAATGTTTTCCAATCTAGACAAGTTATCAGCAACAAGATTTCAAGCACCCTTCCTATCCACAATATGCAAATCAAACTCTTGTAAAAGCAACACCCATCTAATAAGCCTAGGATTAGCATCTTTCTTTTCCATAAGGTATCTAATAGCAGCATGATCAGTATGAATAGTGACTTTTGAGTCGAACAATATAAGGCATAAACTTATCACATGCAAAATCTACAACTAAGAACTCTTTTTCAGTAGTAGCATAATTCTTTTGAGCAGCATCAAGAGTCTTACTAGCATGATGAATAAAATTCAACTTCTTATCTACGTGTTGTCCAAGAGTAGCACCTACAACAAAATCACAAGCATCACACATAATTTCAAAAGGTAAATTTCAATCAGGCGGTTGCACAATAGGAGCAGTAGTTAAAGCCTTCTTTAAACTTTGAAAAGCTTCCTTACAGTCATCATAAAAAACAAATGGTACATATTTTTGAAGAAGATTAGTAAGAGGTTTTGATATTTTAGAGAAATCTTTAACATCCCTAGGGAAGGGCATTTTCTCTATGGCTTCCACTTTAGCTTTGTCAACTTCAATACCTCTTTCAGAAATTTTATGTCCAAGAACAATTCCTTCATTAACCATAAAGTGGCATTTATCCCAGTTAAGAAAGAGACTAGTTTCCTCACATCTCTGCAATACTTTATCAATGTTGTGCAAACAATTATAAAAACAAGTTCCATAGACGGAGAAATCATCCATTAATACGTCCACAATTTCTTCACAAAAACCATGAAAAATAGCACACATGCATCTTTGAAAATTAGCAGGAGCATTACACACACCAAAAGGCATACGTCTATAAGCATAAGTACCATAAGGACAAGTAAAGGTTGTTTTTCTTGATCTTGCTTCCTAACAGCAATTTGAGAAAACCCAGAATAACCATCAAGCAAGCAAAAATAAGTTTTCTTAGATAACCTCTCAAGCATTTGATCAATAAAGGTTAAGGATAATGATCTTTCTTAGTAACTTTATTAACCTTACTAAAATCAATGCACATTCTATAACCAACTACTACTCTTTGTGGAATCAGCTCATTGTTTTCATTAGGTACAACAGTCATTCCTCCTTTCTTAGGGACACAATGCACAAGGCTCAGCCATCTACTATCAGCAATAGGAAAAATAATACCAGCATCAAGAATTTTAATACCTCATTTCTTACCACTTCCATTATCTTAGGAATCGAACGACGTTGATGTTCAACAACTGGCTTTGCATCAGGTTCAATATTAATAGCATGCTGACATATAGTAGGAGAAATTACCTTAAAATCATCAAGACTATATCCAACAGCTCCACAATGTTTCTTCAGAATTCCCAATAATATTTCCTCTTCTTCACCTGAAAGTTTAGCACAAACAGTAACAGGATATATTTTCTTATCATCAATATAAGCATATTTAAGATCATTAGGCAAAGATTTTAAATCAAAGACAGGATCCTCCTTGGGTGGTAATGTGGTACCCAAGTCTTCCACAGGTAAATTATGTTTCAGTATCACTGGTTCACGAAGGAGAATATCGTCAATATCATTTCTCTCTTCCATAAAGATCTCACTCCCATGGTCCTCCATATATTGCTGCAAAGCATTGTTAGGAGCAAGAGCAATAGAAGGAAGTTGTTCAACTTTAAAATTCTCACCAGGAAATTTGGATTCATAAGGTGCTCTAGCAAATTTGGAGAAATTGAACTCATAAGATTTTCCATCAAATTTAGTCAAAATCTTCTCCCTCTTACAATCTATAATAGCACCACAAATGTTCAACAAAGATCTACCAAAAATAATAGGACAAGTCTTACTAGCAGCCTTACCAAGTACTAGAAAATCAGTTGGATATTTAATTTTACCACATAAAACTTCCACATCTCTAACAATACCAATCGAAAAAACAGTTTATCTATTAGCAAGATGAATAACCACATTAATATCTTCAAGCTCACAAGAACCAATTTCATGCATAATTTCTATATAAAGATCATAAGGTAGAGCACTAGAACTAGCACCAATATCACACAAACCATAATAGCAATGATCACCAATCTTACCAGAAAGCATAGGAACACTAGTTTTCTTATGTCTATGAGGATGTGAAACAATATTAGAAGCATCCTCACAGAAGACAATGTGTTCATCCTCTACATGTCTGCAAACAAGATCTTTTACTATTGCTACTGCAGGTTCAACAGTTATTTGTTTATCAGGTTCAATAGATTTATTATTACTTCTTTTAACCACATTAGCCACCATAGAGTGTTCTTTCACCTAGCAGGGAAAGGCATTTTTTCAACATAGGGCTCAGGGACAGGAGGATTAACAACATGCAATTCTATATTACTAGGAGGAAAAATATCTGTATAAGGTGCATGATACTTATGATAATTCTTTTTAGGAATATCAAGATAGGAGGCAAAATCTTTAAGACAGTTTGCAAATTTTTGAGAATCAAGACCACAAACAGCATTAACACCATAGACATCATTGGTATTCATAATTTTTACCCGACTTTCTACCTTTATCGTTCTCCCATCTTTCAGTGTTTTCTTGAATACGGTCAAGAAGATCCCATTTAGCTTCTTCCTTCATACGTGTGAATGATCCAGAACAAGAAGCATCCAATAAATCCTTATCATGAAGAGAAATACTTGCATAAAAATTATTGGTAACAATATTACGTGGGAGTTCATGAACGGGACATTTGAGCATTAATAACTTCATTCTCCCCCACGCTTGGGCAATACTCTCTTCATCATGCGGCCAGAAGTTATAGATTTGATTTCGGTCTTTATGAATCTCACTACGAGGATAAAATTTAGAATAAAAGAGAGGAACATTTTCCTCCCATCCAATAGATTCACCATTCTTCAGTAATTTGAACCATTCAGCGGCTCTTCCTTTCAACGATAAAGAAAATAATTTCCTTCTAAGTTGATCCATTGTAATACCTGTACACCTGAATAACTCGCATAATTCATGTATAAAGAGCAAATGATCACCTGGATGGACAGTTCCATCACAGTAATAGCAGTTATCCATAACACGTCCAACAATTTTCATAGGTATTTTACAAGGATCTAATTCAGCAGATAACGGGTTACCAACTACCTTAGCAGTGATAGTTGTAGTACCTCTAGACAGAGAATCAAAAGTATTATCCATAATGAAATAAAACAGTAGACAAAAATAAAAACAACACTCACGGTAAAATTTATCTTACCAATTCCACTTTCCAATAGCGATTCACTCCCGGCAACAGCGTCATAAATCTTGATCACCCATAAGTATAGGGGGTGTATCGTAGTACTTTCGATAAATAAGAGTGTCAAACCCAATGAGGAGCACAAGGTGTTGACAAGCAGGTTGGATAGAGGATTCACTATAAACACAAAAAAACGGGTTTTTGGTTGTTTTGGATATAGAAAATATATAAAGTGCGAGTAAATAAAGTGGAGTAATTAATATTGCAGCTAGTGGCTCAATACTTTTGAGAGCAAATGATTAGCTGGTTGTGTTACTTATGAATACCAAACATTCTCGCGGACACATGGGAATTTCGTCAAGTGCTTTCTGTAACACCTGTGGTGTTACCCTAAGTAGAAAGTTGTTATTTTCTTTTTTGCTTTGCATCACCTGCATCATATGCATTGCACCATGTTTTCAAAACAACTCAAAAATTCAAACCACTTTAAACTTTCACACATGTCCAAAGTTTCCAATTTAAATTCCAAACTAAAATACCTCAAATTGTTTTCAAATAGTTTGAAGTTGAAATTAATTAAATTGCTTGTTAATAAAAAAATTACCTTTTGTTAAGAAACCCTAATGGTAAATTCAAATACCAAATCAATCCATGCTTGGCATGTTTCAAATGTGGGTTTAAAAATTAAATTCTTGCAAACAAATAAATTCAATAATGTTTTCATAATTGTTTGAGTTTATTAAATAAAATTGTTTAAGAAATCAAATCTTTATGAATCCTATTTAAAATTTAAATAGCCACTTTAAACCTTTTGGCCAATTCACATTTTTGGGAAATGATGATAACATAACCTTGGAATCTTGCTGTTTTGGTAATTCCATCAAATTACAAAAATGCAAACACCAAAAATTCCCTTCCTTTCTTCCTTTTTCTTTTTCTACAAAAAGAGAGAGAGAGAGAATAAAAATAAAAATTCCAAAACAGCGAGGAGAGAGGAAGCCAGCCCATTCTTTTTTCCTCAGCCCACTACCCACAGCCTTTTCTTCCAGCCCACCACCCCTCCTTTTCGGCCCGGTACCCCTACGACGTTGTCGTCTTCTTCCCTGCTGTCGTCACGCGTACGAACCCCTCCAGCGTCGTGAGATCCTCCCCTCCCCCTCCCGATGAGCTGCCGTACGAGCTCAAGGCTCCATAAAACATCCACTTCCCCGTCTGCTCGCCCCTAACCCTAGACCCTAACCTCTCGCCCTAGCGCCGCCATCTCTCCTTTCTTCCCCGCCGATTTCTTCTGTCTCTGAACCCTGAACCTGCACCTCCACCGCCGCCGTCAGAAACTCGCCGCTCACCGTCACCCTGGCCACCACCGAGGCAAACCGTGGCCGGGAATGGAACCCCGAGGGCCCGGCCTCCCTCCTCGTCGCCTCCACCGGGCCGGAGATGCCCTGGGAGCCCCCCTCCCGCGCCGTCGACGGCGACAGACGCTACCATCCCCGCCGCCTTCTGCTTCCGCGACAGCAGCAGGTGCGCCCATCTCCTTCCGTCCTCCTCCCTTCCCCGCAGCCAGCACCGCACCCCCCCCACACGCCCTGCACCACTGTGGCAATCACGCGCACGGCGGCGCCGCCCGTCCGTGGCTATGCCGTCGTTCTGTCGCCGTGTCGCAACCTGTCGTCTGCACCTTGCGTTTTCAGATTCGTCAGACTAAACCGCGCAGAGGCATCTCAAAACCCCACCCTACCCTTACCTGATAACAAACCACAGCCCAGCGCAGTGGCTAGGCCACCCGCGCGCTCGCCCTCGGACGCGGGTTCGAGTTCCGCCCAGGGCAATTTGCCCAACTTTTTTGGATTTCTTCCGCGCGCAGCCTAGGCCCACTGGTCATTGACCCCTGCGCCACCTCACTGCGCACACACGCACACGTGGATGCCACAGAGGCACGGGCCCGCACTGCAGAGGCCCAGGCCAGGGTGCCCTGGGTGAAAAACGCCCCAGGGGCCCATCTGCGCTCCTTTTCTTTCTTTTAGGTCCCTGTTATTACAGTTTGGTCCCTAATTTTAAAATGATAATAACTTTCATTTCCTAAATTCAAATAATGTAAATAAAATATGTTTGTTGGACCAAATTTAACTCTCTATCTATTAAAACCATTTGTATTCTGTTTTGAATATTTCAAATGCATTCAAATTTCAAATTCAAACAAATCCTCCTAATTTTGGTTAATTCCATAAATAATTCAAACTTAATTCAAATCACACAAGTAAAATATGTTTTCCAACCAAAATTTCATGCTCTTTCCAAATATAACATTTGTTTTCTGTTTTGAATAATTTAAATTGCTGAAAACAACTGTTTCTTATTTAATGCAATTTAAATTGCCAAATTCATAACTAATTCATTTTCATTCCAATTTCAACAAATAAAATAGAGAGAATTCCTTATTTGACACTAACTTAAAATCTTGTTCCTTATTTGACACTCAAGAATTTTCTCTTCTCTATATGACCTCTAGTCTTAAATTTTTTCCCTATATGACACTATAGTTCATTTTGTTCACTAACGGTGTTAAACAGAGGTGTGAAAAGACCTGTTTACCCCTATGCAAAATCTGACCAGAAATCTGTACAAAATAATTGCTGAAATTATATTACACATTTGGTTTTAGTTTTGGCAGGTCGATCACCAAAAAGAAGCGGAACAACGCTGGCCAGCAGCCCAGCACGTACATGTGCATGGCAAGCTAGCAGCTAATGCCTAGCTCTATCGTGTGTGTCAGTAGGGCATGCGGGCTGCTGGTACTTCAGTGTCGCCCGATGGGCTGACCGATCCATTCATATTTTCCTCTGTCTTTCCTAGCTCGCAATGGCTATTTTTTTTGTCTTTACTGCATGCGCTGGCCGAAAAAAAACAACAACATGCACATGCATGTGTCAACCCTCGCGACGAATCAGCTACGGATCGTGCCACACGTCCAGACATACTACGTATTCGTATACGCTCAAACCTCATCGGTCAGTGTAAGCTGCGTGCTAGCTAAACCTCACACCTAAGTACGTCCATCAAATAAAAATAAAAAAAAAGTACGTCCATCAAATCGATCGAGCAGGAGGCAGCTGTTAAGGACTGGAAGACCTTTGGACCCGATCGATACGGTGATGAGGAACCAGCAGTAGGTTCCGGGAATTGGGGATCTTGGTTGGTTCATACAACAGAGGGTATTTTGGTCGGCCCAAAATATCTTTAACGGAATAGTGTGATGGAACTAACGGAAGTGTCATATAGGGAAAGAAAATTAGACTAGAGGTCATATAAGGAAGAAAAAATTATCGAGTGTCAAATAAGGAACACGATTTTAAGTGAGTGTCAAATAAGGAATTCTCTCAATAAAATATGTTTTCCAATTAAAATTAAATGCTCTACCCAAATATAAAATTTGTTTACTGTTTTGAACAATTAAAATTGATGCAACATTTAATTCCTCATTTAATTCATTTAATATTGTTAAATTGGCAAATTGCTCAATTAAATTCCAAATTGGACAATTAAAATATGTTTGCATATCAGAAACATGCCATTAACATGTTCATGCCATCCATATCTCTGTTTGCATCTTATCTTGTGCATTTTAGATTTTGTTATGCATGTTCATCTATATGACAACATATGGAATGTGTGGGCTAATTAATTCCAACTGTTGCCCCATTCCATTTAAATTGCCTAACTCATCTATCTTATTGTTTGCCATGCTAAACAACAATTAAATTGATGGTTAGCTAAACAACTTGAACCAATTCCTATTTCTCCGGACTCCGGTTCCGATTAAATTGCTTAAGTTGTTTCCTCTGTTGCATCTTGCCATGTCATGCATATAAAATAGGATCATGCTGGATCTTTTGCCGTAGTAGTAATTGTTGCATCCGGTGTTTCTGTTAGCTCTTTGCTTCTTCGCGGATAGGACGTTGAGATGATGTGAGCAACAACAAGTTCTGCGGATGTACCTCTACTTGCTGGATCTCAGGCAAGTATACTCACTTGCTACCCGTGTTGCTTTTCCTCACTTGTTACCGATTCTTTCCGTTGTTCTTATTCTAGCCTGTTGATTCGATGCTTGTGTCTCGATCCTATTATATGTTTCCCTTGCAGCCATGATATAGCCTTTCCTTCCACTTCCTATTAACTGTTGCTTGTTTACCTTGTTGGCCTCCCGTGTCGTAGTTGCATGCTTAGTGTTGTTTGCGCTCGAGTCTTGTTGTCCTTTGTTCTATCACCTATTTAGTTTGATAGTTGGGTTAAAACTTAATCAACAACATGTTAATGTTTTGGGTAATAATAACTTGATGATAAGGCACCGGCAGGAGGCCCGGCGTGGTTTTGAAGCCTGCTAGTGTCGACCCTAATTAGGAAAAGGGTCTTGTCTACTGATCCATGATGAGCGCACTAACCGCATGTGGGAAGCGAGTATGGGCGCCCCCCTCAATTTGATTCGATTCGCATCTCGTCCAAATCGCCTCATTTAGTTCGGGTTTTCCATTTGCCGCATGCATGATCTTGCGAACCCAGGCCAGAGTGGAACTTTTGTAGTCGGCATTTAGGGAGACACGTTCTTAGAGTGCTATGAGGGTCCCCTTTTCTTCGTGGGGCTTGATTAGCCGTGCGCTCTCTACACGGGGTTCTTTGGGCTTGATGCGAAGAAGAGTTGGGTTGTGTTGAGTGTCTCGCTTGGTGGGTTTGATCCCCGTCTGGCGGGATATTCTTACGTGTACGGCCAAATTGGTGCATCCCTGCAGGGTTAAATCTTCTCGAGAAGCCGTGTTTTCCGCGGTTATGGTTGACTTGGTGAAAGTACTGGCTAACAAGTACTCAGAACAACTTACACCTAACTAATGCTAATTTTGACTAGTAATAGGATTATTGACACAATAATATGAACCATCATTAATCCCACTGTGTGAGTTATCCTTGGGTTGCTTCCTTAGTAGGGGGTAACATTGGATGAGTTTGTTTGGTGGTTAACATTAGTTGGTTACGGTACGCTATCTTATCTTCTTTCTGTTAGCCGGAAGTTGTAGCGTGTTTCTCTAGTTGGTTAGTGCAGCCCGCTGCCGCTTCTTTGCAATAAACCCCTTCCTTCCGTTGTACCCAAAGTATTTGTATCTTTTGATGTTTGGTTACGCTGGTATCTTGTGATGTTTGGTTACGCTGGTATCTTGTGAGTATAACTTGCCAGTACTTAACCGTACTGACCCACGACTCCGTTCGTGGCTTCATATTCAACGTTGCAGTCAACAGGTTTGAAGTCTGACGACGTTAGCTTGGGAATCCCTCCGGCTTGGCATGGGCAGGGATTGGACGCCATCGGTTATCTTCAGGACTCTTAGTCCAATTTGTATCTTGTCCGTAGTCGGACACTATTTCGTTTCTTCCGCTGTTATTTGGATCTTTGTATTGTATCAGTTGTATCCTTGACTCGTTTGAGTCGTCTTGTATAAATCTCTTCTGTTGTTGTGGATTATTCGTGAACTGTTGTAATGTTATCACAAGTGGCAACCTGGAATCGGTTATTATGCGGATTTGGCGGAAATGCTGAAATCTGCATAGTGCCCGATCTCGGGGCGTCACACTTTCCTTCGTTATAGTTGATTGATATCCATTGGTTCATGAAGTGTTGTGTGGGTGAACTTATGCTAATGCACCACAAAACTAGGACAAATACAGACTTGTGATTATATCCCTCGTAAGAATACACAAATACTTGAAAGTAATTAATATAAATCTAACCACAACCTTAAAAACTCCGGGATTCCACGCTCCCTCGTGCATTGGTTTCCTAACGGGGTTTTAGGTTTTTGTCACTCCGGCAACCCCACAATTAGTAGCGAAATATACAATGCATCCTCCTAGGCCCATAGAGGTGAAGTATCATGTTGTCAACGCTCACATGACACCACTAGAAGAATAGCACCACAACCTAAATACCGAACCACGAGATATTACTTCAATATAACTTCAGTACTAACATCATGACTTCTTCCATGTCCTCAATAACTAAATGAACTATTCACCAGATATCATATGGATCATAATCAGAGGTGATATAATGGATAATAACAATCTGGTCATAAAGTGCTAACACCGATAAATCTCACAAGGATCAACTACTAACAAGTAATCCACACCGGGGGAGAGATCTAATGTAAAACAACGATAGAGGCCTATAATTGTTACAACGGGATGACGGTGGATGATGTGGGTGATGGTGCTGGTGGTGATGATGATGACGATGACGATATTGATGATGCCCGGAGTGATGATGGTGACGATGGCGCTGATTTCCCTTCTACAGAGAGGAATTTCCCCGGCAGATTTCTCCCTGCCTGAGAGCTTTTCTCTCTCAGGTGTTTTCCGCCCCGAGGTGGCAGCGGAATTATTCTTCGATTAGAGTCTAGGGCTTAGGACTCCCTGGTGGTCAAGTAGGCGAAAGGGGTCAACCATAGGTGGGCTAGGGCGGCCACACCACCTGGCGGCGCGGTCAAGGGGGTGCCACCCCATGGTGTGGGCCCCTGGTGGCCTCCCTCTAGCTCTCCTCGTGGTTGGCTCCCTCATCTGGACTTCTAAGACATCTCCGGTGTCGCCCCTTCTTTTCTGATCTTCTGAAATAGGGTATCTCGATGGTGCTTTTTCCATCCGATTTGTGGTCCCGGTGGTTATTTTCCAAAAATTATGAAACATGCAAAATAAGATAAAATAACGTAAATGATGCATCATAACATGAAATATATCGATGCCTAACAGAAAATAACAATATAAAACAGTAATGCAAAATGGACGTATCAGTCCCCTACCATGCGAGACTTACTTGTAAATATCTACTAGTCCACCAAAATTGTTTCATAAACCCCTTGGGGTAATCAATCAATACATAGTTTTACTTTCCAATCACATTAACTTCATCCACAAACTTAGCAAAGAAATTAACTACCAAAATTATAGGCTACTGCACTATCAAGGCAAGACGGATGGCTAGACACTACTTAGGATAATAGAATAGCATAATATTTTTCCCAATATTTTCCTATCATGCATGCTACTCAAAATTTCTAATGCATATAGAAAATACATAGGAATTTTATGATGTTTCACTTTCCTTTGAAGTTGGTGAAGAAATCTCAATTTCTTTACAAAATAACGTTGAATTTCGTACAATCTATACATTGAAAACAAACAAAAAATAAACAAGTATTCTAACATTCATCATACAATTGAAGATAACATAACAAACAATTCAAGTGCAAAGGAAATTTGGAAAAAGGGGGTTTTGGGCTAGCTACTAGGGCATGGGTTTGACAAAGCTTGAGTTCCAAAGATTCATGCTATGATGTATCCATAATAAAAATTCCAGGAAAATACTTGGGTTGAACTAGGTTGAGTTTGATGTGATCTAACTTTATTATAACCATATTTGTTGAGGAAGTAACAAGAGTTCACCAAGCTGATCTCACTATTTAAACTAAAGTAACCCATAAAAAAGTATAACTATTAGTTATTTTCAACAAGACATTTAAGTGATCTAAGTTATCCTTTCCATTTTGGTTAGGGTAGGTCCAGATTTCACTAACTTCATAACAATAGAGAAAATAAGATAAAGTCTTAGGATTTTACATTTTGGTCAATGGTTGGACAAAAACAACTTGTTATTCTTCAACTTGTATAGATTTTTCCAATTCTTCACATGCTTATTTTCTTGAAGTTCATCTTCATGATTCCATTGTAGTACTATTTCTTGGGATGGTGATTCTCTTCGTCTTGATAGATTCTTCATGGCTTTCTCACGAGTTGGTCCAAAGTGGTATGGGCACACTATACCACTAAGTCAAATAGAAAAGAAAGGAAATAAGAAGAAAGATAGAAAAAGAGAGTAGATGTTTTCTCCTTGATTTCTTCATACACTTGTACATCCTTGAGTTGATTCTAGTTGTTGTGGAGTGTAAGCCCTTCCTTCAATTTGTTCAATGATCTTCCTTGTAGTTCTTCATGTCGCCACCTAGTTGATAATGAAGTTCCTTCTTGTGCTTGAGTCTTGATTTCCATTTTTCTAATTTGATGAATTCTTGAAGCAGGAATAGGGAAGTTGACAAGTAGATAGAAAATAATGGTACTAGTGTTTTTGGTTTTTTTTTGGAAATGTATAAGTTTGAACCTCACTAAGGACTTTGTCTTGGATCCAAATTGTCCACAATAACAATGGTAAAAGATAGAAACATTAATTCATCGCATGATCAAATGGGTGTAGAGCACCATGGTGGTTTTAGAACGAACATACATGGAAATGGTTCAAGGGTGCCTAAATGGTTTAGGTTCTCATGTATCTGGTTCAAAGTTACCAAATGGATCAATTTTGCTAAGGAAAACATATTCTAATTATTTATAGAGTTAAATCTATGTCAAAATACTCAAAAGGACAACGTAATTCTGAATTCAATTTTTTTTTCCAAAAAAGATTTTGAGACAGAGGATATTAGATGGTAGTCAAAAGGCCGGATTACCAGGGTGGCCCAAGTGGTAGTGGGCTACTGTCCATTGGGCGGCCCAGTAAGCTGACGCGCAGAAGCCGGATTCTGGAAGAACCCGGATCACGACCCACGTGATCTGGCTTGGAGTAGAAGGCGGATTCCTTTCTTTCCAAGTTAATAGTTACCGTAGTCTTCTAGGTTTCTTACTTTGTATGCCCTAACCCGGCTATTATATAAAGCCGGACGGGAGATATGATAGAGGGACAAGAAGCTATAGGCTAACTCGTCGAGAAGTTGATTCTCTGCGAATAGCTAAACAGAACCTCACGTTGTACTTGTATACACAAGCTTTAGCCCTGATTAGTGAGATTGCAGGAGTAGGAACGTCGTATTATTACGACGTACCGAACCTGGGTAAACCCTGTGTTTTTGTCCTTCGCACAACCATGTCCCCCCACGTCTCTACCCGTAGTCTCATGGCACCCCCGTCTATGAAAACTACTACGATGTCTCGACAGTTGGCGCGCACCGTGGGGCCAGCGACGTCAGGCGTTAAGTTCCGATCTAGGATACTCGGCGGAATCGGCAGTTCCATAACTGTCGGAAGCCTGGAGTTCGACGACGACGTTGGATGCTTCCTCGACAATGGATCTTACATACCAGCGCAAAATCATCTGGTAAGTGCCTGCGTGTTACCGATTGGATCTGCAAATATTTTTATCGGACTAACTGCAGAGGCCATGGGGTTTTGCGGTGGAAGCAAAATTTTCCCACCGGCCCTATACCCAGTCGAAGATGACTATGATACCGGATTTTGCTCAGATCGCCGACACAAAAGTGACGCACACTTTATCGGTATGGGGCAATCCGAGGTCGCTGAAAACACGGATGAGGAAAACCCCGTGAAAGAGGCACAAAACAGCACGCCCACTGCAGAGATGGAAGATCCGACATCCGTCAACATGACGATGAACTCGGAAGCTGACTCTGTGCTAGCCGCCATTGAGGCGAGATTATAGTCAGAAACCAGATCGGACGATTTCGATTCCGAAGATGAAGATGAGGACACCTTCGAAAGAAAGGTAAGATCTCTTCAAGAGGGATTCCATGAAGTACTGATGGCAAAACCGGCTGAAAACACGGATGCCGACAGTCAGGAAAGCCCTAAAACTCCTCCGCCAGAGGAAGAGAGAGAAGACGGAGAAACTTCTCCGATATTTCCCAACGTTAAAGAATTGACAGTGGATGAACCTGCCAAAAAACCTCCCTCTTCCAAGAAAAAGCACAAGGCCGCTAAAAAGCTCCAAAACAAACTCCGGAAGAAAAAGTCGGCTGATCCAGCTGATGAAAGCCCGGAAGTAGGAGATGCAAGCAGAATAAATCCCGCAGAGAAGAAAACCAAGGAAATCCTTGTTTTGCCAATGACAGAACAAGAAGAACAGGATCTGTTACAAACGCCAGTGGGATTAAACGAACCCCCTGAAATGCTAGAAGCCAGGAGACGAGCTTTCCAAAGGCAATAGCAACATCTACTCAGATCTCGGGAACACCTAAAAAAAACCCAGTATGACATCAAGCTCATGAAGGAAGCAATCGAGGAGTACGAGAAAAAGAATAGATCTGCCATTATACCTACAAGGTTACCCGGAATCATAAGACCGAAAGTACTGCCGCCAAAAGAAAGGTTTCATAACCCATCTTGGCAAAAGTATGTAAACGGCAAGGATGCCAGAGGTGAACCAATATACAAAACCGCAGCAGAAAACGCGGAAGCAGCGTTCGCCATTCTCAACAATGACATGTACTCCAACGGTGAAAAACTCCAAGGGGTGTATGCTTTCCTAGGAAAATCATTGCAACAACAACAGCGGCGCCAAGAGCGATCAGGGAAGTTGCATGACGACTCCGCCCTATGCAAAACTGCTACTTGCCCCGTTGGGGCACCTGGACCGGAAGAACCTGGAGACTCAAACAATTCAAAGGATAAGAAAGCAGATCCGAGAAAAGACAAGAAAAATCCCGACAATAGGGATGAAGCGTCTAGAACCGGATCCCATCTCCCGAAAGGCGGACTTAACCCCCACGATCGAAAAACACCGAAATGACGGCAAAGCAATGCCACCTCCGAGAAACCCAGCTGAAAAAGCGGGAAGATAGGTTATACCTCACATACGTGAGAGATCTCGGACACCCCCCAGGGATAAGGAAAGACAGAGGAGTAGAAATCCACCTCATCCAAAGGGGCGTGATCTCGGAAGAAATAGAGACGATCCCGGAAAAGCGCGTCCGCGCAACAATGGAAAAGAAAGGAGTAGATCCCTTTCTGTCCATTCAGCCGGCAGGTACTCCGCACACATGGATAGGGCGGAAAAGGATGATCTGTACTTTGGACCTAAGTGTTTCACTGATAGGATCCGAAGGATAACCCTGCATTCTGGCTTTGCCAAAGTTGGTCCAACGTTCCAAAAATATACCGGTAGTACAAACCCGGATACCTGGCTCTCAGACTACTATACAGCCGTCCAGATTAACAATGGGACATACATGGAAGCTATAAAGTTCCTTCCCCTAATGTTACTGGATGGAGCCAGAGATTGGATCAATGGATTACCATCAAGAACTGTAGACAGCTGGGATGATATGGCTCGAGTATTTACTCAGCATTTCCGGGAAACATATAAACGCCCAAATAGCATCAACCAGCTAAACCGTTGCACCCAGTTCGAGGATGAACCATACGTGGATTTCATCTCCAGATGGACTACAATGAAGAATAGCTGCTCTGGAGTAACTGACGTATAAGCAATGCATGCTTTCGTCAACGGCCTAAAACCCGAACTTGTACCGTTCATGGTTGGTTCTAAACAACACAAAGATCTCGGATCTATGCTTACAACCGCCAATGAACACGCTGCAGCCGAGGACGACATCAGAGAAAGGGGAGGCAATATCGATACATTGATACAAGCCAAGAAAAATCCTCGCCCTGAGAAAAAATGAACTCCAGATGCAACACAAAAGCCCAAAGAGGTCAACATAGCCTTTGGAAGTGAAAAAGGGAACAGGTCGAAAGGACGCAGTTCAGAACCAATCAATTACACTAAAGAAGAGTGGGAAAAGATTAAGTCGGAACCCCGCGTCCACCATTCGCAATTTGGGAAACCCACCCATACGAACGCACAATGCCGGCTGAACAAGCACATGAAAGGAAGTGCAGGATCCGGAAATAAGGGGAAGAGTTCCAAAAGGAAATTTTCCAAGCAAAAGCCAGAAGCTGAGAAAGAAGACAGTGAATCGGACACTGACGAAAAAATCCAGGAACAACAGCGAAAAGGCGAACCCAGATTTCCGAGAGTTGACGGAGAATGTGCTCTAACTTTCCTAGCAACTCCATCAGCAAAAGTGTCAAAAAGAACGCTTCGAGAAATAAACGCGGTTGTTCCGGCAACCCCCAAATTCTTGAAGTATTCAAACACGACAATCACCTGGGATCAGACTGATCATCCCGGGAATATCCCTGAACCCGGCACACAAGCTCTTGTTGTAAGTCCTATTGTCCAGAACACTAGGCTAAAAAGAGTGCTGATGGACGGAGGATCCAACATTAACATAATGTATCTGGATACGCTGAGGCATCTGAAAATCTCCGAGACCCAGCTCAGTTACAGCAACATACGCTTCCATGGCATTGTTCCTGGCAGGCAAGAACGATCCCTAGGAGAAATTTCCCTAGATGTCACTTTCGGAGAAAAAGATCACTTCCGTCAGGAAAAAGTATCCTTCGAAGTGGTGCCGTTCGAAAGCGTGTATCACGCAATACTCGGACGTCCAGCTTTCGCCAAATTTATGGCAAGATCATGTTATATCTATAACAAGCTGAAGATGCCAGGGCCGAAAGGAGGAGTAATCACCATAACTGGAGACTTCAAGCTGGCGAACAAGCTGGAAAAAGAAAACACCCTTTGCGCTGAGAAGATCATAGCAAAGGAAGAGCTGAAGGAGCTGGCTAAGGAGGTATCGCCGACAGAAATGCCGGCAGGAAAAGAAACCCGGAAGCCAGAAGATAGCTTCAAGGCATCCGAGAATACAAGACAGGTAATCCTAGATCCCAAAGATCCGACAAAATTTGTCGTAGTAGGAACTAGGATGACCGACAAATAGGAAAGCGAGCTCATCAAGTTCCTCCGTGAGAACTGGGATATTTTCGCCTGGTGTCCGGCTGACATGCCAGGCGTACCCAGGGAACTTGCTGAGCATCAACTTAAGGTAATTCCAGGCTCCAAACCCGTCAAACAAGGTCTCCGTCGATTTGACGGAAGAAGACGGAAGGCTATTGGCATGGAAATTATCCGGCTTTTAGCAGCAGTTTCATTCAGGAAGTAATACACACTGAATGGTCTGCAAATCCGGTATTAGTACCGAAGAAAGACACTACTGCTCTCAGAATGTGTATAGATTACACCAGCTTGAACAAACTGTGTCCAAAAGATAGGTTCGCGTTACCGCGAATCGATCAAATAATAGATGCCACCGCAGGCTCTGAGCTTTTATGCGTTTTGGATGCATATTCCGAGTATCACCAAATACGCATGAAAAAGGAAGATCAAATTAAGACTTCTTTTATAACCCCTTACGGGACGTACTATTACATAACCATGCCATTTGGCCTGAAGAACGCAGGTGCAACTTACCAGCGTTGCATGCAACGTTGTTTGCATAGTCGGATTGGCAAAAATGTCCACGTTTACGTAGACGATATTTCTGTCGTAACCAAGGAAAAAGATACGCTCCTTGAAGATTTGCGAGAAACCTTCGAAAAATTGCGCACTTACAAGATGAAGTTAAATCCATCAAAGTGTGTATTCGGGGTTCCCTCAGGACAACTTCTGGGTTTCATCGTTTCTCACAGAGGAATAGAAGTTAACCCAGAAAAGATCAAAGCAATCTTGAACATCTCCAAAACTACGTGTGTAAAAGGTGTCCAAAGATTGACGGGTTCCGCTGCAGCCGTCAGCAGATTTATTAGTCGGCTGGGGGATAAAGCCTTACCACTCTACAAATTGCTGAAAAAATCCGAAAAATTCGAGTGGACAGAAGAGGAAGATGCAGCATTAACCCAGTTGAAAGAAACTTTGATGAAAGCTCCGATTTTGGCATCTCCAAAAGACGAAGAACCTATGTTATTGTACCTTACGGCTACAAACCGGGTTATTAGCGCAGTAATTGTGGTGGAACGGAAGAAAGACGAACAGAGCATACCAGACCAGCATCCGGTATATTATATAAGCGAAGTTTTCTCCGAGTCCAAACAAAGGTACCCGCACTATCAAAAACTGGCATATGGCGTATTTTTCGCATCTAGAAAATTGCGCCATTACTTCCAAGGACATTCCATAACAGTGGTATGTAAAGCACCACTAGGGGATAGAATAAACAATGCGGAGGCAACTGGCCGAGTAGCCAAATGGGGCATCGAGCTAGCGGCCTTCGACATTAAGTATCAGCCAAGGACGGCAATAAAATCCTAGGTTTTGGCAGATTTTATCGCCGACTGGACGGAAGCAATGGAGAAAACACCAATGCCGGAGTCTGAGTACTGGATCATGCACTTTGACGGATCCAAGATGAAGGAGGGCGCTGGAGCTGGTGTAGTTTTAAAATCCCCTAAAGGAGACACAATGGAGTACGTATTAAAAATACACTTCAACGCCAGCAATAACGTGGCAGAATACGAAGCTCTGCTTCATGGCTTGCATATTTCAAAAGAAATATGTGTCAAGCGCATCTTATGCTATGGCGACTCGGATTTGGTACAGCATCAGCTTAACCAAACCTGGGACGCAAAAAGCCCTATAATGGCCGAATACCGGAGAACGGTGGACGAGTTTGCCATTTGTTTTTTCGGATTCGAAGTACTTCATGTTAAAAGGGAGGAAAATTAGAACGCGGATGCGTTAGCCCGCATGGGATCAGAAAGGGTAAAAGTATTACCACCAGGTATATTCGTCCAACATTTGTACGAGCCATCCATAAAAGGTGGAGATAGTGATTATCCTCTAGCTTCCGAATCAATTGAAGTTATGCTCGTTAACCCGGACTGGACAATTCCATATTTAAACTTCTTAGTTAATCAGAAGTACCCGGAAGGAGCAGACGAAGTCTTGCAGATACAAATCCAGCGTCGATGCAAAGGATACACGGTAATTGACAATTGCCTGTATAAACACAGTACTTCCGGAATTTTTCTGCGATGTCTCTCACCAGAAGAAGGACGAGAAATCCTGCAAGAAATCCATGCCGGAGATTGCGGACATCATGCTCAATCAAAAAACATAGTTAAAAAAGCATTCCGTGTCGGGTTTTTCTGGCTACCAGCCAAGACAGATGCTGAGCACATAGTGAATACATGTGCAGGGTGTCAATATTACGCCAAACAGACTAATATGCCGGCCCAAGCACTCAAAACTATCCCCATTACATGGCCGTTTGCGGTCTGGGGGCTAGATATGATAGGACCATTCAAAACTGTGCGAGGCGGACTTACACATCTACTTGTAGCTGTGGACAAATATACAAAGTGGGTGGAGGCTAAACCCATCAGAAAGCTTGACGGTGTAACTGCCAGAAATTTCATCATTGACATAGTCATGAGATACGGCGTTCCACACAACATAATAACCGACAACAGGACAAATTTCTCCATTGGAGAGTTGGCAAAATATTGCCGACAAACGGGAATTCGCCTAGATCTCGCATCTGTGGCACACCCGCAATCCAATGGACAGGTTGAAAGAATGAATAGCTCAATCCTGCAAGGAATACACCCAAGACTCGAATCTCCTCTTCATAGAGCAGCTGGAGCATGGGTAGAAGAATTACCTTCCGTGCTTTGGAGTATTCGAACGACGCCAAACAGGTCAACTGGGCAAACCCCGTTTTTCCTAGTTTATGGTGCGGAAGCAATCCTTCCAACGGACATGATCCATGACAGCCCAAGAGTGCGGGATTTCGATGACTCGGATGCCAAAGAAGCACGATAGGATGCCGTCGATCTCTTAGAAGAGGAACGAGAGCTTGTGCTTCAAAGATCCGCCATTTCCCAGCAAGGTTTACGACGTTACCATAGTCGGAAAATTAGGCATCGTTCTTTTAAAGAAGGTGACCTAGTGCTGAAATTGGTGCAGCAAAGAAAGCACAAATTGGCCCCGGTATGGGAAGGACCATTTGTAATTAGCAAAGCTATTAAAATGGGTCAAACTACCTTGTAGATATTCGGGACACGGAAAACGATCCCGAGAAGCCGAATCGCAAAAGAAAGAGAAAGATAGATGATGAAGTAGGAGAGACAAAGAGGCCCTGGAGTATCCAGCAGTTACGTCCCTTCTATACTTAGTTCAATTTTATGTAAACATCTTTGAGATCATGAAATAAAGTTGTCGGAATTCTTATATCCATGTTTTTACAAGTTTATTATAGTACAAAACATGTTTCCACCTTATCTATTTCCCAATGATCTTACAAAATACTCAATGTCAACCTAAATTGTGCCTGCGTGCTCGGTGTTTAAAAACTGAATGATTTTCAGCCTACTAACGGCTAAACGAAACTTGGATTGTGCCTGCGTGCCCAAGTTTCATTCAAAAAATTCCATACTTTTCTCTAAGTATTATCTGATTGTCTATGTGGTGGGTCACTGGAGCTAGTTAGTAAAAATGCCCTTAGTATGGTCCATGTTTCCGAGTTTGAACTGATTGGTATTACCCAGTAACTCGGCATGAAGATTCATAGTACCATTGAGCCATTTCAAACACTAAGGACAGTTAAAGCACATAAACTAGAGAACTTAGAAGATAAAGGAATAACAAACCCAGAAAACCTTGCAAATAATTTCATAATTAAACTACAAAAGGCGGAGTTCTTGTTTATACAAAAGAATAGAAGCATTACAATATAAATTACATTGTAAAGTGCAGTAATGCTCCTATTTTCTGCTTCCACCATCTAGGTTAAGGACAGCCCTTCAAGCATCCGAGTCTTCTTCGTTGCTGTCATTCTCGGGGGCTTCGGGGATCTCCTCTTCCGGATAGGTGATGGAGATGTTCACCATGGAGGCGATCTTGGTGGCGTGACCTTTGATTTCATCAAAGATGGTGGTTCGCTGGGTTTCCGTGTATCCTTGAGGGATACCGGACGCCACGCGCCAAGATTTGGCACCAGGGTAATGCATACTCATAAGGCCTAGAGCCATGCGTGCACCACCCCGTGCTGCGGAGCGCAAGGTAGACTCCTTGGACTCCGCCACCTCCAGGATAGCTCCCGGAAGTTTCTCAACTTCCGAGAATTCCCCAGTCCTTGTGGGGAGGAACTTGTTGATCAGCTGCATGCCAGCTGCTCTGATCGCAGTCCATAACTTCCCAAAGGCTCGGATTCTCTCAATCCGAGTAAGGTCTGGGCTATCTCCTGTTTTTTCAGACAAACAACCAAAAGGTTAAGCGAAAAAACAGAGAAAGAAAGCAAGACATGGAAAAACCGGTAAATGAAATAAACTTACCGAGAATCTTGTCGATTTCGGAGCCTTCCTCCAGGCGTAGGTTTAAGGCATTCTCCAAGTCCTGGATAGTGGACTTGTCCTTTTCCGCCTATTTGGAAGCCTTGGATTGAGCAATTCCAAGGGCCAGATTGCTGGCTTCCAGATCTTTTTTGGCCTTCATAAGCTCCTTATGAAGGTCCAAATTCTCGTCACGGAGACTTGCGGCATTGTCGGCATCTTCAGCTATTTCCTTGGCCTTAGCCAAAGCAGCTGGACAGCAAGGAAAAAATTCCGAGTTTAGAAAAAATTCGAGAAAGACAAAAAGCTGGATCAAAAACTTCAGAGAAAAAAGTATACCTGTTGTTTCCGACAGCTGTAGCTGAGACGATGCCAGCTCCGCTTCTTTCACGTCAAGAATATGAAGAAGGTTCCTAACCTCCTTATTCTTGACAGAAAGCCTGTTGAAAACTTCCGTGTTTATGTTTTCAGCAGTTTGCTGGAACACGGAAAGGAAAAAAGTCATGTTATTAATAAGCATCAAGCGAAAAGTATACATTTTGCTTAATGCTTGGCGGCTAGAGTTAATACCTGGCTCATCTGCTGTAATCCCGCCAAGTTTTGAGTGAACTCTTTTGCGTATTCCGCAAAAAGAGTTCCGGCCGCGCTTAGGCCATTGTTGATGTTCTTGAAGTCCTTGTCAAAGGTGGGGATTTCCTCCTCGGTAATCCGAGAAGGACCTCCCACCTCGGGAGCCGCCCTTTCCCTCGTGTCTGTTTCCGGCACAATGGGCTGGCTGGGCTCCAGAGACTCGGTGGTGGGGGCTGCGGCATGCTCTTCTGCCATCGTGGACGGCGTGTCCGGTGCGGTGGCGGGAGAAGGGTGAGAGCCTCTGCTGACCACAGCCTTATGCCTCTTCAGCTTTTTTGGCTTTAGAGTAGAGGGAGGCAGGCTAAAAGCAAAACAAAAAGCCGGAAAAGTTAAAACTCCGGAGGCAAAAGAAAACTCTGACAAAGGAAAGTAACCCGGATGCTCTAACCTGGAGGTGGCGATGGGAACCCCGTCAAGATCGATGATTTCCTCAGAGGAGGAGATCTTCTTGCGCTTTCGCCCACCCGCAAAGGTGGCGCGCAACTCCTCCAGTTCAGCGTCGGAAGCCAGATCCGACTCAGGAAGTTCGGCAATCTGTCAAAAAGGAAAAGCATAGTTAGAAGCAAAAAATCCGAGTAAACGTGGAAAAGTTTAAATCCCAAAAGACGGAAAATAATACCTTGGGAGCCGGATTATCGGCCGTGTACATTGGCTGACTCGCTTCATATTGGTTGCGAGATGCGACCAACTGATTCACCCACTTCCGCAAGTCTTTCGCGGCCCAGTCTTTGCTGGTTGTCCGCATCTTGTCGCCGGTGCCCGTATACTCGCAAAGGAGGCGTCCACCATGGTTGGCTAAAGGTTGGATCCGCCTATCCAACCAGCAAAGGACTGTGTCCATGCCGGTTAGAGGCGAATCAGAAGAGCTAAGTTTTGCGATGTGCCGCTTCATCCTTAGAAGATCAGGCGGCGGAATCTGGACGGCTTCAGTTCCCCAATTTTCTTGGGGAACGGCAGCAGTGTTCATGAAAGGTGGAACTCCGATGGCCTTTTTAGGGAAAGGAACATCAGGATGATAAAAGAAGGAACCCGTCCAAAATTTGACGGATTCCGAGGTCTTTATCTTGGGGAACCAATCCTCCCTAAATCTCCGAAGAGTGAAGGAAATGGTTCCGCAAGTTGGGAGTGCGCCCTCCGAAGAGTTCCGCTTAACCCCGAAACAATACAGCCAGAAATCTAATCTAGGTTCTATGCCTAGATAACCCTCGAAAAGGGCCTGAAATCCGGCTAAGTACAGGATGGAATTTGGTGGCAGGTTGTGGGGCTGGATATTGTAGTGGGAAAGGACCTGGAGGAAGAAGGCGGAAGGTGGGAGACCCATAACTCTGAGAAGGTGGGAGGAGAGAAGAACCCGTTCTCCGTCGTTCGGCATGGGTTCAGTCTCGTCCTCAGGAAGCCGCCACTTCCCCTTCAGAACAAGCCCCCCCTTTTCCATTGTCGGAAGGAGGGACGATGGAATACTGCAGGCACTCGAGTTGCCGGCAGATTCCATCTCTTCTTCTCCGGCGGCGGCGGAAGACGCGGCCTCCGCGGCTGCGAGCTCGTCGCCAACGAGTGTGATCTTTTCCTCCACTATTTCGGGAGCGAACGGCGGAGTGGGCGCGGAGCTGGAACCCGCAAGATCCGTGGCGGCGGAAAGATTTCCTCCGTCCGCCGCGGTGCCCGTGGTCTTCGCCGGCTCGTCGCCGGCGGTGTGCACTGGGGAGTCCAGTTGAGGATCCATCGTGTTGATGATGTCCTCGATTTCTTGGGCGACGGTGCGGGCTGGCGAGGACGACGGAGAAGCCATCGCGGAGCGGCGCTTGGGCTTCTCCGGTGAGGACTTGGACGCAGTGACGTTCGGGAGCTTTTCTATGCTGTGAGCTTAGGCGCTGGAGTGGCGTGCGAAGTGAGAGCGGAAGTTTTTCGTTGAGGACGAAGATGGCTATTTATAGCCGAAATCTCGTCGCGATACGTGCTAACGGCTCTTTTGACTGTTGGATGTTCAATGCGTGTCACTCGCCGAAAAATCCGGGAAATGAAACAACGGGTGATTATTGCTATCTCCTCGTTTCCCGCGAGAATCTGTCAGAGATATGTTTCTGGGTTTCCCGCCTGAACCCCAAACGGCCCTTACGTCAGCATGATTAAAGCGCTGACGTAGGAAGTTCCTTCTCCGCGAAGGATCGTGTGAGAAAAGCCGGATTCCCAGGATTCCGAGTTTTGCGTTACAACATCCTTTAAAGGAGAAAAAAAGGAAAATCAAGACTGCTCGCCAATATTTCTCGGACAAAACACATTTGGCGAAAGACGGCGAATGAGAGTTTTAATCATTCTTGGGGGCTACTGTCGGATATATACCAATTAGGGGTATATCAGATGGTAGTCAAAATGCCGGATTACCAGGGTGGCCCAAGTGGTAGTGGGCTACGGTCCATTGGGCGGCCCAGTAACCTGACGCGCAGAAGCCGGATTCTAGAAGAACCCGGATCACGGCCCACGTGATCTGGCTTGGAGTAGAAGGCGGATTCCTTACTTTCCAAGTTAATAGTTTCCGTAGTCTTCTAGGTTTCTTACTCTGTATGCCCTAACCCGGCTATTATATAAAGCCGGACGGGAGATATGATAGAGGGACAACAAGCTATAGGCTAACTCGCCGAGAAGTTGATCCTCTGCGAATAGCTAAACAGAACCTCACGTTGTACTTGTATACACAGGCTTTAGCCGTGATTAGTGAGATTGCAGGAGTAGGAACGTCGTATTATTACGACGTACCGAACCTGGGTAAACCCTGTGTTTTTGTCCTTCGCACAACCATGTCTCCCCACGTCTCTACCCGTAGTCTCATGGCACCCCCGTCTATGAAAACTACTACGATGTCTCGACATGAAAGTACACATCTTAAGGTTTTGAATTTTTTTTATTTGTAATTTTAAGATTTGTAGAATTTGAATTCTGCCAAAATTCATCAAAAAACATATTTAAATTTGAACCAATTTAAGTTTGTCACATTTAAATTTGGACATTGCTAAAAGGTTCTACATGTCATAGTATTCTCAAAAATTCCAAGTTTACAAAATTTGGCCTTATGGTTAAAAATATATAAATGTTATAAGTTGTAGAGACTTTTCTGCAATTCTGCCAATTAAATTTAATTCCAGGAATTAACAGAAAATAGCTAGGCACACGTGGCTTCCCGTGATTGGTAAGAGGCGTTGAATGGGCTGCTGACTAGGATATGAATGGGCACACACGTGGTTGTTTCTAATTAGTGACACCTCTTCGTATAAGTGAACTAATCCTAGTCGTACGATCAAGATCTGACAACACAAGATCTAGAGTTACCTCACCCGCCTGAGTTCATCGCCGGGAATGGTGCAGACGGAGGTGATGGCCTCGTGATCGAACGGAGGCGGCGTTGTAGTGGTTCTCCAAGTACGGGGAGTCGACGACGAGCAGCGACGCGACGCGACAATGCAGACGGTGTCCACGCCGTGCCTCCTCGCTTCCTGGAATGACGACACGACGCGGATGGAGACGACATGGCTTCGGCGAGCTTCAGGCAAGCTTGGCGCTAGCATTTGTCTGCGTGTGAAATCGAACGGAATGGTCAGGGAAATGTGAACGAGCATAGGGAAGAGATAGAGACCAAAGAGGGCGGCATGGACCTGTTACTTCGCCGGAATTCGAGAACGGCTGCGGTCAGTGCCATTTCTGGTGAGAAAAATCTTCGAATAGGGGGAAGGGAATGAGGTGCATCCAGAGAGGAAAAGGGAGAGGAGAGATCCTGGTAAATAGGGGTGGCTTGATTGCAATTTATTGTGCCTTAGTGCTCCTGCAATCAAGCGCGATAATTTCGGGAAGAAACGGCCAGGTTTCGTTTCTCAACGTTGAAGACGGCATGACGTCACCCATGATGTCCTCTTGTGGGACCCACATGCCAGATAGTGAGGAGAGCGCGCGGGGCTCCTTGGCTGGCTAACTGGGTTGGCTCGGTAGGCTGGCTCTTTTTTTTTTACTTTCTGTTTTTCTTTTTCCATTTCTATTTGAACGACTTCTAAATGCTTTCAAATACCAATCAATCATTAAAATAAAAATTAATAAAAATATAATTATAGTATTTTGGCACTATTCCTGCTAAAAAATAATAACCTATTTTGAAACTAGCCAAGGGTTAAAATGCCCATTTATGCCATTTTGAAAGGAAAGTCGAATAAAAAATATGGCTTAATAAAATTAAGGAAAATAACACAACTAAATTCAGTTCGCAAAACAAATTAAGAAAAACATCTTATGACATAAAGTTTGTTAAATCATTTAATAAAGCATAAAAATACTTTTGGGTTTATAAAACACTTATTAGAAGATATAAATTACTAGGGTTGTTAATACTCATTCATTTGAATGATTTTAGAAATCAAACATTTGTGGGAAAACCAATTTATTAAGTAGGGATTGCTATAGAAATAATTACTTTACCAATTATTTAACTGGAAACAACCTTGACGTTTTGAAACCAGAGCCAAATTTGGATTTCCAATTCCATTAATATTGGAATAGGACATAATATTTGATTTCTGTTTTAGTTTTTTTTGTTTTTGGTGATTTGCATTAACAAGAAAACAAAAGTTTCATTTTTTAGTTATTTTTTTAACCTTCCAAAAATCAGGACGTTACGGACTACCACCCTTAGAGAAATCTCGTCCCGAGAGTTGGGAAGGCTAGAAAGAAAGATGGATTGGATTACTTGGGTTCAAAAGAACCTAGGTGGGCTACAACCCTTAAAAGAAACTTTTGTGGGTAGTCTAAAACTATTCCCCAACTGGCTGTTGGGTTTGTTAAATCTCTAGTTGGAGTCACACATCATTATCTGTTTTATTCTTGTATAGAATATTTCAACTCCTTGTTGGTATTTGGGGTGTGTCTATTCACATAGATTTTCCACATATATATTGAAATTGTTTTATTACACACTTATCATAACACATAGTATTTTATTACGATAAGAATATAGTCTAGGAAAATTTATCTTTGATATGAAACTAGTACAAGGCTCCAAGGTTTAAGGTTGGCTCTAACTACTGGTTTTCTTCTGTAGGCAGTCTCAAACATTGTGTTCCTTCTTATTACACTTGAAGCATCCTAACTTTTTAATGTCCTTCTTCCTAATGGTTTTGAGGTCAATGTTTTCTCCATTGTTATGGTCTTTGATACCTCCGTGACCAACGTGGCTGCTTCGGCTATGACCATATTGTCTATTTCGTCCTTCAAGGTTGTGTAGATAGCCGTTAGGATAGTTGTGCACATAACCATTATGATATTGATTGTTATTGTCGGCATGCTTGTTGAGCTTGTAATTATTGCTATCCTGGTGGGCATTGTGTGGTTTCTGGTGTGATCCTGAGGGTAACTTATCATGGTTGTGCTTTCTCTTCCTGTTTTTTTCTTTCCTCGGATTGTCGTCAAGAGCGATAGCTTGATCCAGCAAGGCTTGATAATTTGGGTCATATGCTATAGACAACGGTATATTCATTTCACCACTCAGTATGTTTAGAAATTTCTCCTTCCTCTTAGCGTCAGGGTCAATATCCTCAGGTGTGTATCATGCTTGTCATTTGGGTCAATAGAGAAAATAATATGAAGTCTTAATTTTTTTTTCATTTGGGTCAATGGTTGGAAAAAAAACAACTTGTTATTCTTCAACTTGTATAGATTTTCTCCAAGTCTTCACATGCTTGTTTTCTTGAAGTTCGCCTTCATGATTCCGTTGTAGTATTGTTCCTTGGGGTGGTGATTCTCTTGGTCTTGATAGATTCTTCATGGATTTCTCACTAGTTGGTCCAAAGTGGTATGGGCACAATATACCACTAAGTAAAATATAAAAGAAAGGAAATAAGAAGAATGATAGAAAGAGAGAGTAGATGTTTTCTCCTTGATTTCTTCTTAAACTTGTACTTCCTTGAGTTGTTTCTAGTTGTTGGGGAGTCTAAGACCTTCCTTAAATTTGTTCAATGATCTTCATTGTAGTTCTTCATGTTGCCACCTAGTTGTAAATGAAGTTCCTTCTTGTGCTTGAGTATGATGTGCGTGAAACACATGTTCGTTGGGAGACCCCAAGAGGAAGGTATGAAGAGCACAAAAGTAAGTTCCATCAGAACGAAACCAAGGTCGAATCGACCAGTAGGAGAAAGAAATCACTTCCGAAAGTTTTTGCAGCTGTGTGGCAGGGCGCACTACCGGTTCAGAAGAAACGTCGAACCTACACAACACAACAAAATCACTTTGCCCCAACGAAGCAGTGAGGTTGTCAATCTCACTGGTTTTGCTGAGAAGAAAGAGGTTAAACATATGGTGTGCAAAACAGTAGAAAACAATAGTAGCAGTATGAAAACAGTAATTGAAGTGGTTGTATTATCAGTACGAGGAAAATGGACCGTGGTCAACAGTTCACTAGTGGTGTCTCTCCATAAAAGATAGATATCATGTGTGATAAGCAAATTACAGCTTGGCAATTGACAGATATTAAGACATGCATGACATGATGATTACTATGTGATTCATGCGGGCATTACAACAAAATACATAGACCGTTATCCAACTGCATCTATGACAAATAATCCACCTCAGAATGTCATTCGAGTAGAACTTTCTTATTAAGTTGGAAGAAACAGATAATTCCTTAAGCAAAGTGTGTAATATAAACAATGTAAACATCGTTGTTTTCTCCCTAATGGCAACATCACATCCCCCATTCGTCATGTTTCGGTCACTTGAGCACAAATGAAAATGAGGCATGAACCCACCAGCGAGCATAAATACTCCCTCTTGAAGTCACTAGCATCTACTTGTCCAAAGCATATACTAATAACGGAGAGCATGCAAGATCATAAATAACATACACATGAATAAAACATGATAGATTGATAATGATGATACATAACATTCGATATTCGTTGGATCCCAGCAAACACAACATGTAGCATTACAATAAGATGATGTTGACCATGTAGGGAAGCTCACAAGATCTAAACATGAAGCATAAAGAGGAAACAAAAACCATCTAGCTATTGCTATGGACCCGTAGTCCAACGATGAACTACTCACACATCATTCCGGAGGCGGGCATGGTGGTGTAGAGCCCTCCGATGGTAAATTCCCTCCTGGCAGGCTGACGGGGAGAGCTTAAAAACCCTCCCTAACTAGGTTTGATGATAACGGCGGCTGCAGGTGTTTTTCCTGGAAAAGGCTTCTATATTTAGGGTTAACCCTTCGAGGATAATATATAGTTGCAAGAGCAACGTCTGTGGGCGGATAGGGGGCCCACACAATCCCTGGGCGCGCAAAGGGGGGGGGCATGATGACCCACAAGTATAGGGGGGTGTATCATAGTACTTTCGATAAATAAGAGTGTCGAACCCAACGAGGAGCAGAAGGTGTTGACAAGCAGGTTGGATACAGTATTCATTGTAAACACTAGCAAACGGGTTTTTGGTTGTTTTGGATATAGAAGATAAATAAAGTGCGAGTAAATAAAGAGAAGTAAATAATATTGCAGTGAGTGGCCCAATTCGTTTGAGAGCAAAGGACAAGCCGGTTGTGTTACTTATGACTACCAAACGTTCTCGAGGACACCTGGGAATTTCGTGTATAGCTTTTGCTTCGTTACGGTTGATTAATATCTATTGGTTCGTGAAGTTTTGTGATGGGTGAACCTATGCTAATGCATCGCCCAACTAGGACTAATACATACTTGTGATTATACCCCTCGAAAACATCCATAAATACAAGAAAGTAATTAAGATAAATCTAACCACAGCCTTAAAACTCCAGGATTATACGCTCCCTCGTGCATTGGTTTCCTAATGGGGGTTTAGGTTTTTATCACTATGGCAACCCCACAATTAGTAGAAAAATACACAATGCATCCTCCTAGGCCTGTAAAGGTGAAGTATCATGTAGTCGACGTTCACATGACACCACTAGAAGAATAGCACCACAACTTAAATATTGAACCACGAGATATTACTTCAACATAACTTCACTACTAACATCATGACTTCTCCCATGTCCTCAAGAACTAAACGAAGTACTTACAAGACATCATATGGATCATAATCAGAGGTGATATAATGGATAATAACAATCTGGTCATAAAGTGATAACACTGATAAATCTCACAACCATCAACTACTAGCAAGTAATCCACACTTGGAGAGAGATCCAATGTAAAACAACGATAGAGGCCCCTAATTGTTAATGAGGGATGATGGAGTATGATGAGGGTGATGGTGCTGGTGGTGAATTTGATGATGATGACGATCTTGATGATGCCCGGAGTGATGACGCTGACGATGGCGATGATTTCCCCTCTTCGGAGAGGAATATCCTCGATAGATTTGTCCCTGCCATAGAGATTTTCCCTCTTGGGTGTTTTCCGCATTGAGGCGGCGGAGGAATAATTCTTTGATGATAGTTTGGGGCTTAGGGTTCCCTGGGGGTCAAGTACGCGAAAGAGGTCAACCAGAGGTGGGCCAGGGTGGCAACACCACCTGGCGGCGAGGCCAAGGGGGCGTGTGCCACCTCATGGCGTGGGCCCCTGGTGGCCCCCCTCTGGCTCCCCTTGCGGCCGGACTCCTCCTCTGAACTTCTAAGACATCTTGGAGTGGAGGTTAATTAGCACTCCTCCCCTGCTTGCTTAAGATAGAAGGAAATGGGTTTACTGACTCAACATAAATGTCAAAGATAAGCCCTTCACAGAGGGAAGCATGGATCACTCATGTGTTAGAGCTTTTATTTTTTTAAACAGAGGTATAAAATGTTTGACACTCCTCCCATCCATCTTACACAAACCGTGACTAACCGAATCCTCGCGTGCCTACCAACAATCACAAACCATGGAGGAGTGTCTAATTTTGAGAGGTGTATGCTAATGTCAACGGATGGTAAAAAGAAAATACAGTACGTCACAAGCCAACTAGACTTCACAAGAGCGACTCCCATATGAAGGACGCAACTGGTGTAGAAGTTCATCCGTCTTTTTCTTTTGTTTACATAATTATGCTTTGACTGACAAATCAGGAGCAAAAATAGTGAAGAGAATTTGTGTATTAGTTTGGGGCTGGGCACCCCGCTGTCAGCTCTTATAGCATTTGGATAAGCGGATCAAGACACTAGTCCAGGTGTGTGAAGTCCAATCAACAAGTGAGATAAAGATTCTCTATTTACGTCCTCATGAGCAAAAACAAGAACACAAAACAAGAGTCATTTTGAAGGTTTTAAAGGTAGCACATGAGGAATTTACTTGGAGTGGAGGTTAATTAGCACAAATATGTAGGTATGGTGGACATAAATGGCAAGGTTTTTGGGCTCAAGGTTTGGATTGAACGAGAAGTATTCCCTCTCAGTACAGGTTTTTGGCTAGCAAGGTTGGGTAGCAAGCATAATAATTGAAGTAAAACAAACAAAAACACATATGATAAAGCCAATCATGCAATCTTCCTTGAAGGTGCAAACCAACTTATTTGAGAATACTAAGCTTATGAACTAACACGAAAGAAAGATCTTGGAATAATATATCTACATGCAACTCCCTCTTTTCTAATTAAGTCTCAATGTATTGTTGCTACTGACCAATGCTAAGTTTTCCAAAACCAACTAGATTATCTTGAAGCTCCAACATTCATACCAATACTAATAACAATATTGCGAACTAAAATAAAGTAGAACAAGTAGATGATGAAACTTTTCATTAATATTTCATTACGGCAACTCAAACCAAGGCGACGATAACCAACTAAGAAGGGACACTGCCATACTGCAAACCATACTATATGATATTTTCTCTACTCATGATATGACTCTACTAAATGGTAAATAGTGTGAAAGATAAAGGTGATACCCGACACTCCCCCAAGCTTGGAACAAGCCAAGGGGATCCAATACCAATGAAGAATCAATTCTTCGGTGGTGGTCATGAATCCTTCTCGATGAGCTTATAGATTGATTTCTTAAAATCTTCCATTGCGTACATAAGCCTCCACATCACCTCCGTATTGAGTTCATTTTGGTTTGCGTGCGTGTTAGACGGGGAATCCCAGCCATACGGATCTTCCTTCCTTGCTTCCTTGGGTTGAGAGCTTCCTTCTCCTGTGACTGGTGTCCTTGAAGCTAAAAAGTGACGTGGGGCTTTCCCTCCAGTAATCATCCTCGCCGTTTTCTTGCGAGGTTTTGCAACCACTCTAATTCTTGCAATGGTGACGCGTGGATGTACTCGTAAGTCTTCTTCTACATCTCCTTCAGCTCCACTATCAATCCCCTTCTTTGGCTTCCGGTCTTGGAGATCATCTTCCTTCGGTCCCTTCCCCTTGTTTTTGTTAGTGGACACCATGGTGCTTCTAAAACCGAAAACAGATCCTGGCAGAAACAACTCAAAACAGAAACACGACAAGAAAACGATATAAGGACCTCGGGGGGGGGGGGTCTGGAGGATTATATAGCAAAAATATGCGTGACGAAAGGAAAGTCCAGGTCGAAAACGAGTCGAAGAGGCGCTCCAGGGCGCCCACACAATAGGGTGCACGGCTAGGGGTGGGCCCGCGCCCCCACATGGTGTTGAGCCTCCGGGCACCTTCTCCAACTCCTCTTCGGTTTGATATTTTTCATATTTTTCAGAAATCACTAATTTATAACTAAAAAGGTAATCGGTGAACTTTTTCTTAACAGAAATGTTACCTATTCCAAAACAGACTCTACTCATTCTGAAATCTTCCCTCCGATGAATTTCTCCGGAGTCATTACTTGAATAACATCAACATATTCATCATAGGAATCCCTAGAAATATAATGTTTGAGTCTTTGCACATTTACCACTTGTGTAGTGTTATCTTTGAGGAAAGCAATTTTTATTTCCCATGAACGATACACTTCTTCAATAATATAAGGTCCTTCCCATCTGGAGAGTAATTTTCCTCCAAAAAATCTGAGACGAGACCGATACAATAGAACTTTCTCACCAACATGAAACTCTCTTTTAAGGATTCTTTTATCATGCCACTGTTTAACTTTCTCTTTAAAGAGCTTGGCATTTTCATAAGCTTCACATCTCCATTCATCTAAATGATTCAAATCAAGCATTCTTTTCTTACTAGCAAGTTTAAAATCTTTATTTAATTCTTTCACTGCCCAATAAGCTTCGTGTTCTAATTCTAAAGTCAAGTGACAAGCTTTTCCATAAGCCATTTTATAGGGTGAAATACCCATAGGATTGTTATAAGCAGTTCTATAAGCCCATAAAGCATCATTCAACTTATCTAATCAATTCTTCCTAGACTTATTAACAGTCTTTTGCAAGATAGATTTAATTTCTCTATTTGACAATTCTACTTGCGCACTAGTTTGAGGACGATAAGCTAAGGCAATTATATGATTAACATCAGATTTAGCAAGGTTTTAACTAAAACCACCACGAATAAAATGAGAACCTCCATCAGTCATAAGATATCTAGGCACACCAACTTAGGAAAAATAACATCTTTAAGCATTTTTAACGAGGTTTCTCCATCAACACTTTTTGTAGGTATAGCTTCGTCCCATTTAGTAACATAATCAACAACAACAAGTATATGTGTATAGCCATTTGAAGGAGGAAAAGGACCCATAAAGTCAAATACCCAACAATCAAAAGGTTCAATAACAAGAGAATAACTCATAGGCTTTTCATTACGCCTAGAAATATTTCCTACTCTTTGACATTCATCACAAGATAAGATAAATATACGTGCATCTTTAAAGAGAGTAGGCCAATAGAAACCTGATTGTAGAACTTTTTGTGCGGTTCTATCTCTAGCATGATTTCCTCCATATAAGCACTACTATGGCACTTCTTCAATATTTCAAGTTGTTCATGATCTGGAACACATCTTCTCAGAATACCATCTACTCCTTCTTTATATAAATGTGGGTAATCCTAAAAATAATGCCTCAAATCATAAAAGAATTTTCTTCTTTGTTGAGATGTAAATGTTGGAGGCAACTAATTTGAAAAAATAAGGTTAGCATAATCAGCATACCATGGACTATCTTGGGGTTTTACCTTTACTGCAGCAAATTGTTCCTTTGGAAAACTATCATTAACAGGAATAGGATCAAAAGTAATGTTTTCCAATCTAGACAAGTTATCTGCAACAAGATTTTCTGCACCCTTCCTTTCCACAATATGCAAATCAAACTCTTGTCAAAGAAACATCCATCGAATAAGCCTAGGCTTACCATATTTCTTTTCCATAAGGTATCTAATAGCAGCATGATCAGTATGAATAGTAACCTTTGAGTCAACAATATAGGGCCTAAACTTATCACATGCAAAAAACTACAGCTAAGAACTCTTTTTTCAGTAGTAGCATAATTATTTTGAGAAACATCAAGAGTCTTACTAGCATGATGAATAACATTCAACTTCTTATCTATGCGCTGTCCAAGAACATCACCTATAGCAAAATCACTAGCACCGCACATAATCTTGAAAGGTAAATTCCAATAAGGCGGTTCCACAATAGGAGCAGTAGTTAAAGCCTTCTTTAAAGTTTCAAAATCTTCCTTACAATCATCATAAAAAACAAATGGTACATCTTTTTGAAGAAGATTAGTAAGAGGCTTTGATATTTTAGAGAAATCTTTAATAAACCTCCTATAAAAACCAGCGTGACCAAGAACACTACGAATACCTTTAACATCCCTAGGACATGGCATTTTCTCTATGGCTTCCACTTTAGCTCTGTCAATGCAATACCTCTTTCAGAAATTATATGTCGAAGAACAATTCCTTCATTAACCATAAAGTGGCATTTCTCCCAATTAAGAACAATATTAGTTTCCTCGCATCCCTACATAACTTTGTCAAGGTTGTGTAAACAATTATCAAAATAAGTTCCATAGATGGAGAAATTGTGCATGAATAATTCCACGATTTCTTCACAAAAACCATGAAAAATAGCAGACATGCATATTTGAAAAGTAGCAGGAGCATTACACAAACCAAAAGCCATACGTCTATAAGCATAAGTACCACAAGGACAAGTAAAGGTTGTTTTATCTTTATCTTGTTACCTAACAACAATTTGAGAAAACCCATAATAACCATCAAGAAAGAAAAAATGAGTTTTCTTAGACAACCTCTCAAGCATTTGATCAATAAAGGCTAAAGGATAATGATCTTTCATATCAACTTTATTTACCTTTCTAAAATCAATGCACATTCTATAACCAACTACTACTCTTTGTGGAATGAGATCATTGTTTACATTAGGTACAACAGTCATCCCACCTTTCTTAGGTACATAATGCACAAGGCTCACCCATCTACTATCTGCAATAGGAAAAATAATACCAGCATCAAGAAGTTTTAATACCTCATTTCTTACCACTTCTTTCATCTTTGGAATTAAATGGCGTTGATGTTCAACTACTGGCTTTGCATCAGATTCAATATTAATAGCATGATGACATATAGTAGGAGAAATTCCCTTCAAATCATCAAGAGAATATCCAATAGCTCCACGGTGTTTCTTCAGAACTCCCAATAATCTTTCCTCTTCTTCACCTGAAAGTTTAACACTAATAATAACAGGATATATTTTCTTATCATCAATATAAACATATTTAAGATCATAAGGTAAAGCTTTTAAATCAAAGACAAGATCCTCCTTGGGTGGTAATGTGGTACCCAAGTCTTCCATAGGTAAATTATGTTTCAGTCTCATCGGTTGACAAAAAAGTATATCGTCAATCTCATTTATCTCTTCCATAAAGACCTCACTCTCATGGTCCTCCATATATTGTTGTAAAGCATTGTTAGGAGCAAGAGCAATAGAAGCAAGTTGTTCAACTTTGAAATTCTCATCAGGAAATTTAGATTCATAAGGATCTCTTGAAAATTTGGAGAAACTGAACTCATAAGATTTTCCATCAAATTTAGTCAAAATCTTCTATCTCTTACAGTATATAATGGCAACAAAAGTGTTCAAGAAAGGTCTAACAAAAATAATAGGACAAGTATTACTAGCAGCCTTACCAAGTACTACAAAATCATTGAGATATTTAGTTTTACCACGTAAAACTTCCACATCTCTAACAATACCAATAAGAAAAAAGATTTCTATATTGGCAAGTTGAATAACCACATCAATATCTTCAAGCTCACAAGAACTAATTTCATGCATAATTTCTCTATAAATATCACAAGGTATAGCACTAGCACTAGTTTTCTTAGGTCTATGAGGATGTGAAACAATGTTAGAAGCATCCTCACAAAAGACAATGTGTTCATCCTCCACATTTCCACAAACAAGGTCTTTTACTATTGGTACTGCAGGTTCAATAGTTATTTGTTCATCGGGTTCAATAGCTTTTTTTATTACTCTTATTAACCACACTAGCCACCATAGAGTGTTCTTTCACCTTAGCGGGGAAAGGCATTTTTTCAACATAGGGCTCAGGAACAGCAGGATTAATAGCATGCACTTGTATATTTCTAGCAGGAACAATATCTTTATAAGGTGCATGGTACTTGTGATAATTATTTTTACGAATATCAAGATAGGAGGCAAAAGCTTTAAGACAGTTTGCAAAAATTTGAGAATCAAGACCACAAACAGCACTACCATCATAGAAATCGTTGGTTCCTATAATTTTTTTAATGCATTCGTAGTCATAATTTATACCTGACTTTCTACCTTTGTGGTTCTCCCATCCTTAATTTTTTTCTTGAATACGGTCAAGAAGATCCCATTTAGCTTCTTCCTTCATACGTGTGACTGATCCTGAACAAGTAGCATTCAATAAATCCTTATCATGAAGAGAAAGCCTTGCATAAAAGTTATTGATAACAATATTACACGGCAGTTCATGCCCGGGACATTTGAGCATTAATAGCTTCATTCTCCCCATGATTGGGAAATATTCTATCCATCATGAGGCAAGAAATTATAGATTTGATTATGGTCTTTATGAATATCACTAGGAGGATAAATTTTTGAATAAAAGAGAGGAAGAATTTCCTTCCATCCGATAGATTCACCATTCTTCAGTAATTTGAAACATTCCGCGGCTCTTCCTTTCAGCGATAAAGAAAATAATTTCCTTTTAACTTGATCCATTGTAATTCCTTCACACCTGAATAACTTGCATAATGTTGGAACGCGTAGAGATAAACGAAAACTTTTCTACGTGGTATTTCCAAGATCTAGCCGAGGTAAAATGCCACGATGATTACCACTAGACGCGCGGTTGCGGATTCTCGATGAAGCGCGTCGGGGCAGTGTAGTCCCACGATCCAATCCAGCCGTTCCAATCCCACGAACATCGAAGTGCTGAACGTACAACACCTTTGCCGGTATCCACACGTACGAGGAGGAGCTCCGACGGCGGACTGCTAGGTCTGGTGCGACGATTGGACTGAGTAGGGCTAGGGTTCCAACGCATGGGAGTGGATTCACGTGCCCGCTGGGCAACCTGCACCCCTCTTTATATAGAGAATGGTAGTGGGCTTCACAAAACTTGTGACCCATTCCCTCGGTGAGTCCGACTCACAAACGCAGTCCATTTCCGGTTCGGGTCCTAGCTCATGGCGACTTGGACACGATTGGAGTCCGACTCTCAATCGATCAATCGGTAGCAGCTCCTAGCAGAACGTGCCGACTCCCAAGTCCCTTTGAGTCATGACGACATACCTTCCAATGTGACTTTCATCTTAGTCCCTTTTGCCTCACGATATACCTTGTCGTACTATAGGCGATTTATCGTCATCCCTTAATAGCTCAACTCTCTTCTCGGTCCGTGATATATGATTCATCTGACTAACTCTTAGTCAACAGACTCAGTTAACACTTAACCGAGTTGCACATGGCCATGCTTCCGGAATCATATCACTCGAGAGGGCCCAAAGATCAGCCCAAACATCCTATACACCCTGAGTGCATTAAGGAAAGGAGAAGATCGAGGCGAGATCTTTCAGAAGAAAATCCACCATCGTGGGTTATCCGTTCCACCTATAATTATGATACATCTTCTTGTAATCCTGGTGAGTTCATTCAACTTAGTTGATCAAGACAGAGTCCATATTACTAAACCCTGCACGGGAAGCTACTAACTTAGAGGGACATAGTAATCTCTTTGTTCTTGGGTGGCCATTGATACGTCACAAATGTATCCCTAATTTCTGATGCTCCATGAAGATATTCTGCCAATTTCTACATGTTTTCTCCCTTCTTTATGTCATTTTTATCAATTTTCCGGACTAACCTATTGACAAGATGCCACAGAGCCAGTTCCCTGTTTTCTGTTGTTTTTTTAGTTTCAGAAAAGTTGTTCTGCAAATATTCTCGGAATTGGACAGTTCGAAGCCCGGAAGTCCTAGTTTCCCCGGAAGCATCCAGAAGACCGAAGAGGGGACAAAGAGGGGCATCAGGGGGCCCACACCATAGGGTGGCGCGGCCCCCCTTGGCCGCGCCAGGGGGTGGTGTGGGGCCCCTGGACCTCCACCGCCTTTGCCCTTTCACCTATTTAATACCGCCGGATGGAAAACCCTAAGCACCTGATCAAAAGCCCCAAAAAAGTTCCGCATCCGCCGTCACCGTCAACCCTAGATCAGGAGGGTTCTGGAGTTGTTTTCTGGCACCCTGTCGGAGATGAAATCTTCACTGGAGGCTTCTGCACCACCATGCCTTCCTCCGGAGTGATGCGTGAGTAGTTCATCCCTAGACTACGGGTCCATAGCAGTAGCTAGATGGTTGTCTCCTCCTCATATGCCTCCCTGTTTAGATCTCGTGAGCTGCCTATCATGATCGAGATTGATCTTATGTAATTCTATATGTTGTGTTTGCTAGGATTCGATAATATTGACCTTATGCCAAGTTGATTATAGTCTTCATTGCATATGTTATTTGTGATCTTGCATGCTTTCTGTTGCTAGTGGTTGCTCTGGCCAAGTAGTTGCTAGTGATTCCAAGAGGGAGTATTTATGCTTGATACTGGGTTCATGCCTCCTCGTTGCCTTGCTCGAGTGATGGAAACGTGAAGGGGCAGGATGTGTTGTTGCCATTAGGGAGAAAACTGCGGTGAGAGTGCCCGCATGCATAAAATCATTGCTTATATTACACACTTTGTTTAATGCAATTATCTGTTGCTTGCAACTTAATACCTAAGGGGCTTCAGATGATAACCTGAGGGTGGATTATTAGTGATAGATGCAGATGGATTTTGGTCTATGTATTTTGTTGTAATGCCCGCACTAAATATCATAGTAGTCTTCATGTTATAATGTGCACTAAGGTGAAACCTTTATTTGTCAATTTCCAGCTGTAATTTGTTCACCCAGCATGTTATTTTTATGGAGAGACACCACTAGTGAACCTATGAACCCCGGTCCATTTTTCCACACTTTTAAACAAACCACACCAATTTCCTGCTTTCTTTACTTATTGCAAGCATACATTGTTTTCCACACTATACGTTTAATCTTTGTTTTCAACAAGACCGGTGAGATTGACAACCTCACTGTACCGTTGGGGCAAATTATTTTGGTTGTGTTGTGTGAAGGTTCCACGTTGTTGCTGACACCGGTGAAGCGCTAGCACCACCGTTAGTGGCATCAACCTTCCGAAGTTCCTCTTTCTCCTACTTATTGATAACTCTGGTTCTTAACCAAGGGGAAAACTCCTACCGCTGTTCTCATCACACCCTCCTCTTGGGGTTCCCCACAAAGCGCATCAAGGATTTTTCTGGCGCCGCTGCCGAGGAGAAGGAAGTCTTCTAGCAAGGGGAGTCTTTCACTCTCAACCTCTTTATTTTATTTATTGTCTTGTTTTTATTTTTTATGTTGTTTTTCTTTTCTATTTTAAAAACACAAAAAACTAGTTTACTTTATACCATAGAAAGCAACACAAGTATTTTCAAGTGAAGCATTCTAAAAAAAATTAGTTCTTATTCTAGTTGTTATTTTTGCTTTATCATGCTTGCTATCAATGTTTGATGTCTTTAAAACTAGATCTTTTAGGCAAGGTGGGTTCACGGATGAACAAAAAAAAACATTATAAGGAACACCGCTTGTCACCAAAAGGGATACACTTACGGGAGAAAATTAATAAATTGCGTGATTATGCTAAAAACTTGTGCTCTACTTATATTGTTACTTATTGCTTTGATAAATCTTGTTGCTATAGGAGGTATAAACACCTCCTTTTAAATTAGAGTATAATGATAATGTTACCATACCTTCTTATGTTAAAGTAAAATATGAATTATATGATGTGGAACAAATTGAAGAATTTATTGCTTGGAAGGGTGCATTCGAAATTGCTTATTTACTTAAAAGTATTGATGATGCACCTTATAAGTACGAGATTAATGCTATACTTGAATATTTCTCTGATAATGACAAGGATTGTAATTACTACATAATGGAATATCTTAATAAATTCTCTCAACCTAAGGAAGAGACTAATGCCTTGTAGGAGCCTATGGAAGAAGAAATTGTTGAAACTAGAATCTCTTTGGATGAAAAAAAGGAAGAGAGTGATGATCAAGAGGATTAAGAATGGAACCCATGTCTACCTCCCAATGAGAGTAACTCTTTAACTGATACATTATTTGATGAAAGTGATGATCCTATTCATTCTTTTGAAATATCCATTTTTTGATGAAATTGATACTTGCTATACTTGTGATCTCGATACTACTATGAATGAAACTTGTGAGAATGGTATTGCTACTGTTATTTATGATAATCCATGCTACTTTGATAAATTCTATGAGAATGCTCTATTTATTCCAAGTATTGATATGCATGATAATGAGCAAGTTTGCTTAGAAAATTTATATGATAATGCTCCTGATGATGGTCCTATGTCACTTGATGTTATAAATCATAATGCTACTGATAATAGCATTGCTATAATGTGTCCTATACCTTTTATGAGTGATCAATCATCTTATTTTTCTATTGCTAAAAGTGGGAAAAAAGAGGAGCTGATTTTAAATTTTGATCCCACTATTTTTGAGCTTGATATGAACTGTGTGATTTTAAACCACGACAAACATTCTTTATGTGATAATTATGTTGTTGAGTTTGTTCATGACGCTACTGGAAATTATTATGAGAGAGGAAAATATGGTTGTAGGAATTTTCATGGTACTAAAACACCTCTCTTTTTGTCGAAAGTTTTGAAATTGCTCTTGTTCTACCTTCGCAAGATTTCTAGTTTGAGATTCTTTAATTTATTTATTTAAAAGATTCCTAAACATAGGAAGTGGGTTATACTTAAAAAAAATATACTTGCCTCTTGATGCTCTCTTTTTCTTAACTCATATTTCTCACGTGAGCATTTTCTTCCTTTTTATGCCTAGCTAAAAGGCATTAAAGAAAAGCGCTACCGGGAGACAACCCGTTTTATTTCTCTGTTTTCATTGAGTTTTTCTTTGTTTTATTTTGTGTGTTTTGCACCTGGGTGTTTTCTATTTCCTTAGAAACCCTGCTATATCTTTTCTTTTGATTTTTGTTGAGCCAAGTAAAGCCTCAAATGGAAAGTTGAGCCTATATTTCGGATTTCTGCGCAGGAAACAGATTTTTGCTGTCCACTGTTAATTCCGTTAATAATCACACTAAATTCAAAATGGCCTGAACTTTTTTGTGGTTAATTCTGAGCTATATACGCAACTTTTCTTAGTTGAACACTTTTTTATTCAGGCAACACAAGATTTTTGAAAAAAATCGATCTTTACCTAATGTTCTGTTTTGACATATCTGCCAATTATTGCATTTGCATCTTAATCTCTTTCTTTTGGTGTTTTTTGAGAAAAAGAGTTTTAAGAGAAGTTGTCGCAGTATCTAATGTGTTTTTGATTTCTAGTCTTGTGTTGAAACTGAACCATGTGAGTTTATTATTTCGATTACAGTAACGTTGCTAAAGAAGATTGTGAGAATTTTGGTGTGAAGGAAGTTTTCAAGGGTCAAGAGAAGAGGATGATATGATGTGATCAATAAGAGTGAAAAGCCTAAGCTTGGGGATGCCCCGGTGGTATATCCCAGAAAATTCCAAGAGGACTCAAGCGTCTAAGCTTGGGGATGCCCAAGGCATCCCCTTCTTCATCAACAAATTATCATGTCACTTCTAGTGAAACTATATTTTTATTCGGTCGCATCTTATATGCTTTACTTGGAGCGTCTATATTGTTGTTTTAAGATTGTTTTTACTTTCATAATAAGCTTGTTGGACCCCGAGCATTATTTTATAGGAGAGTCACACGCTCTGCTTTTTCATGAGAATACATTGTATTCTTAATCTCTGTCTAGCTGCTGCATTTAATTAGCTCCTGTTCTGCATGCATCTCTTATCAGAGCTGTTAGTTTTAGTAGTGTTATTTGAGTACTCTCATGTTTTCTTGATGTATCATAAAGAGTATTTTTGTTAAAGCATGTTTTCTATGGTGCTTGTTGGGAGAAAGAAAACTGCTGCTTGATGTAGAATTTATAACAGTACTAGTAGAAGCTTGTATAGACTGTGGCTAGAACTTTTTTATGCCATGCTAAATGTTATTTTAGTTTTAAATCCTTGTGGTTATTGAGTAGCTTGTTTAGACTCAAATATCTGAGAGTGTTTAATATGTATTGAAAGATTTATGAGATGTTCTTGTCATAGTAAAGCGTCAATATATGGTATTCTCTTTCGAATGGATTATTTGGTTGACTTGGCGCATGCTCAAACCATGTTTATGACTACAAACCAGTCACGAATAGCCTCCATGACCACTTAGTTTTTTAACCTGTGATACTTCTTATGTTTTAATTAATGATTCTTATGTCGCTATGCATGATCATGGCTCTTATGCTCTCTTGATTTGTCGCTCCCAGTCTTTTGCTAGCCTCCACCTGTACTGAGTATGAGCTCTACTCGTGCATTCAAACTCCCTTAAACCAAAGTTTTTCCCATTGTGTCCACCATACCTACCTACATGTGGTATTTAACTGCCATTCCAAGTAAATTGCTCATGTGTTACCTTTAAAACCTTCAAAATTACTCCTGCTTTGTGTTCTTGTTTTTGCTCATGAGGACGTCAATAGAAAATCTTTATCTCACTAGTTGATTGGATTTCACACCCTGGACTAGTGGCTTCATCCGTTTATCCAAATGATAGAAGAGCTGGCAGCGGGGTGCCCAGCCCCAAATTAATACAAACAAATTCTCTTCACTATTTTTGCCCCTGATCACATCAGTCAAAGCATAATTGTGTAAACAAAAGAGAAAGAGGGATGACCTTCTACACCAGTTGCGCCCTTCAGCATAGGAGCCGCTCTTGTCAAACCAGTTGGCTTGTGACGTATTGTATTGTATGTTTACCATTCGTTGACACTAGCATACACCCCTCCTAAAATATAGACATTCCTCCACAAATGTCAAACTTTTAAGGCAACATATCCTATGCATCCTGCCTTTTTATGTATCCATGCATCCGTCTATAGTTAGCCATCTGATCCAAATCGCACGCATGTCATCAATACCGGTACTAATTTGCACTTACACGCCTTAATAAACCTTCCGTGCGATTTGTATCCCTCCATCTTGGATCTTTCCATAATCAATACTAGACCATGACTTTGTGACCGCAGGTGGCTGGCGCCGGCGGCGACCACATAACGCGCTAACATGAGAAGCACCCGTAACACGCAGGGACTGCCAGTCGCCACCGCCCACATGCGTGGTGTGGTCACGTCGTTGCTGAGTGACGCTATGGATGTCGTCGCCGGCCGCCGCGTTATGTGCAGGCGAGAGCCGACGCGCCGTCGCGTCATGCGCAGCCGTGTTAGCTAGTCCTCGCCGGCCGCCGCGCTATGTGTTCTCGGCTGTCCGCCGCTGCAAGCCTGGTTGCATAGTCACCGCCGACAGTCAACTGCTATCTTGATCTGATCTTCGATCAATCCGCCGCCGGTAGCTTTGTGACGAGGGAAGAGAAACACAACGAGGGAGATTTTTACAAAATATGCAACAAGTTAGTGTCAGGCGGGCGTGTAAATGCAAATTGCAAGGATTATGATGGTCTGTGTTCGATTTGAATCGAAGGGCTGAGGATGGCCGGATGCATGGATACATAAAGGACTCGGATGCACAAGATATGTTGCCAACTTTTAATACCTCTCTTTAATAAAATAAAAAGCTCTAGCACATGAGTGATCCTGCTTCCCTCTGCGAAGGGCCTTTCTTTTACTTTTATGTTGAGTCCCCATCCTCTAACTTTATGCACAGTTGAGAGAGAATTTTTTTTCCATTCTGAGTTCTATGTGAATTTGTCCCATAAACATCAATAATTACTTTATGATGTGATATAATTTGTTCTTAAATTATTTCATCTAGTCTACCTTGTGAACTTTGAAAGTGTCCTGGCATTTATGGTTTGCCCCACTCTTAAGGACTATCGAAATATCACTTTGCCATGCTTTCTCTATACCTGAAACAAACGTTTACCTTTCTTGGTATTATTATTCATAATCCTTTATTTGAGTTACTATTCGTGATGCAAAGTAATTGCTATGCTTTATTATTAAAGTTTTATTTATCATGCATGTGTTTAAAGTTTTATGATCTCAGCGTGCATATGCTTTTACATTAGATTGATCAAGTTTATGTTAGTAGCATGTCACCTTAGAAATTATTGTTTTATCGTTTACCTACTCGAGGATGAGTAGGAACTAAGCTTGGGGATGCTTGATACGTCATAAATATATCCTTAACTTCTGATGCTCCATGATGATATTATGCCAATTGCTACATATTTTTTCCCTTCTTTAAATCATTTTTATCGATTTTCCGGACTAACCTATTGACAAGATGCCACAAAGCCAGTTCCCTATTTTCTGCTGGTTTTTTAGTTTCGGAAAAGTTGTTCTGGAAATATTCTCGGAATTGGAAAGTTCGAAGCCCGGAAGTCCGATTTCCCCCGGAAGTATCCAGAAGACCGAAGAGGAGACGAACAGGGGCATCAGGGGGCCCACGCCATAGGGTGGCGCCCCCGCTTGGCCGCGCTAGGGGGTGGTGTGGGGCCCCTGGTCCTCCATCGCCTCTGCCCTTTCGCCTATTTAATCCCCCCGGATGGAAAACCCTAAGCTCCAGATCAAAATTCCCGAAAAAGTTACGCAGCCGTCGTGACCGTCAACCCTAGATCGGGAGGGTTCTGGAGCTTTTCCGGCATCCTGCCGGAGAGGAAATCATCACCGGAGGCTTCTACACCACCATGCTTGCCTCCGGAGTGATGCGTGAGTACTTCATCCCTGGACTACGGGTCCATAGCAGTAGCTAGATGGTTACCTCCTCCTCATATGCCTCCGTGTTTAGATCTCGTGAGCTGCCTATCATGATCGAGATTGATCTTATGTAATTCTATTTGTTGTGTTTGCTGGGATCCGATGAATATTGACCTTATGCCAAATTGATTATAGTCTTTATTGCATATGTTATTTGTGATCTTGCATGCTTTCCGTTGCGAGTGGTTGCTCTGGCCAAGTAGTTGCTAGTGACTCCAAGAGGGAGTATTTATCCTTGATAGTGAGTTCGTGCCTCCTCGTTGCCTTGCGCGAGTGACAGAAATGTGAAGGGGGAGGATGTGATGTTTCTATTTGGGAGAAAACAGAGGTGAGAGTGCCCGCGTGGATAATCATTCCTTACATTACACACTTTGTTTTTTGCAATTATGTGTTGCTTGCAACTTAATACCTAAGGGGGTCGGATGATAACCTGAGGGTGGATTATTAGTCATAGATGCAGATGGATTTCGGTCTATGTATTTTTTTGTAATGCCCGCACTAAATATCATTGTAGTCTTCATGTTATAATGTACACTACGGTGCAACCTTTATTTGTCAATTTCCCAGCTGTAATTTGTTTACCCGGTTTTTATGGAGAGACACCACTAGTGAACCTATGAACCCCAGTCCATTTTTCCACACTGTTGCTAATTAACCAAAATTTATACGAACTTATTTATTTGGGCTCTGTGCAACTAATTAGACCAAGGTACGTGGTTTGCTGCAAAAGATGTTTTGTTTCTGGGTTTTGTGCAACAAGTGGCACAAAGAGTGGTGTTTGGCGCAATTTTCTCGGGACAGTAGGAACAAATACACTCATGGAGAGGAATTATTCCAGCCCATTAAATCGACGCAGATCATTGACGATATTGTTAGATCCATAGAAGTCCCCTATGCTTCGAAGGATCAATTGGAACTGGTGGAAAAGAGATGGGAGAAACTTCCAGGTGGCTGGACTAAGGTGAATACAGAGGCAACAGTAGATGCCAAGGTGCGAAATGGAGGGACAGGCATTGTCGCCCGCGACCATGCTGGTGAGTTCATTTTTGCAAGATGTAACAGCTACGGCGGAGTGACAGACCCGGAGACGCTGGAGATGCTAGCATGCAGAGACAGGGTGGTAGCAGAGAGATAAGGGTGTGACACACCTGATTATCGAGACGGATTGTGCAAAGATCAAATCGTTGTGGGACTCCAAGCTAGGGGAACGTACAACCAGTTTTCATATTTTGTATGAGATGAGACACTTAGTTAGTTGTTTCCAGGGGTTTAAGCTTCTTTTTGCTAGCCGCACTTGTAATATGGTAGCCCACCGTGCTGCCAAAGAAGCTATTTCTAAAATGCTTGTATCAGACTTTGATGTTACCCCTGGGTTCCTGGCTGCTCGTTTGCAGCTAGAGAAACTCCAGAATGAGGAATAAAGATGGAATGTTGAGTTGTCCAAAAAAAAAGGTGTACATAATGTTTAGAGACGAGCAATACAAATGGATTGTTAATTGCTTTCTCTAATATTGAGAACCCAAAATTCCAGGAACAGTTGGAATGTGATCAAAACCGCATCCTGGAAATCTGATAACCCACAAATATGACCTGGGAACCAAAATCACACAAAACACAGCTGAACTAGTCTGACAACACCAATAAAATCATCACTTAGAAAATAGCACAGCTCAATCGGTTCCTTTGTTGTTAGATCAGGGTTCGTGTTTCTTTGGGAGTACTATTGATTTAGCTGAAAAGGGTTCGTGAAGCTTGAAGCTGATCCGGATACTGTATGTATGTATGGTTGTCTGCAACTTTGCCCACCCACCTGATTGAGTGATTGTTACGCGTAATAGTGTAGTGTTGATAAAAGTCCTACGACGACCGGACCTTTGCTGGGTGACATTCGGCCGTTCAACACTGCACTTTTGGTACTTGCTACCACCGTAGCGCCCGCTTTTCAAATTACAGTGTCACCTCCACTTGTGAATTCCTCCAACTCTATTGCTTTTGATAGCTTCTCTTTTTGCCGATAACTTCTGCTACAAAGACTTGTACAAGGATGGCCTTATTATAAGTTTTATTAGTACTCCCCTTTCTCTTAATTAAGACTGTGATCAAAATCACACCTGAAAACTAATCGCATGATGATTTTGTGTGACCCAAAATCACACAAAACATAACTAAACACTAATCCGATGATCCACTTAGAAAATAACACAGCTAGATCGGTTTCTCTGTTGTTACATCAGGGCTCGTCTCATCGTCTGTTCTTAACTCCTTACAGACTCTTTGACCTTTTCCTTTAAATTAGCTGAAAACGGCGCCAAAAGGGATTTGCCGTGCTGATGCTGATCCGCAGACGGTATGGTATATGCAACTTGCCCACCCACATGATTGTTAGTACGCGGTGTAATAGTGTAGTGCTGGTAACGATCCTACGACGACCAGGCCGTGTCGGGTGACATTCGGCCGTTCAGCCTGCACTTTTGCTAGACAATCCACCGTAGTCCGTAGCGCTCCCTTTTCCCATTACAGTGTCACCTCCACTTGTGGATTTCCTCATGCTCTTTTGGTTCTGATATAGCTTTTCTTTTGGCGGAACACTTTTACTTCAGCTAGACTTGTAGCAGGACGACCTTGTAAGCTCCTGCACTCGAATTCGTCATAAGATAATTCGACCTGCTCTGCTCCATTATCCATATCTGCAGTCTGCTGCTATCCCTCCACGATCCTGGTTGGCCTGAGCTTCCTTGACTCTCTTTTGTTATTTTGTGGTGATTCAGATTTATATAAGGATAAAAGAAAATTCGGTCGAAGCGGAGCGAGGCCCGTCGCCGGAGGCTTATGGCCGAAGCGGAGTACGGTACGAGTTGTTACTGAGTTGAAGTTGGATTCACCGTTGCCGACCTAGTTAGGTCAGGACCGCCTTTATATACCTGTTGTAAATTGCCGCACGGGATAAACCACACATTGTAAATCCTGGCGCGTTTGTAACCTCACCCGAAATAGTGAAGTACTGCTGGCTGGCGCCTGTGTTTTTTCTCTTCCTTGTTAGAAGGGTTTTCCACGTTAAAATCTCGTATCCCTGTTGGTTCGATCTTGTTTAACTTTATCGTTGTGTTGCTATTGTGTGTAACATCTCTCGGATGGATTCGAACTTCTCCTAGAAATATTTTGGATATTGATTTTCTTAAAGAATAATTCAGAGGAAAAATAATAATTTAGGCATGTGCCAGACTGAAGATACCGATTCATTTCTCCGGGCGTCTCTTGTCGTAACTTCCCGTTGGCTCTTTGGATCAAAATACTTCTAAACGAAGAAAGCAGAGTACAAGAAAAATTCCATCTTTTACCTTTTAGACTTTATGATTACGTCAAATGAATTTCATAATAAGAGATTGTGCTGTGGAGAAAAATAAACATAAGGTCCACTCTTGTAGAAAATATGTTCCAGAAGTTTCAACCTGTTGTCTGTCTTTCTTTTTTACCTTCTCTTTAATCAAATAAGCGCGTGATAGGTGTCGGATTTTTTTCTTTCTTATGGAACATCATCGCAACATTTTCCTTAAAGATATGTTGCAACATCTCAAACCCAGACATGCAACAATTTTTGCTATTTTGCAACAAGTTTTAACCTCAATATCATTAGATCGTAAATATAGTCTCAAATTTTATAATTTTAATATTAGAGTGAATTCCACCTTTTATCCCATAGTTATACACTTTAACATTTGTTACACTAATTTCGTCATCTAGTCAAAATTTGTATATATTACCTGTTTTATAAATTTGAAACACTTTTTTTTTGCCCGCATGCCCGTTGGGTAGGTGCGAGGTGACAATTGAGGTTCAAAAATGCGAGGATCACGACGAGGTATGGAACAAATTGACAAGAGAAGGCGGTGGCTCTAGAGTTTTTGGATGCTGAGATGGCGACCCTAGATTACTGCGGTCTTTGGCTTGTCAGATGTTGTAGAAGGCATGGGGTTCCATAGATGCGCTTCACCTCCTATGTTTGCTAGGTGGCCCATTTCCACTCCTTCCATACCGTCTTGGTTTCTCTTCCGTCATAGGTTGTGGTACTCTATTGCGGCGCCTTTCTCAATATCCCTTGGTGTGTTGGTGCATTGTGTTGGTGTTCACGGGGACTTCGTGTCATCTGTATCTCGTTTTCCCCTAGTGTTTTCTAATAAACCAGGCATGGTTCCTACCAGGTTTACGGAAATAAAATAGACTATCACGCACGATGAAGATTGACAATCCTACCATATCAGCACGAAATACCTCGATCTAGACATACAACCATGCTCTGTTCATCAAAATAGGCTAATGACCTTGTCAGCTTTTATCGAAAGAACTTTAGATTTTCTTTTCAAGAAATAAGATCATTTTTTAGGGGATGAGAAAAGCGGGTGATAAGTAATATAAGATGGAATAGACCAAGACCTAGGGACGATTAGGCGACTAGGGTTTTCGACTACCACGGCGGCTTAATCCCAGCGTGGTAGGTTCTCCGACCAAGGCAAGATTTCCGTTCTGGTCCTAATTCCATCTCCTACTCTGGCATCTCTTCTTGCTAGATCGAGTATTTTTAGAGTTGAGGAAGTGCTCTCGAGGGGCTCATGCTTTTGGCAAACCCTAGTTCTGTCTACGGCAATGGAGACATCAGACTAAAGTTCGACAAGCCGTTCAATCCCGCACGGCTTCAACAAACAGCCGATTGACGACATGCTCCAAAGACTGGGGATCGAGGAGGATGAGCCGGATGACTTCGTTTTTGAGGATTTTGAAGGAGCTCCAAAGGAAGGACTAAATTCGATGGTTTTGGCTAGGGTTCACACCACGAATACCTTCAGCCCGCAAACCTTCGAGCAACACATGAGAAACGCCTGGAGCCCTGTCACATCCCAATTTTGGAATACCTGATAACACAATTGTTTTGCTAATTGCTTGACAATTAAACTTTGATTGTGACAATTAAACTTTGGTTGTATTTGTTTGAGAGCAACTAAACAAACAAATTATATAATCTTACATGGCTAAGAAATTGAAAACAAAATATTCAACATATTGTTCCAATGACTTTGGCAATATTTTCTAAAGTAAATATTGATCAAAGAGTTTTCCAAACCATCTTAGGAATCCCATATTTGTTGAATGTTATTTCAAGACCTAAATTAAGAAAGAGGAAACACTTGATAAATTTCCCTAAAAGATTATCAGAAAATGAGGCATTCTTAAATGCTTCACCAAAATATTACCAAATGTTTTTCCAACCTTGCAAGATTAAAAACAAAGGTATTGGAGAGCATTGACTTGCTATCTCTAGTCACATAAATATTTTGGCAAAGCATTGTTAAAGAAAAGCCAAATGCCTTATGAAATAGAAATTCCAATATTTCTAGAAACAGAAAACTCAAACTAGTTACTATTGGAAACTTTCTTAAAATGATCTGAAATTAATACCATTGCTTCCTTATATCAAATAAGGAACACACACAAGAGGAGACCAAAAATTGAATCCATTAAAGTCCTGAAAACATGGTTTTTCTCCACAGCAACATTTGGGATTTTGAACAAGTTTGTTCTACAAACTTTTTCCAAATGCCATGAAATAAATACCACATGATCTATATCATAAATAAGGATGAAAACCAAAAGGGCACAAGTTTTTGAATAATTTAAGTTGCCAAAAAACCCTGTTTTCTTGACAGCACCTTTTTGAAATTTGAACAAGTTTGTTCTATGAAGTAACTCAAAATGACTTGAATTTTCTACCACATAAGGAACACATCAAATAAGGAATGTGTGCCAAAAATTATCATTTTTGGAAGCTCCTAAGTAGGTTAATAAATTCAATGTCCATTTATGTAAGAATTCAAATTTGAACAACTTTGAATTATCAAGTTTATCTAATTGAGCCAATTTTCACATATGTTGTGTATCTTAACTAATTAGAATTTTGGGCAAAAGGATTTAAAATTTAAACCTTGGTTGCTTGGTGAAAACAGCCTTTTTCAGAGAGCAAAGGACCTTGTTGTAATTTTTCTAGGGACCTAAATGAAATCCCAGTCATCATCTTCAACCTCTAGCTCTCTGTAGCAAACAGCACACCTACGACATTGCTTCGATGAGAAGGTATTGAGGAGGATAAAGAGGCCCCCCCATGTGGTCTGTCTCCCCATTGCCCCCCTCTCTCCCCCCCACTTGAACTCTCCCTCTCTCTCTCTTCATCTTGAAGAACAACCCGAAACCCTAGCCCTTAAGGTCGCCGTCGATTGGGCCGTGTACGAGCTCGCCGCCGGCCGCCGTGGTCTCCATTGTCTCCGCCTCGTCTTGCTGAGCACACCTGCGGAAGGAATCGGAGGGAAACGCCACGTGGTGCCCGCGCCGTCCTCTTTTCTTCCCCGAGTCCGGTGCACTCCGGCAAGCCATCACCGCGCCCTCGAGCCCTCTCCGACCTCACCGAGTCTTCCAACGAGTTTATGGTGAGCACACGGACGTCGCCATCCCTTTTCCCCCTCCACCCCCCTCCAAAACGTGGCCGCGCCGCGGACGCGTCCGGCCGCCGCTTCTCCGCCGTCGCCGCCGCTCTCCGGGGCCCTCCCGGGAAGCGAGTCAGCACCCTCTAGGTTCCCCGCAACGAGAGCATGACGTAGACGTGTTTTTTTTTGCAGTTTGGTCGCCGGATTCGCCGGGTACGAGCTCGCCGGAGACGCCCCGCCGGCGAGTGAGGTCAGCACGGCGTCACGCTCGCGTCATCCGCCCCTTGACCGCGCGCTGAGGAGTCAAACTGGCAGCTGGGCCTCGCCTCTGCGCGCGTGGCAGCCACCGTGGCCCCTGGCCCGCGGGTCAGTGGCATTGGGTGGGTTTGCCCGCGGTGAGAAACAGATCTGGCCGGCCCAGATCCAGATCTGGCCCAACAACAACTTTTTTTCCAATTTCTTTTTCACAGAATTGTACCTGTTTACTTTTGGCTCTAAATAAATATCTAAAAGATGAATTTGACCAAACCAAAAATCACAGTTGTACCTCAACTAATTCTAAACCATCTCCAAGTTGTAGATCTACATTTGGATGCATATTTTAAGAATTAAAAATGATTTGGCAACAGGTACCAGAAACACCAAAATGAGCACCATTTTTTTTTACAACTCAGAATGAAGTGAGGCCAATTGAATTAGAAAGCCCTTGAAATTTCCTAACAGGAGCATTTAACCTCGTTTCCAAATTCATTGTATTTTTGAAATGGCATGCAATTTGGTAAAACACCAGAGAGCACTTTGGTGATTTTTATAAAATAATTAAAAATGATTTTTGATGCAAACTCAACTGGATGGTCTTGTATATGTTTAGGGCTATCCAAACCTAGAAGGGTTTAATTTTTAGAGCATCCTAGAAAATTTTGTGGACAGATCCTTATTTTGCTTGTTTCTGCCATTTTGGCATTTTAGCTAATTAATTGTTGTGATTATATTTTTGAGTTGCAATATTGTTTTCTAGCATGTATAAGTTGTGTGAACTTGTTTTATAAGTGTTTCTTAGCTATTTTAGCATGTTAACTTGTGTGGACTTGAGTGGAGAAGAAATATGATTTTTGTTAATAGCATTTGATTATTCTCTAGTAATACTTGCATAGCATTTTTGAGTGATAAATTGATGTGCTAGCACTTGGATTTTTGATTGGATCCAGTGCCATGTTAGTACTTAGTTTGGGTTGTTATCACCTCTTCTAGCTTGCATTTGAGTTGGTAGAAAAGCATGAGTAGCTTAATCATTACTATGAGAATGTTATGGAAAAATTCCCTCATGTGTGGAATTTTTGACATAAGAATTTGTGGTTGTAAAACCACATATTTTTGTGTTATATTCATAGGACCAGTAGCATTTTGATTATGTTGTTATGAGTACTTGATTCCTAAAGTTTTCACTTGTGTGAAAACAATAGCATGAGTAGCATTACCTTGCTTGTTTTTGGCACCCTATTATTTTCTGCTAGTATTGTTACTGCACTAGGTGCTAGTTTAGGTTTTTGCTAATTTTTGTCAAGTATGACCAGAGGCATTGTGACCTCTTAATGCTTGTTATACTAGTGGAACACCCACTGGTTTCATTGCATTTTTGGTGGAAACATTATTTCCCCAAACTAGATGCATTTCTCTTATGTAGTTTCATAACTGATGAGTGCCTAGTATTTTTGCTTTGGGAATTTTTGTGCTAAACAAAAATGGGTATGCTTCTGTTTGTAAGTGGTTGTAATCATGTGTGGCTTTCTAGGAAAATTCCATTTTTGGAGTGTTGTTTGATTCCTCTAGTAATGCCCTTTTTATTACTACTAGTATGTAGGAGTTGCCCTGCAAATTGATGCATTGTTTTACTAAATGGGATATTTTTGTTATAGAAAGTATAGATGTTTTTCACTCCTGTTTTTATGACATGGACCCTCTGGTTGTATTTCAATTACTTGATTGAAATACATTCATTGATTCTTCATGTGTGAGTAGTACTAGTTTCCTTAGCAATTTTTGTACTGAATTATTTTTCCTGCCAACTTGTGTTTGGTAGAAATTGGTGTATCCTTGCATGAGGACATGTTTTCATTCCCATTATGATAACATGGTTCCTTGTTTGCATTTTATTACTTTACTTATTATGCATGCTTGCATAGCAAACCCTTAGTAGAACCATGTCTATAAGGATTCCTCCTTTTTAGTCATTGTTTCTATTGTTCCCACTATGAGAAATTGTGTGTTTTGTGAGGAATCTATTACCTTGTTAAGCTTGTGTAGGCTCACTGATTTGTAAAAGTAACTTTTGCAAATCATGTGTCTCATTTATTCTTGATGTGAATTTAGGCTTAGTAGAATAGCTATCTTGTTCTTTTTGTGGTGTGGTTGATAGACCCATTGCCATGATTATTATTGTGCATGTTTTATATACTTTTAGTAGTCTCACCCTTGTGAAACTAAGTGTATTTTGGGTTCATTAATATCTTGGTATGAGAGTGGCACACCCACTGAATCCATGATATTAAGGTTGTGAGATATGCTCCTCCAACCTCAAGTTGTCTTATTAAATGGCATTTCTGCCAAGTAGGATTGTTTGATTGTTTGCCTCAATTAATAATTGAGTGATTTTGTTATTATTAGATTTCCTTGCTGTATGTATTGTTATGTATGGTTGCTTGCCTTGATTGGTTCTGAATGTGTGTCCTTTATTCCTTTTACGACGTTAGAAAGCGAAGAGGAAGGAAGTGTCGTGAAGATCTGTTTCAAGTTCCAGTCACTCCAAAACCAGGGACACAAGGAGATACCAGGCAAGCCATCCTGATGCTTGCTGATACAATACTTATCATTATCTATCATGCATGTTTTACCTCTGAAGTTTTACAAAAACTTGATTATCAAAACTATTTTTGATGTGGAATTTACTACTATACTATATTATAGGTTACTATCATGCCAGTAGTTAAACTTGGTAATACCAAGCCCATAAGCCACCCTATGGTATTTATTACCATCAAATATACTAGTCCCTAAGTGGACACCCTAAAATTGTGATTCTACAAAACAAAGGCTTTACGGAAAAACCCGGAGAAAAGGCGGATCCTTGTTCTCCGGAGGAATGTGGAAGTGGTCATTTTTGAGAAAGTGGTGTTTTCAAAAATGACACATAACCTAGTCTTCGCCGGACAACCTTTACCGTACTGCCACCCTACCCCAACATGGGCAAGGGGCTTAACTTGAAGTTTGTTCTTATTAGTGTGTGCTATCTCAATGTGCTATAGGGGATGCGATCCTCTGAACCGAATGTCGTGGAGACATATAAAGTGTGGGATTAATTTTCCCTCCGGATGCATCAGATGAGGCATCCTGGCTTGGCGGGGATTAGCTCGGTGCCGGGGATGTGGTAAAACTCAACTGAGAGATAGGCATATTCTAGCTTGAACATAGTGGATGGTTATGATCAGATACCTGATGTTTACATACTGTTGTTACAGTCCGTGAGTGTTTCACGGGAGGTGTACTGGATCTGGTGGATGTGTACACCTCTGCAGAGTACAACTTTTTCGAAGAAGCCGCGTCCTCGGATATGGACAGTTGAATGGCCATGTAGCTAGCATTGTGTCAATGTTTTCAAAAAGGAAGTTTTTGAAAGGGAAATTTTGGAAAGGAAGTGTTGAACTTGTGAAGTTCGGAAAGGAAGGAAAACGTATACCGTGGAGGTATCGTCGATGATGAAAAGCCAGATGATGTGATACAAAACAAAATGTTTTGCAAAGAAAACCTTTTCTACTCTAAGCAAGAATTCTGGAAACTGATTCCAAGAAGTTTTGCAAAGAGAAAATATTCTTTAACAAAACTTTACAAAACCTCTTGTACATCTGAGATCTACAAGAGAAATAAAACTATATATTATTTTTCTTCTGAAGTATCTTCTTCAACGAAGATACAGATAAACCTGACTGCAACTGTGGTGTCATCATATATGAACACCATTGATAGTGAACCATATTTATAGCCTACCTATTCCACCATATAAGCATATTTGCATGTTGGTAAGTGACATGATGGATGTCTTGCTGAGTACATTCAAATGTACTCATTATGGTTTCGCCCCTGGTATCTACTTATCAGATTTGGAGAAGGAGCCTCCAAAGGATATCTATGAAGAGAAGTACGGAGTTGACGGCTTTGCGAACTAGGATCGTCTCCGGGTCAGCAGCCTGTAGGTTAAGGCGTGACTTGGGCTCAACTACGTTGTGTTTTATTTGTCTTCCGCTGTGTTTGTTAAGTGCCTGCCCTTTTGGCAGTTGTGCTAGACTTGATCATGTGATCATTTGTGTAATACCTTTATGTATTCGTGTAATGGATGATGTATTTCTGTGTGCCAACTGTGTATGTTGTTCACGACTGATCTTTCTGGGATCGTGAATGTATGCATACGTAGGGTTTCAGACTGCCGGTCTGGGGTCCTTACAGAGTTGGTATCAGAGCCATCCTGACCTTAGGAGACCTTAGTTAGCATGGACGTCAGATAGGAAAGAAAAGTATTTTGGAGTAAAAACCTATTTACTATCTAAATTATTTTTATCTAAGGGAATTTTAGTATATTTTCCCTCCTTATTGTCTTTTCCAAAAATTCTAAATGCATATCAAGGGCGTCCTTGAACAGTGGTTCGAAGGGCGGGCCTTACAGGGTTAGTATCTCTCTCGGTTAAGAGTTATTTCTTACTTGTTTGCAACTGCCCCGCTCTGTTTTTGAAACATCTCTCGTCTTTGAAGTTTTCTGTCCAGAAAATAGTTGGACTTTCAAAAACAGATTGTTGCATAAAGTTTCATCAAAACTTTACTTCTATTTATCTTGTTTTCATACAAAAACCTTTATACTTGCCGATGTCCCGAGAAGACCAAAATAATTGCCTAGCTCTACAGTAATGTTGGTCAGAAGTAGATATAGTTCTTCAGCCACTTCTAGGATTTTTTGGATCATCCCCCGTCGTAGCTCCAATGGAGCCTTGCTTGTGTGTTTTGGCTTGCTTATGTGTGTCCATAGGACTTTGTGCTATTGTGTGGTGTAGAATTTGGTTCATCTAGGCTTCTATATGTTTGTGGGGTGCTCAAATTTTGCAAATTTGTGATTGCCCCGCTCTTGTTTTTGAATCGCCTCGTGTAAATTTTTGCAAGCAAAAATGTTTATATAGCATTCAAAAACAAGAATTTGTTGCTTAGACATATACTGGTTTTCGCTTCATAATGCGACCCGTCGTGAACCACCACCATTTCCCCACAATTAATGAAAGCACCGTTGGGCCTATATAGAGGACCATCAAGCCACACGAGCTGATAGCGTTGCTACCAGTGATGCACTCCAACAGTTAAAGCTCCAACAACGACAACCTTCAAAGAAGAAAAGGCGTGAAGAAAACCAACCAATACTGACCAAAACCTCTATGTTTTGTCTGTTTGCAAAAGACTCTTTTACCCTGTTGGCTAAATATCGCATCTTTTTATGTTCCTTTTTAAAAGACCAAACAAGAGAAATCCCCTTTTAAAAAGTTATATACCTCCCTCCTCTGGAGAAAGGTGCAAAAGAAGTCTTCACATGCCATGATGCGCAACCCCCTCAAGAGCAAATAAAAAAAAAACACAATTCAATATTCGACGTATGACGCTAGTCGTATCTTGTCGGACAAACATGATTAAATAGAAAGCTAACAAGACTAACATGCTTTGTTCTAATCTTAGGTTGACACCTAACCAAAGCATGCGAACTACTGACAACTCTTTCTAAACCAAGAAATTAAGTGACTTACGACACCTTTTAATCTAGTTGGTAAAAAGGAGAAGTCACGAGAAAATAAGATGATGACCTATTCGTTTACTAGTCAATAGGATATCATGTGTATCTACTTTGGAAACCAAATTTTAATAAGACATTGTAGTTACTATGAAATTCGGGGTTTAGAAATTAAGTGAACGATGAAATGGTTATGATAGATCTAGAAAACAACAATTTTCCTGTTTTTGTTTCTTTGTGTGCTCTTGATTGAAATAAATTTGTGTTTTGTTGAATCTTGCTTCCTAACTTATATGGAGTTGTTAGGACTTGTTATTGTGTTGTTTTCTTACAATATATCTACCCTAGAAAGTGTGTGCATGATTGGAAACTCGAATAAAAATGAAATAACATTGGTCACCTTCTAGTTTATTAATTGGAATTATTGAGAGAGCTAGATCTTTGTGTGAATGCTTTGATAAATTTTGTGCTATGTTTTCGTTGAGTCCAGCACCATTTAGGTACTGTTATTTTGATGCTTGTACCTATGTTAGCTGGCATGTCTCTTAATAGTAAAGCATGTGTAAGCATTACTATCAGTATGCACTAGTATTGCTTCACTAGATTAAATAGCATTATATTTTTATCTTGTATGCAAAGTTTTTCATGAGTAATCAGAGGCTTAGTACCTATTTTTACTTGGTATTAGTAGGCCATAGCCCACTGGTCCCATTGTATTTTGGCTTGAGGATGAAAATCCCCAACCATACTCATGTGTGAAAATAGCATGTTTCACTATGTGATTGATTTCTATTTTCCACCATGGAAAATATAATTGTTTATTTTCACTTATGCAAGTGAGAAGTTTATTTCTTATTAGTAAATACTAATATGTTTAGGTGTGATCCTTTTGTTAGCATAATATTCCTTAGGGGTATCATGTTAAGAAATGTTTCACTATCGTGTGCTAAAATTAAATTGTTCGCAAATAAAATAAATTCCTCGTGATTGGTAGACTGTTTGTGAATAATTTTAAATTGAGTGTATGGATTTTTGAAAAGGTTTAGATAACTTTTCATTAATTTCATAGATACTGGTTGTGTGAGTTATACCTTGCTTGTTTGCTAGTAATTGTATAAAGAAAACCGAAAATTGCTAGAAGAAATTTCTGCATGCTTAATGGTTGATACATAGAATTACTTTGGTGTTTGTGCTTACTAGCATGAGTAAGTTTTGTGTACTTTTATTAGGTACATTTATATTCATGACTTGCTTGTTTAAGTTTAAACATCATGATAGCATTGTTTGCTTCTCTAGAGTGAAACTAGTCTCACCACTAGAAAATGGTGATTTTTGCTCTAGTATTACCTCTTTTTATTTTTTATGAGTATATGTGTTGATATAGCATGTTAGGAAGTTATTACTTCTGTTATCATGCCATGAATTATTTAGTTTCATGTTCTATGGTTATAGGATATGATTATCTCTTATAGCATGCTGGTGTAGATTTGTCATACTAGTGTGTTATTTGTGCAGTCCTATTTTATTTTATGCCTGGGAAATAGGAGTTTCATCTTGTGTAAAGATGGTGTTTTAGAGTATCCTTAGGATTGTATTCATTGGTTTTTAGCTACTGGTTGTTTGCTAATTGTTCATGATTGATGGATTCCAAAACCTCTAATAAACAATAACCTAGTGAATAAATAGTCGATTCATCTGTGGTGTTGTTTGCTTGCTTATTGGATTTTGTTTAAATGTTTTACCTTAGCATGAGTTTATACTGGTGTTATGATTGTGCTTAAGAGTATCTTAAGAATCTAAAACATCCAACTAAAATCATGAACACATTAAGTGATAATTGCTTGTGTGATGCTAATATCCACTGCCATGGGTATTATTCTGTCTGTTTGTTTTATCTTAGCAACCTAACCTTTGCACCCACAAGCTATATTTTTTAGCTTCTTATGTACCTGGTTATGAGAGTGGTATACCACTCCATATGTGTTATGTAATACGTGGGATATAGCTAGGAACTCATGTAAATAATTGACGATACATTTCCAGGTAGTTCTGCACTAACCTTAGTTTTGTTTGTTTCTAAATCGTCCAAGACCCAAGGTCAAACTAGGAAACAAAAGTTTTGGACCTAACACAGTACTGGTGTATTTTTTAAAATGAATTTGCTAATTTAGGGAAGAACCCCACCTCCCAAGAAAAGTCAAAGGGGGGAAGCACCTTCACTCCAACACTAACATGGTGTTTGTTGGCCCTCCCTTAGTGCTCGCTTGTGAATCTCGGGGACGAGATTCTTTTTAAGGGGGGAAGACCTGTCACATCCCAATTTTGGAATACCTGATAACACAATTGTTTTGCTAATTGCTTGACAATTAAACTTTGATTGTGACAATTAAACTTTGGTTGTATTTGTTTGAGAGCAACTAAACAAACAAATTATATAATCTTACATGGCTAAGAAATTGAAAACAAAATATTCAACATATTGTTCCAATGACTTTGGCAATATTTTCTAAAGTAAATATTGATCAAAGAGTTTTCCAAACCATCTTAGGAATCCCATATTTGTTGAATGTTATTTCAAGACCTAAATTAAGAAAGAGGAAACACTTGATAAATTTCCCTAAAACATTATCAGAAAATGAGGCATTCTTAAATGCTTCACCAAAATATTACCAAATGTTTTTCCAACCTTGCAAGATTAAAAACAAAGGTATTGGAGAGCATTGACTTGCTATCTCTAGTCACATAAATATTTTGGCAAAGCATTGTTAAAGAAAAGCCAAATGCCTTATGAAATAGAAATTCCAATATTTCTAGAAACAGAAAACTCAAACTAGTTACTATTGGAAACTTTCTTAAAATGAGCTGAAATTAATACCATTGCTTCCTTATATCAAATAAGGAACACACACAAGAGGAGACCAAAAATTGAATCCATTAAAGTCCTGAAAACATGGTTTTTCTCCACAGCAACATTTGGGATTTTGAACAAGTTTGTTCTACAAACTTTTTCCAAATGCCATGAAATAAATACCACATGATCTATATCATAAATAAGGATGAAAACCAAAAGGGCACAAGTTTTTGAATAATTTAAGTTGCCAAAAAACCCTGTTTTCTTGACAGCACCTTTTTGAAATTTGAACAAGTTTGTTCTATGAAGTAACTCAAAATGACTTGAATTTTCTACCACATAAGGAACACATCAAATAAGGAATGTGTGCCAAAAATTATCATTTTTGGAAGCTCCTAAGTAGGTTAATAAATTCAATGTCCATTTATGTAAGAATTCAAATTTGAACAACTTTGAATTATCAAGTTTATCTAATTGAGCCAATTTTCACATATGTTGTGTATCTTAACTAATTAGAATTTTGGGCAAAAGGATTTAAAATTTAAACCTTGGTTGCTTGGTGAAAACAGCCTTTTTCAGAGAGCAAAGGACCTTGTTGTAATTTTTCTAGGGACCTAAATGAAATCCCAGTCATCATCTTCAACCTCTAGCTCTCTGTAGCAAACAGCACACCTACGACATTGCTTCGATGAGAAGGTATTGAGGAGGATAAAGAGGCCCCCCCATGTGGTATGTCTCCCCATTGCCCCCCTCTCTCCCCCCCACTTGAACTCTCCCTCTCTCTCTCTTCATCTTGAAGAACAACCCGAAACCCTAGCCCTTAAGGTCGCCGTCGATTGGGCCGTGTACGAGCTCGCCGCCGGCCGCCGTGGTCTCCATTGTCTCCGCCTCGTCTTGCTGAGCACACCTGCGGAAGGAATCGGAGGGAAACGCCACGTGGTGCCCGCGCCGTCCTCTTTTCTTCCCCGAGTCCGGTGCACTCCGGCGAGCCATCACCGCGCCCTCGAGCCCTCTCCGACCTCACCGAGTCTTCCAACGAGTTTATGGTGAGCACACGGACGTCGCCATCCCTTTTTCCCCCTCCACCCCCCTCCAAAACGTGGCCGCGCCGCGGACGCGTCCGGCCGCCGCTTCTCCGCCGTCGCCGCCGCTCTCCGGGGCCCTCCCGGGAAGCGAGTCAGCACCCTCTAGGTTCCCCGCAACGAGAGCATGACGTAGACGTGTTTGTTTTGCAGTTTGGTCGCCGGATTCGCCGGGTACGAGCTCGCCGGAGACGCCCCGCCGGCGAGTGAGGTCAGCACGGCGTCACGCTCGCGTCATCCGCCCCTTGACCGCGCGCTGAGGAGTCAAACTGGCAGCTGGGCCTCGCCTCTGCGCGTGTGGCAGCCACCGTGGCCCCTGGCCCGCGGGTCAGTGGCATTGGGTGGGTTTGCCCGCGGTGAGAAACAGATCTGGCCGGCCCAGATCCAGATCTGGCCCAACAACAACTTTTTTCCAATTTCTTTTTCACAGAATTGTACCTGTTTACTTTTGGCTCTAAATAAATATCTAAAAGATGAATTTGACCAAACCAAAAATCACAGTTTTACCTCAACTAATTCTAAACCATCTCCAAGTTGTAGATCTACATTTGGATGCATATTTTAAGAATTAAAAATGATTTGGCAACAGGTACCAGAAACACCAAAATGAGCACCATTTTTTTTTACAACTCAGAATGAAGTGAGGCCAATTGCATTAGAAAGCCCTTGAAATTTCCTAACAGGAGCATTTAACCTCGTTTCCAAATTCATTGTATTTTTGAAATGGCATGCAATTTGGTAAAACACCAGAGAGCACTTTGGTGATTTTTATAAAATAATTAAAATGATTTTTGATGCAAACTCAACTGGATGGTATTGTATATGTTTAGGGCTATCCAAACCTAGAAGGGTTTAATTTTTAGAGCATCCTAGAAAATTTTGTGGACAGATCCTTATTTTGCTTGTTTCTGCCATTTTGGCATTTTAGCTAATTAATTGTTGTGATTATATTTTTGAGTTGCAATATTGTTTTCTAGCATGTATAAGTTGTGTGAACTTGTTTTATAAGTGTTACTTAGCTATTTTAGCATGTTAACTTGTGTGGACTTGAGTGGAGAAGAAATATGATTTTTGTTAATAGCATTTGATTATTCTCTAGTAATACTTGCATGGCATTTTTGAGTGATAAATTGATGTGCTAGCACTTGGATTTTTGATTGGATCCAGTGCCATGTTAGTACTTAGTTTGGGTTGTTATCACCTCTGCTAGCTTGCATTTGAGTTGGTAGAAAAGCATGAGTAGCTTAATCATTACTATGAGAATGTTATGGAAAAATTCCCTCATGTGTGGAATTTTTGACATAAGAATTTGTGGTTGTAAAACCACATATTTTTGTGTTATATTCATAGGACCAGTAGCATTTTGATTATGTTGTTATGAGTACTTGATTCCTAAAGTTTTCACTTGTGTGAAAACAATAGCATGAGTAGCATTACCTTGCTTGTTTTTGGCACCCTATTATTTTCTGCTAGTATTGTTACTGCACTAGGTGCTAGTTTAGGTTTTTGCTAATTTTTGTCAAGTATGACCAGAGGCATTGTGACCTCTTAATGCTTGTTATACTAGTGGAACACCCACTGGTTTCATTGCATTTTTGGTGGAAACATTATTTCCCCAAACTAGATGCATTTCTCTTATGTAGTTTCATAACTGATGAGTGCCTAGTATTTTTGCTTTGGGAATTTTTGTGCTAAACAAAAATGGGTATGCTTCTGTTTGTAAGTGGTTGTAATCATGTGTGGCTTTCTAGGAAAATTCCATTTTTGGAGTGTTGTTTGATTCCTCTAGTAATGCCCTTTTTATTACTACTAGTATGTAGGAGTTGCCCTGCAAATTGATGCATTGTTTTACTAAATGGGATATTTTTGTTATAGAAAGTATAGATGTTTTTCACTCCTGTTTTTATGACATGGACCCTCTGGTTGTATTTCAATTACTTGATTGAAATACATTCATTGATTCTTCATGTGTGAGTAGTACTAGTTTCCTTAGCAATTTTTGTACTGAATTATTTTTCCTGCCAACTTGTGTTTGGTAGAAATTGGTGTATCCTTGCATGAGGACATGTTTTCATTCCCATTATGATAACATGGTTCCTTGTTTGCATTTTATTACTTTACTTATTATGCATGCTTGCATAGCAAACCCTTAGTAGAACCATGTCTATAAGGATTCCTCCTTTTTAGTCATTGTTTCTATTGTTCCCACTATGAGAAATTGTGTGTTTTGTGAGGAATCTATTACCTTGTTAAGCTTGTGTAGGCTCACTGATTTGTAAAAGTAACTTTTGCAAATCATGTGTCTCATTTATTCTTGATGTGAATTTAGGCTTAGTAGAATAGCTATCTTGTTCTTTTTGTGGTGTGGTTGATAGACCCATTGCCATGATTATTATTGTGCATGTTTTATATACTTTTAGTAGTCTCACCCTTGTGAAACTAAGTGTATTTTGGGTTCATTAATATCTTGGTATGAGAGTGGCACACCCACTGAATCCATGATATTAAGGTTGTGAGATATGCTCCTCCAACCTCAAGTTGTCTTATTAAATGGCATTTCTGCCAAGTAGGATTGTTTGATTGTTTGCCTCAATTAATAATTGAGTGATTTTGTTATTATTAGATTTCCTTGCTGTATGTATTGTTATGTATGGTTGCTTGCCTTGATTGGTTCTGAATGTGTGTCCTTTATTCCTTTTACGACGTTAGAAAGCGAAGAGGAAGGAAGTGTCGTGAAGATCTGTTTCAAGTTCCAGTCACTCCAAAACCAGGGACACAAGGAGATACCAGGCAAGCCATCCTGATGCTTGCTGATACAATACTTATCATTATCTATCATGCATGTTTTACCTCTGAAGTTTTACAAAAACTTGATTATCAAAACTATTTTTGATGTGGAATTTACTACTATACTATATTATAGGTTACTATCATGCCAGTAGTTAAACTTGGTAATACCAAGCCCATAAGCCACCCTATGGTATTTATTACCATCAAATATACTAGTCCCTAAGTGGACACCCTAAAATTGTGATTCTACAAAACAAAGGCTTTACGGAAAAACCCGGAGAAAAGGCGGATCCTTGTTCTCCGGAGGAATGTGGAAGTGGTCATTTTTGAGAAAGTGGTGTTTTCAAAAATGACACATAACCTAGTCTTCGCCGGACAACCTTTACCGTACTGCCACCCTACCCCAACATGGGCAAGGGGCTTAACTTGAAGTTTGTTCTTATTAGTGTGTGCTATCTCAATGTGCTATAGGGGATGCGATCCTCTGAACCGAATGTCGTGGAGACATATAAAGTGTGGGATTAATTTTCCCTCCGGATGCATCAGATGAGGCATCCTGGCTTGGCGGGGATTAGCTCGGTGCCGGGGATGTGGTAAAACTCAACTGAGAGATAGGCATATTCTAGCTTGAACATAGTGGATGGTTATGATCAGATACCTGATGTTTACATACTGTTGTTACAGTCCGTGAGTGTTTCACGGGAGGTGTACTGGATCTAGTGGATGTGTACACCTCTGCAGAGTACAACTTTTTCGAAGAAGCCGCGTCCTCGGATATGGACAGTTGAATGGCCATGTAGCTAGCATTGTGTCAATGTTTTCAAAAAGGAAGTTTTTGAAAGGGAAATTTTGGAAAGGAAGTGTTGAACTTGTGAAGTTCGGAAAGGAAGGAAAACGTATACCGTGGAGGTATCGTCGATGATGAAAAGCCAGATGATGTGATACAAAACAAAATGTTTTGCAAAGAAAACCTTTTCTACTCTAAGCAAGAATTCTGGAAACTGATTCCAAGAAGTTTTGCAAAGAGAAAATATTCTTTAACAAAACTTTACAAAACCTCTTGTACATCTGAGATCTACAAGAGAAATAAAACTATATATTATTTTTCTTCTGAAGTATCTTCTTCAACGAAGATACAGATAAACCTGACTGCAACTGTGGTGTCATCATATATGAACACCATTGATAGTGAACCATATTTATAGCCTACCTATTCCACCATATAAGCATATTTGCATGTTGGTAAGTGACATGATGGATGTCTTGCTGAGTACATTCAAATGTACTCATTATGGTTTCGCCCCTGGTATCTACTTATCAGATTTGGAGAAGGAGCCTCCAAAGGATATCTATGAAGAGAAGTACGGAGTTGACGGCTTTGCGAACTAGGATCGTCTCCGGGTCAGCAGCCTGTAGGTTAAGGCGTGACTTGGGCTCAACTACGTTGTGTTTTATTTGTCTTCCGCTGTGTTTGTTAAGTGCCTGCCCTTTTGGCAGTTGTGCTAGACTTGATCATGTGATCATTTGTGTAATACCTTTATGTATTCGTGTAATGGATGATGTATTTCTGTGTGCCAACTGTGTATGTTGTTCACGACTGATCTTTCTGGGATCGTGAATGTATGCATACGTAGGGTTTCAGACTGCCGGTCTGGGGTCCTTACAAGCCCTGCGAGAGAGATTATTTTCACCCCTCTAAAACCAACCCTATTCACTATTCAATGCTTTTGTATGGGAGACTGACACAAGGTTGAGAAAGGAGGGCCCTTGTTATTTAGGAAAAACGTTATTGTGATTGAACCGTACGACGGTCTTATCAATCCTGACACTATTGATCTAAACCATATATATGTGTGGATCCAAATCCATAAAATTCCTGTTGGCTACCGTGATCTGGCCCTGATTACAAATTTGATGGAGAAGAAGATGGGAAAGCTGCTCACAGTTGAAACTAACTCAATGGGGGTTAGAAAATTTGTTCGAGTGCAAGTGAAGATAGATGTAAGAGAGGCACCGGTTCGTGTTGTCTCCATATCTCACGGAGGACAGAGAGAGTTGTATCAAATCAAATATGAGAAATTTCCCTGGTTTTGTGGTTCTTGCGGTATGTTTGGACACACACACCTCGAATGTGGCTCCGATGAACATGACCCGCGTATATTGAAGTGGGGAGATAGGCTCAACACGGATTGGGAGACTTGGCAGGACATAAGCAATAATCCCAATCGACGTGGTTTTGCCGGTGAACGTGGAAGAACAGCCGGGGTTGGGACATCTCAAACCCAGACATGCAACAAATTTTGCTAGTTTGCAACAAGTTTTAACCTCAATATCATTAGATCGTAGATATTGTTTCAGATTTATTATTTTGATACTAGACTGAGATCCACCTTTTATCCCCTAGTTATACATTTTAACATTTGTGACCTATTTTATAAATTTTACACACCCTTTTTTTGCCTGCATGCTCGTTGGGTAGGTGCGAGGTGATGATCGAGGTTCAGAAATGCGAGGATGACGGCTAAGAATGGAACAAATCGACAAGAGAAGACGGTGGCTCTAGAGTTGTTGGATGCTGAGATGGCGACCCAGGATTACTGCGTTCTTTGACTTGTCACATGTTTTGTTGGATGTGGTAGAAGGCATGGGGTTCTAAAGACGCGCTTCACCTCCTATGTTTGTTGGGTGGCCGAAGTCCACTCCTTCCATTCTGTCTTGGTCTCTCTTCTGTCAAAGGCGGTGGTACTCTGTTGCGGCGCCTTTCTCAATATCCGTTGGTGTGTTGTTGCATTGTGTCGATGTTTAGGGGACTTTGTGTCATCTGTATCTCGTTTTCCCCTAGTGTTTTCTAGCAATCCAAACAATGCTCCTACTGGGTTTACAGAAAGAAAATAGACTATCACGCATGATGAAGACTGACAATCGGTACAAAATATCCAGGGGTGGACCGAGAGGATATATTCAGTGGGGCACAAAGTTTGACTGGGGCATTTCTATTGTAAATTTAAAATTTTCAAAATATTATTTCAAATTTCAAAAGGATTTGCCAGCCCCCACTCGGCTCTTCTCGGGTCTGCGCCTGGAAATACATCGATCTAGACAGACAACCGTGCTATCTTCATCCGAATAGGCTAATGACCTTGTCAGCTTTTATTGAAAGCACTTGAGATTTTCTTTTCGAGAAATAAGATCATTTTTTTAGGCGATGAGAAATAAGAACTTCATTTTTTTTTTGTTTGAGAGAGTGAATAAGAACTTCAGCTTAGAGAAATACATCCTGGCAAATAAGCCCATGGACTCCACTGGCTGATAGACCACCTGCTCCGCCAGCCCAAGCCTCAAGCAGTCGAGCGGCCCAGCCAGTCTCCTCAGGCGACGGCACCGCTCAGCCCCTCGTCGGCTCATACGACCACGCCGCCGCGGCTCCACTCGCACCACCACCGCCGCCGCCGCCGCGGCTCCACTCGCACCACCACCGCCGCCGCCGCCGCTGCCTACATTCGATCACCGCCGCCGCCGCCTCCTCATCACCGGCATCTTAGTGCGGCGACCAGGTGACTGTACCCCACTCGTCAGCCATCGTTCGAATCGAATGTTGTCCCGTCTCTGTGGTGCGATTTTGCGTATCTGGAGGTGTCATCAATCATGGTTGCCTTTTGTCGAGAGGTGGACGTGTCTGCCGGGAATATCTGGGCGGGCACAAATATCTGGTGCCAAGGCCACTGTTACTGCCGTCGGTTTCCCATCATTTGGCCACACACCTCCACTTGTCCTCTTCTGCGGCGAGGAGTGGCCACCCGTGCTCTATCCTCCCCTCTCCGGCCTCCGCCCAGCACGGCGATCGCCTCCCCCCCCCTATAAAAAACCTCCCTCTCGCTCCACTGGCCAGGTGTGCTCTGCCATCCCCCCCTCTCGTCAGCAAACACTCCCGCCTTCCCGCACCTCCCGTGGGATCCGCCGTTTTCTCCTCAGGTTAGCACGCCCTCCATTCCTCTCCGGACCGGATCGACTCAGTCGTGCTTGCTGCTCTAGGGTTTAAGCGTCGTCGTGTCTTGTTTTCGGGTCGGAATCTGTGGGAATTGGTTCCCGTGCTCGCCGGGTTGGGGTCGCAGTTGTGCTGCGATAATCCATTTCCTGCAATTAGTCCAGTTTTGTAGTGGAAATTGAGACCTCACATTTGAGTTCTAATGTACGATTTTTGTCATGTGTATAGGTGGCGACCAGTGTCGTAGTTGCAGGAACGCATACCGAATTGACACTAGACCTGTATGGCTCAGACTTAGCCTCTTGTAATGTTAGAAAATCACCACAGTCCACAGCATGTCACTACAATAGGTGCCAGATACTGTAACTGAATAATTAAAGAAGTAATGTCTGCACTTTTGAAAAGTCACTTTGGCTCCCGGGCTAGTGATCCCATTATTTCGAAAAAAAAAAAATTACATTAAAAAAAAACTGAAACAGAAAGCTGGATGTAGCCATTGATGCATCCTACAAACACGCAAAATTCTTTATATTATGAGCTACACAAGAATGATAAAATAACTTGGAAGCGTGTATACTCAGATCCACACATTTGTCATTTTTGTACAGCTCAAAACAAAAATTATTTCAAATTGGGATTTTTCATGTTTGTGAGATACATTATAGAGAACATGAAGGATTTTTTCAGATTTTTTTTAATTTGTAAATATGATTTTTGATTTTTTTTAAATATAAGGAGCACCGGATCTGGGGAGCCAAAAATCTTCACTTTTCCGTGTTTGCAAATATAAAGTATGCATGTTCTTGTCTGTAGCAACATTTGTATCGTTTACAGCCACTAAAATATGTAGCTTCCAGCAGGAAATGGCTGCGCTGCAACCCTCGTTCTCGTCGACGGCGATGGCTATGAACAATAGCTGCAACACTATGAAGTTCCCCAAAACTGCACTCCTGCCCGGTTTCGGTGGTATCTCGCGTACTCAAGATGTGCAGGACAGGAATGCTAGCCTCACCTGTTCAAGGCCCAAGGCTGCTTCAGTGACTGACCAGTCAGTTGCTGAACCAGCAAAGCCCAGGCAGAAGAAACAGACTGTTGATCCTGCTGATCCAGAATTTCTGCCGCTCCCAGCATTTGAGGAATGCTTTCCACGGAGCACCAAAGAGTGCAGGCATGCTTCCTGTTTCCGCTTCACCTTGCCACTATACTCACTCGGATTGCCAGCATGGTTATGTTCCAGTTTACTCATTATGCCTTACCTGTTTTGTGGTTATGTTCTGCAGTGAAATTGTTCACGAGGAATCAGGTCATTCCCTCAAGGTTCCATTTCGGAGAATCCATTTGACCGGAGATAGTGGGCACTTTGATACATATGACACCAGTGGTCCACAGAACATAAGCCCAAGGCTTGGTAACTCACTGACCCAATCTTTCTTGCCATGTTTTTTTCTTAAGCCATTTAAACCGCTTTTATTCTTTAGTCATAACATCTAGATCAGCTGTTGAATAGAAACATCAACAGTGTACTCACTCTGATGAAACTATGCATTTGTGCTTATTATTGGTGCCTTGCTCTGATTTATGTCGGAATAAGTTCATTTATATTTAAATTATAGACAGTTTCAGGAGCTGGATGGTATCTACTTGCCAGTTTGGAGTTGAGTGTTGATTTCGGACTCAGAAAATGAGAAAAAATAGATTTATCACATTTGCATAGTCATGTATTGGATTATCTCTACATATTTATGTGATAATTTTAGTTGTGTTTCTTCATACTATGACATCCTTAAGTCTAACTAGCTGAATCCCGATGCATTGCTAAGGATAAAACAATCTTATAACCCTAGTTAGCACATCAAGTCATCGTCATCGGGCTTGGTCTTCTCCATGTTGTTGTCATCGCTTGGTCGGCGGTGTTTCGTTCCCTAATTTTTTTTGTAGATATTTTTGGTTTGGTGGGAGATGGAGGGATGAATAAATTGCCACCTCCAACTTTTATAGGTAGTGAAGATAAAGATGGACTTAAAAAACAACACAAATGTTGAAAGAAAACAAGGTTATGGTCGTCGAGGTCTTGGATTGTCCTTCAGGAAAAAAGTAGTTAACCCTATGTACTCTCGTTGAAAGTGTTCTAGAGGAAAACATCAATCTTAGATAATTAAGTATCCTGGAAAACTTGATATATAGGTCCCATAAAAAAAGTTTGATTTCATCAGAACAGCAATGCAGTTCTTTTGTTCATCCCAAATATTTCAAATTAGTTTTGCTGCCCCAAACTTCAATTCAAGACATATAAGTTTGTTTGTAGTAAGTATTCATTAAACTTTTACAGGACTCCCAAAGATAAGGAAGGAGTGGATTGACAGGAGGGAGAAGTTGGGTAGTCCTCGATACACACAAATGTACTATGCTAAGCAGGGAATCATCACAGAGGAGATGCTGTACTGTGCCAAACGGGAGAACCTCACTCCTGAATTTGTCCGGTCTGAAGTTGCTCGTGGCCGAGCCATTATTCCATCCAACAAGAGGCACCTGGAATTGGAACCAATGATTGTTGGAAGAAACTTCCTGGTAAAGATTAATGCAAACATAGGAAACTCAGCTGTTGTGAGCTCTATTGAGGAGGAAGTCCACAAGCTCCAGTGGGCCACAATGTGGGGAGCTGATACCGTCATGGACCTTTCAACAGGGCGCCATATCCATGAGACCCGGGAATGGATTATTCGTAATTCTTCAGTTCCTATTGGGACTGTTCCTATTTACCAAGCACTTGAGAAAGTTAATGGTATTGCGGAAGATCTGAGCTGGGAAGTCTTCAGAGATACTTTACTTGAACAAGCTGAGCAGGGTGTTGATTATTTCACCATCCATGCTGGTGTGTTGCTTCGTTATATTCCTCTTACAGCAAAAAGAATGACTGGCATAGTTTCACGTGGTGGATCGATCCATGCAAAATGGTGCTTAACATATCACAAGGAGAACTTTGCCTATGAGCATTGGGATGACATTCTTGACATATGCAATCAGTATGATGTGGCATTGTCAATTGGTGATGGTTTGAGGCCCGGTTCTATTTATGATGCAAATGATAGTGCTCAGTTTGCAGAACTGCTGACTCAAGGGGAGCTAACACGCCGAGCATGGGAGAAAGATGTGCAGGTGAGAATAATACGACTAAAGTTTAACCAAATAGAGCTGTTTCCTTTACGATATCAACATATTCGAATTTATGCTGTCATAGTTAATAATCTAGTCCGTAGAATTTATATCAAAGTTTGATCGCATAATCAAAGCTTATTTAGAACACCCTGTAATTGATCACTGAATAGAAAAAAAAACACATAAAGCCAGCCATTGCACGCAAAAAAAAAAAAAAAAACTATGCTATCCATAGGAAGAGTTAGTTTGGGTTAACATGAGATTAAAGTGAATATTTCAAGTAACTGGTAATAAGTAGAAATAACATTTTATTTTGCACTAAAATTGAATATGTTTACCAGGTCGGCAGATTGCATATTGAGCATAAAAGACACCATTAAATAGGACATACATTAGCTATTTTTCATATGATTATTTCTGCACCCATGACTAATGTGTCACATGGTCACTTATTTTGGAACAGTGTATATGCAATGATATTCATTATTGTGCAATGTTGCTTAATAAGCTTACCTAGCAATAAGTTGTCGAAATCCAACAAGTGAGACCATATTAAAGATCAATGTTTCAAACTCTTGATTTGCAAAGTGCCCTAAATGGCAAAACATTTTATTTTCCCTAGTGGCTCAGTAGTTGAACTTGGAGCTGTATTGTTCTCTGAATGATGAATTGTTTTTGTCTGCTATGTAAATTAGTCTTTCTGATATTCCATAACTTGTAGGTGATGAATGAAGGACCAGGGCATATTCCGATGCATAAAATTCCTGAAAACATGGAGAAACAGCTCGAATGGTGCAATGAAGCACCTTTCTATACATTGGGTCCATTGACAACTGATATTGCACCTGGTTATGATCACATCACGTCAGCCATTGGTGCTGCCAACATTGGGGCCCTTGGCACTGCACTTCTTTGTTATGTAACACCAAAGGAGCACCTTGGGTTGCCTAACCGTGATGATGTTAAGACAGGTGTTATATCCTATAAAATTGCTGCTCATGCTGCTGATTTGGCAAAGCGTCACCCCTATGCACAAGCATGGGATGATGCACTCAGCAAGGCAAGGTTTGAGTTTAGATGGTTGGACCAATTTGCTCTATCTCTGGATCCAGTAACTGCTATGTCTTTCCATGATGAAACATTACCATCTGATGGTGCCAAAGTAGCACATTTCTGTTCGATGTGTGGCCCCAAGTTTTGTTCGATGAAAATCACGGAGGATATTAGGAAGTATGCTGATGAACATGGTTACGGAGATGTAGAGGAAGCTGTGAGGCAAGGAATGAGTGATATGAGTGCTGAATTTATGGCTGCAAGGAAAACAATTAGTGGTGAACAACATGGTGAAGCTGGCGGGGAAATCTATGTTCCAGAAAGCTACCTAGCCAAAAAATAAGGTCAGTTTGTTCTGTATATGATGTAAAGATTGCCGTGCGAGAGAACACACATGAAGTTTCTTCTTCTTTGAAATACTATACATTGTAGACCATATCAGTAATCCATTAACATGAATTTTTTACAAAATAAAGTACGCTTCTAATTTTGAGCCACATTTTTTTTCTTTCAGATAATTTTTGTTACCATAGATAACCCATTTTGACCTCATTAATCTGACCATAATTACATTGCATGATCTGCTCAACCATTATTATTCGTTGCCATGTCATACAATGTGATCATTTCTTTTCCACATAATGTGAAACTTTTCCAGCACTGAGCAAACTTTATCTTCCTTAGACACTGTGGAACTAAACCAACAGTGTGATTAATGTGGTTGAATGATCCATTCATTAGTTTCGGAGCAGCTACATGCCGCAGTACTTTGACATCATAATGTAACTCTGTTTAAGTGGCTTAGTTTCCCTTGTTTCTGTTAGTATGAACTTGTACTTGTAATTTTAGGGCAGTTAACAAACCATTTTAAATTATATGCTGCTCTGTTGTGAATACATTAATGTTTTATCTCTCTAATATTTTCTCATAATTTGGAAATACAAACATTGTGCAGATCTCCTTGGCAGCGGTCTGTTCCAGGTGGTGCAAATCTGATGGCTAGGCTGTTTGTCAGCAGCACTTCTACTATCCTTTGTTAGGAGGTGGTAAGCAGGATATATGCCTCAATAAAGCTGGTGTTGCTTAGCTTCAGTTTTTTTAATGTCGTTATGGATTGTAATAAAGAAAACTCTATATTGTGCTCCGTTTGTTATATTTCTTTTCTGTATCATTATGGGATTGTTAGTGATGAAAGCTGCACCAGGGGTGCCTGTATTCTCAACAATCTGAAGGGCCCCTTGGCCTGGATTGTTGTGATATGGGCTGAGAAAGTCCCTTTGAACCTGAACAGGATAATGCCTGCGTAGGGAGCGTGCATTTCTATTTTCATGTTTCCCAGGACACACTCAGCCCTCAACCTTCCGGAAATCGAGGGACCAAATTGTCCTGAATGTGTGGAGCGCACCAACTGGATATGCATGTTTCGTACGTCGGAGGTTACATGGTAATGTACATGATTTCCTGAACCAGTTTGCATATTGGCATTTCCCCAGGACAGGAGCATAGGTATTTATCATGGCATGCATGTTATTTAGTCATGCGGGTGATCAATGTAGTCAAACTTCAGTGCCTCCGTTACATCTTGCAAAGCCATTCACCATTTTCTATATAATCTACTTTTATACTTATCCTCCTTTCTATCTACATCTTTCTATACTAGAAGTATAAAAAAGTGCGGCTGGACTAACAGACTGGAACTTTTAGGTGCATTCTGACTATCAATTGAGAACAAAAGTACTGAGAAAATTCATTTTGACTTGACTATGTGACTATCTAATGAGAATGATTTTGTAAAACGACTAAGATATAGTTTATATCAACTATCATTTGGTTCTTCCTACTGGAATCATCAAATGTAGCAAGTGCATCATATGTTCAACACACCAATTTACCTCCATAGGCAGTTAGTTTCATGTTAATCTTTCATGCATAACTGTATGCACATTATAGAACTTGGCGGCAATATTTTAGTGCTGGAATGGTTGATGACCACAAATGTCCTCCCATAAGGCATTTTATAGTTTAGTTATCGACTGCAGTTAAGCATACTACAGAAATACACACCTATCAGCCATACAAGTGTGGCCAAAAACTTGCATAAATTAATTGTAGGTATCAACTATAACCATAGATCCATAATCTTATCCATTCAAAGTCATTCTTTTTTGTATTGGTGGAGCAGATAACTTTATTTTTACCATCCGTCGTTTAGGCACATGTTTCTTGGTTGACTTATTACTTGCCACTCTACCTTTTGATTCATGGCCCAAATACCATTGCTGAGACGAAACGTCGATAGATATATGTCAGAAATGGTGCTCATGGCTGAGGTCTTTTGAGCTTCGCTCCCGTTCTGATTGTGCTCTTATGGTGTTTAACTTATATTCTTACATAACTGAGCTATTCACAGCACGTTTAATGTGACGTTTCGTCTCTGAAGTATATTACTTCTGTTCACTGTATAAAGAGATTCCTTGCAAGTTCAGATTTTAATTTGAATGCCCCATCGCTTGTGTAATATATGCTGATATATGTCTTATACTTATTTTGATGTGGCACAAGGACATGTTGCTTCACCGCTTTATCGTCGTTTGATGCTTTATGTTTTGCTTCGTTCTAACTTTATATGTGAAAACAACATGAACAAATTTCAGAATTTGCATGCTTGCTTTAAATCGTATAGTACATCTTTGGGTTTGCATATAATATGGCTGTTGACATATCCAAGCACGTCACTCTCTTTTACGTGCCTCAAATCTAGGGCGGCACATAAGGAGTAGATTTAGTAATCTTTTTGTATTGCGCTGATCTTTGAAGGGTTACATAAATACAAACAACTCTCAGCGGTCCGCCTGGCCTTGAATCATACTTCTTCTGTTTCGGATTATAAGATGTTTTAGCTTTTTTCTGAATCACATGTATGTATCTAGACACATTTTTGTATGTGGTTAACTCATTTTAATCCGAATGTAGTCCATGTTACCATATTCAGAACATCTTACGAAACGGAGAGAGTAAATATATTTGGTTACATAAATACAAATATCAGAATTTGCACACTTGCCATAAAAGGTCTTTTGCGGCGCTTACCTAAGTACCCTGAAAAACTTTTGGCGATGCCTTTTTCCGGCGATCGATAAGGGTTGTGGAAAGTGTATGCCACTTTTCGTTTCAGAAGATACATGTCCGTGTAACAATATTTGACAAAGACTAATGACTTTCCACTTCGCAACAAGTTTCTACAGTAAAAAAAAAAAAACAAGTTTCTACAGTGGATTTAGGAAATGCGGCAACTTTAGAGCATCTTCTTTGTGTGGTACCTCGGGCTAGAATTGAAGGATCATCAAATTATCAAATGTTGTTGACTTGTCTCGTGGGAAGCAAAACACCGATAGTCTTTACTACTAAAGTCCTTGTAAGGAGTTGCAACATGGTCTAGAACACCCCTTTAGTCAACGGTCTCCATATTTTTTTCCTGAGATGACATACGCTCTTTTGTTATGTCGTGGCAACATGGGAGTGTTCAGCTAGTAATAATACGAACACAAAAAATGACGGCAGAACGCGGGATTGATGAATCGATTAATTTCTGGCCTCTCATTCGTGTTTAAGAGCATCTCTAGTAGACGTCTTATCCTGTGGATCCTTAAATGCGGATAAGGGGCGCGAAAAACGCGTTTTTATGGGCCGAAAAAGGCCGCGGCGGAACAGACACCCTAAATCGGTGGGGATTTCTGATTTGCAGGTTCACTATGCGGTGTCCATTCTGCGGCTGACAGAAGCAACCCTCAAACCGAAAAAACACCATCACTTTAAGCAACACCATCGGCATCCACCCTTGGCACAACATGGCCTCTTCCGGCTCTTACTCGCCTCATTCGCTCCAAGATCTCCATCCTTGCTAGGCCGTAGGGTCAGCAGGGTCAGTTCATCCATTTCATCACGATTTATCGACATGATCCTATTCTCCTCCTTAAGTAGCTTGGCCATGGCCTTGGTCTCCTCGGCATTGGCTCTCTTGTCCTCGGCAAGGGCTCTTTTCTCCTCGGTAAGGGCTTTCTTCTCTTTAATGGCGGCCTTGCGCAACCCCTCCTCCTTCGCGTGTTGTCACTTCGCAAGCTTCTCTTGCGCCTTCTTCTCCTCCAATTCTTTCTTTTGCTCCAAAGTTTTGGCCACACATATCTCATTGGATTTGACCATGTTGTCAATCATATCCTTCAAACTAGAGGCCTCGGCATCCCTCTTGATCTTCTCCTTGACCAGCTTGGTTTCATCCGGTTTGTTCTTGTTTCTTCCTCCTAAGGCCTCATCATCGTCATCCTCATCCTCCATCTTGGAGAAGGCACCTCTCTTAAGTGGAGCTTCATTGTCCCTCACCTTCCACTTCTCACTCTTCTTGAGTAGTTCCCAATAATGCATATATGGAAATGCCTTGCCTTTGGAGGACGGCATGTTCTTGTACCTTGACACAGCAATTTTTTCCTACAACCAAAAAAACATGTCAATGTACATCACATGGAACAATTGGCCACCAATTCAAATGAACAATGAAACTTACCCAATCGCCCTCATTGGTTCCACTAGGAGGTGCGTTGTACACTTGCTTCACACATCCAGTCCAACGGTTACACGCCGGCTTGAGAGTATCCTATCGTCCTTGGAGAGACCTAAAGTTGCGGGGAGTCTTCTCCGCCCCCGATATTTCGGCCATCAACTTCAAGAATTTGTCTTTAATTCGTTGCCAATACCTTTTGCCGGTTTGGTCCGCGCCGGTGGAGTTGTCAAGGGTCACGCTCTCCCACGCCTTGATCAAAATCTCATCCTCCAAAATGGTGTAGCTCTTCGACCTCTTGCGGATCGAAGAAGGTACTGCGTACTCCCCGCGTCAATCTCCTCCAAGTCATCATCGTCGCTTCCACCGCCCTCCAACTCATTGTACGAGCCGAGCGGGAAAATGTCGACATAAACGGTGTTCTCGTCGAGGGCCTTCTCGTACGAACTACGAATTTGCAAGTAAATTATCGGCGCTACTATAGAACAACAAATTTGGCACTACGAGATTCGTACATACCTCACACTCGATCCGTCGACCGTCGAACACCTGAGGGGCGCCGGTGGTAGGGGAGAGAACATCCGTCGCTGCTACCGTTGCGGTATCCCCGGGTGTTCCGTCGAGGCCGGTGGTGTCGTCGCGGCCCCATTCCCCTTCGATGCAAAGCTCTTCTTCCGCTTAATGGCCGCCTTCCGCGGTTTTTTCGGTGCGGGTGCGTCGAGATCGACGGGAGTGGAATCGGTGGCTGCGGCACGGCCCGCCTTCGACGCAGCTCCGGCTGCAGGACGGACACCTGGACCACCCTGCCCGACGATGTTCCCTTGCCTCTTCCAGGAAACCATCGAGGCGACGGCTTCCTCCGCGGCGGCCGTGCGAATTGGGTGCGGCGGCGGCGCAACCCCAACGGAGACGGTGACCAGGAAGGGGTCGAAGGCGTCCATGCCGGCGTCGCACGGCCTGGGGGCGCCGGCCGGGGTCGGGGAAGAGAGATCAGCGGCGGCGGCGGCGGGAAAGGGGAGAGGGAACTGGCGCGCTGTTTTTCCCTCCCGCCAAGTAAAACTAGGGATAGAGGACGCGCTCGGGTCGGCCTCCCGCCCCTTTTTATAAAGGTTTCGCGGGGGATTTCTCGTGCCCCTTAAAAAAAATTACAGGCCGACAACATTTGGTGCGTCTGGTATGGCCAGTTTTTTCGCCCAGAATTGCAAAAAAAAGGGTTATTTTATAGGTCCGCACGGGATGGGAGTCTGCTAGAGATGCTCTAACTCCTAGGAAGAGAAACTATATTTGATTATGGTGAAGAAATGTTTCATGAGGTCCAACGTAATTCCTTTTTCCTATAAACTTTGCACTACAAGACTCTTATGGGAATATTTTCATATAGGATATGATCCTTTGAATCAAACGGTTTTTATAGAATTTTTATAGGATCTCAATCCTATAAATGTCCTTTGAAAATCCTAGAATCAAAGGAGGTCTAAAGCAGTCGCGCCTATTGCACAATGAGTTAAAAAAACCTGGTGCACAACTTCTGGTGTAGCCTGGTATACATGAGAAGGATAGTTATATGAGGTACATTTTTGCTATGCTTGATTTTAATCACCTCCAAATTATCACACTTGAAAGTCATAATATTATGGCATTCAAGAGCTACATTTCGCCACTTGCCCCTTGCAGTCCTCCGCCTTGATTGATCTAAAAACTTTAGGAAGTATGAAACAATTCAAGAAGATGTATGATGGGAGGGAAATCAAGTGATAAAATATTGTAATGCATTACATAGTAGGAGTACCTCACAATTCTGCAAAGAATGTTTTTCAAGCCTGGTGTGCTTTGTGGAAAGCGATCCAATGTTTGAATGGTTGCATTCGTTTCTGGATTAAAATGACCCATGTGAGGGTTAAATGACCCTACGAAATGAGATGAGGTGCGTGTGTTCATGGATTACATCCATGTCAATGTGGTGTGTTTACATGAGACGAAATTAGAGGTGATTGATCGGTACATTGTTTCGGAATGCTTGGGGTCGGCCTTTGACGACTTTGCGTTTCTCCCGGCAATGCAAACCAGAGGAGGCATTCTGCTAGCTGGAACTCGTCGGTTGTGGAAATCGAAAACCTATCCATAGATACTTACTCTCTGATGGGAGATGTGTTCAGAGAGATAACAACAGTTTGTGACAGTTGTTTACGGTCCCCAAACGACAAATGACGGTCTAATTTATGCAGCAATTACCTAAACGGCATAGTCTCTGCCCGAGGCCATGGCTGCTCCGTGGGGATTTTAACACGATTTTGCATGCTTCGGAGAAGAATAATAACCTCCTAGATAAGAGTATGATGGAGAGATTTCGCGACTTTGTTAAGAGTTGACAGAGTGTTCGCTTCCGTCGATTGGGATCTTCGGTACCTGGAAACATTCTTATAGGCACTCTCATCTTGGACGACATATCACATGCCTTTGCATCTGTCCATGAATGTTGGGCACACGCCAAAGCGCAGATTTAGATTTGGTAAAATTGGAAGGTTTTGAGGATGCAGTTAGTGAGGGGTAGAAGTGCAATCAGAACATTTTTTATCCTTTCTTGCGACTGATAACTTGTTCAGAAATTTGGAAATGCTCTACAAGCATGGAGTGATCACAAAACTGGGGACATCAAAATAAAAATTGTCATCGGCAACTTGGTGATCCACCGACTTGATGTGGCGCAGGAAAGCAGGGCCTTGTCGGAAGAAGAACTGTGGCTTGGGGGCACGTTAAAACTATCGGTTCTTGGCCTGTCCTTAGTCGAGCGCACATTTGCTAGGCACCGCGCGCGTATTAGGTGGACCAAGGAGGGCGACACCAACTCTCGCCTGTTCCATGCGATTGATGATGGTCGGCGCTCCAAGAATTGCGTATCTTCCTTGGGCCAAAGCTCAAGGACTAGACGCCGCAGGTGTATATGAAGTTTGAGTTCTCGACACATAGAGAGAGAGTAATTAGAAACTAGCTAGATCTAATTAGGAGAGGACACGTCAAAACCCCAAGCAGAAGAAGCTCTAATTCAATTAGATGGACTCTAATTAGACCATCTAATTCTACTAGAGAGAGCGCCTTGAGTGTCAACTGTGTGTTTTCATAGTCTTGGGGTCCCTTACATAGGTGGATGAGGGGGAGACCTTCCTTGGGAGGGAGGAGTCCCTCCCTTAATCCACCAAGAGGGAACCGACCTATAAGGGGTGGCCGCACCCTCCTTGTAGGCAATCTGATTGGACTCCCCTTGTGGACTGCAACTCCACCTCCTTTTCGTTTTTCCCTTTTGCCTTTATCTTTTTTCTCTCCAATTAAATTTGAGAAAAATGCAGGGAGGATGGTGCGCCATGTCTGGTTCTCCGGGGCCCACCTGGCAGCCCCTAAAATTGGGTGCGGCCATGAGGGGCATTCCTGCCTCCCTCCGGCACCCCCCTCCCTTGTTTTTTGTCCTGAACTCTTCCGGAACCCTATGACCCCTATAGATAAAATCATCGACCTTATCTAATGATGGTCAGAAATATATTTTCGACATCTCGGGACATCTCATGCCCCCCGGTGCTTGCTCTGTAAAGCGTGCCGCTTCATTCTCCCCCTCAGAAAAATCCAGAATAAATTTCGGCAGTAACAAAAACTATTTCTATCACTCTGGAACATCTAATGCCCTCATTATAAATTCTCTCTGATATATAAAATATATCTATCACGCAGAAACACCGTTTCGATGATACTCCTTGTTGATCCGTACCTACCGATATACACATAAACTAGCCTAACTTAAGTGTGTTTACTCTACAGGTTCGATAGTGTGTGGACATGAAACTGGAAACTCTTTCCTTTTCAATAATCAATAGAGGATCCATGGACGCCCATATTGACTCCCACGTACTATACGAATAAACTACTGAACCCGTTGGCTATTATAAAATATTCCCATTACTCATGATACCAAACTTACCCGGGACTATGGATTCCGGTATTGCCGTGAAACAATATTTGGTTCACTATACCTTTGTCTATCTAGTTAACCGGCAAAGCCTCCTTTTACTCGTTACTATATTATGGTATCCCACATGATGTATCATCATCATGCATTGTCTGCAGAACTTATGGATATCAAGAATACGGAGTGTGCCTAGACTTGTGTCTCTCCTTTTACGAAGGAGCAATTCCCATCTCAGAAAATCGAGGCAATATACTCCTTTAGAATTACCTAGTGTCTACCGTTATGTTCATCAAGTTTACGGTATGACTCTAGATAGTACTGAAGTAAAACCTCCAGAATATACCATCCTGATAACCTCATGGTCAAAGGATATGTTGTGATATAATCGTGTTGTGATATGTCTCTAAGGAAAAAGATGTCTTAATATCAACTATTAGGGTATACCCATCCATATTGTTCCCTTCCAACAATATGTTATTCATTGACGCTGATATAAACAATGTCCATGACCGGGAAAACACAGTCATCAAGCATCCAATGAATTAGTCATAAAAGGAAAAAACTAGGGTTTGATACTTTGTTCAATTTACTACACGTGAGTGTCAGTTTTCCTCTGAATCTCATATTCAGGAGCCATGTCTGTTATATCATAGTAATATGAATCATAATCGTCGGATATATGCCAAATGGGGGTATATCCGGCATTGGCCGAAGGCTGGATTACCCGGGTGGCCCGTAGGAAATGGAGCAAAGTCCATTGGGCGACCCAGTAAGCCGACGCACAGGAAGGCGGATTCTAGAATAACCTGGATTACGGCCCAATACGTAGTCCGGCTTGGAGAAGAAGTCGGGTGTCTAGCTTACCAAGAATAAGAATACTTTACGGGACTTCAAGCTTTTCTTCTTGTAAGACCTAGTCCGGCTACCTATATAAAGGTGGACGGGAGAAGCCTCAGGGCAGAGACAAGATCGCCAGATAGCGAACCTAGACTCACATTGTATTCCGTATACTCTAGTCTTTAGACCTGATTATTGAGATTGCAGGAGTAGGGCGCCGCCATTGTTGCGACGTACCGAACCTGGGTAAACTTGTGTCCCCGCCTAATAAAACTTCCTACGTTTCCACCCACGATCTACTCAAAGGCTTATGGCACCCTCTGCCATGAACCATACTAAGAACACTCGACAGTTGGCGCCCACTGTGGGGTCAGCAGCGTCCGGAGTTACGTTTAGAGCGAGAACACTCGGCAGAATCGGAAACACGATCACGATCGGAAGCCTGGAATTCGATGGAAACGTTGGCCGCTTCATCGACATCGGTTCCTATCTACCGGCACGGAATCACCTGGTGAGTTCTTGCATCCTTCCTATTGGATCTGCTAACGTTTTCATAGGTTTGACGGCAGAAGCAATGGGTCTCCGTGGCGGAAGCCATTTTATCCCACCCACCCTATGCCCAGCAGAAGATGGCTTTAACGCCGTATTTGGGATGGATCTGCCTTATTCATACATTATGGCAGACCAAGATCTATTATCTGCATATCGCCAAAATATGACTGGTTTACTGCCTCTCAGGAGATGTCTACTCCCAGATCACACTTTGTAAGCATGGTGCAAGCAGAACCTGCGGAAAAGGCGGAGGATGAATATCCCGTCGAAAAGGAAGAAGACGACGAACCCACAGAAAAAGTGGATGACCCGAAACCCGCCAATCCGGCAGAAAACTTGGAAGCCAAATCTATTATGGTTGCAGTCGAAGCAAAGATGGATTCGGAAACCAGATCTGTATTTGGTGAGACAGATTCCGATGATGATGGTGAGGCTTTCAAAAGAAAGATCAAATCCAAGCAAGGAGGTTTCCATGAAGTCCTCATGGCTAAACCCGCTGAAAAGGCGAACGTCGGGGAAAAAGAGGAAATAGATCCAGTTACCCCTCTTCTGGAAAATAATACAAACGGGGAGGAAGAGGATGATCAAAGGCTGAAATTCCTTGATGTTCAGGAATTAACAGAATATGAAGCCCTAAAAAAACCCCATCCTCCAAGAAGAAGAAGAAATTCGTCAATAAGCTTTACGCCAAAGTACAGAAGAAAAAGTTGGATAGATTGGCTGACATAGCCAACCAGAACCTGCAAGTTGGCGGAAGCAGCATCGTAAAGGTTGCGGAGAAGAAAAAGCAGAAGCAGGCTGATACAGTTCCAGCGCCCCAGATGTCGGAACAAGATGAAGCTAATCTGCTACAGACCCCGGTGGGAAGGCATGAACTACGAGAAGTGATGGAAGTCAGAAGACAAGCATTAATGTGGTAACAACAACAACCGCACCGGAATCGGGAAAACCTCTGAAAAGCCCAGGCTGCCATCAAAGTGCAGCAGGAAGAAATCGAGGAATTCGAACGCCGGAATCGCTCGGGAATTAAGCCTACAAGGCTGCCCGGAGTAGGAATCCCAGAAGAATAGCCAGTCAAAAGACGGCTGGAGAACCAAACCTGGCAAAGACATGTGAACAACGTAAACGCTAAGGGGGAACGCATCTACAAAACTCCTGCAGAAAACGCGGAAGCTGCATTCACCATCCACAATGACGACCTCTATTCTGAAGAAGAAAAGCTTCAGGGAGTGTATGCTTTCCTTGGAAAAGAATTACAGCAGCAGCAGCGAGGACAAGCACATTCTGGTAAGTTGTATGACAATTCGTCTTTATGCAAAACTGCCACAGGCGTAGCCGCAGCCGCAGCACCCGATCCAAGCGATCCTGGAGATTCGGGAAGCTCTTAGGGAAAGAATGAAGATCCAAAAAAGGACAGAAAAGATCCACGTGATAACGATGCATCGTCTAGAACTAGGTCCTATCCGCCAAACCACGATAATAACCGGAAACCCTAAACAAACATCGCTCGGGAAGACAAAAACCGGAAAGAAGGCAATAGCCCTATCCGTCAATCTTGTGCGGAGAAAGACGGAAAAGCAATGCCACTCCGATAAACCCGGCTGATAAGCTGGAAGATATGACCATCCTCGCAGGCGTGAGAGACCCCGGACTCCACAAAGGAATAAGGAGCGTGCCAGAAGCAGAACTCCTCCTCGTCACAGGGATAGAGATGCCGGAAGAAATAGAGACGAACCACGATGGGCGAATTCGCGCAATAGTGGAGTAAGGAGAAGTAGACCCCCTTCAGCTCACTCGATCGGAAGGTATTCTCCGCATGCACCTGGTGCAGAAAGGGATGATTTATACTTCAGACCAAAGTGTTTCACTGATAGAATCCGGAATATAAACCTCCATGCTGGCGTTGCCAAAGTCGGACCAACTTACCAAAAGTATATTGGAAGTACAAACCCAGATACATGGCTTTACGATTACTATACTGACGTTCAGATCAACAAAGGAACATATTTGGAAGTAGTAAAATTCCTGCCTTTGATGCTACTGGACGTAGCACGTGACTGGATTGGATTACCGTCAAGAACAGTGGATAGCTGGGAGGGTATGGTCAGGTTTTTGCTCAGCATTTCCAAGGCACATACAAGCGCCCCAGGAGTATTAACCAGTTAAACCGTTGCATCCAATATGAAAAGGAGTCGTATGTTGACTTTATTTCTAGATGGACGGCAATGAAGAACAGCCGTTCTGGAGTAAGTGACGTCCAAGCAATGCATGCTTTCGTCAATGGCCTCAAACCCGGCCTTGTACCGTTCATGGTAGAATTAAAAACACATAAAGACCCGAGTTCTATGCTAATGACGGCCAATGAGCATGCAGAGGGTGAAGATGACATCGAGGCAAGAGCCGTAAATATAGATATGCTTATACAAGCGAAAAAGTCGTCCCGCCCTAAGAAAAAGGCTGCTCCAGATGCACAAGAAAAGCCCAAAGAGGTAAATACCGCCTTTGGAAAAGAAAGCTCCAATCAATGGAAAGGAAGAAGTGCAGAATCCATGGAACCCATAGCTTACTCCAAGGAAGAGTGGGACAAAATCAGAGGGGAACCTTTCATACATCATGCACAGTTTGGAAAGGCAAACCATGCAAAACAGCAACGTTGGCTTAACAAGCATATGAGAAGCAACGCTGGAGCTGGGAACAAATGGAAGAACTCCAAGAGGAAGTTCAATAAGAAAAAGTCGGAAGCTGAAAAAGGTGAAAGCGAGTCCGACACTGACGATCGGATTAAGGAGAAACAGTGGAAAGTCGAACCCAAGTTCCCAAGGGATGAGGGAGAATGTAATCTCACCTTTTTGGCGATGCCATCCGCCAAAAAAGTGAAACAGTCTTGGAGATAAATCAATGTCGTCGTGCCACCTACTCCAAAGTATCTTAAGTATGCAAAAACTCAATTACCTGGGATCAGTCCGACCGTCCTGGCAATATCCTAGAACCAAGCACGCATGCCCTGATAGTAAGCCCTATAGTGCAAAAGCATAGGCTCTGGAGAGTGCTAATGGACGGATGATCTAGCATCAACATCATGTACCTGAGCACTTTGAAGAAATTGCACCTGTCACAAATCCATCTCAAGCATAGCAATGTACGTTTTCACGGTATTGTTCCTGGCAGACAAGCAACTTCCCTAGGAGAAATTTCCCTAGAAGTCACCTTCGGAAAGTTGGAACACTTCCGGCAGTAAGTGATTTTGTTTGAGGTAGTATAGTTTGAAAGTGTATACCATGCAATACTCGGACGACCTACTTTTGCCAAATGCATGCCTAGGTCATGCTACATCTACAACAAGCTTAAGATGTTAGGGCCAAAAGGCGGAGTGATCACCATTGAAGGAGATTTTGCGCTTGCAAATGAGCTAGAGTTGGGAGACGCCCTTTGCGCTGAACGGATCATTGCAAAGGAAGACCTGAAAGAACTGGCAAAGGAGGTATTGCCGACAGAAATGCCGGCCGGAAAAGAAACCATAAAGCCGACAGACAGCTTCAAAGCATTAGAGAATACAAAAAAAATTATCCTGGACAAGATCGGACTAAGTACGTCGTTGTAGGGAATGAAATGTACGACAAATAGAAAGGCAAACTCATCAAGTTCCTCCGTGAGAACGGGGACATTTTGCCTTGTGTTCTGAAGATATGCCAGGTGTACTCTAGGAACTTGCTGAGCATAAATTGAAGGTACTTCCAGGATCAAAAGTCGTCGAACAAGGACTTCGCCGATTCGATGGAGAAAGACGGAAGGCTATAGGCAGGGAAATAATCCGGCTTTTAGCAACTGATTATATCCGGGAAGTTATTCATGCTGATTGGTCCGCCAATCCGATATTAGTCCCGAAGAAAGATACAGTTATCCTTAAGATGTGTATAGATTATACATATCTGAACAAATTGTGTCCAAAAGATAGATTCGCCTTACCGTGAATCGACCAAATAATAGATACCAATGCTGGCTCCGAGCTTTTATGCTTTTTAGATGCTTATTTCGGATATCGTCAAATACATTTAAAAAAGGAGGACCAAATTAAAACCTCTTTAATAACGCCTGATGACGTGAGAACACCGGTTGTTGGGAGACCCCAAGAGGAAGGTATGAAGAGTACAACAACAAGTTTTCCCTCAGTAAGAAACAAAGGTCTAATCAAACCAGTAGGAAAGATAAATCACTTCTGAAGGTTGATGACAGCTGATGTTGGCAGGACGCACTACCAGTCTCAACAGCAACGTGGAATCTGCACACAACACAACCAAGACACTTTGCCCAGTGAAGTTGTAAATCTTACCGGTTTTGCTAACACAAAGGATTAGATGTATAATATGGAAAACATTACTTGTTTGCAGTAAATGAAAAGAAAACAATTGCAGTAAAGAAAACAATGTTTGACGTGGTTGTATTATTAGTGTAAAAGAATGGATCGGGGTCCACAGTTCACTAGTGGTATCTGTCGTGGTGGTATCATGGCAGATGCCATGGGATGGCTAAAGTTGGGGCCGATGGACGCTGGAGGTGCTCGGGGAGGGATCACACAGCGAGTAGCCGCGTGTGGTAAGTCACAAACACTGCAAACAACAAGATCTTACCCAGGTTCAGGGCCCTCGTGTGGAGGTAACACCCCTACTCCTGCCTCTCTCTTTATATGGGTGTTTACCGAGTAGCCACAGTACAGTACAGGCCTTCAGACGAGTAGCCACTCTTCTCTCTAGTTATCTCGGTGTGTAGTGAAGCAATCCAGAATGTCGACCCTCGCACAGGAGGGGGCAGGGCACCTTATATACTGGTGCCCAGCCGGATAGAATAAGACTAAAAGGTACAGCTTGATGGGACAGGAGCACTGCAGAACCACGCACGCCTCCGGGTTCCCGCTGACGCGTGCACCGTAAGTCGTCGCGCCGTTCGGAGATGGGACCTGTCCACCCTTGTTAGTGAGATAGGGTAGACCCCTAGCCCTGTCCTGTCCCCTCTGTCAGTGACAGGACTAGACAGGCGCCTACCGCACTGTAGCCACGACGGATCGCGGATAATCCCGCACTCCGTAAGTTGAACCGCACGCCGTACGGACGCATGATACGCGGGATTCTTTGTCAGAACGGCTCCATTGACTTCTGGCCCGAGTAGGAAACCACTCCCTCTACTCGGACCAACTCCTCTACCCAGAGGGATGTAACTTCCTTGATTCTTCCTTCTGGTCACTGGTGGGTACGCACGGATAGCAGCCTACCGGGTAGCAAGTACCGGGTAGCCAGCTACTTAGTCAAATAGCCCCTTTGACCTTGCCTTTAGCACTGGCCTTACCCCTACTCGGGGGTAACCCCCCGACATTAGTCCCCGAAGCTGTTAAGTCCTGCGAACTTGTTCACTGTGCCCTGCCAGATTAAAAACAAATCTTGTCTTCATACTGTAAGAGGCCGAGTAGCCCCTCCGTGTAGCCCTTAACTCTTGCTTGAATCTCTTCTTCTCCGAGTAGCACTATCTTTCTTCTCTGATGCCGAGTAAAATGACTTAGCGAAATCTCGAAACACAATCCCGCTCAAACGGTGCGAATCCACCTCTGCGTGTCGCTACAGGGCACGTGTCACATCCCCGTACCCCCGACGCCTCGGTGCCTGGGACACTGCAGGCCACGCGCCAATAACTGCACCTCGGGCCCACTAGCCTGTTATGTCACTTCAACCGCACTAAATCGCCCACGATCTCGACGTGGGATTAACTGCGCCCGTTACGCGCGCAATATGCGCTGTGTGCGTTTCTAACCGGCGCGCAGCCCACGCCGCACGATCTCAGTGCACGATCAATCCGCAAATATCCCGCTGGTAACGGCAACTCGAGGGAAGAGATAAATACCCCCTCGATGCCTTCTTCTTCTCTTTCCTGCTCATTCCCATCTCTTGCCCCTTCGTCTCTCCTCCGCCGCCGAGCGCTTCGCCACCGCAACCGCTTGCCGTGCCGCTGCTCCACGCGCCGCCGGAGAGACACATAGAAAGATCTCAGAGCCTCCAAACTCCGATTCGCATCTCCCGCTAGCGCCTCCGCCTCCAATCTTCACCGCGCATCTCCGTTGCCATGGCTGCCGACGGAGACGACGATGCCGCCGCCCGCGCCGGCTAGGAAGGCTCCGATGTCACCTCGGAGGATTGCCAATGGTTCGTGAACACGCGTCGCGTGCCTCCCGGCGTGACTTGCCGTCATCCAGGTATGGAGATCGTACCCAAACCTGAGAAGGATGAGTACGTCGTTTTCCTTGCGCACTTCAAGCGCGGCTTCGGCCTCCCGATCTCTGATTTCTTCGCCAAATTTCTCAACCATTTCGGCCTTCAGCCACACCATCTTCCACCAAATTCTCTTATCATGCTCTCCACCCACGCCGTGGTGTGTGAAGATTTCCTTGGCGTGTACCCAACAATCCACACATGGGCACACTACTTCTTTTTTCGCAAACAGAGTATCCCCAACCCGGGAAAGACTGATGGCGCCCGCGCCATGACCCAGACGGGATGCGCTATGATGTTGCAGCGCTCCACGGGTAGCCATCCACGAGCCAAGGGATTGGAATCCGTGCGCAAATGGCAGCGCAGCTTCCTCTACGTGAAGAACGTAGCCACTGAAGTCGGGAAGCCGATCCAGGACCGGATAGGCCTTCCCAAGTTCAAGAACGCCCTACCAACCCAGCAGAATTGGGGCTACCACCCGAGGGACACCGTCGAGGACGTCATCCAGGTTGAGCGGCGCCTGTCCGAGTTGCGCGAGGAGGGGCTGCTCCATGATGATCCAATTGCCTGCTGGATCTCGCGCCGGGTACTCCCGCTTCAGCGCTGCTCGCACAAGATGTGCTACATGGGAGGAGCCCGTGACTGCACAAGGACCACAACCTTCGAGCTCACCAAGTCGGAGGTGGCCGCCTGGGCCAGGTCCATCATGCACACCACGCTGAAGGACGATTGGCTGTATGGCTTTGAGCCGTATAGTCGCACCAAGCGTATTGGACAGGTTAGTACTCTGTGCTTTACTTCTGCACTTTGATACCGAGTAGATGGCTTCTCAGCTTTGTATGCTTAGTGTTTGCATGCTGCACCAAGTAGAACATCATAAGTAACTTGTTGGCTTTTTATGCTTTGTGTTTGCATGCCATGCCGAATAGAAATCCTTAGCTGAATATGCTTTGTGTTTGCATGCCATTCCGAGCAGGACATTACAGAATACCCCTTTGGCTTTATATGCTTTATGTTTGCATGCCTTGTCGGGTAGAAATACTTAGCCAAATATGCTTTGTGTTTGCATGCTGCTCCGAGTAGGACCCTATAGCCGAGAACTCAACTCACTGTGCCATCTGTTTGCCTTTCCAGCATATCGATCATCAGGCAGAGGAAGATGAAGAGGTCTTCGAGGGAAACTGGCACGATGACCGAGAAGAGGATGACGAGAAGGCCTATGATACTCAGGACACTCTCTGCATCCCACATGCCACTCAGCCTGGTAAGCACCGAGTTGATGCGTCTATCCGGGATTGGTCCGAGGATGACGAAGGTGACCAAATTCACCTTTCTGATCTCGAGTAGCGCGCTCTGACTTCTTTTTCTGTTTCTGAATCCCTTTTCTCTTCTCTGCAGAGGATCCCGAGCATGAGGATGGTGAGGAGGCCCTCGATGTCCAGCCTCTATCTGTGGCTGTTCCCACCACCCGGAAGAGGGCGAGCAGCGGTGCACAAGAACCTGCTGCCAAGAAGACGAAAAAGACGGGTGGCAAGAAGCTCACCACCAATAGAAGGCAACCCCCCTCCCGCAAAGGGTAAGTTGTTCCATCCGAACGCCAATTCGCTACTGTTTCTCGCCGTTCTGCTCTCTGACTCTTTTCCTGAATTGCTTCCTTCCTTCAGCGATCCTCTGGATGCTGATGCTGCCACGGCCCCCACTCGTACCAAGAGGAAACCTGTCATAGACCTCGAGAAGCTCGTCGAGCTCTCCGAGGATGAGGACGAGCCAGCACCGCGGGGTAGGACGCGTGCGTCCTCTCCGGTGAAGCTAGAAGAAGAAGACACCGGCGCCGAGAACACGGGCGCTGGTGACCAAGATGACCAGAACTTGGAGCAGCAAACCTATGCGTACCAGAGTGCGCAGGATGCTGCTCACAATGAGACGCCTCCCTCTCCCCCAGCTACCGCAGCTAGGGAGACTGTTGAGCAAGATGCCGAGAATCAAGACTGTGCCGCCCTTGAGCGGCCAGATGACAACACCGAGCAACAGGAAGAACAAGCTGCAGCTCAAGAAGACCCCGCGGCCAGGCCGCGGGTAGAAGAACATGTTGATACCAGACCTGATCATGCTGCCGAGCAGCGGGTTGAGAAGACCGTGGTGGAGCCAGTGCTCCAGAGCCAAGCGCAGCCAGACGCTGCGCAGGGTAGCCGGCCCCTTGTGCCGCCTACCCAGCAGGCTACTCCACCAACCGCACCAAGCCCTCCACCAAAACAGAAAGCCTCGAAGATTGCTTTGGAACTTATGCCTAGGGCTGGAATTCGAGCCGAGCCGAGTCAGCTCGGCTCGACTCGCTCAAGCTCGGTCAAGTGACGAGTCGAGCTCGGATCGACTCGTTCAACAAACGAGTCCAAAATCAAAACTCGGCTCGGCTCGGTGAACTCGCGAGTAGCTCGCGAGCTACTCGTTTAACTTTTTTTTATTTAGTAAAATTATAAAAGTCGACATTATATATTATATATATAATTATTTTTATTATTTGGGGCATGTATAATAAAATCATCACAATGATCGATGAAAATATGTCACCATAAAATAATTTGTAGTAAATAAACTACAATAATCAGTAAAAAAAAAATTCACATATATAAAAATATCATTAGAAACTCTTTTTACCGAGTTAAACGAGCTAAACGAGTACTCGTAAACTCGGCTCGTTTAGCTTGAACTCGTTTACTGTCGAAACTGAAAACTCGACTCGGCTCGTTGGACAACGAGTTCGAGCCGAGCCGAGTCGAGTTGCGAGCTACTCGTTTAACTCGCGAGTTTTGAGTTTTAATTCCAGCCCTACTTATGCCTCCACCCACTTCACGCCAAGCGCCTCCGTCCGCTTCTCGGACGGACGCTGCTTCCAAGAAGACCGCCAAGCCTGAAGCTACAACCGTTCGGAAGAACCCAGCGCGCAAGGTTGCGCAGTACACGGATCTGATGCCACCGCCCAAGGGACCAAAGAGCACGCAACTCGCCGCTGGCGCTGCCGCTGGATCTGCTGGCCCAGGCGAAGGGTCGAGTGTTGTTCGCTCACAAGGCAGCTGGCCATCATACCTGATGGAGGTGTCCCAGCAGCACAGCATCTCCCTGGCCAAGGGCGAGAAGCGGCTTTCCGCCCTGCAGGAAGGCCAGGCCAAGGTTGTGGCTACCCAGTCCAAAGCCAAGAAGCCTATTGACTTCCACTCGCGCGAAGCCGGTGAGGACGACATCCACTCGCAGGGGTTAACCGCGGTCCTGGACCGGGTAGGCTTCGTGGACAAGGTCTGGGAGAGCGACGCTCTCGGCATCGAGTAGTGGAACGGCAGCACCCTGGGCGCTGTGGACCACTACCGCGTCGACTGGAACAAGGCCGACATCGGCTCTGTTCCAATGACCATCGCCTCCGACACCTGCACGCTAGCCGGGAAGCTGTTCTGCCTCCGCAAAGCCGCCGAGGACATGGAGCAAACAAATGCTGTAAGTTTTTCTTGGTTTCCTTGCTTTTTCTTGCTTCTCCGAGTTGCAGTTTTTCCTTTTCTTCTTCTCTTCTTTTCCTCTTAGCTAGTCCCCAGTCCCCGATATTCGGGCCGAGTAGACGGTTACTCAACCGAGTTGCCGTCTTCTCGGGTCAAATCTTCAAAAAATCTCTAACTCTTTTTCTTCTCTTCCACAGAATAGCCTCCTCAAACGGACCAATATCTTCCGTCGGCTGCTCTGGAACCACAACGTGGCCAAGAACTGCATCGCGGCTCTTGAGGCCGAGCGCAAAGATGACGCAGCACTAGAGCAGGCGGCACTAGACCGCGCTCTCAAACTTTCGGAGATAGAGAGTAAGCTTTCACCTATTCGGTTTGTGCGTTTTGTGTTTACGCCCGCGTTTTGCTTTTTGCTCTAACTCTATTTACTCTGCAGGCAAATTCAAAGAACTGAAGGAGCAGCATGAACACTGCCATGTCTTCTCTTCCTCTGCCGAAAGCAAGATCAAGCAACTAGAAGGTGAGTTGTCAGCTACTCTGCCATTGCATCTTCCTTTACTTGGTTACTCTGCTAACCCTGCTGTTCTCTTTGCAGAAGAATACAAGAAATTCCGGGAGGAGCATCTCAACTGCTTGATGCCTGCCGAGGTGCAGCAGCAGCTGGCCACCCGAGATGCTGATCTCCAGAAGGAACGCGACGCAGAGCGCGCCGAGTTCGAGCAGATGCAGGTCCAGCTCAAGTCTGCCCTCCAGGATGCCTTGGATCAAACTGCCGAGAAGGAGGCGATCAAGGCAGCATCTAAGGCCAAGAAGAAAGCGCTTGAGGTGGAGATCTCAGTGCTGAAGGATCACAACTCGCAACTCATGCTCCAGCTCGCCAACGCACGCCAGGTTGAGGACCGGCATATTGCTGACGAGGAGGATTGGAAGATCAAGCTTGACTCGCTGCTGGTTGATCTCAAAAGTAAGTCTCCTCTTCTCTGCATCTGGCTATTTCTCTTCTCATTCCTTCTTCCCAATTCTCACTGGTTTCTCTTCCAGATATCTTTCCTGATCTCTGCGCCGCCAGCAGTCCTGCTCTGGAGAAAGCCAAGGAACTACGAGCTGCCTCCGGGATGCCCCTTGACATGAAGTCCACTGTGAATGACAACCTCTTGAGCATCAAGACCCAGCTTCGCCAACTCAGAGGCCTGGGCACCAACATGGTGTCCACAACATATAAACTTCACGATCTGTTCTGGCCGGATCAACCTGCGCCAAACAGCTTCAGCGCGCTTGCCGAGAAGCTGGAAGGCGTGAAGGCCGAATTGAAGAAGTGGCGCGGTTCGGCAGCTCGGGCAGGAGCAGACCAGCTACTTCACTTTATCACAAGCTGGTACGAGAACCTCAACCTTGACAGGATCCTCGAGATGCGCGAAGATTCCAAATGGAGCAAGGATCCCGACTGTGTTGCCCGCCGGAAGAGGGTAGCTTACGAGATAGCCTCCTACACGGACACCGCCACCTACATCGACGGCCTTCCCGAGCCAGATACTAAAGCTGAGGAAGAGGACGACGATGAAGATGAGGACACCGAGTCGGATGACCTGAGCATGTTCGAGGAGGATGCCGCCAAGGGGAAGAGGAAAGCCAAGGTTGACGCCAACATCGAGAAGCCGCAAACCCACGCCGAGGAGACCACCATCACCACCGAGATGGTGATCCAGCAAGCGGCCCCCGAGTTGGGCGCAACCAGCAGCTTCCCGATGCCCAGCTTCCAATCTGCTGCATCGACCTCGGCCACGGATCCTATTGTGACGCCCCGAGATCGGGCACTATGCAGATTTCAGCATTCCCGCCAAAATCCACATAATAACCGATTCCAGGTTGCCACGTCTGATAACATTACAACAGTTCACGAATAATCCACAACAACAACAGCACAGATATATACAAGAAGACTCAAACGAGTCAAGGATACAACTGATACAATACAAAGATCCAAATAACAGCGGAAGAAACAACATAGTGTCTGACTACGGACAAGATACAAATTGGACTAAGAGTCCTGAAGATAACCGAGAGCGTCCAATCCCTGCCCAGGCCAAGCCGGAGGAATTCCCAAGCTAACGTCGTCAGACTTCAAACCCGTTGACTGCAATATTAAATATGCAGCCACGAAAAGGATTCGTGGGTCAGTACGGTTAAGTACTGGCAAGTGGATAAACCATACTCACAAGATACCGGCGTAACCAGTCATCACAAGATACAAATACTTTGGGTTCAACGGAAAGGAAGGGATTATTGCAAATAAGCGGCAGCGGGCTGCACTAACCAACTACAGAAACACACTACAACTTCCGGCTAACAGAGGGGGATAAGATAGCGTATCGTAACCAACTACAACTACTCACCAAACAATACCCATCCAATGTTACCCCCTACTAAGGAAGCAACCCAAGGATAACTCACACTGTTGATTAAGGTGAAGTTCAGGTTATTGTGACAATATGCCTATTACTAGTCAAATTATTATTGATTAGGTGTAAGTTGTCTGAGTACTTGTTAGCCAGCACTTTCACCAAGTCGTCACATAACCGCGGACAAAACGGCTTCTCGAAAAGATTTATCCCTGCAGGGTGTGCTCCAGTACCCGTACACACTCAAGCCACCAACTAAAACTCAGGTTGGCTTGACACGACTCGAACCATCTCTACAACCTGTCCTAGGAGCCACGGAGCTATAAGGTCCCAGCCACGCAGCCGAATACTCAGCGCAGGTGTGCAAAACTCCCGCAGGACACAACACCCCGGCACTACAGGCCTCGCCCTATATGCATCATCATCATCATAACCATCACCAGTAACCATGGGGGAGCCTCCCATTATGCAAAGGAGCAAATGGAACACCCGAACTAAGTGTGGCTCTTCGGACAAGCTGCAGATCAGGTCTAAGTCGAGGGGGGTCCCATACTACCACCCGGATGCGGTGAGCACGCTCATCATGGATCAGTAGACAAGACCCTTTTCCTAATTAAGTTCGACACTAGCAGGCCTCAAAACCCTAACCCGGGCCTCCTGTCGGTGCCTTAACATCAAATTATCATTACCCAAAACATTAACATGTTGTTGATTGAATTGAAACCCAACTATCGAACTAAACAGGTGAATACGACAAAGGATAACAAGACTCGAGCACAAACAAATCTAAGCATGCAACTACGACACGAGGGCCAACAGGGTAAACAAACAACAGTTAATAGGAAGTGGAAGGAAGGCTATATCATGGCTGCAAGGTAAACATATAATAGGATCGAGACACAAGCATCGAACATAAGGCTAGAATAAGAACAACGGAAAGAATCGGTAACAAGTGATGAAAGGCAGCCATTTGGCAGCAAGTGAGTATACTTGCCTGAGATCCAGCAAGTAGAGGTACATCCACAGAACTTGTCGTTGCTCACATCATCTCAACGTCCTATCCGCGAAGAAGCAACGAACCTCGAACAAACACCGGATGCAACAATTACTACTACGGCAAAAGATCCAGCATGATCAAGATATGGATGCATGACAAGTTTAAATATGCATCAAGATAAACTAGCTGACATGATAACATAACATAATTAAATGGACCCATATGCAATTTGGATTACATATGGAAAGCCCATGAATTAAGGTTGAGATAATTGTTTTACAACTAACCAACAGGTGAAGGTGGATTAGCATGATGCATGGATGAGGAAAACAACAAAATAACAACAATAGAACCAATTGGAAATAAGGTTTACCCATTTTGAAATTCACTTATTAAGTTTTGGAATTTTGGTTACTTAAAGGTGTCACACAAGCATTTATTATTTTCATCAAGTTTAATTGTTCAAAACAGTAAACAAAATTTATATTTGGAAAGAACACAAAATTTTACATGGAACACATATTTCATTTGTTGAATTTGGATTTAAAGTTATTAAATTGACAATTTTAAATGCATTAATTAAGAAACAGTTGTTTTCAGCAATTTAAATTATTCAAAACAGAAAACAAAGTTGATATTTGCAAAGTTCATGAAAAATGGGATGGAAAACATATTTTACATGTTGGAATTGGATTTGAATTGCCCAAGTTATGAATTTTGCAATTTAAAAGGTTTAATTAAAGCATTGAATTATTGCACCACTTTTAATTAGGGAAAACAATAAACAAATTGCATTGAAAAGATTGAAAACATGTAGCAAATGTTTCACTGAACATTTTGAGCTATCAAACATAATTTTTGGGTTATTAATGAATTTATTATGCAAGTTTTTATAATCATTCTTATTCTGCCCATTTTAGTAAACAGAGGGAAACATGCTCAAAATTAATTCAATTGTGCCCAAATAAAATACCAATGTGTAGAGTTTGTTAAGACAAATTTTTAGAGCCCAAGTTTGCTTAAATTGGATGAGCAGAACTAAAGTTATGAAATTCCAAAGTTTCCAATTTTTATTGCATTTTCAGTAATTAATTATTTAGTGCAAAAATTGTTACAGCAACATATTGCAAACTTGACATTAACAGAAAGGGCTCAAGATTATGAATCCACAGGATTTTGAATCATTCAAATTGGAGTAATATTCAATTTTATATGGATTTTAGAAGTAATGCCTCAGATCTGAGTTTCTGAAATTCGGGCAGAAAAAGGAAAAACAGAAAAAAAAGGTGTGGTTTGGGGGGATCGAACCCAGGACCTGGGGATTGCGCACAAGGGGTCCTAACCAGTGGGATGCTGTCACGATTGTTGAAAGGTATAGAGCGTGGGGGGTTAAGAGGTGGGCTGGATCGCGGATCTGAACTGAAACAGCGTTCAGTTTACCTGTTCGCGATCGGAAAGAACGGAGACGGCCGGCGGCCTGCTGCACGATGGCGAGGGTCCTCCACGCGATGGTGGTCACAGAGCAAGGAGGAGGGGAGGAGGAAGAAGCCCTAGGGCCTGGGAGGGGGCCCTCACCTCGGGGCGGCGTCGTCGTCGAAGGGAGAGGCGCAGGGCGTCGCTGCCCTGCTCGCAGCAGGCAGTTGGCCGCCGCGCGCCGGTGACGAAAGGGGCCATGGCGGCGCCTCCCCGTGGCCTCCCGGAGCGTGGCGAGGAAGCGAGGCCGGAGAGGATGCAGCGGCGGTTCCATTCCCGCGCCTTGGAGGAGGGAACCACGACCCCAGCGGCCCCTTGGGAAGCTCCAAAAATCGGCCATGGAGGCTCTCTCTCTGTAGCATAAAATTCAGAGGAAAGGGAAAAAGAACAGAGAGAGGAGAGGAGAGGTGGCGGCGGGAGGAAGAGGGAGAAGGGGGGCGGCCTAGGGTTAGGGGAGGAACCCTAGGGGCTAGATATATGGAGGAGGGAGCAGGTGAGGTGGGGGAGCTCGGTGACAGCGACGTCTCCCCCTGTCTCTGTTCGTCCGTACGAGGAAGATGACCGAGTGGGTTGTTGGGCTAGGGGGGAGATGGGTTGTGGGTTGGGCTTTCTCCCTCAGCTCACCTCTTCCTTTTATTTATTTATTTTTCTTCCTTCTTTCTTTTTTTTTTGTAAGAGATGAAGGAGAGAGAGAGATAGAAAGAGATTTTTGGGGGTGTTTATTTATGAATAATTTTTATTAATTTGCAAAACAGTAATTAAAAGCAATGTCAACACTATTTCCAAAAATTTGAAATATTGATTTGAGTTTTTAAGTTGCTATTTGCATTTCCTTTAATATTTCATAAAGATTGAATTTTAAACAATTTTATTCCATTAACTCAAACAATTACGAAAGCTCATTGAACTTAATTTGTTTGCAAGATTTTAATTGTTAAACCACAATTTGATCATTCCCATTATGATTGATTTGAAGTGAATTGGAATTTACCATTTAGGGTGTTGATAAAAGGGTATTTTTACTGACAAGCAAATTAGATAAATTTCAACTTCAAACTATTTGAAAACAAGTTGAGTGGTTTAGTTTGCACTTTTTAATTGGTAATTTTGGACATGTGTGAAAGTTTAAAGTGGTTTGAATTTTGAGTTGTTTTGAAAAACATGGTGCAATGCATATGATGCATGTGATGCAAATGCAAAAAAGAAAAACAACCAACTTCTACCTAAGGGGAACACCCCAGGTGTTACAGACGACACCACTAACAAGGGATTGCGCCCTCGCAATCCACCTGCTAACCCGGGAGGGGAAAAAAGTTCGACTATCGATTCTTCATGCTTCCAGCTGATCTCCTCGACACCACTAACAAGGGTTTCTCGACACCACTAACAAGAGATTCTTGCTCGGAGTGACAACGATGTTCTTCCACCAGGAATCTTCCGATGATCGAACCTATTAGGTTAAAGGCTCAGAAAACGTCCACCTACGTAGGATCCTAACACTTTGAAAGATAGACAAGGGGGGAAGACTCCAAAACAAATAAGATGGGAGGGGAAATAGAATAGAGATAAGGAGAAAACAAGAATCCTATTGAGATGTTTCCAAAATAGTTTAGCAGAAATAGTTTTTGACACTCTAGAAACAACGACCGTTAGCGAGGTTATCCTACAGGCTTTGCGGACCCGTTGCTTCGATAACCATTCGTATCGAAACAATCTCGGGAATCGGAACCAAGGCTCTGATACCATTTGTGACGCCCCGAGATCGGGCACTATGCAGATTTCAGCATTCCCGCCAAAATCCACATAATAACCGATTCCAGGTTGCCACGTCTGATAACATTACAACAGTTCACGAATAATCCACAACAACAACAGCACAAATATATACAAGAGGACTCAAACGAGTCAAGGATACAACTGATACAATACAAAGATCCAAATAACAGCGGAAGAAACAACATAGTGTCCGACTACGGACAAGATACAAATTGGACTAAGAGTCCTGAAGATAACCGAGAGCGTCCAATCCCTGCCCAGGCCAAGCCGGAGGGATTCCCAAGCTAACGTCGTCAGACTTCAAACCTGTTGACTGCAATATTGAATATGCAGCCACGAAAAGGATTCGTGGGTCAGTACGGTTAAGTACTGGCAAGTGGATAAACCATACTCACAAGATACCGGCGTAACCAGTCATCACAAGATACAAATACTTTGGGTTCAATGGAAAGGAAGGGATTATTGCAAATAAGCGGCAGCGGGCTGCACTAACCAACTACAGAAACACACTACAACTTCCGGCTAACAGAGGGGGATAAGATAGCGTATCGTAACCAACTACAACTACTCACCAAACAATACCCATCCAATGTTACCCCCTACCAAGGAAGCAACCCAAGGATAACTCACACTGTTGATTAAGGTGAAGTTCAGGTTATTGTGACAATATTCCTATTACTAGTCAAATTATTATTGATTAGGTGTAAGTTGTCTGAGTACTTGTTAGCCAGCACTTTCACCAAGTCGTCACATAACCGCGGACAAAACGGCTTCTCGAGAAGATTTATCCCTGCAGGGTGTGCTCCAGTACCCGTACACACTCAAGCCACCAACTAAAACTCAGGTTGGCTTGACACGACTCGAACCATCTCTACAACCTGTCCTAGGAGCCACGGAGCTATAAGGTCCCAGCCACGCAGCCGAATACTCAGCGCAGGTGTGCAAAACTCCCGCAGGACACAACACCCCGGCACTACAGGCCTCGCCCTATATGCATCATCATCATCATCATAACCATCACCAGTAACCATGGGGGCGCCTCCCATTATGCAAAGGAGCAAATGGAACACCCGAACTAAGTGTGGCTCTTCGGACAAGCTGCAGATCAGGTCTAAGTCGAGGGGGGTCCCATACTACCACCCGGATGCGGTGAGCACGCTCATCATGGATCAGTAGACAAGACCCTTTTCCTAATTAAGTTCGACACTAGCAGGCCTCAAAGCCCTAACCCGGGCCTCCTGCCGGTGCCTTAACATCAAATTATCATTACCCAAAACATTAACATGTTGTTGATTGAATTGAAACCCAACTATCGAACTAAACAGGTGAATACGACAAAGGATAACAAGACTCGAGCACAAACAAATCTAAGCATGCAACTACGACACGAGGGCCAACAGGGTAAACAAACAACAGTTAATAGGAAGTGGAAGGAAGGCTATATCATGGCTGCAAGGTAAACATATAATAGGATCGAGACACAAGCATCGAACATAAGGCTAGAATAAGAACAACGGAAAGAATCGGTAACAAGTGATGAAAGACAGCCATTTGGCAGCAAGTGAGTATACTTGCCTGAGATCCAGCAAGTAGAGGTACATCCACAGAACTTGTCGTTGCTCACATCATCTCAACGTCCTATCCGCGAAGAAGCAACGAACCTCGAACAAACACCGGATGCAACAATTACTACTACGGCAAAAGATCCAGCATGATCAAGATATGGATGCATGACAAGTTTAAAGATGCATCAAGATAAACTAGCTGACATGATAACATAACATAATTAAATGGACCAATATGCAATTTGGATTACATATGGAAAGCCCATGAATTAAGGTTGAGATAATTGTTTTACAACTAACCAACAGGTGAAGGTGGATTAGCATGATGCATGGATGAGGAAAACAACAAAATAACAACAATAGAACCAATTGGAAATAAGGTTTACCCATTTTGAAATTCACTTATTAAGTTTTGGAATTTTGGTTACTTAAAGGTGTCACACAAGCATTTGTTGTTTTCATCAAGTTTAATTGTTCAAAACAGTAAACAAAATTTATATTTGGAAAGAACACAAAATTTTAGATGGAACACATATTTCATTTGTTGAATTTGGATTTAAAGTTATTAAATTGACAATTTTAAATGCATTAATTAAGAAACAGTTGTTTTCAGCAATTTAAATTATTCAAAACAGAAAACAAAGTTGATATTTGCAAAGTTCATGAAAAATGGGATGGAAAACATATTTTACATGTTGGAATTGGATTTGAATTGCCCAAGTTATGAATTTTGCAATTTAAAAGGTTTAATTAAAGCATTGAATTATTGCACCACTTTTAATTAGGGAAAACAATAAACAAATTGCATTGAAAAGATTGAAAACATGTAGCAAATGTTTCACTGAACATTTTGAGCTATCAAACATAATTTTTGGGTTATTAATGAATTTATTATGCAAGTTTTTATAATCATTCTTATTCTGCCCATTTTAGTAAACAGAGGGAAACATGCTGAAAATTAATTCAATTGTGCCCAAATAAAATACCAATGTGTAGAGTTTGTTAAGACAAATTTTTAGAGCCCAAGTTTGCTTAAATTGGATGAGCAGAACTAAAGTTATGAAATTCCAAAGTTTCCAATTTTTATTGCATTTTCAGTAATTAATTATTTAGTGCAAAAATTGTTACAGCAACATATTGCAAACTTGACATTAACAGAAAGGGCTCAAGATTATGAATCCACAGGATTTTGAATCATTCAAATTGGAGTAATATTCAATTTTATATGGATTTTAGAAGTAATGCCTCAGATCTGAGTTTCTGAAATTCGGGCAGAAAAAGGAAAAACAGAAAAAAAAAAGGTGTGGTTTGGGGGGATCGAACCCAGGACCTGGGGATTGCGCGCAAGGGGTCCTAACCAGTGGGATGCTGTCACGATTGTTGAAAGGTATAGAGCGTGGGGGGTTAAGAGGTGGGCTGGATCGCGGATCTGAACTGAAACAGCGTTCAGTTTACCTGTTCGCGATCGGAAAGAACGGAGACGGCCGGCGGCCTGCTGCACGATGGCGAGGGTCCTCCACGTGATGGTGGTCACAGAGCAAGGAGGAAGAAGCCCTAGGGCCTAGGAGGGGGCCCTCACCTCGGGGCGTCGTCGTCGTCGAAGGGAGAGGCGCAGGGCGTCGCTGCCCTGCTCGCAGCAGGCAGTTGGCCGCCGCGCGCCGGTGACGAAAGGGGCCATGGCGGCGCCTCCCCGTGGCCTCCCGGAGTGTGGCGAGGAAGCGAGGCCGGAGAGGATGCAGCGGCGGTTCCATTCCCGCGCCTTGGAGGAGGGAACCACGACCCCAGCGGCCCCTTGGGAAGCTCCAAAAATCGGCCATGGAGGCTCTCTCTCTGTAGCATAAAATTCAGAGGAAAGGGAAAAAGAACAGAGAGAGGAGAGGAGAGGTGGCGGCGGGAGGAAGAGGGAGAAGGGGGGTGGCCTAGGGTTAGGGGAGGAACCCTAGGGGCTAGATATATGGAGGAGGGAGCAGGTGAGGTGGGGGAGCTCGGTGACAGCGACGTCTCCCCCTGTCTCTGTTCGTCCGTACGAGGAAGATGACCGAGTGGGTTGTTGGGCTAGGGGGGAGATGGGCTGTGGGTTGGGCTTTCTCCCTCAGCTCACCTCTTCCTTTTATTTACTTATTTTTCTTCCTTCTTTTTTTTTTTTTGTAAGAGATGAAGGAGAGAGAGAGATAGAAAGAGATTTTTGGGGGTGTTTATTTATGAATAATTTTTATTAATTTGCAAAACAGTAATTAAAAGCAATGTCAACACTATTTCCAAAAATTTGAAATATTGATTTGAGTTTTTAAGTTGCTATTTGCATTTCCTTTAATATTTCATAAAGATTGAATTTTAAACAATTTTATTCCATTAACTCAAACAATTATGAAAGCTCATTGAACTTAATTTGTTTGCAAGATTTTAATTGTTAAACCACAATTTGATCATGCCCATTATGATTGATTTGAAGTGAATTGGAATTTACCATTTAGGGTGTTGATAAAAGGGTATTTTTACTGACAAGCAAATTAGATAAATTTCAACTTCAAACTACTTGAAAACAAGTTGAGTGGTTTAGTTTGCACTTTTTAATTGGTAATTTTGGACATGTGTGAAAGTTTAAAGTGGTTTGAATTTTGAGTTGTTTTGAAAAACATGGTGCAATGCATATGATGCATGTGATGCAAATGCAAAAAAGAAAAACAACCAACTTCTACCTAAGGGGAACACCCCAGGTGTTACACCTATCTCCGTCGCCACGGCAACCTCAGAGCCAGCCGCCAACACCAACACTGAAGCGGATGCCGAAAGCGCTAGGGCTGATGCTGATGTCGAGAAGGCTGGAGCTGACGACAAAGCCGCGGACAACACCGCTACCTCCAACTAGTGACTACCTGCAAACACTTATTCTCTGGAACTTTTATCAGATCCCCGGGATGCCGGGTGCAAATGTATCAAACTTATTAAGTCTTTTTTGCTACTCAGTTTTATCTTTGTTGAAGTTCTTAGCAACTCTAGCTCAATGCCGGGTTGCGTTAATATGCAAGTCCCCGAGTTGCATTTTTTATCCGCTCTTCCTTTTTATCTCAGCTCTTACCTGCAACTTGTTGCTTTTTTGGTAGTCGAGTCACAAGAGTTCAAAGTAGAAGTTTCAAATACTTAGCCACTTAGAAAAATCATAGTAACGCTGCCCACCACTTAGCCGAAAAGAAAAAACAGTAAAAAACACTCTATTCGGTTGCCATACGCTTCCTTTCCTTTGCAATTTTTCATGTGTTCATTGACCCTTTGGCTTGTTCTCTGGCTTGCCATGAAGCCGGGTTGTGGACAGCAGCAGAGTCGCAGAGTGTCCGGTGAGTTTAAACACACTACTTTGTATGCTTTTGAAATTCTAAGTGGTTCAACCGAATAGACAAAGCAAAACAGAGTAAACACAAGGAACAATTTGGACGAGGGCAGTCCTCGAGTTCAATTTCAGATTGCCGAATAGGAGTTTAACTCGGATAAGAAGATACATACACAGTTTGCTCATGAGTGAAAACGTCGAAGTAGAGCTACATTCCAAGGGCGCTTGGATTCCTCTCCAGCCCTATCCGGCCTGTTCTTCTGGGGTGGCTGTGCATCGATTAGATAGTAGGCATCATTGTGCAATGCCTTGCTCACAATGAATGGCCCTTCCCACGGAGGGGAAAGCTTGTGCATCCCGGCTGTGCACTGAAGTAGCCTAAGCACCATGTCTCCTTCTCGGAAAACCCTTGGGTTCACTTTCCGGCTGTGATAACGCCTCAAGTTTTGCTGGTAAACAGCTGAATGTGACCGAGTTAGCTCTCTTGCTTCTTCTAGCAGGTCAACGTCATTTTCTCGAGCTTCTCTAGCCTCTGCCTCAATGTAGAGCGTTACACGGGGCGAGTCATGCTCTAGGTCAGTGGGCAACACGGCCTCAGCTCCATAAACCAGGAAGAACGGCGTGTAGCCGGTTGACCGGTTAGGGGTAGTCCTTAGACTCCACAACACCGCTGGCAACTCGTCTAGCCAACACCCAGGTGTTTTCAACAGCGGCTCAATCAGCCTTGGCTTTATGCCTGATAGCACCATGCCATTTGCTCTTTCCACTTGCCCATTGGAGGCGGGATGCGCAACAGATGCAACATCTAGCCGAATATGCTTATCTCTGCAGAACCTCGCAAACATACCCTCAGCAAAGTTTGTGCCATTATCGGTGATAATGTTGTGCGGGTAGCCATATCTCAGGATCACATCCTTCAGGAAACTCACAGCAGTGGCTCCATCACACTTCCGAATAGGCTTCACCTCGATCCACTTGGTGAACTTGTCAACCATGACCAAGATGTGAGTCATGTTGCCTCTAGCCGGCTTGAAAGGACCCACCATATCCAAGCACCAAACAGCAAATGGCCAAGTAATGGGAATGGTCTTCAACTCGGAAGCTGGCATATGAATCTTACTTGCGAATCTTTGGCAGCCATTGCACTTTCTCACAATAACTTCAGCTTGCTTCAAGGCAGTGAGCCAAAAGAAGCCATGCCGAAAAGCCTTGTTGACCAGAGCCCGAGAAGAGGCATGATGCCCGCATTCTCCTTGGTGTATCTCCACCAGAATTTCTTCTCCCTCTTCTGGCTCTACACAGCGCTGCAGCACACCAGTAGGACTTCTTTTATGCAGCACATCTCTGAAGATTGTATAGCCCTTGGATCTTCTCTGAATCTGCCTCGAGGTAACCTCATCACTCGGCAAGGTGTCGTCCTTTAGAAAGGATAATATGGGCAGAGCCCAACTCGGTGTCCCCCGGATGAGAAACACTGGTTCGTCCATTTCCATTGGATCAGCCACCACTTCTTCTTCTTCTGAGTTGGGGACGAGTCCCCGAGACCTCGTGCATGCGGCAAGGACCCCCTCAATGAATGCGACAGTCCCCGAGTTAGGAGGGGCAGTCCCCGAGTAAGAAGGGACAGTCCCCGGGTTGCAGGCGCCAGTCCCCGGGATGGAGACGGCAGTCCCCGGGTTCTCTTTTGCAACCTCCCAGTCAATCTCCATGGGAACAGCTTCCTCACCAGGCAGAGAAGGAACAAATATAGACTCCGAGTTGGGGGATGGCTTGATAGATGGCTTTCTCAAATGCTCCAAGGCAACCCCAGCCGGGATGTATTGCCGAGAAGACCCCAACTTGGACAGCTCATCAGCTGCCTCATTCTCTGCTCGGTGTATGTGCTTGAACTCGCACCCTTCAAAGAAACCAGTCATGGTTTGCACCAAAAACCGATATGAAGCCATGTTGGCATCCAGAGCATCCCAAGTGCCTGAAACTTGCTGCACAACCAGATCTGAGTCGCCATAGCATATAATGCGCTGCACGCCAACCTCCTTGGCCACCTTCAAGCCGTGTACCACGGCCTCGTACTCTGCTACATTGTTGGATGCCTTGAAATGAATTTGCAGCACGTACTTGAGTTGATCTCGCTTGGGCGACGTGAGCACCACGCCAGCACCCAAGCCCTCCTTCACCTTGGAGCCATCAAAATGCATCTTCCAGTAGTTGGCTACCGGAGTAGGAGGCTCATATTGCACCTCAGCCCAATCCACCAGAAAATCTGCTAGGATCTGAGACTTGATGGCTTCTCTTCTCGCATATGCAGGAGCGTACGCGGCCAGCTCAATCGCCCACTTGGCTACTCTGCCACTTGCCTCCTTGTTGCCCATGATGTCCGAGATGGGAGCAGAACTCACCACAGTGATGGGATGCTCTTGCTCTTGGAAATAGTGCTTCAGCTTCTTGGCGCCTAGGTACACGCTGTAAGTCATCTTCTGATATTGTGGGTAGTTTCGCTTGGAACTGGACAGCACCTCACTGAGATAGTATACTGGCCGCTGCACAGTCTTGCCTTCCTCTTCTCTCTCCACCACAATCACAACACTGACTACTCGGTTAGTCGCAGCAATGTACAGCAGCATTGGCTCTTTGGGTAGCGGACTAGCCAAGATGGGAGCGCTACCCAGCATGGCTTTCAGCTCCTTGAATGCCACATCAGCTTGCGGCGTCCAGACGAACTTGTCGCTCTTCTTCATCAACTGATTGCCTTCTTGCCCATTCTGCCTAGGAAGCGGCTCAGAGAAGCCAAGCAACCAGTGAATTTCTGCACATCCTTCAGTGATCTCGGCAAAGACATGCTCTCAATAGCTTTTCTCTTTGAAGGATTGGCCTCAATACCCCGACTGGATACCAAGAACCCGAGTAGCTTGCCAGCCGGGACGCCAAAGGTGCATTTAGTCGGATTCAACTTCACCTTGTACTTGCGCAAGTTGGCAAATGTTTCCTCAATGTCACTAAGTAGAGTATGTGTTTTATTCGTTTTGATGATAATGTCATCTACGTACACCTGCACATTTTTGCCGATTTGATCATGCAAGCATTTCTGCATGCATCTCTGATAGGTAGCCCCAGCATTCCGCAACCCAAAGCACATGACACGATAGCAATAAGCCCCGTACGGGGTAATAAAGGCAGTCTTTATTTGATCAGCAGGGTTGAGAGCTATCTTATGAAAACCAGAGTAGGCATCTATGAAAGACAAAAGCTCACAACCAGCAGTGGAATCGATCACCTGATATATGCGGGGTAGCGGAAAGGGATCCTTGGGGCAGGCCTTGTTCAGGTCGGTGTAGTCCATGCACATGCGCCATGCGGTATCCGCCTTGGGGTCCTCCTTCTTCTTCTCAACCATGACCGGGTTGGCTAGATGCAAAACCTCCATGATAAAGTTCCTTATCAGCAACTTGGTGATCTGGTCACCGATAGCTTTCCTTCTCTCATCACCAAAGCGGCGCATCGCCTGCTTCACTGGCTTGGCATCATGCCGCACATGTAGCGAGTGCTCAACCAACTACCTCGGGACACCCGGCAAATCCTCATTGGACCAGGCAAACACGTCCCGATTCTCACGGAGGAAGTGGATGAGCTCGCTTTCCTATTTCTCTCCCAACCCGGCGCCAATGATGGCAACACGGTCTGGGAACTCAGGATCAACCTGGACCTTCTTTGTCTCCTGGGACGCTTGGAACGCAGTCCCGTACTGGGAACTAGGCATGCCAGGCGCACCACCTTGCGCTGCTTGCGCCATAGCCACCACCTCGTACATTTTCTTCTTCTCGGCAGCAATGACCATGGATTCCGCCAGCTGGGAACCAGCAGAAGCACACTCCATGGACCTCTTGTAGTCACCCGAGATGGTGATCACTCCATTGGGACCAGGGATCTTCATCTTCAAATATGCAGCATGGGTTGAAGCCATGAACTTGCTGAGAGCAGGCCTACCGAGTAGGGCATGGTATGGGCTCTGGTGGTCAACCACCTCGAAGGCCAAGCTCTCAGTGCGACAGTTCTCCCTGGTGCCGAATAGGACGTCTATCCAGACACGGCCGATTGGAGAGCAAGACACTCCCGGCACAATACCATGGAAAGTGGTCCTGCTGGGTAGCAGCATGTTCTCGGCCATCCCGAGCTTCTCAAGTGTGTCTCTGTACACAATGTTGATGCTTCTGCCGTTGTCAATCAGGACCTTGCTGAACCTGACATTCTTCTGAGCGCCCAAGAATGTGGGATCCACCACCAAAGCATAGCTACCCGGGTTGGGCATCACCCTAGGATGATCAGCTCTGGACCATGTGATCTCTTGGTTGCACCAGTGCAAGTAGTGGGGCACAGCAGGAATCACAGCATTGACCTCCATTGCACGCCTGTGCAGAGACTGCTTGTCGGAGGGTGTTCCTGGTACTGGTTGCGGTCTCCACCGCCATTGTTGCCGTTGTTGTTGTTACCCTGGTTGTTGTTGTTGTTGTTCCGGTTGTTGTTGCGGGTGTAGAAGTTGCGGTTGCGGTCGTTGTTGTTGTAGTTGCGGTAGCGGTCGTTGTTGAAGTTGCGGTTGGCTCCTAAAGCCACCTGGTTCACGTTCTCTCTTCTCGGGAAAGCTGCAGGCCGGGGAGCAGGTGCCCGAGTTGGCTGCACATTGGCATTCGCAGCTGGCAGAGGAGGAGGAGGGGGAAAGCCATCATTCTTGATCTGCTCCCACCAGCTGCACTGCAGAGTAGTGTGGTTGGCTGGCCTGGCTGGATGCCGAGTATGGAAGCTACACGGCCCATCCCTCATGCTCCCAAAGACAAAGTTAGGAGCAGGATCCGGGTTGCCGCTACCCTGCTGGGGAGCATTGTACGGCTTCTTCATGCCTTGGCCCTGATTCTGGTTTTGCCCGTACTGGGCTCCAGCAGTTTTTTGCCTTTGGCTACTCCCAGCAGCCAACATTCACCTCCTCGGGATCATACCGAGTATCAATCCGGTCACCTCTGCGCTTGTTGCGGAAATCATTGCGCTTGTTGCTGTTGTAGTTCCTTCTCGTCTCGGGGGAGTCCATCAGAGGCTGAGTTGGGTCGCCGAGTGCATACATGTCCGCGATCTTGATGGTCTCAGCGAGAGTACTCGGCATCTCGCGCTGCAGCTTCTGCCACAACATGTTGCCATGCCTGCAACCCTGCGCAAACCAAGTGATGGCCTGGGCCTCATTCACACCTTCACAGGTGTTCCTCAAGGTGCTCCACCGAGTAAGATACTCGCGGTCGGTCTCATCTTCCCGCTGCTTGCAAGCGGACAACTGCTGCGGCCTATTCGGCCTCTTGTAAGTGCTGGTGAAGTTGCTGATGAAGGCCTTCAAGAAGTCCAGCCAGCAATTGATACTGTCTTTGGGCAGGTTGTTGAGCCAAGTCCGAGCTGGACCCTCTAGCATTTGCGGAACATACCGCACAGCCCATCTCCGGTTGCCGCCTGCAATGTGCACGGCTGTGACATAGTCACTGAACCAGTCCTCTGGCTTGGTGCTGCCATTGTAGCACTTGGTCCCCCTGGCCAGCTGGAAGTGGTTCACGGACGGCTCGTTCATGATACGAGGGCCAAAGCACTCTGGGCCAGGCGACCCCTTGTTCTCGAGTTGCGCGGATAGATTCATCCGGTCCAGCTTGAACCTTGCATCACTGGGCTCCAACATGCGGTCACCCAGACGGTCAGCAACATTCCTTGGGTCAGCATAGCCGGCTAGCCCCATCGCTGAGTAGCCATCATCATACATGTTCTCCTCCACAACAGCGGGTTGCACCACAGGGTTGGCTGCTGGCGCAGCCGCACGCGGCTGTGCTGCAGCTGGCTGCTGCGTCCGCTGCCGAGTAGGCTCAGCAGAAGGACGCCGAGAAGGCCCCGTGTTGTCTCTGTCTTGCCCCTTGCTGTGAGCTTTATGGGCTTGATAGCCTGCTCATGCAGTAGTGTGTTTCTGACCGGACTCTCGCGGCACAGCGTGCTGTTTCACGGCGAGAGCCGGGTCGTACACCTGCATCTGTCTGCTCTTCCTAGAGTGCACACTCTGGTCCCTCTCACGGCTGGGATGCGGCGATGAGGCCTGATCCGTAGATCTGACCGCATGCGAGTGTACAACCTGAGAAGCACCGGCACCCGGATTGGCTTTCCGGAACTCCTCATTCTGCCTAGCAGCTTCTAGCACTAACTCATTGAGCCTCTCCTGCTGCCTAGCGCGCGCGTCGCCGGCAAGGTTTGGCAACTCAGCAGCTACAGCCTCTGCAGCTCTAAGTGTTTTGGCGGGGGTGCTGTATCTGGGCCTGGTAGTGGTGTTTACAGTGGCAGACTGGCTAGGAGCCTCACCAACGGTCGCCATCTCGGCGCCTAAGTTGCGGCGAGTAGCGCCTGCTTTGCTAGGCTTCCTAACAACAGGAGTAAAACCGTGGGCCTTGTTGTACTCGTTCTGGTCTAGGCTAAGCTCGAGCCTAACCTTCTCAAGCTCCAGGTGCTCAGCGAGCAGCTCCTGACGCTGCCGGTCGAGCTGCGCCCTCATGGTCAAGAGCTCAAGCTCGGTGGGAGGCGGCGTGCCCATCCGCACGGCGGATGCCGGTATCGTCGGTGTAGTGGAGAGAGGGATTTTGGAGTCCTTCTCGTAGGGCTTGTGAACCCTCTGGCCAACACTCGGGCCAGCAAGATCCTCGATGAACTCCGCGGCAGCAGCCGCGCCCTTCCCGGCATCGGTAGCCAGGCCGGTCATCATCACCTCCACGTTGTCCACGGAGCAGCCAGTCGGCCTTCCGCGGGCAGCGAGCACAGCTGGAGGATCTTCCGCGACCAGCACCTCCTCTGGGAACTCGCGGATGACGACGGTGGCGACGTAGACGAGGTGCGAGCCGAAGGAGAGCACCGAGCCGCCTGCCGGCATGGGCCTCCCATCGAAATCTCCGGCGTTGTCGATGACGAAGTCGACGGAGCCGAATCTGTGGAGAAGGCCACAGACCACGCGCTCCCAGTAGCAGAAACGAGTCCCGTCCGAACATGGACTCCAGCTAGCGCCTCTGTCTGCCCCACGGTGGGCGCCAACTGTCGCGGTGGTATCACGGCAGATGCCATGGGATGGCTAAAGTTGGGGCCGATGGACGCTGGAGGTGCTCGGGGAGGGATCACACGGCGAGTAGCCGCGTGTGGTAAGTCACAAACACTGCAAACAACAAGATCTTACCCAGGTTCAGGGCCCTCATATGGAGGTAACACCCCTACTCCTGCCTCTCTCTTTACATGGGTGTTTACCGAGTAGCCACGGTATAGTATAGGCCTTCAGCCGAGTAGCCACTCTTCTCTCTAGTTCTCTCGGTGTGTAGTGAAGCAATCCAGAATGTCGACCCTCGCACAGGAGGGAGCAGGGCACCTTATATACTGGTGTCCAGCCAGATAGAATAAGACTAAAAGGTACAACTTGATGGGACAGGAGCACTGCAGAACCACGCACGCCTCCGGGTTCCCGCTGACGCGTGCACCGTAAGTCGTCGCGCCGTTCGGAGATGGGACCTGTCCACCCTTGTCAGTGAGATAGGGTAGGCCCCTAGCCCTGTCCTGTCCCCTCTGTCAGTGACAGGACTAGACAGGCGCCTACCGCACTGTAGCCACGCCGGAGCGCGGATAATCACGCACTCCGTAAGTTGAACCGCACGCCGTACGGACGCAGGATACGCGGGATCCTTTGTCAGAACGGCTCCATTGACTTCTGGCCTGAGTAGGAAACCACTCCCTCTACTCGGACCAAATCCTCTACCCGGAAGGGTGTAACTTCCTTGATTCTTCCTTCTGGTCACTGGTGGGTACGTCCGGATAGCAGCCTACCGGGTAGCAAGTACCGGGTAGCCAGATACTTAGTCAAATAGCCCCTTTGACCTTGCCTTTAGCACTGGCCTCACCCCTACTCGGGGGTAAACCCCCGACAGTATCTCTCCACAGAAGATAGATAACATGTTAGGTAAACAAATTACAGCTGGGCAATTGACAGAAATAAAGGATGAATCGCAGTGCATATGCAAGACATGATGATTACTATGAGATTCATGCGGGCATTTGATACGCCTCAAATGTATCCATAATTTCTGATGTTCCATGTCGTTTTCATGATTTATATTACATGTTTCTTATACACTCTATGTCATTTTTATGGATTTTCTAGGACTAACCTATTGACAAGATGCCACAGAGCCAGTTCATGTTTTCTGCTGTTTTTAGTTTGAGAAAAGTTGTTCTGGAAATATTCTCGGAATTGGATGAAACAAAACCCAGAAGTCTTAGAAAGTCGTCACGTACACGGAGTCCAGAGGAGACCCGGAGGGGGACCTCAGGGTCCCCACACCATGAGGAGGCGCGCCCCCCTCTGGCCGCGCCCAAGGGTGGTGTGGGCTCTCTGGCTACCTACCAACGTTGCCCCTCGCCTATTTATACCTCTCGTAGGGTTAACCCTCAATATACGAGCCTTTTTCACCAAAAACATCCACAGCCGTTGTCATCGTCAACCCTAGTTCGAGAGAGTTTTGGAGCTCTCCCCGGCACCCTACCGGGAGGGGGAATCATCACCGGAGGGTTCTTCATCACCATGCCTGCCTCCGGAGTGATGCGTGAGTAGTTCATCCCTGGACTACGGGTCCATAATAGTAGCTAGATGGTTGTTATCTCCTCTTTATGCCTCATGTTTAGATCTTGTGAGCTACCTAACATGATCAAGATCATCTTATTGTAATGCTACATGTTGTGTTTGCAGGGATCTGATGAATGTTGAATGTTATGTCCAATGATTATCAATCTATCATGTTTTTTTCATGTGTATGTTATTTATTATCTTGCATTCTCTCCGTTACTAGTAGATGCTCTGGCCAAGTTGATGCTTGTAACTCCAAGAGGGAGTATTTATGCTCGATAGTGGGTTTATGCCTCCCTTTCACTCACGCTCGAGTGACAGAAACGTAACGGGTGGGGGATGTGTTGTTGCCATTAGGGAGAAAACAACAATGCTTTGTCTAAGGATGATTTTATTTTTTACATTACACACTTTGCTTAATGCAATTATCTGTTGCTTGCAACTTAATACCGAAAGTTTACTCGGATGACACTTTGAGGGTGGATTATTAGTCATAGATGCAATTAGATAATGGTCTATGTATCTTGTTGTAATGACCGCATGAATCAAATAGTAATCATCGTGTCATGCATATGCACTACGGTGCAGCCTTTATATTTGTCAATTGCCCAGCTGTAATTTGTTTACCCAGGATCTTGTCTATCTGTTTTGGAGAGACACCTCTAGTGAACTGTGGACCCCGGTCCATTTCTTTATACTGATATACAACTACTGCAACCACTGTTTTACTACTGTTTTCCAACTACAATTATTGTTATCTTTCATCTACTGCAAACAAATACTATTTTCCATGCTATACGTCTAATCCTTTGTTTCAGCAAAACCGGTGAGATTGACAACCTCACTACTTCGTTGGGGAAAATTAATTTGATTGTGTTGTGTAGATTCCACGTTGCTGCTGAACCGGTAGTGCGCCCTGCCAACATCAGCTGCATCAACCTTCAGAAGTGATTTCTTTCTCCTACTGGTCGATTCAACCTTGGTTTCTTTCTAAGGGAAAACTTGCCGCTGCACTCTTCACAACCTTTCTCTCGGGGTTTACCAACGAGTATCAACACACAAACATCACAGAGGTTTCTGGCGCTGTTGCCGGTGATTTCAAAGTCATCAATAAGCAACCACTCCCTCGTCAAAGTTAGCCCTAATCAAGTTTTCTGGCGCCGTTGCCGGGGAGGAAGAGGATTTCTACAAGGGGAGTCTCTCACTTCCAATCTCTTTACTCTTTTTTTGTTTTTCTTAGTTTATTTTATTTTGTCTTGTTTGCTTCTCTTTATCAAAAACAAAAAAATAGTTCTTATTCTAGTTGTTATTTTTATCTTGTTTGTAATATTGTTAAAATGAGTACTCCTGAGAACACTAAGTTGCGTGACTTCACTAGCACAAAAAACAATGATTTTATTAGTACACCTATGCTCCACCTGCTCCTACTGCTGATTTTTATGAGATAAAGCCTACACTGTTAAATCTTGTTATGAGAGAGCAATTTTCTGGTGTTAGTACTGATGATGCTGCTTCCCTTCTTAATAATTTTTTTTGAACTCTGTGAGATGCAAAAATATAAGGATGTAGATGGAGATATTATTAAACTGAAATTGTTTCCTTTCTCTTTGCCTAGAAATATTATTGATTGATGGACTAAATGTAATGATGCTTTCATTGGAAAATATTATCCTCCTGCTAAAATTTTATCCTTAAGAAGTAGAAATATGAATTTTAAGAACCTTGATAATGAGCATGTTTCTAAAGCTTGGTAAAGAATGAAATCTTTGGTAAAGAATTGTCCCACTCATGGACTGACTATTTGGATGATCAACCAAACCTTTTATGCAGGTCTAAATTTTTCTTCAAGAAACCTTCTGGATTCAGCTGCTGGAGGAACCTTTATGTCCATCACTTTGGGCTCTGCAGCAAAGCTTCTTGATGATATGATGATAAATTATTCTGAATGGCACACTGAGAGAGCTCCACCAGGTAAGAAGGTAAATTCTGTTGAAGAAACCTCTTCCTTGAGAGATAGGCTTGATGCTATTATGTCTATGCTTGTTAATGGTGATGCTCCTATTGATCCAAACAATGTTCCTTTAGCCTCTTTGGTTTCTCAATAAGAGCATGTTGATGTGAACTTCATTAAAAACAATAATTTCAACAACAATGCTTACAGGAGTAATTTTGGTAGCAACAATTATAGGCCATATCTTTCTACTACTAATAATGGTTATGTTAATTCCTATGGTAATTCCTACAAGAACAATAGAAGTGTACCCTCTGATCTTGAAAACATGTTTAAGAATTTTATTAGGACACAAACTGCTTTTAAAATCTGTTGAGGAAAAGTTTGGAAAAATTGATGTTCCGTCTTCTAAAGTTGATACCTTTGCTCTTGATGTTGATCTTCTGAAACTAAAGGTTATGCCTCATGATGTTGAAGAAAGCAAAACTTTGAATGCCATTCAATTTAGAATTGATGACAATGTTAGGATGTTAGCTGAATTGCATGCTAGATTGGAGAGAGAAGATGAAATAGGTAGAAAGAATAATATAGCTAATGTTTGCACCATTACCACCACTAGTAAAACTGAAGCTTCTCATGCTATTAAACCTTCCACTATTAATGTTAAAGTAATTGGTGTTAGCAATACTTCCACTTCTATTGTTAAATGTTTAAAACTGCCTGAAACCACTAAAACTGTTCCTGATAAAAGTGCTGAATTTTTTCGAAATATGAGAGACAGTGGTCCCATTACCTTTGATAAAAATGATCTTGATTTTGACGATTGAAATATATCTGAAGTAATTATGTTCCTACAAAAGCTTGCTAGTTGTCCTAATTCTAGTATTATGAATATGGCTTTCGCAAAACATATTACAAATGCTCTCATGAAAATTAGAGAAGAAGAATTAAGATGTGAAGCCTCTATCCCTAGGAAGTTATATGATGGTTGGAAACCCATCATTAAAATGAAGGCGAATGATTTTGATTGCAATTCTTTATGTGATCTTGGTGCTAGTATCTCTCTTATGCCTAAGAAACTTTATGAAATGCTTGATTTGCCACCTTTGGAACACTGTTATTTGGATGTTCGTCTTGATGATAATGTTAGAAAGAAACCTTTGGGGAGAGTTGACGGTGTTCTTATTATGGTTAACAATAACCTTGTCCCCGTTTATTTCATTGTTATGAATATTGAATACAATGCTTCTTGTCCAATTGTTTTGGGAAGACCTTTTGTTAGAACTGTTGGTGTTGTTATTGATATGAAAGAGGGGAACATTAAATATCAATTCCCACTCAAGAAAGGTATGGAACACTTTCCTAGGAAGAGAATGAAGTTGCCTTTTGATTCTATTATATGAACAAGTTACAATTTGGATGCTTCTTCACTGGAAAATACTTGATTCCAGTTTTTCGGGCCTAGCTAAAAGGCGTTAAAGAAAAGCACTTCTTGGGAGATAACCCATGGTTTTATTTTTGCTTTTTTTTATGTTTTATTTGAGTCAAGGTGTTGTTTACTTCTGTAGAAACTCTGCTGTATCTTTATTTTCTCGCATTTCTTGTGCCAAATAAATCTCTAGTGTTAGATTTGGATTTCTGCGTAGGAAACAGATTTCTGCTGTCCACCGCTAAATTCGTGTAAATTCACAGAAAGATCAAAATGACCTGAAAATTTATGGGCTTATTCCTTAGATAATTACGAAACATTTTCTAGCTTTGCGTTTTTAGATTTGAGCAACGTAATTGCCTCGATTTTTTTTGTCTTTACAGCTTGTTCTGGTTTTGACAGATTCTTCCTTTTTTACTTGCATTCTCTCTTTTACTTTGTCTAGTGGATTTCTTTGCTCCACAAAACATTAGTGGCTGTAGCTAATGTTAAAAAATTATTAATAATGCTTGTGTCCTTCGAGAATATGTGAATTTTTTGATTGTGCACTAACCCTCTAATGCGAATTACATTGAGTTTGGTGTGAAGGAAGTTTTCAAGGGTCAATAGAAGAGGGTGATATAATGTGATGAAGAAGAGTGCAAAGCCAAAGGTTGGGGATGCCCCCGTGGTTCATCCCGGAAAATTCTAAGAAGACTCAAGCGTCTAAGCTTGGGGATTCCCAAGGCATCCCCTTCTTCATCAAGAATTTATCAGGTCACTTCTAGTGAAACTATATTTTTATTCGGTCACATCTTATGCACTTCACTTGGAGCGTATTTTTTTCCCCTTTTGTCTTCCTTGCTTCAATAAAATTAGTTGGAATCCAGCATTATTTGTGTGGGAGAGAGACACGCTCCGCTTTTTCATATGAATACTCATTTTCTTCCATGCTCGTACTCTTAGTTTTTCTTCTAGATGCTGCAAATCCTTTTAGCTCCTGTTTTTCATGCATCTCTTATTCAGAGCTGTTATTTCTAGTAGAGTTATGTTAGTACTCTCTTGTTTCATTGATATATTAGTTGGAGAGTTTTTGTTGTTTGGTGTTTGATAGAAATAAAAATGCTACATATGGTAGATGGTATGTTGGAAAATCTTTGCATGCTCTAGTAGGTCATTAAACTTCTAACTTGATTATTTGCTGTATTTTTGAGATATTAATATGCTTAATGGTAAACCTACTAGTCTAGTGAATTAAAAACAATTAATGGTTGGTCTAGAAGCTCGAAACTGTGCCACACTCGAAAAACCAGTTGACAGTATAATGGTATATGACTTCCTCTGGTGATAACAATCTAATGGCTTTTCGTTACGCGCTACGGTCGGGGTAGCCAACAGTGACTTGTCACTGCCACGACCCTCTTGGATTGATCTTCATTATGCCTTGGATAATCAAATTTTTGGATGTAATCTTTTCACTTGTGAGTTCTAAGTTGCGGTTTTTTTGGCACTTCCGCCATCCATATTTGCTAGCCTCTTCGGTACTATGAATTACCCATTCTCGCATTGAGAGTTGGTGCAAACTTCGCCAGTACATCCAAACCCCGTGGGAGGACTTTATTCTTCTACACATAAGCCCAAAATATCTTACTCAAAACAACCACCATACATACCTATCATGGCATTTCCATAGCCATTCCGAGATATATTGCCATACAACATCCATCATCATTATGCTACTTGTTACATGCCCCATTGTTACTTTCCATACTGTTACACTGGCAGGAGTATTTAGTTTTACACATCAGAGATATTTTAGTTTCAGTTATGAGTACTAAAAGTGTGATGATTCATTGTAAAATAGGGTGTTTCCCCTACCAGTGAGGTTATATATAAAACAAGAGAGGGCAAAAGGGAGATAATAAAGAGAGAGGGGGAAGCACTAGTATCCTTTATTCCACACTTGTGCTTATTTAACACCAATACTTCAGTTTGGAGAGAGTTTTCATTTTATGACTTGCATAACTATGTGGGGAACTTACATTATAGAACTTGGCTTGTATATTCCAATGATGAGACTGCTCAAAAAGTGCTCTAGGTCTTCGTGAGCAAGCAAGTTGGATGCACCCCCACTAGTTCCATTGGAGAGCTTTCATACACCTGTAGTTGTATGTGCATCCGTTGTGTGGCAATCATTACTCCTTGCATAGCTTCCATTATAAGACTTCCTCTTGTCTAATGATCACTTTCAGCTGTGTGAGACTTTCTTCCATTGACCTTCCAAACCCCCCATAATGTTCTCTTAGCCATAACATCTTGGTGCCAGCAACCAATACATCACGCTTGCTTGTTTTGAGTGCCCAAATAGTTTGATGATTTTTCCATGTGAGTATTGTTGTTGCTTGACTTGATCCTAACAAGAGTTGTTGTGAGAGTTGGATGCTTAGGATGATTATATTGTTGTTCTTGAAGCTTAAATCATCTTTAATATACTTTCCACAGTGGATTGTTTTTAGTATTGATTCGTTAAAAAGTTTTACTTTGTTCTTACTAATGGTTTATACATTACTCTATATCAACTATAAACCACAATCTTTACTCATTTGATCTTAGTTTACACGCTTTACACTATGATGATCAAGTTTATGTTGGTAGCATGTCACTGATGCACTTTGTTGGGAACACCAAGAGGAGGGTATGATGAGCACATCGGTAGAGGTTTTCCCCTTAGTTAAGAACCAGGGTTATCAATCTAGTTGGGGAAATAGGGCCTTCGGAAGGTTGATGCCACTGACGGTGGTGCTGGCGCTTCACCGGTGTCAGCAACAACGTGGAACCTGCACCCAAAACAACCAAAATACTTTGCCCCAACGGTATAGTGAGGTTGTCAATCTCACCGGTCTTGCTGAAAACAAAGATTAGACGTATAGTGTGGAAAACTGTGTATGCTTGCAGTAAGTAAAGAAAGCAGGAAATTATTGTGGTTTGTTTAAGAGTGTGGAAAATGGACCGGGGTTCATAGTTTCACTAGTGGTGTCTCTCCATAAAAGATAGCATGCTGGGTGAACAAATCACAGTTGGGGAATTGACGGATAAACGTTGCACCGTAGTGCACAATATGACATGAAGATTACTATGATATTTAGTGCGAGCATTACAACAAGATACATAGACCGACATCCATCTGCATCTATGACTAATAATCCACCATCAGGTTATCATCCGAACCCCCTTAGGTATTAAGTTGCAAGCAACAGATAATTAGATTAAACAAAGTGTGTAATGTAAGCAATGATTATGCACGCATGCACTCTCACCACGGTTTTCTCCCTAATGGCAACAACACATCCCCCCTTCACGTTTTTGTCACTCGATCAAGGCGGCGAGGAGGCATGAACCCACTATCGAGCATAAATACTCCCTCTTGGAGTCACTAACAACTACTTGGCCAGAGCAACCACTACCAATGGAAAGCATGCAAGATCACAAATAGCATATGCAAATAAAGACTATAATCAACTTGGCATAAGTTCAATATTCATCGGACCCCAGCAAACACAGCATATAGAATTACATAAGATTACTCTCGATCATGATAGGAAGCTCACGAGATCTAAACATGGAGGCATATGAGGAGAAGACAACCATCTAGCTACAGCTACGAACCCGTAGTCCAAGGATGAACTACTCACGCATCACTCCGGAGGCAGGCATGGTGATGTAGAGGCATCCGGTGATGATCTCCTCTCCGGCAGGGTGCCGGAAACAGCTTCAGAACCCCCATGATCTAGGGTTGGCGGTGATGGCGGCTACGGAACTTTTCGAGAATTTTTGATCAGGTGCTTAGGGTTTTCCGTCTGGGGGGCTTAAATAGGCGAAAGGGCAAAGGCGGTGGAGCTCTAGGGGCCCCACACCTATAGGTGGCGCGTCCAGGGGGACCCGCGCCACCCTATGGTGTGGCCCCCCTATTGCCCCTCTTCGACTCCTCTTCGGTATTCTGGATGCTTCCGGGGAAAATAGGAACTTCGGGCTCTGTGGGGTCCAATTCCGATAAAGTTTGCAGAACACCTTTTTCTGAAACCAAAAAACAACAGAAAACATCGAACTGGCACTTGGCATCTTGTTAATAGGTTAGTCCCGTAAAACGTATAAAAATGCTATAAATAAGGGAGAAAACAAGTAGAAATTATAGATACGTTGGAGACATATCAAGCATCCCCAAGCTTAGTTCCTACTCGTCCTCGAGTAGGTAAACGATAAAACAATAATTTCTGAGGTGACATGCTACTAACATAAACTTGATCAATCTAATGTAAAAGCATATGCACGCTGAGATCATAAAACTTTAAAAACAGGCATGATAAATAAAACTTTAATAATAAAGCATAGAAATTACTTTGCATCACGAAGAGTAACTCAAATAAAGGATCATGAATAATAATGCAAAGAAAGGTAAATGTTTGTTTCAGGTATAGAGAAAGCATGGCAAAGTGATATTTCGATAGTCCTTAAGAGTGGAGCAAAACATAAATGCCAGGACACCTTCAAAGTTCATGAGGAAGACTAGAATAAATAATTTAAGAACAAATGATATCACATTATCAAGTAATTATTGATGCTTATGGGACAAATGCACATAGAACTCAGAATGGAAAAAATGCTCTCTCAACTGTGCATAAAGCTAAAAGATGGAGACTCAACATAAAAGTAAAAGAAAGGCCCTTCGAAGAGGGAAACAGGGATCACTCATGTGCTAGAGCTATTATTTCATTAATAAGAGGTATGAAAAGTTTGACACTCCTCCCATCCATATTTCACAAACCATGGCTAACCTAATCCTCGGGTGCCTGCCAACAGTCACATACCGTGGAGGAGTGTGTATATTTTGGGAGATGTATGCTAATGTCAACGAATGATAAACAGAAAATACAGTACGTCACAAGCCAACTGGATTCACAAGAGCGGCTCCCATGGTGAAGGACGCAACTGGTTTAGAAGGTCATCCCTCTTTCTCTTTTGTTTACACAATTATGCTTTGACTGATAAATCAGGGGCAAAAATAGTGAAGAGAATGTGTTTGCATTAATTTGGGGCTGGGCACCCCGCTGGCGCCAGCTCTTCTATCATTTGGATAAGCGGATGAAGCCACTAGTCCAGGGTGTGAAATCCAATCACCAAGTGAGATAAAGATCCTCTATTTACGTCCTCATGAGCAAAAACAGGAACATAAATTAGGAGTAATTTTGAAGGTTTTAAAGGTAACACATTAGCAATTTACTTTGGAATGGCAGTTAAATACCACATGTAGGTAGGTACGGTGGACAAAATGGGAAAAACTTTGGTTTAAAAGAGTTTGGATGCACGAGTAGAGATCATACTCAGTACAGGTGGAGGCTAGCAGAAGACTGGGAGCGACAAATCAAGAGAGCATAAGAGCCATAATCATGCATTGCGACATAAGCATCATTAATTAAAACATAAGCAGTCTCACAAGTTCAAAACTAAGTGGTCATGGAGGCTATTCGTGACTGGTTTGAGTCATAAACATGGTGTGAGCATGTGCGAAGTCAACCAAATAAAACATTCGAAAGAGAATACTATATATTGATGCTTTACTATGACAAGAACAACTCATGAATCTTTCAATACATAATAAACAATCTCAGCTATTTGAGGCTAATCATGCTACTCAATAACCACAAGGCTTTAAAACTGAAATAACATTTAGCATGGCATGAAAAAGTCCTAGCCACAGTCTATACAAGCTTCTACTAGCACTGTTATAAATTCTACTTCAAGTAGCAGTTTTTTTCTCCCAAAAACCACCGCACAAAACATGCTTTTACAAACATACTATTTATGATACAAAAAGAAAACATGAGAGTACTCACATAACTCTACTAAAACTAACAACTCTAATAAGAGATGCATGCAAAATAGGAGCTAAATAAATGCAGCAGCTAGACAAAGATTAAGAATACAAAGTATTCTCAAGAAAAAGCGGAGCGTGTCACTCTCCAATAAAAGAATGCTGGGGTCCAACCAAGCTTATTAAAAAATAAAAAATAAACTGGAAGCAAAAGCAAAAGAAAACTTAAAACCAAAATAAAAGATGATCCAAGTAAAGCACATAAGATGCGACGGAATAAAAATATAGTTTCACTAGAAGTGACCTGATAATTTGTTGATGAAGAAGGGGATGCCTTGGGCATCCCAAGCTTAGACGCTTGAGTCTTATTGGAATTTTCTTGGATGTACCACCGGGGCATCCCCAAGCTTAGTATTTTCACTCTTCTTGATCACATCATATCATCCTCTTCTCTTGAACCTTGAAAACTTCCTTCACATCAAAATTTTCACACTCTTCATTAGCAACGTTAGTGCAATTGAAATAATAAATTCGCATGGTCCAGTTTCAACACAATTATAACACTCAAAAACACATTAGCTACTGTCACAACTTTTTTCAAAACTCTTTTTCTCAAAAGAACACACAAAAAAAGAGATTAAGATGCAAATGCGATAAATGGCAGAAATCTGTCAAAACAGAAAAGCAGGTAAAGATCGATTTTTAAAAAAATCTTATTTTGCTCAAATAAAAAACTGGTCTTCTAATGAAAGTTGCGTATATAAATCAGGATTAATCACAAAAAATCTCAGGTCATTTTGAATTTTTTGTGATTTTTAACGGAACTAACAGTGGACACCAGAAATCTGTTTCCTGCGCAGAAATCCGAAATATAGGCTCAACTTTCCACTAGAGGATTTACTTGTCTCAACAAAAACACAAAAGAAAAGATACAACGGGGTTGCTAAGGAAATAGACAACACCTAGGTGCAAAGAAAACTAAAGAAAACGAAAGAAAACGGGTTGAAAACAGCAAAATAAAACGGGTTGTCTTCCGGTAGCGCTTTTCTTTAACGCCTTAGCATTATCAGCAAGATGAACATACAAATAACAGTGTTCCAACGGTGGTAAATCAAGCATATTATAAAGCTTTTGAGGCATAACAGAGATACTAGCACCAAGATCACACAAAGCATTGCAATCAAAATCATTTAGTTTTATCTTAATGATAGGATCCCAACTATCATCTAATTTTCTAGGGATAAATGTCTCAAGTTTCAACTTTTCTTCCCTAACTTTCATGACAGCATTGGTAATATGTTTAGTAAATGCCATATTCATGTCACTAGCATTGGGACTTCTAGCAAGCTTTTGTGGAAACATAATAACTTAAGAGATATTGCAATCATCAAAATCAATATTACTATCATCAGAAGTAATGGAACAATTATCTCCCATATCTCTAAAAAAATTAGCACTTTTATCAGAAGCAATTTCAACAGTTTGAGGCAATTTAGCATGTTTCACCAAAGGAGTATGGACTTTATTAACACCAACTACTTTACCATTGATAGTAGGAGGTTTACTAGCACTTGGAACTTCGGTTTTACTAGTGGTTGTGATAGTGCAAACTCTAGCAATATTATTCTTTTTAGCCAATTCATCTTCTCTTTCCCACCTAGCATGTAATTTAGCCATCAACCTAACATTGTTATCAATTTGAACTTGGATGGCATTAAAAATATTACTTTGTTTAACATCTTGTGGCAAAACCTTTAGTTTTAGAAAATCAACATCAATAGCAAGGCTATCTACTTTAGAGGCAAGAACATCTATTTACTAAGCTTTTCCTCAATAGATTTATTAAAAGCAGTTTGTGTGCTAATAAATTCTTTAAGCATATTTTCAAGATCAGAGCTAGAGATTTTATTAAAATTGTAGAAATTGCCATAAGAATTACCATAACCATTATTAGGAGGATAAGGCTTATAATTGTTTCCACCAAAATTATTTCTATAAGCATTGTTGTTAAAATTATTATTTCTAATAAAGTTTACATCAACATGCTCTTCTTGAGCAACCAAAGAGGCTAAAGGAACATCATTAGGATCATCTTGAGCTTTACCATTAACAATCATAGACATAATAGCATCAAGCCTCTCACTTAAAGAGGAGGTTTCCTCAACAGAATTTACCTTCTTACCTTGTGGAGCTCTATCAGTGTGCTACTCTGAATAATTTATCATCATATCATCAAGAAGATTTGTTGCATTGCCCAAAGTGATAGACATAAAGGTACCTCTAGCAGCTAAATCCAATAGGTTCCTTGAGGAGAAATTCAGTCCTGCATAAAAGGTTTGTATAATCATCCAAGTAGTCAGTCCATGAGTGGGACAATTCTTCACCATAGTTTTCATTCTTTCCCAAGATTTAGCAACATGTTCATTATCAAATTGTTGAAAATTCATTATGTCACTTCTCAGGGATATAATCTTAGCAGGAGGATAATATTTTCCAATGAAAGCTTCTTTACACTTAGTCCATGAATCAAAACTATTTCTAGGCAAAGATAGCAACCATTATTTAGCTCTTCCTCTCAAAGAGAAAGGAAATAATTTCAGTTTAATAATATCTCCATCCACATCCTTATATTTTTTGCATCTCACATAGTTCAACAATTATTAAGGTGGGCAGCAGAATCATCAGTACTAATACCAGAAAATTGTTCTTTCATCACAAGATTTAATAAAGCAGGTTTAATCTCATAGAAAGCAGTAGTGGGAGCAGGTGGAGCAATAGGTGTGAAAATAAAATCATTGTTGTTTGTGCTAGTGAAGTCACACAACTTGGTATTCATAGAGGAACTCATTTTAGCAGAATAAAATCAAGCAAGTAAATAACAGCTTTGAAGTAAACTAATTTTTTTTGTGTTTTCAATAAAGAGAAGCAAAACAAGACAATAAAAAAATAAAGAGGTTGAGAGTGAGAGACTCCCCTTGCCAGAAGACTTCCTTCTCCCCGGCAACGGCGCCATAAAAATCCTTGATGCACTTTGTTGGGAACCCCAAGAGGAGGGTATGATGAGCACAACGGTAGGAGTTTTCGCCTTAGTTAAGAACCAGGGTTATCAATCCAGTTGGCGAAAGAGGACCTTCGGAAGGTTGATGCCTCTGACGGTGGTGCTGGCGCTTCACCGGTGTCAGCAACAACGTGGAACCTGCACACAACACAACCAAAATACTTTGCCCCAACAGTACAGTGAGGTTGTCAATCTCACCGGTCGTGCTGAAAACAAATTTGATAGTGTGGAAACAGTGTATGCTTGCAGTAAGTAAAGAAAGCAGGAAATTGTTGTGGTTTGTTTAACAGTGTGGAAAATGGACCGGGGTTCATAGTTTCACTAGTGGTGTCTCTACATAAAAGATAGCATGCTGGGTGAACAAATTACAGCTAGGCAATTTACAAATAGAGGTTGCACCATAGTGCACAATATGCCATGAAGATTACTATGATATTTAGTGCGGGCATTACAACAAGATACATAGACCGACATTCATCTGCATCTATGACTAATAATCCACCCTCTGGCTATCATCCGAACCCCCTTAGATATTAAGTTTCAAGCAACATATAATTGCATTAAACAAAGTGTGTAATGTAAGCAATGATTATGCACGCGGGCACTCTCACCGCTGTTTTCTACCTAATGGCAGCAGCACATCCACCCCCTTCACGTTTCTGTCACTCGAGCAAGGCGGTGAGGATGCATGAACCCACTATCGAGCATAAATACTACCTCTTGGAGTCACTAGCAACTACTTGGCCAGAGCAACCACTAGCAACGGAAATCATGCAAGATCACAAATAGCATATGCAAATAAAGACTATAATCAACTTGGCATAAGTTTAATATTCATCAGATCCCAGCAAACACAGCATGTAGAATTACATAAGATCAATCTCGATCATGAAAAGGCAGCTCACGAGATCTCAACATGGAGGCATATGAGGAGAAGACAACCATCTAACTACAGCTACGAACCCGTAGTCCAAGGATGAACTTGTCGCACCCGGACTTCTAGAGGATACACACAGCCCGCTAAATAGTAGATAATTGGCTTACGGGGCCTACCTGAACCCGCATCTCAATATGAGTAGGCCAACACGTAAACGTGTGACAACCATCATCTACTATTCATCGTCTGTGAAACCATCCAATAGGAATCCGAATACTTCCATTGACGTACTTCATAACATACACACATGGTACGTCAACGGCATTTGAACAAGTGATATCACAACAAATCTCTAAGACACAAAGAAATAGAAATATGTGGCAAAATCTCTCACTAGAGCAGAGATAGCAAATACAGTCATGCAGAGGACACATGTCCCAACAAGTCATCATTACATCACAGCGGAAGCATCCAAAGTGTCTGAGTACAGACAAGATCCAAATAGGCCTAAGAGGCCGGAAACGAAAAGAACGGAGCCCATCCACGAAGTCTCGGATCCTGCCCGGGTCCGCTATCTACTCATCAGCAGCCTCGTCATACTCCACGTAGTAGCCACCATGGGGATCCTCGGAAACGTAGTCTGCAGAACCAGCAGCCCCAAAGGGGTCAGTACGGACGAGTACTGGCAAGCAAGACGCACAAGATACCAAAGTGTAACCGACAACACCAAGTACAGATGCTTTGGGTTCAACGGAAGATAGGTGATACAAAGGTGCGGCAGCGGGCTGCACTAACCAACTACAGAGACACGCTACAACATCCGGCTATAAAGAAGGGGTAAGATAGCGCATCGGAGCCAACTACCACTAACCTCAAACAAACCCATCATGGATCTCACCCCTTATCCAAAGAAGCAATCCGAGGATAACCCACACAGTTGGATTAATGAAGGTTCAGGTTATTGTGTCAATATGCCTATTACTAGTCAAATTATTATTAATTAGGTGTAAGTTGTCTAATCCTTGTTAGCCAGCCCTATCACCAAGTCATCCATAACCGCGGACAACACGGCTTCTCGAGAATATTTAACTCTGCAGGGATGCACCAATTTGGTCGTACACGTAAGAATAACCCGCCAGGCGGGGATCAAACCCACCAAGCAGGCCACTCAACACAACCCAACTCTTCTTCGCATCAAGCCCAAAGAACCACGTGATGTGCGTGCGCGGCTAATCGAGCCCCCACGAAGAAAAGGGGGACCCTCATAGCACTGGAAGACCACGCCGCCCTAAATGCCGACTACAAAAGTTCCACCCTGGCGCCAAGGGTTCGTACCTGCAAATGCGTGCATCAAATGGAAAGCCCGAACTAAGTGTGGCGATTTGGACGAGATGCGAATCGAATCAGAATTGCGGGGGGCGCCCATACACGCTTCCCACATGCGGTTAGCGCGCTCATCATGGATTTAGAGGACAAGAACCTTTCCCGAGTTCGACACTAGCAGGCCTCAAAACCATACCCGGCCTCCTGCCGGTGCCTTATCATCAAATTAGCATTACCTCAAACATTAACAGGTTGTTGTTTAAAACATCAAGCCCCCCAAAACATAATAACTATGGTTAAAGAAATAACGGTCATCAGACTCGAGCATAAACAACACTAAGCATGCTAGTAAGACACAGGCCAACAAGCAACAGGGTTATAGGTGTGGAGGAGAGGCTATTTCAGGGTTACAGGATAACATGTGATAGGATCGGAACACAAGCAACGAATCATAAGGCTAGCAGATTAGACAACGGAAAGTATCGGTATCAAGTGTGATACGGAAACAATGGTTCAGGTGAGTGAATACTTGCCTGCAAACTCAGTAGCCTGGTACTGGGCTAACTCCTCTGAAGTGGTGTCGTAAACCTCGTCGGTCTCAACGTCGTCGTCTATTCGAGAAGAAGCAAACAAACAACGAAGAGAGACGAACAATCAATAGCATGGCATAATGCACAAACATGGGATGATGCATGACATGTTAATAGGTGCATCAAAGTAAACTAGTAGACATTATAACCAATATTAAATGGACCCATATGCAATTGAATTGCATTTGGTAAAAGTCCATAGCATAAATTGAGGGTTTAAAGAATTACAACTAAACATTTTATTGAAGTGGATTAAATGCATGAGAGATGATAGAAATAGCAAGAAAATAGTGTTAGCTTCAACTAGACATTTTATTTGTCAAATTTGGGGTTTTAAATATTTAATTATGGATTTTGGCATTTTAATTGAACAAAAATCAGTACTGAAATTAGTGCAAAATTTAGTTTCTCCAAACATTAATTTTATGGTATATTTGGATAGAGCATTTAATTCTGATTGGAAAACATGTATTACTTTTTGAATTTGGAATTAACATGAATAAGTTATGAATTAAACAAGTTTAAATGATTTAATTGCAAGTACTTAAAATGTTTGAATTTTATTTGCCCAAAACATTAAACAAAATTCATATTTGAAATGATTATATTTTTCTGGTTTGTGAACATGTTTTCCAATTTGAATTTGGAATTGAAAGGACAAAGTTATGAATTAACTAAATTTGAATGAATTATACACGTTTGAAATTTTAAATCAATTTGAATTATTCAAAACAGGAAACAAATTTTATATTTGGAAAGATCATTAAATTCTGCATGGAATTCATATTTTACATGTCAAATTTGGATTTAAATTGATTGAATTATTTGCATTTGAAAAACAGGGATTGTTCTGAAATTTCCTGGGACCAAAACGTGAGGGAAAATAATTACATAGAAGTCCCTGGGACTTTTGTCACGCAGGGCACAGAGCTGTGGTGCCACTGACAGCGGGCCCAGTGCCACTGTGGTGCCCTGTGGCGTGCGAGTGTGTGCTGGCGTGGCTACCACGTCGCTGACGCGTGGGGCCCGCGTGTCAGCGAAGGGAAAAAAGGAGGGATTAAATCCCGCGAGGGGGACTCGAACCCGTGACCCGCTGTGCGCGCACGGAGGCGCTAGCCACTGGGCTGTGCTCAAGCTTGTGATAGATCGGGCATTCCGGTTCTTTTGAGGAGAGAAATCGTCAGTTAACTGAACCTGACGAAACTGAAGTTTAGACAGGCCACTACGGAGACGCCGGCGCACGGCGGGACAACAGCGGCAGCAACCCCGATCTGGCGGTGCAGTGCGTGCGTGCCGAAGCATGCAGGTGTGCTGGAGAGGTTTTGCGTGCAGCGGAGCTTACGGGACCATGGCCAAAGGCGAAGACTTTGGGGTTTTAAGTCTCGGGCGTTCGTGCGTGCTTTCGTGCGTAGCGAACTGACGGTGATCGCCGGGGGTTCGCCGTTGCTCTGGTGCTCGAAAAGAAACGAGGTGGCAGGGAATGGAACAAGGGGCTCACAGCGGGGCTCTTGGCGGAGTTGGAGAGGACGACGAGGTCGGAGGAGGGCGTGACGGGGCCGAAAAGGTTGGGGAGGCGCTCGGTGGCCGTCGGGTGGTCGAGGATGAACGTCGCGGCTACGGCTTTTCCCCGGGCACGGCTCTATGTCGACGAGGAAGACGACAGCGTGGAGGTGTTGTAGCTGCTTCTAGCCGGCTCGGAGAGGTTCCGTGGCGACGGCGATTCCCGGCTGTTTTCCTCTGTCGGTCTCGGTGGTGGCAGGGTTCAGAGAAAAAGAAACAGGGCAGCGTGAGGGAAAAGGAGGAGGAGACGGCGGCGCGAGGAGCAGGTGGGTGGAGACTAGGGTTAGGGTTGCCCTCGGGGGTGGCTTTATAGGAGGAGGGAGCGGGTGGGGAGCTGTAGGTGGGGGAGGACCTGCCCTTCTCTGTCTCCGTACGAGGAAGAAGACGCTAGGGGGGGCTTGGGTCTGGTTTGGGGGTTGTAGGTGGCCTGGGCCGGCCTGTTGGCTGGCCTGGCTGCCTCCCCCTTTTTCTTTTCTTTTTATTCCTTTTTTTTTGTAGAAAAGAAAAGAGGAGAAAGAAAGGAAAATGGGGCATGAAGAATTATAACAATAAGTTTTACGAATTGCCCTTTTCCAAAATGTTCAGATTCACAAGTTTTTGTTCTGAAATTTTTGGGATTTCAAATTATTTGACTTTAAAAATTGAAATGGCATTTTGGGATTGATAATAGAAAAATTATTAGAACCATTTGCAAAATTCATTTCAACTCACAATTTTGGAAAACAATTGAAATATTTGATTTGGATGTTTTATTTGAAAAGTTGTAACAGACCAAGTGTGAAACATGTTGATTTGAATTTATTTGAAATTTGAAATTCCACACATGAATGCATTATGATGACATGATGCCAGACTTAAAATTAACCAGAAACAAAGCAATTGGGATTGTTTTCATACTTGGGATGTTACAAAACGCCCCCCCCTTGAAGGAATCGCGCCCCGAGATTCCTACTGAGAAGAGAAAAGGTCCGGATACTTCTTGCGAAGATCCTCTTCGGTCTCCCACGTTGCCTCTTTATCGGAATGATGAGACCACTGCACTTTTAAGAACTTGGTGCTCTTGTTGCGAGTTTTGCGCTCGGTCTCATCGAGAATGCGAATAGGATGCTCTTCATAAGAGAGGTCTTCTTGCAGTTCAATGGAATCATGATCAACTGCACGACCTGGATCTTTGAAGCACCTCTTGAGCTGTGACACGTGAAAGACATCGTGCACCTTGGATAGCTTTTCTGGAAGTTCAAGACGATAGGCATTTTCTGCACGCCTTGAGAGAATGTTGAAGGGACCAATATATCTTGGTGCAAGCTTTCCTTTGACACCAAAACGATGAGTGCCTCTGAGGGGAGTTACACGGAGATATGCTTTGTCTCCAGCTGCATAGACCACGTCCCTGTGTTTGCTGTCATAGTAGCGTTTCTGACGAGACTGAGCAATCTTCAGATTGTCACGAATGATGCGAACTTTCTCTTCGGCCTCCTTAACAATGTCAGGGCCTAAGAGTGAACGTTCACCAGCTCCAGACCAATTGATTGGACTCCTGCATCTGCGGCCATAGAGAGCCTCGAATGGTGCCATGCCTAGACTTGCCTGGAAGCTGTTGTTGTAGGAGAATTCAGCATATGGAAGACATTCCTCCCATTTCATGCCAAAAGAGAGACCACATGCTCTGAGCATATCCTCGAGAATCTGATTGACTCTTTCGACTTGCCCTTGAGACTGAGGATGATAGGCTGTGCTGAACAGAAGCTTGGTGCCCAAGGCTTCTTGAAAGCTTTTCCAGAAATGAGAAGTGAAGATGCTTCCACGGTCTGAGCTTATTTCTAGCGGAACACCATGAAGAGGAACAATCTTTGTTGTATAGAGCTCTGCTAACTGACTAGCTGAGATTGTCTCTTTGACAGGAAAGAAGTGAGCGACTTTAGTGAGTCGATCAATGACAACGAAGATTGCATCGTTGCCCCTCTTGGACTTTGGAAAACCAGTGACGAAGTCCATTTCAATCATGTCCCACTTCCATTCAGGGATTTTCAGAGGTTGGAGAAGACCGGCTGTTTTCTGATGAACTGCCTTGACACGCTGACAGACGTCGCATTCAGAAACGTATTGAGCAATTTCACGTTTCATGCTAGGCCACCAATACAGTGTCTTGAGATCCTGGTACATCTTTGTACTTCCAGGGTGTATGGAGAGAGGAGTTTCATGAGCCTCCTTGAGAATGACATTTTTGAGACTTTGAATTTGAGGAACTGCAATGCGTCCTTCGAAGAACACAGTTCCCTTGTCATCAATTGAGAAGCACTCAAATTTCTCATTGCCTGCTTTGATGTGTTCTACAATCTTCTTGATTTCAGCATCACGAAGTTGTTCAGAACGAATCTTGTCCTCGAGAGTTGGAGTGGCTGTCAAGTTTGCAAGATAGCCTTGAGGAACAAGACCAAGATTCAGTTTTTGGAATTCTTCATGAAGAGGAGGTTGGCTTTCCATGATCATGAGGTTATTGCAATACGACTTGCGACTGAGAGCATCGGCCATAACATTAGCCTTGCCTGGAGTGTAAGAAATGGTAAGATCAAAGTCTTTGATCTTTTCAATCCATCTCCTTTGTCTGAGGTTTAGATCTGGTTGAGTGAAGATGTACTTCAGACTCTTATGATCGGAAAAGATTTCAGTGCGATTACCCAACAAGTATTGTCTCCATTTCTTGAGGGCAAACACAACTGCTGCGAGTTCAAGGTCATGAGTGGGATAATTGAGCTCATGTGTGTTCAACTGACGTGAAGCATAAGCCACAACTTGACGTTCTTGCATGAGAACTGCACCTAGACCTTGGAGAGAAGCATCACAGAATATTTGGAAAGGTTTGGAAGGATCTGGGCCAACCAGAACTGGTGTAGAAGTGAGTTTAGTCTTCAGGAGATTGAAGCTTTCATCACATTGTGGAGACCAGACGAACTTCTTGTCCTTCTTTGTGAGGTCAGTGAGAGGTTTGGCAATCTTGGAGAAGTTTGGGACGAAGCGACGCAATAGCTAGCCAAGCCAAGAAAACTTCTTACTTGCTTCACCGTCTTTGGAGGTTTCCAATCAACAATTGCTTTAACCTTTTCTGGATCAATGGCTATGCCCTTGGCAGAGATGACATGACCAAGATAAACGACTTCGGAAATCCAAAACTCACATTTGGAGAACTTGGCATAGAGACGATGCTCGCGAAGCTTCATGAGAGTGAGACGAAGATGTTCTTCATGCTCTTCCTCGGATTTGGAGTAGACAAGAATGTCATCAAGATATACCACAACGAACTTGTCTAGGTATTCATGGAAGACAGAATTCATGAGTCGAGAGAAGGTCGCCGGTGCATTGGTGAGACCAAAGGACATGACGGTGAATTCATATAGACCGTAGCGAGTGGTGAAGGCTGTCTTTGGAATATCCTCTTTTCTGATCTTTATTTGATGGTAACCCATTCTCAAGTCCAACTTGGAGAATATAGAGGCTCCAGCAAGTTGATCAAAAAGATCATCGATGCGAGGAATTGGATACTTATTTTTGATGGTCTTCTCGTTAAGAGGACGATAGTCAACAACGAGTCTCTTTGTTTGATCCTTCTTCGCAACGAACAGAGTTGGGCATCCCCAAGCCGAGGAACTAGGTTGAATGTAACCTTTTTCCATGTACATATCAATTTGTTCCTTCAACAACTTCAGCTCGGGAGTTCCTATCTTGTAGGGATGCTTAGAGATTGGAGCAGTACCTGGTTCAAGTTCGATCACGAACTCAACAGCTCTGTCCGGAGGCATTCCTGGCAACTCTTCTGGAAAGACGTCAGGGAAGTCGCAAACCACCGGAACATTTTCAAGTGAGGTAGAGGATTTGCATTGAGGGTGTATAGCTGAATGGAACTTGATTCATGTGGAGAATAGATTATCTGGCCAGAAGGGTGGAACAGAGTTATTGACTTTTGAGCACAGTCAATTCTTGCTTTATTGGCCTTCAGCCAATCCATACCAAGAATGACATCAATGTCAGAATTGCCAAGCAGTATGAGAGAAGCAAGGAATATGTGTCCTCCAATTAGAATTTGATTTTTGTGACTGATCTTGGAAGTTTGCATAGTTGCTCCAGGGGAGCTGACCACTAGCGGGGTACCCAAACCAACAAAAGGGAGTTTAATTGCTGTAGCAAAGATCTTTGACACGAAAGAATGTGATGCTCCGGTATCAAACAACACTTTAGATGGAATAGAGTTTACGGGAAATGTACCGAGAACGACGTCAGGAGCTTCCTCAGCTTTGTCGATCTTGACATGGTTCACCCTTGCGGTCCTCCCGACAGGCCTGTTGTTGGAGTTGAAGGCCTTAGGTGGGGGAGCGCGCACCATTGCCTGGTTTGTGTTAGGACGAGGTGGTGGTGGAGGTAGCTTCCTCTGCGTGCACTTGTCGGCGTAGTGTCCCGTCTGCTTGCACTTGTAGCATGTGACGACACGAGGAGGCCCTGGCCTTGGCTGCCCCATCGAAGCCCTTGGATCATGCGCCTGAGCAGGGTTGGGTGGGCGGGGAGCGAAGCCTGGAGAAGTTTGGGCGTATGGAGCCCGAGTGACAGCACCATTTGGTACCCAGATGCGGCGCTTCTGCGGAGGGGTGGTCATGTTGGAGGAGGAACCACCCTCACGCGGGTGCTTGCGAGACTCCTCGAACGCCTTGCGCCCATTTTCTTCATTGAGCGCGGTGTTAACGATATCCTCGAAGCTGTCGGCCTTGACGTTGGTGAGGGCATACTTGAGTTCCGGGTTAAAGCCTCTGCGGAACCTTGCCATCTTCTTAGCTTCAGTGGACACCTCATCTCCAGCGTATCGAGCGAGGCGATTGAACTCACTCTGATGCCCGATGACGTCCAACTTGCCCTGCTTGAGAGAGCAAAACTCTTCACGCATTCTTTCCATGAGACCATCTGGAATGTGGTGTTTCAGGAAGGCTTCCTTGAAACGACCCCACGTGACTGGCATGCCAGTTCTCATGGCCTGGAAGTTTTCCCACCAAGAAGCTGCCTGACCCTTCAGCAGATAGGAGGCATACTTGACCTTGTCTTCTTCAGCTACGTGTGCAATATCTAGAGCCTTGGCTATCTCACAGATCCAGTCATCAGCGTCTAGAGGCTCGCGTGTGGCCACGAAAGCTCTTGGACCCAGACTGAGAAACTCCTTGATGCTCACTCGTGGAGCTGTCTGGTTGATTTGCTGATTAGTCTGAAACTGAGCCATCTGCGTCATGACTTGGGTCATCTGAGTCAACAGCTCCGTGATTGGTGGTGGTTCAGGCGTGGTGTTCCTTGTTGGCGGCATCCTGAATGGAAATGCATTTTAGCACAACAATAGAAAAGGATAGACTTGGAAACCGAAAGAGAGAATACTCTGACGCATGAATAGATAACCAACAGGTACACCATCACATGTTCAAGTACATCAGAATATCCAACGCACCATAAATGGTTCGAATACCAAAGGATAACTAAACATAGCTAAGAATGGATTCATCAGTACTCCCATGCTCATCACGCAGGACGGCGGCGAGGAGTACGGCGAGAGGTACGGTGAGGAGTATGCCCACGAAAGTAGGTGGAACGAAGATCCATGTAGATCTGACGTGCTCTGAGACCAACTCTAGGCGTGGTGAAGTACATAGCGTCGACTCCCTATGCTCCAAAGCGGGGAATCCCAGTGTAACCAGCACCAAGGTTAAGGAGTGGACCTCTGATCGGCTCGTAACCTCCAGCATCTGGCAGACGACGCCCAACTGGCTGATCAAAACGTGCAAAGCGCTCGTCTCCAACAAAGTCTGTGGTGTAAGTCGCCAGACGAGTCAAAGCAAGGTAAAGCTGCTCTCTGACTGAAGCCAACTCCTGAGATAGTGTGCGGGCAACTGCGTCACTGTGTCTCACAAACTGAGCGGTGGTGTGCAGCCTGGAGCTATCATGCCCGTAAACATCCAAGTTGTCGTAGAGAGTGAAGTGAGCTCCCTCCGAAGTGATGTAACCACGGGGATGTGGCGATAGATAGAATCGTCAAATCCCCAGTAGTCAACACGAAGGACGGTGAGACTCACATAAGCTGCCTGCTGCACAGCCATATCCACTGTGGAACCCACTGCCTCGTAGCGGTGGACTACGCTCATGCCATCATCTGACAGAATGTAGACGATAGCCTGGGGAGTAGGTCTGCTCAAACTCTCGCTGCTTCTCGTAGACCTGGTACTCTGGTGCCCAACGGAAACCCAGAAAAGTGACCATGTCTCTCAGCATCTCCGGATAACCGGTGGTGCTCTCACAACGAGTCATACGAACCACCTGCGGGTAGAACCTGAGATCCATCTGCAGATGATGGGGGAAGCTTGATTAGACGCCGGTAGAAGAACTGAAGTGGCAAGCAACAACAAGGTTCCAACGGACGAAAAGGATCTTGAGAAAAACAGGATATCGAAGCAACATTTGGGAAACACAAGACCAAACACTCCTGAGGTACTACGGAAAACCCATCCGGGCTTCTAGAGGATCAATATCTACTGCTTAAGGAATAGAGGATCTGCTTCCGGGGCTTATGTGCCTCCGTTCTCAATAGTGAGTAGGCAACATGAAAATCATGTCACAACCACCTCCATTCCTATGGTCTAGTAGATATAACCATCCTAAAGAAACCAGGATACGTGAAATCCTAACTTGAAAGTTTAGATGAGAAGAGAAAACAACGTTGCACTTCCTTACCAAAAAAGGGAGGGTGGGTGGGGAAAGAAATAAAAGAACAGAATTCCTACTCTCACGTTTCATTTTTCCTATATAGCTACAAAATAGTTTCTAGACTCAACTGCGACCAGTAAAAGGGATCCTACAGGCAGACAGGCTCTGATACCATTTGTCGCACCCGGACTTCTAGAGGATACACACAGCCCGCTAAATAGTAGATAATTGGCTTACGGGGCCTACCTGCACCCGCATCTCAATATGAGTAGGCCAACACGTAAACGTGTGACAACCATCCTCTACTATTCATCGTCTGTGAAACCATCCAATAGGAATCCGAATACTTCCATTGACGTACTTCATAACATACACACATGGTACGTCAACGGCATTTGAACAAGTGATACCACAACAAATCTCTAAGACACAAAGAAATAGAAATAAGTGGCAAAAGCTCTCACTAGAGCAGAGATAGAAAATACAGTCATGCAGAGGACACATGTCCCAACAAGTCATCATTACATCACAGCGGAAGCATCCAAAGTGTCTGAGTACAGACAAGATCCAAATAGGCCTAAGAGGCCGGAAACGAAAAGAACGGAGCCCATCCACAAAGTCTCGGATCCTGCCCGGGTCCGCTATCTACTCATCAGCAGCCTCGTCATACTCCACGTAGTAGCCACCATGGGGATCCTCGGAAACGTAGTCTGCAGAACCAGCAGCCCCAAAGGGGTCAGTACGGACGAGTACTGGCAAGCAAGACGCACAAGATACCAAAGTGTACCCGACAACACCAAGTACAGATGCTTTGGGTTCAACGGAAGATAGGTGATACAAGGGTGCGGCAGCGGGCTGCACTAACCAACTACAGAGACACGCTACAACATCCGGCTAAAAGACAGGGATAAGATAGCGCATCGGAGCCAACTACCACTAACCTCAAACAAACCCATCCTGGATCTCGCCCCTTATCCAAAAAAGCAATCCGAGGATAACCCACACAGTTGGATTAATGAAGGTTCAGGTTATTGTGACAATATGCCTATTACTAGTCACATTATTATTACTTAGGTGTAAGTTGTCTAATCCTTGTTAGCCAGCCCTATCACCAAGTCATCCATAACCGCGGACAACACGGCTTCTCGAGAAGATTTAACCCTGCAGGGATGCACCAATTTGGCCGTACACGTAAGAATAACCCGCCAGGCGGGGATCAAACCCACCAAGCAGGCCACTCAACACAACCCAACTCTTCTTCGCATCAAGCCCAAAGAACCACGTGCTGTGCGTGCGCGGCTAATCGAGCCCCCACGAAGAAAAGGGGGACCCTCATAGCACTGGAAGACCACGCCGCCCTAAATGCCGACTACAAAAGTTCCACCCTGGCGCCAAGGGTTCGTACCTGCAAATGCGTGCATCAAATGGAAAGCCCGAACTAAGTGTGGCGATTTGGACGAGATGCGAATCGAATCAGAATTGCGGGGGGCGCCCATACACGCTTCCCACATGCGGTTAGCGCGCTCATCATGGATCTAGAGGACAAGAACTTTTCCTGAGTTCGACACTAGCAGGCCTCAAAACCATACCCGGCCTCCTGCCGGTGCCTTATCATCAAATTAACATTACCCCAAACATTAACAGGTTGTTGTTTAAAACATCGAGCCCCCAGAACATAATAAATATGGTAAAAGAAATAACGGACATCAGACTCGAGCACAAACAACCCTAAGCATGCTAGTAAGACACAGGCAACAGGCAACAGGGTTATAGGTGTGGAGGTGAGGCTATATCAGGTTACAGGATAACATGTGATAGGATCGGAACACAAGCAACGAATCATAAGGCTAGCAGATTAGACAACGGAAAGTATCGGTATCAAGTGTGGAACGGACACAATGGTTCATGTGAGTGAATACTTGCCTGCAAACTCAGTAGCCTGGTACTGGGCTAACTCCTCTGAAGTGGTATCGTAAACCTCGTCTGTCTCAACGTCGTCGTCTATTCGAGAAGAAGCAAACAAACAACGAAGAGAGACGAACAATCAATAACATGGCATAATGCACAAACATGGGATGATGCATGACATTTTAATAGGTGCATCAAAGTAAACTAGTAGACATTATAACCAATATTAAATGGACCCATATGCAATTGAATTGCATTTGGTAAAAGTCCATAGCATAAATTGAGGGTTTAATGAATTACAACTAAGCATTTTGTTGAAGTGGATTAAATGCATGAGAGATGATAGAAATAGCAAGGAAATAGTGTTAGCTTCAACTAGACATTTTATTTGTCAAATTTGGGGTTTTAACTATTAATTATGGCTTTTGGCATTTTAATTGAACAAAAATCAGTACTGAAATTAGTGCAAAATTTAGTTTCTCAAAACATTAATTTTATGGCATATTTGGATAGAGCATTTAATTCTGATTGGAAAACATGTATTACTTTTTGAATTTGGAATTAACATGAATAAGTTATGAATTAAACAAGTTTAAATGATTTAATTGCAAGTACTTAAAATGTTTGAATTTTATTTGCCCAAAACATTAAATAAAATTCATATTTGAAATGATTATATTTTTCTGGTTTGTGAACATGTTTTACAATTTGAATTTGGAATTGAAGGGACAAAGTTATGAATTAACTAAATTTGAATGAATTATACAAGTTTGAAATTTTAAATCAATTTGAATTATTCAAAACAGGAAACAAATGTTATATTTGGAAATATCATTAAATTCTGCATGGAAATCATATTTTACATGTCAAATTTGGATTTAAATTGATTGAATTATTTGTATTTGAAAAACAGGGGTGGTTCTGCAATTTCTGAAAGTTTGAAATTATTCCAGGGACTGGATGGCGAAACAGAAACTGGGTCTGGAATTTTACACGGCGTGTACTGAACCCCAGTGTCGCTGACGGATGGGCCCAGCGACACGGTGGCGCTGACTGGGATGGCTGGGTGCTGACGATACCTCCACTGTCAATGACAGGTGGGGCCAGGCACAGCGCGGAAGAAATTCCGAAAAGAATTGCGCGAGAGGGGGGACTCGAACCCGCGACCTGCTGTGCGCGCACAGAGGCGCTAGCCACTGGGCTGTGCTCAAACATGTGATAGATCTGGCGTTCCGGTTCTTTTGAGGAGAGAATTCGTCAGTTAACTGAACCTGACGAAACTGAAGTTTAGACAGGCCACTACGGAGACGCCGGCGCACGGCGGGACAACAGCGGCAGCAACCCCGATCTGGCGGTGCAGTGCGTGCGTGCCGAAGCGTGCAGGTGTGCTGGAGGGGTTTGCGTGCAGCGGTGCTTGCGGGACCATGGCCAAAGGCGAAGACTTTGGGGTTTTAAGTCTCGGGCGTTCGTGCGTGCTTCCGTGCGCAGCGAACCGACGGTGATCGCCGGGGGTTCGCCGTTGCTCTGGTGCTCGAAAAGAAACGAGGTGGCAGGGAATGGAACAAGGGGCTCACAGCGGGGCTCTTGGCGAAGTTGGAGAGGACGACGAGGTCGGAGGAGGGCGTGACGGGGCCGAAAAGGTTGGGGAGGCGCTCGGTGGCCGTCGGGTTGTCGAGGATGAACGTCGCGGCTACGGCTTTTCCCCGGGCACGGCTCTATGTCGACGAGGAAGACGACAGCGTGGAGGTGTTGTAGCTGCTTCTAGCCGGCTCGGAGAGGTTCCATGGCGACGGCGATTCCCGGCTGTTTTCCTCTGTCGGTCTCGGTGGTGGCAGGGTTCAGAGAAAAAGAAACAGGGCAGCGTGAGGGAAAAGGAGGAGGAGACGGCGGCGCGAGGAGCAGGTGGGTGGAGACTAGGGTTAGGGTTGCCCTCGGGGGTGGCTTTATAGGAGGAGGGAGCAGGTGGGGAGCTACAGGTGGGGGAGGACCTCCCCTTCTCTGTCTCCGTACGAGGAAGAAGACGCTAGGGGGGCTTGGGCCTGGTTTGGGGGTTGTAGGTGGCCTGGGCCGGCCTGTTGGCTGGCCTGGCTGCCTCCCCCTTTTTCTTTTCTTTTTATTCCTTTTTTTTTGTAGAAAAGAAAAGAGGAGAAAGAAAGGAAAATGGGGCATGAAGAATTATAACAATAATTTTTATGAATTGCCCTTTTCCAAAATGTTCAGATTCACAAGTTTTTGTTCTGAAATTTTTGGGATTTCAAATTATTTGACTTTAAAAATTGAAATGGCATTTTGGGATTGATAATAGAAAAATTATTAGAACCATTTGCAAAATTCATTTCAACTCACAATTTTGGAAAACAATTGAAATATTTGATTTGGATGTTTTATTTGAAAAGTTGTAACATACCAAGTGTGAAACATGTTGATTTGAATTTATTTGAAATTTGGAATTCCACACATGAATGCATTATGATGACATGATGCCAGACTTAAAATTAACCAGAAACAAAGCAATTGGGATTGTTTTCATACTTGGGATGTTACAGAACTACTCACGCATCACTCCAGAGGAAGGCATCATGATGTAGAGGCCTCCGGTGCTGATCTCCTCTCCGGCAGGGTGCGGAAAACAGCTTCAGAACCCCCCTATTCTAGTGTTTACGGTGACGGCGGCTGCGGAAGTTTTCGGGGATTTTTGATCAGGTTCTTAGGGTTTTCCATCCGGGGGGCTTAAATAGGCGAAAGGGCAAAGGCGGTGGAGCTCCAGGGGCCCCACACCTATAGGTGGCGCGGCCAGAAGCCCCGCGCCACCCTATGGTCTGGCCCCCTTGTTGCCCCTCTTCGACTCCTCTTCGGTGTTCTGGATGCTTCCGAGGAAAATAGGAACTTTTGGATTTGTGGGGTCCAATTCCGAGAATGTTTGCAGAACAACTTTTTTGAAAACAAAAATAGCAGAAAACAGGGAACGGGCACTTGAGGTTAGTCCCAGAAAACGTATAAAAATGCTATAAATAAGGGATAAAACAAGTAGCAATTGGTAAAATATGATCATGGAGCGTCAGAAATTATAGATACGTTGGAGACGTATCAGTCAGCTCAGAAATTATTTGTTTTTATCATTTACCTACTCGAGGACGAGTAGGAACTAATCTTGGGGATGCTTGATACGTCTCAAACGTATCCATAATTGCTGATGTTCCATTTTTTTCATGCTTTATGTTACATGTTTCTTATACACTTTATGTCATTTTTATGGATTTTCTGGGACTAACCTGTTGACAAGATGCCACAGAGTTCGTTCCTATTTTCTGCTATTTTTAGTTTCATAAAAGTTGTTCTGAAAATATTCTCGAAATTGGACGAAAAAAACCCAGAAGTCTTCAAAAGTCATCACATACATGGAGTCCGGAGGAGACCCGGAGGGGGGCCTCAGGTGCCCCACACCATGAGGCGGCGCCCCCCCCCCCTCTTGCCACGCCCAGGGGTGGTGTCGGCCCCATGGCTGCCCATCGACGTTGCCCTCTCGCCTATTTATACATCTCAGAGGGTTAACCCTAAATATACGATCCTTTTCCACCAAAAACATCCGCAGGTTCCGTCATCGTCAACCCTAGTTCGGGAGGGTTCTGGAGCTCTCCCCGGCAACTTGCCGGGAGGGGGGATAATCATCGGAGGGCTCTTCATCACCATGCCTGCCTCCGGAGTGATGCGTGAGTAGCTCATCTGTCGACTACGGGTCCATATCAGAAGCTAGATGGTTGTTCTCTCCTCTTTATGCCTAATGTTTAGATCTTGTGAGCTTCCTAACATGATCAAGATCATCTTATTGAAATGCTACATGTTGTGTTTGCTGGGATCTGATGATTATTGAATGCTATGTCCAATGATTATCAATCTATCATGTTCTTTTCATGTGTATGTTATTTATGATATTGCATGCTCTCCGTTACTAGTAGATTCTTTAGCCAAGTTGATGCTTGTAACTCCAAGAGGGAGTACTTATGCTCGATAGTGGGTTCATGCATCCCTTTCACTCACTCTCGAGTGATAGAAACGTAACGGGTGGGGTATGTGCTGTTGCCATTAGGGAGAAAACAACAATGCTTTGTCTAAGTATGAATTTATTGGTTACATTACACACTTTGTTTAATGCAATTATTTGTTGCTTGCAACTTAATACACAAAGTTTGATCGGATGACACTCTGAGGGTGGATCATTAGTCATAGATGCAGTTGGCTAACAGTCTATGTATCTTGTTGTAATGCCCGCATGAATCACATAGTAATCATCATGTCATGCATATGCACTACGGTGCAGCCTTTATATCTGTCAATTGCCCAGCTGTCATTTGTTTACCCAGCATGTTATCTATCTGTTTTGGAGAGACACCTCTAGTGAACTATGGACCCCAAACCAGTTCTTTATACTGATATACAACCACTGCAACCACTGTTTTCCAACTGCAATTATTGTTCTCTTTCATCTACTGCAAACAAATACTATTTTACACACTATACGTCTAATCCTTTATTTCATCAAAACCGGTGAGATGGACAACCTCACTGCTTCGTTGGGGCAAATTAATTTGATTTTGTTGTGTAGATTCCACATTGCTGCTGAACTGGTAGTGCGTCCTGCCAACATGAGCTGCATCAACCTTCATAAGTGATTTCTTTCTACTACTGGTCGGTTCAACCTTGGTTTCTTTGTGAGTGAAAACTTTCCGCTGCACTCTTCACAACCTTTTTCTTGGGGTTTACCAATGAGTTTCAACACACAGACATCAGCATTACAACATGATTCATAGACTGTTATCCAACTGCATCTATGACTAATAATCCACCCTTAGAGTGTAATACAATCAAACTTCGCGTATTAAGTTGCAAGAAGCAGATTATTGCTTTAAGTAAAGTGCGTAATGTAAACAATGAAAACATTTCCGTTTTCTCCCTAATGGCAACAACACATCCCCCATCCGTCACGTTTCTGTCACTCGAGCACATATGAAAAGGAGGCATGAATCCACTATCGATCATAAATAACCCCTCTTGGAGTTACAAGCATCAACTTGGCCAGATCATCTACTAGTAACGGAGAGCATGCAAGATCATAAATAAAATAAACATGATAGATTGATAATCAACTTAACATAGCATTCAATACTCATCGGATCCCAGCAAACACAACATGTAGCATTACAGATAGATGATCTTGATCATGCTAGGAAGCTCACAAGGTCTAAACATGGTGGCATAAAGAGGAGAAGACAACCATCTAGCTACTACTATGGACCCATAGTCCAACGATGAACTACTCACGCATCACTCCGGAGGCAGGCATGGTGATGTAGAGCCCTCCGGTGATGATTTCCCTCCTGGCAGGGTGCCGAGGAGAGCTTCAGAACCCTCCCTAACTAGGTTTGACGATGACGGCGGCTACGAAACTTTTCATGGATGGAGGCTTGGGTATTTAGGGTTAACCCAAGAAGGGTCTTAAATAGGCGAAATGGCGATGTCGGTGGGCGGCCATGGGGGCACACTACCTTGTGGCGCGGCCAAGGGGGGCGCCACCCTATGGTGTGGTGGCTATAGCCCCCCCCCTCGGGGTCTCCTCCGGACTCCGTGTACGTGACATAATTATAAGACCCTCGGATTTTGTTTCGTCCAATTCCGAGAATATTTCCAGAACAACTTTTCTGAAACCAAAAACAGCAGAAAACATAAACTGGCTCTATGGCATCTTGTTAATAGGTTAGTCCTAGGAAATCCATAAAAATGATGTAAATTGTATAGAAAACATGTAGCATATGTCATGAAAACAACATGGAACATCAGAAATTATAGATACGTTTGAGGAGTATCAACGTTGTACGGAATGTATTATTACATAACCATGTCTTTTGGCAAAGATGCTTGCATACCATAATTGTATGCAAAGATGCTTGCATGATAAAATAGGTAAAAACATCCATGTTTATGTGAATGATATTGCCGTCGTTTCCAAGAAAAAGGATACACTCCTTGATGATCTACGAGAAACCTTTTATAATTTGCGCACATATACAATGAAATTAAATCCATTAAAGTGTGTATTTAGAGTTCCCTCAGGAAAACTCCTAGGTTTCATCGTCTCCCATAGAGGAATCGAGGTAAGCCCGTAAAAGATCAAAACTATTCTGATATCAAAAGTCCTATGTGCTTAAAAGACGTCAAAAAGTTAACGGGTTCTGCAACCACCGTAAGTAGGTTCATAAGCCGGCTAGGCGACAAAGCTCTGCCATTATACAAATTGCTGAAGAAATTTGACAATTTTTTATGGACAGAAGAGGTAGACAAAGCGTTAGCTCAACTAAAAGAAACTTTAGTGAAAGATCTGACTTTGGCATCCCCAAAGGAGGAAGAACCCATGTAGTTGTATTTACAGCAAAAAGCAGGGTCATTAGTGCAGTGATAATTGTGGAAAGAAAGAAAGGTGAACAAACCATTCCATACAAGCATCCAGTATATTATCTCAGTGAAGTATTCTCAGAATCAAAGCAAAGGTATTCACACTATAAAAAACTGGCATATGGTGTATTTTTTGCATCACGAAAATTACGTCATTATTTCCAAGAACATTCCATAACAGTGGTAAGTAAAGCACCACTAGGGGATATCATAAACAATACGGATGCGACAGGAAGAGTCGCCAAATGGGGCACTGAGATTGTGGAATTCAACATTAAGTACCAGCCTAGGACTTCTATCAAGTCTCAAGTATTGACCGATTTTATCGCTGACTAGACAGAAGCTATGGAAAACATCTCGATGCCGGAGTCTGAATATTGGATACGAATTTTGACGGATCCAAAATGAAGGAAGGTGCTGGTGCATGAGTAGTATTAAAATCACCAAAAGGCGACACAACGGAGTATGTACTACTTTGTAGCTTGCATATTGCAAAGAGACTCGGATTTGGTGCAGCACCAGATTAACCAGACATGGGATGCTAAAATCCCCATAATGGAGGAATATGGAAGAACTGTATACGAATGCACCATATGCTTCCTAGGATTTGAGGTAAATCACGTAAAGCGGAAAGAGAACTGGAACGCCGATGCATTAGCCCGAATGGGCTCGGAAAGGGTGAAAACATTACCGCCAGGTGTATTCATTCAACATTTGTTCGAACCATCTACCAAAGGAGGAGATATAGATTTCCCCCTAATTTTCGAGTCAATCGAAGTACTGTTCATAATCCCGGATTGGACGGTAGCATACCTAAATTACTTAGTCAATCAGAAATTCCCGATGGAGCAGATGAAGTTTTGCAAAGGCAGATAAAACTCCGATGCAAAAGATACACAATAATCAACGGTTACTTGTATAAACGCAGCACATCCAGAATCTTCTAGAGTTGTATTTAACCGGAGGAAGGACGGAAAATCCTGTAGGAAATCCATGCCGGAGATTGTGGGCATCATGCTCAATCCAAGAGCATTGTGCATAAAGCATTCCGAGCAGGTTTTTTCTGGCTCACGGCCAATAAGGATGCGGATCACATAGTTAATGCGTGTGCCGGATGCCAGTATTAGGCCAGATAGAAAAAATTACCGGCCAAGAACTCAAGATTATCCTTATTTCTTGGCGATTTGCAGTCTAGGGGCTAGATATGATGGGACCATTCAAAACTGCAAGAGGCGGATTGACAAATTACTCGTTGTAGTAGATAAATATACCAAGTGGGTGTAGGCTGAACCCATAAAAAAAGCTTGAGGGTGTAACTGCCAGAATTTTTTTCATAGACATAGTTATGAGATATGGCATACCATACAGCATAATCACGGACAACGGGAAAATTTTTTCCATTGATGAGCTGGCAAAGTATTGCAAGCAAATTGGAATCCTTCTTGATCTGGCATCAGTGGCACATCCCGAGTCCAATGGACAAGTAGAATGCACGAATAGTTCTATTCTGCAAGGGATACGACCAAGACTCAAATCGCCTCTTCACAAAGCAGTAGGAGCATGGGTAGAAGAGTTACCTTCCGTGCTTTGGAGAATACGCACAACGTCGAATAGATCAACGGGGCAGACGCCTTTTCCCTGGTTTATGGAGCGAAAGCAGTCGGACATGATCCATGATAGCCCTAGAGTGCAATCATACGATGAGGCGGATGCCGAAATTGCACGATAGGATGCCTTCGATCTTCTTGAATAAGAACGAGAACTTATGCTACAAAGATCCACGATATGTCAGCAAGGTTTAAGGCATATCATAGACGGAAAATCAAACATCGTTCTTTCGAAGAAGGTGATTTATTGCTGAGAAGGGTGCAGGAAAGAAAACACAAGTTAGCCCCAGTATGGGAGGGACCTTTCGTCATTAGTAAAGCTATTAAAAAGGGCCATATTACCTTGTAGACATACAGGATGATGAAGATGACCCAAAAAAATAAGAATCGCAAGAGGAAAAGGCACATATATGTAGAGCTAGGGGAGACAAAATGGCCATGGAGCATCCAGCAGTTACGTCCTTTCTATATCTAGTCCAATTGTATGTAAACATTATTGAGATCGTGAAATAAAGTTTTTCGGAAATCCGTGCAAATTATTTTATTGTTTTTTACCATTAAAGCATGTTCTGTCTTTTCTATTTCCCAATGATCTTTCAATTTGATTCAATGTTAACCCGAATTTGGAATGTGTGCTCGGAGTTAAGAAAAATGAATGCTTTTAGCCTATAAAAGGTTCACAGAACACTAGATTTTGCCTGCGTGTCTGGAGTTCATACTTTTTTAGCTCCTCAATTCCTTAAGTATTATATGATTGTTTGTGTGTTGGGTCACTGGATTAGCAAGTTAAAGTTCCAAAACGTATGACTCATGATTCTGAGTTTAGACTAGGTTATTTCTTAACCCGGTTGCTCGGCGTGAAGATATCATGCTTTTGGAATCGTTAAAACACTAAGAAAAGTTAAAACATACAAGCCAGAGAACTTAAAAGAATAGGAAGCTAATTGACTTGCAAAGATAAATTCACTTTAAAAGCATAAACTGTTTATACAAAATAGGCATTTCGAATGCATTACATAATGAATATTATATTGTTAAAACAAGTAATGCATTCTTCCGCCTTATGGCATGTGCAGGGCAATGATATACTCGGCGTATGCGTATTCATAGTCATCGCTATCACTCGGATCCTCCGGAGTTGAAGCAATTTCTTCCTCCGGGTAGAAAGTAATGGTGGAGACCATCCGAGCAATCTTGGAAGCATACCCATTAACAGACTCGAAGATATCCGTCCTTTGAGCTTCAGTGTAGTCTTGGGGATACCGGTTGTGATGTGCCAGGTTTTGGCGGAAGGGTAGTGAATTTGCATGAGCCCAACGGCCATGCGCACTCCACTGCGCGCGGAAGACTTAATCCAGGAGTCCCTCTGGGCAATAACTTCGTTGAATGCGGCCGGGAGTTGCCCAATCTCGATGAAGCTCAGATTCTTTTTCTTCCGTCATTTTGATGAGCGTGTGCACCTCTTTATTCTTCAGAATACGTTTCTCGAGCACTTCCTTGTTGATAGACCCAAATTTTCTGTAGAACACACGGAAAAGAAGTCAAGTTAAGACCCAAAGGAATAAACCAGTATTTTAAAAATAAAAAGTTTTAACATGAAAAGTTTTTCCAGGTTAATTCTTGGGGGCTAGGAGTATACCTGGCTCATCCTTTCAAGGCCGCAAAGCATTTTGGTGAATTCTTCAAGTATTCGGCAAAGGTAATTCCCAAATGGTAAAAAACTTGTTCAAGGAAGTAAAAAAGCATGCAAAGAATAAATTGCATACCTGGAGGTTGCAACAGCAATGCCATACAGATTGATGACTTCTGGAGGAGGGGCATTCTTCTTAAGTTTCCTCCCTCCAGCTGCCGCAAGACGGGCTTTGAGGGTCGTGAATTCGTCATTGGACGCGAGCTGGTCCTCAGCGAGAGTCAGAAGTTACAAGACAAAAACAAAGCATTTAGTATGAACTTTTTGTGTGCAAAGTATACCTCTTCTAAAATAAATACATACCGTAGTAGGAGGATTGTCGGAAATTTACATAGGATAACTCTCTATGTACCACATCTGGGTGAAAACCAGTTGGTTTACCCTTTTCCTGAAGGATCTTTCGTACATTTCCGACGAAGTGACCCGCATGGTGTCGTCAGGTCTAGAGTATGTGCAGAGAAGGCAGCTAGAGTGATGAGAGAGAGTTGGATCCGTCGGCCGAGCCAGCACAAAACGGTATCCATTCCTGTCAAAGGAGGGGTGGAAGCCACCATCTTGGAAATCCGCCCTTTGATCCTCAAAAGGTCGACTGGAAGTTACCGGACGGTGTCTAGTGCCAAGTTGTCTTCAGGAATGGCGGCGGAATTGTCAAAAGCAGGAATCCCTGTATCTTTTCTAGGATACGGGGTGTCTTCACAGTAAAAGAAGGAACTCGTCCGGTTTTTGACGGATTTACTTGTTTTGATTTTGGGAAACCATTCCTCTCTGTGACGATGTAGATTAAAGGTAATGGTCCCACGGATGGAAGGAAGCGTATCTGAGGTATTGCTCTTCACATAGAAGCAATACTGGAAGAAATCTAACCTCTCAAAAAGGGCTTGAAAGTCGGAGATGTAAAGGATAGAGTTTGGTGTGAGATTGTGGGGCTCGATGCCATAATGGTTTAGAACCTGGAGGAAGAAGGAAGAAGCCGGAAATCCCAAACCTCTGAGGATGTGGGAGGCGACCATTACTCGCTCGCTGTCTTTTGGCTTCGGATCTTTGTCTTCTTCCTCGAGCCGCCATTTTCCCTTTCGAACAAAGCCGTCTTTTGGCAGGCTTTGAGGAGATCTGAGGCGATGGAACATCGAATCCAATTACCGACTTCCTCTCCTTCTTCTTCCGCTATGGTGTCCCTCTCGCCTTCTGCATCTTTGTTGGTGCGAGTCAAGTTTTCTCCGATTCCCGATTCCGGAACGGAGGAAGTGTGGATGGGGGTGGAGGAGGAGATTCGGTGTTGGCGGTATTTGGGTTGTTCCCCGCCGCCGCGCTCGAAGAAGCCTCCGACGTAGCTCCGGAGAAGATTGGTGCCAAAGGAGGCACCAGAGAACTCGCCTCGGAGGACGGTGCTCCCACAGCTGCAAGTGCAGTTGGGGAAGCAGATGGAGCACCCATGGTGGGCACGACCGCATTTGGGTCGTCGGAGAAGACATCCGCATTAGAATCTCCACCGGAACTCATCTTGGCAGAGTGTTGGGCCTGTGTTGAGCCTCTCCTGTTGATGGTCTCCGGAGTAGAATACGGTGGAAGGTACCTCTCTCGTTTGCGTTCGGTTCGCTCGTCACGGGTGGGTCGCTCTGAGGTAATGGAAGAAGGTGAAACGGAAGGTGGCCTCGCCGTATATATAATCATTTGCACCAAGATTAGTTCCAACGGCTAACTTAGCCGTTGGATGCATGTTGCGTCTCCCGCTAAAAATCCGGGATTGCGTGATGTGGAGCATTGAAGCTTTATCTCCTCGTTTCCCACGCCATAAAATCTCTCCAGGATCCGCTTTTTAGTTTTGTCCAAGCTTAAAACAGCGATGACATAAGCAGGAATTCCGAGCTTACATCATGGTTAACAGGTTGCTTCTAGGTGAAGATTGCGAGATAAATGCCAGATTCCGGAAAGCCGGATTTGGCATGAAATTGTTCTAAAAAAGGAGATTCAAGATCAAAGGCCATTTCTTCAAATGCATAACATTCAGGAAAAGACGAAAAATGGATGTATTAATTATCCTTGGGGGCTAATGTCGAATATATGCCAAATGGGGGTATATCCGGCATTGACCGAAGGCCGGATTACCCGGGTGGCCCATAGGAAATGGAGCAAAGTCCATTGTGCGGCCTCGTGAGCCGACGCACAGGAAGGCGAATTCTAGAAGAACCCGTATTACAGCCCAATACGTAGTCCGGCTTGGAGAAGAAGCCGGATGTCTAGCTTACCAAGAATAGGAATACTTTCCATAGACTTCAAGCTTTCCTTCCTGTAAGCCCTAGTCCGGCTACCTATATCAAGCCGGATGGGAGAAACCTCAGGCCAGAGACAAGATCGCCAGATAGCGAAACCTAGACTCACATTGTATTATGTATACTCTGGGCTTTAGACCTAATTAGTGAGATTGCAGGAGTAGGGGCTGATGCAAACGCTGGTAAAGCCCAAGTGGAAGGTTGTGAAGAGTGCAGCGGCAAGTTTTCCCTCAGAAAAGAAACCAAGATTGAATCGACCAATAGGAGGACAAGCAATCTCTGAAGGTTGATGTTGCTGAGGTGGCAGGATGCACTACTGGTTCAGCAGCAACGTGGAACATATACAACACAATCAAATCTCTTTGCCCCAACGTAGCAGCGAGGTTGTCAATCTCACCGGTTTTGTTGATTACAAAGAGGTTAAACGTATGGTGTGGAAAAACAGTAGGAAAACAATATGAAACCAGTAGCAGCAATGATGCGGGCATCTACTGGTTAGCACGCTAGGACAATAAACAACGATGTATAAATGTCTAAGGCCTGCGAGCGCTATGTTTTGGCTGAGCCTTTTAAATAGGGTCGGTTTGTATCCAGATTGAGTCCAATTAGGCCAGGAGTTGTTTTGGGCCTGTCCAACCGACTAGGGGCTGGCCTCCTATATAAAGGAGCCAGCAGCTAGGGTTTAGGGGGTTCAGAATTTTGGAGAGTTTAGACATGAGTTTTATATCGCATGTAGCATCCCTCCGGGGACGGCGCTGTCGTGTTACCAGCTTTAATAAAGTTGCGTGAAGGTTCTTGTGTGCACCAAGAATTATCGTGCCGTCGTTTGAAGCATGGTGATCATCGCCCCGTTGCTTGCTGGATTTGTCCCTATTCTTCAGGTTGCGTTCATTGCGTGATTGGAAGAATTACTTATCCTGTTGACTCGCTGTGAAAGATCGGGCAAAATTTACGGATCATCAGGGTGATCCATATCATGTGGTATCAGAGCTCTAGGTTCCTCACGGCGAGTTCTTACTGATTTCTCACCCAGTTATTTTTCCTCGATATTTGTTGTTCCACGGAGAGGCTACTGCCGAGGAGTTTGTTTCGCTTTTTATTGGATCAAGAAAATCATTGTCCCTGTTGAGCGTGAAGGAGTTCCGCCCCCAGGCGCGTAGAGTTGCTGAGGCCCGTCGCTAGGTACCACGAGGAATTCCATAATTGTTGTACTATTTAAGCGCATCAAGAAACAGAACACGGAATCAGACAGAACACATGGGATGGGATTGCTTTGGCAGCTGGTCACGTAGGCAGGTATCAATTTTATTACTAGATCAGATTGCCACGGCGAACACAACTATATCGCCAGATATTCTGTCCTAAGGGCATCTCCAGCCGTTCGCCCCCCTCAGGACGCGAAAAGCCCGCTTTTTCGGCCGCCGTGGCGCGAAACGACGCAAAACAGGAAACTGGGGGGGCGCGTTTCCCAGCCGTGAAACCCAGGCCGCCCCCCCCCCCCCCCAGCCGGCGATTCGGCCATATTTGGGCATGTAGAGTTTTGGCACACAAATAAATAGAGTTTTGCCACACAAATAAATAGAGTTTTGCCACACAAATAAATAGTTCAACAATTTAAACAAATAAAATAAATTACACTACGCATTGTCATCGTCCTCAACATTGCCATTCCCCTTTCGCGCCCAAAAATGCTGCACCAGGTCATTATGTAGAGCATGGTGTGTTCCAGCGTGTCGAATCTCCTGCCGCTTGGCGAGGAAGGCTGTCCATGGTGCCGGCACCTGGTGATCAACATTTGCAAGAGGACCCTGCCGGTAGTATGGTGTGCTTGCCTCACTGTCAGACACCGGGTCATCCCGCTCACTCTCAATGATCATGTTGTGCAAGATCACACAACACTACATCACCTCCCACATGTTGGCTTTCGACCAAGTCATAGCTAGGTACCGGACAACAGCGAATCGACATTGCAGCGCGCCAAATACCCGCTCAACATCCTTCCTGCAAGCCTCCTGGCACTTGGAAAACCAAGATTTTGCGCTTCCTGGGATAGGGTTGGAGATGCTCTTCACAAATGTTGCCCACTTCGGGTAGATGCCATCTGCAAGATAATACCCCTTTGTATACTGGTGTCCATTGATCTCATAGTTCACAGGGGGGCATGGCCTTCGACAAGCTCGGAAAAGACATTCAAGCATTGCAAGACATTTATGTCGTTGTGACTTCTAGGCATACCAAACAATGAATACCAAATCCATAGATCGTACGAAGCCACAGCCTCGAGAACGACCGATCACTCTCCTTCCTTTCCCTTGTACATCCCCTGCCAATCAAATGGACAGTTCTTCCATGCCCAATGCATACAGTCGATACTACCAAGCATCCCAGGAAAGCCTCTTGCTTCATTCTCTGTGAGGAGATGAGCAGTGTCTTGCGCATTGGGTGATCGCAGATATGTTGGGCCAAAAACTACAACCACTGCCCGGCAGAACTTGTTCAAGCACTCAAGGGCCATGGACTCGCTCATCTGCAGGTAGTCATCTTGTCCATCTGCGGGAGCACCGTATGCAAGCAACCTAATGGCCATCGTGCATTTCTGAATAGAGCTAAAGCCTACCGTGCCGGTGCAGTCCTTCTTCAATTTGAAGTAGGTGTCGAACTCCCGGATGGCATGCATGATATTGAGGAAAAGCTTGCGTTTCATCCTGAAACGACGCCGGAACACCTTCTCGTCGTTGGTGGGATCCTCGGCGAAGTAGTCGGAGTAGAGGATGCAGTAGCCCTCGTACCGCTGCCTCGGCTTGCTCTTGCGGCGACCGGGCCTCGATCCAGCACGCCGCGGCTGGGCGGCCTGGGCCTGCAAGCCGGCCAGGAAGCTCAGGACCAGCAAATGTTCCTCGTCGTTGATGGCGGCCTGATCTTCCTCGTCGAATAGCTCGGCGAGCATATCCTCGGCGCCGGAGTCCATGGGCTGGACAGAACGTCGAACACCTTGCGGGGGGTGGACGCGTTTCGCCGGGCACAATCTCCCTCGTGGCGGAGGGGCGAGTAAATGGCGCCAGCGGCGTGGTGGAGCTAGGCGGCGGCGGTTCGGCTCGTTGCTCGTGTGTGGTGGTGGCCGACGGCGGCAGCGTGGGGGGTGGCCGACGGGGTGGCGACGGCGAGGCGAGCGAGAGGAAAAGGCGAGTCGGGGTGGCAAAAGTGGGAGAAATGGTGTTGCCTCGCCGACAGTGCTGGCCCACGCGCGCTTTTCCTTCCGCCACCCCCCAAGCTGAACCCAACGGGCTGGGTTCCGCCTGGGTGCGACGGCGCTAATTTCCGCTGAAACGGCGCTATTTGGGGTTCTGGGAGGCGGCTGGTAGGAAAACGGCGATAATTCGCGTCCTGGGGGCGCTGGGGGGACGGCTGGAGATGCCCTAAGTCCAGTTGGTTCACTTGGTAGCCCGAATAGGATACACACGTTGGGCTAGCGATTGAAAAAAAAGCTAACAGTGGAGTCTCTTGCTTTATTGGTCTTCAACGTTCACAAAGAAAGGAATCAATTTTCCTGAATCAGTGCATTAAATCCTGACATTTTTTTCTCCTGCCAGTACTAATCGGTTATGGGTTATTTGACTATTGTTGTGGCTGCATCTACGTCATAACTTCTATTGGAGCTGTTTGCTGCACATGTGTGACAGCCACTTAAGAAAAAGAAAAATGTCAACCGAGGCAATATTTGATCCGGCTGCCAAAATCGCAAGAGCCCATGCACGTGCTAATCGTGATTCGACATAGTTAGTCAAACATATACGGGAGATATTTACAGAACTTGAGGCGACGTTGGCTTCTATTAAAAAGAGGTCCGAATAAATGACGACAGTTTAGAGGGATGTTGACAAGATGGAAGAAGTTGTACTGTTGAGTGGGTTGAATATGCAACTCAAGCGGGTACATGATGAAACTTGCAGGAGCGTTGGTAGAGGACAGCGTTGGAATTTATTTCAGACGCAATGGATGACTAAGGGAAAGACGTGCAACTGATGGTCGATGGAGGTAGCTGTACCAATGGCATAAGAAAGGCGATGGTAGCTTCGTTGGGGTTGTCCACATGGCGTATTCCTGAACCTAAGCATCTCGAGTGGCTGAATAGCTATGGTATGCTCAAGGTTACACATAGAGTGCGAGTGTCATTTACAGTTGGTGAGTATGTTGATAAGGTGAAGTGCGATGTGTTGTCATTGGAGGTGTGCGGATTGCTACTTGGGCATCCATGCAGTATGATCACAACGCTATGCATGCCGGGAGATCAAACACGTATTCATTTGTGCATGATGGAAATCAAAGGATGTTGAAGCCGGTGACAAATGAGATGATCCAGTCTGATGTTGTGCTGATTGTGCGTAAGGAGAAAGTGTACAAGACAAAGTTGCAACCGAGGATAGTCAAGCTTCAAAAGGAGGTGCTAGATGCAGGAAGCATCAAGTCACATGTTGATTCAGCTGTGCAGGTAGATGACACGCATGTTGTGCATGTTAGTGACTAGCCGATTGAAATACGGCCTCTTAGTGGCGACAAGAAAGTTGATGCAGCATGCTCTACACATCCAGTTTGTGTCGACAAGGGCGTTCAGACCGAAGATATTTGTGGTGTACGTCGTTCGGTGCATGTGGAGGCGCGGGTACTAGAGCACAAATTTGTTGGAGCAGCTGTGCGGAACATTGCAGCAGCAGTCCGTATGCACACGGGCAAGGATGGACGTGTTCGTCAGCTGTGTGGACCGGGTATTGCACCTGTACAGGGTCGTGCTCCGGAGATACATGTCAATGCCAAAGAGGCTCTAACAAGCGTTGAGAAGAAGGAGACAACGCTCCAATTTATTCGTATATGGAGGAGAAAGGAGTTGCCAATAAACATGTCCAGTTCATCTAGCAGCGAGGGAGGCGCTGATGTGGTAGGTCGGCAAGACTTGAAGATAGATAAGAATCGTGGCGATGTGAAGATTCCAGGCTAGACACGCTGGAGAAGACCTTCCGGTTTTGGGGACAACGCCTTCTAAGAAGGTGAGGATGATGCGGGCATCTACTGGTTAGCACGCTAGGAAAATAAACAACGATGTATAAATGTCTAAGCCCTGCGAGCACTATGTTTTGGCCGAGCCTTTTAAATGGGTCGGTTTGTATCCAGATTGAGTCCAATTAGGTTAGGATTCGTTTTGGGCCTGTCCAACCAACTAGGGGCTGGCCTCCTATATAAAGGAGCCACCAGCTAGGGTTTAGGGGGGTTCAGAATTTTGGAGAGTTTAGACACGAGTTTTGTATCGCATGTAGCATTCCTCCGAGGACGGTGCTGTCTTGTTACCAGTTTTAATAAAGTTGCGTGAAGGTTCTTGTGTGCATCAAGAATTATCGTGTCGTGGTTTGAGGCGTGGTGATCATCGCCCCGTTGCTTGCTGGATTCGTCCCACTTTTTCATGTTGCGTTCATTGCGTGATTGGAAGAATTACTTATCTTGTCGACTCACTGTGAAAGATCCGGAAAAATGTACGGATCATCACGGTAATCCATAAGCAGTATGAATACAGTATGAAACCGGTAGGTGTTTTATCAGTATGAGGAAAATGGACCGGTGTCGACAGTTTACTAGTGGTGTCTCTCCGTGAAATATAAATAACTTGTGTGGTGAACAAATTACAGCTGGGAAATTGACAGAAATGAAGGCTGCACCGTAGTGCATATGCAAGACATAAAGATTACTACGTGATTCATGCGGCATTGCAACAAAATACATAGATCGTCATCCAACTGCATCTATGTCTAATAATCCACCCTCCGAATATCATCCGAACAAACGTTGGGTATTAAGTTGCTAGCGACAGATTGTCGCAGTAAGCAAACTATGTAATGTAAACAATTTAAACTAGGTAAACACCGTTATTTTCTCCCTAATCGCAACAACACATCCTCCATCCGTCATGTTTCTATCACTCGAGCACAGATGCAAAGAGGCATGAACCCACTATCGAGCTTAAATACTCCCTCTTGGAGTTACTAGCATCTACTTGGTCATAGCATCTACTAATAACGGAGAGCATGCAAGATCATAAATAACATATGCATGAAGATAACATGATAGATTGATAATCAGAAGACATAGCATTCAACATTCATCAGATCCCAGCAAACACAACATGTAGCATTACATAAAGATGATCCCGATCATGTGAGGCAGCTCACGAAATCTAAACATGAGGTACAAAATGGAGAGAACAACCATCTAGGTACTGCTATGGACCCGTAGTCCAGGGATGAACTACTCACGAATCACTTCGGAGGAGGGCATGGTGGTGTAGACCTCTCCGGTGATGAATTCCCCTCCCGGCAAGGTGCCGGGGAGAGCTCTAGAACCCTCCCGATCTCGGGATGACGATGACGGCGGCCTCGGTTGTTTTGCGGGACGAAGTGGTATATATTTAGGGTTTACGTCTCGGTGGGTATAAATAGGCGAAAGGGCAAAGGTGATGGAGGCCTAGGGGCCCCACACCACGCCATGGCGCGACCGATGGGGGGAGTCGCCCGATGGTGTGGCCCCCTGTGGGTCTCTTCGGGACCCGTGGAACCTTCGGGAATTCTAAGACTTCCGGGCTTCGAATTTTCCAATTCCGAGAATATTTCCATAACAACTTTTCTAAAACTAAAAATAGCAGAAATAAGGAACTGGCGTTGTGGCATCTTGTCAATATGTTAGTCCGAAAAATCCATAAAACTGACATAAAGTGTATAGCAAACATGTGGGAAAAAAAATAAGAAAACAACATGGAACATCATAAATTAAGGATACGTTTATAACGTATCAACATGCCCAAGCTTAGTTCCTACTCGTCCTCGAGTAGGTAAACAATAAAAACACATAATTTCTGAGGTGACATGCTACCAACATAAATTTGATCATCAATAATGTAAAATCATAAGTAAGCTGGGATCATAGAACTTCAACACAAGCATGATAAATAGAATTTTAATAATAAAGCATATCAATCACCTTGCATCATGAGAAGTAAAACAAATAAAAAATCATGAATAACAATGCAATGAAAGATGTACATTTGTTTCAAGTATAGAGAAAACATGTCAAAGTGATATTTCCCTAGTCCTTAGGAGTGGGGAAAAACATAAATGCCAGGACACCTTCAAAGTTCATGAGGAAGAATAGAACAAATAATTAGAGAAAAAGCAATAACACATCATGACTCAATCAATAATGTTTTTGGGACAAATGCACATAAAACTCAGAATGGCAACTATGCTCTCTCAACTGTGCGTAAAGTTAGAAGATGGAGACTCAACATAAAAGTAAAAGAAAGGCCTTTCGTAGAGGGAAGCATGGATCACTCATGTGCTAGAGCTTTTATTTTATTAAACAGAAGTATAAAAAGCTTGACAGTACTCCTCCCATCCATCTTACACAAATCACGGCTAACCGAATCCTCGGGTGCCTGCCAACAATCACATACCGTGGAGGAGTGTCTATATTTTAAGAGAGGTGTATGCTTATGTCAATGAATGGTAAACAGAAAATACAGTATGTCACAAGGAAACTAGACTTCACCAGAGAGGCTCCCATAGAAGGACGCATCTGGGTAGAAGGTCATCCATCTTTCTCTTTTGTTTACACAATTATGCTTTGACTGATAAATCAGGGGCAAAAATAGTGAAGAGAATTTGTTGCTATTAATTTGGGGCTGGGCACCCCGCTGCCAGCTCTTCTATCATTGGATAAGCGGATGAATCCACTAGTCTAGTGTGTGAAAGTACAATCAACAAATGAGATAAAGATTCTCTGTTTACGTCCTCATGAGCTAAAACAGGAGCACAAAACAGGAGTAATTTTGAAAGTTTTAAAGGTAACACATGAGAAATTTACTTTGGAGTGGCGGTTAAATACCACATGTAGGCAGGTATGGTGGACACAATGGGAAAGCTTTGGTTTTTGGTAGTTGGATGCACGAGTAGAGCTCATACTCAGTACAAGTGGAGGCTAGCAAAAGACTGGGGGCGACAAATCAAGAGAGAATAAGAGCCATAATCATCCATAGCGACATAAACATCATTAATCAAATCATAAGGGGTACCACAAGTTCAAAAACTAAATGATCATGGAGGCTATTAGTGACTGGTTTATAGTCATAAACATGGTGTGAGCATGCGCCAAGTCAACCAAATAAAACATTCACAGGAGAACACCACAAATTTATGGTTCAATATGACAAGACCAACTCATGATTATTTCAATGGCACATTAACCACTCTCAGCTATTTAGGGCTAATCATGCTACTAAATAAACACAAGGCTTTAGAACTAAAATAACATCTAGCATGATATGAAAATTCTAGCCACAGTCTATACAAGCTTCTACTTGCATCGTTATAAATTCTACTACAAGCAGCAGTTTCTTTTCCCAACAAGCACCATACGAAACATGCTTTAACAAAAACTCTCTAAATGATACGTCAAAAAAACATGAGAGTAATCACATAACACTATTAAAACTAACAACTCTGAATAAGAGATGCAATGAAAACAAGAGCTAAACAGGAATTTTTGCAGCAACTAGATGAAAAACTAAGAATACTAGCATAGCAAGTATTCAAACGAAAAAGCGGAGCGTGTCTCTCTCCGAAACAAAGAATTCTAGGGTCCAACTATATTATTGCAGCATGGAAAACAAAACAAAAAACAAAAAACAAACAAACCGATGCTCCAAGTAAACTTCATATGATGTGATCAACTAAAAATATAGTTTCACTAGAAGGGACCTGATAGACTGTTGATGAAGAAGGGGATGCCTTGGTCATCCCCAAGATTAGATGCTTGAGTCTTATAAAAACATTCTTGGATGAACCATGGGGGCATCCCCAAGCTTTGACCTTGCACTCTTCTTGATCACATATATCACCCTTTTCTCTTGACCCTTGAAAACTTCCTTCACACCACACTCAAAGAGTAATTCGTATTAGAGGGTTAGTGCAACAATTAAAATCCATTGGTTCTATATGGAACAAGTGATATTGATTTAAACATAAGCTACAGCCACTGATGTTTCGTGAAGCAAAGAAATCCACTTGACATCACAAAAGAGTAAATGCAAGAAAAATGGCAGAATCTGTCAAAACCAGAACAGTCTGAAAGACGATTTTTTTCGAGGCAATTACGTTGCTCAGATCAAAAAACTTAAAGAACAAAAAAGTTGCGGAATTAGCGGAGGAATAAGCACAAGCAATTTTAGGTCATTCTGTTTTTTCTGTGATTTTTACGATTTTTTACGGTGAACTGAAGAAATCTGTCTTGCACAGAAATCCAAAAACCAACTCCAACTCTCGTCAGGAACCTTACTTGGCACTACTAAAACATGAAAATAAAGATACAAAAGAGTTTCTACAGAAGTATACAACCCCTTGAATCAAATAAAACATAGAAAAACAAAGAAAAAATAAAACCATGGGTTATCTCCCAAGAAGTGCTTTCTTTAACGCCTTTTAGCTAGGCCCGGAAAAGTGGAATCAAGTATTTTCAAGTGGAGGGGCGTTCAAATCAAGATTTGGAAATTCCTTAATAATAAATTGTATTTTATCTAAGTGAGTTTCAGAGTCCCCTCTCTTAGAACTTTTAGGCTTACTATTCTCATCAAATAAATTCTAAGGAACAATCCAATCAAAATTCTTTTCTTGGGCTTCATGCAGTGCTATCAATATAAAAGGGATTGATATTGTATCCTATTTTTAATTATTAGATTCAGTTTTTTCAAGAGCACCAACAATATCTACACATGATCCAAGCATATTGAAACGATTAAAGACTTTTCTAGCTTCTATAGCAACTTCTCTAAATTCTTTAAGCATGGTTTGTAAGATGAAGTTCCTTTTCTCAACATCTTCATTGTTATTCAAGTTGAGGAACATATGTTGTAATACGGGATGAAGGTTAACAAACCTAGATTCTAACATGTGAACTAAAGAGGTTGCAGCAGTCTCGTAATTTGGGGCAAGTTCTATTATGAAATTTTTCTCAAAATTATCATGCTTACTAACATGATCAAAGAATTCTTTAATGGTACCCTTTCCAAGTATAGAATCATTTCCTACCGGCAAATCTTTCAGGGTAAACTTAGGGAACAACATAATGAAAAATAACAACGAGGTAACAAAAGTAACAACTAGAATAAGAACTAATTTTTTTGTGTGTTTTTGATAAAGAGAAGCAAACAAGACAAAATAAAATAAACTAAGCAAAACAAAAACAAAGAAAAGAGATTGAAAGTGAGAGACTCCCCTTGCAGAAATTCTCTTCCTCCCTGGCAACGACGCAAGAAAACTTTGATGCAAACGTTGGTAAACCCCAAGTGGAAGGTTGTGAAGAGTGCAACGACAAGTTTTCCCGAAAAAAAAAACAAGGTTGAATCGACCAATAAGAGGACAAGCAATCTTTGAAGGTTGATGCAGCTGAGATTGCAGGGCGCACTACCGGTTCAGCAACTTTGCCCCAACGTAGCAGTGAGGTTGTCAATCTCACCGGTTTTGCTGAACACAAAGAGGTTAAACGTATGGTGTGGAAAACAGTATGAAAGCAGTAGCAGCAGTATGAAAGCAGTAGGTGTTTTAGCAGTATGAGGAAAATGGACCGTGGTCCAGAATTCACTAGTGGTGTCTCTCCGTAAAACATAAATAACATCTGTGGTGAACAAATTACAGTTGAGCAATTGACAGAAATAAAGGATGCACCGTAGTGCATATGCAAGACATAAACATTACTACGTGATTCATGCAGGCATTACAACAAAATACATATACCGTCATCCAACTGCATCTATGTCTAATAATCCACCCTCCGAATATCATCCGAACAAACGTTGGGTGTTAAGTTGCTAGCAACAGATTATCGCAGTAAGCAAAGTGTGTAATGTAAACAATGTAAAATAGGTAAACGCCGTTGTTTTCTCCCTAATGGCAACAACACATCCTCCATCTGTCACGTTTCCGTCACTCGAGCACAGATGCAAAGGAGGCATGAACCCACTATCGAGCATAAATACTCCCTCTTGGAGTTACAAACATCAACTTGGCAAGAGCATATACTAGTAATAGAGAGCATGCGAGATAATAAATCATATAATGAAAAGAACATGATAGATTGATAATCATTGGACATAGCATTCAATATTCATCAGATCCCAGCAAACAGAACATGTAGCATTACAATAAGATGATCTTGATCAAGTTAAACAGCTCACAAGATCTAAACATGGGGCATAAAGAGGAGAGAACAACCATCTAGCTACTTCTATGGACCCGTAGTCCAGGGATGAACTACTCACGCATCACTCTGGAGGCAGGCATGGTGATGAAGAGACCTCTGGTGATGATTCCCCCTCCCGACAGGGTGCTGGGGAGAGCTCCAGAACCCTCTTGAACTAGGGTTCACGATGACGGTGGATGCGGATGTTTTTGGTGGAAAAGGCTCGTATCTTTAGGGTTAACCCTCTGAGAGGTATAAATAGGCGAGAGTGCACCGTCGGTGGGCAGCCAGGGGGCCAACACCACCCCTGGATGCGGCCAGAGGGGGGGCGCCGCCTCATGGTGTGGGGCCCCTGAGGCCTCCCTTCGGGTCTCCTCCGGACTCCGTGTACATGACGACTTTCTAAGACTTCTGGGTTTTGTTTCGTCCAGTTTCGAGAATATTTCCATAACAACTTTTCTAAAACTAAAAACAGCAGAAAACAGGAACTGGCTCTATGGCATCTTGTCAATATGTTAGTCCCAGAAAATTCATAAAAATGACATAAAGTGTATAAGAAACATGTAGCATAAGGCATGAAAAACAACATGGAATATAAGAAATTAAGGATATGTTTGAGACGTATCAGTCCTTAGATTTTTCTCTTTTGCGTGGAGGGTTATCATGTCTACTGAAAAAGCAGGCAACAAATAGGACTCTAAAGTTATTCAAAATGGCCAATCAGGACCTTCAATGTCTCACTTATTGTTCGCTAATGACACCTTGTTCTTTGCTAGGGGTGATGATAACAACTTGCGAGGTTTGAAGGAAAACCTCGATATCTATTGTTCAGGCTCTAGTCAGAAGATAATTTGGCCAAGTCATCTATCTTTTTTGGCTCGAAATGTTGTGACCGTGTCAAAGACCTAGTTAAGCAGTGCCTTGGTGTCAATGATGAAGTGTTTCAATCAAACTACCTTGGCATGCCAACTTGGGTGGGTAGAGCAACCACTAGCTGTTTCAATTTTTCTGGTAGAATATGGAAGCATCTCAAGGGATGGTCCGATAGATCGCCATCAAGAGCAGACAGAGACACCTTGTTGAAGTATGTGGCACAGGCGGTGCCCACATATGTAATGAGCTTCTTCCAACTCCCTAAAAGTATTTGTGAAAGAATTAAGAGGCCTGATGGAGTGTAGACACACACTCGTTGGGAGACCCCAAGTGTAAGGTGTGAAGAGTGCAGTGGCAAGTTTTTCCTCAGAAAGAAATCAAGGTTGAATTGACCAGTAGGAGAAAGAAATCACTTCTGAAGGTTGATGCAGCTGATATTGGCAGGGCGCACTACCGATTCAGCACCAACGTGGAATCTACACAACACAATCAAAATACTTTGCCCCAACGAAGCAGTGAGATTGTCAATTTCACCGGTTTTGCTGAAACAAAGGACTAGACGTATAGTGTGGAAAATTGTTTGCAATAGATGAAAAGAGAACAATGACGACAGTAGGAAAACGGAAATTGAGTAGTAAAACAGCGGCTGTAGTGGCTGTATATCAGTATAAAGAAATGGACCGGGGTCCACAGTTCACTAGAGGTGTCTCTCCAAAACAGATAGATAACATGCTGGGTAAATAAATTACAGCTGGGCAATTGACAGATATAAAGGCTTCACCGTAGTGCATATGCATGCCATGATGATTACTATGTGATTCATGCGGGTATTACAACAAGATACATAGACTGTTATCCAACTGCATCGATGACTAATAATCCACCCTTAGAGTGTCATCCGATCAAACCTTGGGTATTAAGTTGCAAGCAACAGATAATTGCATTAAGAAAGTGTGTAATGTAAACAATAAAATTATCCTTAGACAAATCATTGTTGTTTTCTCTCTAATGGCGACAGCACATCCTCCACCCTTACGTTTCTGCCACTCGAGCGTGAGTGAAAGGGAGACATGAACCCACTATCGAGCATAAATACTCCCTCTTGGAGTTACAAGCATCTACCAGGCCAGAGCATCTACTAGTAACAGAGAGCATGAAAGATCATAAATAACATACACATGAAAGAACATGACAGATTGATAATCATTGGACATAGCATTCAATATCCATCGGATCCCAGCAATCACAACATGTAGAATTACAATAAAATGATCTTGATCATGTTAGGCAGCTCACAAGATCTAAACATGAGGCATAAAGAGGAGAGAACAATCATCTAGCTACTGCTATGGACCCGTAGTCTAGGGATGACTACTCACGCATCACTGCGGAGGCGGGCATGGTGATGGAGCCCTCCGGTGATTATTGCCCCTCCCGGCAGGGTGTCGGGGAGAGCTTCAGAACCCTCCCAAACTAGGGTTGACGATGACAGCGGCTACATAAAGTTTTGGTGGAAAAGGCTCAGGTCTTTAGGGTTAAACCGTGGGGGAGCTTAAATAGGTGAGAGGGCAACGTCGGTGGGTGGCCAGGGGTCCTACACCACCAGCTGGCACGACGAGGGGTGCGCGCCGCCCTATGGTGTGGTGCCTCCAGGGCCCCCCTCCGGGTCTCCTCCGGACTCCGTGTACGTGACAACTCTCTAAGACTCTGGGATTTTGTTCCGTCCAATTCCGAGAATATTTCCATAACAAATTTTCTGAAACCAAAAATAGCAGAAAACAGGAACTGGCTCTGTGGCATCTTGTTAATAGGTTAGTCCCAGAAAATCCATAAAAATGACATAAAATGTATAAGAAACATGTAGCACATGGCATGAAAACCACATGGAACATCAGAAATTATAGATACGTTTGAGACGTATCAAGGACAATCTCCAATTTCTGGGGCAGGTGGAGAACGGGAAGAGGAAGATACATTGCCACTCTTGGGATTGGCTGTCGACACCGAAGAAATTTAGTGGAATGGGATTTCGTGACATGCCTTTTTTTAACCAAGAGATGCTTGGAAAACATGGATGGCGTTTGCTAATGGAACCAAACTCTCTATGTTCTAGGGTGCTGAAGGGGCGATACTATCCCCATGGCCCATTTTGGTTAGCTGATTGCCCGAGATCTGCATCATATACTTGGCACATTATTTTACATGGCTTCGAAATTCTGAAACGGGGTGCTCTATGGAGAATTGGTAATGGTACAAGTACTCTATTGAAAAAGGATTGGTGGATACAAGAGGTGCCCGCTGGTACTCTATCCTCAATCACCCCATTACCAGACTACTGTAAAGTGATTTGCATGATGAATGCAGGGAAATACATGGGAAGAATCGATCGTGTGTGTGTGTGCGCCTTCTTTCATGAGTCCGCGGCTAATAAGATTTTGGAGATACCAATCAGTAATCACTCTCGTGATGATTTTTCTGCTTGGCCACATGAGAAGACAAGAGTGTATTCTGTGTGGTCAGCTTACAACTTGGCCCGAACTGATAAGTTTTGGGTTAACCGAAGTTCTAACAGGGGCGGGGCTAGGTCTACGGAAACTACAAATGAGAAGGGGTGGAAATGCCTCTGGTTGGTGAAGTGTCCTAATAAGATAAAGTTTGTCCTATGGCGCATGGCTCACGATTGATTACCCACTGGTGCACAGTTGCAACGTCTCTCTATTCCCACAAATTATGTTTATTGCTTTTGCGCTAGAGAGGAACCAGTTGAGCATACTTTCCTCCACTGCCAATTTGTTGCTAAAATTAGGAAAGGTGTTAAAACTGATTTTACCCTCAAACTGAAATACAAAAATGTCTCGAGTATTAAGAAATGGTTGTTACAATGGCTGATTGAAAATTTTGATCTACATGCCATGATATTTGCTTTTTCTGTGTGGTATATTTGGGAAAACATGAATGGGGTTCAGAATGGTGAAGCCCTGCACCATCCGTGCCATACGATGGATAAAATCAAAGCCTATGTTTAAATGATTCTGCTAGGTGTGAGGTCCAATTATGGTTCTTCTGTTATCTGCCCCTAAATGTACTTGTCGGTCTAGTGGATACTAGGGTATCCTGACCCGTCTGATGCGGGCCAACCTGGTAGACACATAAGATCTCCTCAAAGACGCCTCACGAGGAAAAGTATCTCTGTGAGCCCTCCCCTCTCCTAGGACGCGGCCAGCAGGAGGCTAACCCCGCTAAAGGAGTGCATTCCTCTTTCCTAGGAGAGGAGCTCTGCCTCAAGCTCCCCGCTCCTCTCTACAGGACTTTCCCCTCGGGAGGAAACATGCATGTGCAAGTGATGCACGCTGACGAAGGCATGTCAGCGCCGCAGGGCTCCTTTGGCAGCAGTTGCTATTCTCGTGTATAAAGCGTCGGTGAAAGATGCCCACGCCAAAGCGCTGCCCAAGGACTTCCTCTTTGGTGAAACAAGACCAAGATAGCGCTACAAGACGGAGGAAACGTCACAGAGAGCCCCCATATCTCTACAATGGACGATGGTGCTGTCCTCGACGACCAAGACCGGAAGAGGCCGCTGGGCGCTGTCTACCCTCTCCTTGGCATCTTGTGGTGACCCTTTCCCGCCAAGTATGAGCGGGAAAGAGGCCCAAAAGCCAGTACATAAGGAGCCCCTTGGCTCCATAGAAGGGATGACCTAATTCACCTAGAGCATCCCTAGTTTGAACCGAGCACAATCTCGCCTCTTGTACTGTATCCATCGTAGTACAATCCATTAGACAAGAAGGATCAGGATATTACACCGCAAGGTGGCATGAACCTGGGTAAACTCCCCATGTCACCATTGTTTCTTACTCTGAGCTTTCCTCACGAGTCCTTACGAGTGGTGCAGAGAGTGTGGTTAGCCCCCAGTGTTCAAACCTCTTGAGAGCTCTTGTCCTTTGACAGTCCACTCTCCGATAGGACTCCACTGTCTGAAGGCCTGGTTATGATTAATGTGGATGCAGCCCTGAGTTTGGTTCTAAGCCGTATGGGTGTCGGTGTTGTTATACGAGATCATTTTGGAATGTTCCTTACATGAGGCCTCTGTAATTTTGACAATGTTAGTGTTTATGAACTTGCGGAAGCCCATGTTGTGAGGTATGCATTTCAATTTGCTCTGGATGCAGGTTTTGACAAAGCCATTATGGCTTCTTTTTGTCTTAATCTGGTTTCCAAGCTCAATGCAACCTCACCGGACAGAACGATCACAAGAAGTGTGGTCTATGATATCAATCTCATGGCTTGGAATTTTTGTTTTCTTTCTTTCATTTATGTAAACCCAGTTTGTAATCAGGTAGCTCATGCTATCGCCCAATCTACCATACATGACGTCGGGGTTGTGTGGGTCAGCGAGGCGCCAGATCTTTTCTATGCTCTCATTTGTACAGAACAATCTTTGTTGAATGAATAGAACCCTACTGTTTATCTCAATAAAAATCGTTCTTTATTCTTCATGCTACATTTAAGATTTTTTAAGAGCACTTACTCCATGGCACATTTCGACCAAGCTTATATTTTGTTTTGGAACTGTAGTGGCAAAAACATGAAAAAAAATATACGCCTTCCTTTTCAAATTATTTAACTTTTGGAATAAAACATTTTGGTATTTTGGAACCGAGTGAGTAGCTACGAAAGCTCGCTGAAACAACAGAGTTCATGCTTTGCTGCGGCCACAAGCCGACAAACTAAAAAGGTGAAAATTAACAAAATGAACCTCGAAAATAATTTTTAGCACAAAATAAATCTATTTTAAAAAAAAGCGGAACTAACCCACCCATTTGTGTGGCGCCCGCACATAGGGTACCACGTTTTGCAGTGTAGCACCCTAGTATAAGGTGTCGCACTCTCTGTCAACGTGGGGCCTGTGGTGCAGTCATGTAGCACCGGCCACGGAGTATCAGCATAGGAGTGCGCGCCGGGGCTGGGGTGTCACAATTCTCAGAATTTACAAGTCCCTACGGTCGCGGATGTCCCAGAGTGTGGCACACTCGGCACTGGCGTTGCACACATAAGTGTAACACCCTCTTCTAGTGTGTCACACTTAAAAATTTCCACGTAATTTCAGAGAAACGAATCAAAACACAACTAAAAACAAATCAAAGTCACCGGATCTATACGAACATCTTTCACAACAATTTCAGCACAAACATCAATCACCATTCCACATCATAGCAACAAGTTTAGAAGTCCATAATAAAAATAGAAACGGCAAGTCCATAACAAAATTAGAAACCATAAGGCTATAACAACTCCACGATCTACTTTCTTCCCCTCGTCTTCCTTGATACTCCAGCTGGCGTCTTCTTCCGTCTACACGCAAGCTTCTTAGTCATTGGTTGTTCCTGGGTTATTACGGCCTCGGGCACCTCATCCTCGTCCTCAGCATCGGGCACCTCATCGTGTTCATCCTCGTCCTTGTTCTTCGCTACCCCCCTCATTTTCCTAAAATCTTTGTCATGTGACCATGGCACCCTGGCTTTTCTCTTGGTCCTTAAACCGAACGAACGTTGCCACTCCCTCAAGGTCATGCCTGCGGGCATGTCTCACTGAACATACAAAATAAAGAAAAAACCTATGGTGAATATATATATATATGTACGTATTTTCATGATTTACGGTAACACATAGGTTCATACCTCCTCGTCTTCAGGATTAGCCGCGTTAGACCTAAAAGCGCCACCACGGGTAGCGGTTGAGATGGACCTCGAAGTGGAACTCGACTGGGTGGGCATGGCATCATACACGTTACGGCAACCAATCAAAACAGCTATTGTTCGTAACCGATTGGCACTGTGCTGTGACATTGACAAAACAAATTCTTTGTAAAACTAAACACTAAATATGCACACCGAGAAAATCAAATGTCTAACCTTGACATACTGCCTTACCCTTATTGTCACGAGGGTAGGCGGCTGCTTTCTCGGCTTCACCGGTCTGAAGGGATATCTCCTCGCGTTATCAAAACAAACATGTCAACTTTCATACTCTAGTTGTAATGACACGAAGAAAAAAAATGCAAATAATTACCATGAAGTTCAAGATAGGAGCGAACTCGGTTTAGTTGTCCTCTTTCTCGGTATTGTTGCTGAAGCAAAACAGACTCATCTCCAGAATTGCTCTCCACGTCAAATATATCATTCTCAAGAGCCCGAGGGCATAGGGACACATGGGTTTGTGGAACAAACCAAGCAATATATATTGATCAATATGGCTTGTGGTCGCGTACATACCTCTTGGGTTTATTAGCGTCCTAAACCACTAAACCATGTATGTATCCAATAATTGCGATGTATTCAATACTTGCAATGCTAAGATGTGGAATAGTGATGGAATAAACTGTGTACTTTGCCACAGACACCCGTTGGAGATTGTGACATCTATTTTTTCACTGTGATTTTGCTAAATCGTGTTGGCATTCGGTGGACATCAATTGGGATCTATCTTTGGACCCAAGAGCTCGGTTCCTCTCGGCAGCAAACGCTTTCACTGGCCCATGCTTCGTCGAGGTTTTTGCCTCGGTTGCATGGAACATATGGAGATCTCGAAATAACCTCATCTTCGAGTCTATTTATAAAATTGTTGTACTAGCCATATAGATCAAAAGTTCGTACCGATAGAAAGGGCTATGCTATATATTTATATTTTAACACTCCCCCTCACATCTAGCCTATTTTAGTCCTTCATGTGGGATCAGTGCAGGTCGCAGAATCTTTTTTCTTTTTTTAATACTGCGTTAGCAGGGTCTTGATCTCAAGACCTCGTGGCTCTGATACTATCACTGGTAGAAAATAGACCTATAGTCCCGGTTCGCAAAGGCCATTAATCCCGGCCGCGCAACCGGGACTAAATAGGCGCGACTAAAGGCCCCCCTTTAGTCGCACCTCTTACGAACCGCGGCTAAAGGCCCGTCCACATGGGCGGGTGGCGTGCGCCATGGGCGGAGGACCTTTAGTCCCGGTTGGCAACACGAACCGGGACTACATGCTATTTCGTTATTTCTTTAATTCATTTGGATTTCTAATTATTTTTCACTCCAATTTTTCACTCCTTTTTTTTCACTCCAATTTTTCACTCCCTTTTTTTTCAGAATTTTTATTATTTGCTTAGTGTCTAACTATAATTATCTCTAGTCAAATTATTTACTCGTGGTCAAACTTCCCGCTCGGTCACCCATCCTCCCACTACTCTAGTACTAGCACGCTTAACTTCCGAGTTCCATCCCGTCCCGCATCCAAGTGTTTCGCACGCATGTATGTGATACTAGTATCATATCAATCCTATTAACATGTTGGTCGACGCCACATTTCTTTATTGTCTGAATTTCAAATAAATCTTTTAATAAACAAAAGTAATGATGTAATTAATAATTTTGAATAAATAAATAAACATTAATTTTTTAATTTGTATTATTTCTAAAAAATATTCAAAAAAATAAAACTAATTCATTTTAAAATCTTAAAAATACAAATAATATATCAAAATATTCAGAAAAATAAAACTAATTCATTTTAAAATCTAAAAAATACAAATAATATATCAAAATATTCAGAAAAATAAACCCAATTCATTTTAAAATCTTAAAAATACAAATAATATATCAAAAAATTCAGAAAAATAAAACTAATTCATTTTCCCCTTTCCTAAATGCAAAATAAAATCTGATAAAATTCATGAACCAAACCATATGAAATCTAAACCATATAAAATTTGTAGATCCAAGTTTCGACTATTATTTTGGACACAAGAACTGTTTTGGCAATGACTATCTGTGAGAATGATTTGAAGCTAACTTTTAAAATACATAACCAAAATGGACAGACTAAAATGTTCTGGATAGATATTGAAAATATCTATCCATAGCACTTAGACTCACATCAAGGTCAGCAACCAAATAAAAATACCATCCTTTTTAATAAAAGACCAGTAGGCTCTTCTATGATTTTTAGAATGAGTTCAAAAATGAATTTTGAAGTAAATCCAACTGGATGAGTTTGGTATTGACTAGATCTATGTTTTCCTGGCTTATATTAATTTTTGGAGCTCTAGATTTATTTTTGGTGAACAGATATAGAAACATTAGTTTTTGGTGAACAGATATAGAAACGGTAGTTTTTCTGTTTTGTTTTCTTGATGTGTTTTTGTTTGTTTTGAAATGTGTGTTTGATTTTATCTTGTTTCCTAGGTTGTATAGAGTGTTAGGACTTGATATTAGGTGGTTTCCTTGCAGAACATCTACCTTAGAAAGTGTGTGCATGATTGGAAACATAATATAGCGGTACATATATCCATTACCTTAGAAAGTGTGTGCACGATTTTGTGCTATGTTTAACCCGTGATTTTATTTGAGCCATTACATAGCATAGCGGTAAATATATCCATTACATAATATAGAAATAATATAGTTAGGAATTAATATAGAAATAATATAGGAATTAATAGAAAGACATATATCCATTACATAATATATCCATTACAAACATAGCGGTACATAGATGCGGTACACAAACAACATCTCCTCGAGCTCCGAAGAGTAGATGCGGAACAACTCGAAGGCAACGTATGCATCTATTGCTGCATACTCGAGATTGATCTGGTCAAGTGGGTTCTTCCCCCAATACATGCGATTCCTCGAGGGGAAACGAGTCTTCATGGATTTGTAGTCGGGGTGGATGAAGGTAGTTGCCATCGGAGCCATCCCGGTCTTGTGCCCGTACAACTCATCAAAATGGATAAGGTCCTGAAGATCAATGTAGTGATCTTTAGGTATCTCAATACCCAACGTGCGCATCAACTTCTGCCGGTCTTGAGTGATGTCAACGCTACAGAAGTCGTAACCCTTGTTGACAAGAAAATCAGCAAGTTCTGGAGATTGCTTTGAACTACTGCAACAACAAAAATAGAACATGTGTTAGATACTGTTGCAACACGTGTATTCTTCCAATGCAACAAACAAATCGAAAATGCAACTATCCTACAAGAGAGATTGTACGTGTGCGTACCTTGCCCATTGGAAGACCAAAACGGTCTCCTTGTGGGCAATCTGGATGACGGCAACATCCAGTTGATTCGTCGTGTACTCTAGATCAAGGCCGAAGAACTTGTGGTGTTCATCGGCGGCTTCATAGAGATTGCTCAAATGCTTAAGAGCACCGGGGAGCCTCTCACATATATTGGTGTAGGCCACGTCGAGATTCTTGCGGCATGGTGTGGGCACACGGAGAACGTTCCAAACGGGAGAATCCATGGGTGCTTGGTGGAGGAAGAAGAGAGGAAGAAGAAACAGAGAGTCTCGGGTGCGCACTGTAGCAATGGCCTTCTGCCTCTCGCTCGCGAAATAAAACCGCGCGGGAGGCGAGCAGTTTGGATCTTTAGTCGCGGGTGGCCAGGCCAACCGGGACTAAAGACAGGGAGGCCAGCAGTTTGGATCATTAGTCGCGGGTGGCCTGGCCAACCGGAATTAAAGCCCTCCGCGCGCTTCCCAAACCGCGACGCATGACCTTCAGTCGCGGGTCGCCTCCCGAACCGGGACTAAAACCCCTTTAGTCACGATGCACATAATTTGGGGACTGATGGGGGCGTATGGAAGGCCTTTTTTCTACCAGTGTATATAGAATTGTCGCACTAGCCATATAGATAGAAAGGGCTATGCTATATATTTATATTCTAACACGTTTCACCATCCCTACCTGGCCGGAAGAAATTGTTCAAGGATGATATTCTCCTCCACCAATACAGATTAAAACATCCCCTAGTGCATCTGTTTGTTGCTTGGGTTTCTGCTTTGCTCCCTTAGCTCTCTACCGTGCTAGTTCTTTCTGTTGTTTTAGGAGTTTTGGTCATTATGTCTTACTCTGTGTTCTCCTCTTTGTAAAATGGTCAAAAAAAAAATGTTCGTGCTAAAATTGTTGTGAAAGATATTCGTTATTGATCCTATAACTTTGATTTGTTTTGAACGGTGTTTTGATTAATTTCTCTGAAATTATGTGAAATTTTTTAAGTGTGATACCCCAGGCGAGGGTGCCAAATTACTATGTGCAACGCCGGTACTTAGGGTGCAGCACCCTGATACTTAGTCGTTTCGGCATCGTAAGGCAACCCACGCGCGGCCGTAAGGACTTGTAAATTCTGAGATGTGTGACACTCTAGCCACAGGCGCCGCACTTCGATGCGTGACACCCCGTGGCCAGCGCTATATGACCGCACCACAGGCCGACGCTGCCACGCTGGCCCGGATTAGGGTGATACGCCGTAGAACATGACAACCCTCTGTGCGGCGCCACACAAAAGAGTTAGTTTGAAAATTACACATAGGTTTGTGCTGAAGATTATTTTCCAGGTTAATTCTATTAATTTTCACACCAAAAAGGGTCTCTACTTTTTATCTTTGATGATTGAATGCAGTCAACGTTCCAAAGGCTGCGCTGCTCCTAGCTTTTGTATGAGCGGCACCGTGCCGCTTGCCCGTCCCCGTGATCCGACTCCAACACGCTACCACTGTTTCCGGTCCATTCCACTCTCGGCCATCCCGTGCTTCAATTCGCCGGCCAGCATATAACCCTAACCTCCCCGTCGCCACCACCGCACGCGCAGGCTCGAGCGCACGCACCAACGACCCGGCCGATCGAGATGGCATCCGCCGCGTCGCCGTCGTGGGTCATCCTGGGCCGCGTGCCGCGGGTACTGTCGGCCGCCGCCGCCGACGCCGAGCTCCCTCCGGGCGCCGCCGACTTTTCCCTCGCGCTGCCGGCGCCCCCGCGCGTCGCGCTCCTCACCATCCCGCCGCGCATCTACCCGGGACGCACCTCCTCCAACAGATTCCCCTCCGTCGTCGCAGTCGACCCCTCAGGCCTCCTCCTCCTCCAAGCCGACCAGGGCCGCGCCACGGGCCCCACCATCATCGACACCCCCGACCTCCAGCAGTTCTCCTGGCTCCCGTTCCTCACCGGCTACTTCGTGCTCGACGCCACTGGCCCCGCCTCCGCCCTCCCGCTCCCCAAGCCCGAGCTCATCTCGGACCCGGGCCACCTCGGCCTCATCGTGTCCCCAGAGGGCTACATGGTCGCCGAGCTCCAGCCGGTCCTTGGCAGCGACAAGGCCCTCCTCCTGCGCTTCTCGTCGCAGGACGGCGAGTGGGTAAGAACGAGGGTCGCCTACCCGCTCCCGCCCCGCTGCCCGTTCACTGCCATCGGCGTCCTCTCCTGCTCCGGGCGTCTCTGGTGGGTCGACCTCTCCTTCTCCCTCCTCACCTGCGACCCCTTCGCCGACGCGCCGGTGCTCACCGTCGTCCACCTCCCGGAGGGCAAGGCGCTCAAGCCCGGGGAGGCATGGGGCCTGCTCGAGAAGTACCGATGCGTCGGCGTCAGCGCCGGCAAACTGCGGTTCGTCGACATGTACAGGAACCGTAACAGCCGCAACGGGGCCGCGCAGATCAGCGTTTGGACCCTCGCCGACAATCCGGACAAATCGTGGACGCTGGAGTACGAGGCCACCTTCGCGGAGATCTGCAACGATCCGAGCTACAAGGCGACTGGTCTGCCGAGGAAGATCCCCGTGCTCGCCCTCATCCATCCCACCAACCCCGACGTGGTCTACTTCTTCCTGGACGGGCACTTGCTCGGTGTCGACGTGCGTGCTCGCAAGGTCTTGGAGTGCGAGGTCTACGAGCTGGTCGAGCCACCAATGGAACACGTCGCCAGCCGCTTCGTTCATGCTTGGCAGCTGCCACCGGCTCTCTGCTCAGGTGATTCTCTACTGCATTTCGACACTCTTTGTACGTACATTCGTTCGTGGTACTACTTATTGATTGGAAATGGTGTGTTTATATGCAGCATTGTGAAAAATTGAGGCTGTTTTGTGTTGATTGATGCTGCATGTAATGCTTGTGTTTAAGAATGAGGCTTCTAGAGTAGACCACTTCTGTTTCAGAGTAGTACATATGGAGCATTGTCTGATCCTAGGTACCTGTGTGAAATTTATTACTGTACTTATTACCAAGAGGCCTCAATTGAAGTTTATATGCTTGATATGGTCGAATTTACATGATTATTAACTGCTAATGTATTTGCTTCTTTTCCTTTATCTGTTAAAAAATGAAGTATATGTTTTGCATAGCTCCAGTTCATTATAGAGACTGTCATATAGTGCTTTTACTGCCCAAGTGTTCTCAGTTTATAATGTTTTTTTAGGAGTACATGCATGTTGCTAAATGTTGGCCTGTTGTTGGATGGGTCTCCTCCAGCGAGTATCTTTATGCATGGCACATTCGTATTGATATAACTTTGCCAATAGTTTCTTTGCAAAGAATTAGTCAGTATATAAGGCCCTTCCGTGGGTTTCATGTGACTCCTGTTGAGTCGAAAGATGGAGGACCAACATTGGAGAATTTTATTTTTACGTTTCTAAAGATACTGTGACTGCTTCAACATATAAATGCACATTTCTGACAGCTGCAGGAATCTGTACACAAGCGTTTGACATTTTGAAACATAGCTTTCTCTTGTACATAGTGGTACTATGAATGATAATGATCATGCTTTGTTTTTAAGACTTGAAATGGTCTGAGAAAATATGCATAGTGAATCAGCTGTTATAAATAAACAGACTATTGAAGTGAATTTCTGAACTTATCACATTCGTTGACAACATTCAGTTCCTTGAACACAAACTATGTCCCTAAAGATTCTCGGTTGTACTTCACTATGTATGTGCAAATTTGTAACTAATTTTGTTAGTGCAGCTACTTTTGGAATTGGAATTGTCACTAGATTCTATGACTGAGAATTTGGTTTCGTCATATCAATCTTTTTTGTTTTCTGTATAGTTATCAGAATGCTTGTTCCATCTCCTTCGCTTCTGTTCTTTAGTCCTTCAGTTTCCATTGGTGTGATAGAGGTAGATTGTCATGAATAGGCATAATGATCATCTATAAGTCCTAAGTACTTCCTATGAATATGGATATAGGAAGGAAATAATTCCAAATTTTTTGTATTGCACTCCATATCTTTTGTCCTACTCTCCAATGACTGTAGCCCATAAAAGAATTATATGATTAAACGGGCTGAAGCTTGTATGTATGCCTTGGCTAATATGATATGCTCCGTTCCTTGAAGGTTCTGCAAAGACGACTGATGATGGCGTGAACGAAAAGCTGGAGCAACTGCGTCTACAAGATGTGAAAACATGAATGAGAAGTGGAGTTAACTTTGCAGGTTACGCCAATTAAGCTCCATATCTCACATAGACCAAAGTAAACAATCTGTGACAGTCTAAAATTTTCTTTTCTCTTAATTGCAGACAGGGGAAATAATGCATCAGTAGATACTAGATAGGCTGGTTCTGAAGCGAAGTGGCCACCGGTTGGCAGTGGCTGCTGAAACGTTTTGGTTATCCCTGTTTTTGTTCAGACGTTGATAGTAGTACTGGTCGTTATAATTGGCACTATGCATGCTTGATCCTGTTGGCTCAGAACTTTTTTTTTGAGTTTTTGTTGGCTCAGAACTGAAGGCATTATTCCAGTTCTTACGGATTATTGTATGGTATGGTGGCAGTAAGACAGATATTACTATCTTGTTATGTTCTAACTCTTGTTAACTCCTAGCGAGTACTTGTCGTGAATGAGCTTAATTAACCACGCAGACTTGCCTTTACTATTTTTGCTGCCGTCAACTGAACAGAGGAGCAAGATAAATTAAGGTTTAAATAATCCCTCCGTCTCAAAATAATTGTGTCAACTTTGTCTAATTATGGATGTATGTTTTGATACGGAGGGAGTAGTATAGGTGAGGCAGCTTCGTGCATTTTCAATACATGAATATTCAGACAATTTCTACGACAATGTAGTCTTCTTCAGCATGACAAAGATCGTCGGATTTTGTTTTTGGAGATGAAGTCCACAAAATGATAAAAGTGCACTCCTTCGAAGCCCAGGCCAAGTCAAGGCCCGTTCTTGATCCTAGCAAAGAAACCTGAAGCCCAGTCTAAGGATCAATTTTCTTGTATATAAAGAGAGTATATTAGCATCAGGAAGATATCAATTAGAAAAATATCCCCGCCGAACTGGACTCTGCAGCAACATAATGTCTATATATATAATGCCAAGATAGACATCAATTATGCACATAGCCAAGTGAAAAGAGGAAAATATCCCCGCCGAACTGATCATCGAAACAACAGAAACTGCCACCATACCAAAGTAAACAATCTGTGACAGTCTAAAATTTTCTTTTCTCTTAATTGCAGACAGGGGAAGTAATGCATCAGGGTAGATACTAGATAGGCTGGTTCTGAAGCGAAGTGACCACCGGTTCGCAGTGGCTGTTGAAACGTTTTGGTTATCACTGTTTTTGTTCAGACGTTGATAGTAGTACTGGTCTTATAATTGGCACTATGCATGCTTGATCCTGTTGGCTCAGAACTGAAGGCATTATTCCAGTTCTTACGGATTATTGTATGGTATGGTGGCAGTAAGACAGGTATTAGTATCTTGTTATGTTCTAACCCTTGCTAACTCCTGGCGAGTACTTGTCGTGAACGAGCTTAATTAACCACGCAGACTTGCCTTTACTATTTTTGCTGCCGTCAACTGAACAGAGGAGCAAGATAAATTAAGGTTTAAATAATATCTCCGTCTCAAGATAATTGTGCCAACTTTGTCTAAATATGGATGTATGTTTTTAGACGGAGGGAACAATATAGGTGAGGCAGCTTCGTGCATTTTCAATACATGAATATTCAGACAATGTCTACGACAATGTAGTCTTCTTCAGCATGACAAAGATCGTCGGATTTTGTTTTTGGAGATGAAGTCCACAAAATGATAAAAGTGCACTCCTTCGAAGCCCAGGCCAAGTCAAGGCCCGTTCTTGATCCCAGCAAAGAAACCTGAAGCCCAGTCTAAGGATCAATTTTCTTGTATATTAACATCAGGAAAATATCAATTACATCTGGGCTCTGCAGCAACATAATGTCTATATATATAATGCCAAAATAGACGGGTCGTGCTGAGCGTCCCCGGGGGATCGGGGCTTCCGATCCCCCGCCTCGCCCGATTGACACGTGTCCTCGTAACCCCACGCATCGCTTCTCCAGTCACCACGGGTGGGCTGTAAACCGCTCTAAATACGCACCCCGACCCAAGAAAAAGTCAAAAAAAAAAAGGAAAGCATCTTTCGCCCTCCTTGTCTCCCGGTTCAGTTCACATCGCCAAAGACGGAAATTACAGCGCTGCCAAAGAAAAGGTACAGCTGCATCGCCGGTGACGGCATGAAGCTCCGCCGCCCGCTTGCTTTTGCAGCTGGTAGCACCGCCGGTCGCCCTTTGTAGCATCGGCGGACAACCTTGGTAGCAGCGCCATCAGCTTAATGTAGCACCGGCGGCGACGACATGAAGCTCCGACGCTCGCTTGCTTTTGCAGCTGGTAGAACCACCGGTCGCCCTTTGTAGCATCTGCGGACGAGCTTGGTAGCACCGTCGTGAGCTTAATGTAGCACCGGCGGCGGCGACGACATGAAGCTCCGCCGCTCGCTTCACTCGCCCTCTGTAGCATCTTCGAACGGCGCCCTTCCTAGCAGCCCACGGGAGCACTGTTGTCTCGCCATTGGAGCATGGTGCACAGCCACGGGAGCACCACCATCCTTCTATGTGAGCAACGCCGTCTCGCTATTGGAGCACCGCCGCGCGGCCACGGGAGCACCACCATCCTTCTATGTGAGCAACGCCGTCTCGCTATTGGAGCACCGCCGCGCGGACACGGGAGCACCGCCGTCTCGCCATTGGAGCACCGCCGTGCATCCACGGGAGCATAGTCGCCCTTCTGTTGGAGCACCGCCGCCTCGCTATTGGAGCACCGCCCTCTCGCTATTGGAGCATGGTCGTGCAGCCACGGGAGCACCGCCGTGCCGCCGCGGAACTGGTAGCAGCGCCATGGAGAAACAGCGAAGAACTCTTTGTAGCACCGCATTCTCCCCTTTGTAGCACCGGTGGCGAGCCTCGGTAGCACTAGCTGATGCACACCGGCGGTGGTGCCGTAGTCTACCCCTTGTAGCACCGGTGGATGCTCTCTGTAGCAATGCCGGCGAGCGTTGGTAGCACCATCGGATGCCCTTTGTAGCACCGCCAGCGAGTGTCGACATCACCGCCGCTGAGCATCGGTAGCACCAGCGGACGCCCTTTGCAGCACCGCCGTCTACCTTTTGTAGCACCGCCGGCGAGTGTCGAAAGCACTCACACCGGTAAGGATGTGGTGGTCTGTGGTCAAAGCCGTAGACGGGGCAGCGGCGGTCGATGCAGGCGACGAAGAGGCCCGTGTGGTGGTCGACGCGGAGGTCAAGCTCGAACTACACCACCGCGACGCCTCCGGTGCTCACTTGGGCGGCGCTCGGTGCTCCATTAGACAGTGACTCTCTGCCGGCGGGGAGCGAACCATGCGCAAAGGTTGGGGCTGGAAGGAGGCGCTGGCCGCGCCCGCTCGCCCTTGGTATCACCGGTGGCCGCCGCTGTCAGAGTGGAGGGCGGTAGGGGCGGTGGTATTTTTGGTAGCCGCCTTGAGGAATGGCGTCTCCATTGGGAGCAGCAGAGGCGGAAGTTCCGTGTGGGGAAAGTGAATCGGGCGGAAGACGATGGGATTAGGTGGGAGGAGTCTCAAGAGATAAGGAGAGGTGGTGGGACCCGCGGAAATTCTATCCTCTCGTTCGGGACGCGTGGCGCGTCGACAAAGCGGAGGATACAACCATTCCATCCCCCGGCTGAAGCACAGCGTTTTCCATCAATTATGCACACAGCCAAGCGAAACGAGAAAAATATCCCCGCCGAATTGATCATCGAAACAGTAGAAACTATCACCAACCAATAGCCACACCCGGACTACCAAAAAGGCTCTCCAAAACCGACGCCTCTGTCCTAACTTGAAATGTCGGGCTCGACATGAGCCGCTGAGATCCACTTGTCTTCTGAGGCGCAATCATCTTGATATTTCCCATCATTATCGGTATCATGGTAATTTTAGCTAAAGATGCAATTGTCGACATACTCATACTCACTGTTGCCGACAACAGTGGGTCCTCGAAAGGTGCTTCCTCGAAGCCCCCACATGTAGATTCACCCATGAGTGGTTTTTTTTTCATACAGAGAGGTGCACATCTTCGGCCAATCAAGCCTCCAGTGAAACCGGTGGGAAGTCCTCCTGCTCCAACCGACGAAAAACTCGCCATCCTTAGGCTGGTCACAATGGGAAGTAACATAAGGTAGGAACCTACACTCTTTTCTAGACTATGTTCCTACCTCCACAATGAGAAGTAACATGTATGTAGTGTCATGCAACAATGCATTTATTAGGCTATAGACTCATTGTTTTTCTTGGAGTGTGTGATGTTCCGGTAACTTAGCTAGTTACCACAAGTACCTCTCTCTTCATTAAATACGTGCCACATAAGCAAAATTGTATTGGAGTGTGTGATGTTACTCCTAAGTTCCTCCCCATTGTGACCAGCCTTAGCGCACGAGCTGTCGGCCGTCATGAGCAACCGCTTGCGTATTAACTGCTCTGGCACAAGGTGTTGATCCGTTTGAGGCCCACGCGGTGGCCGCCAAGCAAAAGTTAGAGAGCACACCTATCAACGCGTTACTTTGGAGATGGCGTAGTTTCCATCCAGCCAGGGTGTTCCTGACGTGGACCAGATCGGAAGACATGTAGGCGCTGGGACGGAACCAGGATAGAGTTACAAGAGGGGCCAACTGCATGTAAAAAAAGTTGGAGGGGGCTATATAGGCAATTTTGGACAAATTTAGAGTTCAAATCCATAAATTAACAAGGGGCATAAAAAATTTCCACCATGGGGGGAGCCATGGCCCCTGCTCGCACCCCCCGGTTCCGTCCCTGGGTAGGCGCGTGGATTCGAGATGGAAGAAGACCGCGAGGGAAAAAGAATAAGATGCGGGGAGACACCCCGCCACTGGCGTCCACTGTCGGATGGCCTCTTCCAACGACAACGGGGGTGGAGTCACCCGGGAGCGACCCAGGAGGCTAGGTTCCAGGTTTAGCTTGGCTAAACTATTTGTATCTAGGTATAATATATATGTGACATAAGGACGATTCATCGCACAAATTCTAAATTTAAACACTTATGTGGCTAGACAACGATGAAAAGCCCAAGAAAAGCCTTCTCACAATAAGTGGCGGCCCAACATTTGAAGAGATCTTAGCTATAGTATATTTTTGTCCTTCAACAATTAATTACAACAATTGTAAAATTAGGAAGCATGCACTAAGACCAATACTGATGCTTGTCCGACCCAATAATTAAAATAGAATGGTATACATGACAAGAAATAGTAATAGAAACCTAATTGCACAACTTGTAGCCAACATGAATGTGGAAGTTCTTTAACCGTGTGTGAGTTTGATGTTGGTCTTGCCTAAGTTCCGCGAAAGGCCCATAAGGAGCTCAAACTACTCATCGATGTTTTCATCTTTGCTAACTTGATATCAATAACCTCCAAATTATCACACTTGAAAGACATAAGATGGCTTTCTAGAGCTACATGTCGCCACTTAGCCCTCGCAGTACTCCTCTTTGAGTGGTACGAAAAATTTAGACATGATAAATCAATCCAGCGAGATGTGCGATAGAAGGGAAACTAAGTGATAAAATATTATTTTAAACGCGGAACATAGTAAGAGTACCTCGCAATTCTAGAAAGTAAGTTTTTTTAAGCCAGGAGTGCGTTGGAGAAAGCCATCCAATGCTTGAATGTTTTCCTTTGTTTTGACATTGCATCTTTTGATTACAAAGGTTCTCACAATTTGGAACTTTGGGAATTTATCTAACATCCATTGTATTTGGTCCTAAAATATACGAAAGTATTATATTACTAATAATCACAAACAATCAATTCATAAAGGGCCATTTGGAATAACCCATGTTACAATGTCTCGTTTTTATCAAGATGTAACTAAAAAGGAGTATGGTTTCTATCAATGTTTTAAATATATATTGTAGCTATTTGATGGAGTTTTAGTGATTAGAGCAACGGAAAACAAAATGTCAAGTGAATTAAAACGTAACGTAATAAAGTCGCATGATTAAATGAGCCAATGGCGTGCCCTTAAGCATCAATGTGTTCCTATGATCCAACATAAATCATCAATTAACATGTGAATGAGATAAATACATGTAATGTTCGATGAAGCTACATAGCACTAGCCGAGAGACTACGTGACTAAACACACACACAAAACATTGTAATGCCATTACCATGATTTTTTTTAAGAGAGACTTATTATCGTCATTCCACCAAAAAATTCTATATATATTACTCCCTCTGTCCACTTTTGTAAGGCACACTTCTTACTATATTATAGTAAGAAGTGTGCCTTATAAAAGTGGACGGAGGGAGTACATTAAGTATGTTGCATAACTGCTCCCAAAAATTGGCATTCATCCAGTCGAATGTAGGCACACATACCGATGTCTTGACAAAGTAGGATGTGTCCTTTACGCGTATATATACCATCTAGACAACGGATTGTTGAGAAGGAAGTACGTAGAGAAGTTAGCTTTGGAGCAGTAACCGCCATTACCTCTCGCAGTAAACTATAAGAAATTGTTAGGTGTCGTAGAAGTCTGGAGAAAATCTCTCCAAAAGTAACCTGAGCATTTGACGAGACAACTCATCAAGCACGGCAGCCTGCTCTGCAAAGCTACCGTCCAAACTCACACCATTAAGGAATAGTCTTGCGAGGCAGACATAAATTAGATCCCAAATCAAGAAGGAACCAGCCCCCTCCCCCCCCCCCCCCCCCCCCAGCCCCAACTGAAGTCTATGTGGATGTCGCGGGACTGCATTAGACGCCCCTTCTGATCCATCTTGAGCATGCGTCCATCTCCTACCTATCATCGGAATCTAGTGTCCAGACATGCATTTGGAGCTTATCCAAGGACGAGACGTTGTTGAGTAGTAACAGGATGTTGGTGAACTCCTCGAATGGTTGCCACTCCTTTTTTGCATGGTTTTATTTGCTCTTAATGTATTTTACAGAGATTTTGATCTTGGCGGCGATCTCCATGGTGGATCACAAATTAAATCCAATGTTCAATATATCGCTTAGGCTGGTGCCAACGCAGGCGAGAGGCCGGGCGGTATCGCCCGCCGCGAGGCGATAGGCGGGCGATAGTAGGGCGAGACAGCAGCGGGGGCGACGGATCCACCGCCCGGCGGTAGCGCCCGCTACCACCCCGCTGCCGCCCGCACTGGAGGCGAGAGGGAGACGATAGGAAGGCGATAGGCGGGCAAGAGCGGGGCGAGAGTGCATTGGCACCATGGGGCGAGAGCGGGGCTACATCCCATGCACTGGCACCGTGGGGTGAGAGTGTGGTGAGAGTGGGATGAAAGTGAGGATAAAAGCTGACGTGGCGAGGCTATAACGAGTGATGCATTGGCACCAGCCTTATCGTTTACACCTCGGCCGGTCTCAAATTAGAGATTAATCGTTTATTGGCCGATTAATAGATTTTATCGGTCGCCTAGTTATCGGCTAGTTCTTTTGTACTTCCCAAGTTTTAGCACTAAAAATTCTAAATATGCTATTAAAAACAATATTGGAGTATTGGAGAATAGTGTTATGTTGATTCTTTGCCTTTGAGTAAGCATAAATGGTAAATTTCAACCTAATTTATGGTTCTATAGGACTATCAACCGATAAATCGGGCGGTCCTACCCAGTAAGTGGCAAAGTTTAAGTTAAATCGGCCTAAAAATGGGCCATGAGACCAAAAATCGGTTTTAGAGATAAATTGGAGCGATATGTTGTAATCTTCTCGGTCACCCCACGATTCACGGTAAATCGGAATATTAATCGGCATATCGGCCGATTTTTTGAACAGCGATTAAATCCAACAATCCGAAGATTTTTTCTCACTCACAACACTACTTACAAATTAAAAATTTGTAGTTTCTGACGGGTTTCGTAGCAGAAAACAAATTTTTTCTAACAACAATAACCGAAAAACAGACAAGATCTATTACTATTCAGATATAGAGTAACGGAGAAAGAACGGTGAGCATACCCTTGAAGACCGAAAGCGTGGATTACCCTCCCACACAAGAGTTGTCGATGAAGACAATGAACCCGACCTCAAGGTCAAAGAGTGGTTCCACGACTAGTGCCCCAAATGTTTACCCTCGTGGGATTACACACGTCCAGTGTATATGATGACTCCCGGTCTCCGGTCCAGCGAAGATTGCGGGAGTAAAGAGATGGACTGAAGATTAATAGCACGACGGTGTGCTTATATTAGAGAATTCTCAACTCCTAGCACAACTCAAAAGAGAACCACATTTGGAGAAAAGAGAATAGAGATAGATTTCTGGATGGGAAAAAGGGAGGGGGAGTCCAACTATATAAAGGGGGGAGGGGGAGGCTTTCCCATTGGCCAAGCCATGTGGGACTAAACCCCATATAGCCATGCGTCCAAGGGGAGCAGCCGCATCCCCACATGGGCCCCACCCTTTCCCCTTTTCTTCTCACACTTTTCCCCAAATAAACCTCTTTTGCCCCGAAGGCAGATTAGTGGAATCAATGCCTTTAAAAATAAAATAAAATTATATTTAATTATTTATTACACTAATTAATAATAAATATATATTTCTTATTTATTTCGATTCCCAGAAATAATTACAATACTCTTCGGTTACTATCGGGCATTTCTCCCTTAATTCCGATAACCTTTCGGAACTCTCCGATTCCTGTCGGATAAATATCAGAACGATTCCGACTCTCTTTATTATTCTGTTTGGTAATAAGATCTCTCTTAAAACATCGTCTACCCTTAAGTGTGAAATCCTACGGTTCGGGGTACTCCAGACATGACTGAGACCTTTCTACGACCAATGACCAATAGCGGGATCTGGACATCCATAATGGCTTTGTGTATCCATCGAAGTTTTGCGTCGCTTTGAAACTTAAACATAAGTCTCCATACTTCTTGCCTTAGTGATGCTATGTTAGTCCGATACTTGATCCTCCGGTATTTCATACCCCATTCAGTCTCGTTCCTGGCATAACAATTCTACCCATTTTGTATCGTTGCATCCCTGTGACCGAGTCATATGCTTGCAAGGTAATTGAAGCAACTCCACCGAGTGGTTCCAGGATTATCTATCCGTCATTAGGATTGGAAATCCCCGCTCTTGATGGCTCGCCTCAACATATTCCTTTTATTACCCAAGAGACACCTTCATAATCACCCTATCATGATGTGACGTTCGATGCAATCAAAGTAACTTCTAGGATAGCAATTCAGATACCATCTCACGGTCAAAGGTCATGGTACTACGCTTTCGTTATAATAACTTTGAACTTTTAAATGACTAGATATCGTTATGATAAACATAATGGGTGTGAGTCTATCACATCACTATCCAATGACATGATTCTGTTGTCAATGACATAAGTGCCCATGATCAGGAAACCTTGATCATTTGTTGCCCAACGGACTAGTATAACTAGAGGCTATTAGGGATCTGATTGTTTACATACCACACGTGTACTAATGTTTCCGCTTAATACAGTTATAGCATGGTATGAAACATTATGAACAAATGAGCTATGAAATAAAATCTCTTTTTTAAATTGCCTCTAGGGCATAACTCCTTTAGTCTCCCACTTGCACTAGATTACAATTTAAATTACACCCGGTAATATTCTAACACCGATGGCATCTTGATGTTTCTCGTGCTTATCCCGTAGGAGACTCTTAGGCAATGGATCTGCTACATTCAGATCCGTGTGTATCTTTTAAATCATTATTCCACCATTCTTCAAATAATCCTGTATCACATGGTAACACCGGAGTGTATGCTTGGTTGTGGAGTGTGACCTTGGTTCCTTTGCGTTAGCAATGGCACCCGTGTTGTCGCAGTAGATGTTCACGGGGTCTTGCACGCTCGGAAACACTCCAAGCTCCATCAGGAATTTCCTCATCCATACAGTTTCATTCGCCGCATCATGAGTGGCAATGTATCCCGACTCCATTGTAGATTGGGCTACCAGAGGTTGCTTCCCGCTTCTCCAGCTCATAGCGCCACCATTCACCACAAACACATAGCCCGTCTACGAGTTCGAGTCATCTGGATCTGTACAGAAGCTTACATCAATATAATCCGTTACGGTGAGCTCATCTGTACATCCTCCATAGAAAAGAAACATATCCTTGGTTCGCTTAACATACTTGAGAATGTTTTTAACTGCCATCCAGTGTGCCTCTCGAGGGTTACTCTGAAATCTGCTGACATCATGCGATACATGCATCCGGTCTAGTACACAGTATGGCATACATGATCGAGATTATGTCCTAAGCATAAGGGATGTCTGACGTCCTCTTTTTCTCATATGCCGTTTTCGTATATTGAGTCTCGCTCAATACCGTTCCTGATACCATAGGAAAGAAACCTTTCTTAGCCTCCTCCATGCTAACCTTCTTCACAATTTTATCAAGGTATGTACATTGACTCAACTCTATTAGATATCTAGATCTATCACGATAGATCTTGATTCCTAATATGTAAGCAGCTTCTCCCAAGCCTTTCATAGAAAACTTATTTTTTAAATACTCCTTCACACTATCTAGCAATTTCACATCATTCCTAACTAGTAATATGTCATCGAATGATCAACATATACTACCAGATGCAGGTCTCTTCTATATTTTGGATAAATCCAAAAGTTTTGATAACCTCGTCAAATCGAAGATTCCAACTCTGAGATGCTTTTCTTCAGTCCATAAATGGAACGCTGAAGTTTGCATACTTTATCAGCATCCTTTGGACCGACAAAACCTTCCGATTGCACCGTGTACAACTCTTCCTCAATGTTTCCATTTAGGAATGTCGTTTTGACGTCCATTTGACATATCTCATAATCAAAATAGGCAGCAATTGCTAATAAAATCCTTATAGACTTGAGCATTTCTACGGGTGAAAAAGTTTCATCGTAGTCAATTCCCTCAACTTGTCGAAAACCTTTTCCGACAAGTCGGGCCTTATAGACGGTTACATTACCATCATCATCAGTCTTTTTCTTAAATATCTACTTATTCTCAACGGCCTTGCGGTCTTCTCTTGGATTGGATTTTGAATTTCATGGCTTTTAGCCATCTCTTGGATTCGGGTCCTTCCATTGCTGATTTGTAGGTTGCAGGTTCGTCTAGGTCTGTTACCATGACCATGCTGACAACATCACCATACCAACCAGGTGCGGTACGCTGTTCCTATGACATGTGAAGTATAATAGCCGACTCGACATCCGCTCCATCAGCGGAAGACGCTTTCAGTACAGTTTCCGGTGCGCTACTATGAATTTGAAGTTCAGGATCAATGATCTTGTCGAGTTCTATGTTCCTTCCACATACTCCTTTAGCGAGAAATTCTTTCTCAAGGAAAGTACCGTTTTTGGCAACAAACGTTTTATCCTCGGTCTTATTGTAGAAGGTATATCCAATAGTATCCTTTGGATATCCTACAAAAGGGCATTTTTCCGCCTTAAGTTCGAGTTTGTCTAGATGCAGTTTCTTAACGTAAGCCTCACAACCCCAAACCATTAGAAACGATAAATTTTGTTTCTTTCCATGCCATATTTCATATGCGTTGTCTCCACGGATTTGGATGGTGCCCTATTTAAAATGAATTTAACTGTTTCTAACGCATAGCCCCAAAAAGACATAGGAAAGTCGGTGAGATACATCATGGATTGTACGCTATCTAGCAAAGTCCTATTATGTCGTTCTGAGACACCATTGCGTTGTGGTGTTCTAGCCAGCATTAATTGTGGTACAATTCCACAGGACTTTAAATGGGTGCCAAACTCAAACTCAAATATTCACCACCTCGATTAGAACGAAAGTGTTTGATTTTCTTGTTGAGTTGATTTTCCACTTTATTCTGAAACTACTTGAACTAGCAAAATGCATGTACGTTGTCACGGGAAACAATTTTTTTTGCAACATAACACGTGCCATAGGAATCATTTATATGCTTTTTTCCCTCCCCGCCACTTGCGTCGACTGTCATGGCTATTGTATAGCTTGTCCAGCATCCCACTCCTACATCGAAGGCCTCTACAATGCAACAAGCTGCATGACTCAAAGCAATGGCGCCACATGTTGCCAATGTTAATGTGGAGACAACACAGAAGGCGGGTGATGCTCCGGCTGAGACCCTCGTAAACGGAGATCGTCGTGGAGTCAAGCACAAAAACGAACATGGTGAGGACGGTCCCGCCGATCATGGAGAAAGATACGGCTCACGCCACCATGGGTCGGGGATTCCTCGATTGCAGCGATTTTGACGGTAAGGATGATGATCTTGATCACACCGAAGTACAATACGCTTTTTTTTTCCTTGTTGGCCTATTTTTTTCCTATATTTGTTATTTTCATCCCAATCTGTATTGTTCCGTTTAACATTTGTTAAGTTCATCACGTGTATCAAGCATCGGATGGCAACCAAGACGACCGGTGAGCCCTCATCGCATCGTGTTGGTACATATAACAGATGCAACAAGTCTCGTACTTTGACTATGAAGCTAGTATGCAACTTTATGACGATGGAATCTAATGGAATAGTCACGCACAATGAATCTGTCAATCTCTGTTATTTTCCTGTCCACATATATTTCGTACGGCAACTAATTGTTTTTTTGTGTGGTGTACGACTGTACGTTACCAGCCGGAAGGATTCCAGCTTGGTCTTTTATGGCGTTTGATGTATTGGGAACAGGACACCTTTTTCCATTATGATCCCTAGCTTTTCACTCTTTTTTTCATGAATTGTTGTTTCGATGGTTTTTGGTTAGAACATACCATCAGGAACAATCCCTTTAAGCCGCATTATATAGTAGAGATTTGTCAAATGTTTCAAACTTGTGCTTCGTCAAGTAGATGCACCTGTATCTACTCAAATCATTAGTGAAGGTAACAAAGTAACGATGACCATTGCATGTTGAAACGCTCATTGGTCCACATACATCAGATGAATGATTCCCAATAAGTCTGACACTCGTTCCATAAGACTGGAGAACGGGATCCTACTCATTTTTTTTCCATCATACAGGGTTCGCATGTGTCAAGAGAATCAAAACCTAATGACTCTAAAAGTCCATCTGCATGGAGCTTGTTCATGCACTTTATTCCGATATGACCAAGATGGCAATGCCATAGAGTCATGGAGTTGTTATCGCTAAGTTTCAATATATTGGCATCTACACTATGGATGTGCGTACTATTGTCGAGATTTAATAAGAATAAGCCATTGCACTCCGGTGCATGAACATATAAAATATAATTCATAGAAATAGTTCAACCGTTTTATACTAATTTTAATGAATAATTTTCTTGTAACAGGGAAGACCCACTGATAATGTTCATACTCAAGGCAGGCACATAATAATATTTATTCAACACTAAAACTAATCCCGACAGTATATGTAGAGGCAGCATGCCGACGGCCACGACTTCAACTTTATTCCCTATGCCGACGCGCATCGTCACCTCGTCCTTCGCCAGACGTTACTTATTCCGCAACTCCCTCTACGAGTTACATATATGAGCAACAGAACCGGTATCAAACACCCAAGTGTTACTCCGGGCACCGGTAAGGTAAACATATATCACATATATAATATATATATATACCTTTCTCCCTGTCGGCAAAATCACCGGCCCTCTTGTCTGCTAGGTACTTGGTGAAGTTGCGCTTTCAGTGACCATTGCCTTTGAAGTAGAAGCATATCTCGTCGGGCTTGTGGCTATACTTGGGATCTTTCATATTAGCAACAGGCTTTCTACTCTTCTTGGCTTCCCTTTCTTGCCCTTGCCCTTGGTGCTAGATTTCTTGAAATCTACGGCCTTGTTGGTCATCAACATTGTATGCTTCTTAGCAGCTTTGAGCATCATGAACAGCTCAGGCAGCTTCTTGGCCATCCCATGCATGTAATAGTTCATGATAAACCCTTCATAGCTAAGTGGCAATGATTGCAGCACCACATCTATACCCAGCTCATCTGGGATTTTGCAATCGAGAGCATATAGGCGGGTAACATAGCCAGACGTTTTGACTATGTGCTAATTAATACTGTTATGCTCTACCATCTTTGCTGAGAAGAATGACTTAGAGGCTTCATACCTCTCAGCCTTGGCTTGTGGTTCAAAAGCTGCCTTGAGATCAGTGATTATTCACAAGTGTTTTTGAAGGTCGGCCTCCATGACATAGAGCATGCCACTCTGGACAAAACCAATGTGATCTGCCTTGGACTGATTGTCCTTGGAGGCGGAGTTAGCAGGCTGATCACCTACTGCGGCCTCAAGAAGGTAGGTGTCGATACTTCATAGTTTGGATCATGGACGGGGGTGTCATAGGCCTACTGGTAGAACCGTGGTTGAACTAGAAGTGAGGACACGATTTACCCAGGTTCGGTACGTCGCGACTAAGGCGGCGTTCCTACTCTTGGAATCTCACTAAAATCAGGGCTGGAGCCTGAAGTATATATAGTACAATTGTGAGTATGGTTTCGCTAACTCGGCGAGGATGAACTTCTCGGCGAGTTGGCTTCTAGCTCTTATATTGTCGCTCTCTCACTCCCGCCCGGCTTTATATAGATAGCCGGACTAGGGCTTACATGGAGGAGACCTAGAAGACTACGGAAAGTATCTAATCTTGTAAATTAAGGCATCCGGCTTCTTCTCCAAGTCGTATCACGTGTGGTTCGTGATCCGGGTTCTTCTAGAATCCAGCTTCCTGCGCGTCGGCTTACTGTGCCATCCAATGGACTCCGCTCCATTGCCTGTGGGCCACCCTGGTAATCCGGCTTCTGGCCAATGCCGGACATACCCCCATTTGGCATATATACGATAGTAGCCCTCAAGGAGAATTAAGACTTCGTCCTACCATCTTTTGTTGATTTGTATTCTTCTAAAAAAAGTCGGCGTTTTGTCTTTGATTCTTCTTTCATCAAAAACTTCTAATGCCAAACTCGGACTTTTTGAAATCCGGCATTCTTTCCACGAATCTTCGCAGAGAAGGAACCTGTGACGCGAGCGATGAAATAATGCTTACGTCATGAACGTTTGGTTTCAGTCAAAATACTGAAACCGTATCTCTGAAAGATTTTTCGCGAGAAACGAGGAGATAGCCATTATCACCCCGTCTCCTAGTTTCCCGGGTTTCTCGGTGCACCACGTGTCAATCATCCAACAGCTAAAATAGCCGTTGGGACGAATCTTGGCGCAAAATGGCTATAACTAGCCTGCCTCGATCCCTTCGGTTCTCCTTCCATTATCTGTGTGAGAGAGATCACAGCGGCACAAGGATCTGGACACTTGTAACTATGCTTAGCATGTATCCATGATTTGTAGCACAACACAGAGCATTTGGGGGGCAGGGGAAGTGTGTATGTATTTGTTCAGATACAGTAAATCACATACTAGTGATACAAATTACTAGGAACATTAAACCTGCAACAGATACCATTTTACAGCAAGGGAGAAGCACAATAATTAATTATCAAGTGGTTTGGCATTACTGTGCAATCTCACAGACGCACCAAGTGTTCCAAATCCACCACCTAATGCACAAGTGTATTCTATTTCACACAACAGTGCTTGCTAATACGTCCATTTTGCATCATCGTTTTATGTTGTTATTTTCTGTTATTCATCGATATATTTCATGTTATGATGCATCCCTTATGTTATTTTATCTTATTTTGCATGTTTAAATTTTTTGGAGAATAATCACCAGGACCAAAATTCTGATGGAAAAAGTACCATCGAGATACCCTATTTCAGAAGATCAGAAGAAGACGAGGGACACCGTAGGTGTCTTAGAAGTCCAGAAGAGGGAGCCAGCCACGAGGAGAGCCGGAGGGGGGCCACCAGGGGCCCACACCATGGGGCGGCGCCCCTGGCCGCGCCGCCACAGGGTGTGGCCACCCTGGCCCACCTCTGGTCGGTATCTTTCGCGTACTTGACCCCCAGGGAACCCTAAGCCCCATACGATCATCGAAGAATTATTCCGCCGCTGCCTCGGGGCGGAAAACACTCGAGAGAGAAAAGCTCTCTGGCAGGGAGAAATCTGCCGGGGAAATTCCTCTCCGGAGAGGGGAAATCACCGCCATCGTCACCTTCATCGCTCCGGGCATCATCAAAATCATCATCGTCATCATCATCATCACCAGCACCATCACCCTCATCATTCACCTTCATCCCGCTGTAACAATTAGGGGTCTCTGTCACACCCCAGATTTGGGACAATTGTAACACATGAGGGAAGCCATTTTTTGTGAGCCAACAAGAACTTTTTAATGCCCTTGTTTAATCCAACATTATGTAATGAACCATGGTTATGTATGAAAAGCAAGCAAACTTTGATTCAAAAACCATTCACCTTGTTTCCTGAAGTTTTCTATTTATTTATGTGAGGTTTTCCACATGGTGTTTTAATTTTTGTTCATCAAAATTCTTGTGGCAATGTTGTTTTCAACTTATTAATAATATTTGGTTTGTTTATAACCAAGAAAACAATTTGGCAAAAGATTAATCCAATGTTTTCCATGAGATTTTCTATAGAAACTCATTTCTGAAAAATAACCCAATTAGGTGTTTTTCACTCATGTTCTCTATATGATAGAGAATCACATTTTGTGTTTTCTTGTCATGGATGTGATCTCTAATATATGGACTACAAAAGGGTGAACTTGGTTTGAAATTTTGAATTGCAGAAACAATCATTTGCTTGATATTTTTGTGTTAAGAAAATAAGAAGAAATAGTGTTTTCTAGAAAACAGAGAAAAGCATAAATTAGTTGTTTTTCCACCTTGTTTTCAGTGCTCATTTGAAATTCAAATTTATTTTCTTTTGATGTTTCTGAAAGTACAAATGTTTCTTAACACAACACACTAGGAAAACAAACTGTGAAATTGGTTTGGTTCATGAAAACAAGATCAACTTATGCCTAATCCACTCTGTCCCCAACACTTAGAAATTTTCCTAAGTCATTTAAGTGAAACTGAATTATTCAGAAAACAGTAAATGGCATCATTTTCAAATGCTTACAACTTTTGTTTGGAACATGCTTTTGCTGCACCACTTGGACCTTCTAGAAGCCTAGTCAGCACACTCCATTTCCATGGCTTAGCTCGAATTCACGTTGACCAGAGAGGAGAGCGTGCTGGTTTCAGAGAGGAAAACGAGGGAGGGAGGCATGGGCGTGTCTGACAGATGCGCACTGTCGCGTGCCACAGTGGCCACCTCGTGCGTTCTTCCACTCCCTCGCCCGTTGTGGCTTTGACAGACCACGTATGCCACCCCTGGACGCACCCAAAGGCCAAGGGCCATGGCATGGGCACGCCAGAGCGTGCACGAGCTCGCCCCCATGTCACCCGAGTGCACGCACGGGCACACACGGCCACCCCCACGCCTATAAAGCCACGGGAGAGCCATTGTCTCGCCACCACACCCGCACCTCACCCCTCACTCGCCCTGTAACCAACCACGAGCACCCTGGGATCTCTGTGAGCCCAGATCACCGGAGATCGCCGCCAGCCACCGCGGACAGCACCGGTGGGTTGCGCACGCCTGGGGCAGTCCCGCCTCTCCTTTTTGCTCTCACCTCACTCCCCACCCTCCTTGGAGTACGCCTCACCCGTCCTCGTGTTCCCTCGTTTGCAGGAACGCCGGAGTCGTTGTCGGAGCCGCCGCGGAACCCCTGCTTCGCGCCAGCGACATAAGCCACCCCGAGCCGTGTTTCCACCGCCCTTGCACTGCCCCGAGCACTTGAGACTTCCTCGACCCTGCGCCACCAGCCTACATGAGCCCTAGGTGAGCAATCGCGTCAAACTCGCTGCCGGCCATGCGCCGATCAGAACGGGAGAGAGAGAAGAGAGAGGGGAGGAGAATGACGGTCGTGCGCCGTTAATTGCGAGATCAATGGCCACGTTTAAACCACAAAGCAGTACGCGCACGCCGCGCACCGTGGAAGCGAGCTGGGCCGCTGAGCCCTAGCGGGCCGCACGCCCGTGAGATGAACAGCCCGCGCACGATTTTTTTCCTTTTTAAAACCAACTGAATCTTGCACTCTACTTTAATCCTTTTAAAAAAAATTAAACTCAAAAATAAACTCAACCAAAATTATCTGTTATAGATCTACCAAATCTTGAACGAATGCAACTTGCAGATCTGTGTTTGAATCATTTTTGAACAAATGAAAAATCGTGAACTACACACTATCTGTTAGAGGGAAAATGCAATAACTTTTTGTTGTAATGTTCAAATTGTGCAAACTAAGATTCGTTGAGTAGCCATTGGCTAGATTTATTAGTAGGGTTTGACCTCACATCAAGGTGAGCTACCATTTGGAAATAGTATCCACTTTGGTAAATGTCCAGTAACATATTCTAGGAATTTTAGAAGTTGTTTGAAATCACTTTTTGATGTGAAACCAACTGGATCTGTTAGATTATGTTTATATATATGATATCCTAGCTTTGTGTAAGTTTTAGAGCTCTAGATTTATTTTGGCAACAGATCTAATTTTTTGCACTTTTCTTTTAGAAATAATATGTGTTGATTTAATTTTAGAATAATTGCTTGCTAGTGTTACTTTGTTATATAGCATGATTGGATGTTGTGCTTAGTGTTAGAATGTTGTTTTCTCACAGAACTATCATGTTAGAAAGTTTATGCATGTTTAGGAAATGTATGGAGCTAGTATGAGCATAGTGTTATTCTCTAGTTTTATTTTATTACATCTTGTGATGCAAATGATTAGCTAGATTTTTATCCAAGTTGTTAGGAGTATATTTATGTGGATCCAGTACCATTTTGGTACTGGTTAGTGCTTGTTTTCACCTCTGTTAGGGTGCATTTTATTTCCTTAGAGATGCATGTGTAGCTTTAGTGCTTATTACTCATAGTGTTATTTTTCACTAGAATATCTAGTTGTATTTTGCTAGAGGAATGTTTTGTTTTCCACAAGTTGGACCATAGGCTTAGTACCTATTAAATGGCATGGAAATCTTAGTGGAACACCCACTGGTTCCATCTCATTTTGTTAAGAAATGATAAATCTCAATCATAGTAGTAGTAGTAATACTTATTAATATTGTCATTTTGGGTGTATGCTTGAGTAGTATTATTTTGTGAACTTGTGTGATATTTTGTTTGTGCATTGCTTGCTGTATGGTGTGATTGATTATCATTGCTTGCTTAGTCTGGTTCTGATTGAGTGTCTTTATTTTTATTTTGCGATGATAGAACCCGAAGAAGAAGTAGTTGGAGCCGGAGGCTACTACTACCACTCTTGTTGTTATCACGAACATGAACCTCAACTCCTCCAAGGCAAGCCATCCTTAAAGCTTGCTGTTATACTACTTATCATTATCTATCATGCATGTTCTACTTCTGAAGTTTTACAAAAACTTGATTTCCAAAAACTATTTTGTTGAATGGCTACCATTAGTACTATTAGTATTAGATAGTTAGATTATCACCTTGCCATTAGACAACTTGGTGTTACCAAGCCTTTAGCAAATATAAGGTATATAAATACCGCCTAAGATAATAATCTTGAGTCCCTAAGTGGACACTTTTAAAATGTGCTTTTGCAAACAAAAAGTGTTGTGAAAAGTCCACAGTGAAAATGCGGGACCTTGTTCACCGGGAGAGCTATTTAAGTTGACACAATGCTAGCTACATGGCCAGGTACAAGTCCTTGTTCAAAAAAACTTGAGGACATTGGAGAAGTCATGATGTCAATAGTGAAGTTATGTTGAAGTAATATCTCGTGGTTCGGTATTTAAGTTGTGGTGCTATTCTTCTAGTGGTGTCATGTGAACGTCGACTACATGATACCTCACCTTTATGGGCCTAGGAGGATGCATTGTGTATTTGGCTACTAATTGTGGGGTTGCCGGAGTGAGAGAAACCTAAACCTCCGTTAGGAAACCAATGCACGAGGGAGCGTAGAATCCCGGAGTTTTAAGTTGGGCGGTGCATTAGCATAGGTTGAACCATGCAACACTTCATGAACCAATGAATATTAATCAACCGTAACGAAGCGAAAGCACTTGACGAAATTCCCATGTGTCCTCGAGAACGTTTGGTAGTCATAAGTAACAGAACCGACTTGTCCTTTTCTTTCAAAAGGATTGGGCCACTTGCTGCAATATTATTTACTGCACTTTATTTACTCGCACTTTATTTATCTGCTATATCGAAAACAACCAAAAACCCGGTTGCTAGTGTTTAAAGTGAATCCTCTATCCAACCTGCTTGTCAACACCTTCTGCTCCTCGTTGGGTTCGACATTCTTATTTATCGAAAGTACTATGATACACCCCCTATACTTGTGGGTCATCAAGATTATTTTCTGGCGCCGTTGCCAAGGAGTGAAGCGCTATTGGTAAGTGGAATTGGTAAGAGAAACATTTACTGTGAGTGTTGTTTTTATTTCTGTCTGCTGTTTTATTTCATTATGGAGAATACTTTTGGTTCTCTGTTTAGGGGTACTTCTACCATTGCTACTAGGGTAGTTGGGTACCCGTCTTCTTCTGAATTAGATTCTTATAAAACACCTATGAAATTTTTTGGACGTGTTATGGATAACTGCTATTACGGTGATGGAACTGTCCATCTCAGTGATCATTTGCTCTTTATACATGAATTGTGTGAGTTATTCAGGTGTGCAGGTATTACAGTGGATCAAGTTAAAAGGAAATTACTTTCCTTATCGCTGAAAGGAAGAGCCACTGAATGGTTCAAATTAACAAAGAATGGTGAATCTATTGGATGGGAGGAAATTGTTCCTCTCTTTTATTATAAATTTTATCCTCCTAGTGAGATTCATAAAGACCGGAATGAAATCTATAATTTCTGGCCTCATGAGGGAGAGTGTATTGCCCAAGCATGGGGGAGAATGAAGCTATTAATGCTTAAATGTCCCGTTCATGAACTCCCGAGAAATATTGTTATCAATAATTTTTATGCAAGGCTTTCTCTTCATGATAAAGATTTATTGGATGCTTCTTGTTCTGGATCATTCACACGTATGAAGGAAGAAGCTAAATGGGATCTTCTTGAGCGTATTCAAGAAAACACTGAAGGATGGGAGAACGACAAAGGTAGAAAGTCAGGTATAAATTATGATTATGAATGCATTAAATATTTTATGGGAACCAATGATTTCTATGATGTTAGTGTTGTTTGTGGTCTTGATTCTCAAATCTTTGCAAATTGTCTTAAAGCTTTTTCCTCCTATCTTGATATTCCTAAAAAGAATTATCACAAGTACCATGCACCTTATAAAGATATTGTTCCTGCTAGTAATGTAGAAGTGCATGCTGTTAATCCTGCTGTTCTTGAGCCATATGTTGAAAAAATGCCTTTCCCTGCTAAGATGAAAGAACACTCTATGGTGGCTACTGTGGTTAATAAGAGTAATAAGAAATTGATTGAACGTGATGAACAAATAATTATTGAACCTGCTGTAGCAATAGTGAAAGATCTTGTTTGTGGAAATGTAGAGAATGAACACATTGTCTTTTGTGAGGGTGCTTCTGATATTGTTTCCCGTCCTCATAGACCTAAGAAACTAGTGTTGATGTGCTTTCTGTTAAGATTGGTGATCATTTCTATTATGGTTTCTGTGATATTGGTGCTAGTTCTAGTGCTATACCTTATGAGCTCTATAGAGAAATTATGCATGAAATTGGTTCCTGTGAGCTTGAAGATATTGATGTGGTTATTCAGCTTGCTAATAGAGAAACTTTTTTTCCGATTGGTATTGTTAGAGATGTGGAAGTTTTGTGTGGTAAGACTAAATATCCCAATGATTTTCTAGTACTTGGTAAGGTTGCTAGTAAGACTTGTCCTATTATTTTTGGTAGACCTTTCTTGAACACTTGTGGTGCTAGTATAGACTGTAAAAGAGAGAAGATTTTGACTAAATTTGATGGAAAATCTTATGAGTTCAATTTCTCCAAATTTGCTAGAGCACATTATGAATCTAAATTGCGTGATGAGCATTTTAAAGTTGAACAACTTGCTTCTATTGATCTTTCTCCTAACAATGCTTTGCAACAATATATGGAGGATCATGAGAGTGATGTCTTTATGGAGAAATGAGATTGACAATATTCTTCTTCGTCAACCGGTGATACTGAAACATAATTTACCTATGGAGGGCTTGGGTACAACATTACCACCCAAGGAGGATCCTGTGTAACATCCCAAGTATGAAAATACCCCTAGAATGCTTTGTTCCTTGTTTTATTTCAAGCAATGCATCATGTCATCATGTTTACTTATTGTTTGCATTTGTTTCTACCTGTTTTATCTTGTTTTCACAACTCAAATTCAAATCTTTTTCAAACATTGCTTTCATACTTGTTATGTTACAATTTTGGAATAAAAATAACAACTAAAAAACAACCATGTTATTCCTTGTTTTCACTTATTAAATTGTTGCTTAAAATCACTCAACCAAATTAATCATTTATTTCCAAGTCTTTCTCTAAACTCAAAACAAATCTCAATTCATTAATCCTTTTGAATCCATAATGTTCAACACATTTTGGTATTCATCAAACATTCTAAACTATAGGGTAAACCCTATTGAAAACAACCTAGTTTCTAAATAATAATTAATATGGCAAAATTCTCTTATTTTGGTTCAATTTTGAAACAGCATCAAAACAGTTGAAATTTTGAAAACCTAAACTAACAAATGGTTTCTTTTAACTTAATAAGCTTACCTAATTTTTTCCAAATTTTTATCTACTCAAAAACCCCTCTAATTCACCCAAAAGCAAATCTACAAAAAAAAATCAGTGCAAAAAAAAATAAAAGCAATAGAGGGGAGAGGCAGCAGCAGCAGCTAGGGGGCCAATCTAGCCCAGCCCGTTTAACACTCGGCCTGGTACCCCTTCCCCCTCCACGTCGCTGTCCAGGGTGACGTCATGCGTACGATGCCTTCCCCATCGTCGATCTCCTCCTGGAGCTCCCCGATGGCCGCCGTACGCAAGCACTCGCCTCCATAAAGAGCACCGCGGCGCCCTACGCCTGCCCGCAACCCTAACCCTAACCTCCATCGCCGCCAACCTCCCTTTCCTCTCCCCCAAGCCACATCCTTTCTCTCTGAACCTCATCTCTGAACTCCCCGACGCCGCTTCTCTGAATTCCGGCGAGGAGCGCCGTCTCCGGTGACGAACGACGATGGCGAAGCGCGGGAATTGGTAGGCCTCACCCCCACCTTCATCATCGACACCCGAGTGGGGCTTGAGGGGATCCAGAAGCTCGCCGCCGTCCTCGTTTCTCCGACGAGCAGCTGCAGTCCCACGGTGAGCATCCCGGTGATCTCCGTCGCCTTCCCCTCGTCTTTCTTCCTCCCTGCAAACGCACCGAGCGCGCCGATGTCATCCACCAGTAGCACAAGCACGCGCGCCCGTCGTCGCAGTGATTCGCCGCGGCGAGCAGCCGCTGACTCGCCGGCGTCGTCTCTGCTCCGTCAGGTTCAGTAACGAGTGTGCAAAATTCAGTTAACGCACAACACACACGATATCCTTCCGCGCACCCTGCTACTGTCAAGATCCGATCGCAGCGCAGTTGGTCTGTTCCCTTGCGCGCGAGGCAGTAGGTCTCGGGGTCGAGCCCCCGGAGACGCAAACCCTTTTTGCTGGGTTTTCCTCCTTGTCCACGCTGGCGCCTGCGTGGCTGCCACGCTGGCCTGGACCCGCACGGCAGTGTCAGCGGGTCTAGCCCCTCTCGGTAACAAAAGTTAAAACAAATCTGTTAATTCCAATTCCAATTTTTTTTAAATAGCAGAATTAAACTAAAACTTATAAATTCCATAACTTCAAATCTATAAATCCAATAACTAAACTTTGTATATGAATTCTGATCCAAATTTTGTACTCTTTCCAAATATGCAATTTGTGTTCTGTTTTGAATTTTCAAAATTCAATTCAAATTCAAATCTAAATAATTCAAATGCAATTTGAAATAATTCATAACTAATTCATACTGTTTTCAAATAATTCAAATAAAATATGTTTTTCACACCTTTTTGAATGCTCTATTCAAATATAAATTTTGTTTTCTGGTTTGAACAATTTAAATTGCCTAAACTATTTAATTCTTGTATAATTCAATTAAAAATTGTTTAATATTGATTAATTCCTAAATAATTAATCCTAAGTCCAATTTCAAATTGTGAAACATGTAATCCAACTAAAATTTGATAATCTTTTCAAATATAAAATTTGTAATTTGTTTTGCACACTCTAACTTGTTGATAACAACCAATACTTGTTCAACACCATTAAGTAACTAATTTTCCAAACTTGTTAATGTTTTCTAAAGTGATTAACTACCATTCCAATTGCAATTAAATTGTTATGTTATTGTTCCTCATCATGCATGCATCATACTAATTCAACTACACCTAATGCTTAGTGATAGAACAATTAATTCAACTCCAAGCATGGGCCTCCATATGCACCCCTTTGCATATGGAATCCATTTAAATTTGTGTTTCATGTCAAGCAAGTTATTTTGATGCATCTATTAAACATGACATGCATCATCCAATGTTTGTGCACTTATGCCATGTGTTGATTGCCTGTCTTCCTTCGTTGTTGTTTTTGCTTCTTCTCGAGTAGACGACGACGTTGGTACCGACGAGCCTTACGACACCACTACTCAGGACCTAGCCCAGTACGAGGCTGAGCTGCCAGGCAAGTTATCACTCACATGAATCATCGAGTTCCTTTCCACACTTGCTGTTGATACTATCTGTTGTCTACTATTGCTAGCCCTATGTATCGTTGCTTGTTCTCCGAACCCATCACATGATACCTTGAGCCATGATATTGCCAGCATCTCCATACCTACAGCCTTTGCTTGTGCCTTAGTATTATCTAGCATGCTTAGGGTTGCTTTTACTCGAGTCTGTTGTCGGTTACTACTGTTACTATCTTATTATCCTGTACCGGGGCTCGTTATTAATCAATCAATCCTGTTAATTGCTAATGGTAATAATAACTTGATGATAAGGCACCGGCAGGAGGCCCATGAGAGGTTTTGAAGCCTGCTAGTGTCGACCCTAATAGGAAAAGGGTCTTGTCTACTGATCCATGATGAGCGCACTACCCGCATTTGGGAAGCGAGTATGGGCGCCCCCCTCAACTTGACCTGATTCGCATCTCGTCCAAATCGCCTCATTTAGTTCGTGTTTTCCATTTGCCGCATGCATGTTTTTGCGAGCCCAGCGCAGGGTGGAACTTTTGTAGTCGGCATATAGGGGGACACGTTCTTAGAGTGCTATGAGGGTCCATTTTCTTCTGGGCTCGATTAGCCGTGCGCCCAAGGTGCTTTGGGCTTGATGCGGAGAATGGTTGGTTGTGTAGAGTACCCCGCTTGGTGGGTTAGCTTCCCATCTGGCGGGTTATTCTTGAGTGTACGGCCAAATTGGTGCAACCCTGCAGGGATAATCTTCTCGAGAAGCCGTGTTTTCCGCGGTTATGGATTACTTGGTGAAAGTACTGGCTAACAAGTACTCAGGACAACTTCAACCTAATGATCAATCATGTTTCACCCAATGATTAATAATTTGACTAGTAATAGGTTATTCACACAATAACTTGATTCACCTTATCATAACGGTGTGAGTTATCCTCGGATTGCTTCTTTGGATAAGGGGCGAGATCCAGGATGGGTTTGGTTGAATTTATCTTTCAGTTGGTTACAATCCTCGATCTTATCCTTTCTGTTAGCCGGAACTTGTAGATATTTCTGTAGTTGGTTAGTGCAGCCAGCAGCAACTTTTATATCACCCCTTTCTTCCGTTGATCCCAAGCATCAAAGCTTGTGTTGACGGGTAACTCCGTGATGAACTGTGAGTCTTGCTTGCCAGTACTTGGATGTACTGACCCCGTTGGGGCTGTGGTTTACGCAGAGTACTACTACGACTACGATGCTTCCCAGGATGGCTACTTTGTGGAGTTCGATGACGCTGCAGACGAGTAGTTAGCTGGACCAGGGCAGGATCCAGACCTTCGTGGATGGGCTTCGTTTTCCTTTATGTTCTCAGGCTTCTTAAGCCATGGATTTGTCTGTACTCAGACCCCTTTGATTGCTTCCGCTGTTGTAACGAATGATATGTTGGGACATGTGTCCTCTGGATGGCTGTATTCGATATTTTCTGCCTTAGTGAAGGCCAGTTGCCCTTATTTCATTCTTTTGTGTCTTAGAGACATTCTGTGTTATCATTCGTACCAAACTGTTGACGTACCGTGCGTGTTTGATTATGAAGTACGTCGACAGTAGTGCCTTTAGGTTCCTAGCGGATAGTTTACTTCGACGGTGGAAGCAGGGCTTGTGTTGTCGCGCATAAGCGCAGGCCTACCAGGAAGCTGGGACGTGGGAGCATGTTTGCCCCATAATCCAAGCACCTGACTTCCAGTTCGTGCGGAGAGTATCCTCTAGAAACCCAGGGTGCGACAAATGGTATCAGAGCCTGTCTGCCTGTAGGATCCCTTTTTACTAGTCGCAGTTGAGTCTAGAAACTATTTTGTAGCTATACAGGAAAAATGAAACGTGAGAGTAGGAATTCTGCCATTTTTCTTCTTTCCCCACCCACCCACCCTTTTCTGGTAAGGAAGTGAAACGTTGTTTTCTGTTCTCACCTAAACTTTCAAGTTAGGATTTCACGTGTTTTGGGTTCTCTGTAGTACCTCAGGACTTTTGGTCTCGTTTTCCCGATGTTGCTTCAATATCATGTTCTTTTCAACATCCTTTTCGTCCGTTGAACCTTGTTATTGTTTTCCACATCCTTTTCCTTCTACCGGAGTCTAACCAAAACCTTCCAAATAATCTGCAGATGGGTCTCAACTACTATCCGCAGGTGGTTCGCATGACTCGCTGTGAGAGCACCGCCGGTTTTCCGGAGTTGCTGAGAGACATGGTTACCTTTCTGGGGTTCCATTGGGCACCAGAGTACCGGGTCTACGAGCACCAGCGAGAGTGTGACCAGACTTGCTACCGGGCTATCGTCTACATTCTGTCGGATGATGGCAGGAGCATTGCACACCAGTACGAGGCAGTAGGGTCCACAGTGGATATGGCAGTGCAGCAGGCAGCGTACGTGAGTGTCACCGTTCTCCGTGCTGACTACTGGGGGTTTGATAAGTCCAGCTTTCGTCACATCCCCCGTGGTTACATCACGGCAGCAGGAGCTCACTTCACTATCCACCGTGACATGGATACCTACGAGACTGATAGCTCCAGGCTCCAGGTCACTGCCCAGTTCGCTAGTCACAGTGATGCCGTTGCTTCCGCACTTTCTCAGGAGTTAGCCTCAGTCAGGGAGCAGCTCCGCCTTGCTCTCACTCGTCTGGCGACGTACACCACAGACTTCGTTGGAGACGAGCGCTTCGCACGTGTCGTTCAGCCAGCTGGTCTTCCGTTGCCAGATGCTGGAGGTTACGAGCCGATCAGAGGTCCACTTCTCGATCTCGGAGCTGGTTACACAGGGATTCCCCGCTATGGAGCACAGGGATACGACGCTTTCCACTTCACCACACCGAGAGTTGCTCTCAGAGCAGTTCCTATCTACATGGATCGTCGTGATACCTACTTCCGTGGGATTCCTCCTCACCGTATCTCTCGTCGTACTACTCACCGCCGTCCTGCGTGATGAGCATGGGAGTACCGTTGTATCCATTACTAGCTGTGTCTAGTTTATCCTTTCGTTTTCGAACCATGTATTGGTCTGTTGGATATTCTGATGTATTTGAACATGTGTTGATGTACCTGTTGGTTATCTATTCATGCGTCGGAATAATCTGTCTTTCGGTTACCAAGTCTATCCTTTTCTGTTGTTGTGCTAAAATGAATTTCTGTTCAGGATGCCTCCAACCAGGAACAACCCGCCACCGCCACCACCAATGGGGGAGCTGTTGGCTCAGATGACCCAAGTGGTGACACAGATGGCCCAGATCCAGGCTAACCAGCAACACAACCAGAATGCTCCAAGGGTCACCATCAAGGACTTCCTCAGCTTGGGCCCAAAAGCTTTCGTGGCAACACGTGAGCCCCTGGATGCTGATGACTGGATCCGTGACGTAGCAAGAGCTCTGGAGATAGCTCATGTTGCTGAAGAGGATAAGGTCAAGTACGCCACCTACCTACTGAAGGGTCAGGCAGCTACTTGGTGGGAGAACTACCAGGCCATGAGGGCTGGCTTTCCTATCAACTGGGGATGTTTCAGAGATGCCTTCCTGAAGCACCACATCCCGGATGGTCTCATGGAAAAGATGCGTGAGGAATTCTGCTCTCTCAGACAGGGCAAGCTGGACGTTCTCGGCTACCAGAACGAGTTCAATCGTCTCGCTCGGTACGCTGGTGACGAAGTGTCCACCGAAGCCAAGAAGATGGCGAGGTTCCGCCGAGGTTTTAACCCGGAACTGAAGTACGCTCTCACAAACATCAAGTGCAAGGACTTCGTCGAGCTTGTGAACACTGCGCTCAATGAGGAGAATGGGCGCAAGGCGTTCGAGGAGTCGCGCAAGCACTCGCGTGAGGGTGGTTCCTCCTCCAACATGACCACCCCTCCGCAGAAGCGCCGCATCTGGGTGCCAAATGGTGCTGTCACTCGGGCTCCAAATGCCCAAGCTTCTCCAGGCTTTGGTCCCCGCCCACCCAACCCATCTCAGATGCAGGGTCAGAGGTTTTCGATGGGGCAGCCAAGGCCGGGTCCTTCTCGTGTCGTCACTTGCTACAAGTGCAAGGAGACTGGACATTATGCTGATAAGTGCACTCAGAAGCAGCTACCCCTACCTCCTCGCCCCAACACCAACCAGGCTATGGTTCGTGCTCCTCCGGCTAAAGCCTTCAACTCCAACAATAGGCCTGTCGGGAGGAACGCGAGGGTGAACCATATCAAGGCCGACAAAGCCGAAGAGGCTGCTGACGTCGTTCTCGGTATATTACCCGTAAACTCTATTCCAGCTAAAGTGTTGTTTGATACTGGAGCATCACATTCATTTGTGTCAAAGATTTTTGCAAAAGCATACAACCTAGTTCTGGTTCCGCTAAGCAATCAAATGACTGTTCACTCTCCGGGACCGCAAATGTTGACTTCCAAGATAAGCATGGACAATGAGATCCTAATTGGAGGTCGTGTATTCCTTGCTTCACTCATGTTGCTGGGAAATTCTGACATTGATGTCATTCTGGGTATGGATTGGTTGAAGACCCACAAAGCTAAAATTGACTGTGCTCAAAAGTCAATAACTCTCTCCCACACTTCAGGCCAGATAGTCTATTCTCCATATGGAACAACTTCTGCTCAGCTGTTCAGCCTTGATGCCAAACCCCTTCCGGCAATTGAAAATGTTCCGGTGGTTTGTGAATTCCCTGACGTCTTTCCAGAAGAGTTGCCAGGGATGCCCCCGGACAGAGCAGTTGAGTTCGTGATCGAGCTTGAGCCAGGTACTGCTCCAATCTCTAAGCATCCATATAAGATAGCTCCTCCTGAACTGAAATTGTTGAAGGAGCAAATCGATATGTATATGGACAAAGGTTTCATTCAGCCTAGTTCCTCCGCTTGGGGTTGCCCAACTCTGTTTGTTGCCAAGAAGGATCAAACTAAAAGACTCGTGGTTGACTATCGTCCTCTCAACGAGAAAACCATCAAGAACAAGTATCCACTTCCTCGTATCGATGATCTTTTTGATCAACTTGCTGGAGCCTCAATATTCTCAAAGTTGGACTTGAGGATGGGGTACCATCAGATAAAGATCAGAAAGGAAGATATTCCTAAGACGGCTTTCACCACAAGGTACGGTCTATATGAATACACCGTCATGTCCTTTGGTCTCACCAATGCACCGGCAACGTTCTCAAGACTCATGAATTCTGTCTTCCATGAATACCTCGACAAGTTCGTTGTGGTATATCTTGATGACATTCTAGTCTACTCAAAATCCGAGGAAGAGCATGGAGAACACCTTCGTCTCACTCTCATGAAACTTCGCGAGCATCGTCTGTATGCCAAGTTTTCCAAATGTGAGTTCTGGATTCCAGAAGTTGCATATCTTGGTCATATCATCTCTGCCAAAGGCATTGCCATTGATCCTGAAAAGGTTAAGGCAATTGTTGATTGGAAACCCCCTAAGACGGTGAAACAAGTTAGAAGCTTTCTTGGCTTGGCTAGCTATTGCCGTCGTTTCGTCCAAAACTTTTCCAAGATTGCCAAACCTCTCACTGATCTCACAAAGAAGGACAAAAAGTTCGTTTGGACTCCACAATGTGATGAGAGTTTCAACCTCCTGAAGACTAAACTCACTTCCACACCTGTTCTAGTTGGCCCCGACACCACCAAACCTTTCCAGATATTCTGTGATGCATCTCTCCAAGGCTTAGGAGCAGTTCTTATGCAAGAACGTCAAGTTGTGGCTTATGCTTCACGTCAGTTGAACCCACATGAGCAAAACTATCCAACTCATGATCTTGAACTTGCAGCAGTTGTGTTTGCCCTCAAGAAATGGAGACAATACTTGCTGGGTAACAAAACTGAAATCTTTTCCGATCACAAGAGTCTGAAATACATCTTCACTCAGCCAGATCTGAACCTCAGGCAAAGGAGATGGATTGAGAAGATTAAAGACTTTGATCTCACCATTTCTTACACTCCAGGCAAGGCTAATGTTATGGCCGATGCTCTCAGTCGCAAATCCTATTGCAATAATCTCATGATCATGGAAAGCCAACCTCCACTTCATGAAGAATTCCAGAAGCTGAACCTTGGTCTTGTTCCTGAAGGATACCTTGCTAGCTTGACAGCCAGCCCAACTCTCAAGGACAAGATTCGTTCTGAACAACTTCGTGATAATGAAATCAAGAAGATTGTGGATCACATCAAGGAGGGCAATGATAAGTTCAAGTCCTTCTCAATTGATGACAAGGGAACTGTGTTCTTCGAAGGACGCATTGCAGTCCCTCAGATTCAAAGTCTCAAGGATATCATTCTCAAGGAGGCTCATGAAACTCCTCTATCCATTCACCCTGGAAGTACAAAGATGTACCAGGATCTCAAGACTCTGTATTGGTGGCCTGGCATGAAACGTGAAATTGCTCAATACGTTTCTGAATGCGACGTTTGTCAACGTGTTAAGGCAGTCCATCAGAAGACAGCAGGTCTACTCCAACCTCTGAAAATTCCTGAGTGGAAGCGGGACATGATTGAAATGGACTTCGTTACTGGGTTTCCAAAGTCCAAAAAGGGCAACGATGCAATCTTCGTTGTTATTGATCGTCTCACTAAGGTTGCTCACTTCTATGCTGTAAAGGAAACTATCTCAGCTAGCCAGTTAGCAGAGCTCTATACAGCAAAGGTTGTTCCCCTTCATGGTGTTCCATTGGAAATAAGCTCAGACCGTGGAAGTATCTTCACTTCTCATTTCTGGAAAAGCTTTCAAGAAGCATTGGGCACTAAACTTCTGTTCAGCACAGCTTATCACCCTCAGTCTCAGGGGCAAGTCGAAAGAGTCAATCAGATTCTCGAGGATATGCTCCGAGCATGTGGTCTCTCCTTTGGCATGAAATGGGAGGATTGCCTTCCATATGCTGAATTCTCCTACAACAACAGCTACCAGGCAAGCCTAGGAATGGCACCATTTGAGGCACTGTATGGTCGCAGATGCAGGAGTCCAATCAATTGGTCTGGAGCTGGTGAACGTTCACTTTTAGGCCCTGACATTGTTAAGGAAGCCGAGGAGAAAGTTCGTATCATTCGTGACAATCTCAGGATTGCTCAGTCTCGTCAGAAGAGCTATTATGATAGCAAGCACAGGGATATGGTCTATGCACCTGGTGATAAGGCATATCTCCGTGTAACTCCCCTCAGAGGCACCCATCGTTTTGGTGTGAAAGGAAAGCTTGCACCAAGATACATTGTCCCTTTCAACATCCTCTCAAGACGTGCAGAGAATGCTTATCGTCTTGAACTTCCAGAAAAACTTTCCAAAGTGCACGATGTGTTCCACGTGTCACAACTCAAGAGGTGTTTCAAAGATCCAGATCGTGCAGTTGATCATGATTCCATTGAGCTGCAAGATGATCTATCTTATGAGGAGCACCCTATTCGTATTCTCGATGAGACCGAGCGTAAGACTCGCAACAAGAGCACCAAGTTCTTGAAAGTCCAATGGTCGCATCATTCTGATAAAGAGGCAACGTGGGAGACCGAAGAGGATCTTCGCAAGAAGTATCCGGACCTGTTCATTTCTCAGTAGGGAATCTCGGGGCGCGATTCCTTCAAGGGGGGGCGTTTTGTAACATCCCAAGTATGAAAATACCCCTAGAATGCTTTGTTCCTTGTTTTATTTCAAGCAATGCATCATGTCATCATGTTTACTTATTGTTTGCATTTGTTTCTACCTGTTTTATCTTGTTTTCACAACTCAAATTCAAATCTTTTTCAAACATTGCTTTCATACTTGTTATGTTACAATTTTGGAATAAAAATAACAACTAAAAAACAACCATGTTATTCCTTGTTTTCACTTATTAAATTGTTGCTTAAAATCACTCAACCAAATTAATCATTTATTTCCAAGTCTTTCTCTAAACTCAAAACAAATCTCAATTCATTAATCCTTTTGAATCCATAATGTTCAACACATTTTGGTATTCATCAAACATTCTAAACTATAGGGTAAACCCTATTGAAAACAACCTAGTTTCTAAATAATAATTAATATGGCAAAATTCTCTTATTTTGGTTCAATTTTGAAACAGCATCAAAACAGTTGAAATTTTGAAAACCTAAACTACCAAATGGTTTCTTTTAACTTAATAAGCTTACCTAATTTTTTCCAAATTTTTATCTACTCAAAAACCCCTCTAATTCACCCAAAAGCAAATCTACAAAAAAAAAATCAGTGCAAAAAAAAATAAAAGCAATAGAGGGGAGAGGCAGCAGCAGCAGCTAGGGGGCCAATCTAGCCCAGCCCGTTTAACACTCGGCTGGTACCCCTTCCCCCTCCACGTCGCTGTCCAGGGTGACGTCATGCGTACGATGCCTTCCCCATCGTCGATCTCCTCCTGGAGCTCCCCGATGGCCGCCGTACGCAAGCACTCGCCTCCATAAAGAGCACCGCGGCGCCCTACGCCTGCCCGCAACCCTAACCCTAACCTCCATCGCCGCCAACCTCCCTTTCCTCTCCCCCAAGCCACATCCTTTCTCTCTGAACCTCATCTCTGAACTCCCCGACGCCGCTTCTCTGAATTCCGGCGAGGAGCGCCGTCTCCGGTGACGAACGACGATGGCGAAGCGCGGGAATTGGTAGGCCTCACCCCCACCTTCATCATCGACACCCGAGTGGGGCTTGAGGGGATCCAGAAGCTCGCCGCCGTCCTCGTTTCTCCGACGAGCAGCTGCAGTCCCACGGTGAGCATCCCGGTGATCTCCGTCGCCTTCCCCTCGTCTTTCTTCCTCCCTGCAAACGCACCGAGCGCGCCGATGTCATCCACCAGTAGCACAAGCACGCGCGCCCGTCGTCGCAGTGATTCGCCGCGGCGAGCAGCCGCTGACTCGCCGGCGTCGTCTCTGCTCCGTCAGGTTCAGTAACGAGTGTGCAAAATTCAGTTAACGCACAACACACACGATATCCTTCCGCGCACCCTGCTACTGTCAAGATCCGATCGCAGCGCAGTTGGTCTGTTCCCTTGCGCGCGAGGCAGTAGGTCTCGGGGTCGAGCCCCCGGAGACGCAAACCCTTTTTGCTGGGTTTTCCTCCTTGTCCACGCTGGCGCCTGCGTGGCTGCCACGCTGGCCTGGACCCGCACGGCAGTGTCAGCGGGTCTAGCCCCTCTCGGTAACAAAAGTTAAAACAAATCTGTTAATTCCAATTCCAATTTTTTTTAAATAGCAGAATTAAACTAAAACTTATAAATTCCATAACTTCAAATCTATAAATCCAATAACTAAACTTTGTATATGAATTCTGATCCAAATTTTGTACTCTTTCCAAATATGCAATTTGTGTTCTGTTTTGAATTTTCAAAATTCAATTCAAATTCAAATCTAAATAATTCAAATGCAATTTGAAATAATTCATAACTAATTCATACTGTTTTCAAATAATTCAAATAAAATATGTTTTTCACACCTTTTTGAATGCTCTATTCAAATATAAATTTTGTTTTCTGGTTTGAACAATTTAAATTGCCTAAACTATTTAATTCTTGTATAATTCAATTAAAAATTGTTTAATATTGATTAATTCCTAAATAATTAATCCTAAGTCCAATTTCAAATTGTGAAACATGTAATCCAACTAAAATTTGATAATCTTTTCAAATATAAAATTTGTAATTGTTTTGCACACTCTAACTTGTTGATAACAACCAATACTTGTTCAACACCATTAAGTAACTAATTTTCCAAACTTGTTAATGTTTTCTAAAGTGATTAACTACCATTCCAATTGCAATTAAATTGTTATGTTATTGTTCCTCATCATGCATGCATCATACTAATTCAACTACACCTAATGCTTAGTGATAGAACAATTAATTCAACTCCAAGCATGGGCCTCCATATGCACCCCTTTGCATATGGAATCCATTTAAATTTGTGTTTCATGTCAAGCAAGTTATTTTGATGCATCTATTAAACATGACATGCATCATCCAATGTTTGTGCACTTATGCCATGTGTTGATTGCCTGTCTTCCTTCGTTGTTGTTTTTGCTTCTTCTCGAGTAGACGACGACGTTGGTACCGACGAGCCTTACGACACCACTACTCAGGACCTAGCCCAGTACGAGGCTGAGCTGCCAGGCAAGTTATCACTCACATGAATCATCGAGTTCCTTTCCACACTTGCTGTTGATACTATCTGTTGTCTACTATTGCTAGCCCTATGTATCGTTGCTTGTTCTCCGAACCCATCACATGATACCTTGAGCCATGATATTGCCAGCATCTCCATACCTACAGCCTTTGCTTGTGCCTTAGTATTATCTAGCATGCTTAGGGTTGCTTTTACTCGAGTCTGTTGTCGGTTACTACTGTTACTATCTTATTATCCTGTACCGGGGCTCGTTATTAATCAATCAATCCTGTTAATTGCTAATGGTAATAATAACTTGATGATAAGGCACCGGCAGGAGGCCCATGAGAGGTTTTGAAGCCTGCTAGTGTCGACCCTAATAGGAAAAGGGTCTTGTCTACTGATCCATGATGAGCGCACTACCCGCATTTGGGAAGCGAGTATGGGCGCCCCCCTCAACTTGACCTGATTCGCATCTCGTCCAAATCGCCTCATTTAGTTCGTGTTTTCCATTTGCCGCATGCATGTTTTTGCGAGCCCAGCGCAGGGTGGAACTTTTGTAGTCGGCATATAGGGGGACACGTTCTTAGAGTGCTATGAGGGTCCATTTTCTTCTGGGCTCGATTAGCCGTGCGCCCAAGGTGCTTTGGGCTTGATGCGGAGAATGGTTGGTTGTGTAGAGTACCCCGCTTGGTGGGTTAGCTTCCCATCTGGCGGGTTATTCTTGAGTGTACGGCCAAATTGGTGCAACCCTGCAGGGATAATCTTCTCGAGAAGCCGTGTTTTCCGCGGTTATGGATTACTTGGTGAAAGTACTGGCTAACAAGTACTCAGGACAACTTCAACCTAATGATCAATCATGTTTCACCCAATGATTAATAATTTGACTAGTAATAGGTTATTCACACAATAACTTGATTCACCTTATCATAACGGTGTGAGTTATCCTCGGATTGCTTCTTTGGATAAGGGGCGAGATCCAGGATGGGTTTGGTTGAATTTATCTTTCAGTTGGTTACAATCCTCGATCTTATCCTTTCTGTTAGCCGGAACTTGTAGATATTTCTGTAGTTGGTTAGTGCAGCCAGCAGCAACTTTTATATCACCCCTTTCTTCCGTTGATCCCAAGCATCAAAGCTTGTGTTGACGGGTAACTCCGTGATGAACTGTGAGTCTTGCTTGCCAGTACTTGGATGTACTGACCCCGTTGGGGCTGTGGTTTACGCAGAGTACTACTACGACTACGATGCTTCCCAGGATGGCTACTTTGTGGAGTTCGATGACGCTGCAGACGAGTAGTTAGCTGGACCAGGGCAGGATCCAGACCTTCGTGGATGGGCTTCGTTTTCCTTTATGTTCTCAGGCTTCTTAAGCCATGGATTTGTCTGTACTTAGACCCCTTTGATTGCTTCCGCTGTTGTAACGAATGATATGTTGGGACATGTGTCCTCTGGATGGCTGTATTCGATATTTTCTGCCTTAGTGAAGGCCAGTTGCCCTTATTTCATTCTTTTGTGTCTTAGAGACATTCTGTGTTATCATTCGTACCAAACTGTTGACGTACCGTGCGTGTTTGATTATGAAGTACGTCGACAGTAGTGCCTTTAGGTTCCTAGCGGATAGTTTACTTCGACGGTGGAAGCAGGGCTTGTGTTGTCGCGCATAAGCGCAGGCCTACCAGGAAGCTGGGACGTGGGAGCATGTTTGCCCCATAATCCAAGCACCTGACTTCCAGTTCGTGCGGAGAGTATCCTCTAGAAACCCAGGGTGCGACATCCTGTCTTTGATTTAAAACCTCTGCATGATGTACTTAAATATGCTTATCTCGATGACAAGAAAATATACCACGTTATTATTAGTGCTAAACTTTCAGGTGAAGAAGAGGACAGATCATTGGGAATTCTGAAGAAACACTGTGGAGCTATTGGATATACTCTTGATGATTTGAAGGGAATTTCTCCTACTATATGTCAGCATGCTATTAATATTGAACCTGATGCAAAGCCAGTAGTTGAACATCAACGCCATTCAATTCCTAAGATGAAGGAAGTGGTAAGAAATGAGGTATTAAAACTTCTTGATGCTGGTATTATTTTTCCTATTGCTGATAGTAGATGGGTGAGCCATGTGCATTGTGTCCCCAAGAAGGCAGGAATGACTGTTGTGCCTAATGAAAATAATGAGCTCATTTCACAAAGAGTAGTAGTTAGTTATAGAATGTGCATTGATTTTAGAAAGGTTAATAAAGTTACTAAGAAAGATCATTATCCTTTGCCCTTTATTGATCAAATGCTAGATATGTTGTCTAAGAAAACTCATTTTTTGCTTTCTTGATGGTTATTCTGGGTTTTCTCAAATTGTTGTTAGGAAGCAAGATCAAGAGAAATCAACCTTTACTTGTCCTTATGGTACTTATGCTTATATGCGTATGCCTTTTGGTTTGTGTAATGCTCTTGCTACTTTTCAAAGATGCATGTCTGTGATTTTTCATAGTTTTTGTGAAGAAATTGTGGAAGTATTCATGGACGATTTTTCCGTCTATGGAACTTCTTTTGATAATTGTTTGCACAACCTTGATAAAGTTTTGCAGACATGTGAGGAAACTAATCTTGTTCTTAATTGAGAGAACTGCCACTTTATGGTTAATGAAGGAATTGTTCTTGGACATACAATTTCTGAAAGAGGTATTGAAGTTGACAAAGCTAAAGTGGAAGCCATAGAGAAAATGACCTGTCCTAGGGATGTTAAAGGTATTCGTAGTGTTCTTGGTCATGCTGGGTTTTATAGGAGGTTTATTAAAGATTTCTCTAAAATATCAAAGCCTCTTACTAATCTTCTTCAAAAATATGTACCATTTTTATGATGATTGTAAGGATGCTTTTGAAACTTTAAAGAAGGCTTTAACCACTGCTCCTATTGTTCAACCACCCGGTTGGAATTTACCTTTTGAAATTATGTGTGATGCTAGTGATTTTGTTGTAGGTGTTGTTCTTGGACAACGCATAGATAAGAAGTTGAATGTTATTCATTATGCTAGTAAGACTCTTGATGCTTCTCAAAAGAATTATGCTACTACTGAAAAAGAGTTCTTAGCGGTAGTTTTTGCATGTGTTAAGTTTAGGCCTTATATTGTTGATTCAAAGGTTACTATTCATACTGATCATGCTGGTATTAGATACCTTATGGAAAAGAAAGATGCTAAGCCTAGGCTTATTAGATGGGTGTTGCTTTTACAAGAGTTTGATTTGCATATTTTGGATAGAAAGGGTGCTGAAAATCATGTTGCTGATAACTTTTCTAGATTGGAAAACATTACTTTTGATCCTATTCATGCTAATGATAGTTTTCCAAATGAACAGTTGGCTTATTGTTTCAAAGTATTTGCCTCCAACATTTACGACTCAACAAAAAAGAAAATTCTTCTATGATTTGAGGCATTATTTTTGGGATGACCCACATTTATATAAAGAAGGATTAAATGGAATTATGAGAAGATGTGTTCCAGATCATGAACACCGTGAAATATTGAAGAAGTGCCACGGTAGTGCTTATGGAGGACATCACGCTGGAGATAGAACCACACAAAAGGTTCTACAATCAGGTTTCTATTGGCCTACCCTCTTTAAAGATGCATGTAAATTTATTTTGTCTTGTGATGAATGTCAAAGAGTAGGCAACATTTCTAGACGTAATGAAATGCCTATGAGTTATTCTCTTGTTATTGAACCTTTTGATTGTTGGGGATTTTAATTTATGGGTCCTTTTCCTCCTTCGAATGGTTTACTCATATTCTTGTTTTTGTTGATTATGTTATTAAGTGGGTAGAAGCTATACCTACTAAAAGTGTTGATGGAGAGACCTCTATAAAAATGCTTAAAGATGTTATTTTCCCTAGGTTTGGTGTGCCTAGATATCTTATGACTGATGGAGGTTCTCATTTTATTCATGGTGGTTTTAGAAAGACCCTTGCTAAATATGATGTTAATCATAGTATTTCCTCAGCTTATCATCCTCAAACCAGTGGGCAAGTAGAATTATCAAATAGAGAAACTAAATCTATCTTGCAAATGACTATTAATAAATCTAGGAAGAATTGGTTAGATAAGTTGAATGATGCTTTATGGGCTTATAGAACTGATTATAATAATCCTATGGGTATGTCTCCCTATAAAATGGTTTATGGAAAAGCTTGTCACTTGCCTTTAGAATTAGAACACAAAGCTTATTGGGCAGTGAAAGAATTAAATAAAGATTTTAAACTTGCTGGTAAGAAAATAATGCTTGATTTGAATCATTTAGATGAATGGAGATGTGAAGCTTATGAAAATACCAAGAACTTTAAATAGAAAGTTAAACAATGGAATGATAAAATAATCCTTAAAAGAGAGTTTCATGTTGGTGAGAAAGTTCTATTGTATCGGTCTCGTCTCAGATTTTTTGCATGAAAATTACTCTCCCGACGGGAAGGACCTTATATTATTGAAGAAGTGTATCGTTCGGGTTAAATCAAAATTGCTTCCCTCAAAGATAAGACTACACAAGTGGTAAATGGACAAAGACTCAAACATGATATTTCTGGGGATTCCTATGATGAAGATGTGGATGTTATTCAATTAATGACTCCGGAGAAGTTCATTAGGTGGAAGATTCCAGAATCTGCAGATTCTGTTTTGGAATAGGTAACAATTCTGTTAAGAAAAAGTTCGCGAAATACCTTTTCATTTATAAATTATCAGTTTTTGGAAAATATAAAAATACCGAGCCGAAGAGGAGTTGGAGAAGGTGCCCGGAGGCACCACACCATGAGGGGGCGCGGGCCCACCCTTGGCCGCACCACCCTATGGTGTGAGCGCCTTAGAGCCCCTCTCCGACTCGTTTTCGACCTGGACTTTCCTTTCGTTATGCATATTTTTGCTATATAACCCCCTGATGGAGTGTAGACACACGCTCGTTGGGATACCCCAAGCGCAAGGTGTGAAGAGTGCAGCGGCAAGTTTTCCCTCAGAAAAGAAACCAAGGTTGAAGGTTGATGCATCTGAGATAGCAGGGCACACTACCGGTGTAGCAGAAACATGGAACCTACACAACACAATCAATTCACTTTGCCCCAACGAAGCAGTGATGTTGTCAATCTCACCGGTTTTGCTGAAAAAAGAGGTTAAATGTATGGTGTGGAAAACAGTAGGACAACAGTAGGAAATTACAGGAGGGTGTGATGAGAACAACAGTAGGAAATTCCCCTTAGTTAAGAACCAAGGTTATCAATCCAGTAGGAAGAAGAGGATCTTTGGAAGGTTGATGCTAGTGACGGTGGTACTGGCGTTTCACCGGTGTCGGCAACAACGTGGAACCTGCACACAACACATCCAAAATACTTTGTCCCAACGGTACAGTGAGGTTCTCAATCTCACCGGTCTTGCTGAAAACAAAGATTAGACGTATAGTGTGGAAAATAATGTATGCTTGCAGTAAGTAAAGAAAGCAGGAAATTGTGGTGGTTTGTTTTAACAATGTAGGAAAAATGGACGGGGTTCATAGGTTCAATAGTGCTGTCTCTCCATAAAAGATAGCATGTTGGGTGAACAAATTACAGCTGGGCAATTGACAAATAAAGGTTGCACCGTAGTGCACATTCATGACATGATGACTACTATGATATTTAGTGCGGGCATTACAATAATATACATAGATCGTAATCCAACTGCATCTATGACTAATAATCCACCCTCAGGTTATCATCCTAACCCCCTTAGGTATTAAGTTGCAAGAAACAGATAACTGCATTAAACAATGTGTGTAATGTAAGCAATGATTGTACACGCGGGCACTCTCACCGCAGTTTTCTCCCTAGTGGCAACATCACATCCTCCCCCGTCACGTTTCTGTCACTCGAGCACAGGCGAAAAGGAGGCATGAACCCACTATCGGGCATAAATACTCCCTTTTGGAGTCACTAGCAACTACTTGGCCAGAGCAACCACTAGCAATAGAAAGCATGCAAGATCACAAATAACATATGCAATAAAAACTATAATCAACATGGCATAAGTTCAATATTCATCGGATCCCAGCAAACACAGCACATAGAGTTACATAAGATCAATCTCGGTCATGTTAGGCATCTCACAAAATCTAAACATAGAGGCATATGAGGAGAAGACAACCATCTAGCTACTGCTATGGAACCGTAGTCCAAGGATGAACTACTCACGCATCACTCCGGAGGTAGGCATGGTGATGGAGAGGCCTCCAGTGATGATTTCCTCTTCGACAGGGTGCCCGAGACAGCTTCAGAACCCCCTGATCTAGGGTTGACGGTGACGGCAGTTGTGGAACTTTTCGGGGATATTTGATCAGGTGTTTAGGGTTTTCCATCTGGGGAGAATATATAGGCGAAAGGGCAGAGGCGGTGGAGCCCTGGGGGTCCCACACCACCCCCTGGCGCGACCAGGGGGGCCACACCATGGTGTGGGCCCCCTGGTGCCCCTCTTCGACTCCTCTTCTGTCTTCTGGATGCTTCCGGGGAAATAGGCAATTCGGGCTTTGTTGGGTCCAATTCCGAGAATATTTCCAGAACAACTTTTCTGAAATAAAAAACAGGAGAAAACAGGGAACTGGCACTTGACATCTTGTTAATAGGTTAGTCCCGTAAAACGTGTAAAAATGACATAAAGAAGGGAGACAACATGTAGCAATTGGCGTAATATTATCATGGAGCATCAGAAATTATAGATACGTTGGAGACGTATCAAGCATCCCCAAGCTTACTTCCTACTCGTCCTCGAGTAGGTAAGCGATAAAACAATAATTTTTGAGGTGACATGCTACTAACATAATCTTGATCATAAAAATGTAAAGGCATATGTAAGCTGAGATCATAGAACTTCTAACACAAACATGATAAATAGAACTTTAATAATAAAGCATAGCAATCACTTTTCATCATGAGGAGTATCTCAAATAAAGGATCATGAATAATAAATCAAAGAAAGATAAACGTTTGTTTTAGGTATATAGAAAGCATGGCAAAGTGATATTTCGCTAGTCCTTAAGAGTGGGGCAAAACATAAATGCCAGGACACCTTCAAAGTTCATGAGGAAGACTAGAGCAAATAATTTAAGAACAAATAATATCACATCATGAAGTAATTATTGATGTTTATGGGACAATGCACGCAGAACTAAGAATGGCAAAAATGCTCTCTCAACTGTGCATAAAGTTAGAAGATGGAGACTCAACACAAAAGTAAAAGAAAGACTGGGAGAGACAAATCAAGAGAGCATAAGAGCCATAATCATGCATAGTGATACGTCAAAAACGTATCTTCTTTTCCGAACACTTTTCTTATTGTTTTCCTTTAAACTTGTGTGTTTTGGATACACCTAACACGGACTAATGCTGTTTTCACCAAAATTACCTTGGTGTCTTGTTTTTGTACAGAAAAATCAACTTTCGGGAAAATGCCCAGAAAAGAGCCCATTGATGTTTTCACCCCGGAAGACCCCGGGAGCCAGAAGGAGGCCAGGAGAGGGGCCACATGATGGCCACACCCCCTTGGCGCGGGTCTCCCTGGCCGCGCCAGCATAGGGTGTGGGCCCCCAGTACCCCCCCTCGGACTCCCCTTTCTACTACAAGTAGCCTTCAACCCTAAAACCCGAGGGGGTACGTCATATTAGACACAAACACAACAGAGCGCCGCCGCCGTCCCGAACATCGATTCGGGGATCAGAAGTTCCTTTTCTGGCACCCTGCCGGGACGGGGAAGTGGAGGAGATCATCGCCATCGTCATAACCAATGCCTCTCCATCGACCATCCATGTTTCCCCCATCCATGTGTGAGTAATTCCCCGCTGTAGGCTGAAGGGGATGGTAGGGATTGGATGAGATCATTCATGTAATAATGTCGTGATTGTTAGGGCATAGTGCCTAGTATCCTATATTAGTGCTATTGACATTGTTGCAACTTGTTGTGCTTAATGCTTGCCACTTTGGGCCCGAGTGCCATGATCTCAGATCTGAACATGTTATTGAATCATGATGATAATTATTGTTTCTTGATCATACCTGCAAGTTGTTTACACATATTGTTGTTCGGAACCCGAGGCCCCGAAGTGACAGAAATTGGGACAACTGGAGGGGGTGGCTGCGATGTCAGGATCACATGTGTTCACGGAGTGTTAATACTTTGCTCCGGTGTTATATCAAAAGGAACACCTTAATTACCAGTAGTTCCCTTGAGGCCCCGCTGAAAACGGGCTGGTAGGACAAAGAATGTTGTGCAAGTTCTCATTGCGAGCACGTACGACTATTTACGGAACACATGCCTATGGTTACTTAGTGCTTGGATGCTTTATCATATTTATCTGCAATGCCTGTGAAATGATAATTATTAGAACTTTCTTATCCATGCAACGCCCGTTCATCCATCCCTATGCCTACAGTATTTAAACCCGTTGTTTACTTCAAACACTACTACTATTGTTGTTTTCATTCCACTGCTGCTATTATTTCACTACTGTTGTTACTATAAAACTATTACTATTGATAAACCACTGCGAACAAAAGTACTTTCAGCTGCAGGTGAATTGACAACTCACTTGTTAAGGCTCACAAATATTCTTTGGCTCCCCTTGTGTCGAATCAATAAATTTGGGTTTTACTTCCCTCAAAGACTGTTCGACCCCCTATACTTGTGGGTCATCAACACTATTTTCTGGCGCCGTTACCGGGGAGCATAGCTTTATTTGCAAGCTCACCGGAGATTATTATTATCTACTTCTATCATTCATCATGGGTAAGTATCGTGATGGAAGAGTTCCTATATTACCATCCACTACAAGAAGAGGTACAACTCTGAACACCTCTGTTGCTCTTGATTCACCGTCTGTTATGAGTAAGCTGCTTACACCACCACATGCTACACATGCTACTTCTGCTGAATCTGAAAATGCTTCTGATACTTTTGATGATGCTTCTACTGTGCTTGATGAGAGTGGTTCTCTCGGTCCTTTCTTAGATGCTACTATTACTAAAGCTAAAAATATTGCAAACACTGAAACTCCTGATAAAAATCCTGTTACTCCTGCTTTTTCACCTGAGTTTAGAGGGAATCCTAGTGATGATTTAGATCATGCCTATATGAACTGAGTGATGATCTTATTGATGAAATACATGCTTTGAAGGATAAAGATGCTGCTATACGTCTTATGGAAAGTCGTGCTGTTAGATATAAATTATCTCCTGATGCCAAGTTTGCCACTTCTCCTATTTATATTAGGGATAAGGATTATGATTTCTCTCTTGATTTATCTTATATATCTATTGTTGAGAAAGAACCTTTTTGTGGAACTGAAAATGAAAGTGCTATGAAACATATGAATGAGCTCTCCTCTTTGAGTAATTTATTCTCTGATGATCTTAAGAAACGTAGCTAGTTTGTTGCTAAAATATTCCCTTTCTCATTAAAGGATGAAGCTAAACCTTGGTTTAACAATTTGTCTCCTGGATCTATTGATAGTCCTATTGGTTTGGTTAATGCTTTCTTTCAGAAATATTTTCCTGCTAGTGCTCAACATGCTGCTTTACAAAATATATTCAATTACAAGCAATTGGAAGAAGAGAAATTGCCTGTATCTTGGGCAAGTTTATGTTCTTTAGTAAGGGCTACACCTGGGCATAAGCTAGAAGATAATAAACTTCTTGATATATTCTATAATGGAGTAACTGTTGAATCTAGGACATACCTGGATAGTTTGTGCTGGTTGTGTTTTCAGGCAAAGAACTCCAGAAGAAGCTGAGGAATTAATAGCTAAAATAAGCCAAAATCATGATGATTGGACTATGGTTGAGCCTGAGCCGACCCCCTACTCCAGTACCTACACCAACACCAACACCCAAGAAGAGGGGAATGATTGAATTAAATGATGAAATGATGAGAGAAGCCAAGAAATCTCTTAAAGAGAGGGGTATTAAATCTGAAGATGTGAAGAATCTTCCACCTATAGAAGAATTATGTAAGCCAATCCCTCACTCACCACCCATTGAGGTACACTTTCTCCAATATTTTGATAGTAGAGATATTCCCTATAGAAAACCTCTTGATTAATGCTTAGATGAATTTGATAATTATGTCATTAAGCAAGATAATTTTAATATGAGAGTGCAGAACCACCTTATGGAAAACTCTAAAGCTATTAATGATTTGCATGGTATTATAGAAAGAACCTCTAATGATGTTAAAAATCCCATTCTTCTGCTATTATGATGGATAAACTGAAATTATTGAGATATCATATTAAAACATGGCATACTTCACTATCAAAGTTGAAAATGATGATTCAACAGTGCAACAAGGTCATTTTGATCTTGGACTCTCTAGAGGAGCATAGGCCCCTTACTAGAGCTGAATTTAATTTTAGAAAATTTGTTAAAAGCCATCATGATGAGCTATTGCTGGCTGAATGCAATTACTGAAGAAAAGATGTACTATTCGTTGGATTAAACAGGGGGAGGACAATACCAAATTCTTCCATGCCATGGCCACTGCTAGATTTATAAGGATCTCTATTTCTTCTCTTAAATATGTTGATGGGAGATTGATTACTGATCACCATGAAATGGCTGGATTGCTCTGGTCTAGTTAAAGAGAAAGGATGGGCATATCTGATGGGATTGACATGAAATTTGATTTAAATGGTCTGATGGAAAAGGTGGATGGTTTGGATGACCTCACCTCTCCTTTTTCTTTATCTGAACAAGATGATGTCATTAAATTTATGCCTACAGATAGAGCACCTGGTCCAGATGGTTTTAATGGGTTATTCCTCAAAATATATTGGCCCATTGTCAAATTTGATTTCTATAAGCTGGCTACTGTTTTTCATAGTGGATCTCTTAATATGGAAAATATTAATGGATCTTATATCAATGGAGCCGTTCTGACAAGATCACAGAGAGATCCCACAGCCGTACAGGCGTGCGGTTCAACTTACGGAGCACATGATGATCCGCGCAACGGCGTGGCTACAGTGAGGTAGGCGCCTGTCATGTCCTGTCACTGACAGAGGGGACAGGACATGTCGGGGGGCCTACTCTGTGAGACTGACAGGGTGGACATGTCCCATTTGCCGAACGGCGCGGCGACTTCCCGCACGCGGGTCGGCGAGAAGCCAGAGGCGTGCTCTGCTTCGCCGTAGGCACGTCCCATCAGTTGTACCTTTTAGAAATTTGTTTATTCGGCTGGGCACCAGTATATAAGGTGCTCTGCCCCCTCCTGCGCGAGGGACGTTGCCTGAGATCGCATTTATTACGAGAGCTAGCATCACACAGAGAGAGAGAGAGCAGCCGAGTGGCTACTCGGCTGAGAGGCAAAGTTGTACTGTGGCTACTCGGAGATTATACACACAGAGAGATAGGCATGAGTAGGGGTGTTACCTCCACACGAGGGCCCCGAACCTGGGTAGTTCTTGTTGTTTGAAGTGATACCTGAGCGCGGCTACTCGCCGTGCGATCCCTCCCCGGATACCTACAGCGTCCATCGGCCCCAAACTCAAGCCATCCCATGGCATCTGTCTTCTCCACACCACGACAGTTGGCGCCCACCGTGGGGCCAGCAGTGGCGCTGGCTGGGGTTCATATTCGGACGGGACCCATTTCTGCTTCGGGGGAGCGCGTGGTCTGTGGCCTTGTCCACAGATTCGGCTCTTTCGATTTCCTCACCGACAACGCCGGCGATTTCGGCGGCAGGCCCGTGCCAGCAGGCGGCTCGGTGCTTTCCTTCGGTGCGCATCTGGTCTACATCGCCACCACCGTCATCCGCGAGTTCCCGGAGGAGGTGCTCGTCGCGGAAGATCCTCCTGCTGTACTCGCTGCCGGCGGGAAGCCTTCTGGCTGCTCTTCGGACAGCGTGGAGGTGATGATGACAGGCCCGGCTATCGATGCCGGGAAAGGCGCGGCCGCTACCGCGGAAGTCATCGAGGAGCCGGCTGGCGCAAGGGTCCACAAGCCCTACAACATGCCCCGGAACATTCCGGGTTACGTGGCTGCTTCCACGTCCGCGGCTATACCAACTGCTCGCGGTGGCGACACCGAGCGGCTGGGCATGCCGCCTCCCACCGAGCTCGAGCTCATGACATTGAGGGCGCAACTCGAGCAGCAGCGTCAAGCGCTAGTCGCGGAGTCCCAGGAGCTGGAGAAGGTTAGGCTTGAGCTTAACCTAGATCAGAACGAGTACAACAGAGCACATGGCTTTACTCCCGTTTCTAGGTTGCCTAGCAAGTTAGGTGCTATCCGTTGCAACTTAGGCGCTGAGATGGCTAGAGATGGTAGGGCTGCTAGCCAATCTGCTAGTTTGAACACTGCTACTAGGCCCAAGTATAGGACCCCCGCCAAAACTCTTAGGGCTGCAGAGGCAGTTGCTGCTGAGTTGCCGCATCTCACTGGCGACGCGCGTGCTAGGCAGCATGATAGACTCAATGAGCTAGTGCTAGAGGTTGGCAGGCAGAACGAGGAGTTCCAGACAGCCAATCCGGGAGCTGGCGCTTCTCAGGTTGTACACTCGCATGCGGTCAGATCTGTGGATCAGGCCTCATCACCGCTTCCTGGCAATGAGAGGGATCAAAGTGTGAACTCTAGGAAGAGCAAACAGATGCAGGCGTACGACCTGGCTGCCACCGGAAAACAGCACGCTGTGGCGCGGCAGCCCGGTCAGAAACACAACTCTGCAGGAGCAGGCTATCAAGCCACTAAAGCTCACAGCAAGGGGCAAGGAGGAAACCGCGCGGGAACATCGCGACATCATGCTGCCAACCCGGTCCAGCCGAGAGTGCGGCAGCCAGCAGCTGTGCAGCCGCAAGTAGTTGTGGCAGCAGCCAACCCGGTGGCTCAACCCGGTCCTGTGCCGCAAGACCGCTATGATGATGGGTACTCGGCGATGGAGCTAGCCGGGTACGCTGATCCAAGAGATGTCACTGATCGTTTGGGTGACCGAATGCTGGAGCCTAGCGATGCAAGATACAAGCTGGACCGGATCAACCGGTCTGCGCAGCTCGAGTCAAAGGGGCCACCCGGCCCAGATTGTTTTGGTCGCCGCATCATGGAGGAGCCCTCCGTGGACAAGTTTCAGCTGGCTAGAGGGACCAAGTGCTATGATGGCAGCACCAAGCCGGAAAATTGGCTGAGTGACTACGTCACCACTGTGCACATTGCAGGCGGCAACAGGAGATGGGCTGTGCGGTATGTTCCGCAGATGCTGGAGGGCCCTGCTCGGATTTGGCTCAACAACCTGCCAAAAGACAGCAACTGCTGGCGAGACCTCTCGGAAGCCTTCATCAGCAACTTCACCAGCACGTACAAGAGGCCGAATAGGCCACATCAACTTTCATCTTGCAAGAAGCGAGAAGAGGAGACTGACCAAGAGTACCTTACTCGGTGGAGCACACTCAGGAACACCTGCGAGGGTGTGAACGAGTCACAGGCGATCACCTGGTTTGCTCAAGGCTGCAGGCATGGCAGCATGTTGTGGCAGAAGCTGCAAAGAGAGATGCCGAGTACGCTCACCGAGACGATCAAGATAGCTGATATGTATGCACTCGGAGACCCTACTCAGCCTCTGCTCGATGCGTTCGAGCCGAGAAGGAAGCACCATGATAGCCACAGCCGCTAAGAGTTCCGCAACAAGCGCAGAGGTGACCGCCTAGATACTCGGTATGATCCCGAGGAGGTGAATGTTGTGATCCAAGATCCCGCGGCTGCTGGAAGTAGCCAAAGGCAAAAAACTGCTGGAGCCCAATACGAGCAGAACCAGAACCAGGGCCAAGGCATCAAGAAACCATACAATGCTCCCCAGCAGGGTAGCGGCAACCCGGATTCAAGAGAGACTCAGAGTTTTATCTTTGAGAACATGAAGGTCGGGCCATGCAGCTTCCATACTCGGCTTCCGAGTAGGCCAGCCAACCACACTACCCGGCAGTGCAGCTGGTGGGACCGCATCAAGAGTGAAGGCTTTGGTCAGCTGCCCCCTCCTCCTCTGTCGCCTGCGAATGCCAATGTGCAGCCTATTCGGGCGGCTGCTCCCAGGCCAGCAGTGAATCCGAGAAGGGAGAACGTGAACCAAGTGGCTCAGTGAGCCAACCGCAACTATGACAACCGCAATGACCGCAACCGCAGCAGCAGCAACAGCAACAACAACAACAACAACAACAACAACAACAACAACAACAACAACAACAACAACAACAACAACAACAACAACAACAACAACAACAACAACAACAACAACAACAACAACAGGAACAACAACCACAACAACAACAACAACAACAACAACAACAGGAACAACAACCACAACAACGGAAACAACGGTGGTGGAGACCGCAACCAGTACCAGGAACACCATGAGAGCTACATGGTGTTCACCACCGAGCTAGACGACAAGCATTCGCTGCACAGGCGTGCGATGGAGGTAAATGCAGTGATCCCAGCTGTGCCTCACTACCTGCACTGGTGCGAGCAGGAGATTACCTGGTCCAGAGATGATCATCCCAAGGTGATGCCTAATCCGGGTACCTATGCATTGGTGGTGGATCCCACTTTCTTGGGAACCCAGAAGAATGTCAGGTTCAGCAAAGTGCTGATTGATAACGGCAGCAGCATCAACATCATGTACCGAGATACCCTAGAGAAGCTCGGCCTTGCCGAGAACATGCTGCTACCCAGCAGGACCACTTTCCATGGCATTGTGCCGGGAGTGTCCTGTGCTCCAATCGGCCGCATCTGGGTAGATGTCCTAGTCGGTACCAGGGATAATTGCCGCACCGAGTGCCTGCAGTTTGAAGTGGTGGATCTTCAGAGCCCCTACCATGCTCTACTCGGTAGGCCTGCGCTCACCAAGTTCATGGCCTCAACCCATGCTGCCTACCTGAAGATGAAGCTACATGGTCCCAATGGTGTCCTCACCATCTCGGGTGATTACAAACGCTCTTTGGAGTGCGCGTCTACTGGTTCTCTACTGGCGGAGTCCATGGTCATTGCTGCGGAGAAGAAGAAGATACACGAGGTGGTGGCTATGGCTCAAGCAACGCAAGGTGGTGCGCCTGGAATGCCAGGTTCCGAGTACGGAACTGCCTTCCAGGCGTCCCAGGAGACAAAGAAGGTCCAGGTTGATCCTGAGTTCCCGGACCGTGTTGCCATCATTGGCGCCGGGTTGGGCGAGAAATAGGAAAGCGAGCTCATCCACTTCCTCCGTGAGAATCGGGATGTCTTTGCATGGTCCAATGAGGTGAAGGGGTCGTTGCATAGAAAACAAAAAAATTCCTACGCGAGAGACACCCGAAAGGCCAAGATCTAATCTAGGAGACGAAGTGCAACGGGCCAAGAGAGGGTTAATAAGAACACATACCTCGAAGACTCAAAGTGGTACAGATCAAATCTCGTTGTTGGCGTAGTCGTAACACAACAATCCCGATAGCGAGAAGATGGCACCGCAATCCGGCGGTGCATCGTGATCGGTCACACGTACGGTTGATGACGACCTCCGTTCCCTCGTTCCAGCGCGGGCGCGGAAGTAGAGGATCCCTCGGAACTCCAGCAGCACGACGACGTGGTGGTGGTGAAGAATCCCACCGGTCAGGGCTTCGCCAAGCCGGGAGACCATGAAATGGAGCAGCGGGTGGAGGGAAAGGGAAAGGTGGCCAGTGTGTGGAGGAGGGAGAGCTCTCACCCTCCTTTTATAGGAGAGGGGGGAGGCAGCCCAAGGGGGGTGCGGCCAGCCCCATGGTGTGCCCCCACCTCTTCCCTCATGATTTGAGTGGACACTCCACTCACACCCACTCATTTTCCTTTAAACCCCACTTAGAAAATCCAAGAGTTTTTCTTTAATAAATCAATAAAACATTTTTATTTCTTTATTTCAGCATTTGTTAATTCTATTAACAAACATTTGCATAAAGCACCTCGAATCATTTGTTAATTCTATTAACAACCATTCGACGAAAAACCCCTTGAACTATTTCAATTTTCCCCGAAACAATTTCGGTGCTGCCAAAAATATTCTTCGATATTCCGTATCCTCTCAAACGCGTCATCGAACCTTAAGTGTGTCACCCTACGGTTCGCGAATAAGATAGACATGATCGAGACTCCTCTCCGATCAATAATCAACAGCGGGATCTGGAGATCCGTGATGACTCCTATATATTCAACGATGACTCTCGTGATCGTGTGAACCAACAACGTCGTGAACTATTCCCTTTGTCTCGCGATATTTTACTTGTCCGAGATTCGATCATTGGTATCAACCATACCATGTTCAATCTTGTTACCGACAAGTACTCTTTTCTCGTTCCCGTGATATAACATCCTTGTGATCATATCACGTGCTTGCAAGCGGTTTCGATGTGATATCACCGAGAGGGCCCAGAGTATATCTCTCCGTCATTTGGATGGACAAATCCCACTCTTGATCCATGATCCTCAACTAATACTTTCCGAATACTCAACGACACCTTTATAGTCACCCTGTTACGGTGTGACGTTTGATGCCATCAAAGCACTCTTCCGGTATCAGTGATTGACATGATCTCATGGTCTAAGGAATAAGTTACTTCGTGTGTTTGATATAACAATGTAAACTAAATGACTTGATCGCATTGTTATATTCTCTTTGGGTATATGTTCATCACATCATTCTTCTAATGACATGACCCCGTTATTAATAACATCCAATGTTCATGATCAGGAAACCTTGATCATCTATTAATCAACGAGCTAGTTAAAAGAGAGGCTTTACTAGGAACCATTGTTTGTTTATTAAGCACACATGTATCAACGTTTCCGGTTAATACAATTCTAGCATGAGAAATAAACATTCATCATAAATCAAGGAATAAGATAATAACCATTTTATTATTGCCTCTCGGGCATATTCCCTTCAGTCTCCCACTTGCACTAGAGTCAATAATCTAGTCTGTAAGCACTTTAACACATATGGCATACCAGTGTTATTACCATGCTTCGCATGCGGTAAACATCATCAAAAAGATCTGAACCGTTCAGGTCCTATTGTATTTGCATGTTCTTTGCGTCTACACGCATCACTCATTCTCTAATGAGATGGCTTTGTATATATATGGTCAATCGGTGAAAACTTAATTCCTCAGCTTAAACTGATGTCACTAACATTGTGAAAATGTAGCTTCATAGTGTTAGCATTCTTGGAAATTCACCAAGTTCCGGTGATACCTTAATTCCTCAGCTTAAACTGATGTTACTAACATTGTGAAAATGTAGCTTCAAAGTTTCAGCATTCTTGGAAATTCACCAAGTTCAATAAAGAACTCCTTGACACAAAATCCGCTTATTATCAGTTGTCAACACAACGATATACTTTAGCCTTTGTTGTAGTATCTGTCACAATATTTTAATTTTGAAACTTTTTCAAATCCAGCATGGAACTTTCTTCCATTCTATTGTGCTACCGTTCATCACATATTTTAATTGAGATAAAATTAGTTGAATAAATGACAAGACTATTAGTGTAACATATTACAACTAATATTTTGTCATTACTATATAGGAAAACATATCCTTAGCATTTCTAAAATGACACAAGGATCTCTCCCACTGTTGTCTAATCATCATATGAATTATCCTACTATAACATTTTATAGCATATGACTCATCTGGTTGTGTACATAGCATGGAAACATGACTTTAGAAATCTCAATTTCAATGATGCTCATCATGTGTCAAAACACTTGAATCTTGCTCAATTATTTTCCATGTGACAAGAACTCCTTCTTATCAATTTTATATTGACTTACTTCAATATTTCATCTATGTAATTTGGCTTCAATCATATCAGGCGCTTCAATCCATCTTTTATAGATATCGATGCCCAATATCTTCTAAGCCTTTCATCAATATGAAAATCTTAACCGTGTTAATTTAAAATACATATTTTCCAATCAACCATATGTCATCTACATAAAGTATTGGAAATATGTCATAGCGCTCCCACTTAATTTCTTGTAACTTTACAAGCATCTTTATCGTTCATGATGGAATCAAACTCTTTTGATAACTTCATTAAGGTAAAGATTTCAACTTCGTTATGCTCACTTCAACCATTGAAGTGTGCATACCTTTCTAGCAACCTTTTTGAATTTTACAAAACTCTCAGACTGTGTCAAGTACACATCCTTGATAAAACTTCCTCGAGAGGAGAGTTCGTTTTGTTATTCAACTTCCATATCATAATATGTAACTTTGCTAGAACTATCCGCAAAGACTAAGCATCACTACGGAAGATCAAAATCTTGTAGTAGTCAACTCTTTGTACTTCGTCGAAAATGACTTTTCAAGTAGTACAACTTTCAAAGATGTAAAATCCATGTCTTTGTCGCTATATAGACCCTTTTGCTATCGTTAGGCATCATGCCTATCGAAAGGACTACCAAGTCACATACTTGATATTCATACAAGGATACAATGGCGGATATAATGACTCATAGTCAATTTTATGAAGTCAGGGCCCATCATTTGCTTCCTTTATAAGGTCCAGGTCCTTTGTTGTCAAAACAACACTTTATACTTAAACCACAAGTTGTTCTAAGTACAAAGTTTTTGGACTTTTCTGGTACAATTCGCAAACTCATTTGAAGTATCTACAACATTTGTAGTGTCTTCTACTCAGTCAAAATAGTAAACCCCGGAACAACTTCCAGTGCTGCGCTACTCTTGACATGATAACGAAGATTCTCTAATCTCATTGAGTTTATACTGTGCTCCCACTCACTTGTTTCGCAAGAACTACTTTCTCGAGAAATCAACCCTTTCTGACAAACAACATTTGTCTTTTGGTTCGGTGATAGGAGAAATACCCAATGTTGTATTTGGGATAACCTTATAAACATATATTTATCCTATTCTGGTTGTAAACATTTTACACATGCTATGCATACCAAAACTTAAGAAAGTGACAATTCAGGTCACTACCCAAACCATATCTTATATGTTGTCAATTTCAATGGATCATGATGGTGCTCTTTTCAGTGGAAAAAACGGTTGTCACTAATGTATAAACCACAAAATTATAATGGCATTTTTATTAATCTTACCATGTCAAACAGGGTTTGATTTTTGTCTCTTGAATACTCCAAACTAATGTGGGGTATTCGAGAAGTATAAGTTGTAGAACAATTCTCCAACTTCTCAGATGTTTTGCTAAACTTGTAACTCAAAATTTATTCTTTATGATCCAATCATAAATACTTGATTATCTTGTTACATTGATTTTAACTTCATATTAACAACCTTTTGAACCAATTCAAAATGTCAAACTCTGTTCCCTTTAAATAGATATACTCACATATCTACTTAAATCATCGACAGAATTTTATGAAGGAAAAATTAATCCACCATACATGACTACACATAATGGACTATATACATCAATATGTATAATCTCCACTAAATTAGTCGTCCATTCTACTTTGGCCTATGAACGGAATTCTAGTCATCTTTTGGAAGAGGTCTCACAAGCGTCAATTTACTCAAAACAAAATGACTCCGGAAGTCCATCAATATGGAGTTCCTTCATGTTTTCCTTTCCGATATGAACTAAAATGGTGGTGTCACAATTTAAGTGAAAATCTTTTACGTCTTGCAACGTTTAGCATTCAGTCTTATAGATGTTTACTTTACCAACATGATTTATATTAACATATCCATCAATTATGGAATATGGTCATCGTTTGAACAATCTCATTTGTTCTCACAAAAGACTAGAACAAAATAACAAATTATTAAGTTCTTCAAATAAATCTTGACTGGTTGGTTCGATACGACAATGAACACAATAACACTTTGTTTATGTTCTTGCCATAATCGATTCCACATCTATTACTAGTTCCTTTTAGACCCTTGTATTTCTTTCATTGCGTTGCTTTGTATGACAACTCATACCAACCAATGTGGTATCAAAATACCCAAAAATACTTTGTTAACTAGTAATACATCTATAACTTGTATATCAAGCATATACTCCTGAGCTGGACTTTCCAGTTATCTTCTTTTTCTGCCATATATCTATTTGTAATTCTATTTTCAATATTCCCTTTCCTTTATAGAAGAATCATTCAACATCAAACAATGCTAGTCTTACTAGCTCATTTTCTTTGGCGTGTTAGTCATATACTATCACCCATTGAGTCATACTTTGAGTTTGATTGTTCTACTAATATCACCATATTAATAATATTCTTCTAGATTCCACTCTTAGCAATTTCCAAGTAAGGTAAACTACTTTACCCATACTTCTAATCCATCCCATCATAACAATTTTATGATTAAGCTACTATAGCTCGAAGGAAGGAATTTAGAGGATAATTTTTAGTATCCAATTTCTTGGAATATTCAAATGCCTAGCGTCTTCAATCATTGCATATATTCAGATAATATAAGCAAACATTGTCACGCTAAATTATACTCAGTCATGTTGTCACAAATAAGTTTCTAGATATCAATATATCTTTCACTTGATTGTTTCTGAAAACAACTCTTTTCAGTCCCTAAATCACCTTGATCAACAAAACATTCTTTTGAAGATAAAGTAATACGGAAGCAACCATGACTCCGGATTCTAAGTAGGAATTATTTGCTCTCTAGATTAATCAATCATTAACCACATGGAGATAGGTAGGAAATACCAAAAATCTACAATAGGACTCAATTTTAAATTTCACTAATACGGTACCAATCTTAAATGGTATTTACCAGATCATAACAGTTATATCTCAATTAACAATCTAAGTGTAAGGTAATTATAGATGCCAATGAATACTACAATTTGTGCAAATTCACTTTGATTTGTTGTTCATGATAAATAAGTTCAAGTTAATTCAAAAAATTAAACCATGAACTCCCACTCAAAAACAACATCCCTCTTAGTCGTCTTTAGTGATTACACGAACCAAATTCACTACACCAAAACCGATCATCACGTGAGATGATGTAGCTTCAAAGGCGAACATCGACATGTTCATCATATCATCCATATGACTCATGCTTTACCTTTCGGTTACGTGTTCCGAGGCCATGTCTGTACATGCTAGGCTCGCCAAGTAGAACCGTAGTATTGCGTGTGTTTCAAGGCCATGTCTGTACATGCTAGGCTTGAAAACACCCGTTGTATGCGAACGTTGAGTCTGTCACACCCGATCATCACGTGGTGTCTCGAAACGACGAACTTTCTTAACGGTGCATACTTAAGGAAGAACACATTATTATCTTGATATTAAGTGAGAGGGATCATCTTATAATGCTACCGTCGCTATCTAAGCAAAACAAGATGCATAAAAGGATTAACATCACATACATCACATGTAAGGATAACGTGATATGATATGGTCCTCCTTGCACTTGATCTCCATCATGTGCATTATGGTATGATCTCAATCATTCTACCGGCGTGGTACCAAGTACCATGGCACCCCAATCTTGATTGTCCATCAATAAGAAGACAATCATATGGATACCTTCCGGTATATCAATAATTTACAAAATAGATCATCTCATAATCAAATTTGTAATATTTACCATGTCACATCACATGCCCAGCAAAAAACTAGTTAGACGCCTCTAATTTATTTTTGCATATTTTACGTGGCTTAGGGCTTACGAGGATAGAACCGTTCATACCTACGAACATCAACCACAACGTTGATAAACACATTTTTAACAACCCTTCGTAGATTAGATCTTAACTATAGTAGGAGAAACAGACACCCGCAAGCCACTTATGCAATACAAGTTGCATGTCAGTTGTGGAACAAGTCTCATGTACGTGGACATGTAAGGTTAGTCCGGGCCGCTTCATCCCACTATGCCACTAAGATCATAAAATAATCAAGGAGGTAATAACATGATCATCAACGCCCACATACTCATATGTGTTCTACCCGTACAAAACATCTACCCATAAACCTGGCTCTGATACCACTGAAGGGGTCGTTGCATAGAAAACAAAAAAATTCCTACGCGAGAGACACCCGAAAGGCCAAGATCTAATCTAGGAGACGAAGTGCAACGGGCCAAGAGAGGGTTAATAAGAACACATACCCTCGAAGACTCAAAGTGGTACGAGATCAAATCTCGTTGTTGGCGTAGTCGTACTCACACCAATCCCGATAGCGAGAAGATGGCACCGCAATCCGGCGGTGCATCCGTGATCGGTCACACGTACGGTTGATGACGACCTCCGTTCCCTCGTTCCAGCGGGGCGCGGAAGTAGAGGATCCCTCGGAACTCCAGCAGCACGACGACGTGGTGGTGGTGAAGAATCCCACGGTCAGGGCTTCGCCAAGCCGGAGACCATGAAATGGAGCAGCGGGTGGAGGGAAAGGGAAGTGGCCAAGTGTGTGGAGGAGGGAGAGCTCTCACCCTCCTTTTATAGGAGAGGGGGGAGGCAGCCCAAGGGGGGTGCGGCCAGCCCCATGGTGTGCCCCCACCTCTTCCCTCATGATGTGAGTGGACACTCCACTCACACCCACTCATTTTCCTTTAAACCCCACTTAGAAAATCCAAGAGTTTTTCTTTAATAAATCAATAAAACATTTTTATTTCTTTATTTCAGCATTTGTTAATTCTATTAACAAACATTTGCATAAAGCACCTCGAATCATTTGTTAATTCTATTAACAACCATTCGACGAAAAACCCCTTGAACTATTTCAATTTTCCCCGAAACAATTTCGGTGCTGCCAAAAATATTCTTCGATATTCCGTATCCTCTCAAACGCGTCATCGAACCTTAAGTGTGTCACCCTACGGTTCGCGAATAAGATAGACATGATCGAGACTCCTCTCCGATCAATAATCAACAGTGGGATCTGGAGATCCGTGATGACTCCTATATATTCAACGATGACTCTCGTGATCGTGTGAACCAACAACGTCGTGAACTATTCCCTTTGTCTCGCGATATTTTACTTGTCCGAGATTCGATCATTGGTATCAACCATACCATGTTCAATCTTGTTACCGACAAGTACTCTTTTCTCGTTCCCGTGATATAACATCCTTGTGATCATATCACGTGCTTGCAAGCGGTTTCGATGTGATATCACCGAGAGGGCCCAGAGTATATCTCTCCGTCATTTGGATGGACAAATCCCACTCTTGATCCATGATCCTCAACTAATACTTTCCGAATACTCAACGACACCTTTATAGTCACCCTGTTACGGTGTGACGTTTGATGCCATCAAAGCACTCTTCCGGTATCAGTGATTGACATGATCTCATGGTCTAAGGAATAAGTTACTTCGTGTGTTTGATATAACAATGTAAACTAAATGACTTGATCGCATTGTTATATTCTCTTTGGGTATATGTTCATCACATCATTCTTCTAATGACATGACCCCGTTATTAATAACATCCAATGTTCATGATCAGGAAACCTTGATCATCTATTAATCAACGAGCTAGTTAAAAGAGAGGCTTTACTAGGAACCATTGTTTGTTTATTAAGCACACATGTATCAACGTTTCCGGTTAATACAATTCTAGCATGAGAAATAAACATTCATCATAAATCAAGGAATAAGATAATAACCATTTTATTATTGCCTCTCGGGCATATTCCCTTCATGAGGATCTGTCGGGTGTCCCCGGGGAGTTGGTTGAGCACTCGCTACATGTGCGTCCCGACGCCAAGCAAGTTAAGCAGGCTATGCGCCGCTTTGGTGATGAGAGGAGGAAAGCCATCGGTGATCAGATCACCAAGTTGCTGATAAGCGGATTTATCATGGAGGTACTGCATCCGGATTGGCTGACCAACCTGGTTATGGTTGAGAAGAAGAAGGATGACCCCAAGGCCAATACTGCATGGCGCATGTGCGTGGACTACACCGACCTGAACAAGGCCTGCCCTAAGGATCCATTCCCGCTACCCTGCATAGATCAGGTGATTGATTCCACTGCCGGGTGTGAACTTTTGTCTTTCATTGATGCCTACTCTGGTTTCCATCAGATAGCTCTCAACCCGGATGATCAAATAAAAACTGCCTTTATTACCCCGTACGGGGCTTATTGCTATCGTGTTATGTGCTTTGGGTTGCGGAATGCTAGGGCTACTTATCAGAGATGCATACAGAAATGCTTGCATGATCAAATTGGCAAGAATGTGCAGGTGTACGTAGATGACATTGTCATCAAAATGAATAAAACACATACTCTGCTTAGTGATATCGAGGAAACCTTTGCCAACTTGCGCAAGTATAGGATGAAGTTGAATCCGACTAAATGCACCTTTTGCGTTCCGGCTGGCAAGTTACTCGGTTTCTTGGTATCCATCCGGGGCATTGAAGCCAATCCTTCAAAGATAAAAGCTATAGACAGCATGTCTTTGCCGAGATCACTGAAGGATGTGCAGAAGTTCACCGGATGCCTAGCTTCTCTGAGCCGCTTCCTGGGCAGAATGGGCGAGAAGGCCTTGCCTCGCTATCAGCTGATGAAAAAGAGTGACAAGTTCGTCTGGACACCACAAGTTGATGTGGCATTCAAGGAGCTGAAGACCATGCTGGGTAGCGCTCCCATCCTGGCTAGCCCGCTACCCAAAGAGCCGATGTTGTTGTACATTGCAGCAACCAACCGGGTAGTCAGTGTGGTGATAGTGGTGGAGAGAGAAGAGGAAGGCAAGACTGTGCAGCAGCCAGTGTACTATCTCAGCGAGGTGCTATCCAGCTCAAGCAGAACTACCCGCACTACCAGAAGATGACATACGGCGTGTACCTGGGTGCCAAGAAGCTCAAGCATTATTTCCAAGAGCATCCCATCACAGTGGTGAGTACTGCTCCCATCTCGGAGATCATGGGCAACAAGGAAGCTAGCGGTCGGGTAGCCAAGTGGGCAATTGAGCTAGCCGCGTACACTCCTCTGTACACGAGAAGAGAAGCGATCAAGTCACAAACTCTGGCGGATTTTTTGGTGGATTGGGCCGAGATGCAGTATGAGCCTCCCTTGCAGGAAACCAACTACTGGAAGATGCATTTTGATGGCTCCAAAGTGAAGGAAGGCCTTGGTGTTGGCGTAGTGCTTACGTCTCCCAAGCGAGATCAACTCAAATACGTGCTGCAGATTCATTTCAAAGCATCTAACAATGTGGCCGAGTATGAGGAAGTGGTGCATGGCCTGAGGGTAGCCAAGGAGATTGGTGTGCAGCGTATCGTCTGCTATGGCGACTCAGATCTGGTGATTCAGCAGGTATCTGGCACCTGGGATGCTTTGGATGCCAATATGGCATCCTACCGGTTTCTGGTGCAAACCATGACGGGCTTCTTTGAAGGGTGTGAATTTCATCACATACACCGAGCTGAGAATAATGCAGCTGATGGGCTGTCCAAGTTGGGGTCTTCTCGGCAGTTTATCCCGACTGGGATTGCCTTGGAGCATTTGAGAAAGCCATCCATCAAGCCATCCCCCAACTCGGAGTCTATCTTTATTCCATCTCTGCTAGGAGAGGAAGCTATTCCAATGGAGAGTGATTGAGAGGCTGCAAAAGAGAACCCGAGGATTGTCGTCTCCAACCCGGGGACTGGCACCTGCAACCCGAGGACTGCTCCATTCAACTCGGGGACTGTCGCATTCATTGAGGGGATCATTTCCGAGTACTCGGGGACTCGCCCCCAACTCCGAAGAGGTCTTGGTAGCTGATCCAATGGAAATGGACGAACCCGTGTTTCCCACGCGGGAGACACCCAGTTGGGCTCTGCCCATATTATCCTTTCTAACGGATGGCACATTGCCAAGTGACGAGGTCACGGCCAGGCAGATACAGAGAAGATCCAAGGGCTACACTATCCTCAACAAGGTACTTCACAGAAGGAGTCCTACTGGTGTGCTGCAACGCTGCGTTGAGCCAGAAGAAGGAGAAGAAATTCTCGTGGAGATACACCAAGGAGAATGCGGACATCATGCCTCTTCTCGGGCTCTAGTCAACAAGGCTTTTCGGCATGGCTTCTTTTGGCTTACTTCCTTGAAGCAAGCTGAAGATATAGTGAGAAAGTGCAACGGCTGCCAGAGGTTTGCAAGTAAGATTCACATGCCAGCTTCCGAGTTGAAAACCATTCCCATTACTTGGCCATTTGTTGTTTGGTGCTTGGACATGGTAGGCCCCTTCAAGCCAGCTAGAGGCAACATGACTCATATCTTGGTCATGGTTGACAAGTTCACCAAGTGGATTGAGGTCAAGCCTATTCGGAAGTGTGATGGAGTCACAGTTGTGAGTTTCCTGAAGGATGTGATCCTGAGATATGGATACCCGCACAACATCATCACTGATAATGTCACAAACTTTGCTGAGGGTGCTTTCGCAAGATTCTGCAAAGAGAAGCGGATCCGGCTAGATGTTGCATCTGTTGCGCATCCGGCCTCCAATGGGATAGTTAAGAGAGCAAATGGCATGGTGCTATCCGGCATAAAGCCAAGGCTAATTGAGCCATTACAGCGAACCCCTGGTTGTTGGCTGGACGAGTTGCCGGTGGTGTTGTGGAGTCTAAGGACTACCCCTAACCGATCAACCGGATACACACCATTCTTCCTGGTATATGGAGTTGAGGCCATGTTGCCCACTGACCTAGAGCATGACTCACCCCGAGTAACCCTCTACACTGAGGCGGAGGCGAGAGAAGCTCGAGAAAATGACGTTGACCTGCTAGAAGAAGCAAGAGAGTTAACTCTGTCACGTTCAGCTGTCTATCAGCAAAACTTGAGGCGTTATCACAGCCAGAAAGTAAACCCAAGGGTTTCCGAGAAGGAGACATGGTACTTAGGCTCGTGCAGCGCACGGCCGGGATGCACAAGATGTCCCCTCCGTGGGAAGGGCCTTTCATTGTAAGCAAGGCTTTGCACAATGATGCCTATTACCTAGTTGACGCACAGGCACCCCAGAAGAACAGGTCGGATAGAGCTGGAGAGGAATCTAAGCGCCCCTGGAATGTAGGTCTACTCTGTCGTTTTCATTCATGAGCAAAAAGTTGTATGTATCTCCTCAACCGAGTTAAAATTCTAGTCGGCACTCCGAATTCAAACTCGGGGACTGCCCTTGTCCAAAATTGTTCTGTGTTGTTCTACTCTGTTTTACTTTGTCTACTCGGTTGATTTACTTAGAATTTCATAAGCTTATATAGTACCGTGTTTAAACCCAAGGTCCAACTCTTTGACTCTGCTGTTTTCCGCAACCCGGCTTCATGGCAAGCAAGAGAACAAGCCAAAGGTCAATGAGAACACGAAAAACCGCTAAGGAAATGAAAAGTGCTTCAACCGAGTAGGGTGTTCTTTACTGTTGTCTTTATTTTCGGCTAAGTGGTGCACAGCGTTACCATGCTTTTTTCTAAGTGGCTAAGTATTTGAAACTCAAACTTTGAAATCTTGTGACTCGACTACCAAAAAAGCCACAAGTTGCAGGTAAGAGCTAAGACAAAGAGAATGAGTGGATAAAAAATGCAACTCGGGGACTCGCATAGAAACGCAACCCGGCATTGAGCCAGAGTTGCTAAAATGTTAAGCAAATAAAAACTGAGTAGCAAAGGACATAATTGTACCGATTACATATGCACCCGGCATTTCGGGGATCTGATAAAAGTTTGGAGATAAGGCTTGCAGGAATTACACAAAAGTAGAAGCAGTGTTGTCCGCGTCGGTGTTGGCAGAGGCAGCTGGATCGGAAGTTGTTGTAGCCGCGGAGATGGGATCCGTTGCAGAGTTGGAGGATGGAGTAGATTGAGTGCCGGGTAGAGGATAAAGACCATCCGTCGCAGCAACAGTCGCGCCCAACTCAGGAGCCAGGTCTTGGATCACCATCTCGGTGGTGATGGTGGCCTCCTGCGCGGCGGGCTGCGGCTACTTGGCCTCTGGGTTGGCTGCCAACTCGGAGTCCTCAGCATTGCCTTGCTGCTCGTTCTTCTCCGTCCCCTTGGCCTTCTCCTGCTCGGATTCCTCCTCCTCGACACCCTCCTCGAACTCGGCCAAGTCTTCGTCAGTAATGCTATCATCCTCATCATCGCCCTCGTCATCATCCTCTTCTCCGACATCCGTGTCAGGCTCGGTGGGGCCGTCGATGAAGACGCTGGTGTCGGTGCAGGAGGCGAGCTCATAGGCCACCTCTTTTCGGCGAGCAACGCAATCAGAATCATCGGTCCACTTGGAGTCCTGGCGGTGAGTACTAATCCTGTTGAGATCCAAGTTCTCGTACCAGGACAATATGAAGTGCATCAGCTCGTCAGCTCCATATGTTGAGGAGATGGTCGTTGATGCTGGAGGTGTTGTCAATATTCAGACCAGATGCGGCTCTGGCCTGTCTTGCCTTGTCCAAAGCGGGCACACCAGCGGAATGGAGTTCCGGGAAGATATCTTCATAAGGAACTAAGTTGAGTCAGAAACAACGACCGAGAAGAAGTAAAACCGGGTAGAAGAAGGAGACAAAAGAAGAAAGGGGTAGAGGCAACTCACATTCCATGTCTACCAACAGGGCTCCTAGCTTGACCTTCCAGTCTTCTGCTTCTTGGAGATACTTGTCATGGACGTGACGCGAGTCATTGATTTGAACCTCGAGGGCTCGGTTCCTTTCCTTGAGTATGGTGATTTCCAGCTCGATTGCTCGCTTCTCAGCATTGGCAGTCGTCTCGAATTCCTGCTTCTCGCGGACGGAGTTGATTGCGGTTTGGAGCGCGTCTGTAAGGTCGACCTGGAGTTTCTCAAACTCTGTCTTCTCGGCCGCGCGCTCCTTCTCAATTTGGGCTTCCCGAGTCTGCAATTGCTATTGTACTTCAGCGGGTGTGAGGCAATCCAGATGCTGCTCCCGGAACTTCTTGTATTCTTCTGCGGGTAGAATAGCGTTATCAGCAGAGTAGTCAAGTGAGAGAAAGCAAGTGCAGAGAAGAGAGATGATTGTTCACCTCCCAGAGAAGTGATCTTGCTTTGTGTAGAGGCAGCGAAGACCTCGCAGTCTTGGTGCCTTTCCACCAGAGCCTTGAGCTCGCCTGCAGAGAAGACAGCAATTGAGCAAAAAAGCAAAAAACGGGCGTAAGTACAAAACGCATAAACCGAGATGCTAAAAGCTTACTCTCTATTTCAGAAAGCTTGAGGGTGTTCTCCAGGGCCTGCTGCTCTATAGCATCCTTGTCCTTCTTCTCAGCCTCCAGAGCTTGGTTCCGCTCCCTGGCTTGGCGGTGGTTCCAGAGAAGCTGACGGAAAATCTGTGTCCTTTTCTGGACGCTATCCTGCTGAGTAGAAAGGAAAATATGAGTACTGGAAGATTTGGCCCGAGTAAATGTCAACTCGGGTGAGTCTTCACCTACTCGGCTCGAATCTCGGGGACTGGGGGAATGACTAAGAGAAGAAGAGAAGAAGAGAAGAGAAAGAATAAATCAGCAACTCGGAAAATGCAAAGAAGAGAGAGACACTTACCACATAGCTTTGCTCGATGTCCTCGGCGTTCTTGCGCAGGACAAACAGCTTTCCGGCCAAGGTGCAGCAAGGGCTGGCAACCGTCACGCCAACAAAGCCAATGTCGGCTTTGTTCCATTCCGTTTGATAATGGTCGAGTTTCCCCAACTCGGTACCATCCCAGGCAGTGTTGCCGAGCACCTTGCTGTCCTAGGCCTTCCCGATGTGGCCTACTCGGTCCAAGATGGCCGCAAGGCCTTCTTTGGGAAGCTCCTCCTCGTCTTCGCCGCGGGAAGAAAGTTCTTTGATGACCAAGGAATCCTTCTTTCCCTTGGACTTGGAGACTCCCACGGCTTGGCGCTCTTTGAGAGCGACTAGTCGTTTCTCCTCCTTGGACAGCGGGATTTGGTGGCGGTGCGACAGGTCTGTCCAGTACTCGGGATATTTGCGCTGCACTCTGGCGCCAGCACCAGCACTCAGCTTCTCGACAGGGCCAAAGGTGACCCCGGAGGAAACCGGGTTGGCGCTTGATTTGGGCGAAGTCCAATTTTGAGTAAGTGTCAGCTGGGTTCTCTTGACAAGCTTCCTGGACTGCTCACCCTGTGGCTTGGAGGGCTGCAGCGCCTGCCCAGCCTGTGAGGCAGCGCGCCTTGGCTGGTGCCGGGTTGCCTCAGCTCCCTACTTGGTGGTCTTCTTGGTGCTTGGCGTGGGGGTTGGCCGAGAAGGAGGAGGCACTTGAAGAGTTGGCTGAGGAGGTGGTGGCACTTGTTGAACTGAGATACTTGCTGAGTTGGTGGAGGAACTGGTGCGCGGGGTGGAGTCGCCTGCTGAGTTGGCGGCACAAGTGGCCGGCTACTCGGTGCAGCGTCCGGCTGCACTTGGTCTTGGCGGGTTGGCTCCACCACATCGTCTTCTACCCGCTGCTCCGCAGCGGGATCAGGCCTCTCGGCGACATTGTCTTCTACCCTCGGCTCGGCCGCAGGGTCATGCTGATCTCCGGTGTTGTCTTCAGGCTGCTGGCCCGCAGCAGGCTCTGGACGCGCCAAGGCAGCGTCTTCTTGCTGCTGCTCGGCAGCGTGTTCAGTGTTCTCCTCCGCTGATGCAGCTGGGGGAGTTGGCGGTTTCTCGATGTCGGCAGCGTCTTGGGTAGCCTGCTGCGCTTTCGGCTGCTGCTGCTCGGAGGCGTGGTCGGCATCGTCCCCGGCGCCATCATTCTCTGCGCCGAGATCTTGTTCTTCATCAACAGGGGAGGACGCATGCGTCCTACCCTACGGTTCCTGGTCTTCATCTTCATCCGAGAGATCTACAAGCTGCTCTCGGGGCACAGTTGTCTTCTTCTTGGGACGAGGTGCAGCAGCAGCATCATCGTCGAGAGGCGCGCTGGAAAAAGAAATAAGGTCAGAAAGAAAGTAGAAAAAGGGAGAAGGGAAAAGTACAACAGAAATAGGCAATAAGTCAAGGTTTACTCGGAGAACACTTACCCCTTGCTGGTGGGGACCTTCTTCTTACGAGAAGTGACGGCTTTGTTGGCTGGCTTCTTTTTGGTTCTCTTGCCAGGAGGTGCCTGTGCATCGCTGCCAACCCTCTTCCGGTAGTGGGAGTAGCCATGGACACAGGAACCGCGTCCACGGGCTCCTCCAGGTCGTCCATCTCAGGCTCCTCTGCAGAGAAGAAGGGAAAATTCAGAATAAGCAAAAAAGAAGGGAAGCAAAGCAATCCGCGAGTAAGCGGAAAGGTGAACAAAGTCACCTTCTTCATCTTCGGACCAATCCCGAATAGAGGCATCAGCTCGGGACTTACCGGCCTGAATGGCGTGAGGGATACACAAGGTATCTTGGGTGTCATATGCCTTGGCGTCATCCTCAGTTCTATCATCGTGCCAGTTGGCCTCGAAGATCTCACTGCCCTCTTCTCTCTGGCGATTGATATGCTGTTGGTACAAGCAAGCACTATGAGTTAAGTTCTCGGATAAGTGGTTCTACTCGGGATAGAGTGCAAACACAAAGCACATTCAGCTAAGTGGTTCTACTCGGAACAAGCGTGCAAACACAAAGCATATTAAGCTAAGTGTTTCTACTCGGGATAGCGTGCAAACACAAAGCATATTAAGCTAAGTGAGTTAACTCGGAACAACATGCAGGCATAAAGCATACAAAGGTAAAGGTTCCTACTCGGCACAGCATGCAAATACAAAGCATATGAAGCTAAGAGGAATTCTACTCGGTGTCAATTACAAATAATAAGGGTGCAGAGAAGAGCACTAACCTGGGGGATCTTCTTGGTGCGGCTATACGGCATGAAGCCGTATGCCCAGTTATCGGTGAGCGTGGTCTGCATAATAGACCTGGCCCAGATGGGCACCTCAGCCTTGCTAAGCTCAAAGGTCTTCGTCCTGGAACAATCCAGAGGACCTCCCATATAGCACATCTTGTGCACTCGCTCCTGGAGCGGGAGTACTCGGCGGGAGATCCAGCAGGCGATTGGGTCGTCATGAAGGAGCCCTTCCGCCACAAACTCGGTCATGCGCTTCTCGACCTGGAGGACGTCTGGCACGGTCTTCTTTGGATCATATCCCCAGTTCTGCCCGGTGGGCAGCGTGTTCACAAACTTGGGGAGCCCTATCCGGTCTTCGATGGGATTTCCCTTCTCGGCGGCAACGTTCTTCACGTAGAGGAAACCGCGCTGCCACTTGCGCAAGGTTTCCAATCCGAGCACCCGCGGATGGTGCCCGGTCTTGCGCTGCAGCATCATCGCGCTACCTGTCTGGGTCATCACGCGAGGGGCTTCAGTGTTGCCAGGATCGGGAACACTTTGCTTGCGGAGGAAGAAGTACTTTGTCCATGTCTGGGCCGTCGGATAGATGCCCATGAAGGCTTCACACACGGTGGCGTGTGTGGAGAGCATAACAATGGCATTTGGTGGAAGATGGTGTGGCTGGAGGCCGAAGTGGCGGAGGAAGTCGGAAAGGAATTTAGAGATGGGAAGGCCGAAGCCGCGTTTGAAGTGGGAGAGGAATACCACGTACTCATCCTTTTTGGGTGCCGGGACGAGCTCGGTGCCGGATGCCGGCAGACAACGCTGGGAGGAATGCGGCGGGTGTTCACCAGCCATTGGCAGTCCTCAGTGGTGACGTTCAAGCCTTCCCAGCCAGCTCGGGCAGGAACCGCCTCGTCTCCGTGCGGAGCCATGGCAGCGAGGTTGTTAGTTGGGGAAGAAAAGCTCGTCGGAGTTGAGGGCGAGGATGGCGGCGATGGCGCGCCGAGATTCTTGCTCTCAGATCTCACGGTGGGGGCGTAGTGAGTGCTCGCGGTGGCGCGGTGCTCGACAACGGCGACTGAGGAGACGGAGTGCGAGCTTGGAAAAGGAGGAAGAGAGAGAACAGGCAGGCGGCGCGGGGGTATTTATCTCTCCCCGCGGGCTGCAGTTACTACTGATCGATCGTGGCTATTGATCGTGCGGCATGGGTTAACTGCCCGTTAGAAACGCACACAGCGTGAAACGCGCGCGTAACGGGCGCAGTTAATCCCACGTCCCAGATCGTGGGCTCTCGAGTACCCGTTCGACGTGACCTAACAGGCTGTGGGCCTAGGCGCAGAGACTGGCGCGTGGCCTGCAGCAGCACCGAGGCGTCGCGGTCACTGGTGCATGGCACATGCCCCGCGGCGACACGAGAAGATGGATTTGGTCTGATCCAGCGGGATCGTGTTCAAAATTTCACTAAGTCAAGTTACTCCGCAGCACAGTACAGAGAGTGCTCTACTCGGCTACAAGGAAGTTTCCCTCGTAACCATAGTTGGAGAGATTTGAGAAGGAGTCCTTGGTCCAAGTTGACGTGCAACTCGGCACTACTCCTTTGAGAAGACAATTTGGTTTAAGCTGGCAGAGCCCTACGAACAAGTTCGTTGGACTCTACCAGCTTCGGGGACTAATGTCGGGGGGCTACCCCCGAGTAGGGGTAAGGCAAGTGGTAAAATGAAGATCAGAGTACTGTTCAGTCATAAGTATCGAACCCCCGAGTAGGGCTACCCGGTACCCTCTACCCGGTAGTTCCTATTCGGTCATAAGTATCGAAGGCCCAAAGAAGATAAGGAGAAAGATTGTGAACGTCCGGGTAGCGGTCAGGTGGTCCGAGTAGATGGGCTGCGATCCTACCCGGGCAAGAAGTCAATGGAGCCGTTCTGACAAGATCACGGAGATCCCGCAGCCGTACAGGCATGCGGTTCAACTTACGGAGCACATGATGATCCGCGCAACGACGTGGCTACAGTGAGGTAGGCTCCTGTCATGTCCTGTCACTTACAGAGGGGACAGGACATGTCGGGGGGCCTACTCTGTGAGACTGACAGGGTGGACAGGTCCCATCTGCCGAACGGTGCGGCGACTTCCCGCACCCGGGTCGGCGAGAAGCCGGAGGCGTGCTCTGCTTCACCGTAGGCACGTCCCATCAGTTGTACCTTTTAGTCTTTGTTTATTCGGCTGGGCACCAGTATATAAGGTGCCCTGTCCCCTCCTACGCAAGGAACGTTGCCTGAGATCGCATTTATTACGAGAGCTAGCATCACAGAGAGAGAGAGCAGCCGAGTGGCTACTCGGCTGAGAGGCAAAGTTGTACTGTGGCTACTCGGAGATTACACACACGGAGAGATAGGCAGGAGTAGGGGTGTTACCTCCACACGAGGGCCCCGAACCTGGGTAGTTCTTGTTGTTTGCAGTGATACCTGAGCGCGGCTACTCGCCGTGCAATCCCTCCCCGGATACCTACAGCGTCCATCGGCCCCAAACTCAAGCCATCCCATGGCATCTGTCTTCTCCACACCAAGACAATTTTAGAGCAGTGTCTGCTGTAAAACTTGGTACTGGTACTTCTATTCTATTCTGGCAAGATAATTGGCAAATTGGTAATTCCTCTGTCCCTCTTAAAGTGAGATTTCCCAGGTTGTTCTCCTATGTGCTCAATGATAATTTGTAAGTGGCTGATATCTATGATATGGAGGAGAAATATCAGCTATTTCAACTACCTCTATCTCAGCAAGCATTTGTTGAGTTCCAGCTGATGGAACAATTGATGGCTCAGAATCCTATTTCTAATGCTAATGATGAGTGGGGTTATTCTTGGGGGACTAATTATACATCTGCCAGTTTCTACAAGAGGATCTTTAAGCCTTTAGCCACCCCTGCCATCTATAAATGGCTTTGGAAGTCTTCCTGTACCATGAAGCTGAAATTGTTTGCTTGGTTGCTAATTAAGGACAGGTTAAACACAAAGGATTTACTGAAGAGAAGGCATTGGGAGGTCACTGATGACTTCCATTGTGTATTGTGCCCTGTTGGTGTGCATGAGAACCGTTTGCACCTTTTCTTTGTTTGCAATTTTAGCCAGAGGATCTGGAATTATCTTCATATTTATTGGGTCCATGCTACTGATATACATTTAAGTGTAAGTCAAGCAAGAAAGCAATTTGCTAGACCTTTCTTTATGGAAGTGGTGATTGTTGCTTGTAGGCATATTTGGCTACAAATAAATGGCAAGATTTTTGAGCATCAGAGGCCTTCTTTTGCTGGATGGAAGAGGGGTTTCTTACATGATTTAACCATGTTGCAGTACAGAATGAAGAAGAAACATGCCGAGGAATTGTTGCTCTGGATCAATAATCTTCCCTAGATGATTAGTGCTGTTGATGGTCTTTTTACATATTTTTTGGTTTCCTTCTTCTTTTTGTACATAAACTTTGGTTTCTACTTTTAATAAAGGGATGGGATGCTGTGGGGATTTTGCCCTATGGTCAGAGTGTTCCAAAAAAAAATGTTAAAATGCTTGTTAAACATTTCCAAATGGTTCAAACTCAAATTGATCAACTTCCTAAAGTGCAAAAAGATTTGCTAGTCAATGCTTCTAAAGAAAAACATGCTTGTGAAATAAGAACTAGAAGTGGTATCGCTACACAAGATCCTTTATATACTGAGGGACATCCTAAAAGAATTGAACAAGATTCTCAGCAAACTAATAATGATGTTATTCATACTACGAAGAAAAAGAAGAAGAAACATAAAACTGCTGTAGAATCCTCTGAACTTGCTAAAGATCCTAATAGTATATCTATCTCTGATGCTGAAACTGAAAGTGGTAATGAAAAGAATGATGCTTCAGATAAAGAAGAATTTGTAGCTAAACCTGAAAAGCAAACTAAAACTGCAAAGTATACTAAGGAAGATTTTACAGCAAGTACAGAATGAAGAAGAAACATGCCGAGGAATTGTTGCTCTGGATCAATAATCTTCCCTAGATGATTAGTGCTGTTGATGGTCTTTTTACATATTTTTTGGTTTCCTTCTTCTTTTTGTACATAAACTTTGGTTTCTACTTTTAATAAAGGGATGGGATGTTGTGGGGATTTTGCCCTATGGTCAGAGTGTTCCAAAAAAAAATGTTAAAATGCTTGTTAAACATTTCCAAATGGTTCAAACTCAAATTGATCAACTTCCTAAAGTGCAAAAAGATTTGCTAGTCAATGCTTCTAAAGAAAAACATGCTTGTGAAATAAGAACTAGAAGTGGTATCGCTACACAAGATCCTTTATATACTGAGGGACATCCTAAAAGAATTGAACAAGATTCTCAGCAAACTAATAATGATGTTATTCATACTACGAAGAAAAAGAAGAAGAAACATAAAACTGCTGTAGAATCCTCTGAACTTGCTAAAGATCCTAATAGTATATCTATCTCTGATGCTGAAACTGAAAGTGGTAATGAAAAGAATGATGCTTCAGATAAAGAAGAATTTGTAGCTAAACCTGAAAAGCAAACTAAAACTGCAAAGTATACTAAGGAAGATTTTATTGCTAATAAACATGGTAATGAGAGAGAACCTTGGGTACAAAAATCAATGCCTTTTCCTGGTAAGAAACACAAATCTAAGGAAGAAGAACACTATAACAAGTTTTGTGAATGGATGAAACCTTTGTTCTTGCAAATTCCTTTAACTGATGCTATTATATTGGCTCCTTATGCAAAATATATGAAAGATATTGTCTCTAACAAAAGTAAAATTCCTAATGAGGAAATTTCCACTATGCTTGCTAATTACTCTTTTAATGGAAAGGTTCCTGAGAAGCTTGGAGATCCTGGTATACCTACTATTCCCTGTTCTATTAAAAATAATTATGTTAGAACTTCTTTGTGTGATCTGGGGGATGGAGTTAGTGTCATGCCTTTTACTCTCTATAAAAGAATCCTCCTAGAAAAATTGATACCAACTGATATATCTTTGCAAATGACTGATAAGTCTACTGCTATTCCTGTGGGTATATGTGAGAATGTTCCTGTTCAAGTTGCTAATAATTGTCTGATATTAACTGACTTTGTTGTGTTGGAAATGCCTGAAGATGATAATATGTCTATTATTCTTGGAAGACCTTTTCTTAATACTGCAGGGGCTGTTATTGATTGCAATAAAGGCAAAGTTACTTTTAATTTTAATGATAAAGAGCACAATGTTTATTTTCCCAAGAATATTGATAGAACATATGGTCTAAATTCCATTGAAAATGTTGAGACCATCAAGATTGGAGAATTTTATTGTCCTATTCCAAAGCCACCCAAAGAATATGAAATTATTATGATTGGGACTATGCCTATCAAGGTTGAGGTAACATGAGTATTTAGTGAGAAACAAAGTTTTGTTTCATATAAAATTATTTTGGTAGCAAGACTTCATCACCCTTGTTAACAAAATGATTTTAAATGAAATGGGCAATGTTTTCACTATGTTTTCACCTTCCCCATTATGTTTTCACCATGTTTACTTCTGATATCACATTATTACTTGAGTGCAATCATGTTTTCCACCATCCTTATGCATGTTTTCCTGATGTTTTCACTCTGATTACTGAAGTTATGCATGTTTTTAACACCCATACTTTTGTTTTCACCACTACCACCTTTGTTTTCTTTGGTATTCTTTCATTGGAGTGTCATAGAACCTATTTAGTTCTTGTTTTGGTTTTGTTTTCCATGTTTTCACTTTCGGTTTCCCGGTTTTTATTAATTATTAAAATTCTGGAAATACCTCAAAAATAAAGTTTCTCGAAAAATTCCAGAAAAATTATAATAAAATTTTACGTAAAAAATGAGGCAGAAAGCCTCCTGGGAGACCCCAGGGGGACCCACCAGGCAGGCACACGCTAGGGTGGCGCGGCCTGCCCCTGGTGGCGCCAGCCCATGGTGTGAGCCCCCTGGCCCCCCCCCCACTAACTCTCTACCCTGCCAAAGTTCCCTCTCTCACGTCCCAAACTCAACACATTTCTTCCTCGAAATTTTTCGATCTCTTTGCTCAGCCCATCTTTTGTGCTGAAATTTGGTGCATTTGCTCTCCGGTATGTGACTCCTCCGATGATCCAAGTAGAATTTTGTTTAATGAAGTATTTCTTGAGTATTTTGGTACTGTAGGTGACAACTTATGTGAGTTTGCATGCTTCATTTGAGTATAAATAATATAGTTCTGATGTATGTTTAGCTCTCATATAAGTCCCTATGGTAGTCTCCACCTTATAGTTGCTTGAAATTAATTTTTGTGATGATTGTTGAAAATTTCAGAGATGGAGCATAATGCTTATCAACTAAACCAGCATGAGTTGGAGTTGCATGAGGTCATGCTTGTGCACCGTGAGGAGAGGGTGTTCCCATCGATCTATGCGTGTCGGGAATTTATGCAAGTTATAGGAATTCTGCAGGATTTTAACACTCTAGTGCATAATGCAGGTTTAGAGCGTTTCATTGAGGATGAGCCCATCCAATATGTGAAACTTACTATGTCTGTGGTGCAGGATTTTCGTTTTAAATGGTCTCCAACTAATCCAATGGTCCACTATAAGATTTATAATAAAGTTGTGAGCCTGCCTTTTAGTGTTTTCTGTGCAGCCATTAAGGTACCTGAGTGGGGGTCTTGTGAGAAAATAAGTGGGCAGCCCAAACCACTACTGGATTTATATGGAGAGATTTGCCAAGGCAGAATCTTCACCGGGGGGAAGGGTAAAATTCGTGAAATTCAACTCCCTAGCATTTGATACTTTGCCTACTTCATTTCTAAATGTTTATTAGCTAGGAAAACTGCCAGCAAGTTATCTGTTTATGATTTGGCGTTTATTGCTGCTTGATGGGGGGATAATAACCCGGTAGGCCAAACTCCAAGGAGTAACCCGGCCCAAAGGACGCTGTGCAAGATCCGGCTAAAGATAAGAAAACCTATAAAGGCCCAAGCTTGTAGGCCCAGTAACCCGGATTGTGGGTTATGGTAGAAGAAAGTTAGGGTTTGTGCGCCGTGTCCGGGTAGGATCCAGGATGCGCCTTGGAGAATAAGCCAAGGGGTATGGGTGCTTTATAAACCGACCCCCAGGTCTAGTTTAGGCAGAGATCTAAGAACCCTAGCAGTATCGCTCGATATCGAGCATCCAGTGTAATCCCATAGTTGAGTTATTGAATCAAGATCGGAGACTCGGCGACTTTGATTGCCGGCTACCAGATCGAATTGCACCATGTTTTCCTCTGAGCTAAACCCTCTCCCAAACGCCTGTGTCGTCTTGCCCCAAGATCAGTTACCCCCGGTAACATCTGCCGTGATTATCCCACGACAGTTGGCGCCCACCGTGGGGCCTGCGTCCAAAGGTGTTTACATCACGGGAGAAGCTCGGAAGAGCATGGAGAATCTCGTCGTCGGCGAAATCTACGTCGACCACAAAGGAGAAAAGATGGTGGCGATTCCGGCTGGGGGCCAGAGTCGGATCACCTCGAATCCGGATCCGTCGTGACAATCGGCCGGATCAGCGTCTTCATTGGTATGGTATGTACTTCCAATTTGATCCCTGACAATATTGGATCTGATTCTGTGCCAGGAGAAGCCACTTCTATCCGATCATATGACGAAGAATCGATTGGAACGACACATCCGGCAGAAGAACCCATCGCGGAGTGGGAACAGCCGGAGGAGCCGGCATGGACCCCGCGCGACCGGGTCGAAAGAGAAGGTGATACCGGGTCTATCCTGGATCTGCTGGAAAACCGGTATGGGGAGGAGAACGATGAGGAAGGACAGCATGAACTCACACCGGATATCGTACGCCGAGTCGCAGTCTATGCGGCTCCCGCGGCCAATCTCAACCAAGGAAACGCAACCGCGGCATCAGTCGGGGCGGCTCAGGCGGTGGCCCAGCAGCAAGGTGCGGCTAACGGAGACCCAGTTTTGGCCCGGGTTGATGGGGAATCGGCATCAGTAACCAGCCGCGCAGCAGACGAGGAGTTGCACGCAAACACGTTCGGATTCCTGGGAAACCGGACACCAGGGGCGGGTCCTTCAAACCCACGCCACCCGGTCTTATTTGATAATAATCTGATTTTAGATCCCACGGTCCTTGCGACAGTTATCACTCCGGAAAACGCAGCGGAACGTGTCAGGGATCTGGATGTAGCTCGTCGTGCGCTGGAACAGCAAAGAAGGCAGGTAGAGGCAGAAAGGCAAGGGATGGCCAGGCGGCAGCGTGAGTTGGATGCGCTAGAAACTCGGTTCCGAGAGGAAACGTCTAGAGTGCATCAAAGGCATCAAACCAGGTTACCAGCAACGGGCGGGGTTATTAATCCGGCTAATTTATTTATCACACCTCAGGATCAGCCGATACCAGTGGTGAACCAGGGAACCACACCCCAACCGGCGACAGCAGGGACACATCCGGCCAATGAACGGGCCGGGTTACCCCCACCACAGACCAGAGTCACAACCGGCAACGATCTACCACCACCGCCACCATCACGATTCCGCACACCAGCCGGCCACTACAATAACCCCATGGACAATGTGTATGCGGCGACACTCGCGTTAAATCAGATCCCCGTGGGAGAGTCGCCCCATGCAGAGAAGACTCGGCAAGCCATCGATCTGTTGCACACTGCGGTGGCACAGCAAGCCAATTATCCGGATCATAGAAGCGGTATGACAGGAACGCCATACGTCAGTCAACAACAAGGGAATATCCAAACAAGTTCAGCACGGCGGAGGGAAGAGCAGCAGCAAATGCCGCCTCCTCCCCGCGCTCAGGCAGCATCAGCAGCACAGGCTGTCGTGGACAGTTCTAGAGCCCGGAGGGCCGCGGCCGGGTCTGCAGCGCATGGACTTCCCGCAGCACCGCGCCCAGCCGCGCCCCCGCGGCATCACACGTTTCTAGAGCAAGGCCGGCTTCAACCGTTTTTGCGGGACCCAAGTGTCTCTCGGACAATATCAGAGCTGAACCTTACCCGGAAAAATTCAAAGAGCCAGGGAAAGTAGTGAATTATGAGCCAACTATGGACCTAGAAACATGGCTAAGTAGCTATGAGATGGCAATGTCAATTCGCAACGCATCCGAGAATCTCCAAGACAAGTTCATGTACTTGATGATGTCAGAAGGAGCAGCAAAGTTGTGGTTCACCAATTTGCCGGAAGGATCGATCAAGTCCTGGGAGGAATTGAAGACCGCGTTTGTCAAGCACTTTCATGGGACGTGCAGGAAGTTGTTCACTATTGACGACCTAGAGCGGTGCGTCCAGAAGAAGGGAGAATCGGCGCGCAGTTGGGTGCGCCGGGTTATGGAGATACTTCACTCGTCCACGGACATTCAGCCCAAGGATGCGCTACAGGCCATGGCAAAAACATGCAAGTACATACCTTTAGTGCAAAAGTTAACTCGCATGAAGTCTAGTCGAAATGCGTCGGAAGTTGCAATGGGAGAATTGATGGACGCATGCAACAAACACGCTGCGACAGATACTACAGAAGAGGAAGTTGATGACAAGAAGGTAAAAGCAAACACAAGTAATAATGGAAGAACCGGCAATACATCAGCACCGGGTAATAACGGAAATAGCCAGAACAAGCGCCCGTTTGAAGGAGGCTCCGAGTTTGTCGCCAATACAGAAGCCGGGTCTTCAAGGCCCAGAGCAGAAGGAAATTTCAACGGAGGTAATCACAATGGAGGAAACTATCAAGGGCCGCCAAGGCCGGGTAACAATTGGGACATATTCAGGATGGCGTGCCCGAAACACAGCAGGAACGGCAGGCCAGCTAACCACTCTCTGGAGCAGTGCGCCGACTTACAAAGATGGAAAAATGACGAAGTGAACAGAGCTATGCGAAGTGCAGGACGGGGAGGTGGACCGGGTCCAGGGGGAAACCCGGGCAACGGCCCACCCCCAGCTGGTAACCCGGCGGCTGGAAATCAAGGCAATAACCAAGGGGGGGCAGGAGGTTTCCAGGCTAACCCCAAACAACTGGGTCAATATCATGTGCACACCACAGGAGGCTCTAACAAGGACAAAAAGATACTGAAGCAAGCGATCAACTCAGTTTCGTCAGCTGTCCCGAGATACTTGAGATGGTCAGAACAGGAGGTAACATGGAGCAGAAGGGATCACCCAGAAAGAGTGGAGCACCCGGGAGTCTTGGCATTAGTGGTCGCACCACAAGTCAATGGGTATGAGCTGAAAAAGGTTTTGATGGATGGTGGAAGCAGCATCAACATACTGTATTGGGAAACCTTCCTACGCATGGGCCTCAAGGAGTCTCAGTTACAAAAAAGCTCAACAGTTTTTCATGGGATAGTGCCGGGTCATTCAGCGTGCCCCGAGGGAAAAATCGCATTGGAGGTAGCCTTTGGGGAGTCAAAGGATAACTATCGAGTTGAGTGGCTTACCTTTGAGGTAGTCAAATTGCGCAGCCCATATCACGCGTTATTTGGAAGACCGGCTTACGCCAAATTCATGGCTAGGCCGTGTTACGTATATCTACAGCTAAAAATCCCGGGTCCCAAGAAGACCATCACCATACATGGAAACCGAGACATAGCAGCTGAATGCGACGAAGGAGATGCAGCAATGGCCGAGCAAGCCTGTAGAAAAGAAGAACTCAAGCATTACCGATCTCAAGCAGACCCGGAGGACAGAACCACATCAAAAAGGCCGAGTACTGAAGGCGAAAGAGCAAAATCCAAAGTAGCACAAGATGCTAAAATGGTGGCTTTTACCAAGGATGACTCCCCCAAGCAATCCGCCATAAAGGAAGAAACTGCACGGCCGCTCACAACCAGCCGTGTCACGGAAACACCTCACCCGGGTCGATTAGTAAACCCGGTACTCATCATGAAAAAGTCCAGCATGTGGAGAATGTGCGTCGGTCACGCCAGTCCGGGACCGGTCCCCATGGAGAACTAAACAATGTAACGGGCAGCAGGTTTCAGACGCGCTCTTTTCCTACCCAGGGTACCTAAGGGGACTGGAAGGTTTTTAATGAGGCGGCCTGCTGATCCAAACTTTCTCGCATCAATAAAGAGATGGTTATCAAGTCCTATTTCATTACAGCCTGATTACAAGTAAGTAGTATCCATGTGACATCAATATTTCAGTATCATTAAGAACGTTGAGCATATATAGGTCTCGGGGGATGGTTGCTCAAGTAGCCCAGCCACAAACCCGAAAGACCCGGCCTTGATGCCTATAAGTTATAGGGGCCGATTATTCGCAAACGAGTACGGCTGCAATCTTATAACTGGACAAAGGAGCCAAATTTTCTTGACTTTTCTTACTTAAGCTCGATGTGACTCGCACTAAAGTGGCATGATTTGTTCGCTTACGATTACAATCAGCCATGAAGCCCAATGGGACTTGTCTGACCCTGTTTTCGTATGGATGTAACAACATGGTATCCACGCGAAAGCCGGCTTACAGTACAAGATAGTCAAAAGGGTCATCTAAACCACAAGTTTATGCAGAGCACAAGGCTAATAGCCGGAAGCTCAATTACTATCAAGCATAACTTCAGTACTTACAGGGAATGGCCTTAGGTTTTCGACTCGGTAAAAAGCAATTTGTTCTCTGAGAAAGGCCACACCTCCATGACTCGGACTTTGGGTCATGGGGACTGGGGACTTCGCAACAGAAACAAACTACTTGGTTATCGCAGTTCGAAAGACCTTAGCATTCGAGTCTTGGGGACTTAAAGAAAAGTCCACTTATCAAAGCCCCTGGTACTCGGAAAACCGAGTTTTACGAAGGGAGCCAGAATAGAGAGTCGGATATCGAGGAAAAACTCAAAGAATAGACAAGCAATACGGTTATCAAAAGGCCAGGAAAGCCGCAAAGCATATCACAGACTAAAGTACGTTACAAGTTACGAGATCAGTATCAGGGTGCACAGGTGCATCATCAAAAGCATAATAGTTTGAGTACAAAGCATCACGAAAACAAGGTATTATGATGGTATTGCCCTATTCGGCCTCCTGAGTACGGTCTTCCGGCTCTGGGTCCTGGGCTTGCTGCTTAGCCTTCCCGGCACCTTTACTCGGACTCACTGCATCAGGGCGGACAGGCAGAGGAACGACTGGTGTAGAGGCAGAAGGACATGATCCTAGCTCGGCCTCTCTCTTTGCAGTTGCCTCCCTCTTCTTGGCCGAGTTAGAAGCCCACTTCTCCAAGATATCAAAGGGCGGGGGTGCTTCCTCTGTAACAACTTTGCCATCAGCGTCGTATGCACTCATGATCGTGTTTAGGTCCAAACTATCGGCCAAAGAGGTAGCCGAGGGGCGCACTGCGGCTTGTATGGCCTTGAAATCTTTGGGTGTAAATTTGGAACCATCCGCCTTGAATTCGGGAAACCCGGATATTACCTTTGCTGGGTCAAGCTTCGGAAAGAAAGCCTTGGCCAGGGTAAAGGCCCGGGTCATACCAATCCGGCAGGACGAGCGCTTCCAGATTTCAATCCAGCCAGGCACAGTGGAGCAGGCTTGAACGAGATTTTCTTCACCCGGGTATACTTCCGTAGGCCACTTCACGGCATCCAGTATAAATTTCGTGCCGGCGAAGAAAGTTCGAAGCACGGTCTTTAGGGTTTTAGCCTTGACAATGGCATCCTCCTCTAGGGCCGCAAGGTTGGCACCTACAGTTGTAACAAAAGGGAGAACGTATCAGTAATCCCGAGTCTGACATAATAAAGCAAAGATATGAAGCCAATCGGCAGCAAAAACTTACTAAGCAAGATCTGATAAGTATCGGCGACTTGGTCCGATAGTTTCTTCAGCGAGGACTGAGCGGCATTGCACTTCTTCTTGTATTTGGAAACATCCTTCTTCAAAGCTCTCATGTCATCCTCAAGGGTTTCCCTTCGTTTTATCTCGGCAAGAAGAAGTCGTTCAGTCTTCAGTAAAGTTTCATCAGACCGGGTTACCTGTGCCTGTAAGTAGCAAGGAACGCAAGTATTAGTTGGATATTATGGTAAGCTGAATATGGCGTAAAAGTACCAAGCGTAACTTTTACAAGTCACACTCGGAACTTGGGGACTAGGTATGCAATATGAGATACCAAGTGTCCTTACCTGGTGCTCTGCAGCCATGCGCTCCAAGATCTGGCTCTCCGAACTCTTCATAGTAAGGAGAGTGTTCATCAATTGATCAAAAGTGTCTTTACTTGTATCAGAATACCCGGGGCCTTGGAAATTCCGAGAAGGAGCTTTCTTCTTAGTGGGAGGCGGAACCCGGGTCATTTGTGTGTCGGAATCCGACGCTCCATCTTCTGCACCCAAGACGGTGGCTTTGTTCTTCTTGCTTGCATGGGAAGCAATCGGATATTCGGCTTCTTGTGTGTCCGGGTTTCTCGGCGACGCTTGTTTTTCGCCGCTAGACGCGGATGTGGACTTATCAGTCGGGCTCCCCTTACCCGGGCCCTCGTTTTCCATATCCTCTTGGTCGCTGATAACGACCGTGGCCCTATAGATGTTGTCAGCGAACAGTTAAATATACAGTCAGGAAAGGGTGATGAAATGTGGTGGAGTATCAGGAAGGGGATTTTACCCGGTGTTCACCGCAAAGTCACAAGGAAATCCATCGCTGGACTCGGGAGAGGCTGGAAATTATCAAGATAGATGTCATATGGGAATGGTTCAAGGAGGATGTTTTGACCGAGAAAAGATAGGGCAATTACCAGCCCGCCGAGTCGGGGTCGATGAAATACCCGGGTTAAGGGTACCATCACCCGGGTTATTCCGGGTTGACCTGCGCTTGGTCATGGGCGACTCCTTCAAGCATGGCCAGTGGAATAACGTCAAGGTAGCTCATGTGTATCATTAAGGTAATGCGAATTGAATGCAAGAAGGAGATATGAAACCTTGGAGGTGGCCTCTTGAGTTTTCCTTTTTGATCCGACTTTGACGGTTGGCTCTAGTTCCTCCTCGTCGCTGGCGGATTCTACTTTGCCGTCAGAGTTTTCTTCCTTGTCATCTTCTCGTTCTGGATATCATCAAGGTTATAGTTGGAAATGAAAGGGTTATGGTGAGCTTGAAGGAGCCAAATAAAATCCGGAGAGTACCTTCGTCCGAGTTAACGGTTTCTTGCTCTTCTGGACTTTCGGAGCTAGGGGAGGCGTTGGTTTTCCAGAAATCATCGTCAGCCTGAAAGGTGTTAGTGCAAGGGTTATCAACTGTATTGAGTGGAAAGAGCAAAGGTAAAGGCATCAAAGTCGGGTTTTCACCTTGGGGGCTGGGTTCTCAAGTGTGAAGGGCTCCAACCCGGATATGTTCCGGATTACCTCGAGCTTTTCTGTCAGAAAACCCTTGATGGTCTTATGAGTGTCGCCAGCTGCGAAGATGTTGTCGGAATACCGGAGCGGGTCTATAGATTGCCCTGAATACTCGCACATCAACTTTGTGCGGATGGAATTGGGTTGAATCCGGAAATCGACCCAAGTCTTCACCAGGTTGAGCCCAATGAGGCCTTGGGCCGTGAGAGTGGTGATTTTGGCTAGAAGTGGTTGAATTGCCTCCCTGTCCGAGTCAGGGGCGAAAGCACTAAATTTATCAGAGATGTCAAGAAGACCCTCAGAGTAACCCGGCAGCTTCTTTTGGCCGGGTGGGGAGGTATCTTGGCAGTAAAAGTAGGAGAGCTGCCAGTGCTTGACATGAGAATTAAGGGTGAGTGGTGGCATCAAAGAATTCTTGCGGCGCTGGATGGAAACCCCGCCGCAAGCGAGAAGCGCCCCGTCGCCGCTCTCGCGGCACGGTTTGCATTGAAAAAGCTCAATGAAGAGAGCTAGACTTGGCGAAGTGCACAAGTAGGACTCGGAAAGGACTATGAAGTGGGAGATGTTTAAAACAGAATTGGGCCCGATATCAAAGACGCGAAGGCCGTAATGGTTTAGAACATCACGGAAAAAAGGGTGACCCGGTGGGCGGAAGCCCCGGGTCACATGTTCCACGAAGCAGATTACCTCGCCCTTTGTCGGGGTGGGCCGGGTCTCCTTACCCGGCACTCTCCACTGGATATCCTCTTGAGGAGGAAGAATTCCCAGCTCCACCAGCTCCTCCAACTTGGCCTTGGTGACCGTAGACCACGCCCAGTTGGCGGATATGGAGTTGGTGGCTTTAGCTTTGGTTGGAGTCTTCCCCTGCTTTTTGGGAGCCATTTGGTTGACCTGCAAAGTACAAGGTAAAGGGATAAGAGGACTAAGACGCGGAAGCTATGAGCTGGCCGAGTATCGACAGGGTGATATTGAGGCAGGAGAAATTGCACGCAATCCGGGTATTAGCTCGCAGAGTAAAGTTCGAAATTATCCGGGTATCAAGTATTATGGCGAAAAATTATGGGATCTAAGTGTTGAAGGAGTTTTTGAGGACGATGGATGGCCGCGTAGGCACTTAACGCGTATAAAAGGAACTGAAAAGGGGAAGTCCGGCCGGGTGATTGAGGCCAAGGCGGAAATTTTGAGTGGATCGGGCCCAGATTGGGAATCTTATCTTCAGATTTGTGGCAAAATTAATACTTGCAGGTAGTAGGAGAGTGGATTGGAATCCATAACTTATCTATTAGGCGAGCTGGAAAGAATACTAGCAACCTAATTCGGCATGACCGAGGAATCGTTGGCGGATCGATTTGGATCTAATCTAAGGTGAAATCAAAAATTGCGAGGGCAAATTAATGGGCGCAGGAGGCTTACCGGAGGAGATCTGAGTGAGGCTTTGCGAAGGCAGATGGCGCAAGTCTGGTGACCCTTCGCGGTTCTTGACGAGCCGGATGGAGATTTGTCGACGGATCTTGGCGGCGGCGCGGGGCAAGCAGTGGCGGAGCGCAGCCTCCGGCCGATGGGCTCCGGTGATGCGCGCGGGATTTCCGTGGTGGCGCTCAGTGAGAATGAGCTCAGAGGGAGGAAGGAAGCGGAGTGGGGGGAAATGAGCCGTTAGGGTTCGGGTTACCCCCAAGGAGCTTATTTATAGGGCGAATGGATAAGCCCGGTTCAGTGAGCGGGAGCCGGGAGTTGCGGAAGTAAACGGCTACCTATTTGAGTTTTGGCGAGATGCGCTTTAAATGTTGAATATGGGATTTGAACGAAAAGGAGAAAGAGATCCATCCCGTGATATCAGGTCAATTATCGAGCGCAAAATCTTGACATTTTGGGGTTTACCTGGGAAGGTAACTTAGGTACTTGGGGAAGAGCCGGGTTACTATATGGCCACCATGGAGTAAGGCCTAGCTATTTATTGAGGCGCTTAACCCCGGCCTCCACATTCTCGTGTGTTTGATATCTCTGCAGGGAATAGCGAGCGCTTCAAGGAGGATCCATGAAGCCCAGGCTATTCTGGGGACTACTGATGGGGGATAATAACCCGGTAGGCCAAACTCCAAGGAGTAACCCGGCCCAAAGGACGCTGTGCAAGATCCGGCTAAAGATAAGGACAACCTATAAAGGCCCCAAGCTTGTAGGCCCAGTAACCCGGATTGTGGGTTATGGTAGAAGAAAGGTTAGGGTTTGTGCGCCGTGTCCGGGTAGGATCCAGGATGCGCCTTGGGACATAAGCAAGGGGTATGGGTGCTTTATAAACCGACCCCAGGTCTAGTTTAGGCAGAGATCTAAGACCCTAGCAGTATCGCTCGATATCGAGCATCCAGTGTAATCCATAGTTGGTTATTGAATCAAGATCGGAGACTCGGCGACTTTGATTGCCGGCTACCAGATCGAATTGCACCATGTTTTCCTCTGAGCTAAACCCTCTCCCAAACGCCTGTGTCGTCTTGCCCCAAGATCAGTTACCCCCGGTAACATCTGTCGTGATTATCCCACGACACTGCTGCTTTGAGACATGATAGGTCTTATAATTTGGTGCTTTGATTGCTTACCGTCTCTCATATAACCGTGAGAAGGGTGGAGTTTGTGGAGGTATTATTGCCTCGCGCTTGTTAGCTTTGCATGGTTTGGAGCCACACCATCTAGACTATCAATTTCCTATAGAGAGGCTTAATCTTGTTTCCATGGTTCAACATAAGTTTCTTTCCACTCATGCTCACTTACATAATTTATATTTTGAATTAACTTCCTCCAAACGATCCGGGTGGAGAGTTGTTAAAACTGTTAGAGAAGTACTTTTGCCTGCACCTCTTTTGTTTGATCATAATAACAGGCAAGGATGGGGGCTTCCTGAGAGTGAGCTGAATACATACCTTGAGCATCTCCCCCAGCAAGGGGAGGACTCCGGAGAGGGGGACGATGGTGATTTAGTCCATCCCTATGATGCCACGGGGATTCCATATTAGCACCCCGGTTATGACTATGCGTCGGCTGCTTCATCTTCTTCTTATGCGCCCGACTACGACCACGCGAGGGATGACCCACCACGGTGGGGATATTTCCCGCACTTTGATTGATCTCCACTTAGGACAAAAGCCTAAGCTTGGGGGGAGGTATACCGATATCACACTCATTTATATATCATGTTCGGTCGGTTCTTTGTATATCCATGTTTATCAGTTCTTTCGTTTGTTTTCGTTTCTCTTTGTTTCTTTCGCTTGTTTTCGTTTCTTTCGCTTCTTTATTTTTATTGTTTTGTTCTTGCTTTCTAAAACACAATAAGACCAAAAAGATTTCTGTTGTTTCTCTTTGTTTGCCTCTTTAGTTTCTTTATTTGGTTTACTTTATATTTTAGTTGCATTTTAATATTCAAAAACCCAAAAAATATTTTCTTTTGTTTGGTTTGTTTGTTTGCTTTCTTTTGTTCTTGTTTCAATTTGAAAACCCAATTTTTTTTTGCTTTGTTTGCTTGCTCTCTTTTTGTTCGTGCTTTAATTGAAAAACCCAAAAATATTTGTTGTTCTTCTTTGGTTTTGTAAAGTTTGCTGCAGAGTTCAACAGTCGTCCGTGATTCCATTGGAGCTTGGTTTTCATTATATATTATTCGAGCCACAAGTGAAGAGAAATAATGACGATATACGCCAATTCAAGTTGTGGTGATAGGTTGGTATGAACTCTATTTGCTTTCATTTTTGTACATATATTCATCTATGTGAGCATGCTTAGTTTGTTCGTATAAGACATATGTGACTTAATGGCTGCTTCATAGTTCATACTCTCTCATGTTTTGTTCCAAGTTATTAATAGTAAATGACATGTCATATACATATATGTTCGCATTGTTCTATTCATAGAAGGGTATGATATTGTGGTAGCCTCCTCTGACTGTTTCATTTGAATCGACTTGGCACATGTTTGTGCATGCTAGGACTGAAAACAAAAAGTCAATAAGCCTCGATCATTTATTTTGCCTCAGAGCTCTAGTATCAATTTTATGCCTCAGCTAATTTTACTTTGTCACAAACATGATTATGATAGTTTTTGCTCTCTTGATTGTCGCTCCCTGTCTATTTGCTAGCCTTCACCTGTACTGAGTATGAGCTCTACTCGTCCATCCAAATCCCTGAAAACCAAAGATTCCCAAATGTTTCCACCATACCTACCTATATGTGGTATTTAACCGCCACTCCAAGTAAATTGCTCATGTGCTACCTTTAAAACCTGCTAAAAATTATTCCTTTTTTGTCCCCTTGTTTGAGCTCATGAGGACATAAATAGATAATCTTTATCTCACTTGTTGATTGGATTTCACACCCTCGACTAGTGGCTTCATCCGCTTATCCAAATGATAGAAGAGCTGGCAGCGGCGTGCCCAGCCCCAAATTAATACACACAAATTCTCTTCACTATTTTTGCCCCTGATTTATCAGTCAAAGCATAATTGTGTAAACAAAAGAGAAAGAGGGATGACCTTCTACCCAGATGTGTCCTTCACATGGGAGCCGCTCTTGTGAATCCAGTTGACTTGTGACGTACTGTATTGTCTGTTTACCATTCGTTGACATAAGCATACACCTCTCTCAAAATGTTTTCAATACTTTTGTTCAATAAAATAAAAAGCTCTAGCACATGAGTGATCCATGCTTCCCTCTGCGAAGGGCCTTTCTTTTAGTTTTATGTTGAGTCTCCGTCATATTCTTTGAGCACTTTCTTGAGAGCATAGTTATCATTCCTAGTGTAATGTGTTTGTCCAAAAGTACGGTTGATTGTGATATAACTTTGATACTTGTATCTTTGATATCGTTACTTCTAGTCTTCCCTTGAACTTCAGAGGTTCCCTGGCATTTATGTTTTGCCCCATATTTAAGGGCAAGAGAGATACCACTTTATCAGATCCTATTATGAATATTTCAATCTTGCAGATAGTTATGCTTCATGTTGTTTATTATTAATATGTTGTTATCTCTTCATGGTTTGCATAGCTATTAAGTGTCAGTATCTTGCATGTATCTTATGATGAGCGTAATTAAGTATTTGATCACATACTGAGTATATTTACATCATAAGAAACAAATGTGTTCGTAAAAGTCTTTTATCGCACTCAATTGTCACTAAATTGCTTGAGGACAAGCAATAAGCTAATCTTGGGGGGAGTTGATACGTCGAAAACGTATCTCCTTTTCCGAACACTTTTCTTATTGTTTTCCTCTAAACTTGTGTGTTTTGGATACAAATAACACGGACTAACGCTGTTTTCAGCGGAATTACCTTGGTGTCTTGTTTTTGTACACAAAAATCAACTTTCGGGAAAATGCCCAGAAAAGAGCACATTGATGTTTTCACCCCGGAAGACCCCGGGAGCCTGAAGGGGGCCAAGAGAGGGGCCACAGAGTTGCCACACCCCCTGGCGCGGGTCCCCTGGCCGCGCCAGCATAGGGTGTGGCCCCCCAGGACCCCCTCATACTCCCGTTTCGACTACAAGTAGCCTTCAACCCTAAAACCCGAGGGGGTACGTCATATTCCACAGAAACACAACAGAGCACCGCCATTGTCCCGAACCTCGATTCGGGGATCAGAAGTTCCTGTTCTGGCACCCTGCCGGGACGGGGAAGTGGAGGAGATCATCGCCATTGTCATCACCAACGCCTCTCCATCGACCATCCATGTTTGCCCCATCCATGTGTGAGTAATTCCCCGCTATAGGCTGAAGGGGATGGTAGGGATTGGATGAGATCGTTCATGTAATAATGTCGTGATTGTTAGGGCATAGTGCCTAGTATCCTCTATTAATCCTATTGACATTGTTGCAAATTGTTATGCTTAATGCTTGCCACTTTGGGCCCGAGTGCCATGATCTCATATTTGAACATGTTATTGAATCATGATGATAATTATTTTTTCTTGATCATACCTGCAAGTTGTTTACATATATTGTTGTCCGGAACCCGAGGCCTTAAAGTGACAGAAATTGGGACAACTGGAGGGGATGGCTGCGATGTGAGGATCACATGTGTTCATGGAGTGTTAATTCTTTGCTACGATGTTCTATTAAAAGGAATACCTTAATTACCAGTAGTTCCCTTAAGGCCCCCCTGAAAACGGGCTGGTAGGACAAAAAATGTTGTGCAAGTTCTCATTGCGAGCACGTACGACTATTTACGGAACACATGCCTACGGTTACTTAGTGCTTGGATGCTTTATCATATTTATCTGCAATGCCCGTGACATGATCATTATTAGAACTTTCTTATCTATGCAAGGCCCATTCATCCATCCCTATGCCTACAGTATTTAATCCCGCTGTTTACTTCAAACACTACTGCTGCTGCTGCTGTTTTCATTCCACTACTGCTATTATTTCACTACTGTTGTTACTATAAAACTCTTACTACTGATAAACCACTGCGAACAAAAGTACTTTCAGCTGCAGGTGAATTGACAACTCACTTGTTAAGGCTCACAAATATTCTTTGGCTCCCCTTGTGTCGAATCAATAAATTTGGGTTTTACTTCCCTCGAAGACTGTTGCGATCCCCTATACTTGTGGGTCATCACATAGCGACATAAACATCATTAATTAAAGCATAAGAGGTATCATAGTTCAAAATTAAGTGGTCATGGAGGCTATTCGTGACTGGTTCATAGTCATAAACATGGTGTGAGCATGCACCAAGTCAACCAAATAAAACATTCGAAAGAGAATACCAAAAATTTCTGCTTCTTTATGACAAGAACAACTCATGAATATTTCAATGACAAATTAAACACTCTCAGCTATTTGAGGCTATTCATGCTACTCAACATCACAAGGATTTAGAACTAAAATAACATCTAGCATGGCATGAAAAAGTTCTAGCAAGAGTCTATACAAGCTTCTACTTGCACCATTAAAAATTCTACTTTAAGCAACAGTTTATTCTCCCAACAAGCACCATACAAGATATGTTTTAACAAAAACTCTCTAAATTCTATAGCAAACAAACATGAGAGTACTAACATACTACTAAAACTAACATCTCTAATGAGATATGCATGCAAAACAGGAGCTAAATAAATGCAGCAGCCAGACAAGGATTAAGAATACAAAGTATTCCCATGGAAAAGCGGAGCGTGTCACTCTCCAATAAAAGAATGTTGGGGTCCAACCAAGTTTATTTCAAAATTAAAAACAAAATGAAAGCAAAAACAAAAACAAACTGAAAGCAAAATTAAAAGACGCTCCAAGTAAAGCACATAAGATGTGACCGAATAAAAATATAGTTTCACAAGAAGTGACCTGATAATTTGTCGATGAAGAAGGGGATGCCTTGGGCATCCCCAAGCTTATACGCTTGAGTCTTCTCGGAATTTGCTGGGATGTACCACCGAGGCATCCCCAAGCTTAGGCTTTTCACTCTTCTTGATCACATCATATCATCCTCTTCTCTTGACCCTTGAAAACTTCCTTCACACCAAACTTCTCACAATCTTCATTAGCAACGTTAGTGCAATAGAAATAATAAATTCACATGGTTCAGTTTCAAAACATGTATAACACTCAAAAAAAACATTAGCTACTGTCACAACTTCTTTTAAAACTCTTTTTCTCAAAAGAACACCAAAAGAAAGCGATTAAGATGCAAATGCAATTATTGGCAGAAATCTGTCAAAACAGGACAGTAGGTAAAGATGATTTTTTTTCAAAAATCTTCTGTTTCTCAAATAAAAAAGTGTTCAACTAAGAAAATTTGCGTATACAGCTCAGGATTATGCACAAAAAACTCAGGACAATTTGAATTTTCTGTGATTTTATACGGAATAAACAGTGGACAGCAGAAATCTGTTTCCTGCGCAGAAATCCGAAATATAGCCTCAACTTTCAAGTAGAAGCTTTACTTGGCTCAACTAAAACATAAAAGAAAAGATACAGCGGGGTTGGTAAGGAAATAGACAACACCTAGGTACAAAGCACACAAAAGAAAACAAAGGAAAACGGGTTGAAAACAGAGAAATAAAGCGGGTTGTCTCCCGATATCGCTTTTCTTTAACGCCTTTCAGCTAGGCACAGAAAGCAAATCAAGTATTTTCAAGTGAAGAAACATCAACATCATAACTTGCTCTAATAATAGAGTAAAAAGGTAGCTTCATACTCTTTCTAGGAAAGTGTTCCATACCTTTCTTGAGTGGGAATTGATATTTAATACTCCCCTCTTTCATATCAATAACATCACAAACAGTTCTAAGAAAAGGTCTTCCCAAAACAATAGAACAAGAAGCATTGGATTTGATGTTCATAAAAAAAATCAACAGGGACAAGGTTATTGTAAACCATAATAGGAACGTCATCAATTCTACCAAGAGGTTTCTTCTTACATTATCAGCAAGATGAACATCCAAATAACCGTGTTCCAACGGTGGTAGATCAAGCATATCATAAACCTTTTGAGGCATAACAGAGATACTAGCACCAAGATCACACAAAGTATTGCAATAAAAAACATTTACTTTTATATGAATGATAGGCTCCCAACCATCATATCATTTCCTAGGTATAGATGTCTCAAGTTTCTGCTTTTCTTCCCTAACTTTCATGAGAGCATTGGTAATATGTTTAGTAAAGGCCATATTCATGGCACTAGCATTGGGACTTCTAGCAAGCTTTTATAGGAACATAATAACTTCATACTTATTGCAATCATCAAAATCAATATTATTATCATAAAAAGTAATGGGACCATTATCTCCCACATCTCTAAAAATTTCAGCACTTTTATCAGAAGCAATTTCAGTAGTTTGAGGCAGTTTAGCACGTTTCACCGAAGGGGTGGAGTCTTTGTTAAAACCAACTAATTTACCATTAATAGTAGAAGTTTTACTAGCACTTGGAGCTTCAGTTTTACTAGTGGTTTTGATTCTGCAAACTCTAGCAATATTATTCTTTCTAGCCAATTCATCTTCTCTTTCCCACCTAGCACGTAATTCAGCCATCAACCTAACATTATTATCAATTCGAACTTGTTTGGAATTCAAAGTTTTACTTTCTTTAACATCATGTGGCAAAACCTTCAGTTTTAAAAAATCAACATCAATAGCTAGGCTATCTACTTTAGAGGCAAGAACATCTATTTTACCAAGCTTTTCCTCAACAGATTTATTAAAAGCAGTTTGTGTGCTAATAAATTATCTAAGCATGTTTTCAAGATCAGAGGTATAGCTTTTATTATTATTGTAGGAATTTCCATAAGAATTACCATAACCATTATTAGGAGGATAGGGCTTATAATTGTTTCCACCAAAATTATTTCTATAAGCATTGTTGTTAAAATTATTATTTCTAATAAAGTTCACATCAACATGCTCTTCTTGAGCAACCAAAGAGGCTAAAGGAACATTATTTGGATCAACTTGAGATTTACCATTAACAAGCATAGACATAATAGCATCAAGCCTTTCACTCAAAGAGGAGTTTTCCTCAACATAATTTACCTTCTTACCTTGTGGAGCTCTCTCAGTGTGCCACTCTGAATAATTTATCATCATATCATCAAGAAGCTTTGTTGCATTTCCCAAAGTGATGGACATAAAGGTACCTCCAGCAGCTGAATCCAATAGGTCCCTTAAGAAGAAATTCAGTCCTCCATAAAAGGTTTGTATAATCATCCAAGTAGTCAGTCCTTGAGTGGGACAATTCTTCACCATAGTTTTCATTCTTTCCCAAGCTTTAGCAACATGTTCATTATCCAAAAAATTAAAATTCATTATGTCACTTCTTAGGGATATAATCTTCGCAGGAGGATAATATTTCCAATGAAAGCATCTTTACACTTAGTCCATGAATCAATACTATTTCTAGGCAACGATAGCAACCATTGTTTAGCTCTTCCTCTCAAAGAGAAAGGGAATAATTTCAGTTTAATAATATCTCCATCCACATCTTTATATTTTTGCATCTCACATAGTTAAACAAAATTATTAAGGTGAGCAGCGGCATCATCAGTACTAACACCAGAAAATTTCTCTTTCATAACAAGATTTAATAAAGAAGGTTTAATTTCATAGAAAGCAGCAGTAGGAGAAGGTGGAGCAATAGGTGTGAAAAGAAAATCATTGTTGTTTGTGCTAGTGAAGTCACACAACTTAGTATTCTCATAGGAACTCATTTTTAGCAAAATAAAAGCAACCAAATAAATAACAGCTATAAAGTAAACTAATTTTTTGTGTTTTTGATAAAGAGAAGCAAAACAAGACAAAAATAAAAACAAGACAATAAGCAAAATAAAGAGGTTGAGAGTGAGAGACTCCCCTTACTAGAAGACTTCTTCCTCCCCGGCAACGGCGCCAGAAATTTCCTTGATGGTGCGTGTTGGGAACCCCAAGAAGAGGGTGTGATGAGCACAACGGTAGGAAATTCCCGTTAGTTAAGAACCAAGGTTATCAATCCAGTAGGAGGAAGATAATCTTTGGAAGGTTGATGCCACTAACGGTGGCACTGGCGCTTCACTAGTGTCAGCAAGGAACCTGCACACAACACAACCAAAATACTTTGTCCCAACGGTACAGTGAGGTTGTCAATCTCACCGGTCTTGTTGAAAACAAAGATTAGACATATAGTGTGGAAATTAATGTATGCTTGTAGTAAGTAAAAAAAAGGAAATTGTGGTGGTTTGTTTTAGGAGTGTAGGAAAAATGGACCGGGGTTCATAGGTTCACTAGTGGTGTCTCTCCATAAAAGATAGCATGCTGGGTGAACAAATTACAGCTGGGCAATTGACAGATAAAGGTTGCACCGTAGTGCACATTCATGACATGATGACTACTATGATATTTAGTGCGGGCATTAAAACAATATACATATATCGTAATCCAACTGCATCTATGACTAATAATCCACCCTCAGGCTATCATCTGAACTCCCTTAGGTATTAAGTTGCAAGCAACAAATAACTGCATTAAACAATGTGTGTAATGTAAGCAATGATTGTACACGCGGGCACTCTCACCGCTATTTTCTCCCTAGTTGCAATAACACATCCTCCCCCGTCACGTTTCTGTCACTCGAGCACAGGCGAAAAGGAGGCATGAACCCACTATCGAGCATAAATACTCCCTCTTGGAGTCACTAGCAACTACTTGGCCAGAGCAACCACTAGCAACGGAAAGCATGCAAGATCACAAATAACATATGCAATAAAGACTATAATCAACTTAGCATAAGTTCAATATTCATTGGATCCCAGAAAACACAACACATAGAGTTACATAAGATCAATCTCGATCATGTTAGGCAGCTCACGAGATCTAAACATGGAGGCATATGAGGAGAAGACAACCATCTAGATACTGCTATGGACCAGTAGTCCAAGGATGAACTACTCACGAATCACTCTGGAGGTAAGCATGGTGATGGAGAGGCCTCCGGTGATGATTTCCTCTCCGGCAGGGTGCGGGAGACAGCTTCAGACCCCCCTGATCAAGGGTTGATGGTGACATGAGCTGTGGAACTTTTCGGGGATATTTGATCAGGTGTTTAGGGTTTTCCATCCGGGGGGAATAAATAGGCGAAAGGGAAGAGGCGGTGGAGCCCTGGGGGTCCCACACCACCCCCTGGCGTGGCCAAGGGGGGATGCCACCCCATGGTGTGGGCCCCCTGGTGCCCCTCATCGACTCCTCTTCGGTCTTCTGGATGCTTCCGGGGAAAATAGGCACTTCGGGCTTTGTGGGGTCCAATTCCGAGAATATTTCCAGAACAACTTTTCTGAAACCAAAAACAGCAGAAAACAGGGAAGTTGCACTTGGCATCTTGTTAATAGGTTAGTCCCGGAAAACATGTAAAAATGACATAAAGAAGGGAGAAACCATGTAGCAATTGGCATACTATTATCATGGAGCATCAGAAATTATAGATACGTTGCACACGTATCAGAATTGACAGAAATGAAGGCTGCACCGTAGTGCATATGCAAGACATAAATATTACTATGTGATTCATGCGGGCATTACAACAAGATACATAGACCGTTATCCAACTACATCTATGACTAAAAATCCACCTTTCGAATATCATCCGAACAAACGTTGGGTATTAAGTTGCAAGCAACAGATAATCGCAGTAAGCAAAGTGTGTAATGTAAACAGTAACATCGATCATCCTTAGACAAAGCATTGTTGTTTTCTCCCAAATGGCAACAACACATCCTCCATCCGTCACGTTTCTGTCACTCAAGCACAAATGAAAAGGAGGCATGAACCCACTATCGAGCATAAATACTCCCTCTTGGAGTTACTAGCATCTACTTGGTCAGAGCATCTACTAACAACGGAGAGCATGCAAGATCATAAATAACATATGCATGAAGATAACATGATAGATTGGTAATAAGAAGACATAGCATTTAACATTAATCAGATCCCAGCAAACACAACATGTAGCATTACATAAAGATGATCTTGATCATGATAGACAGCTCACAAGATCTAAACATGAGGTACAAAGTGGAGAGAACAACCATCTAGCTACTGCTATGGACCCGTAGTCCAAGTATTAACTACTCACGCATCACTTCGGAGGAGGGCATGGTGGTGTAGACCCCTTCGGTGATAATTTCCCCCTCCGGCAGGGTGCCAGGGAGAGCTCCAGAATCCTCCCGATCTCGTGATGACGGTGACGTCGACCTCTGTTGTTTCTCGGGTAAAAGTGGGATATTTTTAGGGTTTACGTCTAGGGGGATTATATAGGCGAAAGGGCAGAGGCGGTGGAGGCCTGGGGGCCCCACACCACCCCCTGGCGCGGCCAAGGGGGGCGCCACCCTATGGTGTGGGCCCCCTGAGGCCCCCCTCCGGGTCTCTTCGGGACTCCGTGGAACCTCCAGGATTCCTAAGACTTCCGGGCTTCAAATTTTCCAATTCCGAGAATATTTCCAGGACAACTTTTCTGAAACTAAAAACAACAGAAAACATGAAACTGGCTCTGTGGCATCTTGTCAAGAGGTTAGCCCGGAAAATCAATAAAAATGACATAAAGTGTATACCAAACATGTGAGAAACAATAAGAAAACAACATGGAACACTAGAAATTAATGATGCGTTTATGACGTATCAACATCCCCAAGCTTGGTTCCTACTCATCCCCGAGTAGGTAAACGATAAAAACACAATAATTTCTGAGGTGACATGCTACAAACATAAACTTGATCATCAATAATGTAAAAGCATATGTAAGCTGAGATAATAGAACTTCAACACAAACATGGTAAATAAAACTTTAAAAATAAAGCATAGCAATCACTTTGCATCATTAGAAGTAACTCAAATAAAAGATCATGAATAATAATGCAAAGAAAGATATACGTTTGTTTCAAGTATAGAGAAAGCATGTCAAAGTGATATTTCGCTAGTTCTTAAGAGCGGGGTAAAACATAAATGCCAGGACACCTTCAAAGTTCATGAGGAAGACTAGAACAAATAATTAGAGAATAAGCAATAACACATCATGAATCAATTAATAATGTTTTTGGGACAAATGCACATAAAAAACAGAATGGCAAAAATGCTCTCTCAACTGTGCATAAAGTTAGAAGATGGTGATTCAACATAAGAGTAAAATAAAGGCCCTTCACAGAGGGAAGCATGGATCACTCATGTGCTAGATCTTTTATTTTATTAAACAGAGGTATTGAAACATTTTTAAGAGAGGTGTGTGCTTATGTCAACGAATGGTAAACAGAAAATACAGTACGTCACAAGCCAACTAGACTTCACAAGAGCGGCTCCCATAGAAGGACACATCTGGGTAGAAGGTCATCCCCCTTTCTCTTTTGTTTACATAATTATGCTTTGACTGATAAATTAGGGGAAAAAATAGTTAAGAAAATTTGTGTATTAATTTGGGGTTGGGCACCCCGCTGCTAGCTCTTCTATCATTGGATAAGCGGATGGAACCACTAGTCCAGGGTGTGAAAGTCCAATTAACAAGTGAGATAAAGATTCTCTATTTACGTCCTCATAAGCTAAAACAGGAGCACAAAACAAGAGTAATTTTGAAAGTTTTAAAGATAACACATGAGAAATTTACTTTGGAGTGGCGGTTACATACCACATGTAGGTAGGTATGGTGGACACAATGGGAAAACTTTGGTTTTAGGGAGTTGCATGCACGAGTAGAGCTCATACTCAGTACAGGTGGAGGATAGCAAAAGACTGGGAACGGCAAATCAAGAGAGCATAGAATCATAATCATGCATAGCGACATAAACATTATTAATCAAAGCATAAGTGGTACCAAAAATTCAAAAACTAAATGACCATGGAGACTATTCATGACTGTTTCATAGTCATAAACATGGTGTGAGCATGCGCCAAATCAACCAAATAAAACATTCATAGGAGAACACCACAAATTTATGGTCCAATATGATACGAACAGCTCATGATTGTTTAAATGGCACATTAAACACTCTCAGATATTTGAGGCTAATCATGCTAGTCAATAACCACAAGGCTTTAAAACTAAAATAACATCTAGCATGCTATGAAAAATTTCTAGCCACAGTCTATACAAGCTTCTACTTGCACCCTTAAAAATTCTACCTCAAGCAGCAATTTCTTTTCCCAACAAGCACCATACAAATCATGATTTAACAAAATTCTCTACATGCTAAAGCAAGCAAACATGAGAGTACTCACATAACACTACTAAAACTAACAGCTCTAAATAAGATATGCAATGAAAACAAGAGCTAAATAGGAATCTTTGCAGCCGCTAGAAGAAAAACCAAGAATACTAGCATAGCAGGTATTCAAACGAAAAATTGGAGCGTGTCTCTCTCCCAAACAAAGAATGCTAGGATCCAACTATATTATTGCAGCAAGGAAAACAAAAGAGAACAAAGAAAACAAAAGAAAACAAAATAAAAACAAACAGACGCTCCAAGTAGACTTCATATGATGTGATCGAATAAAAATATAGTTTCATGAGAAATGACCTGATAGATAGTTGATGAAGAAGGGTAAGCCTTGGGCATCCCCAAGCTTAGATGATGGAGTATTCTAAAAATATTCTTGGATGAACCACGGGGGCATCCCCAAGATTTGACCTTGCACTCTTCTTGATCACATATATCACCTCTTCTCTTGACACTTGAAAACTTCCTTCACACCACACTCAAACAGTAATTCGCATTAGAGGGTTAGTGCAACAATTAAAAATCCATTGGTTCTGTATGGAACAAGTGCTATTCATAATTTTAAGTAGCATATACATCCACTTATGTTTCGTGAAGCAGAGAAATCCACTTGATATCGCAAAAGAGCAAATGCAAGAAAAATGGCAGAATCTGTCAAAACCACAACTGTCTGTAAAGAAGAATTTTTTCGAGGCACTTAAATTGCTCATTAAAAATAACTTAAAGAACAAAAAAGTTGAGGAATTAGCTTAGGAATAAGAACAAACAATTTCAGATCATTTTGAGCTTCCAGGATTTTATACGAAGTTTTACGGTGGACAGCAGAAATCCATTTCCTACACAGAAATCCAAAAACCAACTCCAACTCTCGTCAGAAACCTTACTTGGCACTACAAAAACATGAAAAGAAAGATACAAAGGAGTTTCTACAGAAGTATACAACCTCTTGACTCAAAGAAAACAGAGAAAAACAAAGGAAAAATAAAACCATGGGTTATCTCCCAAGAAGTGCTTTTCTTTAACGCCTTTTAGCTAGGCCTAGAAAAGTGGAATCAAGTATTTTTCAAAAGGAGCGGCATTCAAATCAAGATTGGTAAATTCCTTAATAATGAATTGTATTTTATCTAGGTGAGTTTTAGAGTCTCATCTCTTAGTACTTTTAAGCTTACTAACTTCATCAAATAAATTCTCAGGAACAATCCAATCAAAAAAAAATCTTGGGCTTCATGCAATGCTATCAATTTAAAGGGGATTGGTATTTTATCCTCCTTTACATTATTAGATTCAGTTTTTTAAGAGCACCAACAATGTCTACACATGAGCCAAGCATATTGAAACGATCAAAGACTTTTCTAGCTTCTATAGCAACATCTCCAAATTCTTTAAGCATAGCTTTTAAGATAAAGTTTCTTTTCTAAACATCTTCAATGTTATTCAAATTGAGGAACATATGTTGTAATATAGGATGGAGATTAACAAAAATAGCTTCTAACATGTGAACTAAAGAAGTTGCAGCAGTCTCATAATTGGGAACAAGTTCTACTATGTATTTTTCCTCAAGATTATCATGTTTACTAACATGATCAAAGAATTCTTTAATAGTGTCCTTTCCAAGTATAGAACCACTTCCTACCGGCAAATCTTTCAGGGTAAACTTAGGGAACAATATGATGAAAAATAACCACAAAGTGACAAGATTATCAACTATAACAAGAACTATTTTTTTTTGTGTTTTTGATAAAGAGAAGAAAACAAGAAAAAATTAAAATAAACTAAATAAAAAAAGTAAAGAGATTGGAACTGAGAGACTCCCCTTGCAGAAATTCTCTTCCTCCCCAGCAACAGCGCCAGAAAAGCTTGATGGAGTGTAGACACATGCTCGTTGGGAGACCCCAAGCGCAAGGTGTGAAGAGTGCAGCAACAAGTTTTCCCTCAGAAAAGAAATCAAGGTTGAATCGACCAGTAGGAGAAAGAATCACTTATGAAGGTTGATGCAGCTCAAATGGCAGGGCGCACTACCGGTGCAGCAGCAACGTGGAACCTACACAACACAATAAATTCACTTTGCCCGAACGAAGCAGTGAGGTTGTCAATCTCACCGGTTTTGCTGAAAACAAAGAGATTAAACGTATGGTGTAGAAAACAGTAGGACAACAATAGGAACAGTATGAGAGAAGTATGAAAGTAGTAGGTGTTTTATCAGTATGAGGAAAAAGGACAGGGGTTCACAGTTCACTAGTGGTGTCTCTCCAAGAAAGATAAATAACATGTGTGGTGAACAAATTACAGCTAGGCAATTAGAGAAACGAAGGCTGCACCGTAGTGCATATGCAGGACATAAGATTACTATGTGATTCATGCGGGCATTACAACAAGATACATAGACCGTTATCCAACTGCATCTATGACTAAAAATCCACCCTTCGAATATCATCCGAACAATCGTTGGGTATTAAGTTGCAAGCAACAAACAACCGCACTAAGCAGTGTGTGTAATGTAAACAATAATATCATCCTTAGACAAAGCATTGTTGTTTTCTCCCTAATGGAAACATCACATCCTCCATCCGTCATGTTTCTTTCACTCGAGCGCGGATGAAAAGGAGGCATGGACCCACTATCGAGCATAAATACTCCCTCTTGGAGTTACTAGCATCTACTTGGCCAGAGAATCTACTAACAACAGAGAGCATGCAAGATCATAAATAACATATGCATGAAGATAACATGATAGATTAATAATCAGAGGACATAGCATTCAACATTCATCAGATCCCAGCAAACACAACATGTAGCATTACATAAAGATGATATTGATCATGATAGATATCTCACAAAATCTAAACATGAGGTATAAAGTGGAGAGAACAACCATCTAGCTACTGCTATGGACCCGTAGTCCAGGGATGAACTACTCACGCATCACTTCATAGGAGTGCATGGTGGTGTATACCTCTCCGGTGATGATTTCCCCCTTCGGCAGGGTGCCGAGGAGAGCTCCAGAACCCTCCCGATCTCGGGATGGCGGTGAAGGTGGTCTCGGGTATTTCTCGGGTAAAAGTGGGATCTTTTTAGGGTTTACATCTCGGGGGATTATATAGGCGAAAGGCAGAGGCGGTGGAGGCATGGGGGCCCCACACCACCCCCTAGCGCGGCCAAGGGGGGGGCGCGCCACCCTATGGTGTGCCCCCCCTGAGGCCCCCCTCCAGGTCTCTTCAGGACTCCGTGGAACCTACGGGATTTCTAAGAATTCCGGGCTTCGAATTTTCCAATTTTGAAAATATTTCCAGAACAACTTTTCTGAAACTAAAAACAGCAGAAAACAGGGAACTGGCTCTGTGGCATCTTGTCAATAGGTTAGTCCGGAAAATCGACAAAAATGACATAAATTGTATAACAAACATGTGGGAAACAATAATAAAACAACATGGAACATCAGAAATTAAGGATACGTTTATGACGTATCACCCCCCGGGGTCCGTATATCATTTTCTCGTCGTGTTTCTGTTTCGAGCTGTTTCTGCCAGGTTACATCTTCAGATCTAGAGCCACAATGTCCTCTCCTGGATCTTCCAAAGACAATTTCTTTGAGAACATCGTCAGCCCGTACATGAACGAGTTGAAGATGCATCCCAAGGAGTTGCTTCTCAAGGATGGGGAGGTGCAGATTGAGGATGTTCGAGGCCCTAAAGGAGAAGGCAGTTTGGAAGCTAGGATGGAAGAAATGGAGCAAGAAGTTTTTAGGTACAAGAAGATGGCGGAGCGTGAAGTTGAGATCATCCACAGGATAAAGACAGAACGGATCGCTGAGTATAAGAAGGAGATTTTGAAGCTTTGGGAGGATATTTTCTCACTCAGCAAGACCACAAACGATTGGCAGGCACAACTTTATGATGTGCATAATCAGAACTGTGAGTATGAGAACAGGTTTAAACGTATAAGCTCTGCTGCTAGTTTTAGGATGTTGGAGACCATGACATCATTTGTGGATGGAGAGCCTTTACCTTGGAATACTGAGGATGAGAAGGATTCACCACCACCACCGAAGAATTGATTCGTCATTGATATTGGCATCCCCTTGGCTTGTTCCAAGTTTGGGGGAGTGCCGCGGTATCACCTTTATCTTTCGCCCTTTTTTACCTTTTAGTAGAGTCATATCATGAGTAGAAGAAATATCATATAGGATGGTTTGCAGTATGGAAGTGTTGCTCCTTAGTTGGTTATCGTTGTATCCCTATGTTTGAGTTGCTGTAATGAAATATTAATGAGAAGTTTCATCATCTACTTGTTCTACTTTATTTTTTAGTTTGCAATTTTTGTTATGTGATTGATCTTGTTATTAGTATTGGTATCAATGTTGGAGCTTCAAGATAATCTAGTTGGTTTTGGCTAACTTGCATTGGTCAGTAGCAACAATTCGTTGGGACTAAAGTAGAAAAGAGGGAGTTGCATGTAGATATATTATTCCATGATCTTTCTTGTTTGTTAGCCCATAAGCTTAGTATTCTCAAATAAGTTTGTTTGCACCTTCAAGGAAGATTGCATGATTGGCTTTATCATATATGTTTTTGTTTGTATTGCTTCAATTCTTATGCTTGCTACCCAACCTTGCTAGCCAAAAACCTGTACTGATCTCGTGCATCCAAACCTTGAACCCCAAAACCTTGCCATTTGTGTCCACCATGCCTACCTACATGTGGTATTTCACCGCCACTCCAAGTAAATTGCTTTTGTGCTACCTTTAAACCTTCAAAATTACACCTGTTTTGTGCTCCTGTTTTAGCTCATGAGGACAAATAGAGAATCTTTATCTCACTTGTTGATTGGATTTCACACCCTGGGCTAGTGGCTTCATCCAATTATCCAAATGCTAGAAGTGCCTGCAGCGGGGTTCCCATCCCCGAATAATAATACAAATTCTCTTCACTCTTTTTGCCCCTGATTTATCGGTCAAAGCATAATTGTGTGTAACACCTGGGGTGTTACCCTAGATAGGAAGTTGGTTGTTGCATTGCATCACCTGCATCATATTGCATTGCACCATGTTTGCATCACAACTGAATAATTCAAATCCAATCAATCCTACTCATCATATTTCAATATGGGTTTAAAGATTAAAATTTGGCAAACAAATTAAATTCAATAATGTTTGTTTAATTGCTTGAGCTTATTAACTAGAATTTGCTTTTCCAAATTTCCCAAATCAAACATTATTTGAAATTCAACTAACCACTTAGAAATCAAACTAATATTTCCAATTTTGAAATCATTAACTAACCTTTGCTTTTGATTATTGTTTGCAACTTAATAAAATTATTTATCAAATAAATACCCCAAACTCTATTTGGAAAATTCAACTAACTATTTTAAATCAAATTCAAACTTTCAAACTTGTGAAAAATACTGCAAACCTTTGCTTTCATTTTCTGTTTGAAAAGTAATAAAAAATATTTAATAGAATAACCCTCCAAATTCTCTCCCTTTCCTCTTCCATCCTTTACAAAAAAATGTGTTCATAAGGAAAAACAAAAAGAAAAAAAATGAAAGAGAGAGGGGTGAGCTGAAAGGAGACAGCCCACAACCCCAGCCCACCTAGCTCAGGCCAGCCCACCCTAGCCAAAACCCACCAAGCGAGCCCAATATCCCTCCCCGTCGCTTTCTTCTTCCTCGTGGCTGTCGTCACCTGTACGTCTACACCTCCACCGTTGATCATCTCCCTCGCCTCACCGATTCACTGCCGTACCTAGCTCCTTCCCCCGATAAAAAGCATCCACAACCACCCCCCTTTGCGTGCCCTAGCTCCTTCCCCCTCACAGCGCCGCTCCTATCCCTCATCTCCTCTGCTTTCTTCAGAATATCTGAACCCGCAATAGGAGCTGCGGTGGCCGTGGATGCGCTGGCTCGCCGCCGTCGCTCTAGCCCCCGCCGGCGCCATCCTTGCCCGGGAATGGAACCGGGGGGATGTCCTCCGCGCCTCCATGCCCTCGGCCAGGCCGGGGAGATGACGTAGCCCCGCCGCCGTGGACGTCCTCCTCCCTGGCGCGGGGCCTTCTGCTGCGAGCAGGGAGCAGCCGCTTCCTCGCCTCCTCGTTCCCTTCAACGACGCGCATCGAGGTGAGCATCCTCGACCCGCCTAGCTCCCCTCCTCTCTCCCTTGCCGCACGCACCAGCACCCCACGCATCTGCCACCGCGAGCACCGCACGCCGTAGCAGCATCGTTACCTACCGCCGGCGGCCATCCCCCTGTCAAGTGCTGTACCGATCTGAGTTTTCGGGTTCAGTTAAATTTCCCGTAAGCCTGTACCTCTTACTCCCTCGCCCCCCTTCCTAGACACAACTCGCAGCCACACCGCAGTGGCAGTGACCACAGCGTGCGAACCCACAGGTCCCGGGATCGAGTCCCATCCCCACCCTTTTTCTGCTCCTCTATTTCGTTTTGATTCAATTTAGCCCGCAGCTGAACCTTAACCACCCCGAGACCCCCTTCCTTCCAACAACAGCGCACCAGCCCATCTGGTTCCTGTCCCTTTGCGCAGGCCAGAGGTGAGGGGTTCGATCCCCCTCCCACACAATTAAAACAATCTTTTTTATTTCCTTGTTTTGGTTACAAAAACTTCTGCAAATCACCAATAGGTCCCTTCTATTTATTTCCAGCCCCTGTAAAAATATTTTTCAAGTCCCTAGATGAATTAAAAATGGCAGATTTGCACCAAATCTTGCAAATTGCATAAGAAATTCATCCCAACTCCAATTTTAACTTTTTAAATATGTTTTCTGTCCCAAATTAAATGTTCTTTCCAAATATAAAATTTGTTTACTGTTTTGAATATTTTAATTTGGTGCAATATTTGAAAACTTGTCAAATTCACTTAAACTTGCAAAATTCATAACTTGGGCATAAAAATTCCAAATGCAACAAACTAAATATGTTTTCCAATCAACTTTTCATGTACTTTCCAAATATATTTTTTTTTTGCTGTTTTGAATAATATAAATTGCTGAAAACAACTGTTTCTTAATTAATGCATTTAAAATTGCCAAAATAATAACTTGCTCATTTTAAATCCAATTTCAACAAATGAAATATGTTTTCCATGCAAAATTAAACCCTCTTTCCAAATATAAAATTTGTTTCATGTTTTGAATAATTAAAATTGGTTAAATGATTTAAATCTTGTTTAATTCATTTAATATTGTTAAATTCATAACTTGATCAAAACAAATTCTTTTGGGACATAAAAAATATGTTTTCAAACCATAAAAGCATAACCTTTTCAAATATGAATCTCACTTAATGTTTGGAACAAATAAAAAATTCAAATAAGTTCATGTTTGAATTAAATTCAATTAAAATCTTGTTTAACTTGTTTAATTCGTAAGTAATTCATCCTAAATCCTTTTTCAACAAGTGAAACATGTATTCCAACTAAAATCTTGTTTTCTTTTCAAATATAAACTTTGTGATCTGTTTTGAACCATTTAACTTGATGAAAACAACAAATGCTTGAGTGACACCTTTAAGGAACCAAAATTTTCTAACTTAATAACTAAATTCCTAAAATTGGTAAACCTTATTTCCAATTGATTCTATTGTTGTTATTTTGTTGTTTTCCTCATCCCTGCATCATACTAAACCACTTTCACCTGTTGATTAGTTGGAAAACAAATAATCCAACCCAAAATTCATGGGCTTTTCATATGCAACTCAAATTGCATATGGGTCCATTTAAATCTGTTTATCTTGTCAACTAGTTTACTTTGATGCATCTTTAAACCTGTCATGCATCCATATCTTGATCATGCTGGATCTTTTGCCGTAGTAGTAATTGTTGCATCCGGTGTTTTTTCGAGGTTCATTGCTTCTTCCCGGATAGGACGTCGAGATGATGTGAGCAACGACAAGTTCTGCTACCTTGCGGGATCTCAGGCAAGTATACTCACTTGCTGCCAAATGGCTGCCTTTCATCACTTGTTACCGATTCTTTCCGTTGTTCTTATTCTAGCCTGTTGTTTCGATGCTTGTGTCTCGATCCTATTATTGTTTACCTTGCAGCCATGATATAGCCTTTTCCTTCCACTTCCTATTAACTGTTGTTTGTTTACCTCGTTGGCCTTCGTGTCGTAGCTGCATGCTTAGGGTTGCTTTTGCTCGAGTCTGTTGTCGGTTACTTCTTTTACCATATTATTATCGTTCTGGGGGCTCGATGTTAATCAATCAATCCTGTTAATGCTAATGGTACTAATAATTTGATGATAAGGCACCGGCAGGAGGCCCTTGTGGTTTTGAGGCCTGCTAGTGTCGACCCTAATAGGAAAAGGGTCTTGTCTACTGATCCATGATGAGCGCACTACCCGCATGTGGGAAGCGAGTATGGGCGCCCCCCTCAATTTGACTCGATTTGCATCTCGTCCAAATCGCCTCATTTAGTTCGGGTTTTCCATTTGCTGCATGCATGATCTTGCGAGCCCTTGGTACCCGGGTGGAACTTTCGTAGTCGGCATATAGGGGGACACGGTCTTAGAGTGCTATGAGGGTCCATTTTCTTCTGGGCTCGATTAGCCGTGCGCCCAAGGTGCTTTGGGCTTGATGCGAAGAAGAGTTGAATTGTGTAGAGTACCTCGCTTGGTGGGGTGATCTCCCATCTGGCGGGTTATTCTTGCGTGTACGGCTAAATTGGTGCAACCCTGCAGGGATAATCTTCTCGAGAAGCCGTGTTTTCCGCGGTTATGGATTACTTGGTGAAAGTACTGGCTAACAAGTACTCAGGACAACTTAAACCTAATGATTAACAACCTTACACCCAATGATTAACAACTTGACTAGTAATAGGCTTATTGACACAATAATCTGAACCATCACTAATCCAACTGTGTGAGTTATCCTCGGATTGCTTTTTCGGATAAGGGGCGAGATCCAGGATGGGTTTGTTTGAAGTTATCTTTCAGTTGGTTACAATACTCGATCTTATCTTCTTTCTGTTAGTCGGAAGTTGTAGTGTGTGTCTGTAGTTGGTTAGTGCAGCCCGCTGTCGCCTATTTGCAATAACCCCTTCCTTTCCGTTGATCCCAAAGTATTTGTATCTTGTGATGACTGGCTACGCCGGTATCTTGTGAGTATGGTTTATCCACTTGCCAGTACTTAACCGTACTAACCCACGAATCTTTTTCGTGGCTGCATATTCAACATTGCAGTCAACAGGTTTGAAGTCTGACGACGTTAGCTTGGGAATCCCTCCGGCTTGGCCTGGGCAGGGATTGGGCGCTCTCGGTTATCTTCAGGACTCTTAGTCCAATTTGTATCTTGTCCGTAGACGGACGATATGTTGTTTCTTCCGCTGTTATTTGGATCTTTGTATTGTATTAGTTGTATCCTTGACTCGTCTGAGTCACCTTGTATGTATCTCTTTTCTGTTGTTGTGGATTATTCGTGAACTGTTGTAATGTTATCACAAGTGGCAACCTGGAATCGGTTATTATGTGGATTTTGGCGGGAATGCTGAAATCTGCATAGTGCCCGATTCTCGGGGCATCACATTGTGTAAACAAAAGAGAAAGAGGGATGACCTTCTATACCAGTTGAGTCCTTCTATGGGAGCCGCTCTTGTGAAGTCTAGTTGGCTTGTGACGTACTGTATTTTCTGTTTGCCATTCGTTGACATAAACATACACCTCTCAAAATTAGACACTCCTCCACGGTTTGTGATTGTTGGCAGGCATCCGAGGATTCGGTTAGCCATGGTTTGTGTAAGAAAGGTTGGGGGAGTGTCAACCATTTTATACCTCTGTTTTACAAAATAAAAGCTCTAGCACATGAGTGATCAATGCTTCCCTCTGCAAAGGGCCTATCTTTTACATTTATGTTGAGTCAGTAAACCCATTTCCTTCTGTCTAAGCAAGCATTTGGGTTGTTGTGATTCATCCAGCTACATGTTGATTTACTCAATCATGTTCTTTATTCTTCCTTCTTTCTGCAAATGCTTTTATCTACTTGAATACCACTTTGAAAGTTACCAATGTTTGCAAAGAGACCATTATAATTGAGCATGATAAACTCTGCAATATAGCTCTAGTATAAAAGACTCTGATCGAAAGATAAGTACACTATTAATTGTTCTCTGACCAAGAATGAAGTTTGCATTCACCAATTGTGATTTACTTTTTACACCTTTGTTGTTACTTTACTTGTTTAAATTTTGATTATATGAGAGGAGTTGCTGTCTAAAATGACTTGTTCTTTGTAGATGTGATGCCTCTTGTCCGTATTTTATTTTATCGACACCTCACTCCATAAACCTGTGGTCATGTTTACTGAGTTCAGTTTCGCTTGGGGACAAGCGAGATCTAAGCTTGGGGGGAGTTGATACGTTCATTTTGCATCACTGTTTTATGTTGTTATTTTCTTTATTCAATTATATATTTCATGTTATGATGCATCGCTTATCTTATTTTATCTTATTTTGCATGTTTCATAATTTTTGGAGAGTACACACCAGGACCAGAATTCTGATGGAAAAGCACCATCGAGATACCCTATTTCAGAAGATCAGAAGAAGAGGGGGGACACCGAAGGTGTCTTAGAAGTCCAGAAGAGGGGGCCACCCACGAGGAGAGCCGGAGGGGGGGCTACCAGGGGCCCACACCATGGGGTGTCCCCCCTTGGTCGCGCCGCCACATGGTGTGGCCACCCTGGCCCACCTCTGGTCGATATCTTTCGCGTACTTGACCCCCAGGGAACCCTAAGCCCCATACGATTATCGAAGAATTATTCCACCGCCGCCTCGGGGCGGAAAACACCCGAGAGAGAAAATCTCTGTGGCAGGGAGAAATCTGCCGGGGAAATTCCTCTCCGGAGAGGGGAAATCACCGCCGTCGTCACCGTCATCGCTCCGAGCATCATCAAGATTGTCATTGTCATCATCATCACCACCAACACCATCACCATCATCATCCACCTTCATCCCTCTGTAAGAATTAGGGGTCTCTATCATTGTTTTACATTAGATCTCTCTCCCGGTGTGGATTACTTGTTAGTAGTTGATGCTTGTGAGATTTGTCGGTGTTAGCACTTTATGACCAGATTGTTATCATCCATTATATCACCTCTGATTATGATCCATATCATGTCTTGTGAGTAGTTCGTTTATTTCTTGAGGAACCATGGGAGAATTCATGATGTTAGTAGTGAAGTTATATTGAAGTAATATCTCGTGGTTCGGTATTTTAAGTTGTGGTGCTATTCTTCTAGTGGTGTCATGTGAATGTCGACTACATGATACTTCACCTTCTGGGCCTAGGAGGATGCATTGTGTATTTGGCTACTAATTGTGGGGTTGGCGGAGTGACAGAAACCTAAACCTCCGTTAGGAGACCAATGCATCAGGGAGAATAGAATCCCGGAGTTTTAAGGTTGTGGTTAGTTTATCTTAATTACTTTTTTGTATTTGCGGATTCTTACGAGGGGTATAATCACAAGTATGTATTAGTCCTAGTTGGGCGGTGCATTAGCATAGGTTCACCCACGCAACACTTCACGAACCAATGGATATTAATCAATCGTAACGAAGCGAAAGCACTTGACAAAATTCCCATGTGTCCTCGAGAACGTTTGGTAGTCATAAGTAACAAAACCATCTTGTCCTTTGCTCTCAAAAGGATTGGGCCACTCGCTGCAATATTATTTACTGCACTTTATTTACTCGCACTTTATTTATCTGCTATATCCAAAACAACCAAAAACCCGTTTGCTAGTGTTTACAGTGAATCCTCTATCCAACCTGCTTGTCAACACCTTCTGCTCCTCGTTGGGTTCGACACTCTTATTTATCGAAAGTACCACGATACACCCCCTATAATTGTGGGCCATCACTTGCACACACACATGCTAACACATATACAAGAAATTTAAAACCTAAACTAAACGGAAGAAAGCTTAAAACTAGCTTCCTGTAGAAGAGACCACGTATACTGGTATCCACAGGCTGAGATTGTCACGAAGACTTCATAGCTGCACAGTTGACTAAAGAGATGTAAATCTCTCTAAGCAACCAGCAGAGAGAGGAGTCATGTCTACGCACGCTTCAATTCTGGTAGACTGTGTTGGGCCTCCAAGTGTAGAGGTTTGTGGAAAAACAACTAGTTTCCCTTAAGTGGATCACCCAAGGTTTATCGAACTCAGGGAGGTAGAGGTGAAAGATATCCCTCTCAAGCAACCCTGCAATTACGATACAAGAAGTCTTTTGTGTCCCCAACGCACCTAATACAATTTTCAGTTGTATAGGTGCACTAGTTCGGCGAAGATATGGTGAAATACAAGTAATATGGATGATTATAAGTGATAATAGCAATCTGAAATAAAAATGCAGCAAGCAAACATGTAGCAGAACTAATTGTAAATGGTGTTTCAATGCTTAGAAACAAGGCCTAGGGATCATACTTTCACTAGTGGACACTCTCAACAATAATAACATAATTGAATGCATAAACATCATCTCTTCACTATGCTACTCCGAACGACTCTCCGGTTGGATAACAAACACCAATCATTGCGTAGGGATATGAAATCACACCTTAAAGTTGCATTCCCCACTAGGTAACTCCACACTGTCACCATGAGCCCTGGATCGTTCCAGACAAACACCATAAGTTCATAGGGTCATCCAACACAAAATATATAAATCATGATAAGTCACACACGGTGCACACACTGTCCACCTTTACACCGTGGGACAAAGGTGTCTCTGGAGATCACATTAACCAAACCAATAAAGTAGCATAACAGATGAAGAGTAACATCTACTTATTCAACTCTATTACAAAGCTCGTGATCACACCATGGGAGAGAGAGATGAAACACATAGCTACCGGTAAAGCCCTCAGCCTCGGGGGAGAACTACTCCCTCCTCGTCATGGGAGTCAGCAACAGTGATGAAAATGGCGGTGGAGTCGATGGAGATGGCTCCCGGGGCACTTCCCCGTCCCGGCAGGGCGCCAGAATAGAGATTTTTGTTCCCCAAAACTTGTCAGCAACGACAGTGGAGCTACAGATCTTTTTGTGGATGGAGGATAGATGTTTTAGGGTTTCTGCATCAGGGTGAATAAATAGATGAAAGGGCGATGCCACTGGGTGCCCGAGAGGCCCACACCATATGGTGGCACGGCCAAGGGGCGCACCACCAGGTGGTGTCACCACCTCATTGCCCCCTCCGTGTCTCCTTTGGACTCTGTTGACGTGCCGTGAAAAATAGGACCCTGGGATTTTGTTTCGTCCAATTATTAGAATATTTACAGAACAACTTTTCTGGAAAAAAAAACAGCAGAAAACAGAAATAGGCGTTGTGGCATCTTGTCAATAAAACATCCAGAAAACGAAGGAAAACATGTGAAAACATAAAGCTATTGGATAGAAACAAGCATGGAGCATCAAAAATTATAAATACGTTTGATACATATCAAGCATCCCCAAGCTTAACTCAAGCTCTTTCTCGAGTAGGTAAGTAATAACAACATAATTTTCGAGGTGACATGCAGCCAACATAATCTTGATCAATCTTATGTAAAAGCATTGTAAGCTGAGATCGAAGTATTCTAGACATAGGCATGATAGATATAATTCTAACAATGTAACTTAGCAACTATGTTGCAACATGAAAAGTAACACAAACAAAAGATCATGAATAATAATGCAATTGAAAGTTATATGTTTGTTTTGAGCATAAAGACAACATAGCAAAGTGGTATTCCGCTTGTCCTTAAAGTGAGAGCAAAAAATAAATGCCTAGACAACTTCAAAGTTCAAGTGATGAGTAGAAACAAATAATTTGTGAACAAGTAATAACATATCATAAATAAATCAATAATAATCTTTGCGACTGATGCACATTATATTCATAATGATAACTATGATGTCTTAATTGTGCATAAAGTTAGAAGATGAAGACTCAACATAAAAGTAATAGAAAGGCCCTTCGCAGAGGGAAGCAGGGATTAACTCATGTGCTAGAGCTTTTTATTTTATTAAATAGAGGTATTGAAAACATTTTTAGATAGGTATGTTTATGTCAACGAATGGTAAACAGACAATACAATACGTCACAGGCTAACAAGACTTTACAAGAGCGGCTCCCATTGAAAGATGTTCTTTCTACTGTGGGCAGTAGTTCATCCCTCTTCTCTTTTATTTACACAATTATGCTTTAACTAATAAATCATGGGCAAAAGAGTGAAGAGAATTGTGAATTAACCAAATTTGGGGCTGGGCACCCCGTTGCCAGCTCTTCTAGCGAAATGGATAAGCGGATGTGCCACTAGTCCAGGTGTGTAAAGTCCAATTAACAAGTGAAATAAAGATCGAATACTTACCTCCTCATGAGCTAAAACAGAGCACAAAACAGGTATAATTTTGAGGGTTTTAAAGGTAGCACATGAGAAATTTACTTTGGAGTGGCGGTTAAATACCACATATAGGTAGGTATGGTGGGCACATTTGGAAAACTCTTGGGTTTTGGGGAGTTGGATGCACGAGTAGAGCTCATACTCAGTACAGGTGAAGGCTAGCAAGAGACTGGGATCGACAAATTAAGAGAGCAATAACAACCATAATCATGTATAGCGACAAAAAAAATATTAATCAAAGCATAAATGATATTAAAAGTCAAAAACTAAATGATCATAGAGGCTAGAGGTAACTGGTTTGTAGTCATAACATGGTGTAAGCATGCGCCAAGTAAATCAAATAAAGCATTCGAAGGAGAATACCACAATATTATGCTTCTCTATGATAAAAGCAACTCATGATTTCTTTCAATGACACATTAAGACTCTCAGAGATTTGAGACAAGTCATGCTACAACAATAACTACTAAGCATAGAATTAAAATAATATCTAACATGACATGATAAGGTCTAAGCCACAGTCTTAAAAATCTTTCCAATGCACCACTATAAGCATGAAATATTTTACTCTTCTACAACACCAATTTACTTGTTTGAAACAACTCTCAAATATAATATTCATCAAAGACCAGAGAGATAATCATATATAACTGAAGCAAACCAATAAACTCTGAACAAAATACGAGTGGAAAACAAGAGATAAACACAGTACTAGCAAAAGGTGAACACTCAGAGAACAGTAAGAATGAAAACTAGAGTGTTCTAAGAAATTAAAACGGAGTGTGTCTCTCTCCCAAACAAATATGATAGGATCCAACCATATACTAAAGCAAAGAAAACCAAACAAACTGAAAGCAAAAATAACCGACGCTCCAAGAATAACACATAATATATGAAGCAATAAAAATATAGTGTCTTGAAAGAGGACCTGATATTTTTGTTGATGAAGAAGGGGATGCCTTGGGCATCCCCAAGCTTTAACGCTTGTACTTCTTGGATATTTCTTGGGGTGACATGGGCATCCCAAGCTTGAGCTTTTTTCCATCCTTCATTTCATCACACCATTCTTATCCCCCTACACACGAAAACTAACTCCATACAGAACTTCTCACAATTTTCATTAGCAACATTAGTGTAATCAAAATAATATATCCACTTTGGTTAATTTTCAACACAAGTATAACACCCATTAAACATTATATAATGTAGAAACTTCTTTTAAAACTATTCCCCTCAAAAGAACACCAAAATAAAAAGATTAAGAGGCAAATGCAAATATTGGTAGAAATCTGTCAAAACAAAATAGCAGGTAAAGATCGATTTTTTCGAAATTTTTCTGTTCCAAATCAAAAAGTGCAAAACAAATGAACGTTAGATAATAACCTGGGGCATGTGCACAAAATGTTTCATATCAATTTTATGCTCTGGCTGAGAGAATTAATATTTTTGGTGGCAGCACAGAAATTTTTTCAGGACAGTAACTTCCCCAAATCTTACTTCCTCCCTATTAGAGGCTACTATTGTAACAAAAACTAAATAAACATGATAAGGAGAGGTTGCTAAAGAGGTAACAGCTTCTAGGACTCAAAGTAAAAAAGAAGGAAACTGAAAAAAATATAATGTGTTGTCTCCCAAAAGCTCTTTCTTTATAGCCATTAAGATAGGCATAGTGATTTTAAAAGATGCTCACGTAAGGATAAGAGTTGAAAAATAAAAGAGAGAATCAAGAAGCATAGATAAAAGAATTATACCTAACACTCTTCCTATGCATAGGAGTATTGTAAGAAAACAAATCAATGAATCTCAAAGCTAGCATAGGAAGGCAAAACAAGTGCATCTTCAAAACTGTTAACATAAAGAGAGGAAACTTAATATTATTGAAATATATGAAACCACGTCTTCCTCTTTCATAATGACCAGTGGGTCTTAAAGAAACCAGCATATAGAAGCAACACAAGAGAAAGCTCAAATCTTTCATCATAAAGAAAGGAAATTTAATAACATGAAGATTTCCATAACCATATTTTCCTCTCTCAAAATAATTCGCAGTAGCATCATGAATGGACTCAACAATATAGCTATCACATAATGAATTATTATCATGATCAAGAATAAAATTATTATCATTACTCTCCACATAAGCATAGTAATTCTCATTAATAGTAGTGGGAGAAAATTCAACAAAATAGCTATCATTATTATTCTCATCACCATAATCATAAAATATAGGGGGCATATTGCAATCATAATTAATTTTCTCCTTAATAGTGGGTGGACTGAAAATATCATATTCATCATCATAATCATCATAAAGAACTCCAGCATGATAGACAAGTTGTATATTAGGGAGATGATTTTGGGTAATCCCTCCAGAATCATGACAAGTTTCATGTGGATGATTGTAATTATAGCCTATGTCATAGTATCTTTATAATAAGTATCAAAGACTAGAGGCATGGTATCATTATAAGAAATAGAATATTTATCTTCCAAAGTGTGTCCATTTGAAAATATATCATCATTTTTACTAGAAGGAGATGTATCAAACATATAATCATCAATAGCAAAAGGATTTTCAAACACATCATCCACAAGCCTAGAGCTTTCGATATCATCATTGGAAGGAACATGGATAGTACTAATAGTGCAGCAACTATTATCATCATCATTTTCATAATTGGTTCCAAAGAGATTTTCAATATCAAAACTAGTGTGTTTCTCCAAATCATGATCACTATCATAAGTAACAGGCATAGGAACATCATCGAGTTCAGACTCGTCATCAACAACTATAATAGAAGCAACATGTTTAGGGGAAGGTACCGTTACCTCTATCCTTTTACTCCTCCTCTTCTTCTTCCCGTCTTTAGGATGGAGAGGCTTGAAAGGAAGCTTCTCCACATACCCTGGTTTATTGTCAGAATCAATATACAAAACTTTGGAGGATTCCTCCTCTTCATTAATAAGAGCAAAACACATATTAGTCCTGTCATATTTTGGTAAAGTCTCATCTTTTATAATATTTTGTTTGTAAGTATTTGCGTGGAAATTATTAAAACAATAAATATGACAACAATGCGGGACGCTATTCATATCAAAAGCACTCATATGTACCAAAGATGTTTTTCTTAATAACTCTTCACAGCCCCAAATATAATGTAAGTTCATCATTCTAATTAGGAGTGATCATGTCATCACAATACAAGCTTGAAGTACTCATTGGGTTTAAAAGGCTATTATCATAGCCTGAGCATTGAAAATTGAAATGACCCACTTCATAGCAAAGTTCACAAATAAAAGGATAGAGGGCACAAACTTTTTCACCAAGATCATTTAGAGCCCTGTCCCACGTTCTAGTTTTTTCATTCCTGTGATGGATACACTATTCTTCTTTGATTTGATTATTTTCACAAGGTCTAAGTGCTCCACAAAAATTAACATGCTTATAAGAAATAGTACTTTCAGAAGTTTGAGCATGTTTATTGTAATCATTAAAAACAATTTTAGTTTTCATGCAAGTGTCTTTAAAAGGTTCATGATATATGTCCCTGTTTTCTTTAGGAACAATAATATGAGAAGAAAAGTATCTATACCAATCAACAATAATTTGAGGATCAAGACCATATTTAGCACTAAGCTCTTGAAAATCAGCAGTTTCAGCGAAAGACTTAATGCAATCATACTCATAGTTTATACCTGGTTCTTTACCTTTGTCGTCATCCCAATCTTCAGTATTGTTTTGAATTGTTTCAAGAATGTTCCACCTAGCTTCAACCTTCTTACTTGTGAAAGAACCCTCTGAACAGGAATCTAGATAATCCTTACAATGTCCTGAAAGCCTTGCATAAAAATTAGTAGCAATTATTTCCTCAGGAAGCTCATGGTTAGGACATTTGAGTATTAATGTTTTCAGTCTCCCCCAAACTTGATCAATGCTTTCTACATCATTAGTACAAAACTTATAAATGTAATTCCTATCTAAATGCAGTTCATGAGGAGGATAAAATTTAGAGTAAAAGAGATATTCAAGCTCCTTCCACTCCAAATGATGAGGATCATCTAGTAGCTCATATCACTCCCTCGCTTTGTCCCTAAGTGATAAAGAGAATAGCTTCCTCTTAACTTGGTCCATTGAAATACCTGCACACTTGAACAACTCGCATAATTCATGTATAAAGAGTAAATGATCACCAGGATGGAAGGTTCCATCTCCAAAATAGCAGTTATTCATAACACGTTCAACAATTTTCATAGGTATTTTAAAAGGAATAATTTCAGTAGGAAGATTTAAAATATCATAAGCATCATTAGAATTATCACATATGGGAGATAAAGTATCATCGGAGCAAATTTTCTCCTCTAAAGCTGGGGAACTAAAAAGATCATTTTCATAAAAACTAGCTTCCCCAAGATTAGACTTTTCCGTAGCATTAGAAATAATGGTGTTCGAAGAATTAATGCTAATAACATTGCTATTAGTATTATGCAAACAAACTTCCATAGGTTTTTTAATTTTCTCTTCAAAAGCATCATGTCCAAATTCAATAAAAGGATTATAAATATAAAAATAAGGAACAAGTAAAAATAAGCCTAACTAGCAAAAATAAAAACAAGAAACAAAAATATATAATTGCAGAATCTAAAGGAAATAACTTCGAGCACTCACACACCACCAACAGTACTAGGATGTGAGTACGTTTTACCTTACCTACCCGGCCACGGTGCCAGAAAAGAGCTTAATGTCTATGCACGCTTCTATTCTTGTAGACAATGTTGAGCCTCCAAGTGAAGAGGTTTGTAGAACAGTAGCAAGTTTCCGTTAAGGGGATCACCCAAACTTTATCAAACTCATGGAGGTAGAGGTCAAAGATATCCCTCTGAAGCAACCCTGCAATTATGATACAAGAAGTATCTTGTGTCCCCAACACACCTAATACAATTTTCAGTTGTATAGGTGCACTAGTTCGGTGAAGAGATAGTGAAATACAAGTAATATGGATGATTATAAGTGACAATAGTAATCTGAAATAAAATGGCAGCAAGAAAACATGTAGCAGAACTGATTGTAAACGGTGTTTCAATGCTTAAAAACAAGGCCTAGGGATCATACTTTCACTAGTGGACACTCTCAACAATAATAACATAGTTGAATACAAAAATATCATCTCTTTACTATGCTACTCCGAACCACTCTCTGGTTGGATAACAAACACCAATCATTGCGTAGGGCTATGAAAGCACACCTTAAAGCTGTATTCCCCACTAGGTAACCAAACTGTCACCATGAGCCCTAGATGGTTCTAGACAAACACCACAATTTCATAGGGTCATCCCACACAAAATATATATAAATCATGATAAGTCACACATGGTGCACAGACTGTCACCTTTACCCCACGGGACAAATGATGTAGCCCACCCAATCCAACCAAGTGCACCGATGACAAGATCACGAGCAAAGGCCATACATGACAAGGTGAACTCGCTCCTCTCGCTCCATACTTTCGGTAACTTGGCGGATGGTGCGCTACCTCATGGTTCAACCCTTTGTGTGCTCAGGTTCGAACCCACCATGGAGGCCCCGGAAAGCGCCCAAGAAGACGCGGAAGGTGAACGAGGAGGACCAGCGCAAGGGGGCAAAGGCAAGAAGCCCCAGGTGGCGGAACCTCCGGTGAACCCACCGGAGCCTCCGCTCCGCGCCAGCCAGCGGAGCCTCCGGTGCAGCCTCCGCCCAAAACCCCTTCGGCTCGATAAGAGTGGAGCTACCACCGGACCCAACGATGGAGCCCCGGCGGAACCTCTGGTGATCCCACCGGAGCCTCTGCTCTGCGCCAGCCACCGGAGCCTCCGGTGCCGCCTCCGCCCAAAACCCCTTCGGGTCGATAAGAGCGGAGCCACCACCGGACCCCACGGCGGAGCCTCCGGTTGCCCGGCCCAGGAGCCCCACCGGAACCCCACCGGAGCCTCCGGTTAAACCACCGGTACCTCCGGTGGAAACCACCAGAGCCTCCGCCCCTGCGCGGCCTTCGTGGCAACTTTCGGGCCTTTACCCATGTATCTCATCCTCCCACCTACCCCCTTGGCACTAGGCTATAAATAGACTCCCCATTCTTAGATCTAGGGTTAGAGTTGAATTTAGAACATTGAACTTCGCTCTCTTGTATCCCTCTTTGAGGAACTACTCCTACGGTGTGTACCTAGGAACGTATCAAGGCTACTCCTACGACTTCGTCTAGGATCGTATCAAGGCACATCCCAACTACTTGTCCTCTCCCTGTAGGGTTTCAGTCAAGAGTTGTCCAATCTTCCTCTCGTGAATCCTTGAGGTTCTATTGGCGTAGTGGACCGGCTACGGGTGTGAAACAGTTTGTATCAAGGTGAGTTCAGTTGGATCGATCGTTCCGTAGGCGACCCTTGGGGTTTAGTTGACGGGAGGTTGGATCTTTCGGTTCTTGCAATTTATTCCCCTTTGTGTTTCCCCACGATTGCCCACGATTCCCCCTCGATACCCCATCTCGTGTTCTTCGTGTTCTTCGTTCGTTTTTGTCGATTCGTGAAGATAGGTCCAATCTAGGAGTACACCTCCATATCATCTAGTATCCAGAGGTAGATTAACACGAATCCAACACCCACTCCCCACCTTTTCCACCAATTTTTCTTCTGCCACCATAAATTTCAAAAATCTCACCAAAAATAGCCAAAAGGGATTTCGACCGATCTGTTGATTTGTTGAGTTTTTCGTGGATTTGATCCGTGGATTTGTTGCCTAAGATCATTCCCCACCTTTCTATCCATCCACTTTTCCCCAATTTTTCAAAAAAAATCTTGATTTTGAACGAATTTCGAATTTGAGCAAAAATCTCAGAAAATCTCTGCTCTTCGATTTCTGGACAGATTTTGAAACTTGTTTTTCTTTGTCGTTTTTTATCCGAATTGAGTGCAACAAGTTGCCACGCGACGCCCACGACACCATCTACGCTTCCACATCAACGGATCGCCACGACATCGACTTCCACCGGTCGCAAGTCCGTGATCATCAATAAGAGAGGTACAACTTGCTTCCACTTGACCCAACCCATCCATTGTGTACCTTACCTATTTGGACTAGTTCTTTTACACCGCTTGGCATCGCATTTGTGGCATCGAGAGTGCGAGTTTGGCGCTTGTGAGAGATTAGCTATGATTAGGCATTGGCATTTTGGAATCCATCAAAAGAGAAAATAAAATAAAAAGAGAAAATAGAAAAAGAAACAAACGATCGATGCCAATTGCTTTCCATTGTAGGAACGGGTAGCAATGCGTCGCAAAAGAGAAAGAGTGAACGATTTTCACGGTATGAATCTTGTTTCCTTTTCAAATTTGTGGTTTGAGCTAGCGTCCTCCTTGTGTTAGTGCGTCATTGAGCTTTAGTCTTCGTTAGGAACATTTCGTCTTCGCTCGTCCATTGGCCACACTAACCCCATTTATCACTTGTGTGTGTGTGTTCCACCATACTTCCATCCTCTAGGTTTGGTTTTTGTGCTAACTTTTATTTGGTTCTTCTCCATGTTTGACAACAAACTTTTCTTCAGTTTTGTCGATTTTTCCTCGCCACTTTCCTATCCCATTTGCCTTCCATATAAAGTGTGTGTGTTGTCGTTTGCGGTTTCTTTCGATCTTTTTGGATTCGCTCTTGACATACCGCCCTACACCTAGGCTCGTCCACTAGCCTCAATACGACGAAAAAAGGTAACGTTGGGTAAGTGAGGCATCCATTTCTTCAATATCACCCTTGTGTGTTTTGAGATGGCTAGCGAAGGAGTATTCACAAGTCCGAGCTCGGAAGATGACGGAAATCCATTCTACAACGACAATGCTTACGCCAACTACGTCACCCACAATGACCATTTCCAACTCCGTGAACTCGTCAAGGACGGGTTGCAACGCTATGAGCGTCGACTCCAAGAGCAAGAGGCTAGATTGAATGATCAAATGACGCGCATCAACATCAACTTGGAAAACCTTGCCAACCGCCGTCATTCATCATCATCCTCAAGGTCTCGTCGCTCAAGACACCACAACCAAGATCTTCACCAAGCTCATCGCCATGATCGCCATGATCGCAGCAACAACATGGAGGATGGTGGACAACCTCAACAACCTCAACCACCTCCTCAACAACCAAAACAACCCCCGCGACGACATTGGTATGAAGATAGCTCGCCATCACCACCTCCGCGACATCGCCAAGGCCGTGGTGACCCTCTTCAACAACTGCAACGCCCGGACCTTCGACAACATCATCCTCCACCTCCACAGGGCCACGCTCAAGACTATGGCCACAATGATTTCGTGGAAGATGCTCTCCAACATCGAAGGCCACCAAGGCGCAATGCGCGTCCCATCAACAATGACCACCAAGAACACGATCATCCTCAACACCCTCGAGATGAACAAGTGCTTCCGCAACACCCTCGCCAAGAACAAGAACGTCATCGACACCAACACAATGACAATGATGATAGTGAACACCGTGAAGCAAGACTCTGTCACCGCCAACAACCACCTCCTAATGACCACCGACGTCATCCTCCCCATCATGATTGCCACCGCCAAGACAATGAGGATGACCCCAATGATGATTCACCGCCCGTCTATGATGAAGATCCCCATGAGCAACACCATGAGCGACCCCATCGTCCACAAGAAGATAACAACATGAGTGCCCTTCGTTTCAATGTCCCAAAGTTCAATGGTGAGAATGACCCCGAAGAATATCTTGCTTGGGCTCTCAAGGTAGACAAGATCTTCGGCATCCACAACTTCACCGACAAGAAAATGGTTGCCTTGGCATCTTTGGAATTCGAAGAATATGCACTCTTATGGTGGGATCGTCTAAAAGCCGAAAGAGTCCACAGCCGCATTGCTCCTATTGCCACTTGGAATGAGATGAAGCAATGCATGCATGCTCGGTTTGTTCCTCCACACTACAAGCGTGACCTCTTCAAGAAGCTTCAAGAACTTCGACAAGGTTTGAAGTCCGTTGATGAGTACTAAATGAAATGGAGACATCTTTGATTCGAGCTCATGTGATGGAATCTCAAGAGCAAACAATGGCCCGCTTCCTCAATGGCCTCGACTATCCTATAAGGAAGATTGTTGAGTATCAACCGTATGACAACATTGTGGCCCTTGTCCACCAAGCTCTCCAGGCCGAACGTCAAATTGCGGAAGATCTCAAGTATAACAAGGAAAAGGCCTTATTCAACTCAAGACCTTCCTCTTCGTAACCAATGACACAAGTTCCTACTCCTACCAACAACAAGAGCACCCCTCGAGCCTCTATTGCTACCAACAAGTCTCCACAACCATTCAAGAAACAAGAGTCTACCACCTCTTCTTCAAATGCTCCTCAAGTCAAGTTGAGTACTATCACTTGCTTCAAGTGTGGTGGTAGCGGACACAAATCCTTTGAGTGTTCCAACAAGATGGTCATGATTGTTAACCAAGACGGTGAACGTGATTCCATGAGTGAAGGAGAATACTACGCCTTGCATCAAGTCGCTCTCAACTCCTTGGATGTGGCCAACAATGATGAAGAAAGTGTATATTGCGATGAGGACACGAATCCATCGCTAGTGGTGACAAGAGTCCTTACTACTTCTCCTCAAGATGAGCATGATAAACGGTGCAATCTCTTTCAAACTAGAGCCGGTATCAATGGCAAATCAATCAAGGTCACCATCGATGGTGGAAGTTGCCACAACTTAGCTAGCAAAGAGCTTTGCGACAAACTCCAATTGACTTACAAGCAACATCCCCATACATACCATGTCCAATGGCTTAGTTACTACGTAACCTTCAAGATTCAACATATGGTTTCCGTTTAATTCAAGATTGGTCCCTATGAAGGCACGGTAGAGTGTGACATTGTTCCTATGACCGTGTGTCATATTCTTCTTGGTCGACCTTGGCAATACGACAAGGGTGCTATTCATGATGGGCGTACCAATCACTATAGCTTCAAGTGGAATAACAAGACATTTGTGCTTCGTCCCATGTCTCCTAGCCAAATGATCACCGACAACGCCAAGACTCTTGCACATAAACAAGAAGAGCTCAAGTCTCGTGAGATGAGTGGTGAGAGAGTGATCCACCAAAAAGAGAGTGAGAGCCACAAGCCAAATATGAGTGGAAAAACTTTGAGCGTTCCCAAAGGCCTTGCCTTACTTGCCACCAAAAGGGAGATGCGAGAGTTACGAGATGAACCCACCATTCTCCACTTTGTCCTAGTGTGAAAAAGGGAAGAACTTGAAACTAACGACATGACAAATTTTCCTCCATCTTTGTTGCCTTTGTTGCAGGAATTTGAAGACGTCTTTCCCGATGAACTCCCTCCGGGCCTTCCTCCTCTACGAGGAATCGAGCACCGCATTGACCTCATCACGGGCGCTCCCCTCCCCAACCGCGCTCCTTACCGCACCAACCCCGAAGAGACTAAGGAGATTGAGCGCCAAATTCAAGAACTACTCGACAAAGGTTTTATCCGCGAATCTCTTAGCCCTTGTGCCGTGCCGGTTATCCTTGTTCCAAAGCTAGATTCTACTTCCCGCATGTGTATGGATTGCCGACCTATCAATTCTATCACCGTTAGATATAGACATCCTATTCCTAGGCTCGATGACATGATTGATGAATTGAGTGGTGCTACTATCTTTTCCAAAATTGATCTTAAAAGTGGTTACCATAAAATTCGTATGAGTATAGGTGATGAATGGAAAACGGCTTTCAAGACAAAACTTGGTTTGTATGAATGGCTTGTCATGCCCTTTGGTCTTTCGAATGCCCCATCTACCTTCATGCGCCTCATGAATGAAGGTTTGCGTCCTTTCATTGGCAAATTTGTTGTGGTTTATTTCGACGACATTATCATTTATAGCAAGTCTTTGGAAGATCATCTTGATCATGTTAAACAAGTATTGTTGGCTCTTCGGAAAGCAAAACTTTTCTCCAATCTTTCCAAATGCAATTTTTGCACCAACAAGCTTGTTTTCTTGGGATTTGTGATTTCTTCCAATGGTATTGAAGTCGACAACAAGAAAATCGAGGCAATTAGGAATTGGCCCAACCCTACTTCTGTGGGTGAGATAAGGCGTTTTCATGGCTTTGCCGGTTTCTATCGCCACTTTGTCAAAGATTTTTCAACAATTTCTTGCCCTTTGAATGAGCTTACCAAAAAGAATGTACCTTTTGTTTGGGGCAACGCGCAACAACAATCTTTCGACACACTTAAGAAATGCTTAACCGAAGCTCCTTTGCTTGTCTTACCGGATTTTGAGAAAACTTTTGAGATTGAATGTGATGCTAGTGGTATAGGAATTGGTGGCGTTCTCATGCAAAACGGACGCCCCGTTGCATACCATAGTGAGAAACTAGATGGTGCTAAACTCAATTACCCAATCTATGATAAAGAACTATTTCCTTTGGTCAGAGTGTTAGAAGTTTGGCAACACTACCTTTGGCCTAAAGAATTTTTCATTCATTCCGATCACGAATCAATGAAATACTTGAAAGGCCAAGATAATTTGAACAAGAGGCATGCTAAATGGGTAGAATTCATTGAATCTTTTCCTTATGTCATTAAGTACAAGAAAGGTAAAGAAAATGTTGTAGCGGATGCCTTGTCTAGAAAAGAGTGTCTTCTAACACACCTTGACATCAATGTGATTGGTTTGCCTGAGATCAAAGACTTATATGCTTCCGATGTTTTCTTTGGTCCTATCTTTGAGAAATGCTTGCCTAACCGAGGTTTTGATGACTACTACCTTCACAAAGGGTTCTTGTTTAAGGCTAAAAAATTGTGTATTCCCGAGTCCTCTCTTCGTTTGTTGTTATTGAAGGAATCACATGAAGGAGGTCTCATGGGGCACTTTGGACGCGACAAGACCTATGCCATGCTCTCAAACCACTATTGTTGGCCCAATATGAAGCATAAAGTTGAGAGACACGTCAATCGATGTTCTACATGCCTCCGAGCTAAGTCTACTTCCAACCCCCATGGTCTTTACATGCCATTGCCTATCCCATATGCACCTTGGAGTGATATTAGCATGGATTTTGTGTTAGGACTCCCACAAACTAAAACCAATATGGACTCAATCTTTGTAGTTGTTGATCGTTTCTCTAAGATGGCACATTTTATTCCTTGCAACCGAACCGACGATGCTTCACATGCTCCTACCTTATTTTTCAGGGAAGTTGTGCGTCTACATGGTGTACCTACTTCCATTGTCTCGGACCGCGACGTCAAGTTCACCTCATACTTTTGGAAGACGTTGATGGCCAAGCTCGGCGTCAAGCTACTATTCTCCACCGCCTATCACCCACAAACGGATGGAAAAACCGAGGTCGTCAACCGCACACTATCTTCACTACTTCGAGCATTGATCAAGCCCAACCTAAAGAATTGGGAAGAATGCATCCCACACGCCGAGTTTGCCTACAACCGTGCTCTACATCAAGATACCAAGAAGAGTCCCTTCGAGATCGTCTACGGCTTCAACCCCAACACCGCTCTCGACATACTACCTTTGCCTCTCTGCGAGCGCGCAAACATGGACATTGACAAGCGCACCGACTACATCAAGAAGCTACATGACTCCACAAGATCTACGCTTGAGAAGCATTCCTAGCACCGAGACTCCATCATGAACAAGAACAAGAAACCCATGGTAATCCAAGAAGGTGAACTCGTTTGGCTACACTTGCGCAAGGACAATTTTCCCGAAGAGCACAACTCCAAGCTCAAGCCAAGAGGCGACGGACCTTTAAAGATCATCAAGAGCATCAACAACAACGCCTACAAGCTCGACTTACCACAATCAATGTCAAGGACATATCTCCCTTGCATGGATACACAAGTGATGAAGACGACGACGAGTCGAGGTCGACTCTTTTTCAAGGGGGGGAGATGATATAGCCCACCCAATCCAACCAAGTGGACCGATGACAAGATCACGAGCAAAGGCCATACATGACAAGGTGAGCTCGCTCCTCTCGCTCCATACTTTCGGTAACTTGGCGGATGGTGCGCTACCTGATGGTTCAACCCTTTGTGTGCTCAGGTTCTAACCCACCACGGAGGCCCCGGAAAGCGCCCAAGAAGACGCGAAAGGTGAACGAGGAGGACCAGCGCAAGGGGACGAAGGAAAGAAGCCCCGGGTGGAGGAACCTCCGGTGAACCCACCGGAGCCTCCGCTCCGCGCCAGCCACCGGAGCCTCCGGTGCAGCCTCCGCCCAAAACCCCTTCGGCTCGATAAGAGCGGAGCTACCACCGGACCCAGCGACGGAGCCCCGGCGGAACCTCCTGTGATCCCACCGGAGCCTCCAGTGCCGCCTCCGCCCAAAACCCCTTCGGGTTGACAAGAGCGGAGCCACCACCGGACCCCACGGCGGAGCCTCCGGTTGCCCGGCCCAGGAGCCCCACCGGAACCCCACCGGAGCCTCCGGTTAAACCACCAGTACCTCCGGTGGAAACCACCGGAGCCTCCTCCCCTGCGCGGCCTGCGTGCCAACTTTCGGGCCTTGACCCATGTACTCATCCTCCCACCTACCCCCTTGGCACTAGGCTATAAATAGACTCCCCATTCTCAGATCTAGGGTTAGAGTTGAATTTAGAACATTGAGCTTCGCTCTCTTGTATCCCTCTTTGAGGAACTACTCCTACGGTGTGTACCTAGGAACGTATCAAGGCTACTCCTACGACTTCGTCTAGGATCGTATCAAGGCACATCCCAACTACTTGTCCTCTCCCTTTAGGGTTTCAGTAAAAAGTTGTCCAATCTTCCTCTCGTGAATCCTTGAGGTTCTATTGGCTTAGTGGACCAGCTACGGGTGTGAAACGGTTTGTATCAAGGTGAGTTCAGTTGGATCGATCGTTCCGTAGGCGACCCTTGGGGTTTAGTTGACGGGAGCTTGGATCTTTCGGTTCTTGCAATTTATTCCCCTTTGTGTTTCCCCGCGATTGCCCACGATTCCCCCTCGATTCCCCATCTCGTGTTCTTCGTTTGTTCTTGTCGATTCGTGAAGATCGGGCCAATCTAGGAGTACACCTCCATATCAACAAAGGTGTCTCCGGAGATCACATTAACCAAACCACTAAAGTAGCATAACATATGAAGAGTAACATCTACTTATTCCACTAGATTACAAAGCTCATGATCACAGAAAGATCACACCATGGGAGAGAGAGATGAAACACATAGCTACTGGTAGAGACCTCAACCTCGGGGGAGAACTACTCCTTCCTCATCATGGGAGCCAGCAACTGCGATGAAGATGGCGGTGGAGTCGATGGAGATGGCTCCGGGGGCACTTACCCGTCCCGATAGGGCGCCGGAACAAATATTTCTATCCCCCGAAACTTGTCTGCGACGACGGCAGAGCTACGGAACTTTTCATGGATGGAGGCTGGATGTTTTAGGCCTTCTACATCGGGGGGAATAAATATGGGAAAGGGCGATGTCGGTGGGCGCCCGAGGGGCCCACACAATGTGGTGGCGCAACCATGGGGTGCGCCACCAGGTGGTGTGACCACCTCATTGCCCCCCTTCGGGTCTCCTTTCGAGTCTGTTGACGTGCCCGAAAAAATAGGACCCTGGAATTTTGTTTCGTCCAATTCCGAGAATATTTCTAGAACAACTTTTCTGAAATAAAAAAAGCAAAAAATAGGAACTGGCGATGTGGAATCTTGTCAATAGGTTAGTTGATAAAACATCCAGAAAACAAAGGAAAACATGTGAAAACATAAAGGTATTGGATAGAAAACAATCATAGAGCATCAAAAATTATAGATACGTTTGAGACATATCAGGGAGGGGCGGTCTGGGAATTTTATCACATCCCTAGGACACAAGCCCTAGAGAGACATCAAGCTCATTGAAGTAAGCCTACCAAGAGAGCCAGAGATTAATCCTAAGTCACTAAACCTAGCTACGATGTAGCTAGTACAGTTCGTATGAACAGAGCAAGAACATGGAGGGATTCAGAGCACAAGGAGGGAGATAAAGAGAGAGAGCAGCAACACTTTCAAGATTTTATGTTGTAACATATCCCAAAGGCATCACAGAGGCGCATCTGTGACACCTCCAGGCCAAGAGTAGCAGCAGCAGCAATATCGACGCCACCGTATCCATGGCGGCATGAGCAGATGCCCCATCAACTCGCACCAGCCATGGAGAGCAGCACGAACATGGCACAAAGAATGTAATACCCCGTGGTTATAGGATACGCGAGGGTAGATATAGGATTATGCATCTTGGCATTCATATGTCTTTGCAAAATTAGGATAAATTTTGCGCTTTTGTGAAAGAATGAGTTACAAGGATAAGTTGAGCTGGAAACAAGTCGTCGACATCTAGCAATAACACTTGACTTAACCTAGACTCATCTATTTTGGATTAGGGCTTTTGACAAAACCATTTGGAAGGATTTGGAGGGATAATGAGTTATTGAAATAAACATCATTCCTGGTGAAAGAGTTAAGTCTCATACATCAAATCGTATCTTATTTCTGAATCTTGGATTTGAAATCACAAAGTATAATTGAGTTAAACCATTTGAAATTCAAATGAGTTAGTTATATTTGAATTATGGAGTTGATCAATTTAAATGGAGTGAATAGTACATTGTTGATCAATGGAAGATACTTTCAAATAATTTTCCAAACTTCCATATTCAAATAAATTTAAACCAGAGATTGATATTCAAATTAGTTCAAACATCATTCGAACAAGAATTTGAAATTGAATAATAAATAATGGAATTTCAATTTCATTCATGTTCAAGTATTAGAATATAAATTTTTTAATTACAAATTGTATTACAAAGGTAACAATAACAGGATTGCAAATTTGGATCAAATTCATTATAAAGAACCTATTATAAACCTACTCTAAACCTAGCTATCTTCTATTTTCATGAAGATGCTTCAACCTGCAAAACAGAAAACAAAACCCACAGGAAACAACTGCCAAGTCCAACCACAAGCTCAACAGAGACAATGATCTAAAAAAATAAGCACAATTCACAAACTAGAGCCATCAGACAACAAACCAACAAGATCTCTACATTGCATTGCATCCATATATAAGCAAAATCCCACAAATTAAAGTAACTACTGGTATAAGGAACCATCAGGACCAATAATACTAAGTAAACTTAGAATTATAAGAAAAGACCATTATCTAGTCATCAAATGAGGCCAAGACAAGCATAGAACAGAAGCAACGAGCAATCCAAGGAGTATTGGACTGATACTACCATCTAGCCCATGCAAACTTGGACCAGGGGAGTAATCTCAAGCCCAACCAAGATACTTCTATCCTAAGCAACCAAAAGATCTCACAATGGTAGATATTTTGCAAGCACAACCACACAGGGTTAAAACTTGAACCATAGACCCATAATATAAGGAGCATACTCACCATATGCATGCTATGAGGTGTCAAGACCTCAAACATGCCAAAGTAGTATAAATTTCACAACTAGCCACAACAGCAAGCACACCATATTGTTCTTCACCAAGAATAAGCCACAAGTACATCTGTAGCTAGAAAATACGCACTAGGGTACTGAAGAAGCTAGGCGGAGCATGCAAAACCACAAGAAGCAGGTTGTTCTTCCTCCTGAAGCTAAAGAAACTCTGCAACTACAGTAGGTTAGTATATGTGTGAGAAAGATCACAATACATCACATCACAAGGATCTGGACATTCCTAATAGTGCCTAGCAAGTATACATGATCTCTATCACATCACAAAGAAATTTGGAGGAGCACGGGAAGTGTGTATGTATCTGTTCTGATATAGTAAAGAACATACCCGTGATACAAATAACAGGGCACAATAAACCTGCAACAGATACATTTTCCAGCAAGGGAGAAACACAAGAAAGCATTAAGCAATGGTTTGGCACCACTGTGAGGCACCACGGTGTTCCAAATCCACTACCTAATGGACAAGCGCATTATATCTCGCACCACAGTGCCTGCACACACATGCCAACACTTGTATAAGGAATTTAAAACCTAAAATGAACTGAAGAAAACTGAGAACTAGCTTCCTGCAGAAGAGACCATATATGCTGGTAGCCACGGGGATACGAGAAGCCATTCCAGGCGGCCAAGATGGCCACGAAAGCATCTACAACATTCACCTCATAGATGCACAGTTAGCTAAAGATAGATGAATCTCTCTAAGAAACCAACAGAGAGAGGAGGTGTGGTCTTGGAATTTCATCACAGCCGTAGGAAGCAAACCCTAGAGAGCCATCAAGCTCATTGAAACAAGCCTATCAAAGGTAATAACAGATCAAATCTAAGTTGCTAAACCTAGCTACAGTGTAGCTAGTACAGTTCATATGAACATAACAAGAACATGGAGGGATTCAGAGCATAGAGAGGGGGAGAAAGAGAGAACATGAACACTTACAAGATTTACGCCGTAACATAGCCAAGAGGCATCACAGAGGCGCATCTGTGACACCACCAGGCCAGGAGCAGCAACAGCAGGAACATCGACGGCCACAACATCCATGGCGACACGAGCAGACACCAGATCAAGTCGCACCCGCCACGAAGAGCAGCACGACGTGCTCCTGCAGCACGAGCAAGGCTCGGAGAAGCTCGCGGAAGAACCACCACAGCCGCAACAACGACGGCGAGCCGCGCCATCCGAAACCCTAACTAGAGATTTGGTTGCACAAGGCGCGCAGAGGTGAGGAAACCCTTATCGGCTTGGTAAACGCGAGAGAGGAGGTGGAGGGGAGCGTTTTCCCCACACGGCGACGGCCAAGACCACAGGAGATGGCCGGAACAATGCGGCAAAGGAGGAGGCGACTACGGTCGTCTACTCTGTCGCGAGAGTGAGAGATATAAGGGCACGAGGAGAGATCGAGCGCGAGCGAGCGAGTATCTGGGTCGGTTCAACCCAACGCACGTGTAAGGGGAGGCCGAGTGGGTTAGGTACAACCCACTAACTGAACCGACTAGGGGGCATTTTAGTAAATTCACTATTCTCCCCAAAAATAAAATCCAATCAAATAAATATAAACACATCTAAATAAATTTAAATAACCCTATTCCACAAACCTAAAAATCAAATAAAAATAAGTTTAAATATCTATATTTCTTGTAGTTTAAAAAAATAGTTGAGAAATTTTGATGATTTTATCACATGGTAAAAATTTGAGTGATTATTATTTCAAAATAAAGAATTTGGAAAAGACCAAATTCTTATTTAAATAATACTTTTAAAAAATGGAATAAATCCATAGACTTAAGGATTTGAGTTTTAAAAACCTCAAAAGTAGAATTTAAATAGATTACTTTGAGAAATAATCTCAAAGTAATTTTTTCGAAAACTTCCGGAATTCAAATATTAAGGATATTATTTTCTTAATGAAAATAATATGATCCAATATTTTCCTAAACTAAAAAATCAAAATGATATTTTTCCCATATGGGAAATTAAGTCGAGTTTTGAATGAAACTTCCACAAATACCTCAAAGAAATCCCAATTATTAGTAAATCCTATAATCTTTAAACCTGGGTTTCCAAAATTATTTCACGATATGCATAATAGCGTGAAATTTGGATCTTTAAACATTGTCTTAAAACACAATGCTGCTTTCTGCAGAACACGTGTGTCACGATTGACCGGGAGTTTTAGACTGCACTACTTGTCAGTCTCAAGGCAAGTTCAATCTTGCTCATGTTCACTTTGGAATACTTTTATCAAATTACTTCCAAAGTATTCTACATTATTACATGCATTCAAATAAATTGCTACTTTCAAATGATGTGAATTGCTACATAATATATTGGCTGGCGATGCAACCACATAATGATCGATGTGTGGAGGTTCCATCATACGGGAAAGTATTACCCTAGGACTTAACTCACAAATGGCGTCAGTGTTCTTGGTGGCGTATAGACAGTATCAACCAAAAGACTTAATATGTATGAGAAAAACAGAGGTACTTTCCACGTTCGCATATCCTCAGCAGACTGACCCCGTTGGGACCGGCGGGTTCCGGCCAACAGAGAGCAAGCACATATAATTTACCACCTAGACATTGGGTGGGGGTCAGGAGCTCGGGAGTGGTGACGTGATATTGGTTAACGTACCAACTGCGTCACATTGGGCGGATATGCGGAGAGCAGGGAAGTACTCAGCATGACTTGGTGGCTCTGACCAGGCTAAGGCACACATGGTGTGCGGAGAGAGCAGAGTCTGCTGTTGGATAAAGTGGCACACCTCCGTAGAGGGAAAACAACAAATTGTGGCAGCTACAACCTTCTCCCAGGAGGGGGCTACATTCACGACCGGAAAGGAGTCCTATGAGATTCTGACGCCCGGTAGGATCGACGGACATAGATTTTCATAAGAAAAACTTGACATTTGAAGAAATATTTTACAAGACCTCCATTACACCACGACCAGCGGTCTTAGGTGGTAGTTAGAGAATCATACACTATACCACTGTTACTTACAGGAACTTGCTGAGTAACGCTCGTTACTCATTCCTTCCCATTTGAATCCCATGCTTAGACTTTGAAGACCTACCAGAGGATTACGACGGAGTCTACCAGGATGATGAGATCTACTACGAGGAGCCAGACCTATCAGGTGTCGTCGAAGGTTTCGACTACCTGATAGCCTGCGGAGCTAAAGACCCAGAGGCGGAGGATTATATCTAGCCAGATATAGAACCGAGCCGAGAAATGCTAGACTAGTACTTTAGGTTGCTGAGATCCAATGGTTCTAAGTTTACTTTTATCTTTGTGCACTAGATTGACACACGTCAACACCGCACTACTCAAACTTTCTCCCTTAGATGAGGATGACGTTTAACTCTTTATTCACTTTTGGCTTGTAATATTAAGAAGTGTGTAATATAAGTGGACCGTTATGTTTCTGTTGTACTACTCTGAGGGATGGATAAGTACTTCCGTGAGTGTTATGTCAATGAATTGTGCACTACACATGGAGTGGCGTGCGGGGTCACAGTAGAGAAGCTCGAGGAATAACCACCGCAACCACAACAACACCAGCGAGCCGCGCCATCTGAAACCCTAACTAGGGATTTGGTTGCGCAAGGCGCGCAGAGGCGAGGAAACCCAAACCGACTTGGTAGAGAAGAGGGATAGGAGGTGGAGGGGAGTTTTATGCCCCAAACGGCGACGACCAAGACCACTGGAGATGGCCAAAAAAATGCAGCGGAGGAGGAGGCGACCACGGTCGTCTCCTCTATCGCGCGCGAGAGAGAGAGAAGGGCACGAGGAGAGGGACAGAGCGAGTGTGTGGGTCGCATTTGACCCAGTGCACGTGTGAGGGAGCCTAGTGGGTTGGGTTCAACCCACTGACAAAAACGACCGGGGGCGGGGGCATTTTGGTAAAACCATTATTCTCCCCAAAAATCAAACTAAATCAAATTAAATAAATACAAACACATCTAAATAAATTCAAATACCCATATTCCACAAACCAAAAATTTAAATAAAAATAAATTTAAATATCTATATTTCTTCTAGTTTTCCAAATATTTTTTAATAGAATTTTTGATGATTTTACCACATGGTAAAAATTTGAGTGATTATTATTTGATAATAAAGGATTTGGAAATGACCAAATTATTGATTGAAATAAAACTTTTAAAAAATGGAATAAATCCTTAGACTTAAGGATTTGAGTTTTAAAATCTCAAAAGTAGAATTTTAAAAGATTAAATTGATAAATATTCTCAAAAGAAAATATTTGGAAAACTTCCTAAATTCAAATATTAAGGTGATTGTTTTCTTAAGGAAAATAATATGATCCAATATTTTCCAAAATTCAAAAATCAAAACGATTGTTTGATTACAACTCATATTTTCCCAACTATGAAAAATTAAGTCAAGTTTTGAATAAAAATGTCACAAATACCTCTAATAAATCCAAATTATTAGTAAACCCTAAAATCTTTAAACCAGGGATTCCAAAAACACCAAAATAATTTTACGATATGCATAATAGAATGAAATTTGGATCTTTCAACATTGTATTAAGAGACAATGATGCTTTCTGCAGGACACGAGGGTCACAATTCATCACGAGCTTTAGACTACACTACTTGTCGGTCTCAAGGAAAGTTCAATCTTTCTCATGTCCACTTGGAAGTACTTTTATCAAATTACTTACAAAGTATTATACAATATTACCTACATTCAAATAAATTGCTACTTTTGAATGATGTGAATTGCTATATACTATGTTGGCGGGCGATGGAACCAGAAAATGATTGATGTCGTGGAGATTCCATCGTACGGGAAAGTATTACCCTAGGATTTAATCCACAAATGTCGTGAGTGTTCTTCGTGCCGTACAGACACTGTCAACCAACAGACTTACTATGGATGAGCAAGTCAGAGGTACTTTCCAGGTTTGCATATCCTCGGCAGACTGTCCCCATTGGGACCGGTGCGTTCCGGCCAACAACGAGTTAGTGCATATAATTTACCACCTAGACGTTGGGTGAGAGTCAGGAGATCGGGAGCGGTGACGTTCTATTGGTTTTTGTACCGGCTGTGTCACATTAGGAGGATATGCGGAGAGCGGGGAAGTACTCGGCATGACTTGGTGGCTTTCACCAGGCTAAGGCACATATGGTGTGCGGACAGAGTAAGAAAGCTGAGTCTGCTGTTGGGTAAAGTGACACACCTCCGTAGAGGGAAAACAAAAAATTGTGGGAGCTAGATCCTTGTCCCAGGAGGAGGCTACATTGCTGGAAAGGAGTCCCATCTGATTCTGACGCCCGGTGGGACTGACGGACATAGTTTTTCAGAAGTAAAACTTGACATTTGAAGAAATATTTTATAAAACCTGCATTACACCAAAGAGCTATGGTCTTAGGTGGTAGCTAGAGCATCATACACTATAACACTGTTACTTACGGGAACTTGCTAAGTAACGCTCGTTACTCGTTACTTCCCATTTGATCCCCATGCATAGACTTTGAATACCTACCGGAGGATTACGACAGAGTCTACAAGGACGACGAGATCTACTACGAGGAGCCAGACCTGTCAGGTGCCATCGAAGGTGTCGGCTACCTGATAGCCTATGGAGATGAAGACCCAGAGGAGGAGGATTAGACCTTACAGATATAGAACCGAGCCGAGCAATGCTAGACTAGTACTAATTAGGTTGCCGAGTTCTAATGGTTCTAAGTTTACTTTTATTTTTGTGCACTAGGTTGACACACGTCAACACTGCACAACTCGTACTTCCTCCCTTAGACGAGCATGACATTGAACTCTTCATTCACTTTTGGCTTGTAATATTAAGAAGTGTGTAATATGTAGGGACCACTATGTTTCTGTTGTACTACTCTAAGTGATGTAATATTTACGGATAAATCCTTCTGTGAGTGTTATGTCAATGACTTGTTCACTACACATCAAGTGGTGTGCTGGGTCACCGCAAAATATAAGACATAATATGAAAAGAAGGCTAGCTTTGCACTAGCCCATGTTTATTCTGAACTGAATTTTACTGCCGCCGAGTCAATGCCTAGGGCAGTTTTACTACACTCTGGCCTCAGGCCTCTATCCTGCTTGTTTCCCATCAAATTGGTTGAATCAGTTTCTTTGGATCTGGAATTGTAATATAGTCATTGGGGAGGAGGATAAGGTGTGTTGTACGTTATTTATCCCTCAAACCCCTACTGCAATGCAAATGCATAACAGTTTATAGAACTAATTTTTTTTTCTTCTATGATGCTTTTGCATTCTAGTGGTTGTTAACTTTTGACGGTTGTGTGCTTTAAAAAAACTTATCGTGTTTGTTTGGACTAAAACCTCAACAAGCATTTAGAAAAAAAAAATTGATTAGGCTTACGTTGAAATTCTCGACATTTTTGGCAGCAGCGGAACTTCGCCCCCTATGGCGGAATTCTAGCTCTATCCCTCTGTTCAAGAAAAGTTGTTTGCTAGTCTATGGTGGGACAATTTATATCTCTTCGTTTGTTTGATCTATGGTAAGATACAATTTCTCCAACATTCTACATTGGCAGTGGATAATTGCAAACATGTGTTGCTGCTTGAGGTGTGTTTCTAGCCGATATTCCATATGTTTTTATTAGATCTTGTTATTCACGGCGAGTGGCTACTACGGTCTTCATTGCCCTTGTTGACGAGGACGTTTGTAGGTGAGCCAGTCTTTCGTTTCTTGTTCACTACGTATTTCAAGCTCGGGCAGCCGGTGTACAATTGAAGGAAAACAGCGACCAATATGATTTTTATTGTAATTATATTTTGTATTGACCGATTCCATGGATTTTTTTTCTACTAGTTTATTTTTTAGAAAAAACGCAAGCACTCATATACACGCGCAAAAACGCACCCCTATGAGTACCTCCGAGAGACTGAGCCGGCGGGTTTTGAGATTGACGAAGTCACCACAGGCGGCTCGCTATCGACGAGAACGCTATCTCCCACTGAAAGAATATTTCGGCTAAATGCGACACACAGTTGTCAAACCAGGTGTTTCAACTCTGATGATCTCGGGGTACACCCCTCCTAACCCTCCAACCACGTGTTGGTTCACACCACTTGTTTTTCTTGATACATATCGAGTATAATAAGATGTATAAGATGCGTTCGCGTGTCTTCTCCATAAAAAAAGCCGTGGTACACGGCAGGTACGCCCCTTAATGCCGCATAACCAAAATGGAAAAGTCCAAAATAAACCTTGAAATGGTAGGCTCTGGCGAAATCGAACCCCCAACTCGCAATCCTGAAGTGGGCACACTGAACTGAGTAATCCCGGGCTAATTTGAAACTTGACAACATCTTAGGGAAAAACGGTGACGTGGCAAAAGTTAACTGGGATTGACCTGACATGTGGGTCAGGTATTGACCGGTGCGGTCGTATTTGAGATAGGATTGGGGAATTTTTTCTTTCGACCTAGGGTTACAGAGCGAGCACGGCGGGCACAGAGCACGGTGGCGCGATGTCCTGGACTTCGGGGGTGTCTTCCGCTCCAGGATTCCGGAGGGCTAGTGGAAGGAGGACCGTGGAGGCAAGGTCGCCGGTGCCATACAGGGAGATTCCGATGGGGTACGAGCTGCGGGAGAAGAAGTGTCAGTGCGATCCGCCTCGCAAAGCCCCGAGATGGATCTCGTGGAGCCGTCAAAATCCTGGGAGGAGGTACTATGCCTGCGTGGATGCGTTGGTGAGTTCGATTTTTCCGAGATTTCTCTGTTTCTATGTCCTTCTACCTCTACTCTTCTCTGATGCAGTGAATCTTTCAATTTTTTGTTGGCACATTTTTACTGAACTCATCAAGGTGGATGTGGCTATGTTGAATGGCACGATGGTGAGCTGCCAAATTTTTTTAGTGAATTGATTGGAGATTTGAGGGATGAGGTGTGGAGGCTCGGGGGATTAGGAGCTACTCCGAGGGCTGAAGAAGAAAGTGCAATGGTGGCTATGGATGGACATGAACAAGCACCCTCCAATGCAGTGATGTCTCTGCAAGCTCAATTAAAGGAGAAGAATGCATAACTTGAAGGAGTCAAGGGGAAATATATGAATGTTGTGATGGTTTTCTCTGTCTTTGTTTTAGATGTTGTTGTTGGGAAGATGATAGTGTACTAATGTGAGGTGTTTAGTGTTGTGGAGTGAAATTAATATGTATGCAATGAAATGGAATGATTAGACCTGGGAAGTAGAATGGAAATGTATGCTCTGGTTTGTAATGGAAGTGCTATGATTCCAAACCTATATGGAAGTCCACTGGTTATCTATGAATGGAATGCTATTTGCTATGAATATCTGTTGATTTAAATTACTCTCATGTGGAATGTACGAACGAAATAATATTTGCTATATTTTTCTGGAATTTCTGAATTTTTTGACTATTTCCTGTTATTTTCCTGGCATTTGGGATATATGGATACAACTTGCAATAATTATGCAAAATTTCAACTAAATTTTGCTGGCATCAAATAAGTACCATCTGGAACATCAGAAATGATAGCAATTCCATAATTATATTAAATATGTTTGGCAACACATATTTAAAGTGGATAGCATCTGCAACATAGCATACATGTTTGCCATAGGCAATAATTATACTCCCTCCTATCCGGAAAGAGTGTCGGAATATGCACATAACTTTGTACCAGCACAGTATGTTCTCCGCGCCAATTAAAACGGACTGGAGGGAGTACAAAAGCTGGTGCATTGCATAAATGTTTGCACCATTTCAGAGAACCTGGAGTAGAACTAAACATCTGACAACATTTACCAATGTTTGCAACAGAATAGAGTGGACAAGATCACACATTGCCACTGCAATTGAAGTAGTTGTAGATTGGAATGGATGAAGCAGGGGTTCTCTTTCTCTTCAATGTTGCAGCAGCTCCAGCATGTCTCCCTGAAGATGATGCAGCATGTGTCCCTGAAGAAGATCTTGGAGGCTTGAATGTAGAAGCTCTTCCTGGAGCTGGTGCTCTTGCTGTTACAGGTGCTATTGCAGGTGCTCTTCCTGGACCTGGTGCTATTCCAGGTGCTCTTGCTAAACCTGGTGCTGTTGCATTTGATTTTGCTGTTGCAGGTGCTTTTGCTGAACCTAGTGCTCCTGGTTGAGTACCTGTTGTACCACTTGGGCCTGTTTGCTAGAGTCAAATAAATGGAACATGTTAAATATCATGTGAAATGAGATTTACTCAGTGCAATTGCATCAGATATCATGTCCACTAAATTTAAATAATCTTAAATACCTCCGAGATCTTCTTTGTCTTCACAAGATGTGCATTCTTTTTATTTCCTCTGTCAGGATTTTTTTTGCATCCTGCCCTGTTGTGGCCTTTAATACCACACACTAAGCATGTAATGGCAGTGCCATGCTTGGTCATTCTATTGGCAGACTTAGGTTTTTCATGCTCTTCCCTCCTCCTGGCATTCTTCTTGGGCCTATCTGGCATTCTCACATATCCTGGAGCTTGAGGCCTGGGTTTTGCAGAAGTTGGCCACATTTGCTGGCCTTCAACTGGTTGTAGAGAATGCTCATAAATCTTGTTGAACAATTCAATTGAGTAATAAGGTGCAATGTAATCTTCTACCTTTTTGTCACTCTTGTATATAGCTGATATGGCATGGGAGCGTGGTATGCCTGACAACTGAAAATAGCCACATGAGCAAAACCTATGCTCAAGCTTAACAGTGTACTTCCTCTTTCTCCCAACGAGCAGCTAGACTTCAAAGACATATGCACCATTCCAAATGACTTGCATGAATTGTGTCCTAGCAATACTAACATGCAATTTCTTAAATATGCTTGGGCATATTTTTCCATGGAAATTTCGTCCCTTGTGCCTCTGTTCCTGTAATCTAGTAAATACCTTTTTCCTTATTTTATCCTACATGGATATTAAAGGATATAACCTTGCTTCAACAATAGCATGATTGAAAGATTCACACAAATTGTTAACAACTGATTCACAGTAAGAACCCATTGGAAAAATTGCCCTAGCCCAATGCACTGGATCTGTTCTCATCATGTCCTTTGCACCCTATGGATTTTCTTGAGAAAGTTTTGCTTTATAGTAATTGAAATCTTGTTTGTTTGAAGCTTTGGCAACTGCCCAAAACTTTTTCTGCGAATCATGTGCCTTGTGGATCTTCCTCCGGTTGGCATAGATGTGTCTAGCACATATTCTATGCTCAGCATTAGGCAGATAGTCCTTCAGTGCATTAATGATGCCCTTTTGCTGATCAGAAATGAATACCCATCCATCACCATTGTTGTTGAGCAAGAGACAAATGAAACATGGAAGTGGTTTACATTTGGTTGTTAGCATCTCTAGCAATGGCACACAACAGCTCTCTTTTCACAGCTCATTTAAAGAAACATCCATCTAACCCTATCACTTTCCTGCAGACAGCTTTGAATCCTAGCTTCAATGCATTAAAGCACACCTAAAATATATAGAAAATGTTTTGATGCATGTTTTTTGGATCCAAACATACTACAATAGTGCTCCCAAGATTGCTTCTAAGTAGCTCCTCCTAGCAATCAAAGACCCTGCTGTACTCACTCTTCATTCCATCCATTAGTTTGTCCAGCACTAACTTCTTTGCATGCTTGCATTTTGAAGTTGTGACATCTGCAAACATATCTTGTAGCACTGTTTCTTTTATGCTTTCAATTTTTCACGTTGGATTTGCTACAATGAAGTGCTCATATCTTTGGGCAATAACCTTTGAAGTGACTAGTCTATTTTCCCTGTTTTGTGCACACTAATGATCATCATTGTAGGTTATTATTTGAAATATGGTTGTTCTTGAGTTCTTTGCAGCATATATCAACCAAGGGCAGCTGGGCCATCCACATCTGGCCCTCACTCTGTTACTTTCATATTTCATAAACACTATGCTTCTCTTTGTTACAAGTCCATATCTCTTCAATGCTTTAACTAGTTGATTCTTGCTTCTAAAGAACATTTCCAAGCTGAAATGAGGAATTTCTGTGTCATTGTTATATCTTGGATACCTACTCCTCCTCCTCACTGTATGTCCATCAGAATCATCACTATAAGAATAGTCTTCATCAGATGAATCATAGCCCCATTCATTCTCTTCTCCCACTATTTGCTCCTACATGTTTGCAAGAAGTTCTACTGGAACAGGGGCTGATGGATCACTCCCAATCCAGCTCTTTGAGTCTTTCATTCTCTTCTTAAATTTTCTTGCATGTTTTCTAAGCTCAAAAGCTTCAGAGTCTTCAACACTATCCTCACTATGTGGCACATAGTCAGTGTCAGAGTCTGAATCACTTCCCGAATCTTCAGTTTGAGGCCTGACACTGCAACATGATCACTGCCACCTCCTCTGACATTAGGTGGCACCCGATGTTGAGCTTGATGTGGCAATTGAGTTGGATCATCTATCTGTGACACTAGCACCTCCTCTGACATGATCACTAGCATTTGCCTCCTTCTAACACTGGCTTTCTTCACTGGACTAGCAATAACCTGTGTTAACACACCACTGTCATCAGTAACAAACACATCTTCAACAAACTGAACTTCATCAGAATCTTCTTCTACCTCTGCACTAATGACCCTGTCAGGTTCTTCATCATCAATCAAATTGAAAAACTCATCTTGTTCAAAGTCACTACCACTGCCACTACCCTACTCAACATATATATCTGCTACTGATCCAACACAAATATAGTCTGCCATCTACACACATTTTATGTCATCATTAAGAAACATGAGACCATCACAAAGTCTTTTCCCAGGCAGCAGAAAATACAATTTCATTAACTCCTTCGGTTGAATATGGTCCTTCAAAAATCATTTCACCTCTTGCAAAGATACCTTGTCCCTCTCAATATCTGACAGCTCCTCATCACCCCCACATACTGAAGATTAGGTACATTCCCCACGAACTCTACCCCCATATGAAATTTGACAGTCAAAATCTCTGACGGATCCATGCTTGAAACTGCAGTAAAATTGGTACAAATCAAAACATGACCTAGTGACAACTAATTGTACTGAAAAATTGCATCTTTCTCCTTCCAAAATCGTGCCCTTACCAAGACAGAAATCCTCATTTCCGCCCAACCTAAAACCCTAACCCCTACTGCTGCAAACAATTTCTAGAACCGTGACCGGAGGAGGAGCTTCATGGACACATACCTTAGCCGTCGCTCGCTGTCCCTCGCCGTCAAACGGAAACGATCGTCGCCGCTGCCACCGATCACCTCCCCGTCACCATTGCCGTCGCGGGAGCAGGGACAGAAGACCAGGGGACACCTTTTCTCGAGCACTGTGGTGGATAGGCCACCTTCGTGGGGGTACATGGGCCGCACTACTAGGATGGGTCGGCCTTCGCAGCAGAAATTCGCGTGCCAAAACGCGCTCTCCAGCCCACCCTCTCCGGCCCATCCTCCTCTCACTTGCCACGTCAGAATCCCTGTTTGGGGAATGCACCCCACAGTGTTGCCAAAGTCAAATTTGTCACATAGATTTATTTGGCATGAGTGTTAAATTTGCTATATTAGCTACAATGTGATAAAGTCAAAGCCAAATGACAAAATCACTAATTGTGTGACCTACTATGTACTCCCTCCGTTCCATAAAATAAGATGTTTAAGGTGTTTCACATGTTGTCTATATTCGGACTAAAGTGAGTGGACATATACATTAAAACATGTCTAGATACATATGTATATATGTGAATGTGGAAAATGTCTAAAACATCTTATATTGTGGAACAGAGGGAGTACAAAGTAATAATAAAATATTCTTGGACTGCTCACTTGTTTATAGTCCCACCCTTTATCCTATTATTTTATTCACTCAAATGAATTTGGCATTGGATCTTCTAGTTGCTCCTATGCCAAATTATTTGGCTTTGACAACAAATTTTGACACCTCTTCAATATAGCAAATCGATGCCAAAATCTAAATATGCTATTTGGCAACTAAATTTGGCACATACTGTGAATACTTTAAATTAGCCCGGGATAGTGTGCCCACTTCCGGGATTGCGAGTTGAGGGTTCGTTCAGGGTTCATTTTAGACTTTTTTCGACCAAAATGGTACTCCCTCCGATCCATATTAATAGGTCCTCAAGTGGATGTATCTAGACATGTTTTATTGCTAGATACATCCACTTGAAGACCTATTAATATGGATGGGAGGGAGTACAAAATCCACCCGCACCCCGCCCCCGTTCCATCTCATCCGTCGACAACGACACGCGTCGAGCGATCGACCGCGCCGCCCTTCTCGCCCACGTCCCCGCGCCTTTCTCCCCTGCTCTGCCATCAAAATCTCCACTCTTCGAGGGAACGCCGTACACCGATGCTCCCTTTCCTTAGTAGCAGCCGGCCCCACCACCAAACCCATCCGCCTGCTTCTCGAGTGTTCTCGACTTCGCCATGGGGAAGGGGAGCCGTCGCGGCGGCGGAGCTCGAGGAGGGGACAGGGGACGCGGGCCGGCGAGCGCGAACGACGACGTCCAGCGAGTTGCGGCGACTATTACCGACGCCGCCACCCGCCTCGGATTCCAGGTTACCGGCTCGGGTATGCAAACTACTCAGACCCCGCTGTCGCTTCGCCATTTTGGGCGAGGTTTTGCTGTACGATCGAGGTCTCTAACTAATGGCGGCACCTTCTGCGTCCTTCCTCGTCTTCGCGCGCGCGTGTAGGCACCAGCCGCTTGCCGCCGGATATGAAGTTCCTCTTGGCGTGTTCGGATGGCGACGTTGACCGCATAAAGGGTAAGATCCTCCCCTGTAACGACACTGCCTTAGATTTGGATTCGGTTTTGGCCTTGGTCCCTGATGTTTGATTCGAGGCCAGGGTTCCCCGCTCGTGTGCCCGTTTCGTTGTGCACTTGTGTACCGTACGTACGAGGCCGAGTTCTCATCCGCACTTGTCGGGCGATCTGAAAATTGTTGGAGGGTTTTCGTGGTTCGAACTCGTTTTTAGTTCACTGTTGCTGTGTACATACTGATGATGCTACTGCGTGATGGCCTCTTTGATTTGACTGATTCGCTCCATCTGGAGGTAGCTAGTCTTGGTAATGCTGCTTTGAGTAGTATCGTAAGGTGCCTTTTACCCTCTGTTTCCCGACTACTCTGATCTTGTTTTACTTTTACGCATCAGTCGTTAGTGGAAACTGAAATGTATGCGAGTTTGTGCCTTGACGTTCTTCTTTTGAACTTGGGTTTTGAAGCCGTGGTGGATAGCTTGGATGAGGATGCCAGGGAGTTACTCCCCTCTGCGAGAATGGGGGGTTGTGGGCCACTGCATTCGGCAGCCAGCTCGGGCAATATGGCGGTCTGCAAGTACTTGGTGGAGCAGCTCGGGTTCGATGTCGATTCTGATGCTGATAATCATGGTTCAGGTACACGCTCTTTCTAATGTTTGATTAAATGCCTTCATGTTTTTTTTTCTCGAGTTGTATTTGTGGGATGCAACATGCAAACTAGTTTGATAAGGTTGTATATGATGCTGTGAATAGCCAGTATTGCCTTTACTTATTTGTTTCAGCACTCGACCCTTGAATTTTTTTCCTACTCTATGGTTTTATTGTGTAGTTTGGGCATATGCTATAACTGAAAGTTCCCTAAATTGGCATGTCAACACCAATGAAGACCTTCACTCTAAAAGCCACACCCAGTTAAATAGTTAATCATATCTCTACAGTTTTATGTAAGGAATGGCAGGGGGAGTGCAGTGATATGGCTCTCGGGTGTACTGAGCCCTCTATTTTTGAAACATTCATGAACGAATTTTACAAGTTTCAAAAATTCTACAAAAAAATCCTTGCATACAGATATGTGTACCCTACATATCTGCAAAGTTTTGTTGAAAAATACTTGGTTTTGTCTACGCAAAAAGACAAATCATGGATATATTAAACCAGAATCATCCATAAACACCAGACACTGGAAAGCCTGTTGATAGTAGTAACAAACAAAACTATTCCTGTAGCACCTGCAGGTGATACTCCCACAATTATGTCAGAAGATTTTTTTCTTGTTGTAAGCACCATTTATTCCACCAGTTTATGTGCTTATTTTTCAGAATTTTCGCTCCACTTATCATCTTGCACTTCACCGATCCTTTTGTTTGGAAAATTTAGTATTGCATCTAATATGGCGGTGGACTTTTTATGTTTGCCAAATATGGCAGGGTCTCACGTTTGACTAAATCGATTGGTTGTGATCCTCCTTGCAGGTATCACACCTTTAGCTTGTGCGGCAGCATGTGGGCAAGTGATTGCTGCGAGGTATTTACTTGACAAAGGTGCTAATCCTAATAAGAAAACATCCTCTGGACGCAAAACTCCTCTGCATGAGGCAGCAGAAGCAGGTGCCTGTTTCTGCATTCCTGTATTTATTTGGAACTCTCATTACAAAGGATCACCAACTTCTGCTGTGTAGAAAAACATAGTTGGCACATTGTATCCTATTTTCCCTCGCAAATTATCTTCCAAGTTTGTTAGGAGGTCTGGCCTTCCATACTTTGTGTTTATGATTGCGCTGCGACTCAAATAAACAGGGAGAGTGATGAAAAATAAGTGGTAGCTGCGCCACAAAAACTTTGGTATATTTGGCCCGGATGGAATTTTCTTGCGAGTCAAATTTTTTTTATTGACCGGTGTGTGTATTGTAATACGACACATTGACTCAAAACAGCAACAGCTGCCTACTTTACTTCATAAATTGTTTCACTCGACACTGAAATTAATTCTATACATCAGATCTGTGACTAGGCGGTATGGTGGTTATGGAACATACTCTTACTAGGTTTTAATTTCATATCTGGGTCTATAATTACATGTTAATTTCTTTCTGTCTAGGGCATGATGAAATAACACGGCTGTTGCTATCGAGAGGAGCTAGTGTTGATTCATCTTCTTCTTATGGGTCACCTCTGGTTGCTGCTGGTGTTCGTGGGAAGTTCAGTGTTATGAAGATTTTGTTGGAGAATTATGCAGACGTAATTAGTAAAAGATGTTCTTTCACTTGATCTTACCTTTTTTTTCTGCATAGTTCATGGTCTAATTTGATATGGCTCAGCATTCATCTATTTAGATTTTTTTACACAATCTGGGTTTAGTTTCGTGCTTACGCCTCAGCTGCATCCTTCTCGGGGACTTAGTCTTTTGCCAACATATGCTGATGGCGGATGTCGAATGCAAACCAAACGTGTCTGAGTGTCCTTAATACTTGCTTTATTTTCTATTTTTTCATGTGTTTTGTTTTTACTTCTGCGTGTCTTTCTTGTTGGTCTTCCATTATTAATCTTTTATATTTCTGACTACTACTAGTTCAGCCTCACGTGGGGATGGTTATTATATGTGGCATATATTAATTTCTGTGCTCAAGTAGTCTACTTGGATGACTCCACCTTAGATTCGGTGCATGTTCCTTTTCCTTCAAAGCAGCATATATTTATTAGTCTGCTAATGCCAGCTACCTTGAAACATGATTGTCATGCACAAATGGATGGAGAATCTGTTCAAGGTCTATGGAGAGGAATTCATACATGATATGTTTATCCATTTGCCAATTTTTTAGTGACATGTTCCCTTTATGAATCTTAGCTAGCTCCTGATATATATTTATCTGTGCTTTCTATTTAACTTATAGAATTATGTTACTTCTACATGGGAATTGGTGAGTGACTATTTTCAAAGCTATTGCAGCCAAACAAGGTCTCATGGATGTTTGGTCCACCACTGAATTCAACTCTTTATGGCGCTCCTGAAAGAATGAGTGAATCCACTTGCTTAAAGTGTGTGAAACTTCTTGTGGAGGTTTGGCACCCAGTTTACATTCTCTATATTGTTTTGGTTGCTGGAGGGAATCTCATTTGAAAAGATATTATTTGTAATCTACATATATTTGTGTTCTATTTGTTCATTCATAGGCTGGTGCTGATGTCAATTGTACAAACCCTGAGACTCCATTGGCGATAGCAACTAGCAAAGGCTTAACTAGTTGTGCTGAGTACTTGTTGGAGGTTAGCAGAAATGCTAATGATCGAGCAAAACACGTGAGTGCCGTTTCTTAACTAAGTCATGCTAGTTCATACAACCTGATACTTGATATCCTAATATCATTGTTGTTCTCCTTGGCACTTGTTGGGGGTGATGAATCCTATGTGTTCAATCTCTCAGGACGAACATACGCCATATTTTGTTACTAATGCTGCTTCAGTGCTATTTCCACATTTTTACAGTCTGGCATCTATCTTTTCTCTTATATATTGGCATAATTTTTCTTAATTATTTAGGGTATGTCAAGTGACAAAGATAGCAAGGCTCAGCTGAAATCACAAGGTGCAAAAGCAGTTAAGGGGAAGAACTATGCCACCGCATTAAAATTCTATACTGAGGTATTGTTGTGCAGTCATACCCAAAATTGTTTTTACTGAAAAACAATCGGCAAAGACTTTTGAGAACTAGGCTGTAGCCTAGTGGCAAGGGTCATTGTGATGAACCCTGCGCCCAGGGTTAAACTTCCGTTGGGAGCGAATTTCTAGACCCTCACTCGGGTGGGCTTCTTCTACCAAAGAAAACTCCTATGTGCTAGTGCCCATGGATCCCTTTAATCAGCAAATACTTCCATCATTAGCTAGTTGATACTAGCTAGGAAGATAAAATTTTGACAACCTTGCCAACGTTTGCACTATTATCTGAATAGATTCACTCCATTGGGCATAATTTTCATTGGGCTGCAGACTTGTAATAAATTTGAGCTATATGCATCTGTCGATGCAGAGCCGGACGTAATGAAGGCTTTCCATTTAAAAACAATATTCACACAATTAGGAAACAGCTTAGGCCCCGCTTGGCTAATCAGTTCTATTTCCCGCCTGCTATTTTTTACGGGGCGTTTTCTGAGTGCACAGCGATACGGCCGTAAAAGAAACAGGACCTACCAAGGTCCGTGAGTTTTTCCGGAGAAAACGGCCGAAAACGACATGGGCCAGGAAACAAAAACGCCCAACCAAGTGCTCTTACTGGGCTGCGTCGGGAAATTAGTGGAAACATAAGAAAACCCGGGTTTTAGGCTAAAATCCAGTCAACCAAGCGGGGCCTTAAGAATCAGGAATCAAGAGTGATTTTTCAAAATAATAGAACTGAAGATCTTTTCAAATTGGATTTGATACTTCACCAAACGGAACCGGTTATGGTTGATTTATCTGTTTTGATTTAAATCTCTGTGTTACAGTTTGTCTTTATTTCTTCAAATACAATTGGTTAGCATATGACTGATAAATCTGCATCTCTTGTGTAAGACATTCCATTTGATGCTTCAATTGGTCTAATAAGCTTTTTTTTGTCAGTCTGATTATGTTCAGTTATGTCCTAATTTTTTTACTATGACACTGAGGTTTCCATTGTGGCCAGTTTAGCTTCACTTGTACATCAAGTATCAGTCTTTCATATGGTTTGGACACAATAGAACAGATCATGATTCTGGAATAACACGTGTTGTCCTTCTGGTTTGTTGCAGGCAATCAAGCTGGATCCTGCAGATGCAGTGTTGTATTCGAACAGGAGCCTGTGCCATCTGAAGTGTGATGAAGCACACGATGCTTTGCTTGATGCTAATGCTTGCATAAGTCTGCAGCCTGAGTGGCAGAAAGGTTACTATCGGAAAGGAAGAGCCCTCGTGTCGCTCCTGGTAAGATAAGAAAACAATCTGCTAGTCTTTTGCTTTATTGACAACCACCTTTTAAATAATACCTGCTCCACATTCTTATTCCTAGGAGTACAAAGAGGCAACTGATGCATTCTTGGCGGGAGTGAAACTGAACCCTGAAAATAAGGAGATGCAGGAAGCGTTTAGGTATTGCACTTCTTCACCACAGTCCTCAGTCAGCGATTGCATGCTTAAATTACCTTTTGACACTGTTCTTATCCATGGGCCATGTTTTATGGACCTTGGCACTTTTATGATTTTATGACGATAGTGTTGACTTGTTTTGTATGCCGTAAATATTTCATTGGATCATTCTTAGCGTGGGCGCGTGGCAAATGATTGCTAGCTATACTTTCACACGGACGATAGACTTTAAGATGGTCTTGTTCTGTCTTTCTCAATGGTTGTGGAATATTTCTAAATTTATTTCGTCTGTGTCTGCAGGGAGGCAGTTGACGTGATGCGGAAGGAACATTCTGAACTACACGGTTGATTAGTTCGGGGATGTCCATGCTGGTACTTTTCCTCGGAATTCTTGTTCTGTATATCTGTAAAAGTCAAACACGTCCTTGTTATATATTGTTATTACCTGACACTCTCAGAACTTGTTTTTGCCTGGCTATTATATATTGTAAGGGGTCAGTCATTTTGCATCAGACGATTCATGAGTTAAACACCTAAAGACTAGATGGATTCATATTTTAAATTAACTTTGAGAAGGCCTATGAAAAGGTTTGATGACCTTTTTTATAACAAGATCTTTGCATGAAAGGGTTTGCACCCTTGTGGAGAGCATCGATAGAGAATTTTATGTAGAAAAGAAGTGTTTCGATTCAAGTTAATCGCTAATATAGGTTCATACTTTCGGTCGAAAAAGATTGTTTGCCAGGACGATCCTCTATCACCATGTTTTGTAACATTGTGGTTAATATGCTAGCCATTTTAGTTAATAGGGAAAATGAGGAAGGGATGATTAATGGTGTCATCCTACATTTAGTTGACGATGGTTTGTCCATTTTTCAATATGCAGATAATAATATTCTTTTTATGGACCATGACCTAGAGAAGATTGCAAAAATAAAACTCATTTTAGTGTGTTTGAGAAAATTTCTGTGTTACAAATAAAGTACTTATCTATTTTGTTTTGGGGCTACAAAAGAGCAAGAAGAAGCCTATGCTCAACTTCTTGGTTGTGGTGTAACCTCTTTTTAGCTCAAGTATCTTGGAATTCTGATTCATTGTAGGAAACTTCGAAACCAAGATTGGGAAGTTGAGCATGTGGAGAGCACAAATGTTGTCTTATGGTGGTCGTTTAACACTCATCAGTTTGGTCCTAAGAAGCAACCCAATTCGTATGATGTCCTTTTGGGGGTGGGGGTATCCTTGATCTTGGATATAAATGCCTCAACTATTTACGGAGAATGGATCGAGTTTGAGACTCGTTACTTACTACCTCCAATTCATAAAAAGTGTCGCTCACTTCGTACAAAATTTGTACTAGCTTAGTACAAAATAAGCGACACTTTTTATGGATCGGAGGGAGTAACAAATATATGGTTGACAATCCTTTATCTTCCATCATAGCAATGGTGAGAGCACTCAATTTATAGAAGATAAGGGTTACATGATGGCAAACTTTACAAGCGATATTCTAGACCTTTTAAATGTTATACCCTATATGTTGAATAATTAGGCATAATTTTCACGATTAATTCCAAAATATAAATCATGACAATAGCAGCTATTAACATGTGGATCTCGAACATGCTAGATGCAGCAGACAACATGAATAACAGCAACACGATCTCTCTAAACATGTAAACAGTAGACATGTTAAATAGACAGATTAGGACACAGATTCCGTACCGATCGTTTGTAGGAACGTTGTTGATGACAACGTTGGCGATGACGGGGAGGAGTAGACGACGCTTGAGGCGGCGGTACGCAGCACCGCCTGACTTGCTAGGCAGACGAGCCGTCGTGGAAGAAGCGAGCAGTTGCGCGAAGCGCTTCCCAAAAACCTAATTCGCCCTCTCATGTACAGGATCACAAAGGTGACTGGTTCCGGAGACCTGCTCTCCCGTTCGCCGGTGGACGCCGGCACTCGGGATGGAGTAGACTATGGTGGCGGCGCAAGGAACGAGGTGTGGCAAACCTAGATTGGTTTCGGTGTGTGTACAGTGCCCACGACGCGCGTGTTTTATAGTGCGGTTGGAAAAACCCTAACGTGTGCGACGTGGGAGGTTTACGCCACACGTCCGAGTTGGTTACGAAATCGGTTTTCCAAAACAGCAAAATAAAGATAAGTATTGTCTCTGTTCGAGGCTCGATTCACGAAACGCGATCGCGACGTGTCGATTCGAGTCGAGTCGAGTCGAGACGAGCGAGTGGCGGAGGAGGAGGAGGAGTGCGTGAGATGCTCTCTTCTTCTCACTTACATACAATCCATACAACACTCCACCTTACAAGGGGTGTGAAACTCCTCAAACTTCCAATGTGGGATTAAACTTCCCACTCCGACCACTCAATAGTACACATGGGCCATTTTGAGATTTCAGGATTTCTTATTGGGCTTGCACATATTGGGCCCAATATTTCAGCAATCCCCCACTAGATCTCAAATGCCCATTTGAAAATTTGCCAATTTTCGTTATTTGTTTATATACTAGTGTTTCAGCAGAGACTGTTAAGTTGAACTTCCGCCTAGAGCCTTAAGCTACATCTATCAGCAACTTGAACAATGGACTATGCCTTGAATTGCAAGTTTTGTGCCAATAGACTTTACCCAAAGTCTTAACTAGTACCTGGCTGCCAGTAGCCTACCCCGCGGGTGGAGCATATGCGTCGTACTCCGTGGTCTCTTCATGAGTTTACTAGAGATCACCCAAATCTCATAGACTGCGACGTTTACAGTCGGACTCACATATGTGTTCTTTCAAGAATACTCTGTAGGACAGCATCTTTGCTATGAATAGCCAACATGAACACATTAAGACATTTTGCTAACCTGCCTTACAACTCTTTGAGAGATGCATCATCACTTAGAGAGGGTTTACCAAATACTCTCCTCAGTCAAACCACTAGGTTGTTCTTCCCAGTACCTAATTCACGGGATCTCCGATCACATAGGTTGGGTTACAACTATGGTGTAACGCTCACGGGTCTCCCTCGATGCACTATATATCACATTACGTGATAGTCCCTTCGTAAAGGGATTTGCCAGGTTTTTGTCTGTTTGAATATACGTAACAGTAATTACCCCGGAGTTTCTCAATTTTCTGACAGACTTCAAACGTCTTCTGACGTGTCTTGATTACTTCACACTATCCTTAGAACTGGTCACTTGGCAATCACCGTTTGATTGTCACAGTTCATGAGGATAGCCGGTAATGATTTCTCAACCACCGACAAGTCCATCAAGAGCTCATATAGCCATTCTGCCTCAACAGTGGCTGTATCTAAAGCAGTAAGTTCTGCTTCCATGGTTGACCTCGTCAATATGGTATGTTTACAAGACCCCCATGATATCGCGCCACCTCCAAGAAGAAATGCATATCAATTTGTGGCGTAGAGCTCATCTACATCTGAAATCCAGTTGGAGTCAGTATATCCCTCAAGCACAGCAGGGTGCCCTGAATAATGAATCCCATAGCTCATGGTACTATTCAGATAGCGCATGACCTTTTCAAGTGCAAGCCAATGATCATTACCCGGGTTTGACATGAACCTGCTCAATTTGCTCACAGCAAAAGAGATGCCAGGCCTCGTCGCGCTCGCAAGGTACATGAGTGAACCGATTATTTGAGAGTATCTCAATTGATCTCTCGTAATCCTCTTGTTCTTTCGAAGCGTCACACTAAGATCATAAGGTGTTGGAGAGGGCTTGCTATCAATAAAGCCGAAACGACTCAAGATCTTCTCAACATAGTGTGATTGCGTCAACATAATCCCACTCTCATCCTTAATAAGCTTAGTGTTCAGAATTACATCAGCTTTTCCCAGATCTTTCATATCAAAACACTTTGATAGAAAAGACTTGACCTCATTGATCACAATTATGCTTGTACTGAAAATCAGTATATCGTCAACATAAAAGCATAATATAACACTATCGCCCCCACCATGGCGGTAGTATACACACCTGTCAGCCTCATTAATGACAAAGCCCGCAAAAGTTAAAGTTTTGTCGAACTTCTCATGCCATTGCTTAGGTGCTTGTTTCAGTCCATACAAAGATTTTAACAATTTGCACACCTTTCTCTCTTTACCTTTTACCACAAATCCATCAGGCCAATCCATATAGATTTCCTCTTCCAACTCTACATTAAGAAAAGCCGTCTTTACGTCCATTTAATGAACGATAAGACCATAAGAGGCGGTTAGGGAAAGTAGTACACGAATGGTGGTCAGTCTAACAACACGTGGATAGGTGTCAAAATAATCTTCGCCTTCTCGCTGAGTGTAGCCCTTGGCTACAAGTCGTGCCTTGTACTTCTCAATAGTACCATCAGGCCTTACCTTCTTCTTGAACCCCACTTACAGCCCACTGGCTTACAACCATAAGGTCATTCAGATAACTCCCACGTCCCATTAGAAAGAATGGAGTCCATCTCGTTATGGACAGATTCTTTCCAGTCATCTGCATCTGGAGATGCAAATGCCTGCAATAGACGTAGGAGTATTGTCCACAAGGTACACAATGAAATCATCACCAAATGATTTTTCAATCCTCTATCTATTACTCCGTTTAGGAGCTTCATTGTCATCCTTCTCAAGGACATTCTCATCATGTGGTTGTTCAGTATGATCACTACATGTACTAGATTCCGGAATTAATTCAGAAGAAAATTCACCAAAGTTATGCATATGTTTTATAGGAAACATATTCTCAAAAAATGTTGCGTCACGAGATTCCATAATAGTATCAACATGCATATCATGTAACTCGGATTTAACCACTAGAAATCTATAACCAGTGCTACGCTGAGCATAACCCAGAAAGATACAATCCACAACTTTTTGTCCGAGTTTGCGTTTCTTTGGAATTGGAACGTTGACTTTTGCGAAGCATCCCCAAGTACGCAAATAAGAAAGTGATGGTTTTCTCCCAACCCACTCCTCATAAGGGGTTTTCTTTTTATTCTTGTTAGGAACTTTATTCAGGACATGACACGAAGTCAACAGAGCCTCCCCCACCATGCCTTAGATAAACCAGCAGTGTCCAACATGGCATTCACCAAGTCGGTCAGCGTGCGGTTTTTCCTCTCAGCAATTCCGTTTGATTGTGGTGAGTAGGGGGCGTACTCTCGTGAATAATACCGTGTTCCTCACAGAATTCATCAAATACTTTAGAGAAATACTCTCCACCACGATCCGACCTAAAATGTTTGATCTTTCTCTCTAATTGATTTTCAACTTCAGCCTTATAGATTTTAAATTAGTCTAAAACCTCATCTTTAGTTTGCAACAAATAAACATAGCAGAATCTAGTAGCATCATCAACGAGTGTCATGAAATATCTCTTTCCACCTTTTGTCAACACACCATTCATCTCGCATAGATCAGAATGTATGAGTTCTAGAGGTGCCAAGTGTCTCTCCTCAGCTGCCGTGTGAGGCTTCTGAGGTTGCTTAGATTGCACAGAACTATGGCACTTAGAACCTTTGGCAATGGTGAAATTTGAAATTAAACTTAAACTGGATAGCCGAGACAGTAAACCAAAATTAACATGACATAAATGAGAGTGCCAAACGCTAGCATCTGAATCAACATTGCCACAAATATGGTTTACTGACTTATTGCAAAATTCGGAAAGAGAAAAGCGGAACAAGCCTCCGCGCTCATAGTCTTTACCAATAAATTGTCCAAATCTCGACACAACTACTTTATTGGACTCAAACACTACTTTAAACCCATCTCTGCAAAGAAGGAAGCCGCTGACGAGATTCTTATTTATAGAAGAGACATGCTGCACGTTCCTCAGGTGCACAATCTTCCCCGAAATAAACTTCAGATCTACCGTGCCAACACCACGAACAGAAGCATGTGATCCATTCCCCATTAGGACGGAAGAATACCGTGCGACCTGATAAGAAGTGAACATAGAGCTGTCAGCACACACATGAACATTAGCACCCGTATAAATCCACCAACACGATGATTGAAAAACTGAAAGTACCATCGGTATATTACCGTACCCATCAGTGTTGCTAGTGGTCACCACGTTGACATTCTTGGAGCCTTTCTTCCCTTTCTTGTCTACACAGTCTGGGCAGTCAACAGAAAAATGGCCGAGCGCTCCACACTAAAGTACTCGAGTCCAGTTTTGTTCAGCACCTTCTTCTTATTATTATTCTTAAAGGCAGTAGTGTTCACAGGACTATTGAACTGGGGCTTATAGTTCCCTTTGTTCTTGCTATTGTTCTTGACGTGATAATTTTTCTGCATCATATTGGCGCTAGACTGCAAATCACCACCTCTCTCAGTTGTGTCCTTTGCCCGAGCTTTCTCCTCAACTTCAAGAGACGCTATCAGGTTTTCAACCGATATCTCATGTCTTTTATGTTTGAGAGATGTAGCAAAATTCCTCCATGAAGAAGGCAGCTTTCCAATAATGCATCCAGCCACAAACTTATCAGGGATCACACACTTGAACAGATCAAGCTCCTTCGCAATGCACTGTTTCTCATGAGCCTGTTCGACTATAGAATGGTTATTCACCATCTTGTAGTCGTTAAAGTTCTCCATGATATACAGCTCACTGCCATCATCGGACGCACCGAATTTAGTATTCAGTGCATCCCAGAGCTCCTTAGCGTCTTCGATGTGCATATACACATTGCATAGACGTCCCTCCAGGACACTCAGAACAGAACCTCTGAAATTATTATTGGCTTCTTTGAACTTATTCTGAACATCGTCAGTACCTCCTTCAGGAAGACCATTCATAATTATGTCCCACACTTTCATGGATTGCAACCACAGTTGGCATCTCAGTTGTCATCTCTTAAAGGTGGTACCATTGAACCTATTCGGTCTCATTGAATCGCTTAAATTGGCCACAGTCAGTTCAGAAAATTGCCTACAATTAGGTTTTTGGATTTTTGAATAATTAGGCATAATTTTCACGATTAATTCCAAAATATAAATCATGACAAAAGCAGCTATTAACATGTGGATCTCGGACATACTAGATGCAGCCGACAACATGAATAACAACAACACGGTCTCTCTAAACATGTAAACAGTAGACATGTTAAACAGACAGATCAGGACACAGATTCCGTACCGATCGTTTGTAGGAACGTTGTTGATGACAACGTTGGCGATGATGGGTCGGAGTAGACGACGCTTGAGGCGGCGGTACGCAACACCACCTGACTTGCTAGGCATACGAGCCGTCGTGGAAGCAGGGAGCAGTCGCGCGAAACGCTTCCCACAAACCTAATCCGCCCTCTCCCGTACAGAATCACAAAGGCGACTGGTTCCGGAGACCTGCTCTCCCGTTCGCCGGTGGACGCCGGCGCTCGGGATGGAGTAGACTATGGTGGCGGCGCAAGGAATGAGGTGTGGCAAACCTACATTGGTTTCGGTATGTGTACAGCGCCCACGGCACGCGTCTTTTATAGTGCGGTTGGGAAAACCCTAACGTGTACGACGCCTCAGCTGTGATGCGTCCGTCACGACTACGAAATCGGTTTTCCAAAACAGCAAAATAAAGATAAGTATTGTCTCGGCTCGAGGCTCGATTCACGAAACGCGATTGCGATGTGTCGATTCGAGTCGAGCGAGCGGCGGCGGAGGAGTAGGAGTGCGCGAGAGGCTCTCTTCTTCTCACTCACATACAATCCCTACAACACTCCATCTTATAAGGTGGTGTGCAACTCCTCAAACTTCCAATGTGGGACTAAACTTCACACTCCCACCACTCACTAGTACACATGGGCTATTTTGAGATTTCAGGATTTCTTATTGGGTTTGCACATATTGGGCCCAATATTTCAGCACTATATCCATAGTTTCTTGCATCTTCACCCATCTCATAATTTTTCCCACATCTATAAATGAAAACACATGAGGCAATAATTAGCAAAATGCATGAATTACTAACCCTACACTACAAAGTAGGTCATATACAATGAAAACCCACAACAAATGGTGGTTGAGTATCAAACCGCCATCGAAGAGGCACACGAGAGGCGAGAACAATATCAAAATAGTGCACCACAACATGCACGTAGAATTTTGAGACATCTATAAATCAAAACATATGAGGCAAAGTAACTTTACGTTACTTTACCACATCTATAAATCAAAGCATATGAGGCAATAATTAGCAAAATGCATGAATTACTAATCCTATACTACAAAGTAAGTCATATACAATGAAAATCCACAATAAATGGTGGTTGAGCATCAAACCGCCTTCGAAGAGAGGCACACGAGAGGCGGGAACACTATCAAAATAAGGCACCACAACATGCACAGAGAATTTTGCGACCCTCGGCCACCTACGGTATCAAGGGCAGTCCACTTCTGGCCTGTTGGAGGAACTTTACGCTGCTATAGTTAACTGTCCGTGCGTTGCTACCAGCAACAATGCATGTAAATAAATCAAACACGGGATTAAATAGCATAACGAGGCAAACAAAACCTTTAAGAGTGGCAACTATGATCTCGGTGCACCATGAAGCTAGGGAAGAACTTGTCCAGAAAGTAGGTGATAGAAGTAAACATAGTAATGTCGCAGATTCTCCATTTCAGGGTGGTTGGTATAAGAGTGGTTGGTATATCTCACATTTGAGCAATTTTATAAACCGACAATGTACAATTATCCGAGATCACAATGTCGTGATTTCGCCCTCACATAACGAAAGTGGACCACGATCTATATTGAGAGCATTAATCTGTAAAACATGGTATTAAACGAAGTATTGTTCCTTGGTCAAAATCTCTCCAACTTGAAAAGAACTTATTTTTCCAATATTCCGCTCCTCCTTCGTCGTGATCCCCTTGTCGCTAGCTTCTAGCAAGTTCGCGACCCCACTCAAGGTCCCACAAGACCGATTGCTCACCCATCTTAGAAAAATCCCACCAGCCCCACCCATGATCGCTTGGTGGCAGATCCACAGGATGGCGACATAGCCGCCCGTCTGCTATAATCGTGGGGGAGCCATCAAGCACGTCCCTCTCTGCGCCTCTGTGCTACCGTGTACTGTTGTGACGCCCTCATCATCACGCCGCCGCCACCTGCCCACAACGCCCCCACAATCTCTTGTTCTCAGTCTGCTCGTCACGTACTGGCCACGCCGCCCTCGTCACCGCGCACCGCCGACCAAAGTTTTAAATAGCCGGCTATAGCCCAGCTATAGCGCGGCTATAGCCTTCCGAGAGGGTCGGGGCTACGGCTAGAGACTTTAGAGGCTATATGGACAATAGCCGCTAATAGCCCGTCTGTATGGATATAGCCCAGATATAGCCTCTTAGCCCGGCTATATCCCGTCTGGGGGACCAAAAATTTTGGACCAAAATTGGTCACCTCCGTCAATTTCGGAGCGCAAATCAATCATCATTGGTTATTTAATTGCTGTTGTGAGGTGCGAGTGCGACCCATAGCGAGCTAGTTTCAGAAATGCTGAATTGTGTCATGAATAGTTATTATTTAAACTCCTGATTATTCGTTCATCTTATAATGTTATGTTGCTATGTTATGTGTTTGCTAATAATAGTATATAAACGATTATATGTTGTCTAAATTTTACTATTTTTTTTCAATATTTTAGCAAAACGGCTATATGGTTATAGCCCGGCTATAACCCGGCTATAGTCTTTTATAGCTTTTGAAATCGCCGGGCTATATGCAATAGCCCGCTATTTTAAACTTTGCCGCCGACCCATGTCTGCGCCGCTGCCGATGCCATCTGGACAGACACACATATGCCGTGTTTCATATGCTGTTTGTTCCCAAATCCTCTCAATCCCATTTACAAGCATTGAATTTAGAAACCCCGCAAACATTTGCATGCTCGCACATACGCAAAAAACCTGGTTAAGATTTGACGCCATTGATAACTCATGGTATAGCACTGTAACATTGGTTAACTTCTTGAGAACGACTAGTCGGAGTTCTCGCCTAGTATCTGTTGCTAGGGTTGTTCCTCTTGACTTTGGTGCCTACGTTTTCTCTCCTTGGAGCTAACTAGAATGATCTCTTTAGAAGACAGGGACGTGCTCATGTTCCCTTTATCAAGCCTACAAGGGAGCAGGCCCACTGAAATGAATTCTCAGAAGTAAAGTACTCCCTCCGATCCATAAAATGTGTCGCCCACTTAGTACAAATTTTGTACTAACTTAGTATAAAATGAGCAACATCGGAGAGAGCAGATAAGTTCTTAAAAAGTAAAGTAGGTAACTCTGTTCAATTTCAGTCAATGGAAAATAATTTCTTCAGCAACTTATTCAGTTTGTACGCTCCTAGTGTCCTGCAAGTTATAAAAAATGTATATATGACAAGAAAAAAAATACTGGATAAGACCAAAAACAATATCCTTATGAAAATATGTCTATACCGAGGATTACATAGAAAGGACATATGAATTGACAGAATGATTAAAACTGAGTTCAAGACATAATCATCCGTATAGGTTTCGATTCTACGACTGTACCGATTTTACCAAAAAAAAAAAACTAAAGGAGCTAAGAGCATCTCCAACCATAGTTGCCAAAATTGGCTCTCAAATTGTCCGCGGACACATCCAGGTGTGTCCGCATACAGTAACCGGTCACCCTAAAAACGTGTTGCTCCAACCGTCTCCCTCAATATCCAACCCTTAAACCATACATCCATGCAACGTTGACAAGGATAAACATAGACACGGATAAAATATAGATTCAGAGTTCATACAGATAGAAATGTACAAACGGAGATATAAGAAACCTAGCTAGCTACGCGACGGCCTTCCCCTTGCCGTCGCCGCCGTCGGGTTTGTAGTGCTTGGCGAAGACGGTGCAGGGGTCCTTATTATCAGAGTCGACGTGGACAACCTGCTTGCCGGAAAGCAACCGGCGGGCACGGGCCTGGTCCTCCATGTGGCGGCGGGCGCTCTCGTTCTGCTTCCAGCTCCTCCTGGTTCTTTTTGCGGCGACAACGGCAGTCCTTCTCCGTGGACTTGAGGGTGGACTAAAGGACGTCAGGGGCAAGATTGGGATCAGCCCCAGCGATGGACGCCACCTCCTGGATGTTTTGCCCACCTTAAATGCCGCCCCGCGCCCGTGGAGGTGGAGTCGAGCTCTGAATCAGACGCCATTCGACCCCATCCGGTACAAATCTCCGATAGGGTGGAGCCAGTACTGGCAGGGTCGCCAGTATCGGAGCCCGCCGGCACCACGGGGGGAGCAGCGGCAAAGCCAGGAATTCAACTCTGCGTAGTAGGGTGATATTATGTAGTCAAATACACGTATTTGTATTATTTTTTAATATTTTTCATGATTTATGCATGTATTAGCCAAAAAACTGTGTAGTCAGCTCATGTGTGGCTCCGCCACTGCGGGGGAGACATCGATGGGACGGACCTCCTGCCCGCGCTGGAGCTGGACCCACCGCTTGCCTGAGCGGACGAGTGGCTGCATTGGTCGTCGCCACTATTTGCGCCAGAGCTGGACCCGCCGGTGTCCTCCAGCGATGGGAGGACACATAGACGAAGCGTCAGCTTGTCATCGGGGTCCTCGGGTTCTCGTGGTCATCGTCTGGGTTGACTGGACGGTGCAGGAGAAGGCGCTCTCCACCGCTGGCTCGTCTTCTGCGGACCAGTCGAACTCGGAGGAGGAGGCCATGGTGGAGAGGAGGTAGACCGGCAGGGGGAGCGGAGGAGAGGAGTGGGGGTTTTATTGCCGGCAAGGCACCTCTCCGGCTACCCGTATTTTAATGGTCGAAGCCGGCGAGTGACGCGTGGAGGGTGTCGCTCCGGCTGCCTCTGTGTGGCCGCGCTACCGACCTCAGCGTGTCGGCACCGTCGGGCGCGTCCGGGCCGCCCCAAACCCGCCCCACATATGGGCTGGGTTTAGGGTGTGCCGGACAGCCCGAGCAGATAGGATGGGTTTGGAGGAAGTTGTTGGACCTTTTTGCTCATTCCGTGCCCGGGCTGTCCGCCGGGCGTTCGGGAACTGTTTGGACGTCCCCTTTGGAGATGCTCTAGGAATGCAAAATATAGATACAAGCAGATTCTCTAACTGTCCATATTGTCACTATATATGCACCTTCAACACAATCAACGTTCATACTAAATCCTTGAAAAAAGAACCTCTCGAGCAATTTATTCGGGTTTGAAGATGAAGATTCTGCTACAAGTTACAAATTTATGAAAATATTTAAAAAATAATCAGGTAGTATTTTATTTAGAGTACACCAATATTTTATAGAAGGCGGAATACAATTACAAGAAAAACTACCCTGCCGCGAACAGCAAGTAGTGTAACACACCAGACTAGTCCGAAGACTACCCACTAAGGCTACAACACGAAGGGCCTAGCCTCAACTAGAAAGTCGCATCTCAGCCAACATCCGTCATCTCCGAAAAACAGCATCTACAACTGGAATTTCCCTTATCGACGCACCATCTACCTATGAATGTCAAAAAAGAAGTCAGCAAGTAGATGACATGACTTGGTCGATCCCGAGGAAGGAATAATCTTGAACAAAAAAACTAGTGATGGCGTACATTGCATCCCTCACGATCAACTTAGGACAGTAACGAGCACGGAAGCAACACAACCTAGGACTTCTGAGCCGTGTCTCCAAACACAAGATGCTTCCAATAGAGGAACGACATAGAGAAGGCCGATCCGTCACAGAATCTAGCCTTTCGCCCGGAGACAAAATATCAAATCCAAGTGAAGAGAGGGACATGTCGATACACCTCGGCGACACCTCCAAAGAGGGGAACGACACCCATGGGTGCCGTCACCCCTGGCATGACCGAAGACAGGCAAGATTCATCCGTAGTGTCACACACATTCCCTTTCCGCCCACCGGTACTTGGGGCATACACGTCCATGTCGGTTACTCCGCTGCCATTACGTCACTTTATCCATCGCGGCAACATGGTGGTCCACGGATCAGTTAGCACATGACCAGATTTTTATGACCAATATGTCTATATATGTTGGAAACCACTCCTTTTTATTCATAGGATAGGAAACCAAAGGAATAAAAAACTTGTAGGATTAGAATGTCATGTCTTATTGAATCTTATGGGAAGAGAAATTCTTTTTTATAGTTTCAAAGGAATTTTTCCATGAGGTTGGACCTCGTGTTATTTTCCTATAGAATTTATAGTAGAAGAATATGATTCTATGAATCAAACAACATATATAGGAAAATTTTCTAATAGGATCCATTCCTATAAAAATCCTATATAATTTATTTGAATCAAAGGATACCTACTAAGTGTCAAAGAACTTATTTTTTCTATCCCCTCCTTCATCGTGCTCCACCCTCTTGGTTGGCATCTCGCAAGTTCGCGACCCCACTCAAGGTCCCACAAGGAAGACTGCTCACCCATCTTAGAGCAGTCCCAGCAGTCCCACCTACGACCAGCTCACAAATTGATGCATACATGGCATACCCCGTAGGTCTGCCACTGTCCACGACCGCTTTGTGACATGTCCAGAGGAGCACGACGTAGCTGCCCGTCTGCTGCAATTGAGGGCCAGACATCGAGCGAGTTCTAAGGGCATCTCTAGCCGTCCCCCCCCTCCCCAGGTTTCAGTTCGGCGCTTTTTAGCAATAACGCCGCCCCGCACCAAAACCCGGGGGGGGCGATTTTACCAGCCGTTCGGCGACCCAGAAAAACAGAATGGCGATAATATTTGAAAGTTCCTCTTCCCGCCCCAAAATAGAGCCCGAGTTCGGCGATCACAGCAGCCATAGTTTGGGCAATCATATTACAAAAAAACGCCACAGTTGGGCGATCAAATAGTCTAGATCGAATCACAGTCGGGTGCACGCGGCGTGGGCACATGTGGGCGATTAGGAAGAGGCGTCGGCCGGAGCAGGCGTCGAGCTCGGCGCAGTATCATCCAGGTCGATGACGGGAGATGCATCCTCCAGGTCGATGGCGGGCGCGACATCTTTGTCGACGACGGGCGCGGAGTCCTCCAGGTCGGCGACGGGCTCGGCATGCTTGTCGACGACGGGCGCGGCATCCTCCAGGTCGATGTGCGTGCTCGGCGGCGCTGTGGCGTAGCTCGTGCCACCAGACGAGGTAGTCGGGGCCGGAGCCGGGCTGATGTCGCTCAGGACGAGGGTGCACTGCGCCAGGAACCAAGATCTCACCTCGGGGGGTCATCGCGGCCGGGTCGCCCCCCGTGAGGAAGGCGAGGTCGTTGTTCCTCTTCTTCGCCGCGGTGCCAGTCCTGAGGAGGTCGATCTTGAACTGGGAGTTGGCCATGAGCGCCGCCCATCTCTTCTTGGCGATCTCCTCCCTTTTGCCGGCCTGGTTCTGGGCGTCGGCGATGCAGGTCTCGATGGACGCCTGGAGCTTTGCTGCTGCCGGCGCGCCGTTCCCTTGCCAACTTGGCTTTCTTGTGGCCCATCGGCCGACGTCCTTCGGACACACATGCAGGCACCGCGTCGGGGACGTACTCCTTGCCCTTGCCGATCGGCCGCCGCACCTCCGCCCAGTTCTCGCACCCCTCGATGACGACGAAGACGTGGAGGAACTTGAAGTCGGAGCCCTCGTCGTTCTTGTACGCCTCGAGCATCCGGACGAGCTCCATCTCACGGTTGGCGCCGCTCTTCGGCCTCATCGCGACCTCCTCCTGGATGTCATGCCACTTGTTGCAGGCGGCCTGGATGTTCGCCCAATGGTTTGCCATGGTCTTCTGGCCACGGTCGGTGACACATGAGGCGAAGTCGGGGTCGATCATCCGGCGCTCGCCGTACGCAGTCTTCACACGCTTCCAGTAGTTGTCGACGTACTGGTTGACGCAGACGATCGGGTCCATGCTGATCGCCTTCCACGCCACGGCGAGAAGGACATCCTCCATGTGCGTCCACTTGATGCGAGGCTCGACGGGGGACGAGGGCGCTGCCTTGGGTTCCTTGCGGAGACGGCTAGGGCCATGACGCTTTCATCCATCCTCGGTCGGATCTGCTCCCTCTGGTGCAAGCGGCGTCTCGTCGATCTCGTCATCGCCGCCCTGCGCCTCTGTCGCCTGCGTGCCGGCAGAGCATCCTTCGCCGTAGTCACCGCCGCCCTGCGCGAAAAACTCGCCGATGTGCTCGAGGAAGCCCGGGCTCGCCGCCGCCGCCATCGAGCCGGCCACGATGATCTCGTCCATGTAACTGCTGTCCTGAGTCTGCAGCCCGGCTATGATCGCACGGCGGTAGGACGGGGAAGCTGCGTAGCCCAGCGAGGCACCGTATATCATCGGTGGATGGTAGGGGAAGGTGAGGTTGGGGTTGAAACCGCCCAGGGGGTCATCTTCGACGAACCAGGCAGGCGCCGGGTGCAGCGACGGGCGCGGTGACGGCGATGGCGACTTCTTCCATCCGGCGAAGATGGGCCCGAAGCCGTTCTTCCGCTTGGCGAGCGGCGCCGCGGATGCGACCGGAGTAGGCGGCTCATCCAGCGCCTCCTCATCCTCCTCCTCATCCTCCGACTCCTCTTCCTCGGCGGCGGCCTGTTCCTCCGCCTGCAGCTGCGCCATCAACTGGCTCTGCCGCTGCGCCGCCTCCCTCCCCCGGCGCTTGACGTTGGCCGTTCCTAGGCGCGTCTTCTCGGTGATCCAGTCCTTGTTGGTCATGCCGGGCGGCCTCTCCTTTGGCGCTCTCGGCTTGCGCGGCTTCTTGCCAAGCTCGGAGGTCGCGAGAATGGCAACGGCGACGGCGGCGGTGCGGGGTCCTGTGAATCGGACGGGAGCCATATGGGGGAGAGGTACATGTGGGGGAAAGTGGAGGTAACCGCCGAAAAAATGGAGGGAAATCGTCTTTCGTCGCCGACAAGTCTGGCCCACACGCGTATTTCGCCCCCAAGCCGAACCCAGCGCGCTGGGTTTGGGCTGGGTTCGGCGGCGCGAAACGGCGGAAAAAACGGCGGAAAGCGGCGCTAAACCGAGTCCTGGGGAGCGACTGGTGAGATTTCGGCGCTTTCGGCGGTAAAAAGGCCGGTTGAGGGCTATGGGGACGGGTGGAGATGCCCTAAGCTGCCCGCATGTGCTACCATATACTGCCGTGTCGCCATCATCATCGAGCCGCCGCCGCCTACCCGCAACGCCCCCACTACCTCATGCTCTTTCCCTGCCCGCCACATACTGCCCACGCCACGATCGTCACCGCGTGTCGTGGACGCAAGCCCGCGCCGCTGCCGATGCTATCTACACAGACCCACATATGCCGCGGTTCACCAGCTGGTTGTTCCCAAACCCTCTTAACCCCATTTACATGCATTGAATTGAGAAACCCGACAATCATTTGCATGCCCACGCTGGATTAACATTTTACTTTATAGATAGCTCATCGTACAGCACTCTCGCATTGGTTAACTCCTCGAGAATGACTAGTCGGAGCTCTCGCCTAGTCCACTAACACATTCCTCATGACTTTGGTGCATGCCTTTTATATCCTTGGAGCCAGCTAGAATGATCTCTTTACAAGAGAGGGACGGGCTCATGTTCCCTTTATCAAGCCTATAAGGGAACAGGACCACTCAAATAAATTCTCAGAAGTAAAGTAGAAAGTCTGTTAAATTCCAATTAATGGAAAACAATTTCGTCGGCAAACTTCTTCAATGTGTATGCTCCGAGTGTCCTACAAGTTAAGAGCATCTCCAGCAGTGGCGCTAAAATAGCGCCGCGCGGAAAAAACCGCCGAAATGCCGCGCGGGAGCGCCCACGCGCGCTACAAAATGCAGTACCGCACCACACCGACCGTCGCGAAGTTTCATTCCTGCGTCTTCTTCTCTTCTCTTTTCCGCGCCTTCTCTTCTCCCAATCGCTTCAGCGCCGCCATGCCTCTGCGCAACCGAAGCAACTCCGGCCACCGCGGCGTCCGCGCGCGCCCCAACAGCACATTCTCTGCCGAGATTCACTCCGGCGACGACGGCATCAACCTCGGGTCGTACCCGATGGCGATCAAGGACGCCCGCGCCTACGACGCGGCGGCGTGGAGGCTCGGCCGCCCGCGCGGGCTCAATTTCTCCGACGCGTGCAACGCGCAGCAGGCTGCGGCCCAGGCGTCGATGCCACACCTCGTCACCGACGAGGAACGCCGCCGAGCAACACTCCGCCTCGTCGGGAGTGGGACGAGGGTGCCGTGGCGGAGTGGTATGCGAGCCACCCGCGCGAACCCGACACAGAAGAGGAGTATTGGCATACCCGGACGGCTGAGCGGGCGGATCGCCGAGAGGAACTGGAGGAGCGGAAGGCGGCCAAGGCCACCGCGGAGGCGGAACTACACGGCGCCGACGCCTGGGCCAACGACGATCCCAGGTGGGCAGCGCTGGCGGCCAACATGTCCGACGACTCCGGCTTCTCTGACGACGACTAGTTTAGCGCCTCCGACTTCTCCTTCGAGACGACTACTAGTTTTTTTAAAATTTCAGTTGTATCGCCCGAATTATGTTCGAATGTAAAATTAAGTTTTAAATTTAGTTCATTTTCTGTCCGAATTAGTTTTAAAATTTAGTTTTAAATTTAAGTTTTAAGTTGTATCGACTGAATTCTGTCTGCGCTGCGCCAGCTTAGCGCCTCTGGTTTTCATCCCACCTCGGTTGCGCACAAAAGTAGAGCTACTGGTTTTCCTCTCACCTCGTCGCACACAATAGCGCTAAAACAGGCAATGTAAAGTTGTTTTAGCGCGCCGGAATTTACAGCGCATGATGGAGATGCTCTAAAGTTGAGACGATTCAAAATTGTAAATATGAAAAGTAAACAAAATAAGGCATACATAATCATCCTTGTAGCTTACGATCTATACCATGCATTACGGTAGCAAGGCCATGTAAATGGACAGAGCGACGAAAATTGAGTTCAAGACATAATCATCCGTGCTGTTTACGATTCTAAAACTTACTAATTAAATCTACCAAAAACCAATGGAGCTAAGCGGCCAAAAATATATAAGAGGATTATTCTCTAACGTCCACATTGGGCAGCATAGATGTGCCTTCAAAACAGTCCATATCGTGTTTAATCCTTGCAAAAGAACCTCGTGAGCCGTGCTTTTTTTTAAGATCAAGATTCTTATACAAGCTACAGATTTATGCAAATTTACAAAAAAAAAAAATCAGTGTTTCATACTCGTTCTAAGCATATAAACATTGACTTTCATTTTAAAAGAATGGCAATCAAAAAAATTGAAAATCAAGTTCATATCAAGTAAAGGATCAAGAGTTGGTTTCAATAAAGCTCTTCCTGTTAGTAATCTAAATCTTCTCCGAAGTTTAGATTAAGGAGGGCTATTTTATACGCTTTGTATTCCTATTCGTGTATGGTGTAGTACTCCAACTCATATCCGTCTCATGTACTGCCATCGATGGGGCTATTCTATCGCCATATAACACATAACGGAGCCCCCCAACAGCGCTATCAATTCTGTCCAAACATTATTGTACAGTGTACAGTCGTGTCGCCCTCATCATCACGCTGTCGTCCTCTCTCTTGCTGCCCGCCACGTACTGCCCACGCTGCCATCGTCACCGCAGGCCACCGACTCATGCCCACGCCGCTGCCGATACCATTTGCACATACACACATATGTCGTGTTTCATCTACTGATTGTTCCCAAATCCTCTCAATCCCATTTAGAAGCACTGAATCTAGAAACCCGGCAAACATTTGCATGCTCGCACATACGCAAAAAACCTAGTTAAGATTTGGCACCATTGATAACTCATGATGGTATAGCACTGTAACATTGGTTAACTCCTCGAGAGCGATTAGTCAGAGTTCTCGCCTAGTATCTGCTGCTAGGGCTATTCCTCGTGACTTTGTTTCTCTTCTTGGAGCTAGTTAAAATGATCTCTTTAGAAGAGAAGGACGTGCTCATCCTCCCTTTATCAAGCCTATAAGAGAGCTGGCCCACTGAAATGAGTTCTCAGAAGTAAAGTAGATTTTTTTTTTTAAAGTAAAGTAGGTAACTCTGTTCAATTTCAATCAATGGAAAATAATTTCTTCAGTCCTGGAAGTTATAAAAATGTAGATATGAAAAAAAAAAACCCGGATAAGGCCAAAAACAATATCCTTATGAAAATAGCATGAAAATATGCCTACACCGGACGTTACATAGAAAGACCATACGAATGGACGGAACGATTAAAACTGAGTTCAAGACATAATCATCCGTGTAGTTTACGATTCTACAACTGTACTGATTCTACCAAAAAACTAAAGGAGCTATGCAGCTAAAATATACAAGCAGATTCTCTAACATCATATTGGCACTATATATGCACCTTCAGAACAATCAATATCGTGCTCCTTCACGTGGGCGGTCTTCCGCCAAGCTCTAGGGAGGGCTTGGGGACCGGCTAACTTTGCGCAATTCTTCGCTCTCATCGATGGTACCTCGGGAGGGTCTCGTAGACTGCTCTGGTTGTTATTCATGGCGCAGTCCTGAGCGTTGTGGACGGCCAGAAATAAACTTACTATCGAAAGAGTTACAATTAACCGTCCGGCTGACATCATTTTCAAAACTATGCTTTTCTTGCAGGCTTGGCTTCCTCAGCTAAAGGAGCAGGACAGGGTGGAGGCAAGACTGTTGGTCGGAAGGCTTAGGGCCATCCATGCCGCATGCCCGCCCCCCGCGGCTCCCGTAGCGCCTTGATGGAGCGTTTGGGTCGCTCTACCTTGGCTGCTACTGTTCTCCTTTCTTCGTAGAGTCTGTGTCCGGCTAAGCTGTAGCGCCCAGCATGTTGTCGTCTTTTCTTTTGGCTAAGCTGTAACGCCTCAGCAGTTGTATCCCCGCGTTGTGAACTCTCTGCTTTGTTAATTCAAAGTTGGGCCGTGAGCCTTTTATCTAAAAATCCTCGCAAAAGAACCTCTAGAGCTGGATTCATGTTTTTTTTCTGAAGATGAAGATTATGTTACAAAGGATTTATGAAAAGCTACAAAAAAAAATGATCAGGTAGTATTTTCTTTAGAGTGCGCCATACTATATTTTTATAGAAGGCGGAATTTAATTACAAATCAGGAACAAAAAGAAGTGTAACTCCACGACAGGCTAGTCCGAAGACTAACCACCAAGGCTACAACACAAAGGGCCTACCCTCAACTAAAAGAGAAAGTCATCTCCTAGCCAACATCTGCCATCTCCGAAGAATAACATCTACAACTGAAATTGTCCTTATCGACGCACCATCTATCCGTGAATGCCAAAAAGAAGTCAGCAAGTAGATTGCATGACTTGCTCGATCCCAAGAAAGGCATAATCTTGGACACACTGGCGATGGCATATATTGCATCCCTCACGATCAACCTAGGACAATAGCGAGCACTAAAGTAACACAACCCAGAACCTCCGAGCCGTGTCTCACCACACGAGATTCTAACAACAGATGAACGACGTTGAGAAGGCCGATCCGTCACCGAATCTAGACTTTCGCCCGAAGACAAACTACCAAACCCAAGTGAGAGGGATGGACATGTCGATACACCTCGGCGACACCTCCAAGGAGGGGAATGACACCCGCAGGTGCCGTCACCACCGGCACGACTGAAGACAAGCAGGATTCTCATTCGTACCGTCACACACATTCCCATTCTGCCCACCGGTAATTGGGGCATACACGTCCATGTTGGTTACTCCGCCGCAACTATGTCACTTTAACCATCGCGGCAACATCGTGGTTGATAGGTCATAAACGTATCCATAATTTCTGATGTTCCATATTGTTTTCATGCCATATGCTACATGTTTCCTTTACACTTTATGCCATTTTTATCGATTTCCTGGGACTAACCTATTGACAAGATGCCACAGAGCCAGTTTCTGTTTTCTGCTGTTTTTAGTTTCAGAAAAGTTGTTCTAAAAATATTCTCGGAATTGGACGATTCGAAGCCTGGAAGTTTTAGAAAATTGTCGCGCACATGGAGTCCGGAGGAGACCCGGAGGGGAGCCACAGGGGCCCCACACCATGGGTGGGCGCGCCCCTGGCCGCGCCCAGGGGTGGTGTGGCCCCCTGGCTGCGCACCGACGTTTCCCTCTAGCCTATGTATTGTCATCGAAGGGTTAACCCTAAATAGCCGAGGCTTTTCCACCAAAAATATCCGCAGCCGCCGTCATCGTCAACCCTAGTTCGGGAGGGTTCTGGAGCTCTCCCGACACTCTGCCGGAAGGGGGAATCATCACCGGAGGGCTCTACACCACCATGCTCGCCTCCAGAATGATGCGTGAGTAGTTCATCCTTGACTACGGGTCCATAGCAGTAGATAGATGGTTGTTCTCTCCTCTTTATGCCTCATGTTTAGATCTTGTGAGCTTCCCTACATCATCAAGATCATCTTATTGTAATGCTACATGTTGTGTCTGCTGGAATCCGATGAATATTGAATGATATGTCCAATGATTATCAAGCTATCATGTTCTTTTCATGTTTATGTTATTTATGATCTTGCAAACTTTTTGTTGTTAGTAGATGTTCTGGCCAAGTAGATGCTAGTGACTCCAAGAGGGAGTATTTATGCTCAATAGTGAGTTCATGCCTCCATTTCATCTGTGCTCGAGTGACAGAAACGTGACAGATGGTGACGTGTTGTTGCCATTAGGGAAAAACGACGATGTTTACATTGTTTACATTACACAGTTTGCTTACTACGATTATCTGTTGCTTGCAACCTAATACTCAAGGTTTGCTCGGATGACATTCTGAGGGTGTATTATTAGTCATAGATGCAGTTGGACGACGGTCTATGTATCTTGTTGTAATGCCCGCATGAATCACATAGTAATCATCATGTCATGCATATGCACTACGGTGCAGTCTTTATATCTGTCAATTGCCCAGCTGTAATTTGTTAACCATACATGCTATCTATCTTTTTTGGACAGACACCTCTAGTGAACAGTGGATCCCGGTCTATTTTCTTCATACTGATAATACAACCATTGCAATCTCTGTTTTCATACTGTTCTTACTGTTTTCTACTGCCATCATTGTTCTCTTTTCATCTACTGCAAACAAGTATTTTTTTTCCACTCCATACGTTCAACCTTTTGTTTTCAGCAAAACCGGTGAGATTGAGAATCTCACTGTTTCGTTGGGCAACGTGATTTGATTGTGTTGTGTAGGTTACACGTTGCTTCTGAACCGGTAGTGCGCCCTGCCACATCAGCTGCATCAATCCTTGGAAGTGATTTTTTTCTTCTACTGGTCGATTCAATTTTGGTTTCTTTCTGAGGAAAAACTTGCTGCTTTGCTCTTCATACCTTGCTCTTCATGCCTCTCTCTTGAGGTCTCCCAACGAGTGAAAGATCTTCACCATCAGTGATCCACGGATCAGGTAGTATGGACAAACAAACATATTTTTTAAAATAAAAATAGGGACTTGGTTCCAGAATCTGCATCAAAATGATGCACACGGACAGTTTTTTATTACCAATATGTCTATGTTGGAAAGGAAGCAAATGTCGTTTACTAAGTGTCAAATAACTTATTTTTTTCCTGTCTCGTTCCTCCTTCGTCATGCTCCCCGTCTTCGCTGGCATCTCGCAAGTTCGCAACCCCACTCAAGGTCCGACAAGACAGACTGGTCGTCCATCTTAGAACGATCCCAGCAGGTCCACAGAAGCACGGCGTAGCTTCCCGTCAGCTGCAATTGAGGGCGAGCCACCGAGCGAGTTACAGGTTGTGCCCATGTGCTACCATGTACTGCCGTGTCGCCCTCATCCCGGCGCCGCCACCGCCTGCTCGCAACGGCCCCACCACATCATACTCTCATCCTGCCCACCGCGTACCGCTCACGCCAAATTGTCACCGCGTGCTGTGGACACATGCCCGCGCCACTGCCGATGCCATCTACACATACACGCATATGCCGTGGTTCACCAGCTGGTTGTTCCCAAATCCTCTCAACCCCATTTACATGCATTGAATTTCGAAACCCGGCAAGCATTTGCATGAACTATTACAGATAGTTCATGGTATATAGCACTGTCGCATCGGTTAACTCCTCGAGATTGACTAGTCGGAGCTTTCGCCTAGTCTATGTTGCTAACACATTCCTCCTGACTTTGGTGTGCCTGCCTTTTATATCCTTGGGGCCAGCTAGAATGATCTTAGAAGAGAGGGACGTGCTCATGATCCTCTTATCAAGCCTATAATGGAGCAGGACCAATGAAATAAATTCCTAGAAGTAAAGTAGGAAACTCTGTCAAATTCCAATTAATGGAAAACAATTTGGTCGGCAAGCTTGCTCAGTTGTACTTTGTACGCCCCTAGCCTTCTGCAAGTTTAAAGTTGAGACGATTCAAAATTATAAACATAATAAAGGCGAGCGTCTCCACATGGACCAGGCGGTAATTATCTACTCTTAGAGATGACCGTTCGGGAGGCGTCTCTAGGGGCGACGCCACAGGCGACGCCACGGGCGTCTACACCGGTGGATCCGAAGGCGGTGGGAAGTCTTGTCGGTGGCTCGCCGTCGCCGGCGGGAGGACGCTTCTGGGCGTTGGCTACGTCAGATGATGAGGAAGAGGAGCTGCACGAGGAGAGATCGGAGGAGAAGGGCGTCGATCCGCTGAGGTACGTTCAAGATTTTGATTCGCTTTGTCGATCGCCGTCGCCGGTGTCATCTCGAACTATGAGTTCGGGATCCACAAGGGTGCAGAAGAGGATCTTGCGCAGGCAAGCTCAGAGGGCAGCGTCCCTGCTGTTACATTCGGTATCGGATCGTGAGTTCATGGTTTCCGCAGTGACTCCAGCTGGGAGATCGGCGGAGCATCGGTCTTGGAAGCGTCCGGTACTTGAACCCACAGTTTTCGTCGAGGACGAAAGTGTCGCCGGCCCACCGTGGACGGTGGTGCGACACCGACGCAGATCGTCGTCAGTGGGGGAGAGGAAGGCCGGAAATTTCGGATCACGAGAGGTTTTGAATTGCAGACAATCACGGGATGTGGGACCGGGTTCGATGCCAGGTGTGGTTACGTCTGATCGCACGCTCGGGAGGCCAGGTTCGCATGGTTCTACACGTCAGGTACGGGGTCGAACATGTGCTGCAATTACAAAGTGGCCTAAGGGACTCGGACCCGCTAGACTGCTAGGGTTTTTCCAATCACGCGTGACTCCTTCCTCGCTTCCAAGTGCGGCGGCCTCCATGGCGCAACGTGGAGGAGGTCAAGGTGCGGATCAGCGTGCTGGGATGCCAAACCAGGGTCGTGCGCAACCGATCCCAGGGTTCATCGCATATGAGCAGGGGGGACCGAGTGGCACCGCGGGTCTACAGGCGGCGCAAGGCCAGGCGGCGCCGCCGCAGCTGGCGTTCCATGCCGGTGCAGTTCACCAGGGAGGTCACAGGCAGGGACAAGGTGGGCTGAGAGGGCGGCAGCGTTACGATCAAGGGAGAGGTAACTTCGGAAGGGGTGGCCGTGGCGGATATGTCAATAATGTCTACAGATCGAACGGGCATCGCTTCGATAATGGACGTGGTCGCTATATACCGAGAGTGCCGCAGCCGCCGGTGCAACAGTTGGTGGCCTCGGGGCCGGTAGCTGCTGCAATACCTGATGGGCAGACTAATGTTGCTGCAGCAGGTGCGCCGATAGTGCATGCTGCCACGCCTACGTTGGTTCAAGCGGCAGTGGTTGAGGCATCGGGTTCTGGGCAAGGAGAAAAGAGGGTTTCGGAGGAGCAGCTGAATGTGGCTTTGGCTGGTGCAGTGAAGAAGAGCAAAAGAATTGACAAGAACAAGTGATTTAGGTGTGGAGAGGCAGGTCACTTCCTTGCAGATTGCCCGGCTCCGGTGTGTGATTTTTGTCAGGGGTCTGTGCACAAAAATGGCCCTTTCCCTTTGCTTTCGGCGCCTAAACCTCATCCCGTGATGTATGGGTACGCCCATGATGAGTTGATGATCTTCGGTATTCCTCTCACAGCGAGTTTCAGGCCTAAGATGGTGAACGCTCGTTGGGCCTCGGTGGTGGTCAACAAGGGTGAGATGTCGATCCCGCAGTTGATTAGACAGCTCCAGCGTTTGGTTCCGACAGAGGGATTCACTTGGAATGTTAGCCAAGTGGGTCATAACGTTTTCACGGTCATGTTTCCCTCAAAGCTTGAACTTGATAGGCTGAAAATCTTTGGTACATGTAGGGTACCTAACTCCACGTGTGAGATGACAGTGGACAGCTGGGGGAAAGGATAGAGAGGTTGGATACATTGCCTAATTTTTGGGTTAGGGTATCTGGCATACCAGAGGAGCATACCGGAGATTTTTTGGCGATGTGGGCTGTTGGTTATATGATCGGAGTCACTAGAAAGATTGATATGGCATATACTCGTCAAAATGGTGTACTGAGAATCCTGGTGGGATGTCTTGACTACACTAAGGTGCCACATACTATACCAATGCTTATTAAAGATGATTTCTATGCTCTCACTTTCTTTGTGGAAGGGGAGGACTTGACTGATGCTGCTGTTGATATGATAGTAGACAAGGCAGATGGAGAGGATGATGAGGATGATAGTGAGTTGGGCTCGGATTTTAGAGATGCTCTAGCTAAAACTACCTTGGAGGATACTGCCACGAAGGCCAATAGTGGCCAGACTTCAACCTCTGGTGGTGATCAACAAGGGAATGGGAGCTCGGGTACTCATGGTACAACGGCAATGGAGCACAAGAGGTCTGGTGTTGTGTTCTCTCCAATGCTCCAGGAGCAGTTTAGGAGAATCGACGAGGAGTTACAGCGCGCGGCAAAGCCACGGCAGAGCTCTACCGAGAAATCTGCTGCCGTGAGGCCTATTTCGCCTGCCGTGGCGCCTTATTCGCCTGCCGCGGGCGCTTTCTCTGCCGCGGATGGATCTCCTGCCGTGAACATGGGTGCTGCCGCGGGATCGCGATCTGCTGTCGCTGGTGATCAGGTTGCTGCATTGGTGCGCCCTGCTGGTTCGTTGTCTGATGCTACGGCCGTTCAAGTGGTGGATGTTGCCATCGGGTATACGGCTGCGGTACTTGAGGAGGCGTTGGTGACGGGTGATGAACCTGCTGATGCCGCTGTGGTGCTGACTGCGGCCGCTCGCGGTGGACACTCGGCTCCTGGCCCTAGGGACGGTGCCTTGGAGCTGGAAGGTGTAAACGGAGGGGATCTAGCTGCAGCTGCTGCAGCTACTTATCAGGTGCCATTGTCACCATATGTCATGGGCAACCTCAAGAAGGCTGAGGTGAGCGTCGAGCGGCAAACCACTTTGGAGGAAGTGGTCGCGTACGGTGGCATCCCCGACCCCTCATCTACTGGACTTCGTTCGAGTGCGCGTCTACGGGCTACCCAATCGGCAGATGTGCCGGTTGCGGAGAGGGCCTCCTTACGTGCGGCTAAGAGAGATGAGCTACTCAAAGGTATGGTCGTAAAGTTATCTTTTACAGCATTTGATAATAATGTTATAATTGACAATGTAGCTAGTCTAGGAGTATCTTTGGGGGATTCACCAAGTATGGCTAGTAGAACGGTTGATACGCTAAAAAATATTGAGATGTCTAGACAGGTTGTTAATCTTTCTAATAACTTACATGGGGATAACGAGAATGTTGAGGATTCTGATCATAATACGGTGATGCACATGGCATCAAGTTTGTGTGAAGATTATGACCTCGAGGGTGAGGTAGGCATGGAGGGTCATGTGGATCCTCATGCGCAGGAGGTCAAGATGATGCGATCATGTAAGGGTAAAACGAAGGGGGGGGGTCTAAACCAAGGAGGAGTGCTAGGATTAAAAAAAATATTCTCCATGAAGGGTTATTTCTGGAATTCGGATGGGTTTGGAGATACCGCGAAACATTGGGCGGTGAGAGAGGCTGTTGTGGATTTGAAATTAGATTTTATTGGGTTAAGTGAAACAGGGAGAAGTAGTTTCTCTCCATCTTTCTTGAATTTTTTGGCAACGGGGTTAGAATTTACGTGGTACTGTTTACCACCTCATGGGAGATCAGGGGGGATTTTCATTGGTTTAAATTGCGCGACTCTAACGGTACAGACCGTTACGGCCGGTGACTACTCGGTTAAATTGCATGTGCAATCAAAGGAAGATGGCTTTCTTTGGGCTTTGGTGGTCGTCTATGGGGCTGCCCAAGATGATAAGAAACCAGAGTTCTTGGCTGAGTTAGTTAGAATTTGTGATAATGAAACACGACCTATGTTGGTAGGGGGTGACATCAACATTATTCGTTCTAGTGTGGAAAAGAATAATGATAATTTTAACCCGCGTTGGCCATTCATTTTTAATGCCATTATTCATAGCCTTGATTTAAAAGAATTGGAATTGTCTGGTAGACAATATACTTGGACAAGCATGCGTACTATTCCAACTTTAGAGAAGCTGGATAGAATACTTTGCTACTATTGAGTGGGAACAGAAATTCCCGTTAGTGACCGTCCAAGCTTTAACTAGAATTGGTTCTGATCATAATCCTTTGTTTTTGGACTCTGGATCAGCAGCTCATTTGGGGAACAAATCGTTGTTTTCGTTTGAGTTGGCTTGGCTAAAGCAACCAAATTTCTTTGAGATAGTCAAGGAGGAGTGGGAGTCGGTTCTGATTGGCTCAAGTCCAATTGAACGATGGCAAATGAAGATTAGACATGTTAGGAGTTTTTTAAGAGGATGGGCTAAAAATAGAGCGGGAGAATATAAGAGGTTAAGGGATAAATTGCTGTTGCTTATTAATGAACTAGATTTAAGGGCGGAGTGTTCCCCCTTGACAGAGGCTGAGCAGGCCTCTAGGGTAGAAGCGGAAGCGTTTCTTACCAAATTGCTTCGTGAAGAAGAGTCTAAGTGGGCTCAACGTGCTAAGGTTAGACATATCCAGGAGGGGGGGAAGTAATACGAGATACTTCCATCTGGTTGCCAATGGGAGACATAGGAAAAAAAAGATTTTCCAGCTAGAACGAGATGAAGGGACCATAGTGGGCCAAGAAAATCTAAAAGTTTTCATTTCGGAATATTATAAAAAATTGTTTGGGGCGTCAGAACCATCCAGTATCTCGTTAGATGAGACGAGACTTGATGGTATTACTCGGGTGACTGATGAGGAGAATTCGTTGCTCACACAGCCTTTTACTGAAAAGGAAATTCGTGATGCCATCTCTCAAATGGAGCCTAATAAAGCCCCTGGGCCTGATGGATTTCCGGCTGAATTCTATAAGTTTTTTTGGGAGGTTATTAAATATGACTTGATGGCAATGTTTGCTCAGTTGCATGAGGGTGATCTAGACTTGTTCAAGTTGAACTTTGGAACGATCATCCTACTTCCTAAGAAGGAAGATGCATGTAGGATTGAGCAATATAGGCCTATCTGTCTGTTGAACGTGAGTTTGAAAATATTTACAAAGGTAGGAACAAATAGGGTAACCTCTATCGCGCAGAGGGTTATCCGACCATCTCAGTCTGCGTTTCTTCCAGGAAGGAATATTTTAGAGGGGGTGGTTGTCCTACATGAAACAATTCATGAACTTAAAAGGAAGAAAATGGACGGGGTGTTGTTCAAAATTGATTTTGAGAAAGCATATGATAAAGTGAATTGGAAGTTCCTACAACAGACTCTACGCATGAAAGGTTTCGATCCCAGATGGTGTGACTGGGTAGCGAACTTTGCGCAAGGGGGTAGTGTGGGTATTCGTGTGAATGATGACATTGGTCATTACTTTCAAACTTTAAAAGGGTTAAGACAGGGGGATCCGTTATCTCCTATTTTGTTTAACCTGGTGGCGGATATGCTTGCTCTTCTAATTGAGAGAGCCAAAGGACTTGGTCAGGTGGGAGGCTTGATCCCACATCTTGTGGACGGTGGGGTATCGATACTTCAGTACGCTGACGATACTATATTATTCATGGAACATGATTTAGGAAAGGCGGCTTAATATGAAGTTAATTCTGTCCATCTTTGAGCAATTGTCAGGGCTTAAAATTAATTTCCACAAGAGTGAGATATTTTGTTTTGGGAAAGCTGCTGATTATGAGGATCAGTATAGAGGTATTTTCGGATGTGAGATTGGTGCTCTACCCTTTAAATACCTTGGTATCCCTATTCACCATCGAAAGCTGCTCAATAGAGAGTGGAAACCGGTGGAAGATAGGTTTGAAAGCAAATTGAGTTCTTGGATAGGAAAATTGCTATCTTATGGAGATCGCTTAATCCTTATAAACTCAGTTTTGTCAAGCCTACCGATGTTTCTCTTATCTTTTTTTGTGATTCCCGTTGGGGTTCGAAAAAGATTGGATTTCTATAGATCTCGCTTCTCTGGCAGTCAAATCAAACAAAAAAGAAGTATAGGTTGACCAGGTGGAATATTGTCTGTCGCCCAAAAGACCAAGGTGGCTTGGGTATTGAGTGTTTAGACATTAAGAATAGATGCCTTTTAAGCAAGTGGCTATTTAAACTGTTAAATGAGGAGGGTATCTGGCATGAATTACTGCACAATAAATACATCATCGGAAAACCTCTCACGCAGGTGGAGGTCAAGCCCATGGACTCACCTTTCTGGAAAGGAATTATGAGTGTTAAAGCTGATTTCTTTAAGCATGTTGATTTCTCGGTTGGGAATGGTCAGGGTATCAGATTTTGGGAAGACCCGTGGTTGGCGGGTAGACCATTAGCTCTGCAGTATCCTATGTTGTATAATATTGTGCGTAATAAGAACGTCCTGGTTGGTGATGTTCTGGGTCAACAAAATCTCAATATTACATTTAGGAGATCCTTGTCTGGGAATAATTGGATTAACTGGCTACATATGGTGGAGAAATTGATGGCAGTTTCTCTAACGGAGGAGCAGGACTCCTTTTCTTGGAAATTGACAACTTCGGGTTGTTTTTCAGTGAAATCCTATTATGAGGAGCTCATGAATGGCAATACGAGATTTTTGCATACTTATCTTTGGAAATTAAAAGTACCTTTGAAGATTAAAATCTTTATGTGGTTTCTGTATCGCAATGGAATTCTTACCAGAGATAATTTATTAAAGAAACGATGGATTGGGTGCAAAAAGTGTGTTTTTTGCGGTTCCGATGAGACAGTTAATCACCTGTTTGTTTCTTGCATCTTTGCTAAAAAGATTTGGAGGCTGGTACACTTCACTTTTAGCATATCACAACCACGTAACGTTGATCATTTGTTTGGGTCATGGTTGAATGGGGTGGATAAGTCGACTAAAGCTAGTATACGCATAGGTGTATGTGCTTTTTTATGGGCAATTTGGAATTGCCGTAATGACATTATCACAATGTGATGGTCGATAATTTTTTGCAGGTGGTTCATCGGGCGACGCACTGGATACACTCGTGGTCACTCCTGCTACCAGACGACCAGCGTGGACGTTTGGATGCCGGATGTACTCGACTGATGGCGGTCGTACGGGCTATCTTCAACCAGGATTATTGGTTGCATGATCGGAGACTACGATGGGTTCCAGACTAGTGTTGGCTACATTTAGATGGTTGATCTTTGTAGCCACATTAGTAGGTCACTGATCTGTTTGTCAGCTACGCTTGTTTTTGTCGTTCGTACTTTGTAAAACCTGAGATATTGCTTTAATAAAAAGCCGTGTGCATCATTGCGATGCAGAGGCTGGGTTTTCATTTCAAAAAAAAAACATGGACCAGGCGTGCATGAAACTCCTCCATCTTACCTTTCAGCTGCAAAAACACAAAAACCCATCAGCCACATGAAGAAACCATCGGGAACAAAAAAAAGGTCCGGTAGGGGCATCCACACAGCATAAGCAAAATCATTTACGCGCAACAAGATAGAATAAATTAGAACTAAGTTAATTGACTACACGTTATTTGGACAACAAATATGAAAATGATAGAGGCTAACAGTTAGGTACAAAATTAATAATCATCACACATCTTTTAGTATCTCAATTGGAACCAGAGGACTCGACCGCTCTCATTAGGCACCCACCGCTCATCGCCGCTCGCCACTCCGGCGACGGCGTCCACCAAACCCACGCCGGCCGCCACTCTGGCACCGGAGGCCTCCAGATCTTCTCCCCTCCCACCTCTCACCTCTCTCGCTCTTCCCACCGTCGGCATGGCCTCCTCCTCTGACCCTTCTCGCTCTGTCGCTGGGCTGACCTCTCGGATGAGGAAAGCGACGGCAGCTCCTCCCGCAGGTCCTACTGCGAGGTGCTCCGCAGCGGGTCACCGTCGGTGAGGTCGCCCGTGCGCGCGCCGTCCCCGGCCCGTGCTCCGCCGATGCGGGCCCCTGCCCCGACCCCGCGCTTCGCTCCCCCGCTTGCGAGGCCAACCGTCGGTGAGGTCGCCCGTGCGCGCGCCGTCCCCGGCCCGTGCTCCGCCGATGCGGGCCCCTGCCCCGACCCCGCGCTTCGCTCCCCCGCTTGCGAGGCCAACGCTGGTGGGACATCCCGCTCCCCCGCCCCCTCCCCCACCGGGTCTTGGCAGTTCGTGTGTGGTGGGCGGAAGCGGACTCGCGGCCGCGTGGAACTCCCTGCGCTCACGATTCGGGATGGCTTGCCGTCGGACCTCGCCGGAGGGTGCTTCAACTGCCTGAGGCCGTGCCACATCTCCAAAGACTGCACCTTCGACACCATCTGCCTCCGTTGCCGCGAAGAAGGGCACCATGCGCGGGACTGTGTGCAGCCGCGCGCGCCGCGTCCAAGGGTGGAGCCGGCCCGGCATGTGGTTGTGACGCCCTCACTTGTGGAGGCGCCTCGCTCAGCAGCGATGCCGCGTGGACCCGTGCACACCCGGATTGGACCGCGCGTCCCTCCGTCGCCTCCACCACCGCCGTCGTCCCAGACGCCTCCTCCTTCCACGACGGCGCGTGGGCCTGCGCACCTCAAGCGGGGTCCAAGGATGCCGGCGTCCCCTGCTTCGACACTGGGCTCCATGGCGCCGGCGCGCGTACCCGCAAGGCTGCGTCTCGAGAATGGACAGTCCGCGGCGCGGCAGGACTTGGATGTGCACGGTGGAGTGGGCTTGGCGGGTGAGCGCCATGGCTCGCATGCCGGGGCCGCACAGGGTGGCGACCGCTGTGATGAGCCCGCGCGTGGAAATCGCAGGCCGACGGACGGTCGTGGGGAAAGGTTGGAGGACTTTGGTCTTGGTTCGATGCTGGCATGGTGGACTCCTCGCCCTCCCCTCCGCCATCGCCCCCAGGGACATCGGCGGCGGGAGCTAGGGACCGGCGGGAACGCAAGCTGGAGGTACGGCGTCCTCTGAAGGAAGTGGTGATCATTCCACGTTTGGACGAAATCGTTGCGGCGGAAAGAGGCCCTGAAGTGGAGTCTTGTCGCCGTCGTCTCTGGGAGGCGTACGCGCGTACCGCCGCGAGAGGCCGCTGAGGCCGTGGAGAGCAAAGTGTCGAGGGCCGGCGGCAATTTCTCCTGTGCACTGGCCATCCGAGTTCATGTTGGTCTTCGGCAGCAGACGGATCAGGGACAAGGTGGCCTCAGCCGGTGTGTTCGAAGGCAACGGGTTTGAGCTGCGCGTTGCGCCATGGAACCGGCAACTCCAGGCCACTCACATCTCCATGCGGTTCCGTGTCACCCTGGAGCTAACAGGCGTGCCTGCGGATGCCTGGAACAAGACAACGGCGACGGCAGTGCTGGGTTCGGCTGTGTGGATTGAGCGGCTCGGTACCTCGACGGCGAGCCGTGTCGATATGCGGAGCTTCCAGGTTTTCGCGTGGACCGATGATCTAGAGAGCATTCCGAGAGAGAAGGACCTCCTGATCGAAGAACCAGATGATCGACTTGAAGACGACGATGGCTTAGTCCTCCCAGGCGATGCTCTGATCCCGCTGGAGAAGTCCATGCTACGCTACCCTATCCTGGTGCACCTTATCAACTCATATGACACATTCAGGGCTAGGTCCGATAATGGCGACGACGGCGATGACGAGGACGACATGCTCGATGATCACCGCTCCAGCAGTGAGGCGTGGAGCTCGCGTCGCCAGAACCACCACTGGCGAAGAGACATGCCGGATGATCGTCGCGGCCGGCATGGAGAAGGAGGTTCGATAAACGGCGGTAGCGGCCGGAGACGTGCGGCGGCGATGGCGGGCGGCGCCGTATTTGTGGAACCATGGCCCGTGCTGCCGGAGATCGAAGAGGACGGCGTGCATGCAGGATAAGGTCCAGCCCAGGGCCCCACTGTGTGGTCTGATGCTGGGAATGAGGTGGGGCTGTTGTGAGGTGATAGGATGGACCCCATGGCGTTGGGGGCCTCCTTGGCCACATCTGCGCAAAACCAACACGCACATGCACAGGCCCGTGAGTGCGGGAACCCTCTGGAAGACGATCCAACCAGTGCCAACTCGACACGCGTCGCTGCAACGGGCAAAAATCCAGTGGATAGGCCCACCTGGGGGAAAATGTCAGATGGACTGCTCTCTCTGGGCGCGCCCTCCGTGGAATCTCCGCCGCGCAGCGGATACAAATTTCAAACCAGCCCCCACCCGCGGGTGTGCCTGGCTGCGCATGTGAAGGTGCAGAAGGAGTTGGTCAAAAGGTGGGAACGGACTGACAAAGTGCACAGGTTGTGCGACAGTGGTGACCGGCTGCTTTCTTCAGCAGGTATCTTGATCATGTGATCGTCACACGACAAAAGCAGAGGTATCCAAGACTCCGTTTCACCGTGCTGGCCAAGAAAGGCTTCCTTCTGCCAGCTGGGGTCACCGTTCTCAACACTCGATGCGTTTTGGGTGAGCCTCTCTCCTAAACCGCATGTGGCTGCTGCTGTTGATGGGCCCGAGGCCGTGGTGATGGGATTGCCTGCTTCCAGGCCGACCCAGGTGGAGGACCTTGGTCCAGTACGTGGAGGCTTGGGAGCCCTGCTGGACGAGACGCTGCATACTCCAGCTAGCAACAAGAGGGCATAGCTGGGGAGGTGGACGCTTCGGCCTTCCGTGCGCGTTGCCAGCAGACCGTGACCCACCTGCTTAACAAGCCAAAGAAGAGGTGCAAGGCCAAGTGGATTATTTCCGGCCCAGTTCGTCGCAGTGCTAGACACATGGGGAAGTTTGCCACTGGTACGCCCATCAAGCGCCAGCAAAAGGAGTTGATCACAAGACTCGGGATTGCTAGGGAGGGAGAGATTATTGGGGATGCGGCGATGGCAGCGTATATGGAGCCTGTTCGCAAAGCCACTACCCCAGGAGCACATTGACATTATCGTGAGTCTCTTTGGCTGGCAGCCGGAAGCCCTACTCTGTAGGAGGACGTCGTGGTGGAGTGCATGGTCTGAGTTGGTAGTTGTATCCCCGTGTCGTAACAAAACCCGTCTACTCCTTTATTTCAGTGGCTTGTAATAAACTCTCATGGCTGAACTCGATATTGCTTTTGGGATCTGGAACTCCCGTGGACTAAATTCCCTGGCTAGGAGATCAGCGATACTCCAGGTGATTGTTGCCTCCAAGGCAAAAATAGTATGCTTACAAGAGACTAAGATGGCGGTCATGGACGAACGTGTGGTTAGGGAGTGCCTCGGGCCTGCCTTTGACAGTTTCTTCTTCTTACCCGCGGATGTTACACGAGACGGAATTCTCCTGGCTTGGCAATCTCAAGACGTGGTGGTTTCTAACCCGCATATCTCACCAAATGCCATCACGGCAAACATTTCCATTGGTGGAGGCCCCGGATGGTGGTTTACTGGTGTGTATGGCCCTTAGAGTGATGCTGCAAAGAGGGATTTCATGGCAGAACTGAGGGACATCCGTGACTTGCATGCTGGGCCGTGGATTGTGGCAGGTGACTTTAACCTCATCACACACCAGGAGGACAAGAACCAAGGCAACATCAACCGCACATTAATGAATGGATTTTGGAGGATGCTTGCGGACCTAGAGCTCAAAGACCTCTACCTCAGTGGACGACGCTACACCTGGTCGAATGAGCGGCAGAACGCCACGATGGTGAGACTGGATAGGGTCTTTACGACCGTGGATTGGGAGGAGCTCTTCCCAGATGTGTTCCTGTTCGCTCTGTCTTCTGGGCCCTTGGACCACTGCCCGCTACTCCTGGAACTTACGCCAGATTTCTGCCAGGCGAGAAGATTCCAGTTTCAGTCCTTTTGGCCTAAGATGGATGGTTTTCTTGAGGTGGTTCAGGAAGCCTGGGTGACGACACTGCACGAGCCTAACCCTTTCAAGAGGCTTGATCTCAAGCTTAGGGCTACGGCAAAGAGGCTATCCAGCTGGAGTGCCAAATTTGTGGGCAGTATCAAAAGGCAGATTATGTTAACGACTGAGGTGATCTTGCGGCTTGACATAGCTATGGACTCCCAGAGTCTCTTGGTGGAAGAAAGGTCCCTTCGAGGTCTTGTTAAGAAGAAGCTTCTAGGCCTGGCCTCTCTGGAAAGGACACTCGCAAGGCAACGCTCGCGCATCCTCTGGCTGCAGGAAGGGGACGCATGCACCCTCTTATTCCACCTACATGCCAGCCACATAAAACGGAAGAACTTCATCGGACACCTTATGGTAGATGGCATCCGAATCTCAGACCATGAAGATAAGGTTGAGGCCGTGGATAATTTTTTCGATGGGTTGTTGGCACCAGAGGTTGACAGGCCTTTCACCTTGGACCTGGACTATCTAGGCCTGCCCTCGAGGGACTTAAGGCATTTGGACGTGGACTTCACCGAAGACGAGGTCTGGGAGCCATAAGAGGGATGCCACTTGACAAGTGCCCAGGACCGGATGGGTTCCCCAACAGGTTCTTCGTCTTTTGCTGGGGTATAATCAAAGCGGACATCATGGCTGCTTTTGACTCCCTATCTCGTCTGGACTTTAGAGGCTTTGGAACGATCAACCAGGCACTAGTCACGTTGCTGCCTAAAACCCCGGGGAGATTAAGGATTTTAGACCCATTAGCCTCATCCACGGTGTCGCTAAGTTGGTGGCCAAAGTGATTGCCTGCAGAATCACACTAGTCCTTCCCGAGCTGATCGGAGGGCATCAGAGTGCATTCGTGCGTGGACGTTGTTTGCACGACAACTTCATGTTAGTGCAATGCACAGCGAGGAGACTGAACAGTCTGGCTATACCATCGGTGCTCCTCAAATTGGATATCTCCAAGGCCTTTGACACTGTCAACTGGTCATTTCTGCTGGAAATCTTGCGCGAAATGAGCTTTGGCGATCATTTGATTGCGTGGATTTGTGCTCTTTTGGGATCCTCGTCCACTCGTATCCTCCTCAATGGCGTCCCTGGTGGCAGGATTTTCAACAGAAGAGGGCTACGACAGGGGGACCCCCTCTCTCCCCAGCTCTTCATTGCAGTCATGGAGGTCTTTCATTTCATGGTCATGAAGGCAGTGGACCTAGGCCTGTTAGCCCCACTATCCACCAGAGGGCTGAAGCACCGTACGTCCATGTATGCGGATGATGTGATCACATTCGCTGAAGCAGCGTACGTCCATGTATGCGGATGATGTGATCACATTTGTGTGCCCACCAATGGCGACCTGGGGAAACTAGCAGGGATTTTGGAGGACTTTGGATCGGCCTCTGGGCTAAGGACTAACTTCAACAAGTGCTAAGCCCACCTGATTCATTGTGGAGATGCGGAGTCCGCATTAGTCACCCAGATCTTGCACTGCCCGGTACTCCCGTTCCCCCTCAGATACCTGGGACTTCCCCTCTCTCTCAGGAAGCCAACTGCGGCACAACTTCAAAACCTGGTAGATAGCGTGGCAGGGAACCTCCCTAGTTGGCGCGCAGGGCTGCTTAACAAAGGTGGACGGCTGGAGCTGGTCAAAACAACTCTTTCAGCCACTCCCATCTTTGCGATGATGTCTCTTGACATACCGATCGAAACTTTGGAAGAGTTGGAAAAGATACTCAGAGGTTTTCTTTGAAAGGGAAGAAGAGTGGTCCACGGTGGAAGCTGCCTAGTTGCATGGGATGAAGTATGCATGCCCAAACACCTGGGGGGACTTGGCATCCCCAACTTACGCATGATGAATCAGGCACTTAGGGCCAGATGGCTATGGCTGAGACGAGTGGACGACTCCAAGACATGGAAAGAATTTGAGATCCAGGTTCCAAGGGAAGTGACACAGCTATTTGAGGACGCTACAGTATCTGTGGTTGGAGACGGGGCCTCCACCATCTTCTGGATTGATCGTTGGTTGGCAGGAGGTCGTATCAAACACATTGCGCCTCGCCTATGGTCTCGGATCCCCAAGCGATCCAGGACTACGCGCATGGTACGTGAAGGACTTCTAGCACTAAAAGAAATATGTTGATACATGACCCTTTTTTAATGACCATGGATGAATTAGTCATAGATCCATGACCATTTTTAATCTGTTGGTCATGACATGTTTGGGAGGGACTAAACACATGACTTTTTTGCCAAAAAAGTCATGATTTTCTTTAACAAGATGGTCATAGCACATGATACCTGGTGTATGACCCTTTTTTTGCTTAACTAAGACCAAATTAATTTGTCATGAGTTTGTTGGCAGTAATTTTTGCCTATGTATCATGTCCACGTGTCAATTTTTGCCTATGTGTCATGTCCACGTGTCAATTTTTAATCATCCACATAAAACAAAGAAAATGTTGGCAGTAATTTTTGCCTATGTATCATGTCCACGTGTCAATTTTTGCCTATGTGTTATGTCCACGTGTCAATTTTTAATCATCCACATAAAACAAAGAAAATGTTGGCAGTAATTTTTGCCTATATATCATGTCCACGTGTCAATTTTTGCCTATGTGGCATTTCCACGTGTCAATTTTTGCCTATGTGTCATGTCCACATGTCAATTTTTAATCATCCATAGAAAACAAAGAAAATGTTGGCAGTGATTTTTGCCTATGTATCATGTCCACGTGTCAATTTTTGCCTATGTGTTATGTCCACGTGTCAATTTTTGTCTATGTGTCATGGCCACGTGTCAAATTTTAATCATCTACTGAAAAATCTATCATGCCCACGTGTCAATTTTTGCCTATGTGTCATGTCCATGTGTCAATTTTTGCCTATGTGTCATGGCCACGTGTCAAATTTTAATCATCCACTGAAAACAAAAAAATGGACAAAATGGGGACTTGAACCTACACCTCCCAAGAGCTCTACAAACCCACATAACCACTAAGACACCAATTCTTTTGTGATAAACTGGAAGCGCAGCTGTATTTGTTGACAAGCAACACCCACCTCCGATCTGACGTGTGTAGCACCCACCGTGGCTAACAAGCTCCACCACCCTGACAGGTGGGATCCACCTCCGACCTGACGGGCGGGACCCGCCACATGGTTAGAGAGAAATCAGAAACTGCATAAATAATGCGTCGTGGAGGACTTGAACCCACGCCCTCGCCGTTGCACAACGAACTGGACCCTTACCAACAGGCCATTTCCGAACTTGTGACTAAGTTCCGCGCTGAACCCTTTTCTCTCTAACGTTTGAATGGGCTTTTGACAAGATCGTGCGGCCCGTTTATTTTTCCTTTTCTCTTTAACGTTTTGGTATGCCGAGTGGGCCAACGGCCCATAGCGCTGTGTGGCTATCCGGTGCTCCCTTTGGGTGCGGCTAATGGGCCATGTAAAATGATTAAAGCCTTTTTCCCAAATTCCAGAAATTAAAAAAATGGCAGGAATTAAAATAAACTTTGCAAATTCATAGAATATTCCTTGTAACTCGAAAAAATACAAATAATATGTCAAAATGTTCATAAAAATATAATCTACTGTTTTGTATCAAGCTAATATATATTTGAAAAAAATTAAATTAAGACAAGCTTATACGAACGAATTGAACCCTTATACAAATTTCAAAATACGGTCAAAACTGGGGTCATGACCGTTCATACCTAGGTATTGAATCTAGCAAAAATGTTGGTGTATCTGTGATGAAATAGGTACTTGGGTACCTAAAAATAATTTTTGCAAAAAATAAAGAGAAAACTACGATGCACCTGTAGTTCAAATTTGGCCCGGTTTCAGCGGAATTGGCGGAAATTTGTCTTTTTCAAAAGAGGTGTATTTTGAGCTATTAAGAGGTATTAAATTTGTTATTTGTGGATAAAATATGACATAATATATTTAGAATTTTACTTTGTACATTTTTGCAACATATTTTGTGTATGTGCTTCACAAAAAACCTAGTTTTGACACTCCGGAAATGGAAAATGGTATTTCTATTCAACGAAAAATAAAATTTCTTCGTGAACATTGTTAGTTGTACCAATATGCATCTTTGTGTGGAATATGGTCACATTTAAACAAACAATGCCATGGATGTGGCCATAACATCCGTCATTTGGCCCGAAAGCCATGAATCTTCGTAGGAGATAGCTCATTTTTGTGAACACATTTTCCACCAAATTGTCGTATTCCAAGTTTATTATTTTTGGTGGATACTAGGACATATATAATAACACCACGCGAAGATCTTGCATCGTTTCGAGTTTTTTTTTTATTTTCTGGAATTTTCTAAGCCGGTTTCAGAAAACGATCAAAACGGGGGACATGACCGTTCGTACCTAGGTGGTGAATCTTGATGAACTCTTGGTGTATCTATGTTGAAATAGGTACTTGGGTACCTAAAAATGATTTTTGCAAAAAATAAAGAGAAAAATACGAGGCACCTGTAGTTCAAATTTGGCCCGGTTTTAACGGAATCGGCTGAAATTTGTCTTTTTTCAAAAGAGGTGTATTTTGAGTTATTGAGAGGTAGTAAGTTTGTTATTTGTAGATAAAATATGACATAATATATTTAGAATTTTACTTTGTACATTTTTGCAACATATTGCCAGTTTTGACACTCCGGAAATGGAAAATGGTATTTTTATTCAACGAAAAATAAAACTTTCTTCGTGAACATTGTTAGTTGTACCAATATGCATCTTTGTGTGGAATATGGTCACATTTAAACAAACTATGCCATGGATGTGGCCATAACATCCGTCATTTGGCCCGAAAGCCATGAATCCTCGTAGGAGATAGCTCATTTCTATGAACACATTTTCCACCAAATTGTCGTATTCCAAGTTTATTATTTTTGGTGGATACTAGTACATATATAATAACACCACGCGAAGATCTTGCATAGTTTCGAGTTTTTTTGAATTTTCTGGAATTTTCTAAGCCGGTTTCGGGAAACGGTCAAAACGGGGGGCATGACCGTTCGTACCTAGATGCTGAATCTTGATGAACTCTTGGTGTATCTCTGTTGAAATAGGTACTTGGGTACCTAAAAATGATTTTTACAAAAAATAATTAGAAAAATACGAGGCACCTGTAGTTCAAATTTGGCCCGGTTTCAGCGAAATCGGCTGAAATTTGTCTTTTTCGAAAGAGGTGTATTTTGAGCTATTGGGAGGTATTAAGTTTGTTATTTGTAAATAAAATATGACATAATATATTTAGAATTTTAGTTTGTATATTTTTGCAACATATTTTGTGTATGTTCTTCACAAAGAAAGGCCAGTTTTGACACTCCGGAAATGGAAAATGGTATTTTTATTCAACGAAAAATGAAAATTTCTTCGTGAACATTGTTAGTTGTACCAATATGCATCTTTGTGTGGAATATGGTCACATTTAAACAAACTATGCCATGGATGTGGCCAAAACATCCGTCATTTGGCCCGAAAGCCATGAATCTTCGTAGGAGATAGCTCATTTCTGTGAACACATTTTCCACCAAATTGTCGTATTCCAAGTTTATTATTTTTGGTGGATACTAGGACATATATAACAACACCACGCGAAGGTCTTGCATCGTTTCGAGTTTTTTGAATTTTCTGAAATTTTCTAAGCCGGTTTCGGGAAACGGCCAAAACGGGGGGCATGACCGTTCGTACCTAGATGCTGAATCTTGATGAACTCTTCGTGTATCTATGTTGAAATAAGTACCTGGGTACCTAAAAATGATTTTTGCAAAAATTAAAGAGAAAACTACGAGGCACGTGTAGTTCAAATTTAGCCCGGTTTCAGCGAAATCGGCATAAATTTGTCTTTTTCAAAAAAGGTGTATATGAATCTTTTTAGATGATGCAACTTGGTTATTTGTAGATAAAATATGGTATAATAGTTTTATAATTTTTCTTTGTAAAATTGTGTGTCATATTTTGTGTATGTGCTTCACAAAAACCCCCACTTTTTACACTCCAAAAATTGAAAATGATGTTTTTATTCACTTTAATATTAGAGTTGCTTTGTTTGCAAAAATAGAAGATCTGAGAATTTAGAAGATAGATTTTCTAATGTTTTGTTCCGTACATTTTTTGTACAAAGTTCTCATGAATGTTGTCCATAGAAACGTAAAAGGCAATTATATAACATGTATCATCGCGTTGTAATTGAAAGTGTTTTTTTTTACATTTCTTCATTTCTCGGTTTTTCAAATCTTATTTCTAAACATCGACGGGTGCGGCAACGCGCGCCTTAATGATCTAGTTTAAGTATATATCTCCAGCAAAGCAAAACTCAAAGGAAAAATTCCCTCCTTATTTTGACACACGGCGGTAACTTCTTCCGGCTCCTCATTTTTCGGAGCTGAAATGACGGAATGCCCTGACAGATTCAGAAGGGCACCACCCAAAGAAGGAGGGGCAATTTCGTAAAATCTTTGATACCACCAAATAAACCCCATCCGAACCGTCCCTCTCCCCATGCCCTCTCGAACCCTAGCCGCACCCACACCTTCCTCCATTCGATCTGGAAGAGCTCCTGTCGCCGCCACCTAGGATCTGCCTGAGCTCCTCCGGTCGTCTCAGCCTTACTCTCCACCACCTCCCCCTCGGATCCACCGAAGAGGTGGCCGCCACCACGACGACGGGAACAACCTCGTCCATCCACGGCAACCACCGCGTCGTCCCCGTCGGGCCGCCGGCCCCGTTACCGTCTGATCCCATCGCCCCTGGCACCACATGGCGCACGCCACAACAAACACGACCGATCAATCTAGAACCAGTATACGCACCATTTTTTTCCCTGTCGAAGCTTATTATCATCCACTCTATAAATAATCCTCCCCCTACCGCTCGCCATGGCCTCCGCTTCACTTCGCTCCGTCCTCCTATCCTCCTCAACGGCCTGCGCCCTCCGCCGCCTCTCCTCGCGCTTCACCAAGTCCAAGGTCTCCGAAGGAGCACATCGGAATTCCTCACTCACAGTTGGACTCAAACGGATCACTGCACCGATTTTTTTTTCGTTTTCCCGCTCACAGATTTCTGATTGGGGTTCTGCAGAAATTCGACCGGGTTCGCCGGTTCTGCCGAGATCGACCCCGCGACCAAGGGCTACTTCATGCAGCAGACTGTAAGCCGCTCCGTCTGTTTCGTACCTCGTTCAGCTGTCGATTTAGGTAGTTTGCCAAAATTATGCGGTTCGAGTATTCGCTTCTGTGGGTTTGACTTGGATTTGGGCAAAGCAATCTGTCGAACAGTTGGCAATCCACCCACTGCTGCTTTGGCGTGGCACTGCGGCAGGTTATAAAATTGGGAGAACCACACTTAGTGCGGGTCAAGTGATGAGCGTTGTTAGTTTCTTGTGTTTATTCCTGCAGCATTGTTGGTTTTGCAACTGCAAAGCTAGCACCCTTCTCTGTTTTGCCCCAATGTGTTGCTGTGCTTATGTTCAGTTCAGCACTTACGGAATAGAGTTGTATTGTGCAGTGCTGGAAATTATGTGTTCGGATGTAGCATAGGTGGGGTCTGCAATAGAATTAGGAATTTTTACTACTCCTGTGCTATGCCGGGAAGCTTCATCTATTCTCCAATTGGTTGGACAATTTGTGCATCTACTAGGAGCACTTCTGGTTGTCCAGGCTGGTTGGTGTGCATATTAGATGTACATATCCTGCTATCCTGTTTGATGGAATGGCGGTGCTCCTGGCCGTTTTGTGAAAAAATATAATGATTTTTTTTTCTGTTGTTCTGCTTACAGATGTTCCGGGTGAAGGACCCAAAAGTGAGCCTCGACTTCTACTCCCGTGTGATGGGCATGTCGTGAGTTTTCATTCTTTTATCTCCCTTCACATAATGTATTTATGGATGTGGAGAAGAACATCAGCGGGTCATCCATTTTCTTAGTACATATCTATAAATGTTCTTTCAAATTCTGGGTTTTTGTACAAAAGACATTGAAGATATGAATTATTGAGTATACAAACTACAAACTACGATGGCTGAGTAAGAAGTTCGTATAGGAATTCTAGTGTGTATCAAATATAGTACATTATGGGTGTCCATATAAACTACATCACTTTCTCATGTAATATTAATTGTGATATTCTTATCATGTTTGCTATTTCTTCCCACTTCTGTAACAAAAACTACTAGGTTGTTGAAGAGGTTGGATTTTCCTGAGATGAAATTCAGTATATGCTACTCCTTTTGTACATATTTTTGCAAGGCTCCTAGTTGTTTTCGGTACTGGATGAATGACCATCATCATGTTTTAGCTTGTTTTGAGTAGGTTTACTATGTGTCGAATTTCCACCTTCCAAATATAACTGGTGCTCTTACTCATCTATCTTATGCACGTTACTAGTTTGAATTCCTATAAGGTATCTATGTTATGATTAACTGTCAGTTACGTCCTTTACCAGACTCTGTAAAATTATCAAAGCCCTAGTGTTCTTTATCTAGCTGTGATTTTTTTCTTGGCCTATGTACTTGCGTTTGTAATCTGTAGACAACAATTGAACTACAAGTATTGTGAGTTTAGATTTAAGTGGCATTCAGTAACTTGTCATTGAGTGTTTAGATAGCAATAATGTTGTGTTGATCTGCTTTACTCATGATGTGATGGTAGGTTTCCGGTCTGAATTATGCTGATTCTCTGATAGTAGGTTCCTGGTCTGATTATGTTGATAGTAGGTTATGTATTGTCTTTAATTATCTGATTGTTCAGTATTTGTCTATTGTTGGTCTGTTACCATGTACGAGGTTCTAGGATCTGTTTGGTTTGGTGAACCAATTTACTAGTTTCTACTTTAAATATTTGTTGTGTTGAACGTGTATTAATACCCAATTTCAGTGTATCAATTCTGTGGTGACTTGTCATTCAGTTATCTAAATATTTTAGTATAGGTTTTTGTGGAAATGTATTACCAAGCACAATCCTGTGAGAAATTTCTTCTGCCAAGACTACTAGATGTTTGATGTTAACTCAAATGCTATTTCTTTTGCCAAGAGTACTAGATGTTTGATGTTAAGTCAATGTTATTTATCGGCTCTTCTTTTGTTTCTGTTTGCAGGCCAATGATGTGGTCCTGGAGCCCCCATCCGTGCAACCTCGAGCTTTTGTTATAGGCAAGGATCTGGGGGTTCTTCTGCTTCTGCCGGCAAGTGCTACGGAACTGTTGCTAGTGGTGTCCCGGACCGTGCTCACCAAGGTAGTCAATTTGATCAATCTCCTCTTGCTGTCTGTCTGGTATATTCCAGTATATATTTGTTGCCATTCCTCTGAAAATGGATTGCTACAACAGTCAATTATACACTTTTTGTTCAGCATGCTTGTTGTGCATGAATTTAGCATTCAACAGTTGTTTCAAGAGCTACATTCCGCAGTTGATTATAATTTGATGAGATTAATCGATCGGTGTGTGGATGATGGATGTCATTGCTTCATTGGTTGATCCTGCAGGTTGTGCGCACCAAGGTGTTTGCTGCGGACAGTGGACGAGGCGATGTAGCAGCTGGAGAACGTCGAGGCGCTGGAGCGGCTGGAGTTCTGTTGGACTGCTGTGTTTTGTTGCGTGCCGTTGAAACGATGCAGCGCTGTCATCAAGGACTTGCATGTTTCTTGTGTAAACTGTTTGTAAGAATGTACTTTTTTGTCAAATGTTGCTGAAATGAGATAGTTGCAATGGCTTTTGTTCTCCTGGTCATGAATTATTTTGTGTTTATGTGTAGAAGATTGTTGGATGTTCAAATTGTATGGCTGACGTTTGTATTTTGAAAACACCAAAAAGGCCACAACCCAAACTATAATGGACTCAAAAGTTGCCAGGCACAAACAGTAATGGACCCTAAAAGGCCCCATCGAAATTTATCTATAAAAGGCCAAAATCAAAAAATGACCTGGATTGTAAGGAGGCCAGGCCTAAAATATATTTGTCCCAGAGGCCCATTCAGTGAAAAATCAGACAGAGAAAAAAATTTAAATGGGCTGAATAGTTGGGCTTAGCCCGTGTAGAGGAGCAGCATGGACTGGGCTGAATCTCTTCCATGACCTAGTCAGTTGGTCATAATTTTTGCCACGTAGGATATGACGTGGCTATGGCAGGATATCACATGACTAAATAAATTGGTCATAGGGTTATGACCCCTCTGATTGGGTCATAGAGTCTATGACTATTCCATTCAATTAGTCATTGACGATCAAATAAGACGCTCGGTATGTGACTTTCCATTTTTAGTCAAAAAGAGGTCATGAATGAAACTACGTGACCTTCTAGTGGCAAAAATTGAGAGTCACGTATCAACATATTTCTTGTAGTGTAGGTGGATTGTTGGAGGATGTTCCGCCTGACCTCCTCGGTCCGGAGCTTGCTGAGCTTTTGGTGCTGGCCAGCAGGGACGACAGATTCGTATGGAACTGGGAAGGCAAACACACATACTCAGCCAGGTCTGCATATAGAGCCATGTTTGCTGGTAGGGTGGAGATGCCTGGGGCGAGAGAGATCTGGCACTCTCGGGCACCCGCTAAGTGCAAAAAAATTATGTGGCTGGCACTCAGGGGGAGATGTTGGACAACAGATAGGCTGGGGCGTCGGGGCCTGCCGCGACCGGCGGCATGCCCATTCTGCGACCAGGTTGGAGAGGACATCGACCATCTCCTTCTAGGTTGTGTCCTCGCGAGGGAGGTCTGGCTCGAGATCAGTCTACGGTGGGACGGCACACCCACGATCCATGCGCTAGATTGCCGGCTAGGGGACTGGCTGACTAACCTCCGGCCAGAGCGGGACACGTGGACAGCGGCCACGCTCGTCTGCTGGTGTCTGTGGAGGCACCGCAGCACCGTGGTATTCGAGGGTTTGCACCAGAAGGTGGACACGGTCATCGCACGATCTATGGATGAGGCAGATGCATGGCGGACTGGAGGCCTTCTTAGAGATAGGCTAGGTCAAGTGGAACGGTGGAGGGTTGGCGAGTAATTGACTTAGGTCATACGGTGGATGCGAGCTTGGCGTCTGTGCCATCCGCGATGTAATTTGGCCGCTTTGCCCCTCTTTCCTTGAAAACGATACATCTCACAGGGTGTATCCTTGAAAAAATAAACATAATCAGTTAACAAAATACTGCCGACATAATCATCCATACGTGCAGCTTACGATTAGCATTACGGTTGCAAGGCCATATAAATGGATAGAGCTACGAATTGAATTCAAGATAATCATCCGTGTAGCTTACGACTCTACCGAAAACTAAAGGAGCTAAGCGGCCAAAATACATAAGTGGACTCTTTAACGTCCACATTGGCACCATATATGCACCTTCAAAACGGTCATGCTAAATCCTTGCAAAAGAACCTCATGAGCCATTGATTCTTTTTTTTTTTAAGATGAAGATTCTTTTACAAGCTACGTATTTATGCAAATCTACCAAAAATGTTCTGGTATCTCTACTATCTCTACCATATAACACGGCTTACGGTGGCCATCGTACGTCACGTCAGTTTTGCAGTTTAGCCTATGATAAACATGGAAATCAACCCCTAGTCCTCCCTTACCGGTTCGCTTCGAGAGAAAAAATCATCCCTGACCTAGCGAGAGAAAAAGAAAAGTTCGATAACTTCTTCCACATCTAGCCGCCTCCCATTGATCTCCGGCGAGCGAAGCCGCCTCCGTCAAACAGCAGGTGAAACAGAACATCCGTTGTCATAAAACTCCTTTCCAAACTTCTCGCGAGCTTGGGGGTCGCACGAGGAGGGAATCAGCTTTGCCGGCGAGTACATGGAGTTGCGAGAAGAGGGAGTACGCCGAGCTCCGGAAGCAGGCGCACGAGGACGGCAAGAGATGTGTTAGAATCTAGGAGGAGGTCGTTTGTGAGCGTCCTACCCCGCCCTTGCATCCTCGCATTGGTCCGGCTGCGCCACGCACGTAACCCGCATCCTCGCACAGGTCCGGCGAGTCAGGCGCGATTTTAGAAATGGTACTCCCTCCGATCCATATTAGTAGGTGCTGAAGTGGATGTATTTAGACATGTTTTATTGCTAGATACATCCACTTCGTCACCTATTAATATGGATCGGAGGGAGTACCTCTTTCGGTTCAGTTCCTTTTACCACGGATATCTGCCGGCGGACTACACATTTTGTTTGGGTGATTCCAGTTACACAGAACTTTGATGAAATATATGACTTTCTGAAAGGTAATTGTGAGATGGTCTGCTTAGTATGACAGTGACGTTGAACCATTGGCTAATGAAAATTAACCGGAATCACGGGCAAATTTGCTAGCATTGACAAACATGCGCCTATGTTAGAAAAGAAGCAAATGTTATTTACTAAGTGTCTAGAGAAGGATTGGTGTTTTTACAACACAGATCACATTTTAAAGATGATGGCGTTAAGTTTAGGCATACGACAACATAAGCATACTTTAATGCATGTCAGGTGTATTAAAAATAAAAAACCTGCAAAGATATAGCACGCGGAGCATGGCTTGACAACTTTATTTGTCTTAGTTTTTTTTTTCTACAGGCACTTGTGCATCTTTCCCTTGTTAAACGAGAGTTGGAGCCACAATCGTAATACACAGGAGCTATCTCTCCATTTTTCTTTAAGAAGGAGCTATCTCTCCATGTGTTGTTGAATGAAATATCACTACTGCAGCAGAGTTGGTTAAGAACAATTACCGCGCAGCAACTAATCTAGTCTATGTCGTGTTGAATTAAATACTTATGTAAGGACCAAGAGTAATTGTGTTCCAAGCCTAACAAGGTCATTGTGTGATAGCTGAACCTCCCTACTCTGCATTAGGACGAACAGACCTTTTATGTCATGGGACTAGGTTTCCCCTAGCGAAAAACTAGGGTTTAGCTTTCCTCGGGCGATCACCAAAAATCGCCACGAGTTTCTATCGTCCAGACATTTTCGGTCCGTTCCGATCCCTGGAGGTCGGGTGTGAAGGCAACCGTCGTCCCCAGGAGTCTGCTCCCATGGCAGAACCAGGGGGCTCGAGCGGTGTTAAAATCGGTGGAGGAGAAAACGTGGAAGAACTGCTACACAGATTGGATCTTCAAGATGAGGGAGAGGATGAATTTGTGTGGGAAGAAGAGGCAGAATCGCCGGAGTTTCAAGCCAAGTGGCTAGCCATCACGAAGTTACACACAATTAAGGGTTTCAGCCCATCGGCACTGTATGCGGATATGAGATCGGCATGGAACTCAGCAAAACTTGTTAGATGGAGACTGATTGAACCCAATCTTTTCACAATTCAATGCCTATCAGATTGGAACACAACAATTCTAGGAGGCCATTGGCTGTTCAGGAATCAAGCAGTGATGATTGAGAGATATGATGGCTTCACGAACCCCAGTTCAATTATCTTAGACAAAATTGAGGTATGGGCCCGTGTACTAAAACTCCCGGACAATTATTTCAATGATGCAGTGATCAAAGGCATGTGCCGCAAGATGGGTTCTATATCGGAGGTTCAAATTCAACTGCCTGCGGGCTACGTGGGTTCCTTTGTTCGTATACGAGTGAAATTTGATGTTAACAAGAAGCTAATCAGGTTTGTTTCAATAACCAGAGCAGGTAAGAGGGACTGGTACCAAATTAAATATGAAAAACTCCCAAACTTCTGTTGGCATTGCGGTGTGATAGGACACTGGCATGAAGAATGCGGTACAGGAGAACACGATAAATCCAAATTCGAATGGGGTGACTTTATCCTAGCTGAGGAAGCAAGAATCAGGGCTCCTTTACGATCGGCTGGCCGTGGTTCTGGAAGAGGCAGGGGTGAGGGACCTACAGGTAGAGGATTCGGTAGAGGAAGCAATGCAATGAACGCCAACATGGAGAATCAGGAAATTATTAATAACCTTGATGGACACATCAGCTGGAGGTATAATAGTTTGCACTCTGCGATGGATAACTCGGATCCATCTCACAGCGAACTGGAAAGTGCAGAATATGGCTTCGGCAAGAAGAGATCAGCGGATGATTCTTTGGCAGAGAAAGGGGGAGGTGGAGGAGCCCTTGTTCTCCATGATAAACAACCCCCGGTAGCAGATAGAGTGAACCAATTTGAAACCCCACGGAATGATGCAACGGAGATTATGACTACACCGCAAAAGAATAAAAACAAGAAGAGGAGTAAGACAGATGATGACATGGAAGTTTCTGTTTTGAGCCAGGACGACAAGAACTTAAGATCGGCGGCACTCTTCGAGAGTGACCGCCGGGAGCAATGAAAATATTAGGATTGAACTGCCAGGGTCTTGGGAGTGACCCGGCAGTTCGATCGTTGCTGGATGTCCAAAGGAGTAATGACTCTGATTTAATTTTTCTTCGGAAACCCACTTGGATAGCTATCCAGCAGAGTGCCTTAGAAAAGGATTGAAAATGGACCAAAAAATCGTTTGTCCAGGAGATGGAAGGAAAGGTGGTATTTTGCTTATGTGGAGAAATTGTATTAGAGTCGAGCCTCTGGAATTAAACAGTAACTTTATTGATGTTAAGTGTACAGTGGGAAATCTAATTTGGAGATTTACAGGGATCTATGGGGAGTTTAGATGGGAGAACAAACATAAGACATGGAGCCGCCTGCGCCAACTCAATGATAACTTCAATTTACCATGGCTGTGTTTGGGTGATCTTAATGAAATCCTCTATCTACATGAGAAAGAAGGTGGGAACCCAAGGCTTCAACGCTATATGGAGGAGTTTCACAATGCTATAGACGATTGCAGATTACATGACATGGGATACATAGGTGATGCATTTACTTGGAGGAGAGGCAGAATTCGGGAAAGGCTGGATAGGGGCCTCACAAATGTGGAGTGGAGACATTTATTTCCAAAAGCTGCACTAAATAATTTACAATTTGCTAAATCAGATCACAGGCCTATTCTGTGGATACAGAGTATTATAGTGCTCTTTCGGATGCTAAGGCACCCCCACTTCGGTTTGAAGGAAGATGGTTCAGAGAGGAATCATTGTCAAATATTGTCAAGGACACGTGGGAGAGAGTAAATGAGGATCCTACTTTGCATAATATCCATGATAAATTATTCATAATGCATCATTCTTTCCATGACTGGGATCAGAGGGTTTTAAAGAAACCGAAGAAAAGATTACGTGTTGTCCAAAATGAATTAGAAATAGTTATGGCTGGACCTATGAATGATGAGAACGATATCAAAAGAAAAGAGCTATCTGGACTGATTGAATTCTTACTGGAATTGGAGGAGATTGATTGGACGCAAAGATCAAGGGCTAATTGGCTAAAAAGTGGTGATATAAATACTAATTTCCATGCTTTTGCCTCAGCTCGAAGGAAAAAGAACCTGGTGAAAAGTCTGAAAGATGATGATGGTTTAATTCTAGAAGGTATGACTGATCTAAATAATCACATCAAAAACTATTTTTCTTCTCTGTTTACTTTGGAGGTTAATCATACAGATCCAACTAATCTCCAAAAAGTGCAACAGAAGGTAACAAATACAATAAATAGTATGCTTGATGCTCCATTTAATGAAGATGATGTTAGAAAAGCAATTTTCAGTATTGGGGATTTAAAAGCCCCTAGCCCTGATGGTCTCCATGCAATTTTCTTTAAGAAGTATTGGCACATCTTAGGAAATGATATTTCAGCTGAGGTACTGCAAGCAATTAATTCAAAGAAAATCCCCCTGAGTGGAATGATATCATTATTGTGATGATTCCGAAAGTTGATTCCCCTGAATTGGTATCTCAATTTCGGCCAATAAGTCTTTGTAACGTTCTCTACAAGATTATTTCTAAGATGCTTTCTACTAGGTTGAAGAGTATTCTTCCTGATATCATTTCTCCCAATCAAAGTGCCTTTGTTCCAGGTAGAATGATCACTAATAATATTCTGATTGCATATGAGTGTGTGCATAAAATTAAAAATAAAAGAGCTGGGCAGTCTGGGATCTGTGCAGTTAAATTGGATATGTATAAAGCGTATGATCGTGTTGAATGGATTTTTCTGAGGAATATAATGGCTAAACTGGGTTTCAGTGATAGTTGGATTGCTTTAATGATGGCTTGTGTGAGCTCAGTTAAATATAAAGTGAGATTTAATTCTCAAGAAACAGAGGAGTTCATCCCTACAAGAGGTATTCGACAAGGGGATCCTCTTTCCCCGTATCTATTTTTATTATGTGCCGAAGGTTTATCTAGCATGTTGCAGTATGAAGAAGAAGTTGGTCACATTGAGGGAGTTAGAGTGTGCAGAAATGCACCATCAGTCTCACACCTATTATTTGCTTATGATTCTCTAATTCTCATGAGAGCAGATGTTTTAAATGCAGCTTCCTTACAGCAAGTGTTGGATTCTTATTGTGAAAATTCGGGTCAACTGGTTAGTTTGAACAAGTCTAGTATTTTCTTCAGCCCTAATACTAATGTGGTGACTAGAGCTGAGATTTGTCATGAATTACATATTGATACTGAGGCATTGTCGGATAAATACCTTGGGTTACCTGCGATGATTGGAGTATTGTTTCAAACATCTCATTGAGAGAGTCAAAATGAGATTGAAAGGGTTATCCTTGGGAGGTAAAGAAATTTTAATCAAGTCTGTTGCTCAAGCTATCCCTGTTTTTGCAATGTCAATTTTCAAATTAACTAAGAGTGTTTGTAAAAGCATCACTGATCTTATTGCTCAATTTGATGGGGTGATACCGAGGAGGATAGGAAAATGCATTGGTTCTCCTGGTGGAAAATTTGTTTTCCTAAATGTGATGGAGGTACGGGATTCAGAGATCTCCATTTATTTAACCTCTCATTATTGGCTAAACAAACTTGGAGGATTATTACAAATCTAGAATCTCTTTGTGCTCGTATCCTAAAGGCTAAATATTTTCCTAACGGGAGCATCTTACAAGCTGGACCAAAGAGTGGATCTTCTTTATCTTGGCAAAGTATCCTTGCGGGAATTGCAACCTTTAAAAGGGGTTATATTTGGAGAATTGGCTCGGGTGAGGAGGTAAACATATGGTCTGATCCTTGGGTTCCTTCGAGTTTTGACAGAAAGGTGATCACTCCAAGAGGGCAGTCTGTTTTAACCCGTGTCAATGAACTTATTGATCCAGGCACGGGTTCTTGGGATGAAAATCTTATCAGAGGGATTTTTAATTCTATAGACTCGGAAAGAATCCTGAGAATTCCTTTAAACTATCAAGGACTTAATGATTTCATTGCATGGCATCCGAATCGGAATGGAATTTTCTCAGTTAGATCCGCTTACCATTCGGAGTGGAGTCATAGGTTTGGTTCACATGGAAATTCGGATCATAGATAGGGAACCTCATCAAAACCAGAGGTGTGGAAACAACTCTGGAAGCTCAAAGTCCCCCCAAACATACTGTTTTTTTGATGGAGAATTCTGCATGGTATTATTCCTGTTAAAAGCATTCTCTCGAACAGACATATTGGCCTTAATGGGGAATGCCCAATCTGTCACCAATCAGCTGAAGATATTAAACATCTTCTCTTCAACTGTTATCCTGCTGTGGAACTATGAAAAAATTTGGGTCTCATGGAATTTATTGATGGAAAAATACTACAGGAGAGATCAGGTTCGGTCATATTGGAAAATATTCTAATTTCGGATAATATTCAGTGCCCTGTTATGGATTGTATTGGATCAAAAGAAACAATTCTTATAGGAGGATGACACTTATGGTGGATTCGGAGACAGGTAACTAATAATGAGTCAGTCCCTCCATCATGGAAATGGCCTATCTCTGTTCTAGCCATAGGGAATAATTATAAAAAATCAATTGCTCGAGCCACGGTAAATCAGATGATCAAGTGGACAAAACCAAAACCCGAGTTTATTAAAGTTAATGTGGATGCTTCGTTTCATTCTGGCATTGGTGCAGGAGCTATTACTACAATTGTTAGGGACTCCAGGGTGAATTTTATTGCAGCTAAATGTTCACATGTCCAAAAAGGGGCTGATGTTATAACTCTAGAAGCAATGGCTATGAAGGAGGGTCTATTGCTAGCTAATGAGCTTGCCTTTCACAAGGTAGAAGCTGAATCAGATTCACAAGAGGTCATAAATTATTATACGGGGCAGTCACAATGGTGGGATTCGGCGGCGGCAATTTTTGCGGAGTGCGTGGATATATCTACCTCGATTGGAGTTGTAGTGTTCAAGTACTGCCCACGTGAAGCTAATAGTGTTGCCCATGAGATATCTAGCTTTAGTTTCTGTAATCATATTTCGAGTAGCTGGATTAATGATCCTCCAGGATGGTTAATCAATTTCCTTATGGATGATGTAACTGTACTTCGAATTCCAAAAGCAGGTTTCTTTCGCACTCTTTTCCTTACCAGGTTACCTACGGGGACCGGAAGGTTTTTAATGAGATGGCCTCTTTGCTTAATATAGTGTGTTTTAAATTTCAAAAAAAAGAGTAATTGTGTTCCAGAAATCATTTTTTCTTGCAATTACATTTATTCTTTGTAGAAAACTAGTTAGCGTGTACGTGCAATGCACGAATCTACTAATATATGATACTCCCTCCGTCCCACGTTAGTTGTCGTTGGAATGGTTGTATATAGTGTTGGAAATATGAGCAATTTACCACTTAATTTAATTAATAGAAACAGTAGGTAAAGCAAAACTACAATTGCAATAGTCAAAGTAGTCATTTGAATTTTCAGAGAGTAGACAAAAGGCATGCATAGTTTAATCATCTGAATTTCTAGAGAGTAGGCAAAATGCATGCATAGTATAGAATCTGAGGAAAATAAATCTACTCCAAAAGCTAGAAGTAGGAACTCTAGTAGGATCTGAAACATAAGAATGAACAGAGAAGGCATGAGCACATACTGGACAGGAGCTGGTGCAGCAGCGGGACCATTGTTGACGTTGTCGGCCATATCGTCGAAGAAATCGTCGACTTCCGGGAAGAAGTCGTCGTTCGGGAAGATGTCGTTGTCGTCCGTGATGAAGAAGGCAGTAGTCGCGCAGAGCGCTCCCCAAAAACTTTATCGCCCTTCTCCCGTACAGGACTCGAAGTAGCGCAGTTTCGGAGGCCTACTGTCCCGACCGGCGGTGCACGCCGCAGGCCAGGATGGGGAAGACTTGAGCGGCGGCACAAGGCTCTGGAAACGAGAAGGCAGTGTGTCTGTTGTGCGTGTCTCTGGAGAGGAGCGACCTCTGGTTTTATAGGCACAGAGCAGGAGCCGAACAGGCCACGCGAGAAGATGAAACGAAAAGTCGGGAAGGCAAACAGGCAGCAGCCGAAGCTGAGCAGTCTCCGTAATTCATATTCTAATTCGTGCGTGTGGCAAAATAAAGAGAGAGAGAGAGAGAGGCTCTCGGCTCGAGGCATTCCCGCAACCCGCGGCGCGCGCGCGCGTTGTGACGAGGCGGGCGGCGGAGGAGCAGCGCGCGTGTAGTCATCTCTTTCTCATGCTCATACAACAAGTGGAAAGTCCTCCCTTATAAACAAGTAAAACTTCCACTCAACTAGCAATGTGGGACTAAACATTTGTCCCACCTCTTGCCATACACGAATGGGCCAAGTGGGCCTCTAGGATTTATTAGGAATTTCTGGAAATATTAAATGGGCTGGTCCATTTGGGCCAAAATTCCAACAATCCCCCACCAGATCCCAGAGGCACACGAAATTTCCCTTTGGTTCCAAAACATTGTTTTATATACCGATGCTTCAGTGGAGACTGTGAAGTTGAACTTCCACCTAGAACTCTATGCTACACTAGTAAGCAACTTGGAGAGTGGACTGCGCCTTGAACTGCAAGTTTTCTGCGAATCTAGTTTCACATAAAGCCTTGATCGATACTAGGCTGCCGCAGGACTTCCCCGCGGGTGGAGCTTATGCGTCATACTCCTTGACCTTTCATGAGTTTATTAGAGAGCACCCAACTCTCATGGACTGCGACGTTTGACAGTCGGACTCACATAGGTGTGTTCTTCAAAAGATGTTCTGCAGGACAACATCTCTGCTTAAATAAGCCACTTAGAACACATTAAGATAAACATCAACCTGCCTTGCAGAGTAGGAGAGTATTGCATCTTCATGGAGTGGTATAAAAAGTAGGGATACTCTCCTCTCAGTTGATCAACAGCTTGTCTCCCGATTCTAATTCACGGGATCTCCGATCACATAGAGTGGGTTGCCACAGTGAACAACTTATATTGTGGGTCTCATACCCATCTCCTTGGATGCATTATCTATCACGTTACGCGATAGAACCTTTGTGAAGGGGTCTGCCAAGTTTTTAGACGTATGGATATAATCCAATGCAAACTCCGGAGTTTCTCATTTTTCTGATAGATTTTAGTCTCCTCTTCACATGCCTTGATGATTTCATATTGTCCTTAGAATTGTTTACTTTGATGATCACAGTTTGATTATTACAGTTCATCGGGATAGCGGGTATAGGTTTTTCAACCACAGGTAAGTCCATCAAGAGCTGTCTCAGCCACTCTGCTTCAACAGTGGCTGTGTCCAATGCTGTGAGTTCTTCTTCCATAGTTGACCTCGTTAAGATGGTCTGCTTGCAAGACTTCCAAGAAACAGCGCCGCCACCAAGTGTAAATACATATCCACTCGTGGCCTTTATCTCATCAGCGTCAGATATCCAATTTGAATCACTATAACCCTCAAGTACCCTTGGGTACCCAGAATAGTGAATCCCATAGCTCGCAGTGCCTTTCAAATAGCGCATGATTCTCTCAAGAGCGTGCCAATGATCATCGCCCGGATTTGAAACAAATCGGCTAAGTTTGCTCACAGCATACGCGATGTCAGGCCTTGTAGCGCTAGTTAAATACATAAGCGAGCCAATAATCTGAGAGTATCTAAGTTGATCCTTTGCAATTCTTCTGTTTTTACGAAGTAGCACACTGGGATCATATGGAGTTGGTGAAGGCTTGCAATCGCTATACCCAAAATGACTCAAGATCTTCTCCACATAGTGAGATTGAAGCAGTGTTATCCCACCATTGTCATCTCTCAGTAACTTGATGTTAAGAATAACATCAGCAACTCCTAGATCTTTCATCTCAAAACATTGAGATAGGAAACTCTTGACCTCTTCAATCACTTTGAGGTTAGTTCCAAAGATTAGTATGTCATCAACATACAAACAAAGAATGACTCCTTCGCCCCCACCATGGCGATAGTACACACATTTGTCAGCTTCATTTACAGCAAAACCTGCTGCAGTCAAAGTTCTTTCGAATTTCTCATGCCACTGCTTAGGCGCTTGTTTAAGGCCATATAAAGATTTCAGCAATTTGCACACCTTTCCTTCCTAACCACTTACCACGAATCCATCTGGCTGGTCCATGTAAATTTCCTCTTCCAACTCTCCATTTAGGAAAGCGGTCTTAACATCCATTTGATGAACGAGAAGACCATGTGAAGCCGCCATCGAAAGTAGTACTCGAATGGTGGTCAGGCGTGCTACAGGTGAGTAAGTATCAAAGAAATCTTCACCTTCCTTTTGAGTATAACCCTTGGCCACAAGCCGTGCCTTGTACTTCTCAATAGTACCATCAGGCCTAAGCTTCTTCTTGAACACCCACTTGCATCCTACAGGTTTGCACCCGTAAGGACGATCAGTGATTTCCCAAGTTCCATTAGCCAAAATGGAATCCATCTCACTGCGGACGGCTTCCTTCCAATAGTCAGCATCTGGAGATGCATAGGCCTCTGAAATGGAACTGGGAGTATCATCCACGAGGTATACAATGAAATCATTACCAAAGGACTTTGCAGTCCTCTGTCTCTTGCTTCTTTTGGGAGTTTCACTGTTGTCCTCCATAGGATTTTCAACGTGTTCCATCGAAATGGTAGGTTCAGGAAGTGGAACTAATTCTTGACTTGATGAATTAGGAATCTCCTGATGTGAAGAGGTAGACATATCCTTCATAGGAAAAATGTCCTCAAAGAAAGTCGCATCATTTGACTCCATAATTGTACCAACACGCATGTCAGACACATCGGATTTTATGACCAAGAATCTATAGCCAATGCTATGAAAAGCATATCCCAGAAAAACACAATCCACAGTGTTTGGTCCAACCTTGCGCTTCTTAGGGAATGGAATATTGACTAATGCAAAACAACCCCAAGGTCGTAGGTAAGAGAGTTTTAATCTTTTCTTCTCCCATTCCTCAAATGGAGTTATCTCTTTGTCTTTTGTAGGGACTCGGTTTAGGACATGACATGCAGTCATAATAGCCTCCCCCTACCATGCCTTGGAAATACCCGATGTATCTAACATGGCGTTAACCAAATCAGTTAGAGTACGGTTCTTTCTTTCAGCCACCCCATTTGACTGAGGTGAATAGGGAGGCGTCCTCTCATGAATTATACCATGTTCCGCACAAAAGGAATCAAACTCGTTGGAAAAATACTCTCCACCCCGATCAGACCTTAGCCTCTTAATCTTTCGATCAAGTTGGTTTTCTGCTTCAGCTTTATAGATTTTGAAGAAACTCAAAGCTTCATCTTTTGATTTCAGAAGATACACATGACAATATCTGGTGGAGTCATCAATTAACGTCATGAAATATTTCTTTCCACCTTTTGTTAACACACCATTCATTTCACAGAGATCAGAATGTATGAGCTCTAGTGGTGCCAGATTCCTCGCCTCTGCAGTTTTATGGGACTTGCGAGGTTGCTTAGCTTGCACACAAACTCGGCACTTAGAACCCTTAATAGGTGTGAAGTGGGGAATTAATCTCAATTTGGATAGTCGTGTCATGCAGCTAAAACTGATGTGACAAAGACGTGAATGCCATAAATTTGATTCGTTGTTGCAAACATGGTTTACAACGTTATTACAGACATCAGTCAAAGATAAACGAAACAAACCACCACATTCATATCCTTTACTAACAAAGGTTCTAAACTTGGACACTACAAATTTATTCGACTCAAAGACAAGCTTGTAGCCATCTCTACACAGAAGAGAACCGCTAACAAGATTCTTATTTATAGAGGGCACATAATTCACGTTCTTCAGTCGCATAGTTCTTCCCCGAAGAGAACTTCAGATCGACCGTACCAACACCGCGAACAGAAGCATGTGAGCCGTTGCCCATCAGCACGGAAGAAGTTCCTGCTGCCTGATAAGAAGAGAACATGGAAATATCAGAACATACATGTACATTGGCGCCCGTATCAATCCACCAATCAGGAGAATGACATACTGAAAGAACAGTAGGAAATATACCATACCCTGCGTCCTTCATCTCAGTATCACCAATGACAACATTGACGGTCTTTCCGCCTTTCCCATGTTGACGCTTGTCAAAGCGATTTGGGCAGTTGGGAGCCCAGTGTTCAGGATCACCGCAAACATGGCACACTCCTTTCTTCTTCTCATACTTCTTGTCATACTTCTTCTTGAAGTTGGTAGAATGTGGTGTCTTGTTCTTCACATCAAACTTTCCTTTACCCTCAAACTTGTTCTTGTTTCTGAACTTGTGGGTTTGGAAGTTTCTCTTCTGTACCAAGTTGGCACTAGAACTTCCATCAGCACCTCGAGCACGTGTGTCCTTTGCTCTTGCCTTTTCTTCGACATCAAGAGTCCCAATGAGATTCGAGACAGAAAACTCCTGTCTCTTGTGCTTCAGAGACGTAGCAAAGCTCCTCCATGAGGCAGGAAGTTTGGCAATGATGCCTCCGGCAATAAACTTGTCCGGTAACACACAAGTGAAGTGCTCAAGTTCTTTGGTGAGTGACTGAATCTCATGAGCTTGCTCAACCACGGAGCGCTCATCAGTCATCCTGTAGTCATAGAATTGCTCCATGACATACAGTTCAGTGCCAGCATCTGAGGTACCAAATTTTGCCTCAAGTGCATCCCACATATCCTTGCCATTGTCAAATGACGCATAAGCATCAACAATGTTATCTCCAAGAACACTGATCAGAGCAAGCTTAAAGAGGGTATTCATTTTCTCATAGTTTGCCTCCTCTTGAGGGTCAAGATCACCCGTAGGCTTGCCAAGAGTGGCGTCATAGCAATTCATGGATTGAAACCAAAGAACGGCTCTCACACGCCATCTCTTATAATTGGCGCCCTCAAACACAGGTGGCCTCATAGACGCAGCAAATCCAGTTGGGGTAAATTGCCTATAATAAGGTTTTTGGATTGTTGGAAATATGAGCAATTTACCACTTAATTTAATTAATAGAAACAGTAGGTAAAGCAAAACTACAATTGCAATAGTCAAAGTAGTCATTTGAATTTTCAGAGAGTAGACAAAAGGCATGCATAGTTTAATCATCTGAATTTCTAAAGAGTAGGCAAAAGGCATGCATAGTATAGAATCTGAGGAAAATAAATCTACTCCAAAAGCTAGAAGTAGGAACTCTAGTAGGATCTGAAACATAAGAATGAACAGAGAAGGCATGAGCACATACTGGACAGGAGCTGGTGCAGCAGCGGGACCATTGTTGACGTTGTCGGCCATATCGTCGAAGAGAAGAAGTCGTCGTTCGGGAAGATGTCGTTGCCGTCCGTGATGAAGAAGGCAGTAGTCGCGCAGAGCGCTCCCCAAAAATCTTATCGCCCTTCTCCCGTACAGGACTCAAAGTAGCGCAGTTTCGGAGGCCTACTGTCCCGACCGGCGGTGCACGCCGCAGGCCAGGATGGAGAAGACTTGAGCGGCGACACAAGGCTCTGGAAACGAGAAGGCAGTGTGTCTGTTGTGCCTGTCTCTGGAGAGGAGCGACCTCTGGTTTTATAGGCACAGAGCAGGAGCCGAACAGGCCACGCGAGAAGATGAAACGAAAAGTCGGGAAGTCAAACAGGCAGCAGCCGAAGCTGAGCAGTCTCCGTAATTCATATTCTAATTCGTGCGTGTGGCAAAATAAAGAGAGAGAGAGAGGCTCTCGGCTCGAGGCATTCCCGCAACCCGCGGCGCGCGCGCGCGTTGTGACGAGGCGGGCGGCGGAGGAGCAGCGCGCGTGTAGTCATCTCTTTCTCATGCTCATACAACAAGTGGAAAGTCCCCCCTTATAAACAAGTAAAACTTTCACTCAACTAGCAATGTGGGACTAAACATTTGTCCCACCTCTTGCCATACACGAATGGGCCAAGTGGGCCTCTAGGATTTATTAGGAATTTCTGGAAATATTAAATGGGCTGGTCCATTTGGGCCAAAATTCCAACAATCCCCCACCAGATCCCAGAGGCACACGAAATTTCCCTTTGGTTCCAAAACATTGTTTTATATACCGATGCTTTAGTGGAGACTGTGAAGTTGAACTTCCACCTAGAACTCTATGCTACACTAGTAAGCAACTTGGAGAGTGGACTGCGCCTTGAACTGCAAGTTTTCTGCGAATCTAGTTTCACATAAAGCCTTGATCGATACTAGGCTGCCGCAGGACTTCCCCGCGGGTGGAGCTTATGCGTCATACTCCTTGACCTTTCATGAGTTTATTAGAGAGCACCCAACTCTCATGGACTGCGACGTTTGACAGTCGGACTCACATAGGTGTGTTCTTCAAAAGATGTTCTGCAGGACAACATCTCTGCTTAAATAAGCCACTTAGAACACATTAAGATAAACATCAACCTGCCTTGCAGAGTAGGAGAGTATTGCATCTTCATGGAGTGGTATAAAAAGTAGGGATACTCTCCTCTCAGTTGATCAACAGCTTGTCTCCCGATTCTAATTCACGGGATCTCCGATCACATAGAGTGGGTTGCCACAGTGAACAACTTATATTGTGGGTCTCATACCCATCTCCTTGGATGCATTATCTATCACGTTACGCGATAGAACCTTTGTGAAGGGGTCTGCCAAGTTTTTAGACGTATGGATATAATCCAATGCAAACTCCGGAGTTTCTCATTTTTCTGATAGATTTTAGTCTCCTCTTCACATGCCTTGATGATTTCATATTGTCCTTAGAATTGTTTACTTTGATGATCACAGTTTGATTATTACAGTTCATCGGGATAGCGGGTATAGGTTTTTCAACCACAGGTAAGTCCATCAAGAGCTGTCTCAGCCACTCTGCTTCAACAGTGGCTGTGTCCAATGCTGTGAGTTCTTCTTCCATAGTTGACCTCGTTAAGATGGTCTGCTTGCAAGACTTCCAAGAAACAGCGCCGCCACCAAGTGTAAATACATATCCACTCGTGGCCTTTATCTCATCAGCGTCAGATATCCAATTTGAATCACTATAACCCTCAAGTACCCTTGGGTACCCAGAATAGTGAATCCCATAGCTCGCAGTGCCTTTCAAATAGCGCATGATTCTCTCAAGAGCGTGCCAATGATCATCGCCCGGATTTGAAACAAATCGGCTAAGTTTGCTCACAGCATACGCGATGTCAGGCCTTGTAGCGCTAGTTAAATACATAAGCGAGCCAATAATCTGAGAGTATCTAAGTTGATCCTTTGCAATTCTTCTGTTTTTACGAAGTAGCACACTGGGATCATATGGAGTTGGTGAAGGCTTGCAATCGCTATACCCAAAACGACTCAAGATCTTCTCCACATAGTGAGATTGAAGCAGTGTTATCCCACCATTGTCATCTCTCAGTAACTTGATGTTAAGAATAACATCAGCAACTCCTAGATCTTTCATCTCAAAACATTGAGATAGGAAACTCTTGACCTCTTCAATCACTTTGAGGTTAGTTCCAAAGATTAGTATGTCATCAACATACAAACAAAGAATGACTCCTTCGCCCCCACCATGGCGATAGTACACACATTTGTCAGCTTCATTTACAGCAAAACCTGCTGCAGTCAAAGTTCTTTCGAATTTCTCATGCCACTGCTTAGGCGCTTGTTTAAGGCCATATAAAGATTTCAGCAATTTGCACACCTTTCCTTCCTAACCACTTACCACGAATCCATCTGGCTGGTCCATGTAAATTTCCTCTTCCAACTCTCCATTTAGGAAAGCGGTCTTAACATCCATTTGATGAACGAGAAGACCATGTGAAGCCGCCATCGAAAGTAGTACTCGAATGGTGGTCAGGCGTGCTACAGGTGAGTAAGTATCAAAGAAATCTTCACCTTCCTTTTGAGTATAACCCTTGGCCACAAGCCGTGCCTTGTACTTCTCAATAGTACCATCAGGCCTAAGCTTCTTCTTGAACACCCACTTGCATCCTACAGGTTTGCACCCGTAAGGACGATCAGTGATTTCCCAAGTTCCATTAGCCAAAATGGAATCCATCTCACTGCGGACGGCTTCCTTCCAATAGTCAGCATATGGAGATGCATAGGCCTCTGAAATGGAACTGGGAGTATCATCCACGAGGTATACAATGAAATCATTACCAAAGGACTTTGCAGTCCTCTGTCTCTTGCTTCTTTTGGGAGTTTCACTGTTGTCCTCCATAGGATTTTCAACGTGTTCCATCGAAATGGTAGGTTCAGGAAGTGGAACTAATTCTTGACTTGATGAATTAGGAATCTCCTGATGTGAAGAGGTAGACATATCCTTCATAGGAAAAATGTCCTCAAAGAAAGTCGCATCATTTGACTCCATAATTGTACCAACACGCATGTCAGACACATCGGATTTTATGACCAAGAATCTATAGCCAATGCTATGAAAAGCATATCCCAGAAAAACACAATCCACAGTGTTTGGTCCAACCTTGCGCTTCTTAGGGAATGGAATATTGACTAATGCAAAACAACCCCAAGGTCGTAGGTAAGAGAGTTTTAATCTTTTCTTCTCCCATTCCTCAAATGGAGTTATCTCTTTGTCTTTTGTAGGGACTCGGTTTAGGACATGACATGCAGTCATAATAGCCTCCCCCTACCATGCCTTGGAAATACCCGATGTATCTAACATGGCGTTAACCAAATCAGTTAGAGTACGGTTCTTTCTTTCAGCCACCCCATTTGACTGAGGTGAATAGGGAGGCGTCCTCTCATGAATTATACCATGTTCCGCACAAAAGGAATCAAACTCGTTGGAAAAATACTCTCCACCCCGATCAGACCTTAGCCTCTTAATCTTTCGATCAAGTTGGTTTTCTGCTTCAGCTTTATAGATTTTGAAGAAACTCAAAGCTTCATCTTTTGATTTCAGAAGATACACATGACAATATCTGGTGGAGTCATCAATTAACGTCATGAAATATTTCTTTCCACCTTTTGTTAACACACCATTCATTTCACAGAGATCAGAATGTATGAGCTCTAGTGGTGCCAGATTCCTCGCCTCTGCAGTTTTATGGGACTTGCGAGGTTGCTTAGCTTGCACACAAACTCGGCACTTAGAACCCTTAATAGGTGTGAAGTGGGGAATTAATCTCAATTTGGATAGTCGTGTCATGCAGCTAAAACTGATGTGACAAAGACGTGAATGCCATAAATTTGATTCGTTGTTGCAAACATGGTTTACAACGTTATTACAGACATCAGTCAAAGATAAACGAAACAAACCACCACATTCATATCCTTTACCAACAAAGGTTATAAACTTGGACACTACAAATTTATTCGACTCAAAGACAAGCTTGTAGCCATCTCTACACAGAAGAGAACCGCTAACAAGATTCTTATTTATAGAGGGCACATAATTCACGTTCTTCAGTCGCATAGTTCTTCCCCGAAGAGAACTTCAGATCGACCGTACCAACACCGCGAACAGAAGCATGTGAGCCGTTGCCCATCAGCACGGAAGAAGTTCCTGCTGCCTGATAAGAAGAGAACATGGAAATATCAGAACATACATGTACATTGGCGCCCGTATCAATCCACCAATCAGGAGAATGACATACTGAAAGAACAGTAGGAAATATACCATACCCTGCGTCCTTCATCTCAGTATCACCAATGACAACATTGACGGTCTTGCCGCCTTTCCCATGTTGACGCTTGTCAAAGCGATTTGGGCAGTTGGGAGCCCAGTGTTCAGGATCACCGCAAACATGGCACACTCCTTTCTTCTTCTCATACTTCTTGTCATACTTCTTCTTGAAGTTGGTAGAATGTGGTGTCTTGTTCTTCACATCAAACTTTCCTTTACCCTCAAACTTGTTCTTGTTTCTGAACTTGTGGGTTTGGAAGTTTCTCTTCTGTACCAAGTTGGCACTAGAACTTCCATCAGCACCTCGAGCACGTGTGTCCTTTGCTCTTGCCTTTTCTTCGACATCAAGAGTCCCAATGAGATTCGAGACAGAAAACTCCTGTCTCTTGTGCTTCAGAGACGTAGCAAAGCTCCTCCATGAGGCAGGAAGTTTGGCAATGATGCCTCCGGCAATAAACTTGTCCGGTAACACACAAGTGAAGTGCTCAAGTTCTTTGGCGAGTGACTGAATCTCATGAGCTTGCTCAACCACGGAGCGCTCATCAGTCATCCTGTAGTCATAGAATTGCTCCATGACATACAGTTCAGTGCCAGCATCTGAGGTACCAAATTTTGCCTCAAGTGCATCCCACATATCCTTGCCATTGTCAAATGACGCATAAGCATCAACAATGTTATCTCCAAGAACACTGATCAGAGCAAGCTTAAAGAGGGTATTCATTTTCTCATAGTTTGCCTCCTCTTGAGGGTCAAGATCACCCGTAGGCTTGCCAAGAGTGGCGTCATAGCAATTCATGGATTGAAACCAAAGAACTGCTCTCACACGCCATCTCTTATAATTGGCGCCCTCAAACACAGGTGGCCTCATAGACGCAGCAAATCCAGTTGGGGTAAATTGCCTATAATAAGGTTTTTGGATTGTTGGAAATATGAGCAATTTACCACTTAATTTAATTAATAGAAACAGTAGGTAAAGCAAAACTACAATTGCAATAGTCAAAGTAGTCATTTGAATTTTCAGAGAGTAGACAAAAGGCATGCATAGTTTAATCATCTGAATTTCTAAAGAGTAGGCAAAAGGCATGCATAGTATAGAATCTGAGGAAAATAAATCTACTCCAAAAGCTAGAAGTAGGAACTCTAGTAGGATCTGAAACATAAGAATGAACAGAGAAGGCATGAGCACATACTGGACAGGAGCTGGTGCAGCAGCGGGACCATTGTTGACGTTGTCGGCCATATCGTCGAAGAGAAGAAGTCGTCGTTCGGGAAGATGTCGTTGCCGTCCGTGATGAAGAAGGAAGTAGTCGCGCAGAGCGCTCCCCAAAAATCTTATCGCCCTTCTCCCGTACAGGACTCAAAGTAGCGCAGTTTCGGAGGCCTACTGTCCCGACCGGCGGTGCACGCCGCAGGCCAGGATGGAGAAGACTTGAGCGGCGACACAAGGCTCTGGAAACGAGAAGGCAGTGTGTCTGTTGTGCCTGTCTCTGGAGAGGAGCGACCTCTGGTTTTATAGGCACAGAGCAGGAGCCGAACAGGCCACGCGAGAAGATGAAACGAAAAGTCGGGAAGTCAAACAGGCAGCAGCCGAAGCTGAGCAGTCTCCGTAATTCATATTCTAATTCGTGCGTGTGGCAAAATAAAGAGAGAGAGAGAGGCTCTCGGCTCGAGGCATTCCCGCAACCCGCGGCGCGCGCGCGCGCGTTGTGACGAGGCGGGCGACGGAGGAGGAGCGCGCGTGTAGTCATCTCTTTCTCATGCTCATACAACAAGTGGAAAGTCCTCCCTTATAAACAAGTAAAACTTCCACTCAACTAGCAATGTGGGACTAAACATTTGTCCCACCTCTTGCCATACACGAATGGGCCAAGTGGGCCTCTAGGATTTATTAGGAATTTCTGGAAATATTAAATGGGCTGGTCCATTTGGGCCAAAATTCCAACAATCCCCCACCAGATCCCAGAGGCACACGAAATTTTCCTTTGGTTCCAAAACATTGTTTTATATACCGATGCTTCAGTGGAGACTGTGAAGTTGAACTTCCACCTAGAACTCTATGCTACACTAGTAAGCAACTTGGAGAGTGGACTGCGCCTTGAACTGCAAGTTTTCTGCGAATCTAGTTTCACATAAAGCCTTGATCGATACTAGGCTGCCGCAGGACTTCCCCGCGGGTGGAGCTTATGCGTCATACTCCTTGACCTTTCATGAGTTTATTAGAGAGCACCCAACTCTCATGAACTGCGACGTTTGACAGTCGGACTCACATAGGTGTGTTCTTCAAAAGATGTTCTGCAGGACAACATCTCTGCTTAAATAAGCCACTTAGAACACATTAAGATAAACATCAACCTGCCTTGCAGAGTAGGAGAGTATTGCATCTTCATGGAGTGGTATAAAAAGTAGGGATACTCTCCTCTCAGTTGATCAACAGCTTGTCTCCCGATTCTAATTCACGGGATCTCCGATCACATAGAGTGGGTTGCCACAGTGAACAACTTATATTGTGGGTCTCATACCCATCTCCTTGGATGCATTATCTATCACGTTATGCGATAGACCCTTTGTGAAGGGGTCTGCCAAGTTTTTAGACGTATGGATATAATCCAATGCAATAACTCCGGAGTTTCTCATTTTTCTGACAGATTTTAGTCTCCTCTTCACATGCCTTGATGATTTCATATTGTCCTTAGAACTGTCTACTTTGATGATCACAGTTTGATTATTACAGTTCATCGGGATAGCGGGTATAGGTTTTTCAACCACAGGTAAGTCCATCAAGAGCTGTCTCAGCCACTCTGCTTCAACAGTGGCTGTGTCCAATGCTGTGAGTTCTGCTTCCATAGTTGACCTCGTTAAGATGGTCTGCTTGCAAGACTTCCAAGAAACAGCGCCACCACCAAGTGTAAATACATATCCACTCGTGGCCTTTATCTCATCAGCGTCAGATATCCAATTTGAATCACTATAACCCTCAAGTACCCTTGGGTACCCAGAATAGTGAATCCCATAGCTCGCAGTGCCTTTCAAATAACGCATGATTCTCTCAAGAGCGTGCCAATGATCATCGCCCGGATTTGAAACAAATCGGCTAAGTTTGCTCACAGCATACGCGATGTCAGGCCTTGTAGCGCTAGTTAAATACATAAGCGAGCCAATAATCTGAGAGTATCTAAGTTGATCCTTTGCAATTCTTCTGTTTTTACGAAGTAGCACACTGGGATCATATGGAGTTGGTGAAGGCTTGCAATCGCTATACCCAAAACGACTCAAGATCTTCTCCACATAGTGAGATTGAAGCAGTGTTATCCCACCATTGTCATCTCTCAGTAACTTGATGTTAAGAATAACATCAGCAACTCCTAGATCTTTCATCTCCAAACATTGAGATAGGAAACTCTTGACCTCTTCAATCACTTTGAGGTTAGTTCCAAAGATTAGTATGTCATCAACATACAAACAAAGAATGACTCCTTCGCCCCCACCATGGCGATAGTACACACATTTGTCAGCTTCATTTACAGCAAAACCTGCTGCAGTCAAAGTTCTTTCGAATTTCTCATGCCACTGCTTAGGCGCTTGTTTAAGGCCATATAAAGATTTCAGCAATTTGCACACCTTTCCTTCCTGACCACTTACCACGAATCCATCTGGCTGGTCCATGTAAATTTCCTCTTCCAACTCTCCATTTAGGAAAGCGGTCTTAACATCCATTTGATGAACAAGAAGACCATGTGAAGACGCCAGCGAAAGTAGTACTCGAATGGTGGTCAGGCGTGCTACAGGTGAGTAAGTATCAAAGAAATCTTCACCTTCCTTTTGAGTATAACCCTTGGCCACAAGCCGTGCCTTGTACTTCTCAATAGTACCATCAGGCCTAAGCTTCTTCTTGAACACCCACTTGCATCCTACAGGTTTGCACCCGGAAGGACGATCAGTGATTTCCCAAGTTCCATTAGCCAAAATGGAATCCATCTCACTGCGGACGGCTTCCTTCCAATAGTCAGCATCTGGAGATGCATAGGCCTCTGAAATGGAACTGGGAGTATCATACACGAGGTATACAATGAAATCATTACCAAAGGACTTTGCAGTCCTCTGTCTCTTGCTTCTTTTGGGAGTTTCACTGTTGTCCTCCATAGGATTTTCAACGTGTTCCATCGAAATGGTAGGTTCAGGAAGTGGAACTAATTCTTGACTTGATGAATTAGGAATCTCCTGATGTGAAGAGGTAGACATATCCTTCATAGGAAAAATGTCCTCAAAGAAAGTCGCATCATTTGACTCCATAATTGTACCAACACGCATGTCAGACACATCGGATTTTATGACCAAGAATCTATAGCCAATGCTATGAAAAGCATATCCCAGAAAAACACAATCCACAGTGTTTGGTCCAACCTTGCGCTTCTTAGGGAATGGAATATTGACTAATGCAAAACAACCCCAAGGTCGTAGGTAAGAGAGTTTTAATCTTTTCTTCTCCCATTCCTCAAATGGAGTTATCTCTTTGTCTTCTGTAGGGACTCGGTTTAGGACATGACATGCAGTCATAATAGCCTCCCCCCACCATGCCTTGGAAATACCCGATGTATCTAACATGGCGTTAACCAAATCAGTTAGATTACGGTTCTTTCTTTCAGCCACCCCATTTGACTGAGGTGAATAGGGAGGCGTCCTCTCATGAATTATACCATGTTCCGCACAAAAGGAATCAAACTCGTTGGAAAAATACTCTCCACCCCGATCAGACCTTAGCCTCTTAATCTTTCGATCAAGTTGGTTTTCTGCTTCAGCTTTATAGATTTTGAAGAAACTCAAAGCTTCATCTTTTGATTTCAGAAGATACACATGACAATATCTGGTGGAGTCATCAATTAACGTCATGAAATATTTCTTTCCACCTTTTGTTAACACACCATTCATTTCACAGAGATCAGAATGTATGAGCTCTAGTGGTGCCAGATTCCTCGCCTCTGCAGTTTTATGGGACTTGCGAGGTTGCTTAGCTTGCACACAAACTCGGCACTTAGAACCCTTAATATGTGTGAAGTGGGGAATTAAGCTCAATTTGGATAGTCGTGTCATGCAGCTAAAACTGATGTGACAAAGACGTGAATGCCATAAATTTGATTCATTGTTGCAAACATGGTTTACAACGTTATTACAGACATCAGTCAAAGATAAACGAAACAAACCACCACATTCATATCCTTTACCAACAAAGGTTCCAAACTTGGACACTACAAATTTATTCGACTCAAAGACAAGCTTGTAGCCATCTCTACACAGAAGAGAACCGCTAACAAGATTCTTATTTATAGAGGGCACATAATTCACGTTCTTCAGTCGCATAGTCTTCCCCGAAGAGAACTTCAGATCGACCGTACCAACACCGCGAACAGAAGCATGTGAGCCGTTGCCCATCAGCACGGAAGAAGTTCCTGCTGCCTGATAAGAAGAGAACATGGAAATATCAGAACATACATGTACATTGGCGCCCGTATCAATCCACCAATCAGGAGAATGACATACTGAAAGAACAGTAGGAAATATACCATACCCTGCGTCCTTCATCTCAGTATCACCAATGAAAACGTTGACGGTCTTGCCGCCTTTCCCATGTTGACGCTTGTCAAAGCGATTTGGGCAGTTGGGAGCCCAGTGTTCAGGATCACCGCAAACATGGCACACTCCTTTCTTCTTCTCATACTTCTTCTCATACTTCTTCTTGAAGTTGGTAGAATGTGGTGTCTTTTTCTTCACATCAAACTTTCCTTTACCCTCAAACTTGTTATTGTTTCTGAACTTGTGGGTTTGGAAGTTTCTCTTCTGTACCAAGTTGGCACTAGAACTTCCATCAGCACCTCGAGCACGTGTGTCCTTTGCTCTTGCCTTTTCTTCGACATCAAGAGTCCCAATGAGATTCGAGACAGAAAACTCCTGTCTCTTGTGCTTCAGAGACGTAGCAAAGCTCCTCCATGAGGCAGGAAGTTTGGCAATGATGCCTCCGGCAATAAACTTGTCTGGTAACACACAAGTGAAGTGCTCAAGTTCTTTGGCGAGTGACTGAATCTCATGAGCTTGCTCAACCACGGAGCGCTCATCAGTCATCCGGTAGTCATAGAATTGCTCCATGACATACAGTTCAGTGCCAGCATCTGAGGTACCAAATTTTGCCTCAAGTGCATCCCACATATCCTTGCCATTGTCAAATGACGCATAAGCATCAACAATGTTATCTCCAAGAACACTGATCAGAGCAAGCTTAAAGAGGGTATTCATTTTCTCATAGTTTGCCTCCTCTTGAGGGTCAAGATCACCCGTAGGCTTGCCAAGAGTGGCGTCATAGCAATTCATGGATTGAAACCAAAGAACTGCTCTCACACGCCATCTCTTATAATTGGCGCCCTCAAACACAGGTGGCCTCATAGACGCAGCAAATCCAGTTGGGGTAAATTGCCTATAATAAGGTTTTTGGATTGTTGGAAATATGAGCAATTTACCACATAATTTAATTAATAGAAACAGTAGGTAAAGCAAAACTACAATTGCAATAGTCAAAGTAGTCATTTGAATTTTCAGAGAGTAGACAAAAGGCATGCATAGTTTAATCATCTGAATTTCTAGAGAGTAGGCAAAAGGCATGCATAGTATAGAATCGGAGGAAAATAAATCTACTCCAAAAGCTAGAAGTAGGAACTCTAGTAGGATCTGAAACATAAGAATGAACAGAGAAGGCATGAGCACATACTGGACAGGAGCTGGTGCAGCAGCGGGACCATTGTTAACGTTGTCGGCCATATCGTCGAAGAGATCGTCGACTTCCGGGAAGAAGTCGTCGTTCGGGAAGATGTCGTTGCCGTCCGTGATGAAGAAGGCAGTAGTCGCGCAGAGCGCTCCCCAAAAATCTTATCGCCCTTCTCCCGTACAGGACTCGAAGTAGCGCAGTTTCGGAGGCCTACTGTCCCGACCGGCGGTGCACGCCGCAGGCCAGGATGGGGAAGACTTGAGCGGCGGCACAAGGCTCTGGAAACGAGAAGGCAGTGTGTCTGTTGTGCGTGTCTCTGGAGAGGAGCGACCTCTGGTTTTATAGGCACAGAGCAGGAGCCGAACAGGCCACGCGAGAAGATGAAACGAAAAGTCGGGAAGGCAAAATTCATATTCTAATTCGTGCGTGTGGCAAAATAAAGAGAGAGAGAGGCTCTCGGCTCGAGGCATTCCCGCAACCCGCGGCGCGCGCGCGTCGTGACGAGGCGAGGCGGGCGGCGGAGGAGGAGCGCGCGTGTAGTCATCTCTTACTCATGCTCATACAACAAGTGAAAAGTCCTCCCTTATAAACAAGTAAAACTTCCACTCAACTAGCAATGTGGGACTAAACATTTGTCCCACCTCTTGCCATACACGAATGGGCCAAGTGGGCCTCTAGGACTTATTAGGAATTTCTGGAAATATTAAATGGGCTGGTCCATTTGGGCCAAAATTCCAACAATCCCCCACCAGATCTCAGAGGCACACGAAATTTTCCTTTGGTTCCAAAACATTGTTTTATATACCGATGCTTCAGTGGAGACTGTGAAGTTGAACTTCCACCTAGAACTCTATGCTACACTAGTAAGCAACTTGGACAGTGGACTGCGCCTTGAACTGCAAGTTTTCTGCGAATCTAGTTTCACATAAAGCCTTGATCGATACTAGGCTGCCGCAGGACTTCCCCGCGGGTGGAGCTTATGCGTCATACTCCTTGACCTTTCATGAGTTTATTAGAGAGCACCCAACTCTCATGGACTGCGACGTTTGACAGTCAGACTCACATAGGTGTGTTCTTCAAATGATGTTCTGCAGGACAACATCTCTGCTTAAATAAGCCACTTAGAACACATTAAGATAAACATCAACCTGCCTTGCAGAGTAGGAGAGTATTGCATCTTCATGGAGTGGTATAAAAAGTAGGGATACTCTCCTCTCAGTTGATCAACAGCTTGTCTCCCGATTCTAATTCACGGGATCTCCGATCACATAGAGTGGGTTGCCACAGTGAACAACTTATATTGTGGGTCTCATACCCATCTCCTTGGATGCATTATCTATCACGTTACGCGATAGACCCTTTGTGAAGGGGTCTGCCAAGTTAATATGGGACGGAGGGAGTAATATATAGCTAGCTAGTGAAACATGTTATGACCATGAAGATTCCAATGGTGCATATCATTTTCTTCTTCGAGAAATCTCTCCTGAAAAGGGCAGGTCGCTCCTGCAATCCATATACCTAAAATATAGAGTTGAAACGATTAATAAGTAAAACCGGGTCCAAAATCCAAACCATGGCATGTTTAAAACAGGACAGAAAACCGCACAAGCGATGCACCCCTGACTTCTAGGTCTAGGCCCAAAATCCAATCCATATATATATTTGTGAATGCATCACTGTTAACTCTAAAATAAAAAAACCTTGACAGTAATGATGATTTTACTCATTCTACCGTATGAGATTTAGCTTAGAATACACAGTTGAGAATGTTTTTCCTAACTAATACATGAGAGTAGGAATAAATATTCAGTCTCATAGCTAAGTCACGTCATAAATCTATTTTAATCTGGCAATACAAGGGAAGTTAACAGTTAACAAGGATGAAAGTCCTGTCTCCCTCTTTGTGTTGCTTCATCGACAGCAAGCAGCTGCATGTCTTCTACTATATCCATTAATCTATGAAAATCACTTGACATCCATTTAAGAGTAAAATGATTAATCAAGGATCAAGGCACTCGCGTTGCGGCTAAAATACACCAACACCATCTCTTGAGGTTCCCGCACATAAGAATTAGTCAATACCCCAAGTCAAAACTTCTGCATAGTGCATACCATATATGGTGAGCTATCTAACAGACAGACGCTCGCGCTCGCTCCCAGGGGGCGGCACGGGCGGAACCCTAGCCGCCGCCGCCCTCACACCCCCTCCTCCCCATCCACCCGCCGCGGCCGGAGGAAGCCACCGGGGGCACAACCCTCCGTGTGGTGGACGGCGGCCGGCGGGTCCTCGCCTCCTCAGTACAAACGCGGCGGGAGACCTCCGGCCAGATGCGTTGGTCGGCCCTGGACGGCTTGCGCGGGCGGCCCTGGCTCTTCTAGCGGCGGCTAGTGACTGGGTCTGCGTGGGCAGCTGGCGCTGGCCGGGGTGGTGGCGCCGCCGATGGGATCTGGGGTGGCTCGGCCATGGTGCAGCGGCCGCGTGGCGGCGGCGGCGCCATTGGCTTGGTTCCCGGGCGGCACGGCCTCCTCTGTCTTTGGCGGCGGGAGGCGGTGGTGCTTGAGAGCGTCGGCGGCAGGGCTCCAGGTGGCGGCGGATGCGGAACCCTCCCGCAAATTCCCCGCTGGGAGTCGTTTTGCGGCGTCGGGACTGCGAGACATCAGTATAAAGGAGGTGGTCCTTGGGTTTCCAATCGCGCGAAGATGAAGATCCTGATGTAGGTTCTCTTTGATCAAGCCGGGGTGTCGACCTGAAAGGCTCCGCCGGCGAACACCCATGGGCGACGCCTGGAGATTGCTGAATTGGTGGAATTCGGTCACAATGCTCAGTCGTCGAAGGTGAGATTGGAGGACTAGCAACGGTGTTCAGAGTCTTTGCGTCGATGGGGAACTGGCTTGGAGTTACAAGATTCGTGGCAGCCTTATGTAAGAGGGGGCGACAACATGCATGAAGTCCAAAGTCCTACCTTTCAGGGTGAAAGCCCAAGGTCTGGCCTTAATTGCTTTTGCCTGCCACTGGTCTTCTTGGAGCCGTTGTTTTGAGAGCGAGGATTATCTTCAGGGTGAAAACCCAAGGTCTGGCCTTAATTGGTTGTGCCTAACACCGTTCTTCTGGGAGACGTTGTTTTCGAAGAGATGGACATTAGCTATTGTTTAGGTGGTGGTTGTGCGGATACCGCGAGGAATGTAACTCTGTAGCGGGACTTTATTTTTATTTCTTCTTTTTATATCTCCGCGATATTAATATACTTCCCTTTATCAAAAAAATAATATATATATATATATATATATATATATATATATATATACGGTGAGCTACCGATGGGAGGAAGCGATCAGGGGAGCCAGCAAGATTAGGGGAAAATTTTCTCCCGACTTTTACCTTAGTGGTGAGCGGAGGGACGGCGAGGAGGCGGCGGGAGGAACAGACTGGTTGGCGGCGCCGAATCCTGGCGTTGGGGTTCCTCGTCTATGCAGGACAGAGAGAAACCCCGGCAGCAGCAGGCGGGCTGGTCCAGTGGGCGACTTGACCACCATAAAACGTGGAACGGGCAGGGCAAGTTTGAGGATTCGTGGCGGCGACTCCGGTGGTGAACTCGGAGTGGATCGCATGGAGCAGCAGCGCCTCCTACTCTGTGGTGTCGGCGCCAGGCGAGGAAAGCGCGCGGCAGTGGATCTCGTGTTGATGCAAGGTGGACAGAGCGTCAAGGATGCGAAGTTGCGGGAGATGCAGTTGGGAGTGCAACGATGCGTGGTGAGGAGTGATATCCCACAAGTATAGGGGATTGTGTGTAGCCTTCTCGATAAGTAAGAGTGCCGAACCCAACGAGGAGTTAAAGGTAGAATAAATGTTCTCTCAAGTTCTATCAACCACTGATACAACTCTACGCATACTAGACGTTTACTTTATCTAGGAAATAATACTAGAGCAATAATACGGGTATAAGAGATAGCTTTGCAAGATAATAAATACAAGAAAGTAAATGTTAGTGCTGCAGCAATAAAGTATACTAAGTAACCATAAACTAACAGTACCATGAGTGTGGAAAAATGGTGGTAATTGTGGTGGATTTTTCCATGATCAAATAGTCAAATACATGGTTGATATTCCTCTTTTATGTGGGAGAGCCAAATCTAACAAGCTGTCACTATCCAATGATTGCAAGTACTTATGATTGGAACTCTAGCAAACATCTGTAACTACTAGAATATACATTAAAGTAAAAAATACCCAACCATAGCATTAAGATCAAAAGGTCCTCTTTATCCCATATGATTCAATCACTAGATTGGGTCTCATGTTTCCGTCACTCAAGCAGCCCCCCTAGCTTTCTACACATACTACAAACCCTATGATGTGATCCATGCGCGCATAAACATATGATGGCACCATAGGACTGTAACAAATTTAATATATAGCTCAAACCATCCATAGAGATTCAACAATCAATAATATGACAAAAAGGATCTACACAAACATGACATAGATGCAATAGATCATCTGCAAATAATTTATAACGTCAAACACCATGTTTACATAGAGAAATACAGAGGTATGTGGGAGAATGAACCACTGTAGATAAGGAGGAATTGGCGATGGGATGGCGGAGAGGCGGCGGCGCCGCCGGCATCATAGGGGAGCGCCGCCTGTCGAATCTGCATCTCAACAAGTCCCTCGGGTGAACCCATAGGGTTTCGAATAGGAGAACCTCTGGACGCTGGTGGCAATCGTCGGCTAGACAGGAGGCACGATTTACCCAGGTTCGGGGCCCTCGAAGAGGTAAAACCCTTACTCCTGCCTCTGTCGATCTGTATTATCGAATAGATCGGTTTACAATGGGGGATTGCTCAAGTCGAGAGTACGATCTCGAGCTCAAGGCTTGATGGTGCGGTATTGCTTGGTCCTCTCCCGGTGGCTCTCCTGGCCTTATATAGGTGGTCAGGTCCCAAACCGTACCCGGGGAGGACTCAAACTCTAAACCTATGTCGGTTACAAGTTCCCTATCTTATCCCGCAAGGCATTGCGGGTGGGCTTCAACTGGGCCTTCTAGAGTAGTCCAAAGGCTTCCCGTATTGGGCTTCAGTCTTGGGCCTAGGACCAGGTATCCTTATTCACCGGGTCCAAGGTTCATCCCTTCGTCAGTAGCCCCCGAGCGTTTGCTCGATTCGGATTTTTTCCAATCGGGTAGACGCTCAGATCTTTCTTTCCTTCGGATGACTATTATAGTCGTTTTCCATTCGGAGGGTATATACCCTGTGTGATGAGTTTAATACTCGAGTATCGATTGATGAAAGTGCATGTGTTTTTGGCTATTTTTTGCAGAAGGATGTGGCGCTGTAGCTTGGCTCTCCCGAAAGATCAGGGCCAATTAATTGCAACTAGGGCAAAAACAGTTCTGGCCTACACAGATTCGAGACCTCCGACTCGAACCCGATGAGGTGATCATTGCGACTAGGCAGTAGAGGTCTTACAGAGTCGAACTTAACCTATAGGGGTACCCGGCGCGTCCGCTAGGATTTTTCTTCGTGTTGTTGACATGGAATTTTACCGAAGGACGCAGCTTGAGTGCGATTCCAGGCCCTCAAGAGAGATCTTTTGGGTCTTACCTTCTGATGCACCCAAAATGCATCTACTTTTCCAAGCACTTTGCATCGTATTTCTCTCCGGAGTCCCCCCATAATTGAATAAATCTGCAGAATGTGACGCTGTTTGTAGCAAAAGTCTTCTTTCCGTCTATTTTCGCAGGACTTTTCACAGGGGACGAAAACCACGTAACTTTTTATGGAAAAGAAGGGGAATGAGCACCAGATGGGGCCGGGGGGCCACCTGAGGGCCAAAAGGGGGCCCCACACGCGGCCAGATTCCTTGGCCGTGTGGGGTCACCCCTTTTGGGCCCAGATGGCCCACTCCGGCTAGGTCTTCGACGTACCCCTCCATATATACGAGAAACTGACGGGTTTCGAAGGGGAGGGCTGTTCGCGAAACGGAGCGTCGCCGCCACCAGGATCTTCGATTTCAGAGTTAGATTGATCCGGGATTTCACCCCCGGAGGTGGAATTTGAGGGGCTTCGTCACCATCATCATCACCACCATCATCTCCATCAACCATGAGCTCCATCAGCCCCTCCATGTGTGAGTAGTTGCTGTAGGCATGTGAGGTGTGAGAGGTTTTGGATGAGATTGATCATGTAATTGCTACCCGGTATGCGGGATCTAGGGGTTTGTCTTGAGAATTCTTATGTCTTATGTTGATGCACTATTGCTAGGCTTAATGCTTGTTACTAGGGCCCAAGTGGCATGATTTCAGTACTGAACTTACATTGCTACATCATATATTTGAGTTTGGTATCTATCTGCAATGTGTATTACCTGCTATTATGTTTGAACCTGCGAACCCTAAAGTGACAGCTAGGGAAAACAAGGGGGATATGTTCTAGTTTGAGGATTATGTGTGTTCATGGAGTGTTAATGCGTTGGTCCGGGCTATTCGAAAGGGTAGACCTTAATTACCTGTAGTTCCAAATTGGCCCCGGTGAAATGGGCAGGTAGGACAATAGGTTTTGTGCAAATTCTCTTGGTTAGTACGCACAATAATTTACGGAACACCCACCTACATAAAACTGAGATAGAGAAAGGCCCCGCTGCTAGCAAAACATTATTACATGATCAATCTTATCCATGCAACACCCCGCTGTCACCTCATGCCTGCGTTTTAGTCTCTGGTTTACTTTCACTCTTTTCCGGTGAAAACTCGGAAAACACTTGCTCTCCATTTACTTCGTGTTTGTTTTTTTCACTGCATTATTACACTCACCACTCTCGCTGCAAGTTTGTTGATACACAGGTGTAGTTGGGAGTGACGTCCCAATTGCTAAAGTCTCACCAGTATTCTTGTGTTCCCACTGGGTCGAACTACAAATTTTGGTAATACTTCCCATCGAAGACTACGATTGATCTCCTACACTTGGGAGCCATCAACTTCATATTTGAGAAAATATGGCATCCGGATGTGCCTAGTCGGCTGAACAATCCAGGTTTGTGATGTGTAGACATCGTGTGATGGAGTGGCAGGATCTGCGCACCCGCGACGTTTTAGGTCTGTGATTCCTCGAGTGAGAAAATCAAGCTATTTTGTCCATACGAAACAATTTTCGTGTCTGGAATCTTTACGCCCATACAAAAGAGTTTTCGTGTCTTGGGTCTTGTGAAAGAATTTTCACGTCATAATTTGTCCGTACGAAGTTATTTCGTGTTTGGAGCTTTTGCGAATGAGTTTCCGCGTCCTGATCTGCCCATACGAAGTTTATTTTGCGTTTTGGGTCTTTTATTCAAATAAATTTCCAGTTTGATGATGCGCGCCATGACGTCACGGCGCACTTTATCCTCCCGATGGGACATGACGGAGCGGTAGCAGAGGCGCTGGCCCACCTTGTCAGCTTTTTGACCGGAAACGAGACGTTGTTTCCGGTTTTTACGCGAACTGCGCGCAGTAATTGCGCACGATCCACTGTTGGGATCGTGGCACGAAACAGCTTCCGCCGCCCTTTCGTTTCATCTCCACACGCGTCAGCTGCGATGGATGCCACGTGGCTCGACGAGCGGCTAGGATCGGGCGGCGCCGTGTATAAAGGTGGCCCTTGGGTAAACGGTGAAAATCTCCCGTCATTCTCTCCAGCCTTCGTCTTCCTCGTCCTCGGTCGTTTCTCTGTGAGCTCGTACCAGCGTCCATGGCAGAAGGCAAGAAGCGCAGTGCCGCCGTTTCTTCGTCGAGGGCGACGGAGGAAGTTCCCGTGCCGCCTGCTCCGCGCTCAGGCGACTGGCGCTCGCCCAACACCACGAACAAGAGCATCAAGGATATGCAGCGAGAAGGGTTGCTGCCTCCCAAAGCTGAGAAGCGGGTACGCCTCGGCAAAAAAGAGGAGGTACCCAATTCCCGCGCGAACGAACGCGTGATCTTCGCGGATCACGTTTCACGCGGGCTCTCCTTCCCCCTCCATCCTTTCCTCGTGGCGCTGTTGTATGTCTATGGCATACAGCTCCACGATTTGCCTCCAAACGGAGTGCAGCACATCTCGTGCTTCATTGTCCTTTGCGAGTGCTTCCTAGGCATTCGCCCTCATTGGGGCCTTTGGAAAGCCCTCTTCAAGGTGCGCGTCTTCCGCGAAAGATCACGAGTAGAGACTGAGCTCAGGGAGGCACTGCGCACCGGGGGCTTCGGAATCCAGGCGAAGTCGGACATCGGCTATTTCTTGATGCACTTCATCGACTCCGCCCAAGGATGGAGGAAGAAATGGTTCTACGTCATCAACAACAGCGCGGGTGGAGTCCACGAATTCCACCCGTTCGTTGTCCTGAAGAGGCGGAAGTCCTGGGCGCACAAACTTTTGGTTGAAGAAAACCGGATTGTCACCCCGCTACTCGCCAATGTGGCCGCTCTTCATGATCAAGCCGCAGGAGTTGTGCTGAATGGCCTGCACTTGGTGAGCGTATTCCTCAAACGCAGGATCCAGCCCCTGCAGGAGAGGCCCTCCACGATGTGGGAGTATCAGGGCGCTGAGGACCCCAGCCGCGAGAGCCGAGAAGAACTCTCGAATGTTGAGTTCGAGAAGAAGATTGCGGCTATCACCAGCTTGAAAGTGGGCGAGCCCTTCTCCGACTGCCCAGTTGCGGCTTTTGAGGCATCAAGGCCTCCACCACCCGAAGTAAGTTTGAGTTTTTCTTTGTCTTCTGTCTCTTTCTAGCTCGAAAGTTTTTTCTGTTGACTGAAATTCTTCTTTCTTTTCTTCTTCTGTCTTCTATTTTGTAGAGTTTAGCGGTGGTCAACTGCTACCCACCAGTCTCCGGTGAGGAGGTCTCGGACTTGTTGGCGAGCAATCTGGATGCCCCAGCGGACACCAGCGTTTCCGAAGACGACTCGAGTCCGAGAACGATTCCTCGGATGACGCGGAAGAATCGGGTAGCGATCTCCGCCTCCGCAAACGACGTCGATCGGAAAATGATGAAGCTACCGTCGATAGCAAACCCAGGGCTAAGGAGTCACCTGAAAAGGAGCCCCTCATCGTGACTCCGCTAAGTGCGCGCGCCCCTTCTCCTTCCTTGCCAAAGATCCATACCGCCTGGAACGCGGATATGTTGGATGATGACGACGACGAGTAAGTTCTTGCTTTCTTGTTCCAGTCGAATGTTTTCTTTTGTTTCTTCTAAAAAATTGTTTTTCTTCATGACAGTCTGCAATCTATCAGCCCTAGTCGGTTCGTCTCTTCCCTTCCTCTTGAAAAGAGGAAAAGAGCCGCTGCTGCGGGTGAGACCCCGACTACTGGCACCGTTCAGAATTCACCGAGTGCAGCTCCCACAATGGTGGCTACGGAATATAGGATTCCTAGCTTTGCAGTTGGGGCTTCGACTCCAAAAGAAGTGTCGGGTAGCTCGGCGGATCCTCTCTCCATAGCTCAAGGCCAGGTAAACCTTGCTATTTTCTTTTCCATGTTGCACTTTGGATTTTTTATCGGGTGCACGGCAGTGCTCCCGATGGGAGTAGCCCCCGAGGCTGTAGTTAATCATCTATGATTGGCTACAGGCTCAAAAACCAACTCTCTTTTTTCTTCATTTTATCGGGTGCACGGCAGTGCTCCCGATGGGAGTAGCCCCCGAGGCTATACTCGAATGTTTGCAATCATGTATATGCTCAATCTTCTCCTCTTTGACCTTTTCATCTTCATATTTTTGTAGTCTCTTCTTGACTCCCTTGTGGCCGTTGGCCGTCGCGTTATCTCGGCCGAGACAGAATGCGTGACCCTTCGGGCGGATCGCGATCGACTTGTTTCGGCAACTTCTCCGAGGTAAATTTATCGATTCCTTTATCTCATCTTTCCGTTCACATAAATTCCTTTGGGTTTCAAACTTGTTGCTGTGCAGCTCAAATCGACGCGTTGAAGGCCGAAAAGGTGGCTGCTGTCACTCGGGTAGGCGCCCTGGAGGCTCAGTTGGAAACTGCTCGAGAGGAGCTCGAATCCTCTCGTAAGCAGTCGACTGACTTTGAGGGAAAGCTTGCGGACGCCCAGGACGCCCTGAAGAAACTGGAAGAGATTGGCACGAAGCAAGATAACAATCTTGTCGACTTCCTTCGTCCTTTGGCCCAGCGTTTTGCAGGTGAGTCGCACTTATCCTTTATGTTTCGACTGGTCGGCCAGTTCTTTGGATTTTGACTTATCTTTCTACACGTCTACTTGGTGTCGCTGTTGAGCTTCCCGAGGTTCAACGGGTGGACGCCTTGACCGATTCCTGCGCTCAACTTCGACATCATTCTAACGGGGTTTGCACCCTGATTAGCGATGCTACTCGAGTGTAGACGCAGCTTCATGGGCGTTTTCTGGTCGACGCTGCGGTTCCGCCCCTGCTGTGTGATCTTCTGAAGGTCTTTCTGGAGGGAAATCTCCTTGATGCCTACTCGGTTGCTCAGTCAGAGTCCAGGGCGAAGACTGCTATCCAGTTTGCACTGGCGCACGGAGTCACAGGCTTGGAGGAGGCGTACTCGAACCTTCCTGTCGACGCTACTACGGGCAAAAAGGTAGCACTTCATCCTTTCGGCGATCCAGCTGGAGTGCTTGCCCGGAAGTTGTCCGATTTGCTTGCCCGTGCTAGTCGTAGGGGGAACAATGCTACGAGTGGCAGCACATCTGCAGCTCCTTAGGGTAGTTTCTCCGTAGTTTGTGCTTTTGATGTAATGAACCTTGGGATGTATTCCCGTATTCTACTTTTAATTGAAGTGTTATTTTGATATCTTGAGATGCTTCTTGTGATTGAATTGTCGTGAGTTTCTCCCGATGGGAGTAGCCCCCGAGCACCTGTCAAATGGGTGGTGTTATTTCTCGAATGGAGCGTCTTATTCCTTCATTGTCCTTTATCTTTCCAGGTAACTGGAGTTCTCGCGGAGTCCTCAAGTGGGTCCGCTGCCCGAGTAGATCCTCTTGTTTCTGCTGTTGGCACCTTTGCTGGCCTTCGTGACCGTGTTGCGGATGGTGAGCGCAAACTAAATATTTTGCGCGGGGTGGAGGATGTGGCCAAGTCCAAACAAAAACTTGCGATTGAACGTGAGAAGTTTGTGATGGATGAGTTGGCGGTTGTCGCTGGGGATTTGCTCTGTAAGTATCTTCAGCCCCCTGGCTTTATGTATCTTCTATCATCCTTTGATTCTATGCCTTTCTTTGCAGTTGTTCAGCCAGATGACAGGAGTGAGAAACAGTGGGTGGAGAACCATATTCTTCACGAAGCCGGTAGTTCAAAACCCCATGCAAATAACTTTTGGTCCGATCGTAGTCGAGGCTTTGTGCTTGCTACCTTGAAGTATCGAGTAATCCAGGCCAAGATGCTCGTGAGTTCCTTCCACGATATTTTGATTGATGTGAACTCCGCTTTTTATCCGTTGGAGAGGGGTCCAGAAGACTGGATCCATCTCCTCAGAACTTTCGGGCGAGAGGGAGAAATCCGCGAGTGTGTCCGTAATCAGATGATCTGTGGCTTGGTAGTGGCGCTTTCCTTCGTCCGATTGTGGCATCCAGAGGTGAATTTCAACTCTGTGGCTAGGCTTCCTGATGGTCGAGTCGATATGTCCCCTCATTATAGTGTTGTTCGGCCTGCCGCAGAGGAGATTATTCGATTGACCTCAGAAGAAGTGAATCGGGTGTTAGCCGAGGAAAACACTCGTCGCCATATGTAATCATAGGATGTATGTATCCTGTATAGTTTCTCAAAACTTTGTAAGGCGTCTACCTTGTGTGTAACATTGTGTATATGAAATTATTCCTATTGTGCTAAGTTTTAGGCGTAGCCCCCGTGTATTTTTGGGGTGTGTACCTGTTTTTTTTTAGCACGTAGGGATGGAGATTGCGAGTAGCTATGGTTGAAGAACCATGTATATTAGTTGAAATGACTGAAGTCATGTGTTTCGGGCTACAAGATGGCTAGTATAGCCTTATTTGTATGAGTAAGGTAAATCTAGGGATAGAATTTGCGGAGGTGTGCAACATTGCATGGATTGGAGTAGACGCCTCCAGTCGTCGGGTTCTTCAGTCGATAGGCGCCACTTGGGATAACTTCGTGTATTATGAAGGGTCCTTCCCATGGTGGTTCGAGTTTGTGTCCTTCTTTCTGCTTGAGCCGTAGCACCAAATCTCCCACCGCGAAGGCTCTGTGGCGTATTCGGCGACTGTGATAGTTTCGCAATGACTGTTGGTATACTGCAGATCTTGCGAGTGCAATGTCGCATATTTCGTCGAGTGCGTCCATATCGTCTGCGAGTGCCCTTTTAGAGGTTTCTTCGCTGTAAGCAACGACCCGTGGGGCGTTGAATCTGACGTCCTCGGGAAGGACGGCTTCAGTCCCGTATACCATGAAAAATGGTGTTAATTTGTGGATCGATTAGGAGTTGTGCGGAGGCTCCATAGCACGGAGGATAGCTCTTCTTCCCAGTGTCCCGCTGCTGGATGTAGGCGATCGAGTAGTCGTTTCTTGATACTAGCCGAAACTAATCCGTTGGATTGTTCGACTTGGCCGTTTGTTTGCGGATGAGCCACTGAAGCGAATTTGAAGATGATTCTCTTTTCTTCGCAAAATTGTTGTGTTTCCTTTGCCGTGAAGTTGCTGCCATTGTCGGTGATGATATTGTGTGGTACGCCAAATCTACAGACGATGGAATCGAGGAATTTGACGGTGCATTGGGCGCTAGCCGAGGTCACCGGCATTGCTTCGATCCACTTCGTAAATTTGTCGACTGCCACCAGCAAGTGTGTGTATCCACCGGGTGTAGACTTGCGTAATGGCCCTACCATGTCCATCGCCCATTGTGCGAAGGGCCAGACGATAGGTATCATATGCAACTCCGTAGCGAGAGAGTGTGGTTTGGGTGCGAATCGCTGGCAAGCATTACACCTGTCAACCAATTCCTTTGCGTCTCTGGCGGCTGTAAGCCAGTAAAATCCTGCTCGAAAAGCTTTGCCCACTATTGCTTTCCAACTGGCATGATGTCCACAATCTCCTTGGTGTATGTCTCGTAGCAATTCGTTGCCATCTTCGGGTGCTATGCATCTTTGCAGTATGCCTGAGATGCTCTGCTTGTATAACTCGCCGTTGAGTACCCGAAAAGATTTGCTGCGTCTGACTATTTTTCGAGCCACACGAGGGTCCGCTGGGAGCTGTTTGGCGGACAAGTGGTCGAGAAATTTCTGCGTCCAGACTGGCTCGACCAGAAAAACTTTTCGTGAGATGCCATGGCTGAGCTCCATGATAGCATTTTGCGGGCTGACCTCTGTCTCCAATGTGGTGGGCGCTTCAGTAGTTTTCTTGACCTTGACTGAACGCTTGGTCATCCTTTCAAAATATATTCCGGGCGGTATGGGTGTGTTTGTGGACCCCATGTTTGCCAGCCTGTCTGCCTCTTCATTGTTGGATCTCGCAATGTGCTTCAGCTCGCATCCTTTGAAACTTCCTTCGAGTAGATTGTACATGTCTCGGTAGGCGACCATGTTTTCTGCGATAACGTCGCACTCCTTCATTGTCTGTTGCACGATGAGATTAGAATCGCCATAGATCATCAACCGGGTGGCTCCACATGCGATTGCCATCTTCATTCCATGTAACATGGCTTCATATTCTGCGTCATTGTTTGATGCTGGATCGTCGGGTGGGAAGTCCAATCGCAGGACGTACTACAACTTATCTCCTCTCGGTGATATCAGGACAATCCCAGCTCCAGCTCCTTCATTCCTTTTTGACCCATCGAAGTACATGATCCAATTACTCGTATATTCCGGCGGTCCGGGTGTTTGTAGTTATGTCCATTCGCTTAGAAATTCCACGAGTACCTGTGACTTCACATAATTGCGTTCTGCATAGATGATGTCCCAGGCGCCTAGCTCGATGCTCCACTTTGCTATTCTTCCTGATGCCATTGGATTGTTCATTATAGTACCGAGTGATGCGTCGTTTACCACCGTTACGGTATGCTCCTGGAAGTAGTGTTTAAGCTTTCGAGCTGTGAGGACGACTCCGTATGCAAGCTTCTGGTAGTGGGGATATCGCTGTTTGCATGGCGAAAGGACCTCACTGATGTAATAAATTGGCCTTTGCACTCCATATGCCTTGCCTTCCTCTGGTCTTTCTACTACGATGGCTGTGCTGATCACCTGGTTTGTTGCGGCTAGGTATAGGTATAGTGGTTCCCTTTCGTGTGGTGTAGTCAGGATACGCCTGCTCTGTAGCGTTTGCTTAAGATCCGCAAATGCTTGCTTTGCTTCCGGTGTCCACTCGAATTTATCCGTCTTCTTCAACAGCTTATAGAAGGGTAAGGCATATTCGCCCAATCGTGCGATGAATCTGCTCAAGGCGGCTAGTCGCCCTGCGAGCTGTTGGACTCCGCGTAGATTGGTGGGCTCCTTCATGGTCAAGATTGCTTGTATCTTCTCCGGGTTGGCTTCAATTCCTCGAGCGGAGACCAGGTACCCAAGAAGTTGTCCTGCGGGGACGCCAAAGACGCACTTGGTCGGGTTGAGCTTGATTCGGTATGCGTTCAACGCGTCGAATGTTTCTCTGATATCGTCAAGAAGCGTATCTTCCATTCAAGTCTTGATGACGATGTCGTCAACATACACTTGTACGTCCTTGCCAATGAGCTTGGCGAGGCATTTTTGCATGCAGCACTGATATGTTGCCCCTACGTTCTTGAGCCCGAAGGGTATTGTCGTGTAGCAGTATACACCGTGAGGTGTGATGAATGCTGTCTTTTCCTCGTCTTCCTGTTTCATCCGGATCTGGTTGTATCCTGAGTAGGCGTCTAGTAAAGAGAGGCGTTGGCAGCCTGCAGTGGAGTCCACGATTTGGTCGATTCGCGGGAGGGGAAAGTTATCCTTGGGGCAGTGTTTATTCAACGACGTGTAGTCGATGCACACTCGAAGGATGTTGGTGTTCTTCTTTGGGGCCAACACTGGGTTTGCTAACCAAGTGGATATTTTTATCTCTGTGATGAATTTTGCTGCGAGCAACCTGTTTATCTCTTCTCCAAGCGCTTTTTGCTTAGGTTCTGAGAACTGTCGGGTGGTCTGCTTGATGGGCTTCGCGTCTTTGTAGACTTCGAGTGAGTGCTCGGCGAACTCCCTGGGAATTCCTGGCATATCTGAGGGTTGCCAGGCGAAATTTTCCCAGTACTCACGGAGGAGTTCGACGAGCGCGCTTTCCTATGCTGGCGAGAGGGTGGTGGACACCATCGCCGTCTTTGCAGAATCCGTCGGGTGTACTTGATGCTTGCGGGTACCACTATTTGTGTTGAATTCGAGCTCTGGAGCGTTCTTCTTGGTGAGGGGCATCACGGAGTGATCCGTGGTTTTTGCTATCTCCTCTAGTTCCTCCTGCATCCCGAAAGATTGAGCGATCTCGTTGAATTCGATGTCGCACTTGTTGGACTTTTGAAAGTCGCCGTCGATGGTGATTGTGCCATATTCTCCAGGTAGCTTGAGCTTCAGGTATGCGTAGTGCGGTACTGCCATGAATCTGGCGAACGCCGTTCGACCAAGAATGGCGTGGTATTGTGAGGGCCAATCGACAACTTCGAAGTCGAGGAATTCTCGCCTGTAATTGCTTCGGTTGCCTAGCACCACCTCTAGGTTGATCATTCCGAGTGGATGGATTGCTTTTCCTGGAACTATCCCGTGGAAGGATGTCTCTGATTCTGCGAGTCCATCCAAATTCTTGCTCATACGCCGGTGTGTGTGTGTGTAGATGATGTTGATGCCGCTACCTCCGTCCATGAACACGCGAGCCAGCTCGTAATTGCTAATTTGTGCTTGTATGACAAGTGCGGCGTGTCCTGGTCGATAGACTCGTGGAAAAAGTTATCGGATGCTCCGCCATCTTCAGGTACTCAGTTCTTGTAGTTGGAGTCTGCACAACCATGCATAGCTGTCGCGTGTTTGTCTTCTGAACTCTGCGTGATGGACAGACTTTTTGTATCATGCCTAAGAGACCTGCTGGGTTCGGGTTCCCGCTGGCTCCTTGATTTGGGGCGGGTGGTGCTGGCAGCGTGGCTAGCATTGAGTTTTGGTTTCCTGCCGGGTGCAGGGCTTGCGGTTGTTGAAATACTTGAGTTCCTCTTCCGGGAAATTACGGGTAACCCTGACTAGTGGCTGCTCTGTTTTTCTTCAGGAGGGCCTCGTGGATTTCGATGAACTTTCGACAATCCTTGAGAAGCTGTGTTGCCTTAGTTTTGCCTGTGCGCTTATCTGTAAATAGATGTAGCGTGCAGTAGCCGTTGAGGTCCTCCTCGGGGGTTTTTTCTTCTTGCTTTGGTTTCAACTCGCGCTTCCCACGATATCCGCTATCACGGTTTTTGGTGAACTCCGCTGCCAGGAATACTTCTCGATCATCATGGTCGTAGTTCTTTCTTCTTTTCTTTCGGCCATGGCGGTCGTCATCGCGTGCTGGGGATGAATCTTTTTTGTTGCGCACTGCGTCTTCGCCGTTTGCCCATCTATCGGCTATGGTCATTAATTCTCCCATGGTTTTGGGTGCTAGTCGCCCCAGTTCTTCCCTGAAAGAGGTTCGCCGTGCTCCTTTGGCGAATGCTTCAACCGCGACTTCTTCTGATATGTTCCCCGCCGTATTCCTTAGCGTGGTCCAACGCTGAATATATTCGCGAGTAGACTCGCCACTTTTCTGCTTGCAAGCCCGTAGCTCCTCGATGGTAGCAGGATTCCGCTTAAGGACTCGCCCAGGATCCGTAGCATGCTTTCGACCTTCCTTCGAGCCAGCTGCGAGCTGCACCGACTAGGTGTAGGTTGAGGTACTACATAGCTGTGTTTTTGTTCCCACGTTGGCATTTTACTGCCGTGAGGTAATCCGACAACCAGGCAGAAGGTTCCTGCGAACTGTCGTATTTCTGTACTTCCGTGGATAGCTTAAACCTTTTGGGTAGCGGTGCTGTGCGGATGCTGCGGGTAAAACATAGGGCTCCGCAGACTTCATCATCGGAGGAGGTGGATGGGGAGCGCGCGCGATTTCTGGCCGCCCGACCTTTATCGACCTTGCGCTGGGCGATGTCCGATCGTGCATTGTATCCGGGCTCATCTTGATTGGCGTCTCCTCTCGGTTCTTTGCTGCGATGTCGCGAGTGGCTGCTGCCTCGATCTTTTCGCGGGCTGCGATCCTGATCTCCTCACGGGCTGCGATCTCGATTCCTCCGTGGGCTGCGATCACGACCTCTTCTCGGGCTGCGGCTACGGTCTCGGCCCCTTGGGCTGCTATCGCTGCCACTCAGGCTATCTCCTCGTCGCCGGGCTTCTTTTCCCCGTGCTCGGCGGGGCGATTTTTCCTTGTCGGGTGATGTGCCCGTACGTCCACGGGGTGCTTCTTTGTCCTTCTGTTCGGCCGCCTTCCTGCGATCATAGGAGGCAAGTTTTGCGCCTGCCATGCCTAGTCCTTTTTGTACTTGCTTGTATTGTTCCGCGCGGGGGTCGTTTTCCCCTGGTTGGTTTATCTGCATGTAGGTAGCTGCGGCCAGCACCGCGGCTGCGGGAGTTTGCGGATGGATGTTTCCATCTTCGTCCACACGCATAAGTGATTTGCTGATTCCTCTTAAGGACTCGCGTCCATAGTCGCGGTTCTCGAGGCGCGTCCCTTCTTCTGGGGGCGGTTCCCGACGGAAGGTGTTAGGGATAGCTCCGGTCGGCGTTGGCTTGACTCATCCGCCATTCTTTTTCGCACGACCAGATCTTCTCGAGCTTCTTTGATAGCAGTGGCCGTTCTCACTAGATGGTAGTGGTAGGCGACCATGTCTTTGTGTGGGACCCCGGCTGCAGGTGGTTTGCTTGTGCGGATGGCTTCCTTTGCTCGGAGCCAGGCATCTCGTGAAACGTTGATCTCGGCGCGTTCTTTCGCGCTTTGTTCAGTCTCCGCGGGTGGCTGTTCCGATCCTGCCATGCAGACTTGAGCCAGACGTGGCTTGTATGTCCTAGGCGTAATTCGAAAGGCCTTCCTGACCCAAGAGGGTTCCTCTGTAGAGAGGGTATGGAAATTGCTGGTGTTGAGGCGGATTGACTCGCCACTTTTTGCCAAGTAGGGTCGTGAATCGACAGCTCCTGGGCTGGAAATTGACTCAGATCCCGATTCTTCAGGGAAGTGGAGGATCCCGTCTCTGTTGGTGTAGAACTTGAAGCTCCCGAACGTCAAGGTGACGCTTTTCTCCAGATTGCTGAATTCCGGGCGTGATTCCGGCGAGTGAGGGGTGACTACGACAGATCCGATCCGAATTGGGTTGGTTGGAGTCGAAGTCGAAGGCTTCCAACGCGAGTTGGTTGTCGATGAAGCCGAAGATGCCGGAGATCCAGCGCCTGCCGTCCCCACGGTCGGCGCCAATTGTCGAATCTGCATCTCAACAAGTCCCTCGGGTGAACGCATAGGGTTTCGAATAGGAGAACCTATGGACGCTGGTGGCGATCGTCGGCTAGACAGGAGGCACGATTTACCCAGGTTCGGGGCCCTCGAAGAGGTAAAACCCTTACTCCTGCCTCTGTCGATCTGTATTATCGAATAGATCGGTTTACAATGGGGGATTGCTCAAGTCGAGAGTATGATCTCGAGCTCAAGGCTTGATGGTGCGGTATTTCTTGGTCCTCTCCCTGTGGCTCTCCTGGCCTTATATAGGTGGCCAGGTCCCAAACCGTACCCGGGGAGGACTCGAACTCTAAACCTATGTCGGTTACAAGTTTCCTAACTTATCCCGCAAGGCATTGCGGGTGGGCTTCAGCTGGGCCTTCTAGAGTAGTCCAAAGGCTTCCCGTATTGGGATTCAGTCTTGGGCCTAGGACCAGGTATCCTTATTCGCCGGGTCCAAGGTTCATCCCTTCGTCACCGCCCCTTAGCCCTCTTCCTTCATGGACTTGGGAGCCCTCCCCCATGGAGATGGGATCCATGGGCGAGGCGAAACCGTGGCTTTGGTGACTGGAAATTCGTGGTATAGGGTGTCTCCCACGACCTAGGTTTTCTCCCCTTATATAGTCTCACGGATTTCCGTTATCCCATCTAGGGCTGCGGTAAATCGGGTGTATCTCGGCCATCCAGACTTGGAATCAGGCGATTTTTCACTCTAGATCGTACGCCGCGAAATTTCCCACAATTTTGTCTTCTGTTAGATTTCCGTAACGTGGCAATCTTTAAAAAGTGTTTTCAGACAGATTTCAGGAAAGTACCAATTCGACTCCAACAAGGTTTCTTCTTCTATTTTTGGCAATTTCTACACATCAAAGTGTAAAATAAGAACATTGTGCACTTTTGCAACTATTAGTAGGTTAGTCCAAATAAGTCATAAACTTAATATAAAAATAATTATAAAAAGCATTAAAATAGCATGGAACCATCAAATATTATAGATACGTTTTGGACGTATCAAGGAAACACCGGAAAATAATTCTATGAGACCTGGTCTACAAATTTACCCCCGTAGACCGACTTGAGCAATTGACACGTGGCATGTATGCATGGCAGTTTTAGATCTAAAAATAGATATTCAAATTTCCTTTTTTTCTCTCTCCTATCTATGTGTCAATTGTTGGAGTTGATCCACGGAGTTAAATTTATAGACCAGGTCTCATAAAATTATTTTCCGGAGGCACCAGGTTGTTCCAGTGAATTTTGGTGAGGCGCAGAACTACTCGGTAGAGTTTTCGTCTGCCAGTTCAAATTGCTAAGTGTACTCTTCGGTGAGGGTTAGTATTATCTTTACGGCCAGATCTGATTGGTGAGTCTGATGGTGAGGTGTAGTCGGTCTGTATTTTCCGTGTAAGCTAGATGGGGTGCGTTTAGAGAAGATAAAGTTTGCTCTTTTAATATAGTAGAGAAGAAATAGAGGTGAAGACGAGCCCTTGAGTGTGTATCATCCGTCGTCCTATGTGTGCTATCAAGTACTTCTGTGTCGCCCTCGTCATCACATCGTCGCCTGCCCGCAATGTCCTCGCCGGCTCGCCGCCCTTTGCGCTTGTTCTGCCCGCCACGTACTGCTCGCACCACCATCGGTCACTGTGGGGCACCGAGGCATGCCCACACTGCGGCCGATGCCATCTGCACATAGATACATATGTTGTGTCTCACCCGTTGGTTGTTCCCAAATCCTCTCAATCCTATTTACAAGCATTGAATTTAAGAGGGAGTCTGAGGACTTCCTTATCCCCTTCCTCCCCCCTGCTACAGTAAGTCCTTGAGAGTCCGCCGCCGCCGTTGGTGCGCTCCGGCCATCCCTGTCGCTAGCGCTTGCGCTGGTTGGCGTGGTGATGAGGTAGGGTGCCGTCCCGATTTGTATAGCTGTAGAGTAGGCCGTAGGAGTAGAGTTTGGTTGTTGTTGTTGCTTTTGCAGGTTTGTCTTGGCGTGATGCCATCGGGGTTGTGCCTCCGGATGCGCCCGAGCCGCATCGGCGAGGTTCCTCTGCTGCCGTTCCTCCTTCTTAAGCTCCGGTGGTTGGAGCTAGGTCTGGAGGAGTGGGATGCGGTGACCCTGTTCCCTCATAAGCTCGAAGACGGAGCTCTTGGAGCTCTTCGTTTGCCAGGATGAGAAGCTTGGAAGGTGCTGTGTTCTGCTCTCGCTTGATGGCCATGGTGGCGAGGAGCGGGAGGGGGATGCTGGTTTTCTTCCATGTTTCGCGATCTGGTGGTTCGTCTTTCTGCTGCAGATTCGAGCAAATCACGTAGCGGCAAGGTTGCCTGCTGCGATCTGGAGCCAAGATGGTGGCTCATCTTCTTCCTCCATGGCGGAGGCAGTTGCGACCTCGTGCTGGTTCTCGGCGTCATGGCGCGACCAAGTGGTTCGTCCCCGGTCTTGCTTTGATTGCTAGCGTTGGGGGTTGATCGCCGGAAGGGAGAGTCCGAGAGCTTCGTGCTCCGCTCTTGGTGTCGTTCAAGCCTGGAGAGCGCCGGCGATGCGTGGCGGAGGTCCCCTTGGACTTGATTGCTTTCTAGTTTATGTTTCCAGGGGGTGTTCTGTAATTTCTCAGGGACTTCTTTCGAATTACTGGTCTTCAGTGCAAGCGATGTACAAGTCCCTGATGTACCTTGTTCCTGCCACATGATAATGGATGCAGCTCTGGGGTCTTCGGGCCCGCTCTTTGTACAAAAAAAAAAGCATTGAATTTGGACACCCGGCGAGCATTTGCATGCCCGCACATACGCAGAAAATTAGGTTAGCATTTGACTTCATAGATAGCTCATGGTTATAGCACACATGGGTTAACTTTTCGAGAATTGCTACTCGGAGCTCTCGCCTAGTGTCTGTTGCTAACACTATTCGTCATGACTTTGGTGCATGCCTTTTATCTCCTTGGAGCTAGCTAGAATGATCTCTTTAGGAGAGAAGGACGTGTTTCTCATGTTCTGTTAAAAGAATGGAACATGACAACCTAAATGAATTCTCAGAAGTAAAGTAGGCAACTTTTTAAAATTTTAATCAATGAAAAATATGTTCTTCAGCAAGCTTGCTCAGTTTGTAAGGTGCTAAGGATTAAAACAATATTCCTTATGAAATATATCTATTACCGTGCATTATGATAGTAAGGCCATATAAATTGATATACGACAAAAAATGAAGTTCAAGACATAATCATCCGTGTAGATTAGAATTCTAGAACTGTACTGATTCTACCAAAAATCAGAGGAGCTATACAGGAAGATTCGCTAACGTCCACATTGGCACCATATATGCATGACCCTCCAAAACATTCAGTATATATCATGCTAAATTCTTGCGAAATAACTTTGTGAGTCATGTGTTCTTTTTTTTTCTGAAGATGAAGATTCTGTTACAATCTACGGATTGAACGTTGCTACACGTCCAATGTTTTTGCGCCCGATACTTGTCCCATATCCAAAGTTGCGCAAGGTTTAGCGCATTTGGGTAAGCGTGAGTTGGGGGTGTTTTGCTTGAGGCAGTACCTTCCTGTGTGTCTGGTGCTGGTTGAGCATGATTGTACAAACATTATTACTTAATTTTTATTATAGCTCACGTTTCCCTAAAAAAAACGCCTAATGCAGGTCGGATAGTTACAGTTGTATGCACAACAATACTGCTACGGATGTATAGCAAGCTACAGAAAAAAAATGATCAGGTTTTTTTCAAAATGGGAACCCCAGCCTCTACATCAAAGTCATGCATACAGCTTTTATTTCCTTATTGCAAAATATTGTCTCACAATTTACTGCTCATTGATCGCAAAGTGTCCATAAGAAAACAAAAAAAAAAATCTAGACGAAACATTAGGATCGAATCCTAATAAGAGGTCTACAGGAGAACTGGTTGTATAAATCATTTGCTACCATATAAAAAGCGTTGCACCTAAAATCCACGACAAGTCATTTCTCCGCTGGTTGGAGATACGACCACGTACGGATCAGCAAAACAGATATTGTTGTTGTCTTGTTAAACACAAAATCATTTTGAATGTTCCATATAGCCCAAAGTACCGCACAAACTTCCACCCGAATAGGTATCAAATCATTTTTAGATATGCCCTTGAGCCAATTAGAAACAGATTTGTAATGTTATTAAGAGGTGTCAAGTCAAAATACATATGCACGACGCGCCAAACTAGTTTAGACAAGGGGCACTCAAAGAAAAGATGTTGAATTGATTCTTCTTTGTCATAAAAGAATCATGATTTGTTCCAGTTCCATTTTCTCTTAGGTAGATTATCTTTTGTAAGGATGACTTTGCAATGAAGGAACCACATCAAGACCTTAATTTTTAAAGGAACTTTCATTTCCAAATGGCCATTTAGTATTGACAAACAAGCGTCTATGTTGGAAAAGAAACAAATGTTGTTTACTGAGTGTCGAGAAATAATGGGTGTTTTTACAATAGAAATAAACTTTTCAAGATGATGATGACAAGTTTAGCATACGGCAATATAGGTATATACTTTAATGCATGCCAGGTGTACTAGAACATAAAAAACCCGGGAAGATAGCACGTGGGGCATGTGTTGACAACTTTATTCGCTTTGTTTTTTTTTTCATAGTCACTTGTTGCAGGTTTCCCTTAGAGCATGTCTAACAGACCCCTTATGTTTTCGCCCCCTAAAACGCGTGTAGAGGGCCCTGTATACACATTTCGCCGGCCAAAAACTCGTGCGAGCTAGCAGACCCCCTACACCCACCCTGTAAAACAGAATATTCTGTTTTACGGGGTGGGGGTAGGGGGTCTGCTAGCTCGCACGAGCTTTTGGCCCCTCACAAAACAGGGTTCTGCAGGGTTTAGCACAACTACACAAGCATATCAAATATGGCAGATTCAAGATATGCGATGCATAATCCATAGTTTTACATCACAAATAGATCAACAAGTTCATAGGTCATGTTCTAGACATAGAGGTTCCCAAAAGTACTGCCACCACCAACGCGATCCACATCAATCTTGGAGCCCACCGTCGGCACCACCACTCACCGAAGTTGAAGCACCAAGGTTGGATGCCTCGCGAGCTTGACGCGCCTGCAACTTCCTCGCCATGATCTCGGCCTTGCTCTCCTTCCACCACAGCAGCTGATCCTCGTCCATGTCCTTGGTGTTCATCATCATGATCTCCTTCTCCTCGGCCAAGAGCTCCTTCATGGCTTTGGTTTGTTTGAAAGCCAACATTTGGGCATCCAACTCGGCCTTGCGCATAGCCTCCTCTCTTTTTGCAGCCACCTTGGCAAGCTTCACCTCCTTTTTCTTCTCGGTGATGAGGACCTTGGTCTCCAATGTCTTGTATGCTATTTCCTCCTTTGCCCTAATGTGCTGATCCATCTTGTCCTTGAAGCTAGCTGCCTCGGCTTCTAGCCTCTGCCTCTCCTTCGCCTTCTTGGTGCCCTCGGGCTTGCCTACGTTGCGACCACCCATGTCTTCCTCTTCATCATCCATGTTGAGCATTGCCTCCTTCTTGCACTTTGGCTCTTCGTCCCTCAACTTCCACTTGGGAAGGTGTTGGAGCAAGTTGAAGCAATGCTCAAACTGAAATTCCTTGTTCTTGGAGCCGGCCATGTCTTTGTACCGCAATTGAGCATACTTGGGCTGCACAACAACAATGTAGTGTGATGTTTACACAAGAACACATAGTTTGCACAAGAAATCTGTCACAAAACTTACGTAGTCTGATGCCACACATCCACTTGGTGGATTATCCGCCACTTGGTCCATGGCAGCGCTCCAACGAGAACAAGCTGGCTTGATCATGTTCCACCGGCCTTCAAGGGAGCGGTAGGATCGATCCGCCAAAGTCTTCGTGCGAGGCTTGAGCTTGTGGTAAAGATCCTCAATGCGTTGCCAATAGCGCTTGCCGGTTTGATCGGTGCCGGTGGCAGCATCCATGGACACTTTGCCCCACGCACGGACCAATGTGACATCTTCAATCTCGGTGTAGTTGGGCTGCTTCCCCGATTTGCTCCGCCGCGCAGTAGCCGCGTCCACCTCAACCACGTCGTCGTCCACCTCTTCGTCCGCCTCTTCATCCTCGCCATAGTCAGCGTACTCGTCGTCGAAGCCAGCAATGCCCGAATCCAAGTCCACCGCAGAATCGTTGAGCATATCCATGTAGGATGTCGCGACGGCAGGCGCAGGCACTTCGTCGAGCACCTGGCGGGCACCAGCCGGCGGCGTCGTGGGCAACCGCGTGGGAGCTGGCGGAACGGCTGGTGACGGAACCTCGGCGACCACCGGCATGGGCGGATCGTCCGCTGCAGGCGTCGCGGCCTTCTTCACCTTTGGCGGCCGCCCCCTCGTCGCGAATGACTTCACCTTCTTCGCGACGAGGGGCGCAGTAGTGGTCGCCGCCGCCGCCGCTACCGCAGGCCCCGGCGGTGTGTCGAAGAAGAGCTTCGGGATCCTCTTCCTCTTCATCGGCATGGTGGCGGAGATGATGGCCGCCACATCGGCGGAGGCCGCGGCGTCGACGGTGACAGCATTCACCACCTCAGACATGGGTGGCGCGTCGTCGGCGGTCGGAGGGGCTTGTGAGGAGTCCATGGCGGCGAGATCTGGCGACGCGGTGGCCGGGGAGGGCGAGGAGGCGGATTTCCGGCGGCGGCGGCGGCGGTTGGGAGCTTCGCGCGCAGTTGGGGAAAAGGTGAGGGGTTGGCCCTGTACATCTCCTCCCGACCCGCACATGTAGGGGTCGACGGGCCGCCCCCTACCCAAACTTGTAAAAAATCGTCCGGGGTGGTCCATTTACGGGGTCTGCTAGATGGCCGGGTAGAGCCCAAACCCGTATATCAGCGGTTATTATACGGGTTTGGGCCATATAGGGGGTCTGTTAGACATGCTCTTATTTAAGGAACGAGAGAGCCATAATGTTGGAACGAGAGTTAGAGCAAGGCTTATGTTCCTTGATATTTTTGGGTCAACACGGGTTTGTTACACTCTCTAAAGACCTCTTATTAATTAATAAAAATAGTATTTTTTTTTTGCGTTGCTTCAAAAACAAGTTGGAGCCACAAGCATAATTCGAGCACAGAGGAGTTGGTTAAGAACATTTGTCGCTCAAAAACTAATCTATTCTATATATGTCTTGTTGAATAAAATCCTTATGTAAGGAACAAAGTAATTGTATTCCACAATTTCATTATTGTTTCTTCCAGCTATATATATTCTTTGTAGAAAATGGGACTAATTAAGTCAGAACAATTTGTGCTTCTTACCGGACCATATTCACCAGGTTTTACACTGCAATTCAGAGCGGAACTATTGAGCCAGCCCCATCCATTGCGCATGTATGCTACCTCCTACCCTGTACCATTGTGTCAAGTGTCGCTCTCGTCATCACGCTACCGCCTGCCCGCATCGCCCCCACAAGCTTGTTCGCTTGTTCTGACCTCCACGTATTGCCCACGCCGTTATCGCCACTATGTGCCACCGATGCATTCCCATGCCGCTTGTGATAACATATGCACATACGCACACATGTCATGCTTGACCTGTTCGTTGTTCCCAAATCCTCTCATCCCCATTTACAAGCATTAAGTTTAGACATCCAGCAAGCATTTGCATGCCCGAACATACACAGAAGACTTGTTTAGCATTTAACTTCATAGATAGCTCTTGTAATAGCACTGTCACATTGATTAACTTCTCGAGAATTATTAGTGGGAGCTCTCGTCTAGTCTCTCTTGCTAACAATATTGCTCGTGACTTTGGTGCCTACATTTTCTCTCCTTGGAACTAGTTAGAATGATCTCTTGATAAGAGAGGAACGTGTTTCCCATATTCCCTTTAGGGAAACGCTGTTAATCTTCCGGGGGATCGCGCATCTCGATCCCCCGCCTTGCTGTAACGCACTCGCGGACGAGGTCCACCTTATCCGCTCGGCGTTCGCTCGCCTATCCTCAACCGCACACCCCGCTACCGATGGCTTTCTGCTCCGGCCCGCCGCCTTGAGACGGAGCTCCGCGCCGCCCGCCCTCCAAGGCCGCCGACGAGCCCGCCTCCACCCCCCCCCCCCCCCCCCCCCCGCGGAAGCCGGTGTCCTCTTCGCTGCCGACGAGTCCCCTCCTCCCCCCGCGGCCGCTTTAAGAGCAGCGGCAGCCGTGGTCGATGCAGCCTGGAACGCGGAGGAGTAGGTGGTCGATGCAGCCTGGAACGCGAGGGCGCTGGTGCTTCTGGTGGCCGCCGCGCTCCGCGCTCCGCGCCAAGGCCTCAGCTGGTGGCGGCGGCGTGCCGTTCAGCCGTTTCGAGACCATCGTCGCCCACGTGTGGCGCGCCATGACCCGCGCTCGGCGCATGGCGGACCTGAGCCAGGTCTCCACCATCCGCATCTCCGTCGATGGGAGGCCCCGCCTCGGCGTGGCGGACTACTTCGGCAACCTGGTGCTCCGGGCGTTCCCACGCGCCACCGTGGGAGATCTTCTTAGCCAGCCACTCAAGCACACGGCACAGGCAATCCACGACGAAGTCGCCAGGGTCGCCGACGCCGCCTACTTCAGGTCGTTCGTGGACTTTGCTTGCTCCGGCGCCGTGGAGGAGGAAGGGCTCGCGCCCAGCAACGTCCTCAAGCACGTGCTGTGCCCGGACATGGAGGTGAACACCACGGTAGGCCACCTCCAGGTACATACCGACGTCGCTGCACACGCTCCGCCTCCCTGGGGCGCGGCGTTGCTCCAAGCGCTTGCTCTCGAGGACAATAGCTTCTCTGGCGAGGTTCCCGCTGCTCCGATAGCACTCAACATATGCTCACGAAGGACGACTTTGATGCTCCCGAAGACTGGCAGTGTGGGATTGTATATCCGGGGCGAAATTTTTCCTGTACAAATAGTTGCTACAATACGGATTTTTTTTTGCTTTTTTTGTACAAATTATTTGCTACTGTAACTCCGGCGAGGTCCGATTTTTTGCTCTAATAGAATAATTCTTCTGCTACAATAAGGTTATTCTTTTGCTTTTTTAGTATAAATTTTTTGCTCTCCGGCGAGCAAAAGTCTCCAGCGACGGCTCCGGCGAAATCGACTTTTTGCTTCTGTAGCAAATTTTTTTTTGCTACAGTAACTCCGGCGAGGTCTCCGGCGAGGTCTGAAGTTTTCCTGTTCTTTTTGGGGTGAAACATTTTTTTGCTACGGGAGCAAAAGCGGGACATTTTTTTGCTCCGGGGAGCAAAAGCGGGACTTTTTTTTGCTACGGGGAGCAAAAGCGGGATTTGGCCAAAAAAAGGGGGACACGTGTCAGCAGGGGGAGGCGGGGGATGGAAATTTTCCATCCCCCGGGGGACGCCCAGCAGTTCCCTTCCCTTTATCAAGCATATAAGGTAGCAGGGCCACTGAAATGAATTCCCAGAAGTAAAGTAGGTAAACTCTGTTAAATTTCAGTTGATGGAAAATAATTTCTTCAGCAAGCTTGATCAGTTTTTAGCTCCTATGCAAGTTCTGAACTAGGAGCGGTCAAAATTATAGGGTTCCCAAATTATAAATATGAAAGGTAACGAAAATACCAAAGATCCAAAATGATATTCCTTATGAAAATATATCTATATCGAGCATTACGATAGCAAGGACATATAAATGGAAAGAATTGCGGAAATTGAGTTCAGGACATAATTATCCGTATACCTTACAATTCTAGAACAGTACAATGGGCACAATATCTGATTCTACCAAAAACTAGAGAAGCTAAAACGCCCAAAAAAAATTAAGAAATTATCTAACATCCACATCGGCACCATTATGCACTTTCAAAACAGACACTATTTTGTTGAATCTTTGGCTACTTGCAAAAGAACCTCATGGGCCATTTTTTCCTTTTTTAAGATGAGTTTATTATTACAAGCAATGGATTTATGCAAAGCTACAAAAACATGATCATGTAGTATTGACAAACAGGCATATTTGTTGGAAAAGAATCAAATTTGGTTTATTAAGTGTCAAGAGAGATGATGGATGTTATTACAACACGAAACAACTTTTAAAGATGGCAATGAAAGTTTAGGCATCCGACACAAATCATAAGAAGCATGTCAGGTTTATGATCTAGCCAATGAAACAAAAGCCTACCAATCTATAATATTTGTAAGAGTCATCCTCACAAAATGTAATTAATCTTTTCCAGATCAAACCTCATGCATCCACATCATCTCTATTATTTTTGTCCAACCGATAACAAATCCATGGTGCAGATTAAACGGTTGTTGTGTTTCATACCACGTCATTCTCCAAGGCTCCACCCATGTAATATGTCAGTTAAAGTTACTTCCAATTAAAAAATGCCCACGTAGCAATCTTGGGTGTTCATTACTAAACTAAAGAACTCTAAAAGAAAAGTTAATAATAAGTGCATTCTTGCCTTGCTCTGTAATTACATTCTATCATTTTATTTGGTGAATTGTGTAAACTTATAGTATCCTATGTGGAAGATTTTTTCTTCAAAACAAAACCACCCCAAATATTTTGTGTGGATGTACACTAACTACCATGTTTTGTTGTTTTCATGTTATATTTATTTTCTCGATGGGCCAATTATATCTTCTTGGTTTGTTGCCTTATTGGATCTGTACTTCTATTTTGTTGTCCAAGGGATGAGATCTGTAGGGAAGGACTCAAAAACTCATGAACTTTATTTGCCAACTCGGAGGCAAAAATACTAAGAAGAAAAGACAGGATACATAGAGTGGTATGGTCATCCTTTTTTTTACCATGTACTATTACATCATATATTCATACAAAAATCTGTTTAATCTACAGATTTCTTTCAAAATCTATTTGCCAGGACATGCGTTACGCACTATACTTGCGTGTGGATCAAAATTTTAACTTCAAGCTCTTTGACAATACTATCTCTTTAGGCAAATCTCTTAAACTCACTTGCTGGTACATTCTTACTATGCTGTGTAATTTGATGCATTTATATGGCTGAAAGTACAGATTAGTAAACCATATAGTATTATAGTAGTTATATACTTGATGAAACGAGACAACATGGTGGCAAGATAAACTGCTCCCAATATGTAAATATGCATATTTCCTTTTGCCAATCAATAGTTTGGCCAATTGTTATGATGATGGTTCTGAGTAGTATTGAATGTATGCAATCAAATGTTCAGTGTTAGTACGTGTATTTGACTGATTCTAGGCACTACTAGACATGTGTACAGGATAATGGCAAATAAAATTACTAGGATGTTTGACTACCAATGGGTGATTTCATCTCTGCATTATTCATGTTGGATAGTGATAATTAAGCAACTTATAGGTGAAGTGAACCAAATTATTATTTCCCCATAGATGGGGTAAGTAGTTATTTAAGAAGTTTCTTATTTCTTGGTACTATTAGTTGAACGACATCTCCACTGGCGATGGTTTTCATTCTCTTTTCATTATACAATAACAGGGGCATCAACAAGATAAATCAAGATTATTTGCTTACTATTCTTTCCTTTTGGGAAATTGTGTTTCTGACGCAAAAAATATAATGGAATATCTTTAACTTAGCATGAGATGATTGATGATTCTCAAAAATTTGGGAGGATTGATTCATTTAATACTGGAGATCCCATGAGCTTTGTCTCTTGAATATTTACATATGGCGAGAAGTGACACTGGATGCTAGAAGCAGATAGTACAGAATTGGTTGCTAACATAGTGCAAACTATATTTTTTTTTCTAACACTTATAATCGCTCGGTTTTGGTCATCTTCAAAATCAGATTTCACTTATTCTCTTCATATTTGTGTAAGAATTGATATATTTAACAGTATTAACTATATTGCGAGCAACTCTCAATATGATATGTATTTGTTTGTTTTCGCTAGTCTTTTCACTACGTAATATTCATCTTTTTCATGGACTATTCATAAAAAAGCATATATTTTGTCTAACCATATGTATCAAGATTTTATGACAGGAAAAGTTTAGCTATTTCTTCCTTAAAGAAACTATTAAATTATGTGTTTCCACACCAACAGACGGAGAAGACACCATTTTATTCCATGATTACGTTTCTCTTTGATTTCCAAAGCTTATGATCAGATATGTGCCGCCCCAAATCAGTCCATAATTGAGTTAGATCACATTTTATCTATTTATTGTTCTTCAGTGCTGAAAATAAACATGAATGAAAAAAAGATGAAGATATATATATGATGGTACCCTGTAAGGTGAAGCTGATATCAAGAACAAACTTTCCAAAATTCTTTCTTTTTGCTCCAAAAGTTATACCCGGCTAACAATAAGTTTTATCTGACAATCAATACTTGAAATAACAAAGCAAGCAAAGCCAAGTAAATAGTTATGTGCTTGCACTTCATAACATTACATGCAAATGAACATTATTTTCATAGAAGGTTTACACTATATCTTGCATACTAGAAAGTCATCTCTAAGGCCCGCGACAACATGCGCGGTATCAACTAGTTGCCTAATACAAGACAAACTGATAACGCATAGTTTCCTATTTTAGAAAGGAGACACTTAATTTCCCTCACTTCTTGCCCCTTCCCCATTGATAGGATTAAAAAAAAGGAAGTGTAAAAGGAAGTGAGGGGTGATGGAGAAAATACATAAAGTGGGATATGCGTAGGTATCGGTACGATCTAGAGCACCTGTGAGTGCAGGAATTGCATAATTTTGTGCAAATATATTAGAAAGCTCTATAATATTTAGACTGTTTATGATTGCTTCCCAGTAAGTTGTGCCATTTTTTTTTCAATGGCATAGTGATATTTTTTACAATTTCTGGCAAGCCTAGGACATTTCAGTTTCCCTTGGCATATCTCGTCTAGTCTGAAGAAGTGCTTTAATAGCTTTGTGTCTTGCTATAGTTGGATTCGTGGACCACATAATGGATGGGGCATGTGAATTGGATCCACACGAGGGTCATGGTTATGGATAAGTATAGATTGAGGCTCTAGACGTTTTCGTAATGTGTGTGTTTCAATCACGCCGAAGTGTCAATATAGTAACGTGAACAATCGTGCATGGTTTTGTTTGTAGGTAGTGACAGTTTACTCCATAGAACCTACATCGACGGAAAATTTGCAAAATCAAGCGTTAGATACAGTCTAACTTTTTTTATAGAGCATGTGATGTGATATGGTATAGTCAATTATCATTCAAGTGTTATATGAAATGTTATCTACTGTATTTATTTTGACCTCTGAGTCACTTTAACCATGATGGTTGGAAACCATATGATTTCTATCTTTGGCATGTGTGCCCCGTGATTTTATTAAGTATCTTAGAGATAGGATAAGGGCATGGATATGGAGATCAAATGTCGTAAACCACGACGATGATACATGGAGCAAAGAAGGAGTTCTGAGCCCAAAAGACAAAGAGGACTATACTACATTACTATTAAATTTTCTGTGATGGTTAATCCTTTTTATTCACCCTTTTGTTTGCGGAGTAGCGTTGATTATTATGGTGATTTCTCACTTGAAAATATCAAGGTGGTCGCTCTCTTCCAAATGGTGCACCGTCAAGCTGGTTCGGGTTCACGTCCATCACTTGGATACGAGGATTAGCGTGTTCTTAGAACCTTCTGGGCGGGTATGGATTGATCACTTGGATATGACGGTCAATCTTATATGAGAAGGGTTAGTAGTTGGTTATCTTGACATTCTGTTGTGAGCTCAGAGCACATACGTCGAAAAATGAATGGGAGACACATGAGATGTGATTGGCTTGATGACCTACTGATGACCCACAAGTATAGGGAGTATATCGTAGTACTTTCGATAAATAAGAGTGTCGAACCCAGCGAGGAGCAGAAGGTGTTGACAAGCAGTTTCGATGAAGGAATAACTGTAAACACTAGAAAATAGATTTGTAGGGGGTTTTGATATTGCAGATAAATAAAGTACGAGTAAATAAAATACAGTAGTAATAATTGCAGCAAGTGGCCCAATCCTTTCTTCAGCAAAGGACAAGCTGGTGAGTTTACTTATGATTAACAAACGTTTTCGAGGACACACGGGAGGTTTGTGTCAAGTGCTTTTGTTCCATGCAGCTGAATAATGTTAGGTGTTTTGATAAGTGTTGTGTTGGTGAACCTATGCTAATGTACCGTCCCATCCAAGACTAATACACACTTGTGATTATACCCCTTTGTTGCTGGCAGAGTTAAATACTTTTTCTGCATTGTTGGGAACCCCAAGAGGAAGGTGTGATGAGCACAGCGGTAGGAGTTTTCCCCTTAGTTAAGAACCAGGGTTATCAATCCAGTAGGAGAAAGAGAATCTTCGGAAGGTTGATGCCACTGACGGTGGTGCTGGCGCTTCGCCGGTGTCAGCAACAACGTGGAACAAGCACACAACACAACCAAAATAATTTTTCCCAACGGTACAATGAGGTTGTCAATCTCACCGGTCTTGCTGAAAACAAAGATTAGACGTATAGTGTGGAAAAACAGTGTATGCTTGCAGAAAGTAGAGAGAGCAGGAAATTGTTGTGGTTTGCTTAACAGTGTGGAAAATGGACCGGGGTTCATAGTTTCACTAGTGGTGTCTCTCCATAAAAGATAGCATGCTGGGTGAACAAATTAGAGCTGGGCAATTGACAAATAAAGGTTGCACCGTAGTGCACAATATGAATATTACTATGCTATTTAGTGCGGGCATTACAACAAGATACATAGACCAACATCCATCTGCATCTATGACTAATAATCCACCCTCAGGTTATCATCCGAACCCCCTCAGGTATTAAGTTGCAAGCAACAGATAATTGCATTAAACAAAGTGTGTAATGTAAGCAATGATTATGCACGCGGGCACTCTCACCGTTGTTTTCTCCCTAATGGCAACAGCACATCCTCCCCCTTCACGTTTCTGTCACTCGAGCAAGGCAACAAGGAGGCATGAACCCACTATCGAGCATAAATACTCCCTCTTGGAGTCACTAGCAACTACTTGGCCAGAATAACCACTAGCAACGGAGAGCATGCAAGATCACAAATAACATATGCAAATAAAGACTAATCAACTTGGCATAAGGTAAATATTCATCGGATCAAAGCAAACACAGCATAGAGAATTACATAAGATCAATCTCGATCATGATAGGCAGCTCACGAGATCTAAACATGGAGGCATATGAGGAGAAGACAACCATCTAGCTACAGCTACGAACCCGTAGTCCAAGGATGAACTACTCACGCATCACTCCGGAGGCAGGCATGGTGATGAAGAGGCCTCCGGTGATTAGGGGTGGGCATTCGGTTCTTTCGACCTTTTCGGTTCGGTTTTTTGGGTTATATAATAATTCGGTTTTTACAAAGTGATAACCGAATTAACCTATCATTTTTCAGGAACCGGCAATTCGGTTCTTCAAAAATTCGGTTCGGTTTTCGGTTTAAACCGAATTAACCGAGATTGTAACATGCAAAAAATTCAAATCAAGAATTAGATAGAAAAATGAATGGATAGGTGTGGTTGCATGGGGCAGTTGTGAAAATCCTTAGCAGAGCGTTGCACTAGTACACCTAAGATGGCATCACCTTCATTACTAGCCCGCTAGGATGGAGCAATCAAGATCAGCCCGCGAGAATGGAGTTACGGAACCTCGCCGCGACGACATGGACGTGTGAACCTAGTGTCGTGGCAGGCTGGCAGCTGTGGATGTATATGTCTTTGTTGTGAACTTTAATTGCAGCTGCATAAGAGAAATCAATAAATAGGATTGGGGTGGAGATCATGTTGGCAATGATAGATATTTTTAATGGGATAACTGATTTATTACCCTAGATATAGATTGTCGCATAGTCTTGAAATATTTGATTGCATGATGAATCGGTCCTTTCAGTCAGTTCGGTTAACATGGACTAAAAATCGAACTAACCGATATAATTTCGGTTTTCTAAAGTTAGGAACCGATATATGGACCGAAAACCGAATTAACCTTATATTTCGGTTTGTTCGGTTCAGTCTCGGTTCGGGTTCAGTTTCTCGGATTTGTATGCCCACCCCTACTGGTGATGATCTCCTCTCCGGCAGGGTGCCAGAAACAACTTCAGAACCCGCCTGATCTGGGGTTGACGGTGACGGCGGCTGCAAAACTTTTTCGGGGATTTTGATCATGTGTTTAGGGTTTTCCATCCGAGGGGCTTAAATAAGCGAAAGGGCGAAGGCGGTGGCGCTCCAGGGGGCCACACCTATAGCTAGCGCGGCTAGGGGGGCGCACCACCCTATGGTGTGCCCCCTGCTGCCCCTCTCCGCTCCTCTTCTTCTGGATGCTTCCGGGGAAAATAGGACTTCCAGGCTTCGATTTTTGCAATTCCGAGAATATTTCCAGAACAACTTTTCTGAAACTAAAAAAACAACAGAAAACATGGAACTGGCTTTGTGGCATCTTATTAATAGGTTAGTCCGGAAAATCGATAAAAATGACATAAAGAAGGGAGAAAACATGTAGCAATTGTCAAAATATGATCATGGAGCATCAAAAATTATTGATACGTTCATGACGTATCACCCTTGCAAGTATACGCAACTACAAGAAAGTAATTAAGAAATAAATCTAACCACAGCTTTAAACTCCGGGATTCTACGCTCCCTCGTGTAATGGTTTCCTAATGGGGGTTTAGGTTTCTGTCACTCCTGCAACCCCACAATTAGTATCCAAATACATGATGCATGGGTGAAGTACCATGTAGTCAACGTTCACATGACACCACTAGAAGAATAACACCACAACATAAATATCAAACATTAAATATTATTCAACATTACTTCACTACTAACAACTTGACTTCTCCCATGTCCTCAAGAACAACACGAACTACTCACAACACATCATATAGATCATGATCGGAGGTGATATAATGGATGATAACAATTTGATCATAAAGTGCAAACACCGATAAATCTCACAAGCATCAACTACTAACAAGTAATCCACACCGGGAGAGAGATCTAATGCAAAACAACGATAGAGGCCCCTAATTGTTACTGCGGTATGAAGGTGGATGATGAGGGTGATGGTGCTGGTGGTGATGATGATGATGATGACAATCTTGATGAAGCCCGGAGTGATGACGGTGACGATGGCGGTGATTTCCCCTCTTCGGAGAAGAATTTCCCCTGCAGATTTCTTCCTGCCAGAGAGCTTTTCTCTCTCGGGTGTTTTCCGCCCCGAGGCGGCGGCGGAATAATTCTTCAAGGATGAAATGAGGCTTAGGGTTCCCTCAGGGCCAGGCACGCCAAATATGACCCCAAAGGTGGGCCAGGGTGGCCACACCCCTAGGTGGCGCGGTCAGGGGGTGCGACCCCTAGGTGTGGGCCCCTGGTGGCCCCCCTCTGGCTCTCATTCTGGCTGGGTTCCTCCTCTGAACTTTTAGGAACCCACGGATGTCCCCTTTCTTCTTCTGATCTTCTGAAACATGTTATCTCGACGGTGCTTTTTCCATCAGATTTCTGGTCCCGGTGTTTATTCTCCAAAAATTATAAAACATGCAAAATAAGATAAAATAACATAAGAGATGCATCATAACATGAAATATATCGATGAATAACAGAAAATTATGATATAAAATAGTGATGCAAAATGGATGTATCAACTCCCCCCAAACTTAGACCTCGCTTGTCCCCAAGCGGAACTGAACTCAGAAAACATGACCACGGGTTTATGGAGTGAAAAGTCGATAAATAAAATACGGACAAGAAGCATCACATTTACCTATGCACCAATCATTACAGATAGCAACTTCCTCTCATACAACTTAACTTGAAACAAGTAAAGGGAGTCACAAACAAAGATGCAAAAGAGAGAATCAAAATTGGTGATGGAAAACTTCGTTCTTGGTTAGAGAACATTCAATGAAATTATACTTATCCTAGGTGAGGTCTTTATAACAAGGTTTACATTGTAGATCTTAACATGTTTAATTATAACAACTCTTTTACAGTGATTTATAGCTTTCAAAATAATATTCATTCAGATAATAAAGCATGTGCTAAACAAAGAAGGATAGAAAACATGATTGAATAAATCAACATATAGATGATGTGATCACAAAAACTCAAATGCTTGCTGGAGACAGAAGGAAATGGGTTTACTGACTCAACATAAAAGTAAAAGATAGGCCCTTCGCAGAGGGAAGCATTGACTACTCATGTGCTAGAGCTTTTATTTTAATAAACAGAGGTATAAAATTTATGAGACTCCTCCCATCCATCTTACACAAACCATGGCTAACCGAATCCTCGGGTGCCCGCCAACAATCACAAACCATGGAGGAGTGTCTAAATTTTGAGAGGTGTATATTTATGTCAACGAATGGTAAATAGAAAATACAGTACGTCACGAGACAACTAGACTCACAAGAGCGGATCCCATAGAAGGACGCAACTGGTATAGAAGGTCATCCCTCTTTCTGTTTTTTTACATAATTATCCTTTGACTGATAAATCAGGGGCAAAAAGAGTGAAGAGAATTTGTATTATTATTTTAGGTCTGGGCACCCTGCTGCCAACTCTTCTAGGATTTGGATAAGCAGATGAAGCCACTAGTCCAGGTGTGTGAGCCCAATCAACAAGTGAGATAAAGATTCTCTATTTGCATCCTCATGAGCTAAAACAGGAACACAAAATACGAGTAATTTGAAAGTTTTAAAGGTATCACATGAGCAATTTACTTGGAGTGGTGGTGAAATACCACATGTAGGTAGGTATGGTGGACACAAATGGCAAGGTTTTGGGGTTTAAGGTTTGGATGCACGAGAAGCATTCCCTCTTAGTACAGGGTTTTTGGCTAGCAAGGCTGGGTAGCAAGCATAAGAGTTGAAGGAAAACAAGCAAATATACATATGATGAAACCAATCAAGCAATCTTCATTGAAAGCACAAGCGATCTTAACCTGTGAATACTAAGTTTATGAGCTAGTAGGCAAATTCCTCTTTCTTATACTAGCAACTCAAATTATTATTTCTGCTGACCCAAGCTAAGTTTGCCAAAACCAACTAGATTAACTTGATGATCTCTAGAGTGATACCAAATACTAATAGCAAGCTCAACCATATGACAGAAGTTGAAAACTGAAATAATGTGCATAGAAAGTAAATGATGAAAATTCTCATTAATATTTCAAACCGGCAACTCACACCAACGGATACAATGATAACCAACTAGGGAGAGACACTTCCATACTGCAAACCATCCTATATGATAACTTCTCTACTCATGATATGACTATACTGAAAAAGTAAAAAGATGAAAGATAGTGATGTGATACCGCGGCACTCCCCCCAAGCTTGGAACAAGCCGATGGGATGCCAAAACCAATGACGAATCAATTCTTCGGTGGTGGTGGATCCTTCTCATCCTCGGTCTTCCAAGGTAAAGGATCTCCCTCCACAAATGACGTCCTGGTCTCCATCATCCTGAAACTAGCAGCAGAGCTTATACGTCTAAACCTGTTCTCATACTCACAGTTCTGGTTCTGTACGTCATAGAGTTGTGCTTGCAGATCATTGATGGCCTTGGTGAGTGAGAGAATCTCCTCCCAAAGCTTCAAATTCTCCCTCTTGTATTTAGCGATCTGTTCGGTCTTTATACTGTCGATGATCTCAACTTCACGCTCCGCCACCTTCTTGTACCTGAAAACTTCTTGCTCCAGTTCTTCCATCCTGGCTTCCAGACTGCCTTCACCTCTAGGGCCCCGAACATCTTCAAGCTGCACTTTCCCATCCTTGAGCAGCAATTCCTTGGGATGCATCTTCAACTCGTTCAAGTACGGGTTGACGATGTTCTCAAAGAAACTGTCTTTGGGAGATCCAGGAGAAGCCATTGTTGCTCTAGATCTGAAGATGTAATCTGGCAGAAATAACTCAAAATAGAAACACGACGAGAAAACGATATACGGACCGTGGGGGGTCCGGGGGATTATATAGCAAAAAGTTTCATAACGAAAGGAAAGTCCAGGTCGAAAACGAGTCGGAGAGGGGCTCCGGGGCGCCCACACCATGGGCTGGCGCGGCCAGGGGTGGGCCCGCGCCACCCTATGGTGTGGAGCCTCTGGGCTCCGTCTCCCTCTTGTTTCCGGCTCATAATTTTTCATATTTTCTAAAACAATAAAAATATAAGTTGGAAGATGTTTCGCAAACATTTTCTTACAAAAACTGTTACCTATTTGAAAACTGACTCTGCAGTTTCTGAAATATGCTTCCTACTGAATTCCTCTGGGATCATGGCTTGAATACAATCAACATTTTCATTATAAGGATCTCCAGAAATATAATGCTTGAGTCTTTGTCCATTCACCACTTGTGAGGAGTTATATTCAAGGGAAACAATTTTAATTGCCCCTAAATGATATACTTCTTCGATAACAAAAGGTCCTTCCCATCTCGAGAGTAGTTTTCCTGCAAAAAATCTGAGACGAGACCTATACAATAACACTTTCTCACCAACATGAAATTCTCTTTTGATAATTCTCTTATCAAACAGCCAACTTTTAACTTTCTCTTTAAAGAGCTTAGCATTTTCATATGCTTCACTCCTCCATTCATCTAAAGAACTTAAGTCAAGCAGCCTTTTTTCACCAGCAAGTTTAAAAATCTCTATTTAGGTCTTTCACTGCCCAATAAGCTTTGTGTTCTATTTCTAGGGGCAAGTGGCAAGCTTTTCCATAAACCATTTTATAAGGAGACATGCCCATGGGATTTTTGTAAGCAGTTCTATAAGCCCACAGAGCATCATTTAATTTCTTAGCCCAATTTTTCCAATGTTTGTTAATAGTCTTTTGCAAGATAGATTTGATTTCTCTATTTTATAATTCTACTTTCCCACTAGTTTGAGGATGATAGGGTGAAGCAATTATATGATCAACATCATATTTAGCAAGGGTTTTTCTAAAACCACCATGAATAAAATGAGAACCCCCATCAGTCATAAGATATCTAGGCACCCCAAACCTAGGGAAAATAATGTATTTAAGCATTCTTAAAGAGGTTTCACCATCAGCACTTTAGTAGGTATAGCTTCTACTCATTTAGAAACATAATCAACAGCAACAAGAATATGAGTATAGCCTTGTGAAGGAGGGAAAGGACCCATAAAGTCAAAACCCCAACAATCAAACGGTTCAATAACAAGAGAATAATTCATAGGCATTTCATTACGTCTAGAAATATTTCCAACCCTTTGACATTGATCACAATATAAAATAAATTTTCTAGCATCTTTAAAGAGAGTAGGCCAATAAAAACCTGATTGTAGAACTTTATGTGTAGTTCTATCTCCAGCGTGATGTCCTCCATAAGCACTACTATGACATTTTCGTAATATCTCTTGTTGTTCATTTTCAGGAACACATCTTCTCATAATACCATCAACACCTTCTTTATATAAGTGTGGGTCGTCCCAAAAATAATGCCTCAAATCATAGAAGAATTTTCTTCTTTGCTGAGCTGTAAAGGTAGGAGGAAAATACTTGGAAACAATAAAGTTAGCATAATCAACATACCATGGACTCTCTTGAGAGCTCATTTTATTGCAGCTAACTATTCATTAGGAAAACTACCATTAACATGAATAGGGTCATTAGAGATATTTTCTAATCTAGACAAATTTTCAGCAACAGGATTTTCAGCACCCTTCCTATCCACAATATGTAAATCAAACTCTTGTAAAAGAAGCACCCATCTAATAAGCCTAGGCTTAGCATCTTTATTTTCCATAAGGTACTTAATAGCAGCATGATCAGTATGAATAGTAACTTTAGAATCAACAATATACTGCCTAAATTTATCACAAGCAAAAACTACAGCTAGGAATTCTTTTTCAGTTGTAGCATAATTCTTTTGAGCAGCATCAAGAGTTTTACTAGAATAATGAATAATATTTAACTTCTTATCTATCCGCTGTCCAAGAATAGCACCTACAGCATAATCACTAGCATCACACATCATTTCAAATGGTAAATTCCAATCAGGTGGTTGAACAATAGGGGCAGATATTAAAGCCTTCTTTAAAATTTCAAAAGCTTCTTTACAGTCTTCATCAAAAACAAATGGTACATCTTTTTGAAGAAGATTAGTAAGAGGTTTTGATATTTTAGAGAAATCTTTAATAAACCTTCTATAGAAACCAGCATGACCAAGAATACTACGAATACCTTTAACATCCCTGGGATAGGGCATTTTCTCAATAGCTTCAACTTTAGCTCTATCAACTTCAATACCTCTTTCAGAAATTTTATGTCCAAGAACAATTCCTTCATTAACCATTAAATGGCATTTCTCCCAATTAAGAACAAGATTAGTTTCCTCACATCTCTGCAAAACTTTATCAAGATTCTGCAAACAATTATCAAAAGAAGTTCCATGGATGGAGAAATCATCCATGAAGACTTCCACAATTTCTTTACAAAAACCATGAAAGATAGTAGACATGCATCTTTGAAAGGTAGCAGGAGCATTACATGAACCAAAAGGCATACGTCTATAAGCATAGGTTCGAAAAGGACAAGTGAAAGTTGTTTTCTCTTGATCAGGCTTCCTAACAACAATTTGAGAGAACTCAGAATAACCATCAAGAAAGCAGAAATGAGTTTTCTTAGACAACCTTTTCTAACATTTGATCAATAAAAGGCAAAGGATAATGATATTTATTTAGTAGCTTTGTTAACCTTCCTAAAATCAATGCACATCCTATAACCATCCACTACTCTTTGAGGAATAAGTCCATTATTTTCATTTGGCACAACAGTCATCCCTCCTTTCTTTGGGACACAATGCACAGGACTAACCCATATACTATCAGCAATAGGATAAATGATAACAGCGTCAAGGAGTTTCAATACCTCATTTCTTACCACATCCTTCATCTTAGGATTTAAACGGCGTTGATGCTCAACAACTGGCTTTGCATCAGGTTCAATATTAATAGCATGCTGACATATAGCAGGAGAAATCCCCTTCAAATCATCAAGAGTATAACCAATAGCACCTATATGTTTCTTCAATATTCCCCATAATATCTCCTCTTCTTCATGAGAAAGTTTAGAACTAATAATAACAAGATATAATTTCTTATAATCAATATGAGCATATTTAAGACTATCAGGCAAAGGCTTTAAATCAAAAACAGGATCCTCCTTGGGTGGTAATGTGGTACCCAAGTCTTCCACGGGTAAATTATGTTTCAGCATTGCTGGCTGATGCAGGAAAATCTCATAAATTTCATTCCTTTCTTCCATAAAGACATCACTTTCGTGGTCTTCCATGTATTGCTGCAAAGGATTGTTAGGAGCAAGAGCAATAGCAGCCAATTGTTCAACTTTATAATTCTCATTAGGCAATTCAGCTTCATAAGGTGCTTTAGCAAATTTGAAGAAATTAAATTCATAAGACTCTCCATCAAACTTTGTAAGAATTTTCTCCTTTTTACAATCTATAATAGCACCACAAGTATTTAAGAAAGGTCTACCAAATATGATAGGACAAGCATCACTAGCAGAAGTGCCTGGTACTAGAAAATCAGTAGGATATTTAGTTTTACCACATAAGACCTCCACATCTCTAACAATACCAATTGGAGAAATAGTTTCCCTATCAGCAAGTTGAATAATCACATTAATGTCTTCAAGTTCACAAGAACCAATTTCACGCATAATTTCTTTATAAAGCTCATAAGGAATAGAACTAGAACTAGCACCAATGTCACATAAACCATAATAACAATGATCATCTATCCTAACAGATAGCACAAGAACACTAGGTTTCCTAGATTTACTACGATGAGAGACAATATTAGAAGCATCTTCACAAAATATAATGTGTCCCTCTTCTACATTTTCAGAAACAAGGTCCTTTACTATTGCTACTGTAGGCTCTACAGTTATTTGTTCCTCAGGTTCTACAAGTTTCTTTACACTTTTATTAATCACACTAGCTAACATAGAGTGTTCTTTTACCTTAGCAGGGAAAGCCATTTTCTCAATATAACGTTCAGGCACAATAGAATCAACAGTATGAACTTCTATATCTCTAGCAGGAACACAATTACTAGTATCTTTATAAGGTGCATGGTACTTATCCCATTCTTTTTTAGGAATATCAATGTAAGAAGCAAAAGCCTTATACAAGTTTGCAGCAACTTGAGAATCAAGACCATAAACAACACTAACATTATGAAAATCCTCACATGACATAAAGGTTTTAATGCATCCATAGTCATAATTTATACCTGACTTTCTACCTTTGTCATTCTCCCATGCTTCAGTGTTTTCTTGAATACGGTCAAGAAGATCCCATTTAGCTTCATCCTTGATACGTGTAAATGATCCAGAAGAAGCATCCAATAAATCCTTATCATGAAGAGGAAGCCTTGCACAGAAATTATTAATAACGATATTACTGGGGAGATCATGAATGGGGCATTTGAGCATTAGTAACTTCAATCTTCCCCATGCTTGGGAAATAATCTCTCCGTCATGAGGCCAAAAATTATATATATATATAATTCCGATCTCTATGGATTTCACTTGGAGGATAGAATTTAGAATAAAAGAGAGGTGCAATTTTATCCCATTCAATAGTTTGGCTATTTTTCAGCAGCTTGAACCATTTAGCAGCTCGGACTTTCAATGATATAGAGAATAATTTCCTCTTCAGTTGGCTCATCGTAATACTTGCACACTTCAACAACTCGCATAATTCATGTAAAAAGAGCAAATGATCACCAGGATGGAAATTTCCATCACCTGAATAGCAGTTATCCATAACATGTTTAACAATATTTGTAGGTATTTTATAAGGATCCAAATCATCATGCAGTGGGTCACTTACTACCCTAGCAGTGGCAGCAGTGCCTGCAAATAAGGACTCAAAAGGAGTTCCAAACATAGTGTAATAAAGCAGTAGACAGAAATAAAAACAACACTTACAGCAGAAGCTTACTTTATCAATTCCACTTCCCAATAGTGCTTCACTCCCCGGCAAAGGCGCCACAAAATAGTCTTGATGACCCACAAGTATAGGGGGTGTATCGTAGTACTTTCGATAAATAAGAGTATCGAACCCAACGAGGAGCAGAAGGTGTTGACAAGCAGTTTCGATGAAGGAACAACTGTAAACACTGGAAGATAGATTTGTAGGGGTTTTTGATAATGCAGATAAATAAAGTATGAGTAAATAAAATGCAGTAGTAATAATTGCAGAAAGTGTCCCAATCCTTTCTTCAGAAAGGACTAGCCGGTGAGTTTACTTATGATTAACAAACGTTCTCGAGGACACACGGGAGGTTTCTGTCAAGTGCTTTTGTTCCATGCAACTGAATAATGTTAGTGTTTTGATAAGTATTGTGTGGCTGAACCTATGCTAATGTACCGTCCCATCCAATACTAATACATACTTGTGATTATACCCTTTGCAAGCATCTGCAACTACAAGAAATTAATTAAGAAATAGATCTAACCACAGCTTTAAACTCCGGGATTCTATGCTCCCTCGTGTAATGGTTTCCTAACGGGGGTTTAGGTTTCTGTTACTCCTACAACCCCACAATTAGTAGACAAATACATGATGCATTCCCCTAGGCCCATAAATGGTGAAGTATCATGTAGTCGACGTTCACCTGACACCACTAGAAGAATAACACCACAACTTAAATATCAAACATTAAATATTATTCAACATTGCTTCACTACTAACAACTTGACTTCTCCCATGTCCTCAAGAACAACACGAACTACTCACAAAACATCATATAGATCATGATCAGAGGTGATATAATGGATGATAACAATCTGGTCATAAAGTGCAAACACCGATAAATCTCACAAGCATCAACTACTAAAAAGTAATCCACACCAGGAGAGAGAGATCTAATGCAAAACAACGATAGAGTCCCCTAATTGTTACAGCAGGATGAAGTTGGATGATGAAAGTGATGGTGCTGGTGGTGATGATGATGATGATGATGATGATGACGATCTTGATGATGCCCGGAGTGATGACTGTGACGATGACGGTGATTTCCCCTCTCCGGAGAGGAATTTTCCCGCCATATTTCTCCCTGCCAGAGAGCTTTTCTCTCTCGGGTGTTTTCTGCCCCGAGGCGGTGGCGGAATAATTCTTAGAGGATGGAATCAGGATTAGGGTTCCCTCGGGTCTAGGCACGCCAAATATGACCCCAGAGGTGGGCCAGGGTGGCCACACCCTAGGTGGCGCGGCCAGGGGGCGCGCCACCCCTAGGTGTGGGCCCCTGGTGGCCCCCCTCTGGCTCTCCTTCTGGCTGGGTTCCTCCTCTGAACTTTTAGGAACCCCCAGATGTCCCCTTTCTTCTTCTGATCTTCTGAAATATGGTATCTTGACGGTGCTTCTTCCATCATATTTCTAGTCCCGGTGTTTATTCTTCAAAAATTATAAAACATGCAAAATAAGATAAAATAACATAAGAGATGCATCATAACATGAAATATATCGATGAATAACAGAAAATTATGATATAAAATAGTGATGCAAAATGAACGTATCACCTACCCTTTAGGATTATGATTACTTGCATAGACGGATACAATCATAATTCCAATATGGATCTCGAGTAATTGAATATTAATTTTGAGGAATATCAATTTCAGTGGAAACATGCACTTAGTTGAATATTTGGTTTTAACTAAGTGCAATTAATTATGATAATAACTAGTGTAATTTTCATAGATTTTTGTAGAGTTGACATCTATTTCCCACCTACACATTTAGTTTCTTGATCGATTTAAATAGTTATCTAGTTAAGAAAACTTTGTGAACTTATTTCGTAATTTGAGGATTGCCCTCAAAATGTCAAAGTAAAGTCATGTTGCAATTTTTTGGTAGAATTCCTCAACGTATGTAAATGAATGAGATTCATGACATGCATGGATGTATTTTGAAGATCATTGATTTCTATTAAACTTGTCTTCATAGGAATATCCCAATTGAAGTAATGTGAAATTGTCAATGTTTTGAAGTGTGGCATGCACTTGTGGACATAAGGATGGGTGTGTATAGTATATTATACACACATCTAGGCAATTGACAGATATATGTCTATTGGGTAGAAAAGGATATTAAAAAGTTTTTTCAGATACAAACAAGATATGACATATATCAAGTTTGTATGCAAGAAAAAAAGATTAAATTTGCTGAAGAAAACATATGTGTACTAATCTTGGTATATACGAGAATTTGGAGACATTGGATGTGAATTCCCTAGGAAATTGGGCACCAATCTTAATCTTATTTTTTCAAGTAAATAGGTATGAGAGCTTTTTCATTATTTATGACTAAGGGAAAAGAAGGATAGTGAATGAATTTATTCACTGCACTTTACATGGAATCTAGAAGAATACTTATCATAAGTTAATGGTGAGTAAAGGATTCACCTTAAGAAGACAAGGGTGTCATGATTTATACACTGGTAAATTATCCGAGTACAACTGGTGTCATTCATAATGTTGAATGTTTCTTCTCTAAAAGAGGAAACACCGAAATAGGGACTATTGAAAGTTTATGGCATAAAAGAAGAGTGGTAAAAATGGCTTGGGTACAAGTTATTGATGTTCAAAATTGCTAGTCAGTATGGTTCTTGTGTATAGTGATTTAATCACAGGAATACCGGATCAGTTGCTCTTATGTGCAACATGATACAATAATTACTATGGCCTAAAGGGACTAGCCAAAGAAAAGGGAATAATGGGTAATTGAGTAAGATTACTACATTCACCATATTTTCCTTAGAAATTTATTGTTAGCATCGGTACTTGTTGCCTAGCTAGGGACATAAGTTTAACTTATGACCATATGGATAGGATACAATGAATCTTGCAAGAAGACATCAATAATATTGAAATGCTAAATGATTGGGATTCCACAAATTGTGGCACTACCGATTAAGTCATATTGGAAAGTGATGCATGAGAATCCACTTCAGTGTATTGTTGTCAATTGATAATGAGTCTCATGATACATGCAAAACTTGTCTAATGGAGAATGAATAAAACTCCGTTGACAGCCAAGAAGAACGGGTAACTGACTTATTGACAATCATACCCATGGTTCTATATTTAGTAGAGTTGTGTATGGTGGATAATATTACTTCATATCCTCATTAGATAGCTTGAATGGAAATACTTATTTCTATTCAAATAGACATACGACTGAGAAATTTTGAGTTTCCAAAATATCTCAACATGAATTAACAATCATATGTAACAAGATATATTTCTGGCTTTGTCATGGAATTGAGTTACAAGGTATAATAATAATCTTGTATATATGTCATATTATAAAAGGAAAATTTGACACAGTAGGGAATTTCCCTACTGTAATGTGTCAAAAAAAGGTTTTACAAGCATCGAGAAAGTTGCAGAATTAATTGTACAACTTTGGTCACCAGGAACACCATAAGTTTATGGAGTGTCCAAGTGACACTATCCAACCTTGTTCCATAAGATGGATTAAGGTGCTGGGTTGTGCGACAGGAATTTAATTTTTTTCCATCCATGCTATGCAACAACCAATACCTTGCTATGCACATAAAAGTCAATATAAACTCCAAGATCTAGTTCTCAAAATCGTGTACCAGACACCATAGCAGTGGAAGAGATGTCGATGAAGCCAATAGAAAATCCTCAAGCACAAGCTTGTAGGTGAGAATATTGCCGACTCCTCGCATCCAACACCTTTATTTGGCAGAGTAAGGGTCTCACGTGTTACCCCTTTGAAGGAATGCACACATACGCCGGGGCCAATTCTGCAGCGCTTCCCATCCACGACTAGACATCGCAGGTGTATATGAAGGTGGAGTTCTCAACACATGAGAGAGATATTAATTAGAAGCTATGTCTAACTGGGAGAGGACACCTCAAAAACCCCAATTAGAACAAGCTCTAATTCAATTATAGGAAGCTCTAATTCAATTAGAGGGGCTCTAATTAGAAGCTCTAATTAGTCCCTCTAATTCTTCTAAAGAGAGAGAGGATTGAAAGACAATTGTGTGTTTTCTTTGAGCCTTTTAGTGCTTTATATAGTGGGAGGAGAGAGGAGACTTCACAAAGGGAAGAGGAGTCCTAGTTGGGGTAGGAGGGCTTGGCCGCACCACCCTCCTAGCCTAACTCGGATTGGTGAGGTCGAGTCCAACTCCAACTCCCACTCCTTCCCTCTTTTCTTCTTCTCCTTTTTCTTTTCTCTTTTTCTCTACAAATAATTCAGGAAAAATATCGGGACGATGAGTACCATTTTGTGAAGCCACTGGGGCCCACCTGGCAGCCCCCTAAAATAGGGTGTGGCTATGAGAGGGAAAACTATCCCCCCCCCCCGGCGGCACTACCCCTCTATATGGAAAGTCACCAAAACTCCTCTGGAACCCTATGACCCCTTTAGATAAAACCATCGATATTATCTAACAATTTCATAAATATATTTCCGACACCACGGGACATCTCAGGCCCCCTGCATTTGCTCTATAAAGCGTGCAGCCTCAATTTCTCTCTTAGAACAACTCCGGAATAAATTTCGGTAGTAACATAAATTGTTTCTATTACTCTGGGACATCCAATGCCCTCATTATAAATTCTCTCTGATATATAAAATATATCTATCATGCAGAAACACCATTCCAATGATACTCCCAATTCATCCGGACCTAACGATATACACAAAAATTAGCCCAAACTTAAGTGGTTTTCCCTAATACGTTGCAAACGTATCTATAATTTTTTATGCTCCATGATTTTTTTATACCCAATACCTTTTGTTTTCCACATATTTTCTTCCGGTTTCCTGATGTTTTCATAGACTAACCTATTAACAAGATGCCACAGGACAAATGTTGTTTTCTGTTGTTTTTCTATTTCAGAAAAGTTCTTCATGAAATATTCTCGGAAAGGGCTGAAAATCCACGGAGATCATTTTTACCTGGAACGGAACCGTAGTACAAAGAAGAGTCAGAGGGGTGCCGCTAGGAGGGCACCAAGCGTGACCCCTCCCTAGGCCGCGCCTGGTGGGCTTCTGACGCCCCTGGCCACCGCCTCTCGTCGCCTCTTCGCCTATAAATTGCCTTCAACCCTAAAAATCACGGGGATGGATTAATTTTCCACGAAACATACAGAGAGGTTTCATCACCTCGAAAGTCTAATCTAGGGCTTTTGTAGCCCTATTCTAGCCCCCTGCCGGAGGGGGGAGTCATCATCGGAGGCATCTACATCGCCATGATCGCCTCCGGGCAGATGTGTGAGTAGTTCATCTCGGAACTACGGGTCCATAGAAGTAGCTAGATGGTTGTTCTCTCCCCTATGCCTCCATGCTTAGAGTCTCATGAGCTGCCTCGCATGATCGAGACCACCTTTATGTAATTGTGTATGTTGTGTTTGCTGGGATCTGATGAACCATGAGATTATGATTATTTTGTTCATGTCAATCTGAGATGCTTCACTTATATCTGTAGAGAGTTTTAATCTTGTCTTGCAATGCTCTCCGGTGTTTATGATTACCTTGGACACTTAGTTGTTTTCACCTCCAAGAAAGGGTTTATATGCTTGATGGTAGGTTCATGCCTCCCTTACATCTGTGCTCGAGTGACAGAAACGTGACGGAATGGGGATGTGCTACTTCTACTAGGGAGAAAACGGTGATGCTCTTGTCTACGGACAAGGACCACTGTTTACATTACGTATTGTTCTTAATGCATTTGTCTGTTGCACACAAAGCAATCACTTCGTTGCTGCAACTTAATACCAGAGAGATTTGGCTGATAGCTTTCTTGAGGTGGACTTTAAGATATGGATGCATGTTGTATAGCGGTCCATATGTCTTGACGTAATGCCTACAATGTTAGAACTCGTGAACTATATCTCGTCATAATAGTATTGTTATACGTTCATGATTTGTTAACTCCATAGCTGTAATTTGTTCACCCAACATGTTGGAGAGACACCACTAATGAACCTATGGTCCCCGATCCTATTTTCCTCATAATTGCAACCTTATTTAAATCTTTTCATCATTGTTTTCTCGATGTTACATTCTTACTTTTATTACTCTACAAGACTCTATGTGTTTAATTCTCCTATTTTTAGCAAGACCAGAAGATTGACAACCTTCCAGAAAGTTGGGGCAAGAGAGAATTTGTGTTTGTGTGTAGGTCCCACGCTTGGTCAACATCGATAAACATCGTCGTTGATACAGGCAACCTTCTTCAAGACTATGAAGTCTTACTGGTTCGATAACCCTGGTTCCTTAATTGGGGGAAATTCCTGCTGGACTACATAATACCTTCCGCTTGGGGTCTCCCAACGAGTGTGTGATCACGTCAGCATCAAGTACTTTTTGTGGCGCCATTGCCGGGGCCTTGTAGATTGATGCAAGGGGAGTCTCACACTTCCACTCTATTTCTTTTGTTTTGTTTAGTCTTGTTTTCTCTTTATCAAAAATCCCAAAAAAATAGTTCTATAGTTTCTAGCCTTTTATTTGTGTTGTTAATTTATTTTGTGTTATCTTGCAAGCATGGATACCAATGCTACCACTAAGATTTGTTACTTTACTAGTACCAATAATAATGATTTCATATGCACACCAATTGCTCCACCTGCTGCTACAGCAAATTCCTATGAAATTAAACCTGCATTGTTGAATCTTGTCATGAAAGATCAATTTTTTGGTATTGGAGAAGATGCTGCCTCTCATTTAAATAAATTTGTTGAGTTATGTGACATGCAAAAATATAAATAGGTAGATGGTGATGTTGTGAAATTAAGATTTTTTCCTTTCTCTGGTTATTGTCTTTGCCTAAAAATAGCATTGATTTTTGGACTAAATGGAAAGATGCTTTTATTGGGAAGTATTATCGACATGCAAAATTACACAACTCAGGAGTAACGTTATGAACTTTAGATAAAATTATGATGAGCATTTTTCTCAATCTTGGGAACGAGTGAAAAGTATGGTTAAGAATTGTCCCATACACGGACTAACTACGTGGATGGTTGTCCAAACTTTTTATGCAGGATTAAAATTTTCTTCAAGAAATTTATTGGATTCACCTACGGGAGGAAACTTCATGAACCTCATTTTACCTGCAGCAAACAATTTATGTGATGATCTAATGACAAACTATTCTCAATGTCACATAGAAAGGGCTCCAACATGTAAAAGGTAAATTCTGTTGAGGTGGTCTCTTATTTGAGTGATAAAATAATATGCTTGCTTCTTTGCTAGCTAAATAGGTGCCAATAGATCCTAATAATGTTCCGTTGAACTCTCTAGTTGCTAATGAGAATGATCAAATTTATGTGAATTTTATTGCTAGAAACAATTTCAACAATAGTGCTTACAAGAATAATTTTGGTGGTAACAACTATAGGCAATATCCTAATAATAATGGTAATTCATATGGGAATTATTATGGAAATTTTTATAAAAAACCTAAAAGTTTCACCTATGATCTTGAAAACATGCTTAAAGAATTTATCACTACACAAAAAAAATTCAATAGAACTGTTGATGAAAGGCTTGCAAAACTAGATAATCTTGTGTTGAAAGTTGATAGTCTTGCTCATGATGTAGAAATTTTAAAAATTAGGACTATACCTCTTTAGGCCAATAAAACTGAACCTATAAATTCTATACAAGTTCAAATAAATTAGAACATGAGAATGTTAGCTCAAATACGTCCTAGAAGAGAAAGAGAAGCTGAAATTGCTGGAAAAAACTGCTAAAAGTGAGTCTGTTAAAATTTATACCATCCAAGCATTTGAGGAAGTGAAAACTTTTAGTACCAATAAGTATCCTAATGCTTATAAACATGTTGATGTCAAAACAAATGGTATTGGAAAAGGTCATGACTTTAGGTAGAAGGCGTCCCAAAAGTTTGGAGATTAAAAATATTTCTAGTAAGAAAATTGTTACAAGTGTGATTGAGGATAATATGACTTTAGGAGAAATTTTTCCCATCATGTTTAAGGACAATAAAATTGATTTTTATAATTACACCATCTCTGATGTCATTAAGTTCTTACAAAAAATTAGCTAAACTAGCAAAGCCCGTGCGTTGCAACGGGATAGAAAAACAAATAACTGTTGGATGAAAAACTTTATAATAACACCCATTTCCTAGGCTTGACTCTCCTATTTTCCATTTTATCCTCCAATAGAGCATGAGTGGCGGTAAAGTTCAAGGAAAGCGTCATCTCGGAGGGCTCCTTATAAAGTTTGCCTCTTTGGTTTGCACTAGTATCTTTAAAATCTATGAGTTTGTATTTATTGATTTCATGTAACTACCAAACTGATTCAACACAACTATCAACGTACATGATTCATGCAACAGATTAAAAATACACGTCTTTTTAATAACTGGATTTTTTATAGCAAACATGCCCATGCGTTGCTACGATTTTATTTTTGTTAAATATTTAGTTTAGAATGAAGAATTAAAATAAAAATAATTAAATAAGTATGCGACGTCGTGTCTTTGAACCGTTCAAAGAATCAAAGGTTTCCCGCAACAACAAAAAAAGCAAAGGTTAATAATCATAAGCTACAAAAAAACAGAGAAAGACTTGTCGTGATAATTTGACATGGTGCTACTATATGATGGAACCAATGCAAAACAGGAGCGGATTGTCCTTGAGGTCCATCTAAAGCATTCGTTTCAGATCGGATGGTTGAGATAGTCAGCAGGCAAACACACTATCGCTAATTGCTCACATTTTTATAGTTTTTCGCGAAAACGCAAAAGCTTTGCGTTTTATTGCATTGATAGAAAGAGAGTTTTGTACAAGCCTTGCGGAGAGGCAACCCCACGCAATACAACTCAACCCACTACCTAACTAGGGGAGAAGCTGCCCGAGATTACGCGCTCCTGCGCACACCCAATCTTTAGCCTCGGCCTTGATGGTTTCCACCAGCGCACTGACCGGCGGGCTCGAGTTGTCGAAGATGACCGCGTTCCGTTGTTTCCATATCCACCAGGCCGTGAGCGTGATCAGCGAAGAGGTGCCTTTACGCATCGCGTGAGGGGTGGAGTTTAGGGCCAACGTCCACCAATTGACGAAGTCATCTTCCACAACCGGAAGTCTGGCCGTGGATCGTATCCAGGAGAGAACCTCATGCCAAATTGTTCTCGAGAAGGAACACCCAACAAGGAGATGCTGCATGGTTTCCGTTTCCTGGTCACAGAGAGGGCAGTACTCCTGATGCGGTAAAGCCCTCCGGGCCAGCCGTTCACCTGTCCAACATCGGTCAAGACATGCAAGCCACATGAAGAACTTCACCCTCGGTGGCGCCCATGTTTTCCAGGTTAGCTTGCAAGAGCCGGATTCTGTAGCCCCTAGGAACATCGCTTCGTAGCAGGATTTCGAGGAGTATTGTGCGTCTTTCGTCCACCGCCATATCAACCTATCCGGCGCGTCCGAAAGCTGTACGTCCTGAAGCATCCTCCATATTTGAACATATTGCCATAACGCAAGAGGACTTAAGGCACCCGAAATGTCCTCGATCCAGTTTCTCTGAAAGATTGCCTCCTGGACTGTTTTGCGCTTCCGACATCTCTTAGGAATTAGCGCGAATAGGTCCGGCGCTATCTCCCTAATTGACTTCCCTTGGATCCATTTGTCCTCCCAGAAAAGGGCCACCCTCCCATCTCCGAGCGTCATCTCAGTTGAGACCTCGAAGATTGCCCTTTCTGTCTTAGAGAACTGCATGTCCAGCCCCCTCCACGGTTGCAACGGATCCGTCCGCATCCTCCAAATCCAGCGCACCCTTAGACAGACTGATGTGCGCCCAATGTCCGGGATGCCGAGCCCTCCGAGCTGGAGTGATCTACACACCCTAGCCCAGTTCACATGACAGTGTCCCCCCTTTGCCTCGGTCCTGCCCACCCAGAGGAACCCGCGCAAGATTTTCTCTACCTTCTTGATTGTCTTCTTGTTAACACAGAGGACCATGAGTTGATGCAAGGGGATCGCCGCTAGCACAGCCTTAATGAGCGCGAGTCTTCCCGCTTTAGGCATCATGGCCGCCTTCCAAGTGGGGAGCCGGTCCGCCAGCCTGTCCACCAAGGGTTGTAGCGCCTCTCCCGACAACCTACGTAAGCTTAGGGGGATCCCCAGGTATTTTGTCGGAAAGGGAGTCAGCTGACAGCCCATGGTTGTGGCCGCTGCCGTCGCAATTTCCTCCGAGCATCCTATAGGCGAGACCGAGCATTTTCCGAAATTTGTATGTAACCCTGACGCGTGTCCAAAGAGCGCAAGGATGTCTCTGACTCCCTGCAGCTCCTCGCAGTCTGGGTGGCAGAATAGGACAACATCATCCGCATAGAGCGACACTGTTGTGACTAGTTCTCGCCTCGCCAACCGGCGCAGAATCAAAAACTCTGCTGCCTTTGCTAGGAGCTTGTTCAGCGTCTCAAAAACTAGCACGAAAAGCTGTGGCGACAACGGGTCCCCCTGTCTGAGCCCCCTACGGTGCCAAATCGGGGGGCCTGGCTCGCCATTAAGCATCACCCTTGTGCTAGCCGTGGAAAGAAGCATAGCCACCCACTCGCATAACCTCGGACCAAATCCCATCTTCCGGAGTACCTCGAAAAGCAACCCCCATGACACTGAGTCGAAGGCTCGAGCAATGTCAAGTTTAAGCATCACCCTAGGCTCCTTTAGCCTGTTGAGCAATCTGGCCGTCTGCTGGACTATCATAAAGTTGTCATGAATGCAACGGTTTTTGATGAAAGCACTCTGGTTCTTTCCCACCATCCTCTCCAGGTGGGGGGCCAGCCTTGTAGCCATGATCTTGGCCATCAGTTTGGTGAAGATATGGATCAGGCTAATAGGTCTATAGTCTCCCATAGCAGCCGCATCCGGGCGCTTAGGTAGCAGGATTAGGAGAGCCTGGTTCACCCCTTGGAGGCCACGTCCGTTCATCCCAAAGAATTTGTTAATTGCATCCATGAAGTCGTCCTTTATAGTCCCCCAACAGCTCTGCAGGAATTCTGCAGTGAAGCCGTCCGGTCCTGGCGCCTTCCCATGGGGTAGTCGCCTGACTACCTCCCAGACTTCCTCCACCGTGAAAGGCGCTTCAAGCCCCGATCGATCCTCCTCCGCCTGGAGCCCCAGGAAGTCTAGGTCCAGAGAGAAGTCACGATTTAGAGCCGTGCCCATGAGGCCCTCAAAATGCTCGAAAGCAGTCTGGGCCATCACCCCATGGTCCGACACTTTCACCCCGTTGATCTCAAGGCTCCTAATCACCGATTTCTGCCTCCTGTATGATGCGTGCTGGTGGAAGAATGTTGTGTTGGCATCACCCTCCGCGATCCAGGCAATCTTTGCCTGTTGTCGCGCCATAGTGCGCTCCAAGGAGGCAAGGCCCAGATGGGTCTGCTTCAGCTTGGCTCGGAGTGCACTCTCCAAGCCCGAAAGCTGCCTACCCTCCATAGCGGTGTCTAGTCTCAGAACCATCTCCCTTGCGAGTGTAAGCTGCAACTTAATACACCCAACTTTTTTGTCGCTCCAGCTTTTCAACTGACGACCTGTGCGCTTGAGTTTGGAACTTAGTCTTCTGAAAGGATCCGTGTTGCCATCTGGCTCCTCCCAGGCTGATTGCACTGCCTCTTGAAAGCCATCGAGCTTCACCCAAAATTGCTCGAACTGGAAGCGCCTCCTACCTGGCGACTTGGAGGTGCAGTCAAGCAATAGGGGAGAGTGATCTGCTATCACCGATGCCAGGCACCGGAGCGAGCAGTTCTCATGTAACTCCTCCCAATCTGACGTGCAGAACACCCAATCCAACCGGACGAGCGTCGGGGAGTCCCGCTCGTTCGACCAAGTATACCTCCGTCCCTGGAGGTAGATATCCTTCAAGCCGCAGTCGCTCAAGAAGCGCCTCATCCTCCCCATCATTCGTCTATCCAGATTGCCGTTATTCTTGTCCTCGTCCCTATAGATCATATTGAAGTCACCACAGAGCGCCCACGGGCCCGGTCTTGCGGACCGTACGTTACGCAGCTCCTGTAGGAAGGCAATTTTCTCTAGGTCCTCTTGTGGACCATACACATTCGTGAGCCACCAACCCGTCTCTTCCCCCACCGGGGAGACCCAAGCCGTGATCGCGTTCACGTCTACGTGTGCGTCCTCCAAGTGGACTTTCGAGCTCACCCAGGCGATGAGAACACCACCCCTAGTCCCGGTAGCCGGCAAGCAGATATAATCATCAAACTCGGCGCCTAGCGTCTCCATAACAATCGGAAGGGTTACAAGTGCCAGTTTCGTCTCCTGGAGACATACAATCGTAGCCCCCGTAGAGCTAGTAACACAGCGAACATTATTCCTCCTCGCGCGGTCGTTTAGACCTCGCGCATTCAGCACCAACATCCTAGGTTCGTAAAACATGAGGACGTTGAACACCCTAAGCTCGTTGATCCCCGTGATCAAGCCACCACCAGGCGACCACCCGAAGACTCCATCCTCCTCGGGGAGCATCCATCCCCACTAATCGCCGAAATGGTCCATCCGAAGAGTTCTCCAATCGCTGCAATCATGTCCTCCTCCAGGGGGATCTCGAACATCTTGTGGTAAGCCTCCATCGCCTCTGAAGATGGGACCTCCTCCTTCTCAATCAGGCCGAGTTTGCGCATGAGGTTACGTTGTGCCTTTTGCTCTGCATTCAGCCCACAGGGTTGCTTCGCGAGCCTCCCGCTGCGACGGGGTTGGAAGTCCATTTCCGCCAGGCGGCGCCACAACGGAGGGGTTTGCAAGATGCACTCCGTGCGCGCCTTTGCCGCCGCAAGGAAGCCACCCAAGGTGCGCGGAATGGCCGCGTTGACACCCTTTTGCGCCTCACGTGGTAAGGTTGCCGACGGTGGGTCACAACGAGAAGGGCGAGCATCGGCGGTTAGCAGCGCCTGTGTACTATCCGTGTCACCCCCCCTCTCCTCCGGACAGGGGGATGGCTCCGCTCTGATCGAAATCGGCGAGTCTTCCACCTGGGTTGAAGTGGGAGAGGTGGTTGGTGATGGGGTTTGTAGTATTGGGGAGTTAGGGTCGGGAGAATCCTCGGATCGTCCCCCCTCTTCCTCCTGCTCCGCATCCAAACCGGCCTCCTCCAGCTCCCGAAGTGGGTCAAGGTCACCCAAGTGCGGCCCAACCAGCGTGGTTTCCATCTCGCCTGAGTTCTGGGCCACCGTAGTGGCAGCCGTGTGCTGGGCCAAGTCCAGCCCAAGAGGCGCCTCACCCATCATCGTACCTTCCACCAACGGAGCCTCGACGACCCGGTCATCGCACCCTATCCCATCGTCATCCATGCGCTCATCCTCTCTGCGCTCTTCCTCGCAACAGACAGAGGAGAGCAAGCACGGCGCAGCTGGCACCTTCTGGAGCCCGACCAGCGCACCCACCCTCTGCAAAGCCTGGTCTCCCGACCTTATCTCTGCCAACTGCGACGCGCGCCAGGCTCCAGACTGATCGACAGGGGGAGTGGGCGCAGCGGTCGAGCTGCTTTTGACCAAGTTCGAACAGGGTACGGCGGAGCCGGCCGTTATCGGCGCACCGGCGCGCTTTGTCTGGTACGCTGCCCTCCTGGCTTTCTCCTTTCTCCTCCTCGGCTGACGGCGCGAAAAGGTAGGGAGGTCCACCACGATACCAGACGACAGAGCGAAGGATTCGACCCGTCGCTGTCCATGCGAGCTGTCCCGCACGCTGGGCCCGCCGTCCCCGCCTCTGTGGCCACGACCAGCGCCACCGTCAGCAGCATCGGAGCGGCGCCTCTCCCCCTGCTGGACGAATCTCCTCGCCGGCGGACGACCTGTCGAAGGGCCATCATCGCCTCCACCCGGCGGCGCGCCCGGCGGCCTCTGGCCGTAGTTCTTGGAGCGAGTCACCGAGATCGTCAGGGGATACACCAGGGTCTTGAGCTGTGGCGGCGAGATCAAATCGTGGGCCGCGGCGAGCTCTTCCGGCGTCGGCGGCGCCCCTGGCTCGGGGACATGGAAGTCCACCTCCCTAGGAATAGCCTCCACGTCCAAACACCAGGCAGATAGGCGGACGCGCGACATGTCCACTCGCATTCGCGTCGACGGGTGGAGCTTCTCCACCCATGCCGCCGGCGCCAGCGCAGTTTCAGCCGCCTCAATCCCCCAGCAGTTGTCCGGGATGCCGATGATCTCGACGTCAACCTGCGTGGCCAGGGCTCCGGCGACGGCGAACCTGCGCCTCGACCAGGGGGTAAAACGGAGCCGCACCGTCGGCGTGCGCACGAATGGATCTTGCATCACCAAGTTCATGTCATCCTTCTCCGCGAAGAAGAGGAGAAAACTCCCATCTCGGTACGGCGTTACAGAGAACTCCGAGCTCTCGAGCTCCTGATGCAGGTCCAGCAGAGCCTCCTTCACCCTCGAGCGCGTCAGCGATCGTCGCGAGCCATCGTCAGAGGCGATCACCGCGTTCTGCAATTCCTCCTCTGCGTCGTCGACCTTCTGCGTGCGGTTGAAGATGCACGCCGCACGCCTGGGCGGAGAAACCGCCGTGGAATTGGCGCGGGCCGGCGCGATCTCGGCGAACGAGACGACCTCCGTTTCCCGCGCCCGACGTGCTCTCGGATCATCCACCTCCCGCGCGCCACCACCTCCGGGAGCCATCGCAAACGAGCCCGCCGAGCGCGACGTCGCCGCAGTCACCGGCAGGAGCGCACTGACCGGCGGGCTCGAGTTGTCGAAGATGACCGCGTTCCGTTGTTTCCATATCCACCAGGCCGTGAGCGTGATCAGCGAAGAGGTGCCTTTACGCATCGCGTGAGGGGTGGAGTTTAGGGCCAACGTCCACCAATTGACGAAGTCATCTTCCACAACCGGAAGTCTGGCCGTGGATCGTATCCAGGAGAGAACCTCATGCCAAATTGTTCTCGAGAAGGAACACCCAACAAGGAGATGCTGCATGGTTTCCGTTTCCTGGTCACAGAGAGGGCAGTACTCCTGATGCGGTAAAGCCCTCCGGGCCAGCCGTTCACCTGTCCAACATCGGTCAAGACATGCAAGCCACATGAAGAACTTCACCCTCGGTGGCGCCCATGTTTTCCAGGTTAGCTTGCAAGAGCCGGATTCTGTAGCCCCTAGGAACATCGCTTCGTAGCAGGATTTCGAGGAGTATTGTGCGTCTTTCGTCCACCGCCATATCAACCTATCCGGCGCGTCCGAAAGCTGTACGTCCTGAAGCATCCTCCATATTTGAACATATTGCCATAACGCAAGAGGACTTAAGGCACCCGAAATGTCCTCGATCCAGTTTCTCTGAAAGATTGCCTCCTGGACTGTTTTGCGCTTCCGACATCTCTTAGGAATTAGCGCGAATAGGTCCGGCGCTATCTCCCTAATTGACTTCCCTTGGATCCATTTGTCCTCCCAGAAAAGGGCCACCCTCCCATCTCCGAGCGTCATCTCAGTTGAGACCTCGAAGATTGCCCTTTCTGTCTTAGAGAACTGCATGTCCAGCCCCCTCCACGGTTGCAACGGATCCGTCCGCATCCTCCAAATCCAGCGCACCCTTAGACAGACTGATGTGCGCCCAATGTCCGGGATGCCGAGCCCTCCGAGCTGGAGTGATCTACACACCCTAGCCCAGTTCACATGACAGTGTCCCCCCTTTGCCTCGGTCCTGCCCACCCAGAGGAACCCGCGCAAGATTTTCTCTACCTTCTTGATTGTCTTCTTGTTAACACAGAGGACCATGAGTTGATGCAAGGGGATCGCCGCTAGCACAGCCTTAATGAGCGCGAGTCTTCCCGCTTTAGGCATCATGGCCGCCTTCCAAGTGGGGAGCCGGTCCGCCAGCCTGTCCACCAAGGGTTGTAGCGCCTCTCCCGACAACCTACGTAAGCTTAGGGGGATCCCCAGGTATTTTGTCGGAAAGGGAGTCAGCTGACAGCCCATGGTTGTGGCCGCTGCCGTCGCAATTTCCTCCGAGCATCCTATAGGCGAGACCGAGCATTTTCCGAAATTTGTATGTAACCCTGACGCGTGTCCAAAGAGCGCAAGGATGTCTCTGACTCCCTGCAGCTCCTCGCAGTCTGGGTGGCAGAATAGGACAACATCATCCGCATAGAGCGACACTGTTGTGACTAGTTCTCGCCTCGCCAACCGGCGCAGAATCAAAAACTCTGCTGCCTTTGCTAGGAGCTTGTTCAGCGTCTCAAAAACTAGCACGAAAAGCTGTGGCGACAACGGGTCCCCCTGTCTGAGCCCCCTACGGTGCCAAATCGGGGGGCCTGGCTCGCCATTAAGCATCACCCTTGTGCTAGCCGTGGAAAGAAGCATAGCCACCCACTCGCATAACCTCGGACCAAATCCCATCTTCCGGAGTACCTCGAAAAGCAACCCCCATGACACTGAGTCGAAGGCTCGAGCAATGTCAAGTTTAAGCATCACCCTAGGCTCCTTTAGCCTGTTGAGCAATCTGGCCGTCTGCTGGACTATCATAAAGTTGTCATGAATGCAACGGTTTTTGATGAAAGCACTCTGGTTCTTTCCCACCATCCTCTCCAGGTGGGGGGCCAGCCTTGTAGCCATGATCTTGGCCATCAGTTTGGTGAAGATATGGATCAGGCTAATAGGTCTATAGTCTCCCATAGCAGCCGCATCCGGGCGCTTAGGTAGCAGGATTAGGAGAGCCTGGTTCACCCCTTGGAGGCCACGTCCGTTCATCCCAAAGAATTTGTTAATTGCATCCATGAAGTCGTCCTTTATAGTCCCCCAACAGCTCTGCAGGAATTCTGCAGTGAAGCCGTCCGGTCCTGGCGCCTTCCCATGGGGTAGTCGCCTGACTACCTCCCAGACTTCCTCCACCGTGAAAGGCGCTTCAAGCCCCGATCGATCCTCCTCCGCCTGGAGCCCCAGGAAGTCTAGGTCCAGAGAGAAGTCACGATTTAGAGCCGTGCCCATGAGGCCCTCAAAATGCTCGAAAGCAGTCTGGGCCATCACCCCATGGTCCGACACTTTCACCCCGTTGATCTCAAGGCTCCTAATCACCGATTTCTGCCTCCTGTATGATGCGTGCTGGTGGAAGAATGTTGTGTTGGCATCACCCTCCGCGATCCAGGCAATCTTTGCCTGTTGTCGCGCCATAGTGCGCTCCAAGGAGGCAAGGCCCAGATGGGTCTGCTTCAGCTTGGCTCGGAGTGCACTCTCCAAGCCCGAAAGCTGCCTACCCTCCATAGCGGTGTCTAGTCTCAGAACCATCTCCCTTGCGAGTGTAAGCTGCAACTTAATACACCCAACTTTTTTGTCGCTCCAGCTTTTCAACTGACGACCTGTGCGCTTGAGTTTGGAACTTAGTCTTCTGAAAGGATCCGTGTTGCCATCTGGCTCCTCCCAGGCTGATTGCACTGCCTCTTGAAAGCCATCGAGCTTCACCCAAAATTGCTCGAACTGGAAGCGCCTCCTACCTGGCGACTTGGAGGTGCAGTCAAGCAATAGGGGAGAGTGATCTGCTATCACCGATGCCAGGCACCGGAGCGAGCAGTTCTCATGTAACTCCTCCCAATCTGACGTGCAGAACACCCAATCCAACCGGACGAGCGTCGGGGAGTCCCGCTCGTTCGACCAAGTATACCTCCGTCCCTGGAGGTAGATATCCTTCAAGCCGCAGTCGCTCAAGAAGCGCCTCATCCTCCCCATCATTCGTCTATCCAGATTGCCGTTATTCTTGTCCTCGTCCCTATAGATCATATTGAAGTCACCACAGAGCGCCCACGGGCCCGGTCTTGCGGACCGTACGTTACGCAGCTCCTGTAGGAAGGCAATTTTCTCTAGGTCCTCTTGTGGACCATACACATTCGTGAGCCACCAACCCGTCTCTTCCCCCACCGGGGAGACCCAAGCCGTGATCGCGTTCACGTCTACGTGTGCGTCCTCCAAGTGGACTTTCGAGCTCACCCAGGCGATGAGAACACCACCCCTAGTCCCGGTAGCCGGCAAGCAGATATAATCATCAAACTCGGCGCCTAGCGTCTCCATAACAATCGGAAGGGTTACAAGTGCCAGTTTCGTCTCCTGGAGACATACAATCGTAGCCCCCGTAGAGCTAGTAACACAGCGAACATTATTCCTCCTCGCGCGGTCGTTTAGACCTCGCGCATTCAGCACCAACATCCTAGGTTCGTAAAACATGAGGACGTTGAACACCCTAAGCTCGTTGATCCCCGTGATCAAGCCACCACCAGGCGACCACCCGAAGACTCCATCCTCCTCGGGGAGCATCCATCCCCACTAATCGCCGAAATGGTCCATCCGAAGAGTTCTCCAATCGCTGCAATCATGTCCTCCTCCAGGGGGATCTCGAACATCTTGTGGTAAGCCTCCATCGCCTCTGAAGATGGGACCTCCTCCTTCTCAATCAGGCCGAGTTTGCGCATGAGGTTACGTTGTGCCTTTTGCTCTGCATTCAGCCCACAGGGTTGCTTCGCGAGCCTCCCGCTGCGACGGGGTTGGAAGTCCATTTCCGCCAGGCGGCGCCACAACGGAGGGGTTTGCAAGATGCACTCCGTGCGCGCCTTTGCCGCCGCAAGGAAGCCACCCAAGGTGCGCGGAATGGCCGCGTTGACACCCTTTTGCGCCTCACGTGGTAAGGTTGCCGACGGTGGGTCACAACGAGAAGGGCGAGCATCGGCGGTTAGCAGCGCCTGTGTACTATCCGTGTCACCCCCCCTCTCCTCCGGACAGGGGGATGGCTCCGCTCTGATCGAAATCGGCGAGTCTTCCACCTGGGTTGAAGTGGGAGAGGTGGTTGGTGATGGGGTTTGTAGTATTGGGGAGTTAGGGTCGGGAGAATCCTCGGATCGTCCCCCCTCTTCCTCCTGCTCCGCATCCAAACCGGCCTCCTCCAGCTCCCGAAGTGGGTCAAGGTCACCCAAGTGCGGCCCAACCAGCGTGGTTTCCATCTCGCCTGAGTTCTGGGCCACCGTAGTGGCAGCCGTGTGCTGGGCCAAGTCCAGCCCAAGAGGCGCCTCACCCATCATCGTACCTTCCACCAACGGAGCCTCGACGACCCGGTCATCGCACCCTATCCCATCGTCATCCATGCGCTCATCCTCTCTGCGCTCTTCCTCGCAACAGACAGAGGAGAGCAAGCACGGCGCAGCTGGCACCTTCTGGAGCCCGACCAGCGCACCCACCCTCTGCAAAGCCTGGTCTCCCGACCTTATCTCTGCCAACTGCGACGCGCGCCAGGCTCCAGACTGATCGACAGGGGGAGTGGGCGCAGCGGTCGAGCTGCTTTTGACCAAGTTCGAACAGGGTACGGCGGAGCCGGCCGTTATCGGCGCACCGGCGCGCTTTGTCTGGTACGCTGCCCTCCTGGCTTTCTCCTTTCTCCTCCTCGGCTGACGGCGCGAAAAGGTAGGGAGGTCCACCACGATACCAGACGACAGAGCGAAGGATTCGACCCGTCGCTGTCCATGCGAGCTGTCCCGCACGCTGGGCCCGCCGTCCCCGCCTCTGTGGCCACGACCAGCGCCACCGTCAGCAGCATCGGAGCGGCGCCTCTCCCCCTGCTGGACGAATCTCCTCGCCGGCGGACGACCTGTCGAAGGGCCATCATCGCCTCCACCCGGCGGCGCGCCCGGCGGCCTCTGGCCGTAGTTCTTGGAGCGAGTCACCGAGATCGTCAGGGGATACACCAGGGTCTTGAGCTGTGGCGGCGAGATCAAATCGTGGGCCGCGGCGAGCTCTTCCGGCGTCGGCGGCGCCCCTGGCTCGGGGACATGGAAGTCCACCTCCCTAGGAATAGCCTCCACGTCCAAACACCAGGCAGATAGGCGGACGCGCGACATGTCCACTCGCATTCGCGTCGACGGGTGGAGCTTCTCCACCCATGCCGCCGGCGCCCAGCGCAGTTTCAGCCGCCTCAATCCCCCAGCAGTTGTCCGGGATGCCGATGATCTCGACGTCAACCTGCGTGGCCAGGGCTCCGGCGACGGCGAACCTGCGCCTCGACCAGGGGGTAAAACGGAGCCGCACCGTCGGCGTGCGCACGAATGGATCTTGCATCACCAAGTTCATGTCATCCTTCTCCGCGAAGAAGAGGAGAAAACTCCCATCTCGGTACGGCGTTACAGAGAACTCCGAGCTCTCGAGCTCCTGATGCAGGTCCAGCAGAGCCTCCTTCACCCTCGAGCGCGTCAGCGATCGTCGCGAGCCATCGTCAGAGGCGATCACCGCGTTCTGCAATTCCTCCTCTGCGTCGTCGACCTTCTGCGTGCGGTTGAAGATGCACGCCGCACGCCTGGGCGGAGAAACCGCCGTGGAATTGGCGCGGGCCGGCGCGATCTCGGCGAACGAGACGACCTCCGTTTCCCGCGCCCGACGTGCTCTCGGATCATCCACCTCCCGCGCGCCACCACCTCCGGGAGCCATCGCAAACGAGCCCGCCGAGCGCGACGTCGCCGCAGTCACCGGCAGGTGCGCCCGGTGGTCACCCCTGAACCCGTCTCTCGGAACCCCCGCCACCGCGCCTGCCTGCGATGAGCGTGGCGGTATCGCGGCCACTGGCAAGGGCGCGCGCAGGCCACCCCTTACCTCGCCCGCGGGCCCTGACGCCGGCGCCAAGCTCGGCAGCCCGTTGCCCACCCCGGCGTTCACCCTCTCGCCCTCCGGCGTCGCGGGGCGCCACGGCTCCTCGCAGTCGCGGGACCAGTGTCCCGCCTGTTCACAGCGGATACAGACGGGGCCAACGTCGCAATCCCGTGCGCGGTGGTCATCGGAGCGGCACAACAGACAGAGCCCATTGAATTTGCCCGCCTCCCTCGCCGTCCGCCGCGTCTTGTCCGACACGAGCTTCCCAGCGCGGCGACCCCGGCGGCGTTTCTTCCTCTTGGGCATCTCCCACGGCTGCTCCCCACGGGGTTCCTCGAGCAGCATCGCCGGAGAGGCCACCGGCGAGCCCTCCTCCGGATCCGAGGCCAGCGGCGAGTCTCCGTCAGGCTCGAACAGCAGATCATCTGGGTCGTCCAATTCATCGAACGCCCTCGCCACCTTGTCGTAGAGCTCACCCCCGGCCGCCCTCTCCGGCGTCCCCTGGAGCACATCACGGTAGGACCGACGAGGGCCCTCCGAGCCGGAGTCGCGACTGGCGCGCCAGCGGTCGTCACGCCCGCGTGGTCCCCGCGGTGAGTCTCCGGAGACTGGGGAGAAGACCGGGGTGGAGGAGGAGCAGCCGGCCATGGCCTGAGAGGTGGTCGTCGCGCCCGGAGCGGGAGGCGACGAGAGGTGTCCGCCGCGGCCGGAGTGGCCAACGGCGCGGGAGGTGGGAGGTGCGAGCGGAGCGCTCGAGCGGGCTTGTGTCGTTCCCAACAGGGTACTTCTGCGCTACACAAGTTTACATTTTTATAGTATACAGATACATGTACTTCTGCACGTTGCAAGTGTACTTCCTTTTAATTATTTTGTAGTTGTTCAGTTCGTTTTTTCCTCTGCCATCGGAGGCTAAAAAGCAAGGAAGTGAATCACAAACTTTTTTAACATTTACAGAGTAGTGTGGAAAGTGAATAACAATTCCAAATTGGGTCATTTTTTTTCCACGAGCACTGACCGGCGCAAATGAAAGAGACCGCAAGTGGTGGGAATAAAAAGATCGGAAGCAAGTAATCGGGGGCTCGACCTTCAGCGGGAGCGCATTACGGTGGGAATAGAAGATCGCAAGCCTACTCGTGTCAACTTGTGTAGCGCTGCTCCTACTGGTCGCTCTGCTATTGGCGTCTCTATACAAACGGCACACAAAGGAGTTGACACGGGTAGGCTTGCGGCCTGACGAGCAACTAAGGAGAAACATCACATGCAACGGAGGGCTGGCACGGCTGCAGCTTGACAATGGGGCGCGGGCCGATGGATCTGAAACGCGAAGAAGAGGTCACCTATCGAAGCTGCCACCGCCATGAATTTGGACCGCGAAAGCCCCAACTGCCTGCCCGCTGTGGTGCGTCCATGCCGCTCCGGCGTGCGTGTCGACATGTGTTCTAAGGCGAGCTACTGCCTGCGGATCCTCGACGGAGAGCACGTCTCCACTGCTGGACATGGCACACCAGGATGCGGTCCAAGCAGATCGAAAATTATCAGATCCCGACTCCAAACTCCGATTTGAGGGGTTGGCCTCGTCCCAAATTCTCTGGCCCAGCCGCCATGTCTAGCTCTAGTAGGAGAAGGCTATATGTACCCAAACATTTCTTGCAAAGAACAGGGGCAGCTCGAAGTCGAAGCAGAGCATGAGGCGAGGGACTTGGCGGCGAAGAACTTGTCCAGATCGCGCTTGACCTTCAGAGACTTGCGTTTATCCTCCCGACTGGACAGCTCAGAGGGTCCAGGATCGCTCATCCGCCGGCGGCGAAGGCGCGCTCGCGCTCCTCCAGGTCCAACTTTCACCCCGGTGGCGGCCGCGTGGCCGACTGACATGGAGAACTGAAGGCGGAGGGCCTTCTAGGAGCTGGAGAGGCTCCGGAATTCGACAGCGGCACCGGAGCGGTCGAGCTGCCATAGCCACGACTGCACCCGATAGGCCTTCTCGATATGCTCTACGCATCAGCGACTACTCGCCAGCCCGCCAGTGTCCTCCAGCGTCCGCGACCATCGCTGTTGACTGATGATGAGTTCTTTTTAGAAAAACAGCACAAGGAGGAAAATGACGGTCGTCTAAAGAGGACAAAGAGACTACCCCGAGTTGAGGATGTGCCTCACGGAGCGTCTCTCCCCCGAGACTGGCGACTCGGTCGGCGATGCATCTCCGCCCCGCCGCACGGGCTGCAGGCCGGGTAGCAGGCAACGGCGCAAGGGGCGCCGGGCGGCGACGCGGGCGGGGGCCCTGGCCATGGCGCGCGAGTCCGCTGCGGGAGGCGATTCGGGGAGCAGCGACGGGGAGACGCCGGCGAGTTTGGGATCGGGATCCACCCGGCGCTCGGCTACCCTAGGTGACTTTCTCCCGGGCGCTCTGAGGGAGAGTGGCCGGGGAGGGCTGGCGGGGGCCGCGGGCCCGGTGGCCAGGGACGATGCGTCTCCGGCGTGCAATTCTTCCTCAAGGTCGACAACCGAGCGGGCGACGGCGGATGTGGATCTTTCTTGGGCGGCGTTTCCGGCACTGCGGCTGCGGGGTTCCTCGTCGTCCTCTCTGCCCGCGGTGCCCGGGGAGGCACACACAGATCTGCTCCGGGAGGGCCCGGAGGCAGCGACGGCGACGTACAAGATCTCACCTTGCCGGAATGTTCATGCGCCTGCAGCGGAGGGTCCAGCTCGGGAGCCCTCGTCCTCGCGCGCGTTGGGGGAGCATGGGGCTCTCTCATCGGGGTTGGACTACCTCATGGTAGGCTCGCTGTCGGTGCGGCTTCCGTCGTGCACGCGCGGGGCGGCGGCGGCCGGGAGGATCGAGGGTGACCTAGGTCGCTCGGTTGACGAAGGGGATTGGGCACTGGGCCTGACTTCCGCAACTGGGCCGCGCGGGGTGGGCCTCCCTGTGGCCCAGGTGGGCTCTGCGGGTGTCGCACTTTTGGTGGGCCCCGAGGGGTCAGTGGTGCGACCGGACCAGGTGATGACAGACAGGAGGCCCAACTCTGGCCCTGGTCCCGCACCGATCCACTTATATAAGTGGTGGTGGCTCCAGAAGGGAACCCTAGATCTCAATCTAGGTTTTCCTGCCTCCTCCGAAGACGTGCGTCGCCACCGAAAACGAGCTCTGCGCCTCCATCTCTCGTTAGGTTCCTCCCCCCTTCCTCGCCCCGATGGAGCGGGACAAGCAAGATGAAGGCCGCAAGGGGAAGCGTTCGTTCGCGGAGTACGCGGGCGGCGGGGATCGGCGCGACCTGGATGACCGCCTAACACGGGAATCCGAGGAGAACCACCGGTTCTACGGGCGGGACTCGCCGCCGCACCGTAGCCGAGAGCGGGAGAAGCGGGATCCGCGCGACAGGAGGCGCGAGGGGCCCTCCCGGGGTGGCCAGGGCTCCTTCCAGCGTGGTCGTTCGTACGGCCGCGAAGGGGGAAGACAAGGTGACCGCCAGGGTTCGAGCAAGAAGAGGATTCCTGAGGGCCCGACCGAGGGGGCTGGAGGTCCCTTGGGAGGAAGCAACGCGGCGGGCGGCTCGGATACCACCAAGGCAACATGCTACAACTGTGGGATAGTTGGGCATCTGCAAGCGAAGTGCACCGCGGAGCCTTTTTGCGTAAAATGCAATGCAAAGGGACACCCGTCTGCGATGTGCACCATGGACGACCGGTTTGACCCTTACTGGGCAGGCTATGGTCGCGACGGCATTGGTTTCATGTGCCTGGAGGTGGAGGAGGGGGAACTGGGAAAGGCCCCCCCAAACTCAGCTACGGTCTTCGTGGAAGGGGCGACGTTGACGGCCGCGTAGGTGGAGAGTGAGTTCAAAGAGCTTGTTGACGAAGAATGGAACTGGCAAGTGAAGCAACTGAGCTCCGCAGACTTTGCACTCGTCTTCCCTTCTGCTAGAAACCTCCGAATGGCCATCAGGGGTGGTGGTCTGCGGCTGCCCCTCTCAAAAGCCAGAGCAATTGTCTTAGAAGGGGCCATGAACGAGCACGCAACAGAGACTCTGGTGCCTACTTGGGTGAAACTTCACGGCGTCCCACCCCCCTACAGGTTCGCCAATAAGCTGCGGGTGGGGGCGCGTCCGGTGGGGCGCCCGATGGCGGTGGATGAAGAATCTCTCGAAGACCCCGCACTTCCGGTTCGCATGCAGTTTGGCTGCAGGGCGGGCGCAAGGCTGGTGGACAGCTTTCCGCTCTTCGTCAATGAGCAAGGGTACAAGGTTAGGGTCGAGGTTGAGAAGGGGGCCGCCGGGGGAGGCGCTCCCCCACCACCACCTCCCCCTTCGCATGGAGATGACGACGACCTGGGCGACAAGAGCTCCGATGAGGATGCTGAAGACTGGGCGGGCAAGCGGGGCCGCCACTCATATCCGACTGCTAAGGCGGCTGCTCCAGCTTTGGGCGGCAGCGGCTCAAACAGCAAGTCGGCCCCTCTCGCTGCGCTGGAGGCTGCCCCTACGATCCGGATTGCCCAGTACGGGTCCTTCCTGTCCGCCAAATCCAAGGCCTCCCCTCCTGTGGTCTCCTCTCCCCCTCCCTCCGTGGCAGTGACGGTCTCGTCGGGAGACCAACCCCCTGTCCCTTCCCCTTCCGTGACGCTCGACTCCGACACGGCGGCGGTCGGGCCGCAGAAGTTGGGTCCGGGGATCGCTTCTTCCATCGACTGGATGGCGGATCCAGAGGCCGCGCGCGCCAGGGAGCGCAGGAGCAAGCGCGACACTGACCGCCCTGCTAAGGTGCTTGCGGGCTCACTCAGCGGCTTCCCCCAACCGGATTTTTCGGGTGATTCGGCGCTTCTGGAGGGGTGGTTCCGGCGCTCGCGGCCTCTGTGGCTAGGGGACTGCGGAGCTCGGCGATCCCGGTGGCAACCCTCCGCAAAAGCGCGCGGGGAGAGGGGCTCACGGAAGGTCCGGTGCTGGAGCGGGCGTCTGCTCGGGCAGCGGCTCGCGATGATCCAGGTACGCCCTCCATTTCCCAGTTCTTAGTCCTTGACTCCCTTCCGGACGATGATTTACTTGCGGTGGCCGCGGATAGTGGCATCGCCATTGACCCCTCCCTTGAGTCCCCGTCGGACTTCTTATCGTTAATTAGGGCGGCTGAACTGGCGCAAGCTCAGCTTGCGAGGGCAAGGGAAGCCCAGGCTGCCACGGCGACAGAGTCGCTGCCTCCCAATGCCACTGTTGTGGGAGGTGCGAATGATTCACAGATATCACCAAGGGACAGGGGTCCCACGGTAGATCAATCAGAAGGAACGCTATTACCGGGTGGCTCTGCGGGGGTCGCACCTAAGGGGAGCGGCTCCGGGGGTCCTGCCAAACGTACTAGGAGACAGGTCTCGGCACGCCTTACTGCAAAAAAACCCTACACTAGAGCCTCACGGCAGAAGGGTCAGCGACCCCATCCACAGCCAACACCCGCCAAGCACGGGGCTCCTCTCAGGTGTCCTAATGCGATGGCTTTTTATGAACATCCGCGGGTTCTGCGCACCGGGGCGCAGAACCATGCTCAAGGACTTTCTCCGGACGCACAAGATTGATGTTGTTTGCTTACAAGAAACCATTAAGAATGATTTCTCAGATCTGGAACTTCGTAGCATAGAAGCAGGGGATCTCTTCTTTTGGAACTGGCTTCCGGCGACTGGGCAATCCGGGGGGATGCTCATAGGGGTCAAGGATAGCTGCTTTGAGGTAGGATCGATGGACTGGGGTGCCCATTTCATTAGTCTAGAGGTTTCACATAGGCCCTCTTCCAAGAAGTTCATCTTCATCAACGTGTACGGTCCCGCGGACCACTCGTTATCCAACCAATTCCTAGAGGAAATTTCGGCAAAGATTGACAGATGTCAGCTCCCGGTGGTGATGGGGGGTGACTTCAATCTTATCCGGGGAGGACAAGACAAGAGTAATGGTATTGTCAACTGGGCGCGGGTTGACCTGTTTAATTCACACATTGCCAACTGGGGTCTCTGTGAAGTAGAACGCTCAAGGGCGCGTCATACGTGGACCACCAAGCGTATCAATCCGGTTAGATGCGTCCTTGATAGGGTGTTTATCGACCCATCGATTGGGGTTGAATTTCCGCTCCTCTCGCTAGTAGCTGAGACTAGCCTCGGCTCGGACCACACGCCGCTCATCCTGGACTCGGGTGAGGGTACCACGGTCCGCTCCAACCGCTTCTTATTTGAGACGGGGTGGCTGGAGGTCCAGGGCTTCGATGAGATGATGGGTGATAGGTGGGCTCTTCTGTCCGAACGGGTGCGGGGTAGGGACATTATTGACTGGTGGAGTTTCATGAGCGGTGGCACGCGGCAGTGGCTCCGCGGGTGGAGCCGTAACCTGGGTAGGGAAGCCAGAAACCAGAAGGAGTCACTCCTCACATCCATTAAGTCCCTCGACGAGAAGGCTGACTCTGTTGGCCTCGACGACGAGGAGTGGTCATTTAGATTTCACCTTGAAGACCAACTCCTCCACGTGTTTAAAGTGGAGGAGGAATATTGGCGTCAACGTGGCAGAGTCAGGTGGGCTCTTCATGGGGATGCCAACACTGCTTATTTTCACGCAATTGCGAATGGGAAAAGACGGCGGTGTATCATCCACACGCTGATCTCAGGGGAAGAGATCATCACAGGGAAACGAGAAAAACACATATATGATTTCTATAGAGATCTCCTCGGCTCATCTGCACCTAGACATTGCACCCTCGTCAACGATATCTGGGCTGGGGCCCCTCTTGTTTCGGATCAGGACAACGATAGGCTCTGCCGCACTTACACGGAACAGGAGCTAGAAGTTTTAGTCAAAGCGATGAAGTCCAATACCGCCCCGGGACCGGACGGCTTCCCAGTGCTCTTCTTTAAGAGATACTGGCACCTGCTGAAGAACGGGGTTCTTCACATTTTAAATGACTTCATGCTAGGCCGGGTGGACATTGCTAGACTCAACTTTGGGGTTTTATCCCTGATTCCGAAATGCCCGGGTGCGGACAAAATTACCCAGTTCAGACCTATCGCTCTTATCAACGTTATCTTCAAAATCATTGCCAAAGCTTATGCTTCTAAACTCGACCCAGTGGCGCACAAGGTGATCAGCCATAACCAAACTGCCTTCATCAAGGGGCGTTTCATACTTGATGGTGCCTTGGCGCTTCACGAAATCACTCACGAGTTAAGTAGCAAGAAACCGGGAGGCATTCTGCTCAAACTTTATTTTGAAAAAGTGTATGACCGAGTAAACTGGGACTTCCTGAAGGAGGTGCTGCGCCGGAAAGGTTTTGATGCCGGCTATGTACACAGGATTTCCCAACTTGTAGAGGGAGGCCAAACTGCGATATCTATCAACGGGGAAATGGGCCCTTTCTTTCGTAATAAAAGGGGTGTGCGTCAGGGGGACCCCCTATCCCCGTTGCTTTTCAACTTTGTCGCCGATGGGCTCTCGGCGATTTTACACAAAGCAAACTCTGCAGGCCACATTCAGGGAGTGGTTCCTCACCTCTACCCGGGGGGGATCACCCACCTCCAGTACGCGGACGACACGATCATTCTCATCCAGTTCGAGGAGCGAGCGATCGCGAACCTTAAATTTCTCCTCATGTGTTTTGAGAACATGTCAGGATTAAAGATTAACTATCACAAAAGCGAAGTCATTGTCATGAACCAACCAGTTGAGGTGCAACTGCGGGTGGCTAGACAATTGAACTGTAAACTCGGGAAATTCCCCTTCACGTATCTTGGTCTACCTATCTCGGACCGTAAGCTTTCCTCAGGTGGCCGCCTTATTCTTTCCAACGCTTGTCTCGACAACGTCATGACCTATGCCCTCAGACTGTTCCTTCTACAGAAAGGGGTGCACGAAAAATTTGATTCCCACCGAGCTAGATTCTTTTGGGAAGGATCTGGGCCAAACAGGAAATACCATATGGTCAACTGGCCATCTGTTTGTCGCCCAAAAGAGCTCGGTGGTCTTGGTCTGATCAACTCTCTCGAGATTAATAAAGCGTTAATGATCAAATGGATTTGGAGATTGTATCAGGTAGATGACGCCATCTGGGCGGTGATCATTCGCAACAAATACACAGGCGACAGGGATATCTTTGCTAGTAACGCGAGAGGGGGATCGCAGTTTTGGAAGAGCTTACACAAAATAAAACATCTCTTCAAAGCAGGAGCTAGACATCATGTCAACAATGGGTTGCGCACAAGATTTTGGGAGGACTGGTGGTGCGGGGAGGGCCCCCTAAACCGCCAATTCCCAGCCCTTTTTAGTATCTGTGACAATCAGGCGATCTCCGTTGCCCAGGCTTTGGGAGGAGAGTTGCGTTTTAGGAGATCCCTCGACGCTAGAGGTTTAGTGCAGTGGCAAGAGCTCTTGGAGCTGGTACAGGCGACCCACTTATCCCTGGACCACGACAGGATCTCCTGGACCCTGGAACCATCTGGTCGGTTCTCGGTCCGGTCCATGTACTCTCACCTGGTTCAAGGTCCCCCGAGCCCCTCCCATAGGTTCATCTGGGAAGCCAAACTCCCGCTCAAATTAAAAGTCTTCGCTTGGCAGCTGCTGCTTGACAAGCTTCCGACCGGGGAGCAGCTTGCCATTAGACATGGACCCTCCACGGGGCATTGTGCCCTCTGCGGAGCCATCGAGAACACCGAACACCTCTTCTTTTCGTGCTCCCTCGCCAGGTTCGCATGGTGTGCTCTTAGACAGGTCCTCGGGAGGGCCTGGAATCCTACCACTAGAACCCAATGGCTACTTTTGCTCAACCAAGCCGAACCTAGGGAGGCAAGGCTAGGTTGGGTGCTGTTTCTTGCTCAATCATGGGCTCTCTGGAATGTTAGAAACAAACATGCCATAGAGGGGAAAATCATCCGTCATCCTGCTGATATCTTGTTCAAAACACTCTTATTCTTGCAGCTATGGACCCCCACGCTTAGGGAGGAGGATCGAGAAGACGCCAGAAGTTTGGTGGACGAGCTGAAAAACCTCCACCGCTCATGCTTACACCCCCAGTCGTAGAGAGCTTCCGGGCGCCCCCCTGGTGTTTTCTTCTATTTTTAGCTTTTATCATTCTGTGTTGGCTTAAGCTGTATGCCCAGCTGTTGTTTCGACTGTCTTGTTTCTAGAGCGGTTATCTTTGGTTAGCTGCAGGCTAAGCTGTATGCCCCGCATGTGTAATAACTTCTGTTTGAACCTGTTTGGCTTTGTTAATTCAAAGTCGGGCATAAGGCCTTTTATCTTAAAGAGGACAAAGAAGGATGGAGCTAACTCCACTTCAATAGGATCGGCGGGTTCCCGGGAGGAGCCCGTCCGGTGGCAACGAAAATATTTATTTGGAACAGCCGAGGGATGAAGAAGAACTCGGCAGTTTGTGCTCTCCTTGTAATATTGAAGAGAGTTCGCTCGGACGTGATATTTCTTTCTGAGACACATCTAGATAAAAAGAGAGCAGAGAAGCTGAAACAGAGACTTAAATTTGATTGTATGGATATTTTCGAGAGTAATGATCGGGCTGGGAGGCATTTGATGCTTTGGCAAGCATAGCTTAATGTCACATCTTCTGAGGTCCACTTGAGTTACATTGATATTAGAGTGGATGAGAACACGAGCTCGGCATGGAGGTTTACGGGGTTCTATGGGTTCTATGGCGAGCCCAATAGTCCACGGAAACACCTGACTTGGGACTATATGCGCGAGCTGAAACTGATGAATGATCTTCCGTGGGTGATAGGTGGTGATTTCAATGAAATTTTATATGGCTCTGAGAAAGAGGGGGCATTGTAAGGCTAGTCACAATGGGGAGTAACATATAGTAGTAACATACACATTTTTCTAGACTATGTTACTACCTTCACAATGGATAGTTACATAAAAGTGGTGCCATGCAAAGGTGTATTTATTAGTTTGTAGACACATGTTGCATTAGGAGGTGTGATGTTACGGTAACTAGCTAAGTTACCACAACCATCTCTATCCTCATTAAATACTTGCCACATCAGATTTTCTGCTTACGTGGCATTGATGTTACTACTTAGTTATTGTCCATTGTGACCAGCCTAAGGCCGACGCGCTATATGCAAGCATTTCGAGACGCTTTGACCGCATGCAACTTATCAGAACTGGGGTATGTAGGAGATATTTTTACTTGGCGAAGAGGTAGGATCAGAGAGAGGCTTGATCGTGTCGCTGCAACAGAAGCAATTTCGGATTTATTTCCAAACCTTGTTGTGATCCATGAGGCATTCGATAAATCGGATCATTGTCCGCTGCTCATTGACACGGAATATACTACTGGCCTTCTTCCCAGGGACCAGACTAGGACTCGTCGCTTCGAAACTTGGTGGCTGAGGGAGGAGAGACCATCGACTCAATTGTGGAGGCAGCGTGCACTATTGGAAAACGGGGCTTTTGCTCACTGGCGAGCACCCCTTTCGCCCCGGCTCGGCCACCACCCGGTGCAAAAGACTGCAGAGATGGGGCCGGGGCAAGAAGGCGTGTCGTGGGTGGGGTCATTTTCCCCGGTTGGAGGCACAAACCGGGGCTAAAGGCCCTCAACGAGCAGGGCACGTGCGGGCGCGTCGTGGGAGGGGGGGTCTTTTGTCCCGGTTGGTGGCTCCAATTGGGGCAAAAGAGCTCCACCCAGATGAAAAGTTGTTTCTTTATTTCTATATTGCCCTTTAGTTAATAATTTCAATTTCATTAAGAAAAACTAACCAAATAGATGCACAATGAAAATTAATAGAATTCTTTTTTTCTTCAAATCCAATTTTTTTCTCTTTTTTTATAAACACTGTCATGCCAGCATTCTTCACTTCTCATGCCACTCACTTTTTGGTGTGGTGTGCTCACTTGTTTTTTCCTCATATGCACAAGAGGTGTTCGATGAAATGCCCGAGAGCATAATGTCATCTGAGCTCGCAGAAAACAAACATGTAATATTGCTGGACTATTGTGTAATAATGTATCAAACCTGCATGGTTCATGTATTTGGATTAATCCACCTCTGTTTTCCACATGTTTTGTATCAACATCACTGTCGGGCGTGTGAACTGGAGGATTTGTAGATATATAGAACAACAAACGGTGTCGCCATCATACAGCCCGACCGTGGCTCATGAGTGCATATATGCATATCAAAAGCACGGTCGGACGTATGATGGCGAATCCGGATGATTTGTAGTCGGTCGATGAACTGAATGATGTATCAAACCTTTTGTCAAACCTTGAATGGGGGATGTAGAACAAAACAATCGGTATCGCCAGCATACAGCCCCACCGTGGCTCCTGAGTGCATATATGCATATCAAATCCACGGTAGGACGTATGCTGGCGAATCCGAATGATTTGTATTCGGTGGATGAATTGAATGATGTATGAAGGGACTCCGAGAGGTGGGCTATATATAGGGTCATCTGGCTCACAAAGTGTTGTGCTAGGGTTTCGATCCAACGGTTAAGAAGCGCTCGAAAGAAACACCCCTGATCCAATGGCTAACAAGCGCTCGAAACAAACACACCGTACCCCTGATCAAACGGCTCACAACAGCTCAAAAGAAACACACCCCTGATCCAACAACTCACAAGCTCTTGAAAAAAAAACACGATCCGTGTGATTCTTTGTGATTGGTCCCAACGAAACCGTAACCCTTTAGTCCCGGTTGGTAAAACGGGCCGGGACTAAAGGGTCTGTTTCTTCTCACTATATATATGTATGCATTTCCACCATTGGCATAAACACATATAAACTCAGCGCTCTCCCATGGCTTCTACCGTACCTACTCTAACCTTCCTGCAGGCGGAGGCACTTTCCGCCTCGAACTACCCCTGCCCTCCCGGCTACAGCGTCCCCGCCGGTTGGATGCTGAGCGCCGGAGGAGTGCCGGTCCCTCCTGTTCCTCAAGGTGTGGCGCGTCGGACGGCCATCACGAACCACTGCTACCACGACCTCACGCCGGAGGAGCGGAGGAATCCCAGTTGGAATCCCGACTACCGTCCTACTTGGGACGTCTTCTTCATTAATCGGCGTGAGAGTGCGCTCGCCAGGTAAGAGGAGAACGGCCCGCCCCCTTCGAACTTCAACGAGGCCGATCGTCAGCTGTGGTGGGGCGGCGGACGGACTCTTCAGAGCGTCATGAACTATATCAGGGCCGGCGATAACCCTCTCCTGCGCTACCCTCACGCCCAGTCCTGGGGTCGTGATCGTCCGAGGGAGTCCAGAGCACCGTCCGACAATAGCGACGACGACGGCGGCGACTACGACGACTACGAGTCAGAGTACTATAGGCCTAGGCAGGAGTATGACTAGCAGATCAGATCCACTCTTGCCATTATGTACTGCCTTGTTTATCTAGATCTATGTTCTCCGTTTAGGTTTAGATCCACTCTTTCCATTATGTACTGTCTTGTTTATCTATCCAAATGTACCGGCCTCCTCCTAATGTTAGCTCTTGTGAGTCGTTGGATCAGGGGTGTGTTTCTTTCTAGCGTCTGAATCCCACCAATCAGGAAGAATCATACGGAAAACAAAAAACTTACGCGCTAGCGCGCCGCAGTTTGCCGGAATACAAATTCTTCTATTAAAAACAGAAAACAGACGAACACTACTCCTCATCGTCATCGTCGGGGAACTCGTCGGTAACCTCCTCCTGGTCGTCGTCGGCGGCGAACTCGTCGGTGACCTCCTCGTGTTCGTCGGAGGTGCACGATATTGTGTCCGAGATAGGCCCAGATTTCGCCGGCGTGGTCGGCCCGGTGGAGCTCTTGCAGCGCATTCGTCCTCGCCTCCCGGGCGGCCTCTAACACGAGGTGGCGTTCGAGGCGGAGCTCCGCCCGCTCAGCCTCGCGGGTCTGACAGAGCTCTTCGTCGGCGCGCTGCTCCTCCGGATTGTTCCGGTAATACTCGCGGATGGTGCGCTCATCCCTGGCGTCGACTAGGCCCTGAAACGCGCGGTGGCGGAGGTGGTGGTGGTCGGCGGCTGAGACGATCTGCGGCGTCGGCGCCCTGGCCTCCGCTTCCCAGCGGGTGTGGCAGCAATTGAAATTCATCAGCGACCGCGGGCACTCCGAAGTCGCAAAGGAGCCAAGGGGGATGCGGTCGTCCCCGTAGCGGATCTCCGAAGTGAATATTCCGTTTGGCCACGCTCGAACGCCGCGGAAGCCGGTGGTGCTGTAACTCCTCGTAGGCATGGCGGCGGCGCGGCGGTTCGTGGAGAAGAGAGAGAGGAGTGGACACGTGGAGTGGAGAAGACGCTCGAGGCGCGACATTTTATACCGCACGTTCGCGGCCATGCGGCACAACTCCTGCGTCACACTTTTTATAGTTAGAATAATTATTTTTAAAGCAGAAAATGTATTTAAAATGTTTACGCAATTTTAAACACTTTTTCATATTGAAAGTTTCTCCAAATTTAAAACCATTCATAAACTAGGTTTTTTAGAATGTTTGAAATTTCAAAAAATTTTACTAGTTTAAATAGTTAGAATAAAAAATTAAACAGAAAATGTATATGAAATGTTTATGCAATTTTAAAAATATTTCATATTGAAATTTTGTCCTAATTCAAAATCATTTGAAATGTATTTGAACAAACATTTGAAAAAGTATTTAAACAAAGCAGGGAAAAAATGGCGGCAGGACACCAAAAAACGAAAAGTTGGGCCTTTTGCCCTGGTTCGTGTTACTAACCAGGGCAAAAGGGGGAGGTGGGCGGACAAGCGACGGCCCACCTCTAACACGAACCGGGGTAAAAGACCCCCTTTTGCCCCGGTTCGTGTTACCGACCGAGGCAAAAGGCCCCCATCTATATAACCCTGATGGTGCAGATCTTGCACTCGTTGGGATACCCCAAGAGGAGGGTGTGATGAGCACAGCGATAGGAGTTCTCCCCTTAGTTAAGAACCAAGGTTATTAATCCAGTAAGAGAATGAGGACCTTCGGAAGGTTGCTGCTAGTGACGGTGGTGCTGGCGCTTCACCGGTGTCAGCAACAACGTGGAACCTGCACACAATACAACCAAAATATTTTACCCCAACGATACAGTGAGGTTGTCAATCTCACCGGTCTTGCTGAAAACAAATATTAGACGTATGGTGTGGAAAAACAGTGTATACTTGCAGTAAGTAAAGAAATCAGGAAATTATTGTGGTTTGTTTAACAGTGTGGAAAAATGGACTGGGGTTCATAGTTTCACTAGTGGTGTCTCTCCATAAAAGATAGCATGCTGGGTGAACAAATTAGAGCTGGGCAATTGACAATAGAGGTTGCACCATAGTGCACAATATGACATGAAGATTACTATGATATTTAGTGCGGGCATTACAACAAGATACATAGACCGGCATCCATCTGCATCTATGACTAATAATCTACCCTCAGGTCATCATCCGAACCCCCTCATGTATTAAGTTGCAAGCAACAGATAATTACATTAAACAAACTGTGTAATGTAAGCAATGATTATGCATGCAGGCACTCTCACCATTGTTTTATCCCTAATGGCAACAACGCATCCTCCCTTTCATGTTTATGTCACTCGAGCAAGGCAACAAGAAGGCATGAACCCACTATCGAGCATAAATACTCCCTCTTGGAGTCACTAGCAACTACTTGGACAGAATAACCACTAGCAATGGAGAGCATGCAAGATCACAAATAACATAAGCAAATAAAGACTATAATCAACTTGGCATAAGGGCATTAGTCATCGGATCCCAGCAAACACAGCACAGAGAATTACATAAAATCAATCTCGGTCATGATAGGCAGCTCACGAGATCTAAACATGGATGCATATGAGGAGAAGACAACCATCTAGCTACAGCTACGAACCCGTAGTCCAAGGATGAACTACGCACGCATCACTCCGGAGGTAGGCATGGTGATGTAGAAGCCTCCGGTGATGATCTCCTCTCTGGTAAGGTGCCGGAAACAGCTTCGGAACCCCTCCCCCCTGATCTGGGGTTGACGGTGACGGCGACGGCGGCTGCGGAACTTTTAAGGGGATTTTGATCAGGTGTCTAGGGTTTTCCATCCGGGGGGCTTAAATAGGCGAAAGGGCAAAGGCGGTGGAGCTCCAGGGGCCCCACACCTATAGGTGGCGTGGCTAGGGGGCGCGCCACCCTATGGTGTGCCCCCCCTGCTGCCCCTCTTCGACTCCTCTTTGGTCTTCTGGACGCTTCCGGCGAAAATAGGACTTCCGGGCTTCAAAGTTTCCAATTCCGAGAATATTTCCAGAACAACTTTTCTGAAACTAAAAACAGCAGAAAACAGGGAACTGACTCTATGGCCTCTTGTTAATAGGTTAGTCCTGGAAAATGTATAAAAATGACATAAATAAGGGAGAAAACATGTAGCAATTGGCATAATATCATCATGGAGCATCAGAAATTAGGGATACGTTTATGACGTATCAAGCATCCCCAAACTTAGTTCCTACTCGTTCTTGAGTAGGTAAACGATAAAACAATAATTTCTGAGGTGACATGCTACTAAAATAAACTTGATCAATCTAATGTAAAAGCATATGCATGCCGAGATCATAAAACTTTAAACACAGGCATGATAAATAAAAATTTAATAATAAAGCATAGCAATTACTTTGCATCACGAAGAGTAACTCAGATAAAGGATCTTGAATAACAATGCAAATAAAGGTAAACGTTTGTTTCAGGTATAGAGAAATCATGGTAAAGTGATATTTCGATAGTCCGTAAGAGTGGGGCAAAACATAAATGCCAGGACACCTTCAAAGTTCATGAGGAAGCCTAGAACAAATAATTTAAGAACAAATGATATCACATCATGAAGTAATTATTGATGCTTATGGGACAAATGCACATAGAACTCAGAATGAAAAAAATGCTCTCTCAAATGTGCATAAAGTTAGAAGATGGAGACTCAACATAAAAGTAAAAGAAAGGTCCTTCGTAGAGGGAAGCAGGGATCACTCATGTGCTATAGCTTTATTTTATTAATCAGAGGTATTAAAAGTTTGACACTCCACCCATCCATCTTTCACAAACCATGGCTAACCAAATCCTCGGGTGCCTGCCAACAATCACATACCGTGGAGGAGTGTCAATATTTTGGGAGATGTATGCTAATGTCAACGAATCGTAAACAGAAAATACAGTACGTCACAAGCCAACTGGATTCACAAGAGCGGCTCCCATGGTGAAGGACGCAACTGGTGTAGAAGGCCATCCCTCTTTCTCTTTTGTTTACACAATTATGCTTTGACTCATAAATCAGGGGCAAAAATAGTGAAGAGAATTTGTTTGTATTAATTTGGGGCTGGGCACCCCGCTGCCAGCTCTTCTATCATTTGGACAAGTGGATGAAGCCACTAGTCCAGGGTGTGAAATCCAATCAACAAGTGAGCTAAAGATTCTCTATTGACGTCCTCATGAGCAAAAACAGGAACATAAAGCAGAAGTAATTTTGAAGGTTTTAAAGGTAACATATGAGCAATTTACTTTGGAATGGCAGTTAAATACCACATGTAGGTAGGTATGGTGGACACAATGGGCAAAACTTTGGTTTAAGGGAGTTTGTATGCACGAGTAGAGCTCATACTCAGTACAGGTGGAGGCTGGCAAAAGACTGGGAGCGACAAATCAAGAGAGCACAAGAGCCATAATCATGCATAGCGACATAAGCATTATTAATTAAAACATAAGCAGTATCATAAGTTCAAAAACGAAGTGGTCATGGAGGCTATTCGTGACTGGTTTGTAGTCATAAACATGGTGTGAGCATGCGCCAAGTCAACCAAATAAAACATTCGAAAGAGAATACCATATATTGATGCTTTACTATGACAAGAACAACTCATGAATCTTTCAATACATATTAAACACTCTCAGCTATTTGAGGCTAATCATGCTACTAAATAACCACAAGGCTTTAAAACTAAAATAACATTTAGCATGGCATGAAAAAGTCCTAGCCACAGTCTATACAAGCTTCTACTAGTACTGTTATAAATTCTACTTCAAGCAACAGTTTTCTTTCTCCCAACAAGCACCATACAAAACATGCTTTAACAAAAAATACTATTTATGATACAGCAAGCAAACATGAGAGTACTCAAATAATACTACTAAAACTAACAACTCTAATAAGATATGCATGCAAAACAGGAGCTAAATAAATGCAACAGCTAGACAGAGACTAAGAATACAACGTATTCTCATGAAAAAGCGGAGCATGTCACTCTCCAATATAAGAATGCTGGGGTCCAACCAAGATTATTATGAAATTAAAAACAAACTGAAAGAAAAAGCAAAAGAAAACTGAAAACAAAATTAAAAGACGCTCCAAGTAAAGCATATAAGATGCGACCGAATAAAAATATAGTTTCACTAGAAGTGACCTGATAATTTGTTGATGAAGAAGGGGATGCCTTGGGCATCCCCAAGCTTATACGCTTGAGTCTTCTTGGAATTTGCTTGGATGTACCACCGGGGCATCCCCAAGCTTAGGATTTTCACTCTTCTTGATCACATCATATCATCCTCTTCTCTTAACCCTTGAAAACTTCCTTCACATCAAAATTCTCACAATCTTCATTAGCAACGTTAGTGCAATTGAAATAATAAATTTACATGGTTCAGTTTCAATACAAGTCTAACACTCAAAAACACATTAGCTACTATCACAACTTCTTTCAAAACTCTTTTTCTCAAAAGAACACCAAAACAAAGAGATTAAGATGCAAATGCGATAAATGGAAGATCGATTTTTTAAAACTCTTCTGTTGCTCAAATCAAAAAGTGGTCTTCTAAGAAAAGTTCCGTATATAACTCAGGATTAAGAAAAAAAAAGCTCAGGTCATTTTGAATTTTCTGTGATTTTTAACGGAATTAACAGTGGACAGCAGAAATTTGTTTCCTGCGCAGAAATCTGAAATATAGGCTCAACTTTCCACTAGAGGCTTTACTTGGCTCAACAAAAACACAAAAGAAAATATACAGAGGGGTTCCTAAGGAAATATACAATACCCAGGTGCAAAGCACATCAAAGAAAACAAAGGAAAACTGAATGAAAACAGAGAAATAAAACGGGTTGTCTCCCGGTAGCGCTTTTGTTTAACGCCTTTCACCTAGGCACAGAAAATCAACGCAAGTGTTTTCAAGTAAAGAAGCATCAAGATCATATTTTGCTCTAATAATAGAGTCAAATGGTAGCTTCATCTTCTTTCTAGGAAAGTGTTCCAAACCTTTCTTGAGGGGAAGTTGATATTTAATACTCCCCTCTTTCATGTCAATAATAGCACCAACAGTGCTAAGAAAAGGTCTTGCCAAAACAATAGGACAAGAAGCATTGCATTCAATGTTCATAACAACAAATTCAACATGGGAAAGGTTATTATTAACCATATTAAGAACATCATCAATTCTACCAAGAGGTTTCTTCTTAGCATTATCAGCAAGATGAACATCCAAATAACAGTGTTCCAACGGTGGTAAATGAAGCATATTATAAAGATTTTGAGGCATAACAGAGATACTAGAACCAAGATCACACAAAGCATTGCAATCAAAATCATTTACTTTTATCTTAATGATAGGCTCCCAACCATCATCTTATTTTCTAGGGATAGATGTCTCAAGTTTCAACTTTTCTTCCCTAACTTTCATGAGAGCATTGGTAATATGTTTTGTAAAGGCCATATTCATGGCACTAGCATTGGGACTTATAGCAAGCTTTTGTAGAAACATAATAACTTCAGAGATATTGCAATAATCAAAATCAATATTATTATCATCAAAAGTAATGGAACTATTATTTCCCACATCTCTAAAAATTTCAGCACTTTTATCAGGAGCAATTTCAGTAGTTTGAGGCAATTTAGCACGTTTCACCAAAGGAGTAGAGACTTTATTAACACCAACTACTTTACCATTGATAGTAGGAGGTTTAGTAGCACTTGGAGCTTCAGTTTTACTAGTGGTTGTGATAGTGCAAACTTTAGCAATATTATTCTTTTTAGCCAATTCTATAAGCATTGTTGTTAAAATTATTATTTATAATAAAGTTTACATCAACATGCTCTTCTTGAGCAACCAAAGAGGCTAAAGGAATATTATTAGGATCAAATTGAGCTTTACCATTAACAAGCATAGACATAATAGCATCAAGCCTTTCACTTAAAGAGGAGGTTTCCTCAAATGAATTTACCTTCTTACCTTGTGGAGCTCTCTCAGTGTGCCACTGTGAATAATTTATCATCATATCATCAAGAAGCTTTGTTGCATTGCCCAAAGTGATGGACATAAAGGTACCTCCAGCAGCTGAATCCAATAGGTTCCTTGAGGAGAAATTAAGTCCTGCATAAAAGGTTTGTATAATCATCCAAGTAGCCAGTCCATGAGTGGGACAATTCTTCACCATAGTTTTCATTCTTTCCCAGGCTTTAGCAACATGTTCATTATCAAATTCCTTAAAATTCATTATGTCACTTCTTAGGGATATAATCTTAGCAAGCGGATAATATTTTCCAATGAAAACATCTTTATACTTAGTCCATGAATCAATACTATTTCTAGGCAAAGATAGGAACCATTCTTTAGGTCTTCCTCTGAAAGAGAAAGGAAATAATTTCAGTTTAATAATATCTCCATCCACATCTTTATATTTTGGCATCTCACATAGTTCAACAAAATTATTAAGGTGGGCAGCAGCATCATCAGTACTAATACCAGAAAATTGTTCTTTCATCACAAGATTTAATAAAGCAGGTTTAATCTCATAGAAAGCAGCAGTAGGAGCAGGTGGAGCAATAGGTGTGCAACTAAAATCATTGTTATTTGTTGTAGTGAAGTCACACAACTTAGTATTCTTAGAGGAACTCATTTTAGCAGAATAAAAGCAAGCAAGTAAATAACAGCTATGAAGTAAACTAATTTTTTTTTTGTGTTTTTTATATAGAGAAATAAAAACAAGACAATAAACAAAATAAAGAGATTGTGAGTGAGAGACTCCCCTTTCTAGAAGACTTCCTTCTCCCCGGCCACGGCGCCAGAAAAATTCCTTGATGGTGCAGATCTTGCACTCGTTGGGATACCCCAAGAGGAGGGTGTGATGAGCATAGCGGTAGGAGTTTTCCCCTTAGTTAAGAACCAAGGTTATCAATCCAGTAGGAGAAGGAGGACCTTCGGAAGGTTGATGCCACTGACGGTGGTGCTGGCGCTTCACCGGTGTCAGCAACAACGTGGAACCTGCACACAACACAACCAAAATACTTTGCCCCAACGGTAATGTGAGGTTGTTAATCTCACCGGTCTTGCTGAAAACAAATATTAGACGTATGATGTGGAAAAACAGTGTATGCTTGCAGTAAGTAAAGAAAGCAGGAAATTGTTGTGGTTTGTTTAATAGTGTGAAAAAATGGACCGGGGTTCATAGTTTCACTAGTAGTGTCTCTCCATAAAAGATAGCATGCTGGGTGAACAAATTACAGCTGGGCAATCGACAAATAGAGGTTGCACCGTAGTACACAATATGACATGAAGATTACTATGATATTTAGTGTGGGCATTACAACAAGATACATAGACCGACACCATCTGCATCTATGACTAATAATCCACCCTCAGGTTATCATCCGAACCCCCTTTGGTATTAAGTTGCAAGCAATAGATAATTGCATTAAACAAAGTGTGTAATGTAAGCAATCATTATGCACATGGGCACTCTCACCGCAGTTTTCTCCGTAATGGCAACAAGACATCCTCCCCCTTCACATTTCTGTCACTCGAGCAAGGGAACAAGGAGGCATGAACCCACTATCGAGCATAAATACTCCCTCTTGGAGTCACTAGCAACTACTTGGCCAAATAACCACTAGCAACACAGAGCATGCAAGATCACAAATAACATATGCAAATAAAGACTATAATCAACTTGACATAAGGTCAATATTTATCGGATCCCAACACGACATAGAGAATTACATAAGATCAATCTCGATCATGATAGGAAGCTCACGAGATCTAAACATGGAGGCATATGCGGAGAAGACAACCATCTAGCTACAACTACGAACCCGTAGTCCAAGTATGAACTACTCACGCATCACTCCGGAGGCAGGCATGGTGATGTAGAAGCCTCCAGTGATGATCTCCTCTCTGGCAGGGTGCTGGAAACAGCTTCAGAACCCCCTGATCCGGGGTTTACGGTGACGGCGGCTGTGGAACTTTTTCGGGGATTTTGATCAGGTGCCTAGGGTTTTCCATCCGGAGGGCTTAAATAGGCGAAATGGCACAGGCGGTGGAGACCAGAGGGCCCCACACCCATAGGTGGCGCGGCCAGGGGCCGCGCCACCCTATGGTGTGGCCCCCCTGCTGCCCCTCTTCAACTCCTCTTCGGTCTTCTGGATGCTTTCGGGGGAAATAGGACTTCCGGGCTTCGAACTTTCCAATTCCGAGAATATTTCCAGAACAACTTTTCTGAAACTAAAAACAGCAGAAAACAGGGAACTGGCTCTATGTCATCTTATTAATAGGTTAGTCCCGGAAAATATATTAAAATGACATAAATAAGGGAGAAAACATGTGGCAATTGGCATAATATCATCATGGAGCATCAGAAATTAGGGATACGTTTATGACGTATGAAAGTGCCATCAAGATCGCCTACAACCCCATGCAACACACAAGGACGAAGCATATTGAGATTCCTCATAATTCCACCCGGGATCATGTGGCAAGGGTGATATTGAGCTAGCTTATGTCCCTACCAAGGATAATCTCATGGACATCTTCATGAAGCCACTTGATCGGGCAAGATTCATGTTCTTGAGGAATGAACTAAATATCATCGATTCTAGGAGTTTGACTTGAAGATCTTGCACACACCCCTATAGTTAATACGTGTTTGGGTTTAGGTGTAGGCATGGACATAGGGGGAGTGTTACCCTAACACATTGGGTTCTCCCTCCCCCCCATTATGCCCAAAGCAAAAATTCATTGTTATCTCTCTTTTTTTAATGTTGAATTGTGAGCTTCAGTGTCAAGAATTGGCAATGCACCCAAGATATATCTTCGCGATGTCATACCAACATTCTCTTACATGGTGGCCTAGGCCACCAACCTCTTCTTAGTGAAGAGTTGGATCTTAGTTGGGATTTTTTGAGTTCTTTGCACTTCGCTCGTTTTCCTAGCTAAGTGTTTCTCTTAGGAAAATCTCTCTCACTTGGCCTTTCATTTGTGTGTTTCTTTCAAGTGAGGAGGAGAAGTACTATATTCAGTTTGGTCTTCCATCCTAAGCCTATCTCATGCTAGAAATATCTTCTATTCTTGAACATACTCAAAATTGTTACTAGAAGAATAGGAAGGGTGATGTCGTGGTGTTATCACGGCAAGTGCCCTCATGCGAGAACTAGATTGCGAGGCCATTGCTACTGAGCGGAACTTTGAAAGGGTTAAGGTGGAAACGAAAGACGCGAGTTTACCCAGGTTCGGCCCCTCTATTGAGAGTAAAACCTACTCCTGCCTTCTTACTATCGGGAAACAAGGTCTCTATTACAAACGACAATTCCGGATCTCGATGTCTCGAGTTACCTTATTATTGACTTAGAACTTGTCTTTCTACGTCCCAGAGTCTCGCCTTATATAGGGGACGAGACCTCCGGGTTACAGAGGATCCGGGTTACACCCGTTGTCGGAGTCCTGCTCTAATCCGGTTCTAGGTCATCCCAGCCGGTTCATCCCGTGACTTGGTCATCTCCGTCCGCCCTTGGGCTGCCCTCCAGGCCTTGGGCTCTATGCTCCTTAACACAAACTCTGGGCTGGTCCTCTATCTTCTCCGGGTTACGGAATAGGTAACCCGGGCCTCCTTTCTCTTGGATGACAACCATAACCCGGATCTTCCTGTTATAAACCGAACCATCAGCCTTGAGTCCCATTCAGTGGGTTTCGGTTTATATGAGGGGTATGTGATGCTCCTCCTCACCTATTCCCCCGACATTAGCCCCCAGGTTAACGTGAAAACTTAAGTTTTGGACTTACGATGTTTACGTTAAACTTCTTGGAGCGCAAGCCAGGAAAAAAATTATTTGCCTTTATAAGATAACTCTCAAAAATATATCTGGTCCGGATTTCACGGGCTGAGCTCTTTATCTCCAGGAACATATCTTTCCATTTCTTGGAAAGATAACTCCCACGTTTTCATCTCCCAGATCTTTGGAAACAGAAAAAAATCTTAACCTAGCCCGAATTCTTCTCCACGCAATTACTCCATTTTTTCAGAGAAAATCTCCTCCTGTGATCCGATCTTGCTGTATTTTTCCTGTAAAAAGTTTAACTTTGAGGGGTCTTTGTGCAAAGTGTCGGGGGGCTACCCCCGAGTAGGGGAAAGACTGGTGGTAAAACAGTGTTCAAAGTGTACGGTTCGCCGGGTAGGCGGCTACCCGGGTACCCGGTATCCGGTGGAAACTACTCGGTGACATGTACAAAAGGCCAAGAGAAGATACAAGGGAAGTTCGGGATTGACCGAGTAGAACTCAGGTGGCCCGAGTAGATGAGAAGCTATCCTACTCGGGCACAAAGTCAATGGAGCAGTTGTCAGAGATCCCGCGTATCCCGCAGCCGTACAGGCGTGCGGTTCAACTTACTAGGAACATGATTATCTCTGCTGAGACGTGGGTACAGTGAGGGTAGGCGCCTGTCAAGTCCTGTCACTGACAAGGGGGACAGGACATGTCAGCGACCTACCCTAAGGGCCTGACAGGGTGGACAAGACATGTCAGATGGACGGCGCGGTGACTTTCGGCACTGCGTCAGCGGGAACACGGAGGCGTAGGCCGTTGTCGTAGTAGAGTTGTCACCTCGAGTACTTTTAACTGTTGTTTACTCGCTGGCCACCAGTATATAAGGTGGCCATCCCCCACCTGCGCGAGGGACGTTGGCCCAGAGAGCATTTATTGCGAGACTTAGTGACACACAGAGAGAGAGCTAGCAGTTGGCTACCCGGCTGAGAGTAGGATTTGTACTGTGGCTACCCGACTGAACTATATACAGAGAGGTAGGCAGGAGTAGGGGTGTTACCTCCACACGAGGGCCCCGAACCTGGGTAGATCTTGGTGTTTGCAGTGTTTCTGAGCGCGTCTACGTGACGTGCGATCCCTCCCCGAATACCTACAACGTCCATCGGCCCCAATCTTTAGCCACCCTATGGCATCTGTCTTCTCCACACCACGACAGTTGGCGCCCACCATGGGGCCAGCAGCGGTGCTGGCTGGGGTGCATATTTGGACGGGACCGGTTTCTCCATCGGGGGAGCGCGTGGTTTATGGCCTTGTCCACAGATTCGGCTCCTTCGACTTCGTCAGCGACAACACCGGCGATTTCGGCGGTAGGCCCTTGCCTGCAGGCGGTTCCGTGTTGTTGTCATGGTGTGGAGAAGACAGATTCCATAGGGTGGCTAAAGATTGGGGTCGATGGACGATGTAGGTATTCGGGGAGGGATCGCACGTCACGTAGATGCGCTCAGAAACACGGCAAACACCAAGATCTACCCAGATTCAGGGCCCTCGTGTGGAGGTAACACCCCTACTGCTGCCTACCTCTCTGTATATAGTTAGTACCGAGTAGCCACAGTACAATTCCGTCCTTCTTCCGAGTAGCCAACCTCTGGTTCTCTCTCTGTCTAGTGCTAAGTCTCGCAATAAATGCTCTCCGGGCCAACGTCCCCCGCGCAGGAGGGGCCTGGCCACCATATATACTGGTGGCCAGTCGAGCAAACAACGATTAAAGGTACACTAAGTGACAACTCTACTGTGACAACGGCGCACGCCTCCGTGTTCCTGCTGACGCCGTTGCGAGAAGTCGCCACGCCGTCCGGCTGACAGGCCTTGTCCACCCTGTCAGTCTCACAGAGTAGGCCCCTGACACGTCCTGTCGCCCCTGTCAGTGACAGGACATGACAGGCGCCCACCCTCACTGTACCCACGCCTTGGCGCAGATAATCATGTTCCTAGTAAGTTGAACCGCACGCCTGTATGGCTACGGGATACGCGGGATCTCGTCAGAACGGCTCCATTGACTTTGTGCCCGAGTAGGATTGCTGCCCATCTACTCGGGCCACCTGAGTTCTACTCGGTCAATTCCAAACTTCACTTGTATCTTCTCCTTGGCCTTCAATACTTATCACCGAGTAGAGTCTACCGGATACCAGATACCCGGGTAGCCGCCTACCCGGCAAACAGTACCTTGATCTCTGGTTTAGCACCTGCCTTAACCCTACTCGGGGGTAGCCCCCCGACATTAGTCCCCGAAACTGGTAGAGTCCAGCGAACTTGTTCGTTGGGCCCTGCCAGCTCAAACCAAATTTCCTCTGTGAAGAAGTGTGGCCGAGTTGCTCCTCAACTCGGGCACTCACAATCTTTATTCGAACTTCTCTGATTACGGTCTGGGGAGAAATCTTCTCGGTGCCGAGTAGATCACACGATGCAGAGTTCTGCCAAAAACTTACACTTAGCTTAATTTTCAACGCGCTCCCGCTCGATCCAGAGCGAATACATCTTCTCGTGTCCAGGGAGGGCACGTGTCACGCACCCGCGCTCCCGACGCCTCGGTTCTGGCGTTGCAGCGTGCCACGCGCCCATCACTGCACCTGGGGCCCACGGCCCGTTGTGTCACCTCGCCTGTATACTCGAGAGCCCACGACCCACGTCGTGGGATTAACTGTGCCCGTTACGCGTGCATATCGCTGTGTGCGTTTCTAACAGGCAGTTAATCCCCACTCCGCACGATCTCACGCACGATTAATCCCACTTAGTAACTGCAATTCGCGGAGGGATAAATACCCCCGCGCCGCCTTCGTCATCTCTTTCCTCGCACTTTCCCCAACTCCCGCTCCCTCTCCGCCTCCGCCGCCGCGAGCTCGCAACGCACCGCCGCATTGAGAGCAGAGAGAGATAGAGAGAGAGCCTCTTCACGCGCTGTCGTGGTGGTGTCACGGCAGATGCCATGGGATGGCTAAAGATGTGGGGACGATGGACGCTGGAGGTGTCCGGGGAGGGATCACGCGACGAGTAGCCGCGTGAGGTAAGATCCACACAACACAAACAACACGATGTACCCAGGTTCAGGGCCCTCGTGAGGAGGTAAAACCCCTACTCCTGCCTTTCTCTATGTATTACGGTGTCTCACCGAGTAGCCACAGTACAAATAGTAATGCTACCGAGTAGCCCCTTGCCCCTCTCCGAGTAGAGCTAGGTCAAGAATTTAGGGTTTCTAGGGTTTCTAGTGAGCCACTATGGGAGCATCTGAGAGCGTCTGTGAGTCTGCCTCGCGCAGGAGGCGGCGGGGCACCTTATATACATGGTGCCCAGCCGGATACGTCCAAATCCTAGACAAGTGTCGACATAGTGTGCACACTGTCCTTTCTCCGAGTACCCGCTGACAGCTTTGGTCGTTGGTCTTGGCTGCTTCTGTAAAGTCGTTGGGCAAAACTAGGGGACAGACTGGTATCACTGTACCTAGTCACAGAGTAGGTCCCCCTTATCCTGCCACCGACTGCTTCCATGCTGTCACTGTCAGGCAGGCCGTCCCCACGTGAACAGTAGTTCGAATGCTGCCAAGTACGGACCCAGGATACGCGGGATCCTGTGTCAGAACGGCTCCTTTGACTTCCTGCCCGAGTAGTTTCCCGCCAAATGTTCCCGCCAATTGTACTCGGGCCAAACCTTCTACTCGACATGGTAGAAACTGATTGATATCTCCTTCTGGCCATCTTGAGGTGAGACCGAGTAGCAGTCGACCGGGTAGCGAGTACCCGGTAGTCGGCTACTCGACCAAACCTCTCTTCTGTAAGCGGCCTTTACCACCTGTCTTTACCCTACTCGGGGGTAACCCCCCGACAGCAGTCCCCGAAGCTGGTTGAGTCTTGCGAACTTGTTCACTAGGCTCTGCCAGCTTAAAACCAGCCTTTGTATCTCAGCCATCGAACCTCAAGATGACCGATTAGGTCCTCCGAGTAGCTATCCGGAAAGTATCTTGGGTTTCCTTTTCCGAGTAGCAGTTGCTTTCTACTCTGTATCCGAGTAAAAAGACTTAGCGAAAATTCGCAAACTGAGCCTCTGCAGCGCAGAGCAACATCCAGCCCTTCACGCAGGCACTGCCTACGTGTCAAGCATCCACGACCTTGTCGTTTGGTTGCCCAGGACACGACGCCACGTGTCCAGTTTTCACGCCGTGGGCCCACCGGCCGTCATGTCCCATCACGCGCAATTACTGGCCACGATCTGAAGGTGGGATCAAATGCGGCCGTTACGCGCGCAACCCGCGCTTGTGTGCGTTTCTAGCCGGCCACAGGACCCACCACACGCCACAGTCGATCCCACTACCGCGGTGGTAACGGTAATACCGCGAGGGAGATATAAATACCCCCGCGGTAACTTCCCTTTCTTCTTCCCTGCTCTTTTCCCCTTCTGCCTCTTGTTCTTCTTCTCCACCGAGCCCTCCGCCGCCGCGCAAGCTTCTGCGCCGCCGCGGACTCACCCCACCGAGCACCCCCACTCGAAAATCATCCACTCTTCCCGCTCGCGACGATGGCCAAGGCTAGCTGGGCGGGTTCCTCCGGCACCAAGGCCAATCTCGCCTGGCTCGTGACCAGCAGAAGGGTTCCCCCCGGCGTGGAGTGCCGGGCACCCGACGACGAGGTCGTGCCAACTCCGCAGGACGGCGAGCGGGTGGTCTTCATGTCGCACTTCGAGCGCGGCTTTGGACTGCCCGCCTCCAACTTCCTGCGCGAGTTCCTCGACCACTTCGGGCTGCAGATGCATCACCTGCCGCCCAACGCGGTCGTCTTCCTCGCCTACCACGCGGTGGTCTGCGAGGCTTTCCTCGGCATCAGGCCTACGACTGATACGTGGCTCAGGTACTTCAATCTCCGCCAACAATCTGTCGGGAAGAAAGACGGTGCAGGTATCGGCCGCGCCACCGACACGGGCTGTGCCATGATGGTGCAGCGGACGGGTACGAACCATCCCCGCATCCAGGGGCTGGACTCCTGCCGAATGTGGCAGCAGACCTTCTTCTACGTCAAGAACGTCCCCGCCACGGAAGGAGGTGTGGTTGATGATCGAATCAACCTGCCCGCTTGGAGGAACCGTGCTCCACTCGGGTCGAACTGGAAGGAGAAGCCCAACATCGACGAAATCGCCGTCGAGATAGAAGATAGACTCGGCGAGTTGAAGAAGCTGGGCCTCAAGAATGACGACCCGGTGATATGCTGGATCAAGCGCCGAGTACTCCCTCTGCAGGAGCGCTGCCATCTCATGTGTTACATGGGAGGCCCGCGCGACTGCACCAGGACCACCACCATCGAAATCGACGACGCGGATGTTGCCTATCATGCCAGGAACATGCTGAAGACAAGCCTCACCGAGAGGTGGCGGTATGGCTTCGCCCCGTACAGCCGCACGCTACCGATTGCCCGGGTACGCTGTTCCTACTCTGCTTTTGCCTCTGCTTCCCGAGTAGATAACTTTCCTTTCCGCCTCGACTAGCAATCACCTGGCGCACCGAGTATAGCACTTAGTCGACTCGCACTTAGGCTCAGTATGCTTTGTGTCTGCACGCCTATCCGGGTAGAACACTTGAAAAACTGCATAGGCTTAGTGTGCTTTGTGTCTGCACGCCTGTCTGAGTAGAATACTTAGAAAACTGCATAGGCTTAGTGTGCTTTGTGTTTGCACGCCTACCCGAGTAGAGTTCCATCCTGCTACTCGGTTGACTTATGATCCTTCTCTGTCTTTCAGACTCTTACTCGACAGCTGATTGAGAGTCGGGAAGTTTTCGAGGACAACTGGTTCGCCGATCGCGAGGAGGATGACATGCTGCCCTCTGACGACGCGGAACAGAGCAGTCCCGCTCCTGACAAGCGTGATGCTCTCCGCACTTGGTCGGATGAAGGCTCTCACGGTGTGGTTATTTTCATTCTGTTTGCTTCTGAGAAACACCAGCCCCTTGCACTGCTGTTCCTGATTCTTCCTTCTTCTCCTTTGAACTTCTCAGATGAGGCCGCTGCGGAGAGGGACGACGAGGATGAGGGCGAGAACGAGGGCGATGCGCCCCTCGTCATCCAACCTTTGTCTACTGCCCCTCCCGAAACCCGCAAGCGGACTGGGAGCGAAGCGCAGGTACCTCCAGCCAAGAAGAGGAAGCCCGCCGAGAAGGAAGAGGCCGCCGAGAAGAAGAAGAAGGTTACTGTCAAGAAACCCCGACGACAGCTTAAGTCCACCAATGCGTGAGTTCTCTTCTCGTTTGCCCTCCTTCTCGCGTAGTGCTGATTTCTCCCAAATCTCCCTCCAATCCCTGATCTCTTTCTTCTCTGCAGTCCTGCCATGGACGCGAACGCAGCCCTCGCGTCCGACCAAGCCCAGAAGAAACCAGTACCTCTGGTTAACCTGGACGATGATGATGAGGATCGCGACGCCAATGCTGCTGCTGCCGATCCAGCACGAGGAGCAGCGTCAGAACCAGCAGCACAAGACACCGCCGTCCACGACGAGAGACCCCCTTCTCCTCCGGCTAGCAACGCCGAGGAGAACCAAGAACAAGAAATGCCAGACGCCACCGCCCTTGAGCGGCCAGAAGTAGAACGGGAGCAGCCCACCACTGAGGTTGCTGCACAAGAGAACATCGCCGCCGAGCAGCTGACGACAGACGACACCGCCGCAGATGCTATCGTAGCGGATGTCTACCCACTGCCAGGCAGCGCACCGAGTGGTGTTCTGCCAGGAGCTGCAGCGGCGCCACCAACTGCGCAAGGCCCTACGCCACCGACTGCGCAAGGCCCTACACCACCAACTTCCTCCTCGTCTCCACAGAGCAAGGATACATCCAGCCCTCCTGGGCGAGCAGCCAAGCAACAGGCCCTTGATGCTCTGAGGGATTACTGTTCCAAGAAGGGCCTTTCTGAGAAGGAGACTGCCGATAAGATGGCTGCTGAGGAGGCCAAGGCCAAGGAAGAGGCCGCCGAGAAGATCAAAGCTGAGAAAGAAGCCGCTGAGAGAGCCAAGGCCGAGCAGAAGAAGGCCAGGGCTGAGCAGAAGAAGGCCGAGAAGCAAGCTGCCGAGAAGGCAGTCGCCGAGAAGGCAAAGGCCAAGACTGACGGGAAGAAACCCGAGGATGTCGAGAAGCAGGAAATCGAGAAGGAGCAAACAAAGAAGAGGGCCAGAGACCAAGGCGCATCCACAGGCGGAGCACTCGTGATCCGCGACTCCGGCCCGATTCCTGCTGCGCTCTCTGCGGGCGCTCGCGCTGCTGGCCAGCCTTGCTACCCGGAGTATATGATTGAGGTTAGCCACCAACATAGCATCGGCTTCCCTCCCCAAGATAAAGCTGTAGCTATTCAGAAGGGTAGGAAAGCTGTAGCCAGGAATACTCCTCCCTTCGATCCAGCCCAGAACAAACCCGTCAATATTGCTTCTCGGGGAGCCCAAGACAAGCCAATAACCTCCAAGGGTCTTGAGCAGGTACTGGACACTGTCGGCTACATCAGCGCCAAGTGGGACAGCGGGGTTCTCGGAGAGGAGAAGTGGCATGGCTTGACCCTTGGCTCCGTCGACCACTACCGCGTGGAGTGGAACAAGATCGACCTGGGACACCAGCCCATGTCCGTCTCCACCGACACCGCCACCCTCGCAGCCAAGATGTTCTTGCACCGCAAGAACGCCGAAGATATCGAACAGAGCTACGCAGTAAGTCTTTTTGCCTTTTCCGAGTTGAATTTTCTTCTCTTCTACCCGCCTTTCTTCTTTCTTACCATCACCCCCCAGTCCCCGAGATTTGGGTCGAGTAGGCGGATACTCTCCGAGCAGCCTCCTACTCGGGCAGAATCTTCTCTGCTTTGCCTAACTCATTTTCTTCTCGGTTTTCAGGATAGCGTTCTTAAGCGGACCAACTTATACCGCATCCTTCTCTGGAACCACTCCATCGCCAGGAGGCGAATTGCTGCGCTGGAGAAGGAGAAGTTAGCTGCTGAGGCCGCGAGCAAAAATGCAAACGACAGCACCCAACAGCTGGCCGAAGTGCAAGGTACACGCTTAGCCACGCGGTTTCTGCGTTTTATGTTTACGCCCGCTTCTGCTTTCTCACGCGCTAACCTTTTCTTCTCTGCAGACAAACTGAAGTCCTTGGCCGATGAGCATGAAAAATGCCGCGCTTTCGTGGCGAATGCCGAGGCCACCATAAAGAAACTTGAAGGTGAGTTTGCTGTTTACTCGGTATGTCCTTGAACTTGGTTCTTCTCTGCCCGTTTACTGACCTCATCTTGTCTTTTCGCAGAAGATTATAAGTCATTTGCTGAGGCGCACCAAGACTGCGTCAAGCCAGCCGAGGTGGAAAAGCAGCTATCCGAGCAGGCCATTACTCTGGTGAAGGACCATACCACCGAGATGGAGAAGCTGCAGCTCCAGCTTCAGAATGCACTCCAAGATGCCGTGAAGATTGGCGCCGAGAGGGACACGGCCATCGCCGAGAAAGCCAAGGCCGAGACCACTTTCAAGGCCAAGGAGAGGGCCCTCGAGGCTGAATGCGAGACTCTGAAGAAGGCCAATGCTGATCTTTTCGCTCAGATGGACACCTTGCGCCAGATCCAGTCAAAGCACATTAGCAACGAGGAATCTTGGAGAACCAAGCTGCAGCAGCTGCGCCGCCAACTAGTCGGTAAGTTCTTCTCTTCATTGCATCTTTTCTTCTCGGTCTTATTCCTTCTCGGCTTCCTTTTCTCTTTCTCGGTTTTTGATCTTGCCACTTGCTATTTCAGATATCTGGCCTCGCCTTGAGTCTACCTCTGCGCCCTCGATAGCCAAGGCCCGAGCAGTTCGCCTTTCGCTGGGTGAGCCGATTGACACCAGGGCTGATATCGAGGACAGCTTGCAGGTGCTCAAAGGTTACTTCGAACAGCTGGCCGGCTGCGGGACTGATTTGATGCACGCGGGCTTTGAGCTCCACCGGCTGTTCTGGCCTCATGATCCTGAGCCAAAAAGCATGCGGGCGCTCGCCCTCAAGCTGGAAGGCGTGAAGGCCGAGTTGAAAAAGTGGCGAGCCTCCGGAGCCCGTGCTGGTGCGGACGTGATGCTTCTCTGCATTGCGTCCTGGTATGAGAACCTGGATATGCAGCTGATCCGCGGGAAGCGCAATAACTCCAAGTGGGAGACTGATGCCGATAGCGTGGCCTTGCGCAAGCAGATTGCATATGATGTCGCAGAGTGCGCCGAGACGGAGGTCTACATCGATGGCGTCCCCGAACCCGACACCGAGTACGAGGACGACGAAGATGACGACGAGGAAGAACTTGGGGACTACTTCGAATCTCCCAAGGGCAAGGCCGGGAAGGGCAAGGCCACCGTCGTCGCGAGTAGCGATGAAGACGAAGGGGCGCACATCGACAGCGAGCCACTCGACTTCGGCACCTCCTCAGGTGCTGCTCTTGACGACACGGTGCCCCCTCCTGGCCACGCTTCAGGCTCCTCCTCGGCTCCGGGACCCGTCTCGGTGGCCACTTCCGAGCAGGCGGCCACCCAGGAGGACGCCGAGATGGAGGAATCCGCCGTCGTGCAGACGGAGGCTGATGCTACCCCACGCCAGCACCGAAGGGAACAGCCGCCACGGACTGCCACCGAAGAAACTGCTGCCAGGACCGCCGCCGAGGAAACAGCCGCCAAGGCCAGCGCCGAGGAACATCTCCTCTTCAACTTGAAGAACCTGCAATCTTTTCTTTCACTTGAACACTTTATCAGATCCCCCGGAATGCGGGGGAGCAGATGTAAACAGACTACCTTTATCTTGCTTGCTACTCAGTTTTTATGCCCACTCGGTTTACGTTGACATTAATCAATTTGAACGACACTGGCTCTTAATGCCGAGATGTGTTTCCATGCGAGTCCCCGAGTAGCTTTTCTTATTCAACCCCTGTTCTTTTCATCTCTGCTCTACCTGCGACTTGTCGCTTGTTTGGTATTCGAGTCACAAGAATCAAGGAAGAAGGCTGCAAATACTTGGCCGCTAGAAACAATCATGGTAACGCAGCCCACCACCTAGCCGAGAAGACGAAAACGAGGAACAAAAAGTAACCGACAACCTACTCGGTTCCTGCACTCCTTCTTCCTTAGTGATTTTCGTGTGCTCATTGACCTTTTGCTTGTTCTCTTGCTTGCCATGAAGCCGGGTTTCGGACAGCAGCAGAGTCGAAGAGTTGGCATATAGGTTTAAACACAGTACTCAATGCACCTTTGAGTTCTGAAGTGGAGCAACCGAATAGACAAAGGAACAAGCCGAGTAAAAACACTTAGAGCAATTTTGGGCGAGGGCAGTCCCCGAGAACAATTTTAGATTGCAGAGTAGAATTTCAACTCGGATGAAAGGGTACATACACATCTTTGCTTACGAATGAAAACGACGAAGTAGAGCTACATTCCAGGGGCGCTTGGTTTCCTCTCCAGCTTTATCTGCCCTGTTCGCCTGCGATGGGCGCACATCTACAAGATAGTACGCGTCATTGTGCAGCGCTTTGCTCACAATGAAGGGCCCTTCCCATGGGGGAGACAACTTGTGCATCCCGGCTGTGCGCTGCACAAGCCTAAGGACCATGTCTCCTTCTCGGAAAACCCTTGGGTTCACCTTTCGGCTATGATAGCGCCGCAGGTTTTGCTGGTAGATAGCCGAACGTGACAGAGTCAGCTCTCTTGCTTCTTCAAGCAGGTCAACGTCGTCTTCTCGAGCTTCTCTCGCCTCCACCTCAGTGTAGAGGGCTACTCGGGGGGAGTCATGCTCTAAGTCTATTGGCAACACGGCTTCGGCCCCGTATACCAAGAAGAATGGCGTGTAGCCGGTTGACCGGTTAGGGGTAGTCCTTAGACTCCACAACACCGCTGGCAACTCTTCTAGCCAACACCCAGGTGTTTTCAGCAGTGGCTCAATCAGCCTTGGCTTGATGCCTGCCAGTACCATCCCATTTGCTCTCTCAACTTGCCCATTGGAGGCAGGGTGCGCGACTGACGCAACGTCTAGTCGGATATGCTTATCCCTGCAGAATCGCACCATTGCCCCCTCTGCAAAGTTGGTGCCGTTGTCGGTGATGATACTGTGCGGGTAGCCATATCTCATAATCACATCCTTCACAAACTTCACGGCTGTGACCCCATCACACTTCCGAATAGGTTTCACCTCGATCCATTTGGTGAACTTGTCCACCATGACCAAGATATGAGTCATGTTGCCTTTAGCCGGCTTGAAAGGACCAACCATATCCAAGCACCAGACAGCAAAGGGCCATGTGATAGGGATTGTCTTCAACTCGGAAGCTGGCATGTGAATCTTACTTGCGAACATCTGGCAGCCGGCGCACTTTCTCACGATATCCTCAGCTTGCTGCAGTGCGGTGAGCCAGTAGAAGCCATGCCGAAAGGATTTCTTGACTAAAGCCCGAGAAGAGGCGTGATGCCCACATTCTCCTTGATGTATCTCCACCAGGATTTCTTCTCCTTCCTCTGGGCTCACACAGCGTTGCAGCACGCCAGTGGCACTTCTCTTGTGCAGCACATCTCGAACTATGGTGTAGCCCTTGGACCTTCTCTGAGTCTGCCTCGCAGTCACCTCATCTTCAGGCAAAGTACCGTCCCTTAGAAAGGATAATATGGGCACTGCCCAGCTCGGTGTCTCCCGCACGGGAAACACTGGTTCGTCCATTTCCATTGGGACAGGCTCTGTTGGTTGCACAGGAGGAGTAGGAGCGCTTCTCTGCAGCCCAGATCGATTGGCGAGAACTTCTTCAATGAACGCAACAGCTTCTGCGTTGAGGGCGGCAGTCCCCGAGTAAGGAATGGCAGTCCCCGGGTAGGGAGTGGCAGTCCCCGGGTAAGGAATGGCAGTCCCCGAGTAAGGAACGGCAGTCCCCGAGTAGGGAACGGCAGTCCCCGAGTAGGGAACGGCAGTCCCCGAGTATAGGACGGCAGTCCCCGGGTTCCCTGCAGCACTCTCCCAGTCAATCTCCATTGGGTCAGATTCTTCACTTGGCAGAGAAGGGACAAAGATGGATTCCGAGTTGGGGGAAGGCTTGATGGATGGCTTCCTCAAATGCTCCAAGGCAATTCCTGCCGGGATGGACTGCCGAGAAGATCCCAACTTGGACAGCTCGTCTGCGGCTTCGTTCTCTGCTCGGTGAATGTGCTGGAACTCACAGCCTTCGAAAAACCCAGTCATTGACTGCACCAGGAAGCGATACGATGCCATGTTGGCATCCAAGGCATCCCAGGTACCTGAAACTTGCTGCACCACTAGATCTGAGTCACCATAGCATATAATGCGCTGCACGCCAACCTCCTTTGCTACTCGCAAGCCATGCACCACTGCCTCGTACTCGGCTACATTGTTGGATGCCTTGAAGTGAATCTGCAACACATACTTGAGTTGATCCCGCTTGGGTGACGTAAGCACAACGCCAGCCCCGAGGCCTTCTTTCACCTTTGAGCCATCAAAGTGCATCTTCCAATAGTTGGAAACTGGAGCGGGAGGTTCATACTGCATCTCGGCCCAGTCCACAAGAAATTCCGCCAGTACCTGAGACTTGATTGCTTCTCTTCTCGTATACGCGGGAGCGTACGCGGCTAGCTCGATCGCCCACTTGGCTACTCTGCCACTCGCCTCCTTGTTACCCATGATGTCCGAGATTGGAGCTGAGCTCACAACAGTGACGGGATGCTCCTGGAAATAATGCTTCAGCTTCCTGGCGCCCAGGTACACACCATATGTCATCTTCTGGTAATGAGGATAGTTTTGCTTGGAACTGGACAGCACTTCACTGAGATAGTAGACTGGGCGCTGCACACTCTTGCCCTCTTCTTCTCGCTCCACCACTATCACCACGCTGACTACTCGGTTAGTCGCGGCAATGTACAGCAGCATAGGCTCCTTGGGTAGCGGACTAGCCAAGACGGGAGCACTAGCCAGCATTGCTTTCAGCTCATTGAATGCCACATCCGCTTGCGGAGTCCAGACAAACTTGTCGCTTTTCTTCATCAGCTGGTACAGAGGCAAAGCCTTCTCGCCCATCCGGCCAAGAAAGCGGCTCAGAGATGCCAGACAACCCGTGAACTTCTGCACATCCTTCAATGATCTCGGCAAAGACATGCTCTCAATAGCTTTTATCTTAGACGGATTGGCTTCAATGCCCCGACTAGAAACCAGAAAACCGAGTAGCTTTCCAGCTGGTACACCAAAGGTACACTTACTCGGATTCAGTTTCATTTTGTACCTGCGTAGGTTAGCAAAGGTTTCCTCCAGGTCGGCAAGCAGAGTATGTGTTTTATTCGTTTTGATGACAATGTCATCTACGTACACCTGCACATTCTTGCCGAGCTGGTCATGCAAGCATTTCTGCATGCATCTCTGATAGGTTGCACCCGCATTCCTCAGGCCAAAACACATGACACGATAGCAATAAGCCCCGTACGGGGTAATGAAAGCAGTCTTTATTTGATCAGCAGGGTTGAGTGCAATCTGGTGGAAACCAGAGTAGGCATCTATGAAAGACAACAGTTCACAGCCGGTAGTGGAATCGATCACCTGATCGATGCGAGGTAGCGGGAAAGGATCCTTGGGGCATGCCTTGTTCAGGTCGGTGTAGTCGACGCACATGCGCCATGCGGTGGCAGCCTTGGGATCTTCCTTTTTCTTCTCGACCATGACCGGGTTGGCCAACCAGTCCGGGTGCAGCACCTCCATGATGAAGTTACTGATCAGCAGCTTGGTGATTTGATCACCGATGGCCTTCCTTCTCTCATCCCCGAAACGACGCAAGGCCTGCTTCACAGGCTTGGCGTCAGGACGCACATGCAAAGAGTGCTCAACCAACTCCCTCGGGACTCCTGGTAGATCTTCATTGGTCCAGGCGAACACGTCCCGATTCTCACGGAGGAAGTGGATGAGCGCGCTTTCCTATTTCTCGGCCAGCCCGGCACCAATGATGGCCACGCGCTCCGGGAACTCGGGGTCAACCTGGACAGTCTTGGTCTCCTTGGCAGCTTGGAAAGCAGTACCATGCTGAGTACTCGGCACACCTTGTGCGCCAGCTTGTGCGGACTGAGCCATGGCCACCACCTCGTACATCTTCTTCTTCTCGGCAGCAATCACCATCGATTCCGCCAGCTGAGAGCTAGCAGAGGCACACTCCATGGACTTCTTGTAATCTCCCGAGATGGTGATGATGCCATTGGGCCCGGGGATCTTCATCTTCAGGTAAGCCACATGAGTGGAGGCCATGAACTTGCTCAGAGCAGGCCTGCCGAGTAGAGCATGATAGGGGCTCTGATGATCCACCACTTCAAACTGCAGGCGCTCAGTGCGGCAGTTCTCCCGAGTACCGAATAGCACATCAATCCACACTCGGCCAATCGGGTTGCATGAGATCCCGGGCACAATGCCATGGAAAGTGGTCTTGCTAGGCAGCATCATGTTCTCGGCCAGGCCAAGCTTCTCGAGTGTGTCCTTGTACACAATGTTGATGCTGCTGCCGTTGTCGATCAGCACCTTGCTGAACCTCACGTTCTTCTCGGGGCCCAGGAAAGTGGGATCCAGCACCAAGGCATAGGTACCCGGATTGGGCATCACCTTGGGGTGATCTGCCCGAGTCCACCTGATCTCCTGGTCGCACCAGTACATGTAGTGGGGGACAGCAGGAATCACTGCATTGACCTCCATGGCCCGCCTGTGCTGTGACTGCTTGTCGACTGCCTCGGAAGTGAAGATCATATAGCTCTCATGGTGCTCTTGGTACTGGTTAGGGCCATTGCCCCCGTTGTTGCCATTGTTACCGTTGTTGTTGCCCTGATAGTTGTTGTTGCCTCTGTTGTTGCTGTTGCGGTTGTAGTTGTTGTTGTTGTTGCGGTATCTCTCATTGTTGAAGTTCTGGTTGGCTCCTAAAGCCACCTGGTTGACATTCTCCCTTCTCGGGTACACTGGCGGCCGAGCTGCGGGAGCGCGAGTAGGCTGAACAGTAGCATTGGCAGCTGGCAGAGGAGGAGGAGGAGGCAAGCCATCACTCTTGATCACATCCCACCACTCGCATTGCCGAGTAGTATGGTTCGCAGGCCTTGAGGGGTGGTGAGTGTGAAAGCTGCATGGACCATCCTTCATGTCATCGAAGACAAACTTCTTCGGCTGCTCGGAGTTCCCGCTACTCGGCTGCGCAGTGCGGAACGGTTTCTTGTTGCCCTGGCCCTGGTTCTGGTTCTGCCCGTAGGCTCCAGCAGGTTTCTGCCTTTGGCCACCACCGCCTCCGACATTCACTGCATTCACCTCTTCGGGATCATACCGAGTATCCACTCGGCGCTTGTTGCGGAACTCGTTGCGCTTGCTGCTGTTGAAGTTTCTTCTCGGCTCAGAGGAATCCATCAGTGGCTGAGTGGGATCGCCGAGTGCGTACTGATCCGCAATCTTGATGGTCTCGGCCAGGGTGTTGGGCATCTCCCTCTGCAATCTCTGCCACAGCATGCTGCCATGTCGGCAACCCTGCGCAAACCAAGTGATGGCCTGCGCTTCATTCACACCCTCACAGGTGTTCCTCAAGGTGCTCCACCGAGTAAGGTACTCGCGGTCCGTCTCGTCTTCTCGCTGCCGGCAAGCCGACAACTGCTGTGGCCTATTCGGCCTCTTGTACGTACTCGTGAAGTTGCTGATGAAGGCATCCGAGAAGTCCAGCCAGCAGTTAATGCTGTTCTTGGGCAAGTTGTTGAGCCAAGTGCGAGCTGGACCCTCTAGCATCTGCGGCACATAGCGTACCGCCCATCTCCTGTTGCCATTCGCGATATGGACCGCGGTGACGTAGTCGTTGAGCCAATCTTCAGGCTTGGTGCTACCATTGTAGCTCTTGGTGCCTCTCGCGAGCTGAAAGCCCTTCACGGAAGGCTCATTCATGATGCGCGGGCCAAAGCACTCGGGGCCAGGAGGACCCGTGCTCTCAAGCCGCGCCGACAAGCTGATACGGTCCAGCTGGTGCCTTGCATCTCCAGGCGCCAACACGCGCTCACCCACACGGTCATGGATGTCATAACCAGCCATCTCCATAGCCGAGTAGCCATCATCATACCTATCCACCTGCATTGCAGCAGGCTGCTCCACCGGGTTGGCGACTGGCGCCACTGGGCGCGGCTGCTGCCTCTGCCGAGTAGGCGGAGCTGCGGGTTGCCGAGAAGTACCCGGACGTGCGGCTTCTCGGACACGGCTTTGAGCTTGATGGGCTTGAGAGCCTGCTCTCGCAGCGTTGTGTTCCTGCCCGGGCTGCTGCGGCACAGCAACCTGTTTCGCGGCAGCGGCCGGGTCATACACCTGCATTTGCCTGTCTCTACCCGTACGCCCGCTGCGGCTCTTCTCGCGGCTAGGATGCGGAGATGAGGCTTGATCGTTAGATCTAGCCGCGTGCGAATGAACCACTTGCGAAGCTCCAGCTCCCGGGTTGGCCTTCCGGAACTCCTCGTTCTGCCTGGCGGCCTCCAGCACCAGCTCGCCTAGCCTCTCCTGCTGCCTGCGACGCGCCTCTCCCTCTAGGCGCGGCAACTCGGCAGCCACAGCCTCCGCAGCTCGCAGCGTCTTGGCGGGTGTGCTGTACCTTGGCCTTGTGAAGGTGTTCGCGGTGGCGGACTGCGCGGGCTCCTCCGCAACAGTCGCCATCTCGGCGCCTAGGTTGCGCCGCGTAGCGCCTACCCTGCTGGGCCTCCTGGCCACCGGCGTGAAGCCGTGAGCCTTGTTGTACTCGAGCTGGTCCAGGCTCAGCTCCAACCTGATCTTCTCCAACTCCGCCTGCTCGGCGAGCAGCTCCTGGCGTTGCCGCTCGAGCTGCTCCCTCACGGCTAGGAGCTCGAGGTCGGTGGGAGTGGGCATCCCGGTTCGCGCAGCTGACGCGGGGATGACCGTAGACGTGGAAGGCGGCAGGTTGCTCTCCTTCTCGTAGGGCCGGTGAGTCCTGCCACCCGCGGGCGGGTCGTCGACCTCCTCGACGACGGCCGCAGCGCCAGTAGCAGCTGCGCCAGCGTTCGCCGCCAAGCCAGTCACCATCACCTCAGCGCAGCATGCAGAGCTGCGCGCGGGCCTTCCACGAGCAGCAACAACCGCGGGAGGATCCTCCGCGTCGTGCACCAGCTCGGGGTAGGTGTCGTTGGCGACGGTGGCGACGTAGACGAGGTGAGAGCCGAAGGAGATCACCGAGCCGCCCTCCGGCATGGTCTTGCCGCCGAAACAGCCGGCGTTGTCGGTGACGAAGTCGAAGGAGCCGAATCTGTGGACAAGGCCACAAACTACGCGCTCCGCTGATGAAGATCCCGTCCGAACAGAAACTCCAGCCAGCGCCGCTGGTTGCCCCACGGTGGGCGCCAACTGTCGTGGTGGTGTCACGGCAGATGCCATGGGATGGCTAAAGATGTGGGGACGATGGACGCTGGAGGTGTCCGGGGAGGGATCACGCGACGAGTAGCCGCGTGAGGTAAGATCCACACAACACAAACAACACGATGTACCCAGGTTCAGGGCCCTCGTGAGGAGGTAAAACCCCTACTCCTGCCTTTCTCTATGTATTACGGTGTCTCACCGAGTAGCCACAGTACAAATAGTAATGCTACCGAGTAGCCCCTTGCCCCTCTCCGAGTAGAGCTAGGTCAAGAATTTAGGGTTTCTAGGGTTTCTAGTGAGCCACTATGGGAGCATCTGAGAGCGTCTGTGAGTCTGCCTCGCGCAGGAGGCGGCGGGGCACCTTATATACATGGTGCCCAGCCGGATACGTCCAAATCCTAGACAAGTGTCGACATAGTGTGCACACTGTCCTTTCTCCGAGTACCCGCTGACAGCTTTGGTCGTTGGTCTTGGCTGCTTCTGTAAAGTCGTTGGGCAAAACTAGGGGACAGACTGGTATCATTGTACCTAGTCACAGAGTAGGTCCCCCTTATCCTGCCACCGACTGCTTCCATGCTGTCACTGTCAGGCAGGCCGTCCCCACGTGAACAGTAGTTCGAATGCTGCCAAGTACGGACCCAGGATACGCGGGATCCTGTGTCAGAACGGCTCCTTTGACTTCCTGCCCGAGTAGTTTCCCGCCAAATGTTCCCGCCAATTGTACTCGGGCCAAACCTTCTACTCGACATGGTAGAAACTGATTGATATCTCCTTCTGGCCATCTTGAGGTGAGACCGAGTAGCAGTCGACCGGGTAGCGAGTACCCGGTAGTCGGCTACTCGACCAAACCTCTCTTCTGTAAGCGGCCTTTACCACCTGTCTTTACCCTACTCGGGGGTAACCCCCCGACACGCGCTTCCGCCTTCGCCATCGCCCTCGTCCTCAACGTGCCCGCTTCTCCGCCAGCAGAGAAGACACGGAGCTCGATAATCTCGCCGGAGACCAGCATGAGGAGGAGGTGGCTCTGGAACGCGCCGGCTGGGAGGGATCTGACGTCACGGCAGCGGACTGCCAGTGGCTTGTGAACACGCGTCGTGTTCCTCCCTGCGTAATCTGCCGCCCTCCCGGAGACGACCTCGTGCCTCCTCCCGAATCCGGTGAGTACGTCGTCTTCCTCAGCCATTTTAAACGAGGTTTTGGGCTCCCCACTTCCAAATTTCTTCAAGACTTCCTGCACCATTTTGGCCTTCAGCCTCACCACTTGCCTCCCAACGCTGTCGCTATGCTCTCCACCCACGCTACCGTCTGTGAAGCCTTCTTGGGTGTTTATCCGACTATCCACACCTGGGCCAAATATTTCTTCCTCCGCCAGCAGAGTGTTCCAAATCCTTCCAACCCTCTAGCTCCAAGGTCAATGACCTAGACGGGTAGCGCTATGATGTTGCAGCGCTCCACCGAGCACCATCCGTGGGTACTCGGATTAGAGACCGTCCGCAAGTGGCAGAGGGGTTTTCTGTACGTGAAGAATGCTCCTGCTGCAAAAGGAGAAGAAGCTGTGGACGGGATCCAACTTCCCGAGTTCCAGAATATTCGTCCCACAGGGCCGAATTGGGGGTAAAACCCCAAGAAGACGGTGAATGACGCCGTCCAGGTTGACAAGCGCCTGCTGGTGAAGGAAGGACTCCTTCAAGATGACCCGGTGGCCTGCTGGATGGAGCGCCGAGTACTCCCGCTCCAGCACCGGGTACACAAGATGTGCTACATGGGTGGCCCCCGTGATTTCACCCGGACGACCACCTTCGAGCTCTCCATACCAGAGGGGGCGATCTGGGCAAAGTCCATACTGCGGACCACCCTCACCGAGAACTGGTATTATGGCTTCGTGCCGTTTAGCCGCACCAAACCCATCCCCTAGGTAAGTTTTCAATCATGCTTTATGTGTGCACTTAGCCTCATACTGAGTAGTGTTCCTCTGCTACAATTTAGCTTTATATGCTTTATGTTGGCACGCTATCAGAGTAGAGCTTCCATTAGTGTACTTGTTTAGGACTTAGCTACGAATTTTCTCTGTTTGCTTGCTAGGCCGAGTAGAACCTCTGCTCGAGTTCCTTTTCTAGGGCTTAGCATTATGTGCTTTGTGTTGGCACACTAAACCGAATAGAAGACATACTCGGTTATCTCTGCTAGGCTTTTAGCTTTGTGTGCTTTATGTTTGCACGCTAGACCAGGTGCTATATTCACTCGTTCATCTCTGCTTAGCGTGCTTTATGTTTGCACTTGATACCGGATAGATCTCCTCTGTAAGAACTTAGCTTAATGTGCTTTTTGTTTGCACGCTGGACCGAGCAGAATTCTCTACCCTGTTGGGACTCAACTTAGTGTGCTTTATGTTTGCACTTTCAGCACATCAGTCGCCAGAAGAAATAAGACCACGCCATCTTCGAAAGGAACTGGAAGCCAGACCGGACTGACGATGACGCAACAGCGTACGACGTCCAGGATACGCTCTGTATCCCCCGTGCCGGTTAGGACTGTAAGTCCCGTGTCGATGTCTCTATACGGGACTAGTCAGAGGACAAAGAAGGTGACCGAGTTCACCTTTTTGCATGCTTGGAGTGTGCTTGATCCTCTTATTTTCTTATACTGAGCTTTGCTCCTTTCGAATACAGAGGAAACAGAAATGGATGATGGGGGAGGAACCACTGGACGTGGTTCATGTTTCCGTGGCTGCCCCCCCCCCACCACCAGGAAGAAGACGGGTAGCGGGGCACCGGAAACCCCTGCCAAGAAGACCAACCCGCGCAAGAATTGTCGCACCCGGACTTCTAAAGGATACTCGCCGTTCCGTTGAACAGTAGTAGATTGGATTACGGGGCTTACCGGCACCCGCGTCCTCTTACGAGTAGGCCAACACACGTATGTGTGACAGCCAACCCCTATCTGTTCAGCGTCGACGTAAACTATCCCATAGAAATCAGGATACTTCCATTGACGTACTTCAAAACATACACACAGGGTACGTCAACGGCATTGGAACAAGTGATATCACAACAGATCTCTACGACACAAAAGATTGAAATAAGTTGCAAATGGCTCTCATTAGAGCAGAGATAGCAATTACAATCATCCAGAGGACACATGTCCCAACAATTCATCATTACATCACAGCGGAAGCATTCAACATGGCTGAGTACAGACAAGATCCAAAAGGCCTAAGAGGCCGGAAACGAAAAGACGGAGCCCATCCACGAAGTCTCGGATCCTGCCCGGGTCCGCTATCTACTCGTCAGCAGCCTCGTCATACTCCATGTAGTAGCCACCATGTAGATCCTCGGAAACGTAGTCTGCGGAAACCACAGCCCCAAAGGGGTCAGTACATAAACGTACTGGCAAGCAAGACTCACAATTCACCAAAGTGTAACCCGTCAACACCAAGCAGAGATGCTTTGGGTTCAACGGAAGAAAGGGGATATGAAAGATGCTGCAACTGGCTGCTCTAACCAACTACAGAGTTACTACCACTTCCGGCTATCAGAAAGGAGATAAGATCGCGTATCGTAACCAACCTACCAACTAACTCCAAACAAACCCATCCTGGATCTCGCCCCTTATCCAAAGAAGCAATCCGAGGATAACTCACACAGTATGATTGATGATGGTTCAGATTATTGTGTCAATAAGCCTATTACTAGTCAAGTTGTTAATCATTGGGTGTAAGGTTGTTAATCATTAGGTTTAAGTTGTCCTGAGTACTTGTTAGCCAGTACTTTCACCAAGTAGTCCATAACCGCGGAAAACACGGCTTCTCGAGAAGATTTATCCCTGCAGGGTTGCACCAATTTGGCCGTACACGCAAGAATAACCCGCCAGATGGGATGCCTCCCACCAAGCGGGGCACTCTACACAACTCAACTCTTCTTCGCATCAAGCCCAAAGCACCTTGGGCGCACGGCTATTCAAGCCCCGAAGAAAAGGGACCCTCATAGCACTCTAAGACCGTGTCCCCCTATATGCCGACTACAAAAGTTCCACCCTGGCCTGGGCTCGCAAAAACATGCATGCGGCAAATGGAAAACACGAACTAAATGAGGCGATTTGGACGAGATGCGAATCGAATCAAATTGAGGGGGGCGCCCATACTCGCTTCCCACATGCGGTTAGTGCGCTCATCATGGATCGGTAGACAAGACCCTTTTCCTAATTAGGGTCGACACTAGCAGGCCTCAAAACCACACAGGGCCTCCTACCGGTGCCTTATCGTCAAATTATTATTTAACAATAACATTAGCATGATTGATTGATTAAACATCGAGCCCCCAGAACATAATGAAATAGTAACAGAAAGTAACGGGTAACAGACTCGAGCAAAACAACCCTAAGCATGCTAGTAAGACACGGGCAACAAGCAAAGGGTTATAGGTATGGAGATGAGGCAATATCAGGGTTATAGGATTCATGTGGTGGGTTCGTAACAGAAACAACTATTCATAGGGCTAGCAGAATAGACAACGGAAAGTATCGGTATCCAATGTTGAAAGGAACACGATGGTTCATGTGAGTGAATACTTGCCTGCAAACCCAGTAGCCTGGTACTGAGCTAAGTCCTTAGAAGGGGTGTCGTAAGTATCGTCGGTCTCAACGTCGTCGTTTATCCGAGAAGAAGCAAACAAACAATGCAGAAAGATAAACAATCAATAACATGGCATAGTGCACAAACATGCGATGATGCATGATCATTTAATTGATGCATCAGAAATAAACTAGTTGACAAGATAACAACATGATTAAATGGACCCTCATGCAATTTGGATTGCACATGAAAAGCCCATGAATTATGGTTGAATTAATTGTTTTACAACTAAGCAACATGTGAAAGTGGATTAGCATGATGCATGGATGAGGAAAACAACAAAATAACAACAATAGAACCAAATGGAAATAAGGTTTACCAAGTTTAGAAATTCATTTATTAAGTTTTTTGGAATTTTGGTTACTTAAAGGTGTCACACAAGCATTTGTTGTTTTCATCAAGTTTAATTGTTCAAAATAGATAACAAAGTTTATATTTGAAAAGAGCACACAATTTTAGGTGGAATACATGTTTCACTTGTTGAAAAAGGATTTCAAGTAAATTATTTAGGAGTTAAACGAGTTTAAGCAAGAATTAAATGAATTTAATTCAAACATGAACTTATTTGAATTTTTATTTGTGCAAAACATTAAGTGAGATTCCTAATTGGAAAGCTTATACTGTTATGGTTTGAAAACATATTTTATATGTCCCAAAAGAATTTAATTTGATCAAGTTATGAATTTAACAATATTAAATGATTTAAACAAGGTTTAAATCATTTAACCAATTTTAAGTATTCAAAACATGAAACAAAATTTATATTTTGAAAGAGGGTTTAATTTTGCATGGAAAACATATTTCATTTGTTGAAATTGGATTTAAAATGAGCAAGTTATTATTTTGGCAATTTTAAATGCATTAAACAAGAAACAGTTGTTTTCAGCAATTTAAATTATTCAAAACAGCAAACAAAATTGATATTTGGAAAGTACATGAAAAATTGATTGGAAAACATGTTTAGTTTGTGGAATTTGGAATTTTTATGCCCAAGTTATGATTTTTGCAAGTTTAAGTGAATTAAGCAAGTTTTTGAATATTTCACCAATTTAAAATATTCAAAACAGTAAACAAATTTTATATTTGGATAGAGCATTTAATTTGGTACAGAAAACATATTAAAATTTTTGAATTTGGAGTTGGGATGAATTACTTATGCATTTTACAAGTTAAGGTGCAAATCTGCCATTTTTATATGAACTAGGGACTTAGAAATAAGTTTACAGGGGTCTAGATTTAATTACCAGGGGCATGGATGTGATTTCTTGGAAGGTACTGTGCCAAAACAATGGAAAAATAAAAGTTTTGGTTTAATGGGGGAGGGGGGACTCGAACCCCTGATCTGCTGCTGTGAGGTTGGGGGTGCTAACCATTGGGGTGAGCTGCTGCTTGTGTTAGGGAGGGGGCATCGGGGTGGATAAGGTGGTGGTGCGCTGTGTAACTGAACTAAAACGGAAAAAAGAGCTGAAAAGAGTGGGGGGGCTGGGATTCGATCCCCCCACCTCGCGGGTGCGCGCAGAGGGCCTCTGCCACTGCGGTGTGGCTGCGAGTTGTGACAGGTAAGGGGTGCGGGGGTGGATATTGTTCAGGTGCGGGCGTAACTGAACCTGTTCAGGTTCAGATCGTTGTACCACGACGGGAACCACACGGTCGCCGGCAGCGTTCGCTCTCGGTGGCCTTGGGGCGCTGTGGGCTGCGGCGTGGGGTGGTGTGGGAGTGCGGCCAAGGGAGAGAGAAGGGGAGCGAGAGGGAAGGAGGCGGTCGAGGATGCTCACCTCGAGCGCTCGAAGAAGGAGGAGGTCGATGCAGGCTCGGGGCGGACAGGGAGGCGACGGCGCCTTGAGGAGGACGACGGCGGCGGCTCGAGGCTCCTCGGTCCAAGCCGAGGGGGGAGAAGGGAGCCCGCGGTGGGGGCTTTCCATTCCCGCCCTCACCGCGGCCGGAGGGTGACGGCAACTCCGATGACCACCGGAGGGAGAGGGGCTCGGTACAGGTTCAGAGATACAGAGGGAAGCAGGGAGAAGAGAGGTGGGAGGAAGAAGGAGGAGTGGAGGCGGTGAGAGGGAAGAAGGAGGGAGAAGGAGAGGTAGAGGAAACCCTAGGGCAGGAGCTTAGGTTTATAGGGGAGGTGTAGGTGGTGATCACCGTTGCCTGCATCTGCTCTGTCGACGTGGGAGCACGGATAGAATCCGTACGAGGAAGAAGACAGAGCAAAGGGTTACGGGCCAGGGGGAGTTTGGGCTGGGCCTCTCTCTCTCTGTTAGCTGTGTTAATTTTTATTTATTTTTCTTTGCTCTTTTTTTTTGCTGATTTGGAATAGGAAGAGAAGGAGGGGTTTAGGGTTAGGAAAAATGTGAGAAAAATTGGGTGAGTTTATTAAGTCAAAAGCAACCGCTTGCCAAGCTTGGTATTTTAAAAAGTTCAAATTCTTTTGTTGTTTGCAAATTGATGCAATTTTGAATGAATTTTGTGACTAATGGATTATTGAAAACAAGATTTCAAAATAGGGTGATCAAATGATTTTAATTGGGAGCATGTGATTATAATTGTTGAGTAATTTTCATAAGTTTAACATGGTGGTTGTTTTGGACAATGTGATTTGAATTTTTGAATGAGAATTGAGTTAAATGAGTTATTAAAGCCAATTTTAATAGTTTGAACCTTAAGGTTTAATGGAAACAATTGATTGAATGGCTTTGCAACTTTCATAACTTTCAAAAGGGTTGTTGTTTTGGAAATTAATTGATTTTGAAAGGGGTTTGGTATTAAATGAATTTTTGATAGAAACAAAACAACAGTTTGGAATTACAACTTTAATGGAAGCAATTGATTGTTTTGATTTGAAATATCATTTTGGAAATTGTAACATCACAAGGATGAAACAAAAGGTTTGAATTTTGGTTTGAAATTCAAATAGAAAACAAAGGAAAACAGTTGGAAAACAAATGAAAACAGAGGAAAACAAAAGGAAAACAAGCAAAACAATTGCAATGAACATGATGCCATGATGCAAAACATAAAATAACAGAGAGCAATCATTCTAATGGCTATTTTTCATACTTGGGATGTTACAAGAATCTCCCTACCGCAGATGGGTAAGTGCTTCTGAGTTGAGCTTAATCCTTTGCCTTCTATTCTCTTCCCAGCTTTCCTTCTGGCTTTCTTCTCTGCATCTCTTTGACACTTTTCCTTTTCTGCTTATCTTTTTTAGTGATGGCCTCGACGTTGAGGCCACCGCCGCACCAGCTCCCCAGAGGAAGAGAAAACCGCCCCGAGAACTCGTGGAGCTTTCTGATGACGAAGGGGACAAAGTACCAGATTTCAGGACGCGGGTGTCCTCCCCTCCTTGAGAAGAACAAGACCTTGGCGCCGAGAACACCGGCGCCGAGGTGGAGACCGAGCGCACCCCCGAGCAGCCGCAGCCCAACACGCAGCACGCTGTCCAGGACGCCACCAACACCGAGAGACCATCAACTCCTCCAGCTGCATCCGCTGAGGAGACAATTGACCACGCCGCCGAGGAGCGGCAAGACAACGCCACCGAGGTGCAACCAGATAACGTTGCCATGGAGCAGGCAGATCCTGCTGCGGAGCAGCGGGACGATGA